>CM017796.1:58483417-59733417 GCA_008121215.1 Drosophila athabasca | reverse complement strand
TTTTCCTTTGGAATTCATTTTTACACTTTCTGATTTTGCCCTCCCTTTGAGAGCATCACATTAGCAGGACAATTTGTTGGGCAATCTCCTTTGGGGCCACCAAGCTCAGGCCACATTTCCATTTCGGCTTTTGGCTGGCAAACTTTTTTGGCCCGATAATCCAATGCTCGCCAAAGGATATGCGAGTATTGTATCTGTGTGGACCGAGATAAACGTCAACACGTGCAAATAAAGCATTAAAACAGCACAGGCACGGCCCCAGCCACAGCCACAGACAAGTATTAAAGCCAAGACAGAGACACAGAGAGAGGGGGGAGAGAGAGACAGAGAGACAGAGAGAGAGAGGGAGAGGGGGAGAGAGCGAGCGAGCGAGAGATGCTGCGAATGGGGCGAATGCCTTGACCGCAATGACTCAAATGACGAACGGCAAAGGGCATTCTGGCCAGAGCAAGAGCCACAGCCACAGCCATTCCGCTCCCCATGTTGTTGGCTCTGACTTACGCAAACAGTCAATCGGACACCCACACACATAGCATGTGTACATGTGTGCACACCCACGGAGCACCAAGGACGCACGTCTCAAGTTTATCAAAGGAAAAGGAATGGAATAGAATGGAATGGAAAGCAAAAGACGGGCAGGAAAACACCGAACACGAAAAGCTACAAAGGGAGCCTTCAGGATGGAGGATGGTAACAGGTCGGGCCACACTTAATTCATTTGTGATTTATATGAGTCGCTTTCGGGGACTTAAAATGTGGTTACAGCTTTTTTGGCTTTGGCTTAGATTTTTGGCCTGGCTCTGGCTCTGGCTCTCGCTTTAGCTTTGGCTCCGATTTTGGCTTTGGGTTTGGCTTTGGATTTTGGCTACAACTAACGAAACTATGTGTGCGGTCTGCTCTGGGCGAAAGATTTGCCTGTGCTCAATTAA
Source organism: Drosophila athabasca (assembly GCA_008121215.1). NCBI lineage: Eukaryota > Metazoa > Arthropoda > Insecta > Diptera > Drosophilidae > Drosophila > Drosophila athabasca. Next base: position 59,732,488 of record CM017796.1, on the reverse strand, counting down.
AAATTCCCCTTGAGCTGCTCAAAATTCAATTGAAATTCTCAACCGCCCCCCACCCCTTCCTTTCACCCCGAGCAAGTTCCCAGAATTCAGTTTCAGCTCAACAAAGTCGAAAAAGCCAGCAAAACCGCTGATAAAATACATATATAGAGACTTGGCTAAGCCTGTGAAAACAAGTTTTTTGGCTAGCTGGAGGATAGAATAGGGAGGATAGCCGGATAGCCGGATAGCTGGCAGCCTCCGTACGGCATTTTGTCACTTTGACAAAATTGTTTGGTAGCTTGCACCGTGGCTGCCTCGGCCCAGCCTCAGCTCTCAGCCTCAACTTCAGATTCAGCCAATCCCGAGCCGCAGCCCCAGCCTCAGCCTCAGCCTCAGCCTGAGCCCCATCCCGAGTCCCTGCCCCGGCCCCGGCCCGAGCACAACTTGTCGTTCAAGTGACATTCAATTATTATTTCAGCCAGGCAGTGCACAAACTTTGCCAACGAAACGAAACGAAACCAAACGAAACGAGACTCTGCGACAAACGACAATATTGTTAGAACGTATTACAGTCAGCCAAATGCCGGACGACAGTCAGGTCTGGCAGTCAGGGCAGACAGACGGACGGACAGACGGACAGACAGACGAACAGACAGACAGACAGACAGACGGACAGACAGACAGATAGTCGGAGAGGAGCGTAGAGATCTTCTGACAGATGGAGGGGCACATAATACGTATTTGCGCATTAAATTCAAAACTTTTCAAATAGTTTTGTGCCAAATAAAATCAAAACGAAATGTACAAGAAAAATAAAAGGGAATTGGTTCAGATACTATACATATATACACACATACATATAGTATATAAGTATATCTGTTTGTATATGTTTAATAAAATGAAAATGAAAACTTTTAAATTGCATTTTGAATGCGAAATGCTGCGACGACGACGACTCATTCTCCATTATAGGGCTTAGACAGGCGTTCTAACTGATTAAACCAGAGTTTGAGAAGAGTTTCCACTGAAAGTTTTGTGCAAAGACAAAGATATTTTATACCTGCAGGATTTTCTTATAGTTTTAGGGCTCCTTCATTGTGGAAGAGGACTGTCGATGATAAGTGCGCGAACAGTTGTTCAATTTTCAGCTTTTGTTCAACGAAATGAGTTGTAGTTGAGCTGTTAGTTGATAAAGGAATCTGTCGGGATTCTTAAACCCTATAATTCTGTATTCATTGCGATTAAATATTACCGAAATGAAGTCGAATAAATCTCTTAAGTGTTCAGTGCAAGAGCCGTAATCCAAATGTTGGCGTTGTATATAAAAATCACTGAAATGCTGAAAAGTTTCTGCTCGATTTTCCCAACAATTTTCCGCCACACGCTGCCAGGGCGTAGGTGAATCCTGAATGCCGAATGCAAATGCAAATGTAAATGAGAGTTACAGTTGGATATGAAGTTGGAGCTTGAGTTCTTTCAGCCGGATAACTTGTAATTTGGACAGGGCAGGGGCAGGAGCAGGACCGGGAGCAGGACCGGGACCAGGTGAAGGAGCCCGAGCCCGAGCCCGAGCCCCAAACCAAAAAGCAGGCAGCTTAAAATTAATGACAGCAACGTAAATGTCAGCGCGGAATGAAAAACAAGCGCGGAAGGCGAGGCACAACTTTTAGCAAGCCACAACGTGTGGCAAAAACAATACTAAAGCCGGGTGAAGGATGGTGTGGATGTGTGGATGTGTGGATGCGGTGGGATGATGCCAGAGGCAGAGGCAGAGCCAGAGTCGACTGCGATGCATGGCTTCCGGTTTTTGTTCGCGCGCTGGTATTTGCTTCCAGCCCCTGCCTGTAACTGCCACCATTGCGTGCGCGAGTGTCACATATGCACATTTTATTTATAAACTTGCAGCAAAGTGGAAAATAAAAAGTAGTCGACTCCTCGGAATGCGATGCCACCTCAACAGGCAGGCAGGCAGGCAGGCAGGACAGGCAGGACTGGCAGCCATGCATCCAAGCAGCCGGGCAGAGGACTCCTTGCCCTCAGCCCTCGGGCTACCCATTTCGGACGTTGCATGCGCTGCGATAAAGCCCGTAAAATGCTTATCACGGCCCAGCCGGATGTGCACAGTGTCAAGCAGCAGCGGCAAAGCGTTTTTATATCCGCTGCGATGTGTATGCGATAGTTTAATGCATAATTGAAAAGCACGCAGAGTGGAACAATAGACCAAACGGGGGAGCTGTCCAGCTGGCCAGCTGACCAGCTGCTCACACGCCACACGCCTCGGACCCGCCATGGCCAGCAAGGCCATTTAACCCATTTCCGACCAGTCCATTGGGCGGACAAGCGCATCGCCAGTGAAAATATTCGTTGAAAAATATTGCACTATAAATTGGCTGCCATGGCATAAACATTTCTGAATAGATTAGTCGAACTCGTGCCTGGCCAGAGGAAGCCACTCAAAGTTGATTCCTGGGGAGAAGCAATGCAGAAGCGAACAAAGGCATTTTATGGCGAATAAAAAAGAATGTTTCCGAGCGAAGGAATTTCTAGAGATGCTCGAGGAATGTACACTAGCATGTGCTTCCTTAAAGCTTAAGATTTCTGCCACTCTCAAGATGTCTGAGAACCTCTTAACAATTGGCTGGCTACTTTTGATTACCAAAATATGGTTTCGATTGCTCGAACAACCACATTTTCCACGACCGAAACATTTCCACACTTTTGCTGTGCTGTTTTCCGAGAATCTATTCAAATAAATAGCTCATGACACTCGAGAACCTCTTAGTGTTAAGTGGGATTAGTTTCCTCCTTCTGGGAATGTTGTTGCTCGAGTCGCACTTCAATTAAAATTTCCAGCAGGAGGCGGAGGCGAAGGCGGAGGCGGCGGCGGCGGCGGAGGAGGCGAGAGTAAATCACAAATTAATGGCAATCAACATTTTTGTGCTATTTCGCACTTGTTTGCACTTGATAATGGGAATTATTTAACATTTACCGGCTCAATTGAGCACGAAACAATCGCTGTTAATGAACTGTGTGATTGATTTGGGCTTCGCAAGGACTCGCAAGGAATCTTTAAAGTGCGGTGTCAGAGAGGAAGCTGGCAGAAGTCTGTACGCCTGTAAGTCTGAAAATCCGGAAACCCGGAAGCCCGGAAGCGAGGCAATTGTGGCCTAATTGAATGGCGCTTAGCCGCAGTCAAATCGCTGCTTTATGTCGCTCTTCAATTGCACTTCCAGGGTGCAAGTGGCACGGACCAAGTGGCTGCCACAGCTCTCCATCTCGCCCTCCATCCGGCACAAACAAAACGCGTTCAACAAAATGTAAAAATACTGCCAAAGTATGCAAAGCTGCTCGTAAAAACACTCAAAAACTACGTGCATGAAGCTCAGAGGCTGCTGCAGTGAGCAGTCCTTCGTCCTTCGTCCTTGAGCTTCTATTTGTCCCACGCCCTCCCGCTCTCCCGCTCTCTATCTCTGTACGTCTGTGTGTGTTTCTGTGGCTGTGTGTGGCTCTGTGTGTGTGTGTGTGTATCTGGAGCTTGGTAGTTGCTTAGCTTCTTCCGGCCGCCTCTTGCCAAGCCCCATGACCGGTTTCCTTCCTGAAAATCCATCAGCGCTAATTTTGCATATTTCAGTTTCCATTCCATTTTTTTGTGATTCCTCCCTCCGTCTTACACACTTTACTTCCTTCTCCTCTTGGACCGCCTGGTCCTGCCTGGTGCTGCCTGGTGCTGCCTCCTCCTGCTCCACCGCCCATCGTCTGTGCACTTTATTCGCCTTTGTTTGGCTAAGCCGGCTTCTGACTTGTGTTTTCACAGCCTTAGCCCCCAAAGATATTTAAGCAGAGCAGAGCAGAGCAGAGCACACCAGTTCAGGACAGGGGAAAGCAGGGGAGAGCGGGGGAGAGCAGCGGCAGAGCCGACTCCTCCGGGGTCATGCGAGAGAGCTTCACGGTCTGTCCCCCATGATGATGAATTATGTGGGCCACGTACGTTATTAATAATTCCTATGCTGTCAACAAATACATTGTCTTGTGGTACACACATTGCTGCTGCTTCCCACGCTTGTCCCCATTGCGTATGCGTGATATGTTAGTACCCCTGGAATACATGCATACATATATAGATAGATAGATGGAGATAGCGAAATGCCGCATCCAAATTTATTGGCCATCTTGTTGTGCAACATCTCAAACCGCAGCCACCGATTTTGAATGGAGTAAGAGAGAGAGAGAGAGAGAGAGAGAGTGAGAGAGCAGACCATCTGTTAACATCTTTCATATACAGCAGAGATCCGATCCCCCCCCCGTGTCCCTCGGCATATGCCGTGTGTGTTACATCAGTGGGAATCAACACATCCACTGAATCTAAGCTGTTTGTTTGCACATTGTACGGTGACGAGTGGAGTACCAGAAGTTAATTGCTTGAAAAATGCAACTCAATCAATTACGAGGTCCCAGCAGGGCGGATGGCAGATGGCAGCAGGGCAGCAGGGCATGTGCATACACATGTAATTGATACACGTCCTTGTGCTGAGGTCCGTCAAGGTGTTGTGGGAGGTGGACAATTGTTTTACACGGTACTCGCCGAGTACTTATCGGGGTACATTGTCTCTACTCGCATGTTGCACGCGGGATTAAGTGCTTCAAGTTTGACGTTATCCACCGATCTAAAACCCATAATTATGTGATGAATCAAATAAAAACTCAAAGGATCCCCATTATTGGGTACCTTATAGCCGGAACTCCCGTCTGTATCGCTCTCTCCTGTTTTGTTTGATCTATGTATATGGCATACGTCTGTCGTCTGACGTCTGACACCTGACCTCGCGTGCATCATCGTTGAAATGGAGTGCCAATGGATCGACCACTCAACGAGTGTGTCCTGTCCTGTCCATCTGAGTGTGTAACACTGCCACTTGATTTCGGCAATTAAGCAATATATATGCATGTATTTATGTACATATATGTATGTATGTGGTCCCAAAGAAATCTGTCGTTGTGGTTGTGGGTTGAACGTTGGAAAATGTTAAATGGGGGAATGCCGAATGGCAGCACAGATTATTCATCCTATCGGGCAATCAATTCATTAATGACCCCTGACCAGCGCTTCGGAGATTCCGAGAAATTAGCTAATTATTTGGTGGCCGGCAGTTTGATGTTTAAATATTTCATACGCTTCGACTGACACCGGGATTTTGTGGTGGGGGCATGGGTGGGGGCATGGGTGGGGTGGGGTGGAGGCTGGGTGGAATCACAGATGTCTGGCGATTTCCCCTGGCTCTCCTCGAGCATCGACCAAACACTGCAGCATTAATTAAATATTTATGCACAAACATGTTCCCTGTTCAGGGGCCAAACAGAGCGCAACAAATAAAGACGGTCGAGAGGATGAAGATGAAGACGGTCAATTCTGTGTCGGTTACGGCACGCTGACTCAAACAACCTCGTACCCGGACTCCGTCCTCCGTCCTCCGTCCTCCTTGAACTCCTGCCCGAACTCCAACGCGTGCTCGTACTCGTGCTCGTACTCGTGTATAAATTGCTTTTATTTACCCCCATCTCTGTATCTCCCTCTTTCTCTGTCTATCTGTATGTACATATCTATCTGTATGTGTCTTATTGTTCAAGTACAAATTTAACATGTAAGCTCAAGACAATGCAATAAAGTTGAAATTAGTTCGGGCCATAATTTCAGGTGAACATCCGGAGGCAATGCAAACAGGCTCATCCGGTTGTCAGTACAATTGGCTGACAATTGTCCTGCTGCTGGGCCTCGTCCTCTGCTACAGTCAACAATGCACAGCCGCACTGCCAGGGGCAGCAGCAGCAGCAGCAACAGCAACAACAATTGCATCCAGTAAAAATGCCACTGCCACATCGAGGAAGCGCCGCCCTGCGGTCGACAGCTGCCACCAAGCCGCAAGCCACGCCAACACCCAGGTCCAGGCTCAGGCCAAACGCCACTGTCACAGATGATCGAATGGAGGCGACAACAGCGAACAGCAGCAGCAGCAGCAGCAGCAAAAGCGACTCCAGCAACAACCACAACTATCTAGCGTAATTTAAGGAGACACATGAAATGTGTGAGCGTGTGAGTGGAGTGTGAGTATAAGAGAGTGTCCGAGTGAATGGGCATTTGAGTGTTTGCTATTCAGTCATAAGTGTGTCGGTCAGTTTTAAACTAGTACTCAATGTGGGAGAGTAGTAGCTGCAGCTGCAGCAGCAGCACTCATCACTCAGCACTTGCTGCACAACGTGGCACAATGTGGCACAATGGCGTATTGATAGGTTGAGCATAGGAGTAATGAAAACTATAAAAACTCGTCGATAGTAAGTGCAATCTACATTCCATGATACAGACAGAAGAAAGCTCCGCCATACGTTTCGACCTTCATAGAAATGTGTTAATTAAAATATTATTAGCGAACCGAATAGTGGGATTAATTGCAACCCCTTCCATTTTCCATTTGTCCATTTGTCCATTGCCCCCGCCATTGTAAAGCATTGTAATCGTAATCGTCTAATTAAATATGTCTGTAAGCCAATACATTACTGTTTAATGTGTATATTTAAGCGAAAAAACAAATCAAAACTAACCGTAGTGCGAGTGTAAATAAAAAAACTTAAACGCATGTGATTGCGGCAGCGTGAACGCAGAGAAGCAAACAGAATGTATCACAAAGTACGAGTATGATAGGAATGAGTTATCTCTTTGGCCAGCGGCGATGACTCTTTTAAATAAATTAACGAATAATCAAATAATAGGCAGCAGCTCCACATTCCATAATTAGATAAAAACGTGTTCAGGCAGCCAGCAGCCAGCAGGCAGCAGCAGTATCGAGCCATAAAACTTTCAAATTGATTGCCATATCAATATCATGCAAATATTTGCACTGCGCAATTTTCCACCAAACCAAACCAAACCAAACAAAATAAATGTAAATTCGACTTTTCCTCCCCCCACCCACAAACAATAAAAAAACAAGCAAAACCGTTTATTTATTTCCCATTTGCGACGGCATTTAGTAGTGTCTACAGTGAGGTAAAAACATTTGAATTCAGTTGGAAAAATGCAATCTGAGAGAATGTTGGCCAATATTTCTATTAACGATATTTTCTTCAACAATGTTGGCATTTCAAAAGTTAATTTGGTTTCCGTTTTTACGCGTTTTCAACATAGCTTTAATTACAAAATTGTTATGGCTCTATTAAATGTTGACAGGAGACAGGAGAGGATTTCTTTTATTAGTTATTTTTCATAATTATTTCGAAAACTATAATTACATCGAAATGACACAAATGCCAGCGTATAAGCATTTAAGTATAATCTCCTGGTCCCCCGATCAAATTGCACAAACTGATTGAATTACGCAACGCACGATATTCGTACGAGTATGTGAAAAAACAATTTCGATTTGTGGCACACAAAAAGTGTTTCAATAAAAACCCAATTGACATATATGTAATATCTTTCATAATTGCTACATATAATTAAAAAACAACAATTTACCCCACACCCCCCGGACAGAGGATAAATCAAATGAAATTTGTTAGCCAAATCAAGCAATAACCAGCTCAAAACTGACCCCCATAAAAACCTATTGAGATCGTTTGGCCAATTAAATGTACGCGGCTGATGTGATTGCCTCCATGTACTTTTTATAATGAAACATAATTCCAAATTATGCATTTCCATTGTGTTCTCTGCGGCCGGCGAGACGCACACAAAATGATTATATTAATTTCTGTTAAGCTGTAAAAATAATGTTAGTCGTAAGCCGATTTTATGTGTGTATCGAAAATAGTGGAGCCACCACCACATGCCAACTGGCAGCAGATGGAAAACAGGATGGATTTATCGGTAGGTAAAGAATACACGAGAAAACGTGATCAATAGATCACATTCTTTCCCGTCTGTCTGTCTTAATAATCGAACTTAGCGAAACCCCGAAATACATTTTGAAATGCCAATCCAAAGCCCGGTCTCCCATCTCCAATCCCGCGAGTATCACAGGTGTCGTGTCTATTGGAGATTATTGGGAATCCATCTGAAGCTGTAGCTAACCAATCAAAATAATACGCATACATATACATACATACATACATACATGCTATATGTAGCTACATATATATAGAGATTTAAGTTAAGTGTGAATAAATACATATGCCAGCCAATTTGCAATTCAGAAATGGTAATGCCATAAGCCCGCAGCCATTTGCCATAAACATTTCAGAGCAGTACATAAATCTACATATATATAATACAACATATATAATCGTAGGCCGTCAACTAAGTAATTCCTGTATATGTATTAAAGTTAATTAGTGAGGGCCGAGAACTATGCATTAGCCGATGGCACTGGCACACTGGCACACTGGCATTGGCATACCAAACTGCATAGTTGAATAGTTTTAATAAAGCAATCGAATCGAATCGAACTGTATAAAACGAAGATAAAACCCACTACTTTTAACTGTTGAATGAACTACGAATCGAATCGAATGAATCGAATCGAACTAAGCGGCAGGCAGACTAATCGAATGAGTGTTTTTGCGAGTGCAGCAACATATACATACATACATATATGCATATACATATATATACGAGTATGACATCATATAAAAACATAGCAAAGCATTACAATAATAAACAAATAGCAATAATAACTAAAGAACACAATTGTTGTTTGTCGCCAGAGTATTGTATGGCCCCAAAACAAAAACAAAAACAAAAACAACAACCAAACAGAACAACAGCGAAATGAGATACGATTAAATTTTTTTTTTCAATTAAATCAATCGTGGCGTTTTTATTCGGGCGCTTATCCCCCGCTGATGGGATCCTGGGAGAGGGATACGCTCCGCCATGCAGTGGAAGCTGTTGAAATATTTATGCAAACTACAAGGGAATACAGCAGCTGGCTCTTGAAAGGTGGATCTGGCTCCTCTACCCTCCATTCGCCATTCTCCAGTCTCCAGTCTCCATTTGGAGCTCCAACACCCAACGACAGCTCCAAGAAATGAAAAATAAGCTGCAACGTATGCGTGTGTCACATGTAATCGCTGGATTATGGACAGCTTGGCCAAGAGAGCGGCAGATGGGAAGGGGAAGGGGAAGGGGAAGGGAAGGGACTCCGGGGCTCTGGGGCAGGCGTTGAAAACTGGGTCAGCAAATAAATCGAAAAGGCTTAAAACAAGAGAAGGAAAACCATTGAACAGCTATGGACAGTCGTAGCTTATGCGACCCAAACAGATTGCTCCCGGGCATAGGGTGGTGGGTAGGGGGTAGAGGGCACAGGGCATAGGCATGGCATGGAAAGAGTAAGTATTTGCACGGCTGTGAGTTATAAGACAATTTGCATTTGATGTCCTTGCGACGTGTTGTAGAAACAAAGAACATGCTACAGTCTCTAATTGCTCTCAGCGCCAAGGATGTGGAAGGACACAGGTAACTTGACACGTTCTTGAATTCGATTCTTATCAATTGCTTAAGACTTTCTTTTCATGATGATTTCATGCATAACAAACTGCAACTAACAAGAAGATAGTTCCAACAAATACCGACAACACGTTTAGTTTCATTCTTTTCAGTTTAGTTAGTCCAAGTTATGAGTTTACATTCACAGATAATTCGGAATTACCTGTTTCGGAATTTTCAGAATGGCAGCTGTGAATCCGTTCACCGCAACCGCAGCCAAATCGCCATCGATGTCATTAATTAGGTTGCGCCTTTGAGGGTATCGCTTTACCGCTATCAAGTGCAGGAATGCAACTGTAATTCTATTGCAATGGGCACCAAATCCCAGATAACCCGCTTGCCTGTCTGGCCTCATATGAAATAATAATATTATTGCGACGGTGCCGCCACAAAGACCACGCACACAGTCCAATCATAATCAAAGGCCCAATTGAACGAACGCTGCTACGAAGTTGAGGTTGGGAGAAGGAAAATGGCTGAGGCACAGACGGGGAGGCACAGCCGGGGGGCGACTGATCCTGAAGGCCATTTGCCACTGCGTTGGCATAAAAATATTTATACGCTCGCTTGAGTCCAAATTGATGCGCGCTGCTTACGAGTATGCAAATTTTTGGTTGTCTAAGCAACCGCAGTGCCAAGCTGTTGTATGTCCGGATCCTGGTCCTGGTCCTGGTCCTGGACCGACCCGGACATGGGCATGTAATTTGCCTTGATAGATTCTACTTAATGGCATGGCATTAGACACATTTGTTGCCTGCCCCACAGGCCACAGGAATAGCAACAGCAACAGCAATAAAAATCGAAAAAGCAGCAGCTACGGCTAGACCCCCCCCCCTGTCCTTGGTATCGATTTGAGCTCAGCGGGGCATTCAAAATCAGTTTTGAATGGGCTTTAATCCCGCACCGTGCCACAGACCTCAAATTTTCGCTTTTACATTTCCATTTGACAAAACATTTCACACACACACGCGTCCGTCCGTCCATCCATTCGTCCGTCCGCATTCTTTCCCAGCATTTTCCCGCTAATTTGACTGTAAATTTAGATGGCATCTACATGTAATCCACACAGAATTCCTCGAATGACAAATGCATGCATCAGCGGTTGGAGGGGGGGGCGAGAGATACTATGGAAGCGACTGTTGGGCATGCCCCTTGCACGGACGGCTATGAGTTTTGTATCTGACGGATGCGAGCTGCAAATGAGTAGCATCGTTCTCCGGAAATTTCCCGGATATTGACGAACAAGGAGAGTGATTCCGAGAAAAACGATAAAGAAACTCCATTAAAGGAATAATGGAAAACATGCTGATTTATTGAGATTTCCGGGAAAGACTTGGCGCAACATACGACTCTATTAAATTAAAAAAATCCATCAGAATAAATACATATAAATACATGGATATATTAATCAATTATTCAGTGGAAACTGTTGTGATTTATAATGAGTAAAATCAACCATAAACCCTTTACTTTTGAAACCCATTATATAAATGAAATATTGATTCAAGTTTTAATTATTTGCAGAGTAATTACGACTTTTATCAGAGACATTTACCGAGATCAACCGATGCTAAAACTGCTAATGGATCTACATAAATATATACATACATATGTGCATATATGTATATTGTAGAGCATCTAAATGCGTATAGGCATTCTGCCCTCCGATATGCATACACATATACATATATATATGTATATGTATATCCACATAATGGCATTTTCTGGTGCCTGCATTGTCAACGGGTGTTTGCATTCTGAGGGCGTGGTCACGGCCAGTGTGGCAGTGTGGCAGGCCAGGCATAAACTGGCCGCTACAGCGACCGCAGGAAATGCCAGTTGAATTATAGACCATTTGAATGAAATTATTTTAATTGCGTAAATCACTTTGCAGCCAAACCAGAAATTCAACAATGCTGCGGTGGGCGATGCACTACAGGATGGGGGGTGGCAATGCCAAATGGCCCTGCTCCTGGCACTGGCACTGGCAGTGGCACTGGCACTGGCACTGGCCCTGGTACAGTGGCGTTGGGTGGTTGAAGTAAAATGTGGCTCACTTATTGGGCCAATCTCATTTAATGCTCGCCACTTTTGCGGCCAACAAAGCAGAACTACTCGTCGAGGGGAGAGGCACGAGAGTAGAAAGTAAAAAGTAAAAATGGTAGGGCTAGGGGTAGGGGTAAGTAGGTAGGGGTAGGGGTAGGGGAGAGTAGAAATTGTCGAAAATTTAACCAAAATATTTCTGTTTGCATATTTGCACTCCATTCCCAGATAATTGTTTTCGCTAGGTCGACAATAGAAATAAATTCTGGCAACAATTGCCACAGCCAGGCGTCCCTTGGGAGTGCTGGTTACGTGCGTATGTGTGTGTGTGTGTGTGTGTGTGTGAGTGGACCACTTGTAATTGCAACTATAATTTGTACAAATTATCGCCAATGTTATGAATGCATTTCATTTTGGCAGACCGGCATCGGTGGGCGACCGATGCTCAATTCAAATGGAGCACACGGCGTATGCGTGATATCAATATAAACACATTTTGCATTCAGGACAACCCTTGAAGCGGCGATAAATGCAATGTTTCCATAATTTATGAATCGCCACGGACAGATGGGGCAAATATTTGCCAGCACTTTTCGTGCATTACATGAATAAAGAGAAATAAAGCGAAATAAAGCAGAAGCAGAAGCAGAAGGGGACTCCCTGCAGAACAGATGTCGCACAAACTTTAAACTCCAACAGGAATCTAATCCTGCTGCTGGCTGTCGGCTGCACTCCAACTCGCCCACCAATGGGCAAAAATCCTGCACAAAATGTTCACAAGCCATTCAAACACTTTGACAAACAAACTCGAGCATCGAGCTTCGAGCTGACCTCACCCGCACCCCCGACACGCTTCAATAGTCTTGGGTGCTCCAGCAGCACCCAATCCTCCAGCATCCCATTCCTGGTCGTGGCCCATTCAGTGAGTGTTTGGATGGCAGGAACATTTTTGTTTGACTCTCAAGTGGTTATTGTTGTCAGGCCCGTCATAATGCAGGGCAGAGCGACACGGCGGTGTGGCGATGATACGAGATGTGCGATGTGCGATATGCGATATGTGGCATGATAAATGATGGCGCTCCCTAAATAAGGCTTAGTGCCAGACTCGTAAGTATGACTATGAACTATGAACTTATGGCATATTTGCTCGCCCTCAGCAGCAATCAACGCACTTAGCGCTGAGTGGGCCTACTCTGGGCGGGGTGGGGGAACTGATTTCAATGCGAGTCTGAGAGCTACTTGTTGTCGTCTCCAAATGAAGCGGCGCCGTCGACACGACAGGAGCGACAGCCCAACCACTTGCAGGATCAGTGATAGCAGACGACCTGCCACATGTGCAGGACTTGTGCGAGCATGAACTTCCTCCCACTTCCGGCAACTGGTGGCGTGGCGAGAAGCTTACTCAACGCAACATCCTGATGCAATCAGCCTGAGACCTTAAATCTTACTCACTTTCTACGGTTCTACGTATGAAGCTCGAAGGTACTACAATAAATACAATTTATTCAATACAGAAAAAGGGAGAAAAAGAGAGGAAGAAAGAGAAAAAATGAAGCAGTGGCGATACCAAATCGACACCGTGTATGTGGTCATTTTCGCCAAAATTGTCACCGTGCTAAAAGCATAATCGTCAATAAAAACAGATGTACATATACTTTTGTCCCGATGCTATTTTTTGAATTAACATAAAATTGCATTAACTTTCATGTGATAAGTTCACTTGTTCGGTATTTTCTTATCCCCTTATAGCATCGGACTTTTCAAAGGTGCAAGAGGCCCGCCTCCCTTACCAGCGTTCGCCTTGACCCATCTCCTATAAGAAAAATTATTCTTAATTCTTCCACAAAGTACATTTTTGTATGTTTTTTTGAAACATTTCTTTTTCTACGAATGAAAAGTAACGCAAGAACGGAAATACCAATATTTGAAATTGGCGCCATTGGAATAAAATGACGAGATATGGCAACTCTATTTCATTTGCTCTTGTTTTGTGAACCGGTTGGATATTGTTGAAATGGCAACGTATGGCAACTCTATTTCACTGTGTGTGAACCGGTTGGATAAGATGATGTGGTTGTATTAGTTGTATAAGACACACACACGCGACAAAAGTTTTATCGTATGTTCTAAATTTTTCGCGGTGGCTCGGGCGCCAGCTACTGGCAAAAATGTGAAACATCCATTGTAAAACCCATCCGACAGGGGGCAGTGTGGAAATGTAACAAACAGTAACTTTACAGCTGTACAGTAATTATACACGGCACTCGAAGAGTATAAGAGGTGATATCGGTGATGTGTATTGCACCGAGAAGGGTATAAAGTGGTAAAGCAACGTTTCCCCTCGTTTCGAACTTGAACCTGCCACAACTACTGTAGGGATGAAAGCCAAATAAGTGTGTGGAAAGGGATGCCACCGGGATCATTTTTAAGATTCTTGGATCTCCTTGTCGAAGGGAAAGTCTTACATAGGTAAAGAAGAAAACGGATCCATAGTATCGTCTTCTAATCGAGATATATCTTGGCTGGGCCAGCACTTGTCTGATTCATATATATAATATATGTTGTTTACCACCAAGGATAGTCTTGTCCTTTATTGGCAAAGAAGCCTAGCTCCACGAGGACTGATTATGGCTAAGTGTTTTGTTGTTTAAACAATTTTTGTATTCAAACTAAAGAAATTATATTAACAATAAAAACTACCCGATATAGTAGTCCTTGCTTTACCCCTCAACTTCAATCAATTCGAGTTGTTAGGAGCAGGACAGAAATGTTTCAGTCTGACCGAAAAGTTTCCCGAGACAACATATAGTTGTATCACACGTGTGAGTGAGTGTTAAAAAAAACAAAACAAAAATTTAATTTTCATTTTCATTTCGTTTCATCAAAGTTAAATGGCTGCCTGCGGATTACTCCACCGGATTGGGGGGAGGGAGGGGGCTCAAGACACCTTTCTTCATTAATTCCTCATCACTTTTTTAATATTTTATTCGCGTGTGCTGTTCTTTTAAAATGAGAAGTTAAGGAGTTGTTCGGGAGTTACACACGATATCCAACGGCCGTCGACACTGAAAGGATGGATCTGCCTACACGTCTATACTTACTACAACTACTACACTCGTCGGTAGCGGTAGACACACACATACACATACAGATGCCAGTATTCATCCCAATTGGCAGTAAGTTATATATTTTTTAGTATCTTTTTCAATTTAATCGCTGATGTCCAAACTCAGATTTTATTGGGTCACAACACGGGTGAGGAAAAATGAACATTTTTTTTACGGATTGAGTTGAACTGGCGTTGGAGCTGCAACTGGAAACACAAACAATGCCAGACTATTTTCGATGCTGCAACACCTTCGCAAGCCATACACTGAGGAGCCAAAACCACGCAACAATACACTCAAGAAAGACACTAACAAGGAACTCACAAGGAAGAATTGATGCGGACTCGGAAATGTATTTGGACCATTCGTTGACACCGGCTGTGAATTCATATGTGGAGTAGGCCTATTGGGATACCACAATAAAAAAAACGCGCCTAGAACTCTACCTCTATGGTGGTGTGGAAAAGAGTTCATTGCACTGCCAAAACATAATCATATAAATAAATAACTATTTGTATAGCAAAACTAAAACCAGCAAGATTTATATACCCGGTACTCGAAGAGTATAGGGGTATATTATATGCGTAACACCCAGAAGGAAGCGTTTCCGACCACATAAAGTATATCAAGAATATATGTACATATATCTTGATAAGCATCAATGTCTGCCCGTCCGTCCGTCCGTCTTCATGAGCGCCGAGATCTCGGAGACTACAAAAGCTAGTGCCACCAAATTTGGTATCCAGATTCCTATGATATCGCAGTGTTACTCAAAGAACGAAAATCTGTGGCATGCACAAGAAAACCAGAAACACAGAATCATGAACAATGACCGTATATTTCAGATTGCCGAATCTGGATCAGATCGGATCATTATTATAGCCAGAAGGAACGAATTAAATTTCAGAGCTACGCATCGCCCTCCAAGCGCCTACTCATTCCCTCTCTCTCTCTTTCGCACGCACTTCCACGAGCCGTATATGTTAAGATGTAGATGTAGATGTAAATGTAGAAATGTTGATGCTTCATGATGTTTTTGTTTTTAACTTAAACTTTTTCTCGATCTGCATCGAATTAAGATCCTTTTGAGTTTCAAAATACTTTATTAAAGCTTTCTTAGTGGATTTTATTAAGGCACATAACATACGAGTAAATAACATACGTAAAACTTAGGTACATTTTATAAAATTCATAAAAATGTGTGATAAATGCAAGTAATAGTCTTGTCGTGTCGTATTTCCGATAAAATTGCACCGCTTCCATAATCGTAAATGCGTGTCTGGTTCCATATAAAAGTGTATAATGCAAGGTTACTTGTATTCCTGGTTAAGCTGGCGTCCAATTAGCCAGCGTCTGATCTCGGAGGTGCCGGCTCCAATCTCGTAGAGTTTGGCATCGCGCAAAATGCGGCCCGTTGGATTGTCGTTGATGTAGCCATTGCCGCCGAGGATCTGGATGGCATCCAGTGCTACTTGCGTGGCCTTCTCGGCGCAGTATAAGATAACGCCAGCGCAGTCCTTTGGGCTGCGGTTTCCGGCATCGCTAGATCTGGCCACAGTGTAGAGATAGCTGCGACAGGCGCTCAGAGTGGAGTACATGTCCGCCATCTTGCCCTGAACGAGCTGAAACTCTCCGATTAGCTGGCTCATTTGCTTGCGCTGATGAGCATAGTCGAAGGCCACGTCGCAGGCGGCTTGCATGAGGCCCACTGGTCCGGCGGCCAGCACGAGGCGCTCGAAGTCCAGTCCAGACATCAACACATAGACACCCTTGTTCTCCTTGCCCAGGATATTCTTGGCGGGGACCTTCAGATCCTGAAAGACCAGCTCACAGGTGCTGCTGCCACGCATGCCAAGCTTGTCCAGTTTTTGGGCCACACTGAAGCCCTCCCAGCCGGTCTCCACAATGAAGGCGGTAATGCCATGCTTGTCTGCGACACCGCTGCCCCCTGTCTTGGCGTACACAATCAGGGTATCCGCATCGGATCCGTTGGTAATCCAAAATTTAGTTCCGTTCAGCACGTAGTAGTCCCCCTTGCGTTCGGCACGCAGCTTCATGGACACCACATCGGAACCGGCCCCGGGTTCGGACATGGCCAGGCCTCCAATGTGCTCACCACTGCAAAGCTTCGGTAGATACTGCTCCTTCTGTTCATGTGTACCATTTTTGGTCAGCTGATTGATGCAGAGATTGGAATGTGCTCCATAGGACAGAGCCACGCCTCCAGCCGCACTGTGAATGACGTTTTAGAGACTATTTTTGGAGACTCTGACCTATTTAACTCACCGCGAAAACTCCTCCATGATGATGCAGTGGTCCAGATAGCTCCCACCAGTGCCGCCAAAGTCCGGCTCCGCTGTGATCCCCAGGAATCCAAGATCTCCAAGTTTCTTCCAGAATGGACGCATGTCCCTGTGAATGCAAGTTAATGTTAGTTTGCTTCCCTTTCATATGGTCATCCATCAACTACTTGAAGTTGTCGAGTTTGTCGATCTCCTTGGCGTAGGGCGCGAGTTCCTTCTGGAAGAAATTGAATGCGACCTCGCGCAACTTCTGTCGATCCTCGTCAAGACCGAACATGGCATCGTTGACCGGATAATGGGCCAGAGTTCGGGTGCAGGACAGCTGGCGATCGCCATGCTGCAGCAAAGATCTGCAAGATTTCGCCACGAATCTCAGGGCCATGTTCGCGTTGTGTTTGCAGATTTAGAAATAGAACCACCTATTATCTAACCTCCTCCCCCGATCAGCTGTGCACTCTCGGGTGGCAACGCCAAAGCGATCAAAGCAGCGAGCTGTTTGTCATCTGTTCGCAGGTGCTGCCAGTAAGTTCGATGAAGAAATGTGGCAGCTCCCAAAGATAACATAAAAATTTCAAATCTGAATTCGAAAAGTTTCGCGGGAAACAAAGGTCTTGATCTGCGCATGACTCTCCATTGCACTCAAACAGTGTTTGCTATTAGTTGGTGTCTCTTCCACAAGCAGGACTGTAGACAGATGGTAGTTTGCCCAATAAGTAAAGTAAATTCGTAATTATTGCGTTTGCTTGACTCTGCGCAGGACTCTACAATGGCAGATGTCTGAATGCATGGACTGCTTACCCGTTACCCGCTGACGACGCCGAATGCCGGGCAACGCAGCGGCAACGAAATATGCCGACATCAACAATAACAACAACCACGACTATGGCCGAGAACGAGCAGAGCGAGCACGGTGCAGGCGCAAGGATAAACATAGACAGGAGCCGCAGTCAGTCAGGCTAGAGCCTTGGTCTAAATGGAATTAAAAACGCCGAGACCCATCCAATCAGTCCCACAGTCGGTGCCCATCGCTGTGCGTTGCCCGCGGAGCGTCTCCTTGTCCGAGCCGCGTGTTCCCTTGGATTCCAATCCCTTAAGCTCCGTGGTCGTGGACGTTTGTGTCTTGTGCTGTGTCCGTCGTGCATAATGCTATACTTGTAATGATAATTAATTAACTGGACGTGCGGGTCAGCAGGGAGAGCAGAGCAGAGCAAAGGAGAGGCCGATGTGCTGCTGCAGCAGCCACTGGAATTACAAGTGAATGGAAATAGAAAAAGTGAGAGAAGAAGGGTAAATGTAACCCAAATAATTGAACAATTCGGCTAAGGCAAATCGATATATATCATTGCCATAGGCCATAAATAAGTTGCCGCTGTCGCTCCTACTACAATACCCACTCCCATTGGCAGGCGGAGGAGCTTGCTGACGTGTGTGCGTTTGATTAATGGGGCTACCCCGAGACTCGACTCCGTCTCCGGCTCCGTCGCCGTCTCCACAATAGTCGTAACCTAATGTCGTTGTCGCTGTCGCTGTCGTCGCCTATATTCCAGTCAATCAACTCTAGCAACGCGACTCAATGAGGACGCGCTTTCTATTGTAGGTAACAATGTCAGGTTCCCTTGGAGCCAGCCATAGCTGTTGTACCATGCACGCTTTCCATGTGTCCCCCCGTCCCCCCTTTGCGGGCCCAAAGTCATGTTTTTCCACCCATTGCACCTGCACACCCCATCAAAGGTCAAAGATCAAGGTGTTCTCGTTTATTTGGACTTCTTAATCACACATATCGGCCTGGAATATAAGGAGGAAATCGTCAATTTTTATGTAATCATCACCCAATCGCAGTCCCAACACCCAACCACCTCACCACCCCACCACCCCACTTTCACAGTAATTAAATGCCGCCTAGGTCTATAAACAGATCTCACTGTCAGTGTCTGCTGCAGCATTCTTGGGATATTTGTTTGGGTTTTGTCTGCCGCCCTGCTCCGCCATGCTCTTAATGCCAAGTGGAATGAACTTGATGAGGCAGCAGTTGCCACTTTTGTGTACGAGTGGGGCAACACACAAAGGCAGCTCTGATGAGGAGGCACAGCGCCAGTGGCAGCGGCTCGAGCCCCATCCGACATCCATGCTGGATGTAGTGCGGCAATTGAACTCTGCTGCTGCTGCTGTTTCTGCTGCTTTTGCTGCTGCTGCTGCTGCTGCTGCTCCCCCATAAACATGTCTGAAACACAAAACATGCAATCTGGGGGCTCAACAACTTGAACTTGTTGTGTCTGTCCATTGTAAAATACTTTTGATGAACCCTCCCTTTTTGTTTTTTATTACTAACGACCATTAAATGGGGCCCCCTTCTAGAGGCCATTAAATCTTTCACTTTACTTTCATTTGTTTTTTGGATGCATTCCCATTGGGGTTTCTTTTTGGGGTATGGATAGCTGAATATTTCATAAGATATTCTTTAAAAATTATTTTGAAAAGAGATAATAGCTTTTCTCGTTGATCGGATACGAATTCCCTTTATGACTTTGGAATAAAATATAATACCTTTGTCTAGAAAAGGGGCTTAGGAGGGGTGAAGACTCCAAGAGGTAATAAATATAGTCAGAATGTACAGATCTATAATCATTTTCCTACTGCTCCCCACCATAAACTCCGCGTAATTAATGGGTATTTATTGCCAAACGCATTCTCCTCCAATTGATTTGCTTGGCGACTCAAAGGTTGGCATGCAACCAACTCTCTATCGATGAAGCTGTATCTCTATAAATACACTTGAAATGCGAAATAATGTGTGATAGGCAAATGCAGTTGCACCCGTGCTCCACCAGCCGCCGGACGACTCACTGAATGAAAGCCAATTACACGGCGGACGGACAGAGGAACCGCAAAATATATTTCCAACAGAGAAAACGGATCGGATCGGATCGAAACAGAACGGCACGGCACTGCACTGCACGGACCGACCGGAGCGGTCGCGAGCAGCGTGTGACCAGTGACAAAAAACACACAGAGTCCAAAAGTAAAACCAACTAAAAAAAACAAAAACAGAAAAAACAAAATAAAGCTCTCCGAGATCTCGCTGTCAGCGGTGCTTGGCATTAGTCGCGCTCGGGACGGCACGGCAAACGATCGACGACATCGACAGCGACAACGACGTCGCATGGACTCCGTGCGCGATTTTCATTCACTTTTCACACAACTTCTCGCTCAGTTTTTCAAGTACACGAATACCTCTACGGCAGCTACCAATACCCCCACCATTACCATTACCATTACCACTACCGATACCGAGACGATTACGGATACGGATACGAGAACCCGCCAATAGCAACGACCCCAACGAGCCAACCCGCCGGCAGTTTCTCTGTTCTCAACGGTTGGGCAGTTGGGCAGTTCGGCAGCTGGACAGACAGTCCAGGCCAGTCCAGCGGACGGACAGCAGTTAGTCGAAAAGAAACAAACAACTAATTAATAATCGTAAAAGTTGGCTATTGGCTGGAAAAATCTGAAACGTCGCGTTGTCACGTAATGTCCATTAAATCGAATTTCATAATTAAATCTTTGGAATATCGGTGAGGGAAAAGTTGTCGCAAAAGTCGCAAATTTTCACAGCTTTTCCTCAAAATTGTTGGCAAGTAAGGAATATGAAAAGTGCCAGAGTGTCTATTTTTTTGTCTGTGTGTGTGCGTTAAATTAAATCACCGCATTAAAAATAACTTAGAGATCTTTAAATTTTAAATATATTTCTATCGGACCGGACCGTACCGTGCCGTACAGATAAATAGATAGATGGATAGATAGATAGATAAATATACGGCGACGATACGTACATACATACATACATATGTATCTAAACTTTTCCCCCCAACGCGCCAAAGTAATCAAAAAGATACAACAACCAAAAAAAAAAAGAAATGTTCGTAAAAAAGAGATCCGCGAGAGTGTGTGTCAAAAGTGCGATTGTGTGGGTGTTTGGCAAATGTCACTTGTGGCCGCAATGTGTGTGCGTCACTGAAGATAAACCACACACACAGGCACACACACACGCACACAGTCGCACGCGATACGCGTTTATGTACATGTAGTATCTGCATCAAAATATATAAGTATTATTCTATTTACGCGCGTGTCTTGTAGCCAAAAAGTAAATCTCAGCAGCCGCACAAAAAATGGAGCCCAACAACAGTAAACGCTCCAAAAAAGGACGCAAATCGCGACCAGCACAGGCCCCAATCGAACAGGATCTGCCACAGGAACAGGCACAGCCACAGGAAGAACAGCAGCAGCATCACCATCCCTGGGATGAAGGTAGGCCCCAGATCCCATCCCTATGCCCATCCGATCTGATCCGATCCCCGCCTCGCATCGCATCTTTGTGCCGAACGAGTGCTGCATTTGCCCCATAAATTAGCCGAGAATTACGCATACGCCGCGTGGGCGTTGTAATGACAATTTTTGACGAATATAGACCATGCTGTGTGTGTGTGCCAGTGTGCGAGTGTGTCTATATATACACACGTACATACATATATCTACTTATATCCGAGTGTACTGTACTGTACTGTACTATACTATATAGAACATTACTTATGATTGTCTGCCAAGTTGAACGGCAGCCAAAAGCTATGACAAGTCGTGCTCGGTTTTGGCGCCGCAGCGGAAAAGCGTTTTCCCAATTATACACATGTGCTAGTACATGTACAATATGTACATGTACGCAGCTGAATTCAGAATTCTCAGACAAAAACCGAACGGAAATCGGTAATCAAATGCAATGGCCCACTAATATCATACAATTGTCTGTCTGGCCTTTTGGGTGGTGGAGAATGGTAGAATGGAAACTTTGTCTTGCAGTAGGGGGAAATATTTAAGGGAAATATGGATGAAAACATTATTGATTTATACATTTCGGAGAGACTCTTAGATATGTTTTTATTACATCCCAAAAAGCACATAGAGCCAACAGATAAGTTTAGTTTTCCGTTTCGAAATCTCTCATGAGTTGTTTGGATTTCAGGTAAACAGACCCAACGAACTCAGACCGACATCTTCTACTAAATATTTCCCAAGCACAATGACGCCCATGGTATCTCCACCTGGCGTTGTGTGAACTGGCAAACCGGTTGTGCCCTCTCCCCCACCCCACTGTGGGGTACCGTTGCAGTTGCATAGATCAAGAATTCAAATTAGTCGAAGAACAAAATGTGATCTATGAGATCAGAGTTTTCCCGTTACCAGACAATGAAAGTGAAAACAGTCCCCGACCTGTTTCCATTCCCGGTTTCATTTCCATTCGGGTTATGGCTGGGTCTATGGACTTGCAATGCTTTGATTGCCACTTGAGACACATTTGCACACACAAGCGCGATTAAAACAGCTGTCTATAAATCTGACTAAGGCTAGGTCCAAGTCCCCCTGCAGTCCCCCTCCCCCCGCCCCTACCAGTATCCGACAGTGCCGAAACGGAACGCTGCACACTGGGACCACAGCACGTAGTCCCGCCTCGAGCGTCATATGATGAGTGCCCTAAACATATGGTTTCGCTATCTTATCAAAGCAATTTGGGGACAGACCTTATCTATCTATTTGGCTGACTGGCAGTGCCCCTGATAAGTGCGGGACTTGTTGCATAATCTGTGGTAGGTATTTTTGGGAAAGACTATAACTACTTAGCGGGTGGGGAAAGCCTCAAAGTGGTTAGACATACAATGAGAGAGACACTTGGCCCAGAACAAGGTTCAAAATGATCTCGAATAAGTCTTCAAAAGATACCGAAGGTTATCTTTGTCGTTCTTGATTGCACTTCAATTCAATTATGGCTCCATCATTGAGTGGTGAAGTCATTTGCTATTCCCAGCAGTCACATTTATGATTATAATGCATATTGCAATCATAAATCTCCAGGCTATAAGCTATCGAGAATTCAATTTCAGACTGCAACTAATCGAAGTCTCAAAGTTTCTGTATAATTTAATGATAAATCATCTTATCGGAGACGCTAAAACGTTCAGTAGAACTCTTTTCCTAAATGTGCTAAAAGTTTCAACCCAAAATGCCACTAAATACCATCCAGAGATCTCTTTGAACGGAACATTTCAGCGATTGATTAGCATAACCAAGAAAACTGATGATTCAGAGTGGGTGAAAATTGGCTGGTAATTGGCAGAAGAGGGACAGCCACAAAAAGCTGGCCGGCAACTGGTCACTGGATCGGTTAGCCGAAGGCCTGACTAATGGAAGTATGATTGATTTCCAATTAGCATCCCACATCGTAGTACATTCCGTACATCACATGAGCAGTAGACATCGTCCACAGTCACCAGTCACCGTCACCCACTGTACAGAATATTCCATGGGGAATTGTAAAACAAACTTTGACCTAATTGCAGGACGAGCAGCACGGACAACACCCAGTCCGAACAGGGCCATTGCCAGCACGGGCACAGCACTGACCCGATTCCTGACCTGTATGGCACCAGTGATTGGTAACACACGCTCCACTATCCCCTCCATTCTTGTACTTGTGGCACGTCTTTTTGTGTGCTGTGCTTCATTCATAAAGAGCAGCAGATCTGCGGCGCTCAACACAACATGTTGCCATTGCCATTGGCGTTGCCGTTGCCGTTGCCTAGGTGCATCTCTGATTGTTTCGAATCCCATTCTGAACAGTTCTATGTGGACAAGGAACACATTCATTTATTCATTTGTAATCGCGTACTTTCATTATTTATGAGTTCTGAGTGGGCAAGAGTGCCTTAACTTTTGTTTTACTTTCGTTGTGATTGCGTTCAATCCATCCAACCATCAGTCCATCTATACCTACATATATCTGTATCTGTATCTGTACGTGGGATACCACCTCCTATACCTCCTATATGCTATACTATATGTGTATATATATGTATATATATTGTGCTTGTTTGATTTTAATTCGGTTCTGCTTTGTCCTATTCGTTTTGTTTCGTCTTCGTTCTCGTTTACTCATTCGAGTATTCTGTCGCGTGTTGTCGTCGTGGTTGTGGGTTCATTTTCTTTTCAGTTTTGGAACTACGACTAATCGTCAATATGAAGAATAGCCAGCTGCTCTGCTCGAGTGTGTATGTAGTATGTATATATGTATGTATATGCGTTATCCCTGAACTATATTTATAGGTTTCTACATAAATAATTCAATATCTGGCCAGTCAAGGCCAGTCTCGCTGGTGTGTGTTCAATGCTCTGCAAAGAAAACTCAGCATTTGAATGCACTGAAAATATGCAAATCGCCCTAAGGAAATCAATTACGATCCACAATTTCCGTTCCTGCAATTCTATTCGACTTGATTCGCATAATTAAACCGTACAATGAACTCGCTGCGGTTCGGTTCGGCCACAACGTTCCTGCAATTGTGTCATGAGAATTTATTTTCAAAACAAGCAAAAATTATCAACGAGCACACCAGAGCACAGAAAAAGTTTAGCCGGGACATAACGCATACGCAATGTGTGCCAGTTTTTGAAGCGGTTTGGCTCATTCATTAGAATAGAGGTGCCAAAGAGCAGGGGAGAGAGAGAGAGCAGGGAGCCTGTCCTCTAGATGATAGATTAGGGAGAGAATGGCTAGACAGAAATCTAACATTTCTCTAGCCAATACCGGACGAGAGTTAGAGAAAGAGAGAGCTAAAAAGAGGGGCAAATAAATGTTTATTAAGTTATATGGATCCGACTGAATGTTTCCACCAGTTAAGAGGAGATAATCTGCCTAATAAGGGCCGGATAATTTAATTTCATTTAATTACTAACATTTCTAAGAATATTAATTTCAATTTCCTGAGACACTCGCTTTGGTATTGAGCCCTGTTTTATACATATATTCTGTTTTTGATCAGTGATAGTTATGTGTTTTCCCAGTTTCTCAGAGAATAAAGCAAACAGATAGCTGCTGCTGCTGCTGATACCCCCACCCCTTTTGAAGGGCATAATAACCTGGCATGTCTTGGCGATAGAGTAGCGCCCTCAAGTGCGTTAGCGTTACGCTTAAATGATTCTAAATTTAGAGGAGAGCCGCCTGCCTGGTGGCGGCATTGGCGACCTTGGACGGCACCGCTTACGTCGGCGGTGCTGTTTGGCGACATCATCGCATGCAACCAGTGGACGGACTGGGGAGGAAAGTGCAACACGTTGCCCAGCCAGCCAGCCAGCCAGCCAACCAACCCTACCATGTAGGGGGAAGAGGAGACGCTGTCGCTGCCGCTGTCACTGTCACTGTCTCTGCCCCTACCTATGTCTCTCTTCCGTTTCTCCCGCATTTCAATCAGCATTTGGCATTTCGAGAGCAACGTCAAACGTAGTCAGCGACGTCTCCGTCTCTGTCTCCGTCCACGTAATGTAGCTGTCGCTGTCTCTGCCGCAGTTTGCAGCGCAGCTAGTTTTTGTTTGCAGCGCAGATAGTTTTTTTTTTTTGTATTTTTGCTAGTATTCAAAACGCGATTAGACGTCGAACATGTGAAGCTCAAAAGGCGTCCGGCCGTAGTTTTACTCTTCTTTTTCGGTTTATTTTTCTAAATTATTATTTGTTTTTTTTTTTTGTTTTATTAATATATATATAACCAACTAAACTCCAAACGTTCCTTCGAGTATGGTTTATGTTTTCCTCAGTGTGGCCGGCAATTATGGTGAGTGATTGGAGTGAGTGGAGCGGGCCCCACGTTTAATTGATTTGCATGTTACGCAATGCGATGGCATGTTCGGGTTCGGAGTCGGGGTCAGGTTCGGTGCTGGTCGCCAGCCCCCAGTGCCAGCCCATCAATTGACAAAAGTGTAATGACCAGCAGGGTAATGGTTCGTTCCTAGGCCGATTACACGGAGTACGACTATTTATAGAGCGTTACGTGTGCCCCGCAGAGTGCTGCTGCTCTCTGTTGCTCTCTCCACCATCTCCTCTCTATCTGCGGACAAATTCTGTTGCAAAGTTCAAGTGCCACAATGTTCATGAACTTGTCCATGATTCGGAATCGATTTCCATTTTCCGGATGAATGGGAGGAATGGAGGGAATGGTAGCCAGTTGTTCATTTTTCATATATGAAAAGTTACTTTTGAGGAAAAGTGCCACACAAATCCACTCAACTGCAACTCCGAGTGGCAGCCCACCACCACCATGTAAGGCAAGTCGCACCACAGCAGTTACGCTCGAATTGTGATGGTAAATTTATCCTCATATGTACTTCATACATGGCCAAATCTGCTGCTACAGTAGAGACTTGATAAACCGAACGGCACTTCAATGCCAAGCGGAAACAAAGACACTCTTTTCCGCGTTCGTTCAAGATTTTCGCCAAATCAAACTCAAGATTATATTAGGTATATTATATTATATCTTTTAGATATAAAATATTCAGCAATCCTAATGTAAAGAAAAATCCGTGCTCGGCACGCATACACTCAAGTGCGCTGGTGTGTGTAGCAAAATCCGAACATGCGTGCGGGAGAAATCGGTTTATGGCGGAGACTTTTGCTATGAACATTAGATAGGGCCTAGCCGAACATTGCTATGGAACTATAGAAGAGGCTTTTTGCATATATAAAATAAGTAACAATCTTAATGTAAGAAAATATTATGAAAATCTGTTACACTTTATTCGTACTTATGTACAGACTTTTTATCTGTTTTTGATCCTTTGTTATAGATTTGAAGCAAACAGAATCCAACAAGATATAGATATGCGTATACCAATAGAAAACAAAAATTTCCAAAGGCACAATGTTTTTTCCTGGAACTTTATAAACATTCCTAAGCCCATTAAGAAGAGAAGACAGAAGAGCTTTAGAATCAAAGATCAAAGATCCGAAGGTCGAAAGGTTTTAAGTTAAGTCTATGTTATACGCAATATGTATACAGTGATGATATAGTGGTTTATTCACATCTTTACAATTTTTTTTCGAGTCAAGCTCATTGAAAATTCTTTGATTTCTCTATATATGTAGTAATTGTCCGCAGAACTTATTTAGAAATGAAAACTCACTCAAGTTTTTATTATGAGGTCACAGTCTAAAGGCAAATAAATGACCAAACTTTCTTACCTCACACAATCCATTTCGAGGAATGATCAATCATGGGCATGATCAAATCAAATTATAGACTCTCTGAATGAATTTGCATCATTTGAGGGTGTGTACATATGTAAGTACATATACTCGTATCGTGAGCATAAAGTACTCATAATAAATATGTACTACATACATATGTGCTGTATATGTATGTGTAATATATTTTCTGTAGGTCTAGTAGTGCCCATAAAGCTCTTTTCATTTACCCGATCAGACAGA
The DNA here is from genome assembly GCA_008121215.1 of Drosophila athabasca. Lineage (NCBI taxonomy): Eukaryota > Metazoa > Arthropoda > Insecta > Diptera > Drosophilidae > Drosophila > Drosophila athabasca. Next base: position 59,705,275 of record CM017796.1, on the reverse strand, counting down.
TCCAGAAAGGCGTAACGGATAACAAATTTCTGTTTTGTACAAACAATTTGGTTTCGTGAGCTTGTTATTGTTCATGTGATTACGTTAGTTCCAGTACAGACAAACATATATGCATATGCATATACATATACATATAAGTATCTGTATGTATACCATCTATAAGCAAACAATAATTTGTTGAATGTAAAACAAAAATCTCTGAGAAATCGGGCACACATGAAAATGAATTTTTTGTTTTTTTTTTATTGGCGGAATGCTTGGGCGCAGTGCGCTCTTGTTTATCAACGGTGTTCTAGAATCTAGATTAAAGGTAATGGTAATATTATGTGTCTGTGTGTGTGTGTGTGTTTGTGTAAAAACTGTGTGCAAACTGCAAATTGTTTACGACAAAACAAAAGGCAGAGAACGACTAGGAGGAAACGCGAGAGGGAGAGCAGTAGAGTACCGCGGTAGAGCAGAGCAGAGCAGAGTAAAGAGTAAAGAGCAACGAATTTCAATGGTGAAAATTGTTAAGCATAAGTATTTTAAAACCCAAACACAAGGCAAGAAAATTAGTCTCTCGACTGTCGGGTTTTTCTATTGGGGGGGCCTCAGCCTGGCGAAAAGCGAATCGGACGGGCCAGTCGGCCCCGGACAATTTCAATGCACGGCTCGTGTACTGCACAGTACTGTTCACGCGAAGATATTTATTTGTGAGGAAAGCATACCATTCCGCACAGCAAAGAGCACCAAAGCACTACTATATAAACGAGTATTCGATTGATTTTATTTCAATATAAAAGAAACACGAAACAACGAAACACTTAACGAAAATTAACGAATCGCACGGATCGAAGTAGGATCCGTATCCGCATCCGCATCCGCATCGGTATCCGTGTATCCCCCTCCACCCCCTGGAAAGAATATAATTTTTTTGTTTGTTTTTGGTAAGGGAAATCAGTAATTCCCATTTCAGATATTTCGTAATTGCAGTCCGAGTACTGTGCTGTGCTGCGCTGGTCGAAAAGTGTTTTCGATATCGAAACAGTACTGCGGGAATTTATGGTTGTTGTTGTTGTTGTCTCTCTCCATCTCTTGTCCATTCCATTACTCGCTCTCTATGTCCCTCCCTTTTTCTCTGTTCTCTGTTCTCTGGGAGAGCATCATATCATCTTATGTAATCCGAATGTGGTGGCAGTGGTTTATTGTCTTCTTGTCTATAGTCTCGTCTGCTTTTGCTGATATTTTTAGCACCTGTTGCACTGTGCGAAAAACACCTGAGTCTTGAACCGATCTCATGATCATTCTCTCTCTTCTCTCCCACTCCCTTTGCCACCTGCAGTGTCGCTACCTGGCGCTGCGCCTGGATCTGGAGCTGAACAGCCGACCATTCTACTGATCAACGGCATCGCCGACGACTCCCAACTGCAGGACAGACAGAGCAAGGCCGCCGCCCTGAGGTTGGCCCTCGACAGCAACAACCACCACGACAGTGAAGCCACCTCCTCGCTGGGCAGCCACCCCGTGCTGTCAGTGCCGACCACTCCGGGAGGGTCGCATCTGCTGGACTTTGAGTCCCACCTCATCGAGAACGTTGTGGGCCAGGGCAGCGGAGTGGGCATCAGGGAGCTGACGCCCTTCGAGCAGGAGCTGCAGCAGGGCACATCCAAGGTCGGAACAGACGATGCCGCGTCTGTGATCGAGGTGGAACCAGCCGGGGCCAAGACCAAGCAGGCCATTGAGACTCTAGCGCCGCCGCATCAAATCGCCGAGGTAGACGAGACGGCCACCCCGTCGGAGGCAGTGCGTCGGACCGCCGAGCAGCTGGTGGATGAGATCGAGGAGGCTCTGCAACAAATCCCCAAATTAGAAGAGACGGCCCCCCCTTCGGAGCTAGTGCGTCGCACCGCCGAGCAGCTGGTAGATGAGATCGAGCGCGAGCTTATTGAAACCCTGAGCAAAGATGTAGACGAGGCCAAGACTGAGCACGAAAACCAGGTGAAGCGCGATCGCGACGAGCTGAGCTCGCTCTCACAGCAGGTGGAGGTGCAGCTGAACGAGCTGACCAGCATCCTCAAAAACAAGCCGCAGGCGGAGATTGTGTTGGAGCTTCCGGAGCCTGAGGAGGAACCCAGGCCACTGAGACACGCAGCCAACGAGCTGAAGCTCGTGGAGGTGCCCACGCCCAAGACCGAGGCCGAGGAACAGCAGCGGAAGGAGTTTATCGACTCGCTGCCACAAATCGAACAGAACGCGGCAGGGGAGACCGAAACGGATGCCCAACGACTCTCAGCGGACTGCAAAAGGGAGTATTATCAGTCGCTGAAGAAGTATCTGTTGCAGGGCAGCCAGGACAAGCCGCCAATTCCGCTCCAGACCTATCGCTGGGAGGATCTTCGACGAGCCAGAGAGCGGGTAAGTGTCCACACCAGACAAAGCTCGTCCTATTGTTGTCTGATCTTGTTCCTTGTTCCTCCCGCAGGGCGGCTATCCGTGGACGCATCTGTACAAGCGTCCCCTGGGACCCGACGAGCAGCCGGAGATTGTGCTGCTCCTGCGCAAGTCCCAGGAGCTGCGATTCAAGTCCGAATCGCCCAAGTCCCTCAAGAAGGTGCGCTACGACGAGCAGGTGCTGGTCAAGGAGACCGAGCGCTACATCCAGGACCTCTCCGAGGACGAGGCGCTAGCCCACACCTCCGAGGACAGCAGCGAGGACTCCGACTCGGAGGCCGAGTCCGAATCAGAGCGCGAGACCCACAACGAGGACGCCCTCAGCGAGTGCATCTCCTGCGTGTCCGACTCTGTGCTCGCCGTCGGAGGCCACAACAAGCCGCGGAAGACCAGTCGCCTGGCCCACATCCGCGACATCATCCGGCGCAGGCGCAGCGGACGCACCCACGAGGACGCACAGTCGCTGCCAGGCACCTCTGCCAATCCCAGCCGGCAGAACAGCCTCCACGAACTAGCCCCGCCGCCGGGATCTCTCATCCCGAATACAGAGAAGCCCCCGAAGAGCTCCAAGCCGAAGGCCAAACAGAGCTTCGACATCATGAAGAAGCTGAAGAGTCTGGCCGAACGGCAGAAGAAGCGCCTCAACATCAAGCGCATCACCCTGAAGAAGGACGAGAAGATCGTCCTGGGCGAGCAGCAGAAGATCATGAAGCTGAAGGCCTCGCCCAAATCGGACCGCGGCGAGATTCCGCACTTTATCGAAAAGCAGGACTCGGACGACATCCTTGAGCTGGTCGAGTACGACGAGTCGCCCTGTCGCAAGCGCAACAAGGAGGAGCTCGAGCAGGAGCAGCGCGAGGATCTGCCCACTACCAGTGCGGCAGCGGGGAGTGTCCCGCAGCCGGATGAAATCATTGAGCTGCCCGTGGCAAAGACTGAGACCGATGCGCCCGCTCTGGAAGTCACAGAGCCGCAGGATGAGAAAGTGGAAGATGGGACAACAGCTGATGGCGATGGCACAGAGTCTCCTCCCAAGAAGACCCCACGACTCCGTCGCGAGCATGTCTATGAGGAGATTGGGCACCAAACACCCGAACTGGTGGAACAACAGCCCATCATTGAGCTGGACGCCCTAAAAAAGTCGCTGACGCGTCAGGACCATCTGGCCATCGATGACATTGAGGCCGCCAAGGCAGTACCCCTGGATCGCATGGGCAGCAGTGAGGAGGATCAGGTGGCCGCGGTTGCCGATTCCGGCAAGTCAGGAGCCCTCCTGGCCCCGCTCTCCTCCATAGACTCCACCTCGTCGGACGAGGAGCGTGCCCGCCTGGCACAGCTTTCGCCCGTGGCCGAGGAGAGCGACATCGAGTCGATGGAGGTCGCTGATCTTCGTCCCGCGCTCAAGAAGGAAGCCTCGCCAGCGCCTTCGGACAAGAAGGTGACCTTCTCGCACGTTGAAGACGAGGCCGAGCCCCATCGCGAGGACATCGAGCTGCCCGAAGACGTGCTAGAGGCGGCCGCCAACGCGGCCAAATGGAAGAACGAGAGGTAAGTGCTGGACCAATAATCCATCCCCTGAAGCATCCCCCAAACGCTTTACACTAACACTCGGTACCAACCGTCAATCAATCCAAACGGTGCCCCTGTTGCTCTAACCCAATCTTGCAGAGAGTCTAACCTGTTTGCCCTGCTCATGAAACTGTTACTAACCCTCTTGCCGGGAGGTGGCCAGCGCAGACGCTATCGAAATCGAAGCACCACCAAACACACGAATGCACGAGCACCACCAACAGCACACTATTACCAAGACTACCAGTACCACTACACAGACCACACCACAACAAACCCAATACCAGTACCAGTCCGCAAACACAGATCCTCCTGGTGGAGGTTGCGGGTGAGAAGAAGCGGTCCTTCCCGCTGGACACTCTGCTGCTGCTGCAGCAGCGGTGGCACTAACAAGTTTTGGTAGAGGGCTCCCAATGAAGGTGGCTTTTATGATCTAGACCCTAAGGTAAGGCCTCCATGTACTGTGTGCCGTCCGTCTCCGTGTCCTTCTCCCCACTGTTGTTGTTATTGTCCCACATACATACATATGTTGGTGTTGGTGTTCCAATAAATGAATGAATATTGTGTGGTGAAAGGGGGGATTGGGTTGCATAACTGGGATAAACCATATATGTATGTACATATAAACCATGAATCATATAAACACTGCGTACTCTTAAAGCTGGAAACCACGCATCTAAATGAAACATATGTACATATGTACTATCTGGATATATCCGACATTTAAACATCGAATGGTGATCGAATGGGATTATACATACATATGTACATTATATTATATTTAGAGATCTAAAGGTCAACGAATGACAAGAAGATTTCCGGCAGGCAAGGCAGAGCAGAGGCAGCCTCTAAAATAGAACGTGAAAGTGCAGAGCTACAGAACTAGAGAACTAATTGCTACGTACTCCTCCTGCTGTCTGATCAGGCCACAGTATGACAGTATAACAGTATGGCAGTATAGCAGTATAGCAGTATAGCAGTATGGCTAACACACAAATGCAATCGCCTAATCCGTCATCTCGTTGTCGTGTGTCTGTGCGTTTCTGTTCATGTCTCGATTCGTGTTTGTGTCTGTGTTTTTGCTAATTTTAAAAGAAAACAAAAAGAAAACAAAAAGAAACAAGAAAATAGAAAAAAAAACATTTTCATCTTTCGAACAAGAATTTTCGCTGAGGAAAATCTGTGTCGCGCAAAAACCAAAAAGCTCTCAGTCCTGGCCGAAAATCGCAACGATGTAGACACGGTCGCGTCGCGTCGCACCAACCACACAGCCAGCACACACCACAGAACCACGGACCCACGGGCCACAAAACAGCACAGAACTCGAGAGAATCCCTCAGTAAATAGTAGCCCCAAAACGTGATATCCATTCAGAAAGGTCACCTGCCAGCCAAAAGGGTGGATGAATGATTCTTAGCCCTGAAGTAAAGTTCGCAACCAGCCACTAAATTCCCCAGAGGCTGGGCAAAGAATTTTCGAGCTGATTCGGGCAGAAAATAAATTCAATGTCCAACGGCGGCGCTGGCTCATGCTCTGGTGGTGCTTAAAAATAGCCACCGACCACCACGAACGACGACTAGACGACAAAAGCGAACAAAAAAAAAACGAATAAAAGACACAAAAAGTACAAGAAGAGGAGGAGGAGGAGGAGCAGGAGCAGCGGATACGGATTCCGACCGGGGGCCAAGTGAATAAGTAACCAGCAACAGCTGTCGTTTCTCTCTCTCTCTCTGTCTCCCTCGCTCGCTCGGAGATCATGCTCAATTCCCGTCGCTCCGCCTCGGTGGGCGCCCTGCCCGCCGAGAAGAAGCATTTTGTGTCGCGGGTGGAGAGTGCCAGCGGCGCCTCTCTGGATGTACGCTGTGCCTGCCAGTACTTTGAGTCCGAATCCCTGCTGCCGGAGCGCATCAATCCCGTAGATTCGCGGCCAGGCTCACGGCAGGGCCACCACAGCGACCACGACCAGTTCCTGCACCTGAATCAGAATGTCAACCTGAATCTCAGTTTCCCCCGCGACGATCTGTCCACGCACAGCTTTGAGGTTGTGAGTCATGCGGATGTGGCTGCCCCCTCGGTGGATCTCAGTTTCATGGAACGCTATCCGGAGCTGGAGCAGACGGCCCGTTCCCGGGGACTGGTGGTGCGCAGCATTTCGGATGCCACCGAACCGGATCCAGGTGGATCATCCTTCATGGCGGGAGGTCGCCGCCAACTGTCGATGGGAGGCCTGTCGTCGGGCAGCGTTGGACGCTTTCCCGACACCGTGTCCATGCGCAGTGGAACCTCCCTGCGTCGTATATCGGCGGGCAACTCCAAGATGGATCTTTACTGTGCGGACATCAATATACCGAATGCTCCTGGAGCCGGACGTCCGGGCGGCCAACGTTCGGCCAGTGCCAGTCGACGAGCCTCCAATGCGGATCTATTTCAGGCCACCATTCTGCCGGGATCGCTGCAGCCGCCCCAACTGAATCTGATTGCGGCCACTCCCAGTCCCGGAATGGCGGATCAGCAGCCACTGTTTCCCTCGCACCAGGCGTCTCCGGCTCCCTCGCAGCAGGACTTCCGCAATGCCAGACCTCCATTGTCGCCGGATTACATGCGTCCAAGTGATGCCAATAAGGAGAACCAGCAGCCCGGTGACGTGCTGCCCCAGAACCGACCCATCGACGTGTCCCGCTTTGGTGGCGATGCAGTGCGTCCCTCGTTCCTCCTGGAATCGGATTTCCAGCAGATTAAGAGTCCCTATCAGACCACCACGGTCACCACGCCCATGGATCCGCTGGCCGAGACTGTGGCCGAGCTAGAGCAGATCGCGCAGGAGCATAACATAGTGAACATCCGGGACAACATCCAGACAGAGACGCGGCGACCGCCCTCCATTGGTGGGGACCTGAGTGCAGCTCCCCTGAAACTGGATGAGCTGACGAAGATCGAGATCATCAGCGACATGCCTGTGGTGGATATCGATGCGCTGGTGCACCACGAGGAGCAGAGGGCGGCGGAGCACCGCAGCCGCAGTCCAAGACCCTCGCCCAGGCAGCCAAAGGCCCCGCCTGTGATGGCCACCCTCCAGTTGCCCTCGAGCCGGCCATCCAGTCCGTCTCCAGCGGAGCCATCCCTTCCTTTGCAGCCCCTAAAACGGCAGCACACCCCAGAGAGGCAGCTTTCGCCAGAACGTCCCTCCAAGTGGGCCCCCGCTTCTTCCACTCCACAGCAGGAGATGATGCAGGCATCTAAGGCCGTCATCAGCCTGCAGGATGCCTCACCCGAGGTCAAGAGCTCCTACACCTCCCGCTTCAAGGCGATGTTCAGTGCCAAGGAGCCACGCCAGAAGTCTCCGACGCCCCAGCGTTCTCGCACTCCCAGTCCCAAAAGGGAGAGGACACCCTCCCTCTCTGTCTTCTCCCGCGAGAAGTCGCCATCGCCCGTGAAGATGCTCTCGGTGTTCTCCAAGGGCAAGCCGCAGGCCATGTCCATTGTGACCACCTCGGGTGCCGCGATGAAGGGCAAAGAGGCCGAGCCGCTGGCTGTGCGTGTCACGGAGACCTTCTCTCTGAAAGTGGACGAAATGGACCAGTACGGCTCGCGGCCAGCAAAGCCACCGGCTCCCCCGCCACACGCCCAGACTATGTACAGCAGCCGCGAGGACTTTGGGGCAGCATCCTCGGAACGCGCTTCGGTGGACATCAGCGAGGCCTTTGCTCCAGTGGTGGTGTCTGCCCTGCCCCGGGGCGGCAGTGGAAGCGTGAGCATGAGCATGAGCGGCGGCAGCTTCATGGCTGGCAATAGGAATCTCTACTCCAGCGAGATCGAGATGCCGGAAACGGCCTCCTGGGGGGCCAGCAGGGAACCCTCGCAGGCTGGCGGCAGTCGTACGCTCGTCTCGGTGCCCATACAGATATCCGACAGCCACGTCTATCGACCCCTGCGGTCGCCCTCAGAGCAACGGTTTGGGGTGCAGCGAAAGTCCTCGTTTCGGGAGCCACGCACCCAGTCGCACGACCGCGCCGCCCGCCTTAGCAGCGGCTCCCAGGAGCAGCTGTACGGGGCGGGGCGGGGCATGACAAAGACGGTTAGTTTCCATTTTGACGAACGCAAGTCGCGCCTTGCGGAATTCGCCTCCGCAAGCGAATCGCCCCTGACCCAAAACCAAATCGAACACAGAGAGTTCCTCGAACGGACCTACTTCTCTCGGTAAGCCATCTATGCCACCCTATGTCTGGCCTAGAACCCCGACCTCTCGGCACCACCGCCACAACCAACCACACACCTTCCACACCGGGTGACGGCCTCCTGCTAACCTCCGCTTGTCACTACTCCACACAGATCTCCTTGTGTCTACCACTCCAGTCTACTAATCTCTCTCAATCTCTTCTTGCAGTGATCATGAATATGAGCCCGTGGGCGTGTCGCCGGCACACGAATCCTCGCCAGCGCCAGCGCTGGTGCCAGCGCACGCCCTCTCTGAGCTGCAGGTGCCCATGGACATCGACAGCTCGGCAGGAACAACGCCCCGAACCGAATCTCGCACCGACTACGAAATACACACCAGCCAGGTGGACTCGAGCGCCCTCGAGGAGTTGCCGCTGCAGCCGGAGAACCGCAAGAAGAGCTTCATGGCCAGCGCCCAGGACCGTACCAAGAAGATGCAGGACGGTCTGCGACAGCAGGCGGGAAAGCTGCGCACCAAGCTCCGCAGCAGCCAGCAGGCCAAACCCAAGCCGATCTCGGGTAGCCCCAAGGCCAAGGCCAAGGAGCGGAGGCGCTTCAAGGCACCTGAATTCTCCAAGATCAAGATGCCAGATATCAAGCGACCCGACATGTCAAAGTTCAGGGACATCAAGCGACCGGAGTTCACAAAATTCAACAAGCCGGACATGTCAAAGTTCAAGCTGCCGGAAAAGTTCTCCACGCTGAAGCTGCGACGCAGCAAGAGCTTCAAGGAGAACGAGAGCGAGCTCACGTCCGAGGAGCCACAGGCCACCAGTGCAGGAGCAGGAGATGGAGTCCAGTCTCCTGCTCAACCTGCGCCCAAGAAGAAATTCGAGTTTAACTTTGGCACCTATCCGCGTGCCTTCCGCAAGAAGAAGCCCACAGAGGAGCCAACACCATCGCCCGCTTTGGAGTCGTCGCTGGGCACAGAGGGTCTGAGCGTGATCCCCAGCACCGAGACGCAGCCGTCGCAGACATCTACAAGCTCCCCGCAAGGAGATCGTGGACCTGGTCCGGTGCGATCCCGCTGGGCGGACAAGTTCTCGGATGTGAGCTACAACGACAGCGAGGGATCGCGGTACAGGCGCTACGGCAGCGAGCTGGAGAGCTTCGACCGCGAGTCCTCGCTGGAGCGACGCATGAAGGAGGACCTGGAGGGAGCCGAGGATACGGCCAGCGAGGCCCAGCAGCCCCAGTCGATGGGAATTCTGGGCGTGGTGGCCGACAGCAAACAGTTTGCGGAGTTCGATGAGGAGAACCGGGCCATTCACGAGATCTCCAGCAAGCGGTCGCGCGAGTTCAAGCGGCGCCCGATGGTGCACCAGGACTCCGATTTGCGCTCGGAGGACAGTCGCGATGCCGAGGGCTGGACCGAGAAGGACATACAGAAGAACAAGCTGTTGCGCAAGGCGGAGTTGGAGGCGGAGGCTGGCTACCACAAGTACTACGACAGCCATTCGACGGCCAGTTCGGGCAAGAAGGTGGTAATGGAGCCCATTGACGACGACGAGTTCTTCCTGCGTAAGCGCGGCATCTCCGAGGATAACATCCAGCTGCGGCAGTACATTAGCGCCGCCATTCGCGAGGGTTACGACACGCCCAATGCCCTCCAGCACGTCGGCTACTCCGCAGATCCTGTCCCCGGCGAATACGGAGACTTTGAGGCACCGCCCGCAAAGCCCCGGCGCCTGCATCGCAACTATCGGCCGGACATTGACGACTCGCAGGAGTTCCAGCGCAGCGACTACGGCGACGATCTGTCCATGTCCCAGAATGGCAGCGACTTTACCCCCAAGAGACCTCTGCGCAAGGCTCGCAGCCGCAGCCGCAGCAAGCTGTCCGTGGATGGCAGCCAGGAGATGCACATGGCCGATGGGGGCAGCAGCATCCAGTACTTCGACGACGATGAGGAGTACCTCAGGCCGCCCATGCGGGATCAGCAGATCACCGAATTGGAGAAGGAAGCAGCGGCGATGGAGAAGGTGGGACAACAGGCCCTACCGCTGGCCCCGAGGCGCCACAAGAAACGCACACGCGATGATGCATCCGTTGAGAAGGATGCGGACTCGTTCTTTAATGGCTTTGGTGGTAGATCAGTATCGAATACCTTTTTGCAGCCACACGAAGATGTAAGTACCCAAGTACCAAGCAGAGATCTGTGCATTCACCTCTAATCCGTTCTAGCCATTGGCCTATCCCTTTTCCGATTCGCAGGTAATTGTTTATCGCACTGAGCACGAATATCGTCACATACCGCTAGCCACACCCGACAACTTCACGGACGGCGCGTCCGTGCGTACACCGCGCTCCGAGGACGACAGGACATCGCGCGGTGCCGACTCCCTGGTCCTGGACATGAAGACAAAGCCCGAAATGGGGGAGGACAACGAGCAAGGAGTATCCAGAACCAAGAGCGACGAGAGGTTCGTCATCGACATGTTGGAGAGCGACGGGTAAGCATAACTAGACCTAGAGCTCTGTCACGGATGTTCCGCTAGGTGTGGCTTTCTTGCTCGCTTCCTTCCAGCTATGCGGTGGTGCGCAAGGAGCCCCTGCCCAAGCCCACGCCCCCGGCCCGCAGGAAGAAGTTCACCCGATCGCCCGGCGAGCGATTCGCGACGCTACCCAGCATCCGCGGCTCCCGTGGATCCCCACCACCGGCCCGACCACCGCCGCCACAGCAGTATATACCCACGGAGGACTCGCCGCTGGTGCCACGCCGCAGATCGGCGGCCAGTCTGGACGAGATCCCCCAGATGATGATCAAGTCGAAGTAAGAGAATCAGCCCGTCGGTCGAGTCGCCCTTTTGAGTTGCGATGGCCGGCCTTTAGATTGATTTTTTACTTTGACTCTCGTTTCGTTTGGTTTCGTTTCGAATGCATTTTCGTTAAGTTTTTCTGTTAAGTTTTCATTTCTGTTGTTGCCACTAAGTTGTAGGCTAAGCTTAGACTAAGACTAAGGGTTAGACGCACAGCTAATGCTAATGCTACTGCTATTGCTAATGCTGCTACTAATCTGACCCAAATCAAATCGAGTCGAATCGAATCGATTGCACTCGGGAATCCACGTACTCGTACACCAAAATAAAACATAAATACACGATACACACGAATCCACTTGCAACACACGAGTTGGCCAGCATCCTGTTGCCTTTTTTTGCCTTTTGCCGATTGCACGGAAGCCCAAGCCCAAGCCCCATGATGTATCTAATGCACCTCCCTCCAACCTTTTCCCCCAGCTACGAGACCCAGCAGCCACAGAAGCAGCAGCAACAGCAACAGCAGTTGGAGGAGGATGACTACGAGGAACCTGGAGCCCTAGAGCGTCCCGAGTCGCCACGCTCCAATCTGCAGTCTGGCGAGGTTATCAACAAAATGAAGTTCCGACCACTGCCGGCGCCACCGCGTCCACCGCGCGAGAAGCGCTCCACGCGTGCTGGCAGCAATGCCCTCGACAGCTACGAGGACAGCGAACAGGTGGCCAGCTCCAGCCAGGCGGACAGCTACGACCAGGGGGAATTCGAGGTGGAAGTGTCCACCCAGACGGACCCGCTGCCCGACGACTTTGTGTGCGAGGAATTCGAGATCACCGAGGACATGAAGATCATTGAGCCGCGACGAGCCAACGTCAACGGATCCAACGGATCGGCCAGCAAGACCCTCGAGGACCTGCTGCGTAGCGTCGAGACCCAGGAGACCCACGACGAGGTGGACGGCGTACGAGTTCTAACAGAGGACGAGCAGTTGGCCAAGGGCCTGCAGCGCTTCAGGGACGCCAATCAACGGAGCATGTCGGAGCGCTCTCGGGCCTCCTCTCAGGCGGACCGTTCCAAGTCCCTGAGTCGCCCCCAGACGCCATCCTCGGCGGTGGTCATCGAGCGACGGGTACCCACGCCCAGTCTGTTGGCTGGCGAGGAGCAGGATGCCACTGTCCAAGCCTCGCTGATAGTGCGACCCATCAGTGCCGCCGATCTGGCGGATGACGAGCTTCGGCGCGAGGAGGAGGAGCTGCGGCGGGAGGGTCTGCTCTCGGACAGCTCGGTGCAGAGCAAATCCGATGTGGAAGAAGAGGAGCACGGAGAGGTGGCCTTGAGCGACTATGCCGCCAGTTCAGCGGATCTGGATGCGGCGGTGGAGCAGCTGCAACAGGCCCAGCTGGAAAGCGACTACGAGAGCCGGCTGGAGGACGACGAGGTAGAGCGTACCCTCAAGGACAGCGAGTACGAGGAGGAGGAGGATGCCGGCGAGAAATACTCGGATCAGTATGACGAGGAGGAAGAGGAAGATGAAGAGACACGGCTGGAGAGGGAGCTGACGGAGCAGGAACTGGACGAGGCCCTCGAGAAGGAGCTGCAGGAGGCCATGGAGAAGGAGCTGTCCGACTACAGGCAAAAGGAGAAGGACACGCTGTCAGAGGAGGAGGAACGCGTACCCTCCGAGATCGAGTACCGGCACTCTGACGATGAGGAAAAACCACGATCTGAGACAGAAACCATTGCCGTGGAGATACCCATCCGGAAGAGCACCGCCATCGAACCCACCGAGGCAGAGGTTACGCCCAAATTTGTGGCCACTCTGCCCACTGAACCCGCCTACGGCCACGACGAACGGGATGAGGAGGAGCCGGAAGATGTGCCTCTGCCACCACCACGTCGCAAGTCCACCACAGCCCTCGAGGTGCCCACCGCAGCAGCAGCAGCCACCATTCTGACGATTGCCGAGCAATCAGCCCGAGAGCTTACGCCAGTCCAGTCGCTGCAATCCGCGCCAGAGCCACAGCTTCCCACTCGCCTGGCCGAGCTGGAGGTGGAGCGACTGCGTGTCCATGCCCTGCAAGCCGGACAGATCCAGGTATCGCAGCTGCACGGCAGCCACATCAAGGCAGACGATCTGGAGTGCAAGTCCGGTCAATTGGTGGTCCAAAACATTGAACTACCGCCGGGCTTCATTGACGACATTGTGGAGCGCGTGCGGGAGCAGCGTCCATCGCTGCTTACCACCGAGACGCAGACCAGCCGCCAGGCCAGCAGTGAGCCGGCCACCTCGGATGTGGAGCAGCCCGTGAAGCCGCCGCGCCAGAGCAAGGCCACCGAGCAGTCGCCTCCGAACTTGGACGAACAGACCCAAACAGAAGCCGGGTTGATGCCACTGCCACCGCCACCAGCCGCATATCCCAGTGTGGAGTACTTGCAGTCCCTGGCACCGTTGGCCTTCTACAATCTCCAGCGCAGCGCTGAGGCCGAGCAGGCCGAGGCTGCAGCCACAGAGCGCAAGGCGCCGCACAAGTGCCGCCGTCGCCATGTCCAAGAGCAGGCCGAAGCCGAGTCGGGCTCTGAACTGGAAGATCAGCTGGTGGAAAGACCACGCTCACGATCCTCGCGTCGCTCGCGCACCAGGAGCGCAACTCAGCCCGTAGAGGAGTATGACGAGGATCAGCCTCGGACAGTGGTGCAGGCGGGACGCCAGTTCATATCCGCCTGCAGCTTGGAGCTGGTGAACATCATCAATCAGCTGACCCACTACGTGCGGGGAGACACCATGGAGCCGCAGCAGCAGCAACAGTCGAGGAACATATCCGCCCTCATGGTGCTCTTCATTCTGATCACGTTCGGAGTGCTCGTCTTTCTGCTGACCGGACGACAGGTGCACACACATCACTGGGACTACTTCAATCCACCCGGGAACGAGGGCAGGCAGACGTGAGAACAGTGGAGATCGAGATCCCATCACACGTGGGCTTGTCGCGAACACTATCCTTGGGGGAGTGGGGCGGGTTTGCATTTTGCATTTTGGAGCAGAGAATTTTTGCTAAATGGGTGAAAAACAAACGAATTTAAACGCGGCCAAGAGCCCGCTCGAAACTAGAAGGCCTTAATGATATACATACTAACAAAAAGAGAACTAGCAACTACTTTAGGAGAGGTGCGACGATGGCGGGGGCGAGGGGCCCTCGTGCCCCCGTGCTACTACTAGTCACAGAACAATCGAAACCCGGAATCCCAGTTCAACAAACACTCTGCACATGCCCGTGCTATACCATAAACCATGTATCTTGTACTAACTATAAAGAGAACTACTATCTAGAAAGGGAATCATTTTTCATCATTGTCTACCAGAGCAGCAGCAGAGCAGAACAACAAGAACAAGAACAAAAACAAAAACAAGAACCAGCAGAAGCAACGATTATGTATTAATTATGTACTTAACACACATGCTATGTATGTACATAGACTTTTTTTTTTTGCTGGCTGCCTTATAATATGGTGGGGCGGCGGCGGTAGCAGCAAATAATGGCAAGAAACCGTATCTAATAAAAATGTGTTTTTTTTCTACCATTGACGGGGCGAAGGAGCGAAAGAGATTCAATTGTTGGATTCAAATTGTTGTTTAATCTAGACCAAAGTGTAGGATTTAATATATATAAAACAAACAAAAAAAGAATATTTTTTTTCATTGAATTTCACTTAAAAGTTATAATTTGAAATGCGAATACTTTGCAGATAGGAGAGGAGAGAACGTATATACTTAAATATATAGATGCCTATTTTCAATAAAGCAAAATGATATACACATAACATAAATGGTGGTCTTGTGGTTTGTTATTGGATAATAATATGTACATATATTTCGACTTAGAGCAAGAAATCATCATTGTATTTGACCATTTCACGATGATCTTTGTGGCTTCCCTTTTGCGATTTGCTGGCAGCTGAACGAACGGGCACAAGTACATTAGGATATTAGGAGATTTACAAGTGCAACATTTAAGACACTTACCAATGGACGACCAGACTGCGGATGAGGAGGCATCGTTGATGGGTTCGATTTGCGGCTGGCGTCGAGCCAATTGCACCTGCAGCACAATGCCAGTGACATTCTTGCCATGCATTTCGGCTATTGCGCGATCTGCTGACTCTGGCTTGGCAAAGGAGACAAAGCCACGGCTTCAAAGGAGAGTTAACAATAGTATACATATATATTAGTCCAAATCCAATCGAAATTATCTTATTTGTTACCTCTTTTCAATCTCCATCGACACATTCACAATTGTGCCATAATCGTTGAATGTTTTCTTTAGGAAATCTTCGGTGACCTTGTTTCCGGACACAAATATGGTATTGCCAGCGCGTGGCTTCTCCGGCGGTGGCGTATCAATAGCAGCCGCCTTCTCGGCCATGACGCGTTCTTCACGGTCACGCTCAGTGGCAAAATGCTGATACAAATTCTGGCGCCGTGGCTCCTCCTTGATAATCTCGCTGATGATGGTCTCCTGGGCCACATCGTTTTGAGTCGAGGAGAACGGCTGGTACGACGCCACGGTGGTCTCCGATGTGGAGCGCTTGGCACGCTCCTGGCCTTTTGGGCGCTTGAACGAGGTTTGATCCTGCTTTGTTTGCTGTTTCTGGATCGCTGGAATGGCGCCGCTCTTGATCAGCTTGCGGGCCACCTCGCGTGCATCGCGCGCATCCGTCGGTCGTTTCAATGTCAACGAGCTCTCCGGCTCCGGCTTAGGTGCCTTATGGGCCTGGAGTGCCTTTTTCTGCAAAAGAAAAATATAACATTAGACAACAACAAGGCAGGAAATCGTATTACTTGGGACTGTTGCGCCGGCTCACCTTCTTCTTGAGCTTCTGATATTTTGCCTGAAGCATCTGCTCCTCCTCAGTTAGATTGCTTGGAAAGTGAATATAAACCATTTTAGCAGCGTTGGCTTACCAAACAACAAACAGTAAACAAAAAAGTAAACAATTACTGCAATATGTTTGGTATTTTCATTACAAAATTGTTATTTTGTTTGCCGCCAGTGTGACCGCGGACCCTCAGAAATATACCGAAATATATGTTTCACTTGCAAAATATAAGCTAGGTACTCAGATCAGCAAAATCAGGGATGATATTCTTATGAGAACGAAAAAAACCTAACATTATTTTTAATAATTTTTTTATTTAAAACCTAGTACACATTTCAATGGAATGGAATCGATTCCCATTTAATTTTCTGACATACGTACGGCCGCTGGCAGACACGTTTTGTTTATAGAATTTATTTTATCGGTTTCATACGAGTATCAACCCTGATTCTGTTTGCGTACTGAACTAAGTATTTTTCAATATTTTTTAATACGCGTTTTGGACTCCTCAATGTAGAAATCATATAAAAATGTTGCAAATTTTTGTTTTAAACATTTTTTATGAACAATTAAATAAAAGTGAATTTAAAATTAAACAGTCTTGAAGAAAATTTATTTATTTCTTATATAAAAATATAGGGTCAGTACTGAGTGCTTTAGCTAACTAGTACTATGAAATGGAAAATTAAACTCGAGGAATATAATTTCCGTTCACTGAGGTGAACTGGTGGTACGTTACTTATTCGTTTATGGTCAAATTTCGCACTTGCTTAGAGTGCCCGTATTGCGGAAGGCTAATAATACGGCGATAAATTTGTGGAACGCTATTAGTGTTGGAAATAATGCAACTCTGTGTGTGTTTTCAGCCCTCACGCCATGTTGTCTTCGAGTTGTCAAAAATGTTCTTTCCTTCTCTTTCTTTCCGGTTAGCGTCATGGTAAGATTGAACAAAGTTTTTTCCGAGTCGGTTGAAAAATATAAAATTTAGAATGTGCTAAACTCGCGCGATGAATTAAACATTGCACAAATGTGAAGTGGCCAGTACGTTGATTAAATTAACGTAAAAAAAACCGTCTACAATGGAATGTCGTGCGAAATTAATGCGTTTTACCATTTTCACGTGGTGGCGCACACAACACAAGCAACGCGCTGGCCCCGCACATACAGAAATAACCTTTTTTTTATGAGTGCTTTTTTTTTATGTGTCTCATTTATTTCTCTGCCTGCAGCCTTTCGAGAGATTCGTACAAACTGGTCGCATTGCCAAGGCCTCGGCCGGCCCATTGAAGGGTCGCCTGGTGGCCATTGTCGACGTCATTGACCAAAACAGAGTAAGTGGTAACATTCCATGGAGGTGGAGGTCGAGCAGCAGCAACAACAGGCGCGGCGCCCATGCCTCTTGCACATGATGATAATTTGTCTTCTTGATAGGAAGTGCCAACTGACACATAAATGAAGCTAGTTTAACCCACTGAAAGCAAGCAAGCATGCAAGCGCCGTGCCGTGCCCCGACGCAACAAGACGGTGCGATTTTGTTGCTGCCGACTCGCCAACTCCAACCTAAAAGCAACACAACTAAGCCTGTTTTTCTCTTTGTAGGTTTTGGTTGATGGTCCTCTGACCGGTGTTCCACGTCAGGAATACAGATTGAACAATCTGCATCTGACCAAATACCGCATTAAGTTCCCCTTCACCGCGCCCACGCGTATTGTGCGCAAGGCCTGGACCGAGAGCGACCTGAAGGCCCAGTGGAAGGTCAGCCCCTGGTCCGTCAAGGCACAGAACATTTGCAAGGTGTGTATATGTAAATGGTTATGATGGATATTAATTATCGATTGCTGCACATGATGATAATTGAAAGTTCTTGATAGGAATTGCCGGCTGATACATACATGAAGCTAGCTTTGTTTTTAACTGATCGCATTCTAAGATAATCATCCATCAATATTCTTGTATCTCTGCGGTGTACTGGTACTAATTTGTTCTATTTTAATCTATTGCAGCGCTCACAATTGAACGATTTTGACCGCTTCAAGCTGCGTTATGCCAAGCGCCAGCGCAACAAGCTGCTGACCATTGCCTTCAACACACTGAAGAAGCGCACCAAGCAAGACGGTACTCCCCGCATCCTGAAGAAGGATCGCCGTGAGCGTCTGCGTGCCGAGAAGGCCAAGGGTGGCAAGAAGGCAGCGGCCAAGAAGTAAAAACTAAATTAACGAAAGTAACTGCTTGATGAACATCCACCACAATGGAGAAAATAAAAGAAAGTGTTATTTTTAGGAAAAACACGCATGTGACCGAGTTATTTTTTCTTTTGTGTGTTTTGGGGAAGTAGATAACTGCAGTTCATTTGATTTTCAACGATTTTATTTGCTCTCAAGAAACAAAAAGGTCTTAACAGTCCAATCCTTAACGCCACAGTCAAGCAATTAAATTAGCACCGAATGAATGGCTAGACACAGTCCTTGCAGTAGATCGTCTTCCAGTTACTGGGATGATTGTAGCCAAGGAGAATGGGCAGATGTAGGAACAAAGTGATATGCTCGCCTTGTATCGACGTCGAGACCTTGACCCAGTTGCGCAGCCATTCGATCATCTCCTCGTCGCTGAGATTAACTGGATTGAGACCGCGCAAATAGCAGGAGTACCGCAGCGCATTCACACTCAAATTGTGCACTCCACCCTCGCGGGTTATGGCCTGGTCCATGTAGTGCACAAGGAAAGCGTGCTCGTGCAGGCGGTGACGCTTGAAGATGCTATTTTTCAGTCCGTGCATATTGACTAGGCTTTTCTAAAACAGTACAACAGTGTTTGAGTAGTGGATACTAATGGGTGCATCATCATGGTCTTACGACATGTTTCCGCGACATTCCCAGCAGCGAGTATGGTCCCTCGACAAATATATCCTTGACGTCCAGAAGCATCTCTGGCGTTGGATGAGTACCACTTCCCATCAGGCCCAATATGTTCGTAAACTCTGCGTGTTTGGGGTGTCCAGACAGCGATTTGAGCTTGGCCTGTAGGCAGCGAAACACGGCTTTGTTGTACTGGAGCCTTTGTCTCATGTAGTAGTTTTGAAAGTCGTTGCGCTGCTCAGAAGTCCAGAAGTGCGAAGTAAGAAAAACGCGGGGATACAAGAAGCTGCAAAGTAAACCACCTGGCATTATAATAATGTAGCACTAATGCTAATTGGTGAGATGAGATCTTACACAAGGGGAAAGAATGCATAGCCAACCATCGGCAGTGAGCAGCCAATTAGGGCCGGTGCAACCTTAATCATGTCCCTCGGCATCATCATGTACAGCTCCAGTTCCTGGCGATTCAATGCCCTGATCCCTTGCGGCGAGTCATTGGCAATGCGAGAAATTTTTAAGAAGCGTTTCATGTCGCTGAAGAAGTCCTTAACGCCATCAAAGAAGACGTGATAGAGCTGCATGGCCTTGGGGAAGTTCTTTTCGAGCACCTTGTCATAGTTCTTCACATAGTTGAAGTAGCGTGTGAATATGTAATCCTGCATATTATCTCGCATCTGCTCCCGCTTTGACCTGGGCACGTCCTCCTTTTGCTTCTCATGCTCTGGCAGGTCGGTGGGTGGTAGATTAGAGGCTATCTTAACTATCTGCTGGCTTTTTGGCGGTTCTTTTGGCTTGTTTGCATCCCAGCCCGTCTCGTAGATGACCTTTCCAACGCTGGTTATCTCGGCCGCTACATTTCGCTTAATCGTTGGCGGTGGTGTTTCCCCTCCAGTCGATTTTCCCGAATATTTCCGTTCTGGTGGCAGTGTGCAATATGTCTTTGGTCCGTTATCGCTGACGGTAAATCGAATTTTAATGCTGATTGATAATTGGGGTCAGGAGATTGCTCTAACCTGGCATTTGTGTTGGTAATGTATAGCTGTAACAGTCGCTGGCGATCTGGGGGCCAACCTCCTGCCGAACCTTGCGCGAAACGCGCCGCCACACGCAGTGCCAACGCCATTCTACGAGCACTACAACTAAAAACAACACACACAAGTGCGTCAAATTACGCAACCGGCAACTCCAATGCAGGAGCTCTCCCACAACAACGTTAATTTAAGAATATGCAATGTTAATTTCACACGACCATAAGGATTAGAGCTGCCAACCCATCGATAAGACTACCGATATTCTGCAATTCAGTAATTATCGAAACCTCGTCGTTAATTTTGTTATCATTTGCTATCTTTCTGATAATTTGGATAGTACGAATGGGGAAAACTAGGCAACAATATAGAGTTTTTCAATTTAAACCGACTTTAATTTAGTTTTTTTAGTTTCAGGTTAAGTGCATGTATGAATCGATTTACATATATCGCTAGTCGATTCTTAACCCACTAAGGACTAATGAAAATTTGAAAAACTGAAAATTATGCAGATTGAAGAATTTTGATGCCGAACGCAACAATTATTTTGGTTATGTAACTAGAAAAAAACCTACAAGAAGAACTTTTGAATAGAGTTATTTTTCGGGGCATACTTAAATAAAATAGCATACGAGGGTATAGGGTTTTTAGTGGTCCGAAAATCTCGCAATCGTTTTATACAGTTCCGGGTGTCCTTTATGTAATTGAAAAGAATTAACAGCTATACCTAAACACGCCTGGCTTTAAATCAAGTCGAGAGACATGACAAATGACAAAACTTCATGTGGAGTAACAACCAGATGAAAATAATAAAAATACTTTGTAAAAACATTTAAACGATAAAAAAAGAAGCTTATTTGAGTATTTACATACCAATGCTATTACTCAAGTATTTGTATTGCTAAATTTAACAATTTTTGTATTTTCCCCTAAGCCAATATATCAAAATTCCATTAAAATCGTACGAGCCGTTGAGGCCCGTAATGGGTTAAGACCAGCAGGTGTCGCTGCTCCAAAGCGTAGCCGAATGTAGATAGCAGATGTTATTGCCATGTAGCAGACTTAGTTAATTTTTTCGAATTTTTGAACTTGTTTCGTTAAATATTTTATAAAATAATGTAATAATTATACCTTTCCAAAGTACAGCCCATGTTAGAGGAAATTTATTAACTTATTGTATATTGATAAATGATTTGTTCTGTAGAAAAGGTTGACTTTATTGCTTTCGGGCCTGAAAACAACAGGTAAATATTATTCGAAGTATGGTTCCTCTAAGGATCCAATACGCATCCAAACATACCCCAAGGTGGCCCCTACCTTTTATAGTTCTACCATTCGGCCCCAAAGTGCGGGATTTTCTCGCACGGAAAACGGCTCGGAAAATTTTTTGGTGCGCTTCGTTTGTTTTCGCTCGTCTGTTGCGTCGGTTGTGGGATTGTGTCGCACAAAAAGCTGCGCGGAAATTTGAGCGTTTGTTTTCGCCTCGTACTAGATGCTGCTGCAGCAGCAGCAACAACAGCGACAGGAGCAGAACAGCAGCGTCAGGAGAAATTAAGCAAGCCGAGGCCCACGCACCACGGCCACGCCACGGCCAAAAATCGTAGCTAATCAGCACCCGGACACTCATTAGAGCCATCAATGGCAGCCAATTTTTGGCCATTTTACGGCATAAACGGAAACGGAAATGTGCGTTGGTTGTTTAGAAGCGTTACAGGAATGCCATGTTGCTTTAAGGGTGCTTGAGTCTGTGGTGAGTGGGGTTGGTGCTTGGAAAGAAGAGAAGACCTTCTGAAGGAAATTATAAAACTTAACGCAGCGCGTGTCCAACTTACTTGACTTTCCACTTCTGCGTGGCAGCCAAGCAGGCAAACAGCCAGGGGCATGGCACGTCAGGCAGAAAGAAGACAAGTCTCTAATGCCATCTGTGGGTACATAAGTATATAAGTATATACTCTGTTTTTTTTTTTGTTTTTTTTGTATTTGTGCGTGTGTGTATGAGGGTCCTCGTATACGCGTGGCTTTCCTCTGTGGCTCCTTTGGCCGATTTATTTATCTGGGTGCCCCGCACAGGGTACGGTACGAATACGTCCTATACGAGCTATATGTACATATAGCCTGCTTCAGTTACACTATTGACACATGCACAAACACACAGCTAGTTATGTACGAGAGGGTGGCATGGTGCTTTGGCTGCCCTGCCACATGTCACAGCAAGCAGCACTTGGAGCGTTTCCCGCACAGGAACCGCACTCCAACTGCCATAAAAATAGAAATATCCGTAGCTGGAAGCCATAAATACTCTCCCCCACCAGCGAGGAAATATAATTGAAAATACGTCAATACTCCTCTCCTTACTTCTCGACCAACAACAGCAGTTGTGAGGCTCCATCGCCCCAACTGCAGCACCAAAGTTCTGGCATGAATAAATGACCAAGCCAAACACTCTTGGGACCGGACCCCGACAAAAAACAAGTTCAAGGTGGTGCCGAACTATGCTTTGCATTAAGGCAGCCCAACGTCCCGCCCCATTCCCGGGGGGATTACATACAACAGATTACCGCCGCATCAATTATCAGAATTGCCCATTTATGGAACTTTCCTTGTCAGTGGAAGTCAATTTAAAATAGATTCCGCTTTATTGAATTGCCCGGCAATGGCAATGGCAATGGCAACGGCAATGGATTGGACGTTATGCATATTTCAGTTTAATGCTTTCCGTTTTGCTGGGTCATGAAAAAACAATTTGCTCGGATTACACTTTACACTGCACAATCTTTGGCATCGCTGGGTCCACAGATGCGAGAAACTGTTCGAGATTAAGGAGGGCTGGGACAAACTATTAAATTCGATTTAATGGTTGAGAGAGAAAGTTGCCTTGGAGCTGACAGTCATTGCCTTTCCTTTGGCTATGCCATGAATGGGTCGCGTCTACAGTAAACTGTCGGATGGGTATAATTCAATTAGTTTCTGTCGGCACCAGTAATTGCGTGGCCCGTTTAACGAACGACACAAGCCACACACCAATCAATAAAGCCAACACAAATCAAAAAATGCCACAGAGTGATGGCTAATTGGCCACTGTCCCGTCAAAGTCCCCCCAGCTTATATGCAAATACCATAAACTAGATCAACAAGACTGATGACATCAATTAGAATACGTCCTCGAAGTCCGAGCATGGACTCTTCTCAAAACTGACGCAAGAGCAGAGTGCTTTGCCTTCGGTGTTGTGGCGGATGCAAAGTTAATCATACGCCCCGTTGAACCGGAGAAAATTGTGTTGCATGCTGTAAATGCAGTGCCAGCAGCAGGCACACGCTCACGTTCACACAAACAGAAACAGAAACAGAAACACATGGTAAAGGGATTGCTAGAGGGGAAATCCAATACATTATAGCAACAATTTCTTGTCGTCGTCGCGCTTGTTCTCGTAAAGTCGAGCATTGTCTCGGCTCGACCGTGAAATGTGTTGTAATGGGCTTAGGATTATATTCAATTTGTGACCCAAAAGTGGAACACATGTAGGCACACGAGGCCTGCTGTGATGAATGGTGTCGGATGCGGCCTTGGCAGAGGTAACAACAAAAAAAAAGGAAAAACTATCATTTCTGAAAGGGGAGGGGCAGTGGGAATGGCCGCTGGGAACTGGGAGCTTGCACTAGAATCATTTCCTTCGAACAGGAAGATCCTGATTCCTGATCAAAAACAAGGCAGCAACGCATACACATGTGCATAGCCCAGAGCCAGAATAAATTACCAGCTATTATTTTCGACTGGTACTGTACTATGTATTTTACTGTGGAAATTGGAACCATGTTACCTTGGTGAGCTAAGGTCTAGCGCGTCACGGCTTCGAGCCATCAAAGAAGTCTCATTCTTCACTCAAATTCCTTAATGGCAGGACCAAATGCTCACATCTCGATGGCGACACGTGGGCGAAAAATGCAAAGCACGCGAAAATGCGTTTAAAAGTGTGCAAAACTTGGGGCGCAACTATTCGAGCCGGCTGCAGCGAGAATGATGGAAACTTTGTATGTAAATTCTTAGCGTAGCTTCGTCTCCGCTGTGCCCCCCTCCCCCCACACAGTGCCTGCCCATCACCACCCACCCATTCGGCTGTCCTGCCCCGAGTTGCGGTGAGTGTGTGAGTGACAGCCTGCCTGGCAGACACCTTGTCAATGTCTTGCGGCTACAAATAACCCCAGCCTCAACCCCAAGTCGGGCCAGGACAGGACCTCACACTGGAGACGACACACACAGTGCCAGGGTATGCAAAGTAGCAAACAACAGCCGTAGAATAAGCAACAACAGTGGCAACAGCCAAGCCAAGTGTCAACAACAACAACGGCAACGGCAACGACAGCGGCAGCGGCAGCGGCAGAGGCAGACTTCTGTGTACAGCTGACTGACTACACATCTATATTAACGGTTCTCACTGTGTTTGTGTGTGTGCTTGGTTCTTTTTTTTTTGTGAATGTGGCATGGGGCATGGGGCATGATGGCACAACTTTCACACGATTCCAGCCTTTTGTTTTTCGGGCCTTGACTTCGCCGCGGGTGTTGCTTTAATGAATGTGCAACACTGATGCATTCCTTTGGCAAAAACTACGGGGCAGAACAAAAACGTGTGGCATTCCTTTCACGGGGGGAGGGAGGGGCGACACACAGCACTGTGGAGGCGCACAAGTGGTGGAATTTCCTAACAAATGGGGAATGCCATTCGGTCAGATACAAGAACATGTTCCATGCTTCATTTATTTTGTTATTGAAATTCCTCGAAAATTCCAACGAAAGGACGTGCCAAAAAGGCTACCAATGTTTCAAATACCCTGGCAATGCAGCTTTAGGAAAGTCTTATAATATATAATCTTAAGAAATGACAATTATTTTGCATGACTAACAGATTCATAAGATACTCGTGTATAGCTAATAGACTACATAGATATCTATGTATAATTATTATGCATAAATATTAGGTATAAATAAATGGGAGCATCTTTGGGAGAATATCGACACAACATATGGAAAAAACAGCCAGAAAATAAGCATAAAATTCCAAGATGAAATTAAATTACAGTCGAACGTCTCTATAACAAAGTTTGATATATAATTTACTTCCAGAGCATCCATCCAGAATTTTCGTTCAATTTTCAGCTCTCCTTATTACGAATTTTTGTTTTCCGTATAGCGAATATATGTAACTGTATTCCGAATAATTTCTACGCACGTAACTCGAATGCCCATACGCTTTCGATCTCCCTATAATGAATTTTGTTTTTCATTTATTTGGATTGTGGTTTCCCACCAAAAAAAAAACATAAAAATGTGTTTTGGAAAGTCCCACAAAAATCGTAATTATTTTAAAGTAAAATAAACTTAAAAACAATTTTTTTTTTATAATTCTCCGAATTCTGCGAGTTGCGATTCGTCATAGAGAAGTTCGACTGTAATATTATATAGCCTTAAGTGTGCACTCTGCTATGCCATTGTATTGGATTTTTTCTATAAATTGTTAAGCATTAGCTGGGAGTAGCTTACAAATGGCATGTGCAAATGCCCCCCCCCCCCCCAATAAATTATTCAATATGCCAATAAAATGTAAACCGAAATTTAGGCCACAAAATAAAATAGAGGAATATGGAAAGTGTGCCTAATGGCCACTGGCCACTGGCTTCTGGCTAATGGAGGGGCAGATAACTTTTGAGTGCTGCTTCCATAGACTCAATTAAATCACTTGAAAATCGATTGCAAGTGGCATTCAAGGCTTGCAGCCACACCTGCAGTGGCACTATCTGTGCAATCTGTGGCACAATTTTGTGGGCCAGATACGAAGAGACGGAGACTGCATTGTGGATTACCCCAGGGATTTAGTTAGTTAATTATGTATGCAGGCTGAAAATGTTGCACAAACAATGAGAGTGAAAGAGTGAAAGAGGGAACGAGGGAAAAGGGGAAAGGAGACTGTGGCGCTGGAAGAGGGTGCACAAATAAAGGCTTAAGAAGTTAAGCCAAACAGCTCAAGTATGTGCCACATAAACCATTGAAGCACCCACTCACACACACACAGACACACACACACCCATAGACAGCCCCCGGGCAGACACCAACCATGTGCTTGGTGCCAAGAGACAGGGCAGGAGCATGATGCCAACGATTTGTCGGCTCAATGCACACAAATACAGACACCGCTCAGGGTGTGGCTGGGACAGGAGATTGCCACCACGCTTAGGTGCTTAGGTGCTTGGGTGCTCGGGTGCTTGGGCTGCTGGTTGGTTGGTTGAAGTTTACTCAAATGAAGGATTCTTCTGGGTAGCGGAAAATTGAATTAAGTTTTCATTACGCAAATAACCATCAGAGCACTTGCCTGTATAACCAGTACGCTTCTGCATTATTTATTGCACTTTGCAGAGACGACCCCAAATTAACAATCATCACATAAATATATAATCAACAAGCGTCCACGTCCACGTTCACGTCCAAGGGAAGCAGCCGCCACACACAGCTCATACACAGGCAGAGGAAGGGACAGAGGCACCAGCTG
The DNA here is from genome assembly GCA_008121215.1 of Drosophila athabasca. Taxonomy (NCBI): domain Eukaryota; kingdom Metazoa; phylum Arthropoda; class Insecta; order Diptera; family Drosophilidae; genus Drosophila; species Drosophila athabasca. The sequence goes on along the minus strand of CM017796.1, from coordinate 59,679,008 downwards.
GCGGAACAGCAGACACCAGGCAGGAGGAGCAACAGCAGCAGGAGGAGGCCAGTACCCAGTGTCAGTGCCAGTGCCAGTGCCAGTGGAGCAGGACGGACGGACACAAAAAAGACTCCTTGGCTGGCAGCCAAGAGCAGCAGGCAGCAGGCAGCACACCATGTAAACCTCTCTGGGGCCAGAGGGAGAGACAGTCCATGGTGAAGCGATGTGAAAGCTAAACATTTTGCAATATTAAAGAACAGCCAGCGACGAACAGACCTGTTGCTCATCCCGAACACCCAGTCCGAGTCCAACACCAGACACCCGACGCCCGAAACCAGACACCAGACACCCAACGCCCAACAGCCAACAGGCAGAAAGCGACTGTGCTACCAGAGGACGGACAGGACCAGTACCAGGACCAGAACCCGAACCCGAACAGGTGTCGAGATGGCCGTCCACGTGCTGGACTATGATCATTTTGCCATCAGCGCCATTGTTGTGGGCAGCCTGCAGTTGTTCTTCTTCCTCATCAACTCCATTCTGCACATGGACAAGCTGACGGACTTTGCGGGCGGCGTCAACTTCATTATCATCTCGCTGTTGACCTTCTTTCTGGGCCAAATTGATCGACCTTCAAAGGTAAGTGAATTGCGCTGAATTTTAAACGTGACCATAAATATGTCGCCTCCAGTTCTCACACGGTGCAAGCGGAGCCGGAGAGGGTGTGGTGCGGTGTGCAGCCTAAAGTGGTTTGGCTTTGGTGGCTGTTGCCTGCCTGACATTGAAAACTGAATTTCGCATACGCACGCAGCAGACACCAGAACAAGCACAGAGCACTCACACACACACACACGCACAGATACTAGCATCCCCACATACATACATATACACATACACACACATCTATTGCCTCCACAAACAAAAGGTTACGCCCAGCAAGGCCCACGCTTCTGCTGTTGTTCCTCGATGCTGCTGCTGCTGTTGTTGTTGTTGTTGTAGTTGCAGCTGTGGCATGACCTTGGCATCGTGAGGGTCCTCCATCTGTCTGTCTCTCTCTCTCTTTCTCTCTCTGACTGTATGTCTGTCTATCTGTCTGTCTGTGTGTCTGTGTGTCTGTCTGTGGGCCTAAGCAGCTAACTACCTACCGCTTTGTTTTTGGGAGGGGAGGATGGGAGATGGGAGGATCAGATGTGATGGCCGACAGCTTGAACAGCTATTGCTTTATATTGCAGAAATTTCATTAAAACACAAGCACCAGCAGCACATAAACAATAGACGAATTTAATACAAAAATTCCCAAGAATGCACTACAAAACGCTTAAGGGCGTAACTGCTAAGCCAAACGATACACTAGTTCTTGAATTCATTTAGAGACTGAAGATTGAGCGATTTTCTTTGAGCTTTCCTTAGAGGGTTGTGTGAAACCACATCCCTAAACCGCATCAAGAAAACTTTGTTTAGTTTTCATTAACTTTAAAATTGCATTTTTTGTTGGAACCCTCTGCAAAAAGTCAATGCTGGAGACCCATTGTTTCGGGATAGTGGCACGCAGCGTTTCGAACCCCAGGTTGGGGGACGCTCTTCGATGTACTCCATCAACTTGGTGCAGGCCCTCACGGACCTCTTCATGCGCTCCCCCTTCTCGCGCTGAAGGCAGAAAAAGGCAGATCAAATCAGAGCTGACTTGACTCTGGCCTTCGCTGTGACTATCGCCTGAATGAGCAATTGGTCAGTCAGGCGGATATGAAGATAAATATTCCGATATACATATGTATGTATGTACATATATTTTTTAAAATTAACTTTAAGGCAGAACCAATTGCCTTTCCTCGATGGCATTCATGTGGCTGCATATATACTCGAGCAAACCCTTTTTAAGGAAAACTTTTTCAATAAACTACGCAATTTGTTTAAATTGCAATTAAAACTTTAACAAAAGCCTCGGCTATCAGTTTCGCTCTCCTTTGGGTAGCCCACAAAAGTATCGTATTACGAAATATACTTGAGAGGAGAGGAGCCTTGTCAATTTCAATTTTCTGCGTAACCACAACCGCAGGGTAGAAGTGTTGAGTTTTCGGCCAGCAGAGGCCGAATACAATATGAAATTGAAACATAAATCCACCTACCCCACCCTGCCCCACTGACCACATCCCGCCCATCCATTTTGCAGGTTCGTTCGAGGCTTCCTAATGGATTCGACCACGGACAAATCGAAATGTTCCATTTCGGACATGAAATATACATTTTGTTTGTAATTAATTTTTGCTTCTCTCTCGTTTCGCATATCGATCGTAAATTAATCATGGCCATAATCTAAAATTCTTGCAATGAAAATTGTTTTTAAAGCAGTCTCTGGCGCTGGCTTTGACTCTGGCTTTGGCTCCTGTATCCTGGTTCCACCCACCCGTGGAGACGGAGAGAGAGAGCTGGCTGGCTGGCTGGCTGGCTGAGCGCTCGCTCGTAGTCAGGCGGAAACGGAAGTGGAAGTGCTGCCATTGCTGGTAGCTGTTGTTGCTTGTTTTGTCGCTGTTCCTCCAGCTACAGCCGTTGTCAGTGTCTGCGTGGCTGTGTGTGTGTGTGTGTGAGGGCCATAAAAATGCTTTATTGCAGTTGTATGCAGCCCAGAGCCTCTGCCTCTGCCTCTGGCCCTGTCCATAGTTTATCCCTGGGAGGGGCGGGTCGTTTAATAAATCGAGCGATAAAATGGCTCAAGCCTTGGCTGAAAGGCAGCTCAATCAAACTGAAAATAGACAATCGAGTGAGCGCACTGTCTTCGCAAATGACAAACCCATTAAACTATCAACTTGTGGCACCCACAATAAACTGCACAGAACGAGAGAGAGATATATATCCTTGCCCCTGCCCATGGCTAACCCAACGTATACGTGACCTCAGTGAGGGTGGAAGGCGTGTGTGTGTGTCTGTGTGTGTGTGCGCCTTGGTTGCGGTTATGGCCATGTGCGGGTCTGGTTACCAGCTGCACTTTCACTGTCATTGGCACAGCAATTTAACAATTTTTTTCCTTGTATGCATTTTTTATGAGCCGTTTGACGGCCCAAACCCTTGCCCCGTGCCCGTGCCGCTACCATATTGCTCTGCTTTGCCCATTCCTACTGTGTGGTGTGGCTGTTGCCATCAATGCCGTTTATAAATATGCAAAGTGCTTCTCGCTGGCAGTCGACTCGACTCGACTCATTCATTATTGAACCACACAAACCATTGCCATAGCTATGCCCGAAACCGAAAGCGAAGCCCAGCTCCAATCCATCCTAGCGAGCACTTTTGGCCGCCAGCGGAGCATAGACCGTACGCCTTCACTGGCGCGTGCTCTCCCTCTCTCGCTCTCTCTCTCTGGCTCTTTATTTATGCAAAATTCGCATGTGGTTTTTTAAAATAACACATCCGTCCATCCGCCGAACAGCACCAGAAAACACCACTCGTCTCACACACCAAAAAAAGCCAAATAAAATTCGTGCAAATTGCTCGTTGGGCAATGAATACCCCATGAGGAGTGGGTATGGATTGCTTGATACCCTGCAGAACCTCAAAGAATAAAGTATCAAAGACTAGAGACAGCAACCAGATATATAGGTTGTCGAAGATTTCCGAAATCTGTATAATATCCGTAGCTTGTTTACTCTTGGAAGATATTCAAAAATGTATATAAGATACCAAAGGTAAAGGCTAGTCGTATATTCTATTTGTTTAAGGACATTGAAAATAGTTACAAGAGTACCCAAACCAGCCTTGAACTCGAGCCTTTCTGCCAGGCCACAACTCTATCTGCTTTTAAAGCGGCGATAATTCGTGATTCCAGACCAGATATATCTCAATTGAGTTGCTAGATTACCCTTACCGTTTGGCCTTGAACTCTAAATTTACCTAGGCTCCATCATCATACCCCACCCCCCTCGAGTCTAACACAGATATATGTATGTACCTATACACATATGTATGTAAGTATGGGTGTATCTCTGGTAGCCACACATTTACGACACTGCGGGTCTGCCTGCCCATCGATTCACACGCAGGGGTTTAATTTTAAGTGCCTCCCCCTGGGTCGCCAGCCGCTCTGATCCACCCATACGCTTTCCCTTTCCCTTTTCTCCATAAACGCAGGCCTACGACAGCCGCCAGCTGATGGTGACGCTCTTTGTGTGCCTGTGGGGCGCACGGCTATCCGGATATTTGCTGTATCGCATCATCAAGTTGGGCCGCGACAAGCAGTTCGAGGATACCCGACGCAACGTCATCCGTTATGCGGTCTTCTGGACCTTTCAGGTGAGTTTCAGTCCCAATGCACCATCTCCAAGGTAAGATGAGGTTGCTTGTTCTCTGCAGGTGCCAAGTGCCTGCTGCCTGCTGCCCGCTGCCTGGTGCTAGGTGGCGGGAGGGGTTACGGGGCTTAGTTGCGTCAGCCACTTTTCAATTTTGCTTTCAATGACAGAACCTTCAAATTGGAGTCCCCCGCTCGTTCCTTGCCCCGAAAATCAATCAAACTGTCACTAATTGACGTGTGCGCAAAGGTTTTTGAATATTTCATATTTCAGCAGTTGTCGACGGGCCAGTCTCAGTCTCAGTCCCAGTCCCAGTCCCAATACCCGACATTCCAGTTGCGTGAAGGAGGTTGGAGGGTGACGTGACTGCAAAAACAGACTGCCACCCCACCCCACCCTGCCCCACACAGTCGTAGTCCCAGTTCCAGCAACAATTAAAACGGCATGCAGCGTGTGGCATGGAAGGTGACATGACACATGTGGGCGATGCTGGGCTAAACGTTTATGGTGACGGGTGTCGGGTGTCGGGGAGTGGGTCGAAGGATCTATGTGTATGGGTGACGTCTGTCGTCTGTCGACTGTCCTTCATTGTGTCCGTTTGTCCTGTGGCAGTGTGGTGGTGGCGTGCTGCATGTGGCATGTCCCGCAGTCGTTTTGTCTGAATTTACTTTCCATTCCATCAGAAATCACTTGTTGATGAAAAGTCACTCATGAGTAGAGCAAGCGCTTCGGGATGGTTGGTTGATTGGTTGACAATCGAAAGATATATAAAAGATAATCGACCTATAATATTCCCAATTAAATATCTATATCTATGGTTTCCCAGGCCATTTGGGTGTACATCGTCTCACTGCCCGTGATCATCATCAACTCGCCGCGCCATTCGCAGCCGCATGCACCCAAGACCATGACCACCCTGGACTCCACCGGCACGGGCATGTTCATTGTGGGACTGCTGGCCGAGACCTATGCGGATCTGCAGAAGTTCTCCTTTCGCCAGGACCCGGCCAATCAGGGAAAGTTCTGTAACGATGGTAAGTGGCAATCGATTCCATCATCATTCCCATATTATTCAATAAATTCATCGACAGGATTGTGGAGCGTTTCACGGCATCCGAACTACTTTGGGGAGGTGATCATTTGGTGGGGCATCTTTGCCATCTCCCTGAACGTGATCAGTGGTCACGAGTGGGTGGCCATTGCCTCGCCCATCTTTACCACGCTGATCATACTCTTCCTGTCCGGCATTCCGTTGCGTGAACGTAGCGCCGACGAGAAGTACAAAGAGTAAGTAGACTGCCATTTGAGAAGTTAATTAATAAATCCTAGAATGGGTCCCCCCAAAACCCCCCTCGTCCTGCAGCCAGCTGGAATATCGCAAATACAAGGCCTCCACCTCGCCACTGATCCCCGTGCCACCGGCTGTGTACGTGGAGGTGCCCAGTGCCCTGAAGTTCATCCTCTGCTGCGAGTTCCCCATCTACGACTCGATGAGCATCCAGAAGGACCTCAGCCCCTACTCGCTGTCCATAGCCCGCTCCCACTCGCACATATAGCAGTCAGTGGCCCACTCCAGCAGCACGCAAGCTGGCGTGGGTCAGGTGCACACCCATTCGGTGGCCCATTCGCTCCACAGGGGCCACTGCTACGGCGCCAATGGGGGGGACGCCGAAAGCCACCACAATTGCGGTGGCAGCTGCCGCAATGTGCACGTCAAGTCCAATCCGTACCAGTGCGAGGCGGGCTACGGCCACTATCCAATGAAGCACACCGACGATGAGGACACGGACGATGGCATTATCTATATGGTCGGACCGGGAACGGGACCAGGGTCGGGCTGCTCCAAGGCCAAGACGCACTGCATCCACGAGCAGGAACACCAGAGCCAGCACCACAACCAGCACCAGAACCAGAACCACACGAAGGCAACGAAATGCAGATACCTGGCCGAGGAGGAGCTGGCCTCCGACTACGATGAGGATGTGCCGGCCATCGATCTGAGCAAGGCCACCAGCGTGGAGAGCTTCGGCACGCGGGTGCAAACGGAGCGCTCCGTGAATGCCGATGGCCTGCCCGTGACCGTGACGACGATTTTGTGATTGCAACTATAGAATTATCATTTGTCCAACCAGAGAGAACCCAATTTTTATTACGAGAATACTAATACCATTGTAAATAGACGGAGCTTTGCCTTGTGACAAATTGTAGACTCCGTAAAAGTGATTTTGAAAACAAACAAAAAAAATCAAACGAATTGCGCCACGAAACGGGTGCCAAAGTAAACGGTAAAGGAACGGGGAATCCCTCAACCCCACACAGCTGTCTAGCACTCTCTAGTCTCTGTGCGCTGTAGTTGCTCAAATAACTAATGTGCCTCTTATTGTACAAGTATGTATATGCTCTCCGCGTACCCCTAGATTGTTGCACTCCTTCAAAGTTTATGATACTGCTAATACTACGTACTACTACTATAACTAGTCTTTGTTAAACTCTTGATAGTCTCCTCCCCTGTGGCCCATAGATCTCAATAACCCCCAGATACGAGTATGCAAACATACATATAGTAAAGTACATCCTAGCTGCATACATAAATATTTTCTTATCGAACCGCAACTCTGGCCCCACCAAAATAACCGAAACTCGAAACGAAACGAAACGAAACCAACCAAAGCAAAACTGAAACATATCCCAAGTATGTATATGACTACAAAGATGTGGCAGAGATGAGGCAGAAAGGGTTCTAAAGCCATTGTTATTTTATATACGAGAAATACGAGCATCGTATCAATTAGCTAAAGATGCATATACAATATATAAGATAAAGATTTAATCGTATATTGTATTGTATATGGATGTTATCACCATGTGTCTGTGTCTCGCTGGTGTCTCAAATTAAAAGCAGTATTACAAAGCAAAACGAAAGAATAATGTACCTAATCGATTATGCTGAGTATGGTTAAACAATAAACAAAATGCAAGGAAAAATGCTCGATACATTTGTGGATCGTTTTGATGGGTTTTACAATAGATCTTTTCTCATCTGTTTGTTTTTGAAAGCACGGCCAGTTGGCCAATAGGATCGTGTGGCGCTCCTCCTGCTCCTACGCCTCGCAGGCCATCAACCAGGTGCTGCCGTTGCAACAGACGGACATCTGTGCTGATCAGTCTTCGCGTGGTTTGCTGATCGGCATCCTGACCTCAGCCGGATGGCGGTACAACTTGACCAAGACCAACGGCTGCCTCATCCAGGTCCTGCGTATGTCAGGATGCCATGCCATATGTATGCCAAGCGGGGCAAGGCCCGTCTTCTCTTCGCCATCGAGTCGGAACACATCCCGAATTACTCAGTCCATTGACTTCCCTGCTACACCGGATACTATTTGCGACCTCGAAGGATGGCGCTTTGGCCTGCAGAAGGCAGCCGCCCAGAATCTGACGCGACAGCTGCAGCTGTCTCACACCCACAGCCTTTGCACAGAATGTCGTCGAAGTGCCTTGTAAGTCGGATGTCAATGTGGAGGTCAAGTTCAATGTCGGGGGCTGGGCCGAGAGCCAGTCCATGCACGCCTTCCTGGCTTTAGGCAAGTCTCGTGCGGGCCAACCACCATTCTGGAGTCATTATAGCCTCCTGTCGAGCCGTGGCCAGTCTGGCCAAGATCCGCGGCCAGTCTGGCCAAGATCCGCGGCCAGTCTGGCCAAGATCCGCGGCCTGATCCCCCTCTGTGAGAACGTGATTTCATGCAATTCGTTTGGCAATGGTCCAGTCCATGAACGGCAAGACCATCGACATCCCGGGTACCGATAACGAGGATGTAGTGGTCCTGCTTTATGCGCAGATCATGCACGCGCCAGCATGCACGCTGGAAATCGCGTATGGCGCTTCGCACCTTGGAACTATTACAGCCTATTACAGGCCGTGCGGTCTGGATAGCGTTTCTCGTTTCAGGAAACCACCAACATTGTCACCAACGGCATAGTCAGTTCCTGCTCTGCTGACTGCACTCGTAGATTTGTAGTGATTCAGCATTGTAAAATGAGCGCTTATGTTAGCGACACAAAGAGAGAAACAACACCAGCCGTTCTGTCTCGCTCCCTCCCGCATGAACACTGCACGAGCAAGAGTGTGCGAGATAGAGAGAGAGAGAGAGAAAGAATGAGTAATTGTCCGATCTGATAGTGAATCGGCAATCTAGTAAATATGATCAGTGTCTATCGATCTGCGTTATCGGTAGACATAGCTATATCGACTCGGCTATTGATGCTGGAAATTTCCTTCCTTTTGGGTGTTACATACATCCAAATCCCTATAGAAACGAATACATCCCTCAACTTTTTGAGTGCATGGATTCCATCATCGTTTCACTTTGAGATTCTATTGCTAACCCGCCCGTTCATGGACTCGACCTGGACCTTCACATTGACACCCGACTTGAAAGGCACCTCGACAGCCGAAGCCTTCTCCCTCGAAGGACAAGGTAAAGGGGATGGCCGGGCGAACGACACGCTCACTGGTGGAGTTTATCGCTCAGACGATTTGCAAGAGTACGGCCCCACGTTTGGGCAAGTAATCAATCTCTAAGGGAATATAATGATATATATTTTTTGTTACTTTGTTTTTTAACGATGCCCCGCACATCCGCTCAATATTACACTTGAGCTATGACCACTCTATATTACATATGTCCAACTTTTAACACACGAATATGCGGTATATCAGCTTAGTAGGAAATTATAACGTATCAAAAAAGGAAAAAAGGGTCCTGGGCTTCCTGTGGAAGGGAGCATTTCGAAGTTATTCGGGTATGGTATTTCAATATCTCTGGTATCATTAAAAGTGAGTGCTACGCCAGTGAGACGGCATGAGTAATCACAACGTTTATATCAATGGGAGGATAGTTCTGCAGCAGCTTCACATTCGAGGCAAAGTCGTTCTCCAAAATAGCTTCCCTTTGGATTCTATAAATGAGTGGATAATTATCAATGAGTCAGTAAAAATCGGTGGCCAGCTTACAATATCATGGAACAACAGATTTTGATGAGAAAATTGAAGCGCTGCTCGTCTGAGAATACCGAATCCCAAATGCGCAGCACATCGGGCAGTGGAAACTCCTGCGAAAGCAGGAGGGTGAGCCACCTGAAGCTGTAGTACTGCGGATGCAGTTCTTGGCTCTTCAGATGCTCGTAGATATCTATATCTTTAGTCTTCAGCATGTTGGATAGCAGGGCCATCATGAACTTTATGCCACCCTCTGCATCGTCAAGGGTCTTGATGAAAAAGTCGCGTATCTCGCTCATTAGAGCTGTGAAGCAGAAGAAACAGTCTGCCTCCGCATGGGCGCGGTACGAGAGATCCGGATCCGAGGCCATCACATAGTATATGGGTCCAACAATCTCATTCATTCCCTGTACGTATCCCTGGCCCGGATTCAGCTTGGCGTAGATGAACAAAATGCGCTGCACGACCTCCCAGTGAGCCTCCTGGCCCTCCTCCATGGCGGCATAGGTCTCCACCGAACGCTTTGTGATTAAATTGATCTGTTTCGGAGCAAAGGCAAAGGGCTCATTAAACCAGGTGTCGCTGAAGTGGGAGGATCACTTACTTGCTGCTAAACGTCCACAATGGTATGCATAATGGAACAAACTTTGAGCTTATTTTCTAGCAGAATTCCCGACCGAAACTCACCTTGGTCATGCCCAGGCCCTTGCGTTCGACGTTCGCCGAGCTGAGCACCGTGGGCACTACCCGTTCGTGAAGCCGCCGCCCGTGCTCGCCTTTGCTGTGCACCACAATGTCGCAGGGATACTCTGTGGGCTGTTGAAAGAACGAGATGTCAGGGCACAGACGCCTCACATCCTTGTCGATCTGCAGCAGAAATTCGTTGTCATTGAAAAATGTGTTCCAGGCACTTTCTGGACCCTCGCTGAGCGGATGATCTTGCAGGCCAACGCCCCTTGAAATGACAGCGGCGTCCCCGTTCCCGTCACCGTCGCCTTCATCAGCTTTCGCTCCATTGCGGCTGTGTCCCGGGGGAAGTACTAGTTCCTCTATGAACTGCTTGTACAGGGCTCGCTTTTGGGCCAGCGTGGTCGTCCAACTGCTGCGCCTGGGTCCCAAGTAGCCCAACAGTAGTTTCCAGCTGAGTGCACGGAAACTTTGTACATCGGGCACACCTGTGGATTGGATTCAGTATCATGCCTATCACATAGAAGTGTGATATCTCACCATTAAACGTCAGTCTGCGCAGCTCCTTTAGGTCAACCACATCCTGCGCTAGCACATCATCGAACTCTTTCACGCTGAATGATGAAGAGTAGGGGGACAAGGGAACAATCTTTTGTTTTCAATTCCCGAAAAGACATCACATTTTTGTGTCGTACATACCGCGCCTTGAAAATCGACATGCTTTGGCTATATGCGGGCGTAAATCTCTTCCTGCTCCATGCAGGGACAGTCGCGTTGCGATGATGTGGTTTTGTATTATTGCTTTGTTGTCATAAACAGATCCATCCAGTTGCATCGAGAAAACGAAAGTGATTTTCACAACAATTAAGGTTTCTACATGGTAACTACACCATTGCTACATGGCAGCTACATATCAACAGTGCCACCTGATGAGGAAATGTGTACTGTACAAGGTGTATGTACAACGAGGTGAGTCCGTTATTACCGCATACACCGCTTAAGCCTAGTACCTTCATCAGAACTGAGTACCTGGCTTAAGAAGAGCTCATATTTTTTCACATTACCCTTACAAAAGGCGCATCTGTAAGAAGATTGCAAGGCGTGTACTTAGAGAGGGTACACAATCGAACAAGCAAATTTAGCGCTGCCAGATAGAGAGAAAATGCTCATCATTTTGCCCTACTTCCGATAGCTCTGAGCGTACTGCCACATCGCTCGCAGCACCTATGGCGGCAGGATTAGAAATACACTGTTGAATATTGAAAGGCTATACCACTCACAGACACTGTGTGTCTGGATAAATGCACGGCGCCGTGTTTTTAAGCACTGCATTTGAGGGCAATGGCATTGAGCACAGTTGTTAGTTCTCATTCATTCATAATTCCATTGCATTTATTCTTTTCACATGCCTTTCGCATGATGAACACTTGGTTTGCGCTCATTCGCTCGTCTATTTCGTGCTTTTTTGTTTGTTTTAGGTTTTTTTTGCCTTTTGCTTGGCGCACCGCATATAGTACACACATATACGGAGCCGCGAGCAGACGCATTGACGACTGGCAGGCAGTATTCTAGAATTGAGAACATTTTTGAATTTGTGTTTGCATGATTTTTGCTCAGCATTTCTTTTGTTTACGCTAGTCGCTGGCCAGCAATGACGCCCAGCAGATCATCAGCAGATTCCGCGTCATACAGGCGACCGGCTTTCTGGAGGGTGCCCAGTTACGTCCATGAGATCTATACCCAATCCACGCCCACTGTTGCTGTACAACCGCCCCCATGTCGCCTGACGCCGCAGCGTCGCCGCAGCAGCAACAGCGGCCTCAAGAAGCGGGTTCATTTCGCCGATGAGCCAAACATTGGGGTAAGTTATCGTCCAACCATCCCCCCCAACCACCCTAAATACCATATGAACTCGTATATGGCTTGTCAATCATCAGTTCTGTCCAAGTGTGGGTGTGTGTGTGTGTCACTTTCTGTGTCTGTGCCTCTGTCTGTGGGTGGCCCCAATTCTTATGACCACCAGCTCGTGTCACAAATCAGTTCAATAACATTTTGCCCCTGGCGGCTCGTAAATTTGTCAAGCAAAATTTAATTAATTGACCACTGCTGCAGTTTTTGACCAAGTAAAAAAAGGGGGCCAAGCAAAACCCAGAGAAAAGCAGACCCAAATAGATAGATGGATGGAGAGATGGATGGAGAGATAGATGGATGGAATTTATGTCCATTAGCATGAAAAAGATAGGAGGCGATATCTCAAGAAGCCGTAAAGCGACCTCAAAGTCTTACAAAATCATCGCCGAAATTCCAATCGAAATGAAAATATGAAAACAATTTAAACCGCAAATAGTAAAAACATTTCAAAACCTCAGTCAAAAAAGCGCCCAAAACAGAATAAATAAAGTGCAAAAATAAAATGCCAAGCCATATATTCTGTATATCCGCAGGCACTGGGGAAAACGGAAAACGACAGGCAGGAAAATTATTTTTCCGTTGTAAGAAGTAAAATACTTGCCAAAAATGAGCAAACGGAATGTCTATAGGTGCACCCCACTCCCGCCCAGATCGTCGGAACAAAGAAACAGCTGTCGAGAAACAAAAGGGGGAAAGGGGGACGGCCTTCAATCCAGGGACGAGACCCTTGCACATTGCGCATACGTCACGTGGCACGTTTACTTTTTTCCACAGAAATCACTCGATCTTTATCCGATTTTAAAGGACGCAACATCAGTCACCAAATTTTTGCTTGATGATTGTCGGTCCTTCTGTATTTAGATCATCTTTTCATCATCGAGGCAGTAAATAAATTTAATTACACTCTCTCCCCACTCAGTTGCCTCATCCGCCGCACAAAAAACAAAAAAAGATACAGATACAATAATAAAAGTGCCGAAAGCCAGATGCCCAGACTTTTGATTTTTTGTTCGTGGCAGCGGCAGCGGCAGCGGCAGCAAGCGGCAGATCATCAAAATGTGCGTCTCGAATGATGACATGTGGCATTCATTTCATTCAGGGTCGGCCTGCAACTGGATCAAGTGCTGGCTGCCGCTCCCTTCCCCTGCCCTGCCCTGCCATGCCCTAAATTGTGGCACGGCACAAGAAATGTGCAAGAAATGTGCCGAGAGCCCAAGAGATTTTCAATAATGAAAACAATGAGGAAAATAATTGTGCTTCGTTGGCTGACTCTTGGATACTCTTTAGGGGCATATGCCATACCATTATAGTATCATAGTATCATATCATTTCTTAATCAAAAGAAAACTCTATTCGTTTTGGGACTTTGAGGATCAAGCCAGGAAGATCCACAGCTACAACTTTTGGCAATTCCATATAAGATCGGATTTCACCTTTTAAAAGTTCCATCTCTTGCCTACTCTGTATTGTATTTTGTTTTCGGCTTCTTCAGACCGAAAAGTAAGTCGCTTGTGCGCCCTGCCAAAGTGGGGCAGCGGGGCCACGCTCGTATTCTATGAAATTCTATTCCCTATGGAGTATAGTCTACTTTCTAGAGTACACAAAAATACACCTGAGTACAGCAGAAAAAAAAGATAATCAAAGAACCCAAAGAAAGGTAAATACATACATAAATAATGTGCTTTCTCAAGTGCGTCACAATCAGACCAACAAAATTGCAGTACTCTCCGCGCGCGTATAAAGTACCCCCCTCCACCCCACCCTCACTTAACGATTAAGTATTGGAAGGAATCGCCAATTGAATTCATGTTTCTCGGCATGTAGTCGTCGTCGTGGTTGCCGGTGAATGTGAATACGACTACGACTACGACTACGACTACGAGTGTGGGTTCTACGATTGTACGATTCTACGAGTACATATGTTCAATATACTCGCATATATATGTACATATGTACGTATTATAGACTCGTTCACTGTATTCGTGGTATACCACGATCTGCTGCTGCTGCTTCTGGTTCTGTGTCTGCTGCTGCTGCTGCCTGCTGCAAAAAGGAATACGAATTGAATTTTAAAATTAGTACTTGAGCAGCTTTGCGATCGAACAAAACGCTTAACGGACTGCAATATCGCGCCGCAAGCGCCTCGGGCCGACACACAATTGGCCAAGAAAATAAACAGTTTGCAAGAAAAACGGAAATAGTAGCCAAAGTCGAGAGTGGAATCGGTCGCATGAACCACCATTGATCCAGCTCCATAGCGAGACCCACTGCATATACCACGCCTACAGGACAGGATGAGCCCAAAGCTGCACGAGTTCGCGGTGCTGCTGTTCCGCGATGGCCAGGGCACGCCCTGGGGCATCCGTCTGGTTGGTGGCAATGATCTGGACACGCCGTTGATCATAACCAGGGTAATGCTTATGTAACCAGAGAAGGTTCTGCTGTGTCGTCTGTCCTCCATCGTCCGTCGTCCGTCCCCCGTCTGTGGCCCGCTCTCATTCATCAAAATGATGCAGAGCAGAAGCAGAAGCCGCTTGCCAAACCGATTTGGCCTTTGTGCTCCTTCTCTCCGCCGTATGCTCTACGCCGTACGGCATGCTCTGTAGCATTGTGCCGTGGCAGCGCCCGAGCAAACCACAACAAATCAAAATAGCGAAATGGCGAAACTGGCACAGCGAGAGCCATCCGCTATCCGTTGCAACGTTGCAACGTTTGCCAAAACGCGACGCCAGTAAAACTAATTGAGGCGCAACCAAATAGACGGCCCGGCCCATATTCCTCCCCTTTGCCTCTCCGTCTCAGTCTCAGTCCCAATCGCAGTCGCAGTCCCAGACCCATCAGAAAACAATGTAAACACAATCATAATCTGCTCAGATACAGTATACATATGTAAATATATATGCTTATGCATATGGCATATCTATGTCAAGGCTGTGGGCTTTTGTAGACCAGGAATGACCTTCCTCCTTCGTTGCAGGTGCAAGCTGGCAGCCCCTCGCATGGGGAACTGCTGCGTGGCGACATCATCGCCAAGATCGGCGAGTACGATGCACGCGACCTGAGTCACGCGGACGCCCAACAGCTGTTCCGCGGTGCTGGCAATGAGATCCGACTAGTCGTGCACAGGTGAGAGAAGCGTCCATCCATCCATCCATCCAATTCTTATCTCGTATCTCTTCTCAGGGACAACAAAATCGCCTATACGCAGCAGGGCGTCAGCCAGGAGCAGGCAGCTGGCCCTGGTTCGCGCAGCAACTCCACTTTGCCACCGGCCAGCCCCGAGCTGCTGCCCCATCGCGGTCCGTCGCCGTTTCTGCCCGGCCCCAGCCATCTGGAACGTGCTTTGCAGTTGCCGGTGGACTCCTTGCCACACACCGTGTTTCCCCAGCTAAACGCATCCGGTGGCTATGTGACTCCGTCGGAAGTCTTTTCGCCCAAGCCAACGCGTGACCATCAGCAGGACGTGGAGGAGGAGCAGGCCGCCATCGTTAATCAGGTGAGTGGAATTCAAACGAATTACACATTATATAATCTCCAGTGGGATAGTAAAGATACATCTAAAACGTATACTCTATCCACAATTCTTTACCGATCAATTATATATAAATATCTATCTACATCTTCAATAATTAATTCCCCTAATTATATACAAAATATTTGGGGTATTCTTGTTAAAAGTGAAAATCCTTATAAGAAATACTGTACTGAAGATTGAAAATGATAGTCTTAGATCCCTCGAAGCTCTAATATTTCTATAACTGTTATCTGATGTTTTATGATGTCGGAATGGTTGACAGATAGGGATAGACTCGTATGTGCCCCGAGCTATATTTTTTTATTAATTGAATAACACACCGTGTACGGCTCCGAGAGAAGTAAACAGTCGGAGCCAGTGCACTGGTGTCCTGTGTCTTCTCAGTTAACGAACGCTGTGAGCCGCGGCAAGGGCCGCAGCTTTAAATGTATAGCCAAAACTCAGTCAGTAGAAATGTTTGCATTTACGTAGCTTATAAAATCCAGATATTTTACACGATATTATACGCAAGCGTCGGAACTTGTATCGAAGCCGATAACTGCCGCATTCTCTTTCTCTCTTTTGGTATAGCTGTCCGCAAAAGGGACGCGCTATCTCTCCATTTTGCTCGCAATCGTCATGAGAGAAAGATATGTTCTAATGTTAATTCTTGCACTTCGTTTATCCCCCTTTATACATAATTATATATTTTATTAGAATTTAAAAATATGTTATCCGTTTCTATTATTCCGCTTTTAAATTGTATTCTGTCTCTCTCTATTTCCCTTCTCACATCGACACCAGCCGTTATATCTCGCTCCCGCACACTGCACCATTAAGAGTGAGACAGAGACAGAGAGAGAGAGAGCGAGACAGAAAGAATTGTTTATTCTAGAATATGTATATGTAGATATAATAATCATCCAATCTGATTCCACTGGTCTACGATTCTACAGGACTCTCGATACAAAAAAATTGGTTGTTCTAGCTCTGAGATCTAGGCGCTCATGGAGACGGACGGACAGACAGACAGGCATAGCTATGTACATATGTATGTATGTATATCGACTCGGCTACTTATGCTGAACAAGAAAATATTTGTATATACTTGATGGGGTCGAAAAAGCTTCCTTCTGCGTGCTTCACGGTTATAAACCGTAAAAAAAAAAAATATTTTATTTCTATAAGCTCTTCTACATGACATCTACATTCAAAAGTAGCAGACAGAAAGCAGGATTTAAGCACGTGTAAATCTTCTGTTATTGATCCAATTGGTTGATGACCATATTGAAGGTCATTCTTCTCTAGGCTTGCTGTAGAAAACATTAATTTTTGATGTACAAAAGGACAGGATCTCCTGCTCGGAAATTTACATGATTTCTACGCGAGGTGATTTGCTTACAGTAAAAAGCTCACATCTGTGGAATTTCTTGTAGAATACATGTAAAATCGATGTAGAATTACGTCTCCAGCCCGCAAATTGTTTTATGATTTCAAAAAATTTCTACTGCTTGAGGGAGGCAGTAGCTTATCTTTCTATTAGTGTTCGATGCGGCACATCGACTAAATCGAAATAATTTTGTTGTTTGTAAATAATTTGATTGCGTTTCGTGGTTTGGGGCTGGCGCTACTAGGGATCTCCATCTCTCTCTCTCTGTAACGCTGACATCAGAGGATAGAAATGTTGTGTGGTCAAGGTTGGGCTGATTTTACATCCGCCAAAAATAGCCCCAGAGAGAGAGAGCGAGAGAGAGGGGTGAGGGGGTCGGAATAGGCATCGGAATCGGAAAAGAGAGAGAGAGGAAGGCGTTAAACAGGAAGAGTAAGACGCCCAGTGACGCAGTACACAGGTGGAAATTGGCGAGAAATCAAATGAGATGAAAACAGAAACGAAAACAGATTCAAATACAGCAACAGCTACAGCCACACATACAGACAGATAAGAAGGGGGTGGGTGGGTGCTCTCTCTCTCTCTCTCTCTCGCCCCCAATCTACTAATCGGATAATGCCAAAAGCCAAAGACGCAAATAAACAAGAAAATACATTGTTTGAGCTATTTTCGGGCACCTTGCAGTCACGTCCCACAGCTCCCACACACAGGTGAGAGTGGGTGGGGTGGGGTGGGGTTTTGGGCTTTGCTCTTGATCCATGCCTATCCACGAGGGGGCCAGCAGGCCCACCTTGTGATGTGCTCTGGCAATGCCAATGAAAGAAAGTGCCTGCCCAACCAACCAACCCATCAACCAACCACCCACCCACCCACCCACACAAACACCTTCACCACCCCAGTGTTTCCCCCCGTGTTGGACCCGTGTTGGGCGATGACGCGGCTAATGAATCAAGAATCTTCCCAAGGTCGCCGAATTTCTTGGCCAATGCAGCACCGAAAATAATAGTCAAGGTGCTTTCATAGGCACATCATACATATGTACATAGAATATATATTTTTGATGAACTGCAATGTGATTTGTCATAAGGTTTGAGGATTCCAGTACATTTGACCTCAAAGGTGGATCGTTTTTCTGCTCCCATCATTTATTTATAGAGTTATTTATCCATGAAAAGGTGATTGTACCTTTGTTTGAGTTTATTTATGGGGAATACAAGCATCTCTACATGTGTCTCTAATTTGTTTTCTGCCGTTTTCGCTTTGGCTCTGGCCATAAAACGACTTAAGAACTCATTAAAAACATTATTTATTGCAGCATTTTCTTTTCAAATACAAAAGAACTGCAACCTTCACAGAGCGAGAGGAAAAAAATACGAAACGTAAACATGTGTAACTTACGAGCTCCTTGGATCTTCCAACGAACTTGAAAACTTTTCGTGTGTCTATATGTACCTTGGAGGGCTAATTACACCTGTTTTGGGGCTGGCTGGATGTCTGTCTGTCTGTCTGTTTGGGATCTGTCGAAGACATCAAAAATGCTTTGCTCAATGCCCTGTGCTCCAATGCCAATTGATTCTGACAGCCATGGGACTTGGGATGGGCAGAGAATGCCAATGGCAATTGCCATCATCGTCCTGTCTTTGGAACTGTCACAAATCATTGACTAATTTGCGGGGGCAGCAGGGGCGGGGGCTTCAGTGTCACTGAGAATCAGCTAAAACAAAACTGAACACATCAATAATGTTCTTCGGGCTGTGAAAATTTGCGAAATACATTTCTCATCTAATTTTGAGCGATTCTGGCTGCATTCGGGCGAAACAATAACCTCGGTCTCGATACGAAAATTGTGAAAGAATTGTATCTCAGATTTGTGTGCTCCACAAAATAGCAGCAATTAAATTATATATACGAGATGGTTATATCTGAATAATATTCATCTCACCAGGCCAGGCCAGGCCAGGCAGGACAAACAACACATACATACATACACATACATATGTATGTATATTTGGGGGAGCTTTATATGAATGTCGCGTGGGTGGGTGGAACGCCTCTCGATGCCCCGATGTCCAAGTCCAAGTTTATACGTGTACTGTGTGTGGTTGTTGTTGGCCATCTATTTGTACAAGAAAACAACATAAAAATATTTCGTATATTCCTCTCTCACACTCGAAACACTCTCTCACACACTGACACGGAAACCTGTGGCCTGTGGGCGGGCGGCCTCTGACCATCGGCTCTACAATATATCGGATGTTGTGTGTATGGGCCATACATTAATGGTTAGACAGACACATGGACATGGACACACTCTCCAACAACCAATACGAGTAGCGTCGCTGCTCTGAGCATCTATATATGTACATAGATATAGATATATGTATGTATATACGAAAATTGGAATTCCGCGCAGTCGGTATAGCAATAATTCGCCAGCATTCGAAAATCTTCAAATCAGTTGCGTTCGGAATATTGAAAAATAAACAACAATAAGACTCGAGCGAATAATCCACTGAGATCCTTTGTAGTCCTCCCGTAAAGAACCACCAGCTGCAGCGTTTTTATTTAAACGTGACGAAAAAGCAAGTTACAAAAAATACAAATACAAGAAATAATCAAATAAAAACCCCATACGATTGTGGACACTTTTTTTTGGTCCAAGAAAGAACTCGACTCTGACGTGATCGATCCTACCATTACGTAATTTTTTTTCTTTTTTTCTGGCTATAATATTTCTCGTTCTCGTTTCGTTTCTATTTTTTTTTTTTTAATTTTGACCTAAATAAAGGAGTTTAAATTGAAAAAAAACCCACACACACACAACAAAAACATAAACATGGAGTACGTTCAGTTCAAAAACGGATCCCCAGTGTACTACAAGGAGCAGCCAGACCTCAATGAGTGCATTCAATATCAAGTAAGCGAAATCGACAATCGACCAATACATATATAGTACAAATAACGTGAGAACACACACACATACACATGGACAAACCATTTTTCAACATTTTCTTCAGTGATATATTTTGAATTTAATATTTGCTTTATTAACTTTGGTGCATCGGCGACCCATGACATCCAGCAATCAATTGATTGCCATTCGGATTTCATTTTCATTCGTGAAAACATCCAATTTTTTGGGACTTATAGGAACCAATGAAAAGAATTTGGAGTTCTATGGAATTTGGGTCTAGCGACTGTGAAGGCCATTCCGCACCATCGGAGGAACTTTGTTTTCCAGAAAGCATTTCTTGGGGGCATTTAGGAGTCATTATCGGATCATTATCCTGCTGGAACTTCCAACTTATTGGCCCACTAGATCATAACCAATATTAACCGCATTAACTGCCTTTTCTTTGTGGTTTCCCATCCGATCTAAACAGATTGATATTCGTTTCATCTGGCCACAACACATTTTTCGACATTTGGAAAGTTTGAAATCAGTTCTGGAAACGTTTACATATGATACTTACATATATGTATAGCATATATGTGATAATAAAACTCAGAGTTTAATTAAGGAATGGTATGAATAATATATTGAGCAATACATATACATACATATGTATGTACCATTAAAGAAGCAGAAATAAAATTCTTACCAAAAAGGACTTGACACTTTATGAGTATTATAAATGTCATCTATACAAAGAAATCTGGTTAAATCTGGACAACAGATCAACTGGTACATACAGTATCTATTCTATCCCTACCTCAGTATAGGACAATCAACCACAAGGCGTTTTTCTTATTTATAACATATAAACAAAGTGTTCCAAGACATCTTCCAACTGCCTAGAAGAGGTCTATGTATACATATACTCGTATGTGTGGGTAGGATGGATCCCATCCATCCAGCTGAAACATTTCTCTCATTTCACCTTTACCGTCAAACATTTGTGCTTGGAATTCAAGTTCAAATACAAATGCCAAACCATCGCATCCATCCACCGACTGTGTCGGTAATACATAATATACATATACATATATTTATATGTATATTCTTGTGGTTTTCATTTTACTTTTTCCCCCCAAGAAAATATATGTATAATTATGAGCAAGAAGAAGCAGTCACCCCACATATAGAAGGCTACATATATATGCCTATATACTAGGCATATACATACATACATATATTGTATATTTCTAGTGGCTCTCTCTCTCTCTCTCTCTGTCTGTCTGTCTCTCGGGTACTCGTGTATATAGTGGCTTATTATTCAAACATTTGTTCGCCTTTCGTCAATATGCGCTGAAAGGCAACAAGACAGACAGACAAATTCTGAATACTCGAACATTTTGCGCTCTTTCCGTTCACCGCTCCGTTCCGTTTTCCGTTCTTAATGTAATTCATACCACCCCAGAAAAAAAAGAATACTGGGATATTTTTAGAGCGAATAGAGCACGGAACACACAGACAGAGAGACAGACAGACAGTCGGACAGGCGAAAATAATAAACAAAATGATTATAAATTAATCTCATTTAGGAATGGTCGTGGTCGAAAACATAAGCGCTAACCATGGGAAAGGGTACCTCCACCTCCGTTCGGGTAGAACTTTTCTTTTTTTTGGCAGGCAGCGAAAGTGAGGAATTGTTTTCACTTTTGTGGATGGGATTGTTTTCGTCGTCTATTGCAGATCTTATTTATTTGTTATGTGCTTAGGATCTAACAGGAAATTACAAACGAAATAAATCTAGAGACGGAAAAGATTTGCTTAAATTTACGACAGAAAAACATAAAGATTCGATTCGATTCAATTAAAAGCCAAAGTCGCGAGGAGTGACCCTCAAATGATATTTCAAAATATTTTGTGAGCTTGCGCCACACAGCCACGAATTTTAAATTTAGCGTCAAAAAGTGTATATTTTTGTTGTTTTTTTGTTTGTTCTTCTATATGTATTCTCAAAATTCTACGACGTCGTCCCCAAGGTGAAATAAGAATGTGAGAAATGCGCAATTAACTCACGAAATTGTTTAGCAAACTAATTTTCAGTTCATCTGTAGGGCAGATGTAGATGCAGGTGCAGATGTAGATGTAGATGTAGCTGCAGATGCAGAGGTAGGTAGGTAGTCGTCATCATCGTCACCTGCTTAGGCAGGCGGTGTCGTTCAAGATCGAAGCGATCAGCTGCTTGTCACTTAGAGCCGCATGCACTTCCTCCTCGTCCCACTGCAGCAGGACCTTGCTCAGACGCGGCTCTTTTTTGCGCATGATACGCAGTATGCCCCTGGTCTCCACCAGATCCACGGTTCCCGTGAACTCTGCCTGATCCAGGGCCAGTATGTTCCGTTTGGCGCACACCCTGCGATAGACCTCGTGTAGGCGACCCATGCTGATGTCCTTGTTGCGCTCGTTGCGCAACATGAGCACCAGGCTGCACAGCATCAGCTTCTGCTGCAGCGGAAAAGCAGCCTCGATGTCCTCCTCGAGGTTTTGGGAGGCCCCATACACCTTGTTCAGAACGGCAGCCACTTGGGTGACCTGAACAGGCTTCAGGATGTCTGTAAAGGGCAGCCAAAGAGTTAGTCTCATGGGAAGTAGTAGATCTCCATTCTATCTTCAATCTTACCTTGCTTGGGCTCTGCCTTCTCCTGGCCGTCTGCCAATTCCAAGGCCTTCAGGTTGAACTCCCTTTCGCCGTCGCGTTTCTGCTGCTCGGCTATCTCCACCACTCGCCGGCCAATGTCCAGGGCGCGTCGCACATCCCCACTGACCGCACTCACCTTGGCCGCCAGCAGCTGCAGCGTGACCGGCGGAAAGACATCCAGCACATCCGCCTCGGCCAGCCGCGATTTGAATATCTCTACGATCTGCTGCTTGGTGTAGGAGGGGAAGTGCATCAGACGGGGCTTCAGCTCGCAGCGGGCATTCAGACGCGTCAGCGTTCGATCTGTGAGATCCAGACTGTTGGCAATGCCCACGAGGAGAATCCTGGCACCCGGCAAGGCGGGCCACTCGAAGATCGTGTAAAGCACGGCCTGCCTGGTCGTGCATAGCTGATCGATCTCGTCGAGCACCAGCAGCAGCATGCGCTTGGCGGTGCGCAGGTGCCGCTGTATGGCCTCCAGGTGGTCACGTTCGGTCCGACCCGCTGG
Source organism: Drosophila athabasca (assembly GCA_008121215.1). NCBI lineage: Eukaryota > Metazoa > Arthropoda > Insecta > Diptera > Drosophilidae > Drosophila > Drosophila athabasca. Next base: position 59,656,155 of record CM017796.1, on the reverse strand, counting down.
CTTCAGCTGCAGCTCGGCGCAGAGCTTCTTGTAGACGGCACCCACGCTGGCAATGCTGGTGCAGTTGATGTATACACGTTGCAGACGCTTAGAGAACTCCGGATCACGCAGCAGCAGCGACAGGCAGGCTGTTTTGCCTGTGCCCGGCTGGCCCGAGACGTACAGGCTGCCCGAGGACTGGCTCTCCAGGTGACTGGTGAAGTATTCGCGCAGCTCTTGGAGCTGTGCCTCACGTCCTGGCAAATTCTGGGTCTCTGCGCTGTTCAGAACGCGTCTGGCATTTTGGTATTTGTTGCGAGGAGGCGAGGGTGCAGCTGCGGGTGCAGGTGCAGGCGCAGGTGCAGATTGTGGCTCCTCCTCCTTTGGTTGCTTCTTCTCAGTCTTGTGCTCTGGCTCTTGGCGTTCGTCGATGCTTAATCTGTCCAACAGTCGCGAGGGGCTTATCAAATGCTGTGGCAGCGGCTTCAGCTTCCGCTGTTTTGGTGGCGAGACATGGGAATGGGTATCCTGCTCCTGCTCCTGCTCCTCCTCGTCGCTGCTGCTTATGTTAAAGGCCAAAACTGCCTCTTTGTTGGCCTGCACGCGCCTGGCCAGACTGGCCGTTTTGGCCATCGACTTCTTGCTGCTGCTGCGTGGCGTCTTTGGCTCTTCTTGCGGGGCGGGGGCGGTCCTGCGACGGGCCGTCCGATCCATTTTATTCAACAGGTTGCTGTTTTCGTTATTCTCTGAAATTACACTAATGATATCATCTCGCTCCTCCTCGTCGCTGCTGTCTTCCGTGGCTTTGGTCTGTCGCCTTCGCCAAATCTCAGAGCGTCGTGACGTCGTCGTCGTCATCCGCGGCGACTGTGGCAACGGCGACGCTGCCGTCGATTTGCTGATGCTGCTTAAACGCGTAGAGCGTCGTACGGCGGCCATGCTTGAGCGCGGTTTAGCGTGTCAGTGGCTCTGATTAGTTAGCGAAAAGCACTACTTATTTTCTATTTTGTGTGGTTTAATGCCACGGCGTGTTAAAAATGTAATCAACTGTGTTAGAAAAAGAGCGCGCAAAAAATGTTTTGCCATTCACAGGGAAATCATGGTTAAAGAACAGCTGTTCAAGCTAGACTTGTCTGTCTGGCAACGCCGACACAGCGCTGAACTTCGATTAATCGATAAGGCGCGCTTTGTTGCAGTTTTTGAACTGCTATTCGCGTGCGATTGAATTACTTACGTGGTAAAAATAAAACGTTCGGACAGCAGCACAACGACCGACACACAAAATACAAATTGCTGGACGCTGCTTCTGCCTGACGCTGCCAAAGAACACGCTTACGTAAGCGCCTAAAAATATTCGCCTTGGCGGTTGGGATATTTTTAAAGTATATAAACGGGCGCTCAAGATCGTACATAAAATGGAACTTTTTTGGTAAATAAAGTTTATACAACACGCACACACAGTTCTCCATATACATATGTATATGTATCTATTTATCTAACACACTGAGAGAAGATCTTATGGGAAAAATACGGCTAGGAAATGTTCCGATTCCGAATTCGAATCCGAATTTGTATTCCGTTCTGTGTTTTGTGATTTATTTATATTATTATTTGTTAGAACTGCTGCCAAATGTTGTTATCGGGCATACACAAAACCATTAATCGGTGTTTTTTTGCGATTTATAGCCCTACCGTACAACTCCTTTGGTCCTGCCCGGTGCCAAGGTGAAAAAGGATGCCCCATCGACAGACTCCTACTTGAGGCACTATCCCAATCCGGCTGTGCGCGCCCACCCAGGACACGACTACCATGACAGTATCATGAAGCAACGCGTTGCCGATACCATGTTGCACAAGGTTGTTGGCTCGGAAGCCGACACTGGCCGTGTAAGCAATTGTTGCAAGCCAGCCCCCGCACCCCCTCTTATTGATTGATTGCATCCCCTTTTTGGCATTCGTTGCAGGTCTTCCACAAGCAATTCAATTCGCCCATCGGCCTCTACTCAAACAGCAACATTGAGGACACCATCAGAACCACAGTTCCGTAAGTTCCGATCCACCCACAAGAAATTTACCAAACAAATTGGAAACCACTTTAATGCTTAGAGTTTCGATACCAGAAAACCAACAAAAACAACAAACAACAAACAGCAAACAGCAAACACTAATATCTGATCTGAATTTTTGGATAACGCTTTGTCAAATTGAACATACACATACATATACACATACGAATATACATATATTTTCTATGATTTTTCTATAATTTTTCTTTGGAAAGTTTTTTGAATAAATTATGCGCAGAACGTTTTTTTTTGTTGATCGAAATTTTGATGCAGCTTTTAATTTTGTTGCGAGAGAGAGAACCAGAACCGCCACTCGAATAGCGCTTGACTAATACAAGCGAGCCACCGACTGGTCGAACTAGTCGACTAAATTGAATCTTAGTTAAGTTGCAGCCATAAAATTACTAACCAAAAGAAGCCTCCGAAAAAGTCAAACACCAAATTTACTAAAAAAAACACACGAGAAACACGCACACACAGACACGCCAGTCCATAGATGTTGTATGTACTCTAGAGCCTCTATCTATATCTATCGTATATATATACTACCTATATATATATATATATATATATTCTATGTATATTGTTGTTTGTAGCTTCGCCACAAGCGATAGCTATCGCTTGAAGGACAGTCCTTTGCATCGTCCTTTGCCAACAAAACTGAACGGGTAAAAGTAAATTGCATTTCTTGAGCACCATACAGCCTGATTTCCAGTTCTTTTGAAAGAATCTTGAATCTTTTGAGATGACTTTTGAGATATTGATACTGTATAACGAATATTGATGAATGTTTATCAACCACCCACCCCCCACCTCCCCACAGTGTTGTATCCTGTCTGTCCTGCCTGTCTGTACAGAAAATACCATAACCCTCAGAAAAGACTTGATTGTTGATTGTTGTCTCCCGCAACCAAAAAAACAAACTGCAACTGCAACCTACAATACATGTACAATATCTCTACAATATCTATGTATATCCCAGTAGAACAGAACAACACTGAAACAACAACAACAAAACACACATGCATGTCATCTGCTGTCTATATGTATTATATCTCGTATCTGTAGTTCCTAAATGTTCACCTCTTATTATTGTATATTGTACTTCTGCTGCCTCCTCCTCCTGCTCCTCCTCCTCCATCTGTTGGCACAGCTACAAAACTCGGGAGGATCTGAGTCTGTGCTTGTTTGGAGAACTTACTTCGTACTTTGTACTTTCTATATACCACATTTACGGACCCTCAATACCCGCTAGGATCTAGGATCTAGGCATCTAGGATCTGATATTCCCCTGCCCTGCTGTTTATTCGTTTCCAAAAAAAGGTGGCGTGGCAAGTAGGAAAGATGCCTGTGTACCCCCGCTCCCCCCCAACAATAAAACTAGAACAATTGATCTGAAACTGCCTAACAGAACCACAACCCTAACAGTACCTACAATATGTATATATACAGAAAAGTAAAAGAAAAACCAACACCAACATACAGATACAGCTACATATAGTAGGTATCGTATCGTATCGTATCGTATCGTATCTATCCCTAGGCTTAATAGATTTTTAGATCCTGTATTATCTAGAACATAGCTGCACGATTAATGTTAGAATTTTCATCGATCTATCTTTCCTGGAACAAAAACGTATTATACTGGAGCAACAAAAGCAAAAAGAACAACTCGCAGAACAACAACGTCAACAGCGACAGCAGCAACTGCAGATACTCTATCAACAAAACAAATGATCAAAGAAATAGAAGCCCTGCCCTGCCCTGCCCTCCCCTGCTCCTGCCCCAAAAAACACCCCTCTTTCCGTACCCTCTTCCAACAAAGACTAATCCAAAAGTTTAAAAGACGTTTGCTGAATTTATTCTTAAAATTAATTACTCAATTTAATGGAAACTGTTTTACCGACAGACAGCACTAGCACTGAAAGTTCCTATGGCATAATCACCCACAAAAATTGCAACCCCCCCCCCCCCCCCCCCAATCTCAACCCCAAACCATTCCCATTCCCACTCCCACTCCCAGTATTAATCGTGATCTAATGCTAATACAAAACACTAATCCCTAAGCCCCCGTTTAAGGCTTCGTTCGACTCATCCGAAACTGATAACTGAATATGATTTGAATACGATCTTTTTTTTATACGATTATTTTGCTATGCAGTTCTGTTCGATTACTTTTTAAACATTAGTTCGTAAGGAATTTGTTAATGAGTTTTCCTTTTAATTAAAACGATGATGATGCTTGAGACAACGCATAGATGTGTCCTGCCGTATCCTCGAACAACAACAACTACAATTAAAACAACAACAAAAAAACAAAATAATTCTAACGTATTTTGTGCACATCCTGTTTTCTCTTTCTATTCTCTCTCTCTCACTACTCTCTCTCTCTCTCACGCTACTCAACCGATGTAAAAATACAAAACAAAAAAACCAAAAACCAAAAACCAAAAAAATATTCTGTTTTCGATTAACCAAACAAATAAAAAACAAAAATAACTTGAAATAACGTAATGGCGCTTTCAACGATCTCAAACAAAAACAATCAAATATCAAACATAAAATGCAAAATGCGAAATGCAAAAATCCCCGATCCTGATCCTGATTCTGATCCTGATCCAGTTATAAGAAAACTGTCCAATACGATCCAAGGAACAGCGAGACCTACAGAGCCATTCAAGAAGACGGCGGCTACAGCGGCAACTATGGCCATGCCTCGCCTCAGGAGGTAACCATACCTGTGCAGACTAGGGTCTATCAGCCGAATAGATTGGTTCCAGGAAAGGTAAGATCCGTGCGCAAACCGAAAACCTAAAACCGATTTTCGAAAAAAAATCTACTATCAACAGACAACACACAATCTCATGTGGAAGATATACTCTCTATCTAGTATTTATCAGACAATGATCGCTGCTCTCGATACACTCGATTTTCTCAGCTCTCAGCTCTCATCTGTACAAAAAGTCTCTCTCTCTCTATCCTCCTATCTCCTTTCTCGCTCTCGCGCTGTCTCTCTGTCTGTCTTGCTCTGTAAATGTCTCTCTCTCTCTCTCTCTATATATCATGTACAGTTGAACCACAACGAATGTTAGTCAACAGTGTCCTGTCCATGTATTTTAGCAGAATGTTAAGCGCTCTGTAATGTAATGACAACTAACTAATGGCCGAATGCAGCTACTAACATAGTTTTTGATCGATCGATATATGCTGCGACCATACCATCCATTAACCCCATCTCTGTGTATATTTTCCAAATCATTCGCAAACTATTTTACTCTTTTGTGCATTCCTAACATTCCGATTAACACTTAACAGACGCTCATAACAGTACGAGAATAGCATAAACAAATACAAACACTTTTTGCACTGAAAACCAGTGGAATTTCTATGATCTGTCAACAATCCAATATATCTCATACATATATTTCCTAAATGCATTTACAGAAACCGGTATCAGCCCCAGTATCCCGTCCGCCGTACAATGTGAGTAGATTATAATATCCATATCGAGATCTATATCTTTAATATCTGAATCTCTTTGGTGGTGCAGGTGGTAAACACTCACGATGAGAACATACGCCAGAGCGGCTCCTTCAATCGTCTCATGTACAGCGTTATTGGTGCCACCGAATACTAAAAACAAACTGCAGCAGCGACAACAACAACAGCAGCCAGCCAGCGAGCATCTCCAGATAAAACATCATCCAATCCAACGCGTTCGGGGTGTCGGTATCTCTCCTGTTTATCTCCTAACATATTTAGCGGATTTTTAATGAAATTCTGTTTAACTTATTCACTAAATTATATAAAAGAACGACGACGACGAAATTGTGAGAGAAGAACTAACAAGTTTAATGATAAATTGGTAAATTGGTTTGAAATCGAAATAAATCTATGATATGTCTACAATTTAAATATCAATTAATTAACTCCGCCTCAAGACCAACCACCCTCCCCCCCCCCCAATTACTGTCCTGCCCCCCCCTTACGCAACACACACTCAAATTAATTAATAAAAAAATATAAAAATAATCAAACATAAAACAAAGAAAAATCAAAATTTTTGGAATTTTGATTTATTTATTATTATTATTTATTTTTTTTGTGATTTTTTTGTCAACAGAAACATACATACATATGTATGTATGTATGTATGTGTAATCTGTTCGACGCTGAGTGGTTTTCTAGTCATGGATTTGTAATAAGAATAGAAATGTTTTAATTAAATAAATGTAACTAATGATTGGGTAAAGAGAAGATATGATCGTTCGATCGATCGGTTGTTGTTTTAACTGGCAGAGAATCTTATGAAACTATTCCTTAGACTAAATCTAAGACTAGCATTCCTGTAAAGGGATCAAGGATGCAGGGGCTGGGGTTGGATGCATCCGAAAACACACAAATAAACAGTTACGGACTCACCTTACAGCTACAATCGGTTGCGGTGCCTGTTTTTGATTGTATTTTGTGCTGAAATAATAAAAGAAAATGTTATTGAGATCGGAAAGTGTCGGACAAGTGTCGAGTACTGGCTATGCGGCTGTGCAAGCTCTGCATGCACCTGATATACATACATACATAAATGCGATATACATATGTACATATGATCTGCTCTCTAAAACGTAATTGAATTGAAAATCATTTGCTTGCGAGTATAGCAAAATCATTGGCTTTACCCTCTCGCCCTCGCCCTCTCCCTTTGCCCAACCCAACCCAGACCCAATTGCAGGCCCAACCCCTAAGAAAAAGGAGTAGTAGAAAAATCTTTGCATAACATGACGCTGCACAAGACGTCCATCGGTCCATCGGTGGCATGGAACGTGGACGGGAACCATCATCATCAATCACTTCACAAACTTAAACGTATTTATATTGAAATTATACGCAAACATGAGCTGAAAAATGAACATAAATTTGACTTTAATTTCGAATGGAAATAAGTCACTTAAGAGTGGTTGCTGCTGCAGAGGAGAGCAGAGGAGAGAAGAGAGTGTGGAGTGTGGATATTGTACGTGTGTAATGTGCATAACAATTGTGTGAAACGAAACACAAAACAACACAACACATAATGTACTTTCACTTCACGGGTAAGTAAGTAAGCCACAAATTCAGTTTTCTTTTGATTGCTGCCTCCGTATCGGGGCAATGCGATTGTTTCGGGCCACAAATGGGATCAAAACGAGCCAAAGACCTCGATTGCAACTCCTCTGCCCCGCCCCGCCGCCCACCGAATGACCTTGTCGAACAACCTCCCCCCCTTATGACATACCAATCGTGTATGTGTGTGTGTGTATGTGTTTATCGTCACAGACAGATATCCATGCAAATTCAGGGCGTAACTGTTACGGTAATACGAGTGCCAGTGCCAGACAGACTCTGAGGCAATTGTAATCCCATCAAATATCAAATGTTTGCCAAAGGGAAGGAGTCTCTTTGTATCTGTATCTGTATTTTATCGAGGTTTAATGACACTGGGCTGGGGCTGGGTCTAGCCTACGTGCGATCACATGACACATGACATGGGGGCTGGGGACTGGGGGGAATGGGAATGCAAAAGATTTGGCAACATCCAAAGCGACATCAAAGATCGTTCGGAACCTATTCAACCGCAACGCAACACAATATACAAGACACAAGATAGATAGATACATAGATACAGAGAGATGGTTGCTAGGTTGGTGGGTTGGTGGGTTGGTTTGTTGGTGGGTTGCTTGGTTTGGCTGGTTGGTGGGCGGATACAAGTTAAAAAGCGACACTGAAAAACGTTTTACAGCAATTTGGGTCAAACCCTATTGGAAACAATAGACAAGACGAGACGATATTGCACTTGCTGCTGGCTGGGGTTCTTCTTCGAGTCTTCGATCTTCTGATTGTCGAATCGCATTGACCTCAAGAATGTGAACCCCATCAAGAGGATGATTATCTAATGGCTAGGAAGAAGCCGCAAGGCAATTGCATAAAGAAATATGTTGCATGGGGCATATGGGGAGGCAACCGCAATTTAAATTAAGTTTTATTTATTGCCGGGGGGATTGCATGATCTGCAAACAGTGCACAAGCACTCCCAAATATTGTATCCATCAGCTGTCTCTGTTAACTAACAGATCAGGCCACAGCTGTACACTCTCTGTTACACTCTGACAGGTGCTGTACAGCGTACACTGTACACTCGCTGTTAGCCGTGTTTTGGGGCCTTAAATCACGTAATGTTTGTTTTCTATCTGCAAGTGGAGCACCAAAAACCGTAGTTTCAGTCGAAACAATGCCACAGGTCGAGGGTATGCAGCAGACAGCAGACAGACAATGCTCCACCATCCATGATACTCGTCGAATGGGAGCCAACGGAAATGGCCCCCGCCAGCAAACAGCTGTTGTAAATCAGTAAAGAGCCATCGAGAGACACGAGAGAGCGGATGATAGAGAGAGAGAGAGAGAGAGACAGAGAGAACTAGTTGCTAGGCGTCCGCTCCGGCATTTGTCGATATAAAAGTGCAATTGGGGCCCGCAGACAGCGCAGATACAAAAGTATCTCCAAAGTGGGTTGAGTGCGCGATAGACGGTGTTCGTTCAAGTGATACAGAAGAAAATCAAATAAAATACATCAAAATGCAAAGGCAGCTTTTCCTTGTGGTGGCCACGGTCGCATTCTGTGGCGGCATTGCGCAGGCGCAGCAGCAGGGGGGCGTGGATCCCGCCTACTTGCGGCAGTATTACCAGCAGCTGCAACAGCAGCAGCAGTCGTCGCAGGGCGCAGAGACGCCCATCTACGAGCAGAACTCCGAGCAGACGCAACAGTACGTGAACGCGGGACAGCAGATCCGTATCAAGGACACCGTGGCCGAGCAGATACGCGCCCAGCAGCAGCAGGGATACGTGGCACCAGTCGTCCGGGACTATCTGCAGCAGCCGCAGGTGAGTGTCCCCTCACCCCCCTGGGTGATATCCCTATGGTATCCCATATCCCCATCCCTATTGTTGCCCTCTTGCAGTACCAATCGCAACAGCAGCCACAGTCCGTGTACCGCCAGCAGGTCCAGGCGGCTCCGGCACCACCGCCACGCCGTGTCCAGCAGCAGCCCGCCTACCAGGCTCCCTCGCTCCTGGGCAAGGGACAGCAGAAGCTCTCGCTCCAGCAGCAGCAGCAGCGACAGCAGCAGCAGCAGGAGGAGGAGGAGTACGATGATGTAAGTTTGGAGTCCGAACAAAACCCATAACGAGTTCGAATCCGAATTCGAGTTCGAGTTCGATGTTCGCGCACTTTCCTTTTCGCTTCAGTGCCGCAACATAATTACAATTGAGGCATGCAACGACCAACGAGCGGGTGTTCGAGAGGAGGGAGTAGGAGGCGGTGTTAGTCGTTGACTTGGGGTTCATTAACCACAGCCTCCAGCTCCAGTGGCAGCAGCAGCAGCAACAGCAGCTGTGGTTTTTGGCCACGGCCACATATGTACTGTTGTGTGTGTGTGTCTGTGCCTCGTGGATGGTGCATGTTCATTGGCCGCCTGGCCATTAACCGTTAACTGTTAACCGTTTACTCTCTTGGCCAGCAGCAGCCGCAGCAGCAGCCGCAGCAGCAGCCGTTTACTTATGGCCAGCTGATGCGGAAGCTGCTGCTGCTGCATATCCGTTACCACATTAGCCATAATCCATCAGAGTTTGGCTTTAACTGGGGTCAAAGTGCTCTGTCTGCGAATGGAAAACTCTATTGAACTTTTCTATTAGCGATAGAAGAAGGCAAAGAGGGGAAGGTGGCACTTGGGGAGAGAGAGGGAGAGAGAGAGAAAGCATCATTTAAGAGCATTTACAGAAGGAAGACTCTTTAGGGAAATCTCTATGGGGAACAAACGCATCCTTAATATATTCCATATCCCTGATCCCCCTGATATTACGAACGATAGCATTGATCGCCATTGATTGGCAAGTTTCCAGTTATGATGAATATGGTATTATTGGTTCCATCATGTTTTATAGTCCACTCTTTAAGACCTGAAATCGTTCTAGATCTTAACATTTTTTATGGCATTCTGCATTCTGCATTCACCGCACATACAATCACTTTCAAAAGGCGACCCATATACACCCAACAGTCCACCAGCCACATCCACCATCCACCATCCAGTTGCAGTTGCAGTTGCAGTACCAGTCGCTTCCAGAGACCCAATTCCCATAGCAAATGCCGTGCCAATGGACGGTGTACGCATTAGAACCGGCTTTTTTGCTGCTGCCAGCTTTTGCCTTTCCAATTTGCAGAGTTTTTTTAGCTCTTTTTTGTTTTTGTCGTTTTCCTGTTAGTTTTTTTTGGGGCCAAAGAATAAGCCAAAGATCGCAGATTTACAGACTTGCTGGCCACGCCTTGGAGTCATGCTTCTGGCGGTTACCTTAACCCAGTCTTCCGATTGTCTTTGCGCCGCTTGAAGGTCTCCCATCCTCTCTGGGTGCAATCCAACCTTGTGCATAAATTATCCAACGCCCCAATAGAGAGTCTTAGGCTGGCCGGGTAAGGAGGTGGCACCGCCTGCCGGTTGCATAACCACACGATCGATCCGATACGATCCGATTTGATATCCATTGCTGCAGTTGCTGCTGCATTTACTGCACTTTGATATCGTGCGCCTTGTGGGCCATTAATTAATGCAAGCGGCACCACAGAAAATACTTTCACTTGTGCGTGATCCGGGGAGTCGGTGACTCGGACCCAGACTTGAAGTTGGAGTTGGGGGGGGGGGGGAAAGTGGGACTGTGAGGGGTGCGCCTACACGCAGGCGCCCGTTCGTGTGTGTGTCTTGTGTTCGATGATGCAATCGCCTCCCGGGGCAGACACGAAACTGGGTCGCACACGCATTTGAAATCCCAATACCAATTTCAATTTCAATTTCCCATTCCCCTTTTACCTCTTTGCAGCAGAACTCCTCTTACCAGTTCGGTTTCGATGTGAAAGACGACGAATTCACCAACTACCAGAACCGCAAGGAGGTGCGCGACGGATCCGTTATCAAGGGCAGCTATTCGGTGGTCGACAGCGATGGCTTCATTCGCACCGTCAAGTACACGGCCGATCCCAAGGAGGGTTTCAAGGCCGAGGTAATACGCGAGCCCACCGACATTGTGGTGAAGATCCCCACACCGCCGCCTGCCACACAACTGCTCCGTGCTGGCGGCCACAAGGGGCAGCAGGAGTACAGCCACAGCTCCGGCAAGCAGCAGTACCAGCAGCAGCAGCATCAGCAGCATCAGCAGCAGCAGCAGCCGCAGTATCATCAGTACCAGTAAAAAGAGGTGGAGGTGGAGTCTCCCCCAGAGCTCTCAATAGGTCTCTCTTTTTGTCTGAAAAATGTCTTGAAAGTTCCGCAAGTCCATGTAGTTTGTAATTGTGTCGACATGTCGATATGTCGGCAGCGATCATAACATTATTTTTGTATCTATATCATACTGTACGTCTTTTTTTTTTAGGTTTCACTTTCATGTTTAGAATATTAAATTAAACAAAAATTTCAAATCTTTTTGGAGGCCTTTCATTTGATGGAAAAGTGTTCGAAGAGCAGAGCTTGAAGGCTCCAATAGGCTTTTCCAATATTATATTGGAATATATATATATATATTGCCCTTCTGGTACTTTTGGTATCTGAGATCCATCGTGTTTTCCCAGTTGCTCTCTGCCATTCATTGGGTCTAACAATCATTCGCGTACTCTTTACATTTATTCGAATCTCTAAGGAAGAAAAAACCCTACAGATGGGTTTTGTTTTTCTGCAACTCTTCGATCAAAATCGAATCTCAAGTATATCCCCCATCCATAGGACATTCCTTCCAATCCTCCGCCCTGCTCCTGCTCAATATCTGACCTACTCCCAATCAACCCATTCCCCATTCCCCTGCCCCCATTCCACCACCTTCCAACTACTCTGTGATTGCTGTGATTGAGGTCACACCGTAGAGTTGTTCCAGCCTTCACAAAGGTAAACAAATTTTATTTGCGCATAAATCAATGGTCGTAACCCCTTCAGCAATTGGCAAAGACCAAAATAGATCCCAAGACAGCCGAATGACACTCATCAGCAGTGCAGGGCAAGGACAGCGGCCAAGGAGGACAAGGACAACCCGTTTGGGCAGTCGCATTTGCAGTCGCAGTCGCTGACAAAGGCCATCCATCCATCCATCCATAGTCATCTAATGTGGAAGTTCTCACAAGCAGAAGCCTCCGGATGGATCGTGGTCACCCGAAGACACGGCTCGCCTCGCCTCCGACCGGACCGGACCGGTCAGACCGGTTGCCACTTGGGAAACCATCCACAGAGAGCAATCGCAATCGCCTCAGACAGTGTCCTTTTGCAATGTCCTTGCATAAATTAAGGAAAAGCGTGTGAGAACCAAACGAGACAGAGACAGAGAGAGAGAAGGGGTAAAGGATGACCTTATCGCCCATGAAGACGATTACGAACCGGTTCTGGACAGTCGCGGGTCTGACGATCGCGTTCTCTAATGACCCGCATAGCAGGAGCAGGCCGGCCCGAAGGCTCTTGCCACCAATTTACATATGCCATGCAACGTAATATTGATTTTGACAGGATCTAGGAGCGATCTTGTGTACATTCCCTAAGACTTGATGTTTTCTGGTCATCAACACACTGGACACTAGTCGTCCCGCCGTTCGGCCTCGGGCCAGAGGCAAGGGCAAGGGCAGGGGTAGGGGCAGGGGCAGGGGCATTTCTGTGTGTCATTCGAAGATACATATGCAAATGAGTGGCACGGTGGCCCAGTGGCACAGTGCAACCCCTCTTTAAGGTCACCGACTTACAAGACCCGCTGCTGCTGCTGTTGCTGCTGCGTCTGCATCTTGCAACCCCTTCGTCGATCCTTTGCATTTACATATCCGTCGACCCGCATCGCGATGGACTGTCTGTGTCTTGTCCTGTAACTATTCGCCAAGTGACTGCAGGACATTCCAGAGAGCGGGTCACTGTCTAGAACCAGTTTACGACTAGCGGATAGGATAGGATAGGATGGCCGTTCTCTATCGTCTTCCCGGACATGATTGACCTTTTCCCTCGAAAGCTGTGTAACCGGTTCGGACAATCAGTCGTCCACTTTTCGGCGTGAGAAAATCTTCGAAGAAGATCCCCGGACACTGACCTTAGACAACGGAATAATGAGAATGAGACTGAGGATGAGAGGCATGCCCCCCTCCCCCCCATTCCCTCGCACTTTCTTATGCAAATCTCTTTCGAAATTTCACGCCAAATCATTGCCTTTAAATAAATAATACACGAGAATTATGAAAAGTCACGATCTTTATATATGTCTATGGATATATACAGTGAGAGAGCAGAGTGAAGCGGGGAGCGGGGAGTGGTGGTGGGCTGGAGAGGGTGTTGGCAGAGGGTTATGCAAATTAAAAATATAAAAAAAAACATTCAGATCAGCTCAGATCAGAGATCCTTTTTCGCTCAGAGTTTTCCCTGGGCCATGTCCCAGCGATGCTCGCCATGACTGCCCTGACGATCTGTCCAAATCACCTACGGAGAAGGAAGGTCCTTGCGAATTAGCGTGGAAATTGTATGTGCATTTCCCCTGCGTACCTCCCCCTTGTAGCGATTGGTGCCACGCTGCATCTCGAAGCGTCGCTCCTCGGCCTGGGGCTGCTTCAGGACATGTCCGTGGGAGCGCGAATGGGGTCCATCGAAGCGCATGAAAATGTCGCTAAAGAAAGGAGGGGACTATGATTCAGGGAAACTTATGCTGGGAAAACGTCAGGATAACTAAGAATTCACAGCAAGAGATTCAGTACAATGATGTCTGAACCCTAAAGAGTGATCTTAAGTCTATCTGCATCCTTCGAATGCATCTTTAGAAGTTGATAGTGGAAGTATAATGTCACTTTCTTACTGGAAATACTTGGTTTCCTTCATGGGTGGCGTCTCCTTTTGCTGAGTTCTGGTCTCTGCCGCCTCTGCATCCACCTGTGGTCCATTCTCTTGTGCATTGCGTCTGGGACGTTCCGTCTGTGGCTGTGGTTGTGGCTGCTGCTGCTGCTCCTGCAGCCTGGCTATCCTTGGCGGAATCACGTGCAGCACATCGCTGGTGAACAGAGCCGGTGGCACGTTGTAAAGCTGCTGCAAAGGCTCCTCCACGATGCGACGCAGCTGTTGCTGTTGCTGCTGTTGGAAGGGTGGAGGAGGTGGAGCTGGAGCTGCCACGCGTTGGACTGGCAGGTAGTTCCCCTCGTAGCGGTACTTGGCCAGCTCCGAGTGCGGTGCAATGGATCGCTGCTGGTACTGGACGCTCGGCTGCGGATAGAGGGACGGCAGGACCGGTGCAGGGACTGGCAGGGGGGGCTGCTGCTGCTGGTACTCCAGGGCCAGGGGCTGGTAGCTGGGACGATAGTTGATCAGCTGGAAGTTCGGCGTCTGCTGCTGGTAGTGTCCTGCGGGAGCGGCCGCCAGTGGATAGCCAGAGATATAGCTGGCGGGGCTGGGGGCATACTCGTAGCGCCTTAGTCGTGGCGCCTCGTAGTACAGCTGGGCTCTGGGCTGATGCTGATGATGATGATGATAGTACGGATGCTGATGCTGCAGTTGAGCGAAGCTGAATCCGGGCAGGAGCAGCAGGCACAGGATTGGCTGCATCAGGGCAAAGGCGTTCCAGGTGTTGCAAGTATTTTTGGGCAGCTCCATCGCGTTGCACTCTCGTCAAATTTGTGGCAGCATTTCTGACAACAGCATTGGCATTTATACATTGTTGCCCCTCTTTTGGCCCTTTTGGGGCTTGGCTCTTGGCCACACCACACTCTCTTCCAGGCCGGAAGTCGGACGGCCAGGAGTTCAGCGGTGTGTGAAATCGATCGATGCTGCCCCCAGTCCCTGCCCCTCTTCTGGTTGTGCAATGCTCGAATGGAGCGTGTACAGGGGGCAGGGGGCAGCTGTGTTATGCCTGTTATGGCTTATACAACTCTTAGGCCCGGGCTGAACTGCCGGCAGCTGCTGTCGGTTCGGTCCCAAGGTCAGGGCAAGTTCAGAACTAGAACTATTTAGCATACAACAAAAGTTTTCAACGCCTTCCATTGTTCGCAGGGAACTTCCTGGAGGATCACCGCTAGGCTGACCGTTAGCAGCCATGGCCATAGCCAGTCTTTCTTCACTCCGATTGGCTGCCAGTCAGAGGAAAAGCCTGTTGCTAGTGCCTGTCGAAAGGGGTTGAAAGGTTAACCTATAGGCAGCAGGCAGGCAGCACACGAGGCAGAGACTTGGCTTTCCTTTTGCAACCCCATTAGAGCCACCCCTCGAGAGCAGCAGAAAGAAGGCCAGAGAGAACCTTCCTGTTTGTGCCACGCAGTTCTGTCCATCATTCGACTTCTGAAGTTGAAAGCCTAAGCATCTGCCGAAGCACCCAAACCAAACCAAAACCACCAACCAAAACCGAACCATAACCGACTGAGGATTACCGCACAGTTTTGGATATAAAGATACACAGATACAAAACGGTGAGTCCTTTAGATAGCCATAACACACATTTATAATATAGTCAGGACAAGTGGTCCCAACGGTTAGGATATAAACTCTAGATCCACCAAAGTTTTTCTATATAGAGAGTATACGAGATTATAATACAAAGAGATTTTTCTGTGGCCTTAAGAGAGAGACCCTCCTCTGCTGCTGCAACAAGTTTTCAGTGCTTTCGAGACGCAGTTTTCACAACAAAAACGTAGATATATATAGATATATGTCAGAAGAGGATTGGAGCTCTAATCGGCCATATTCACATTGTTCATACGCATCTTGGCAAAGTCCTCAAAGACAATATTATCATCATCGTCCTGGTAGTAGCCCTTGACATTGCGATGCTGCTCAATCGATTTCATCTTCTTCATGGCATTCGAGCGTTTCTTCTCAATGGTACCTTTAGATTATATATAGGGTTCCAATTAGAGAGGGGTAGAGCGGGGGGTGTACTCTCTGGGGGGGCCTTACCAGGAGCTGGCTGTAGCAGCTTGAAGGGCACATCGGTCTGCATCTCACCGCCCAGGGTGCCACAGTTCAATTTGATCCGAACCGAATACGAGATGACAATACCGCAGGCATCGCCAGTGTTTTTGCCCTCTTGGACCATGGTGGAGGATGCCAGATTGACGTCCTCGTCCTTCAGATGACCATCCAGGGCAATGCCTAGGAGGAGGAGAAAACCGCACACAAATTAGAGACTCCCACCAGAGCGCACTGCTGCACACTCTTCGGTTTTTTTGTTACCATGACGATCCTTGTTGTTGGCTGCCAGGGGAATGAGGTAGAAGGTCTTGGTCAGATTGGCCCCGGGGGTGATGGGGCATCCCTCCTTGGTCTCCAGCTGTGCCACATGCTTGCTGAACTGGGCATTCACCATCGTGATCTCCGTGTGCTGCACAATGAAGCACTTGATGCTCTTCACCGACTTCTTCGAGTTATTGGACACCTGCACGGTGGCGGCCGTCTTCTCGCCGTGATAGTAGATCTCCCTGTCCAGCGTCACCTCCAGACTGATCTTGCCGTTCGAGAAGGTGAATCCCTTGCTCACCAGAGAGCTCGGGAGCCGCTGGCCGCGATTCAGTGGCGCATACTGCAGCTTCTTGATCACCAGGCTGACCATGCTCCGCTTGTGCTGGCGATCGTCCTCGGAGTCGCCGACAAACGCCCGAATGGTGTACTCCACGCCCAGGGGCTTGCCGTTGTCGTCCCCCTCCTGCTGCAGCGTCACGGAGCTGGGCGAGTTGGGTGGGAAGTGGAAGGTGAACGGATGGGCATTGCTGCCCAGCTTTCGCACCAGCTTCTCCTGCATCGGTGTCATCTCCATGTTCGGGTTGGTCATGGGCACGATCTGCTCTCGGGAGAGGATCAGCTCCTTCGAGAACTTGACGCCCATGACCTCATCCTCCTCGCGGCCATAGCGATAGATGGTGGCCAGTTGGCCAAACACTTTGCGGTTCTTCAGATACTCCGGCTCGACGACAATCACGCCATCGACGGGATCGCAGTAGTCCAAGTGATCGATGAAGTCGCGACGGCCCAAATAGAACGTGACCTTGCCGTTGGGTGTGGCCTTCTTGAAGACCTTCACGGAGACAACCATAACTAGGTGTTTTTTTTTGTTCAGTTCCTTATCCTGAGACCACGACTGGGAGCTCCCGAGTTTTCCGTTTGCCGGAGGAAAATGCGAAACCCCAGTGCCGTACGACCTGCTTATATACCTTTGCCCTGTCTGTCGGGGAGGCTTTTCATGTCAGTTCTGGCCACTAACTGGATTTGGGCTTTATGCAGAAAAGAAAAACTGCAAACATGTCACTTCTCGCGGTTTTCTTTGGCGCGTTGGTGGTTGCTTTTCCACCTTTCTGCTGGTTTTCCACTTCGCTTGACCAAATTGGCTAATGTCAAGTAGTGTTCCGACCTCGTGCGAGGTCACGCGTAGCCCAACGTCCAACGCCCATCGCCCAACGTCCATCACCCAACTGTTGCATAATTCCCTTCGTGTTTCTACAAAGGATTAGGCAGGCCACCATTCTACCCAAGAACTTATCCGAGGCCGCCACGCTTTGAAGCCCTAGAAGTAACTGCAGCTTTCCAATCGGATCAAACATAACATCGATATATTGATTGGCCAATGCCCCGCCCCCACCCCCGCCCAGAAACAAAAACAGAACCGAAAAAAAAACAAGCACAGCCCCCGATCAAAGCTTGTGACAGAGACAGCAAGAGTGAGATAGAGCATGCGGCAGTCATCGGCTTTGATACCAATGCCTCCGCTTACGTATAAAATATGTTGTTAAGTTACATAAATCATAAGGTCACATAAGCACACATTAGAGCTCTGCATTAGAACGGGCAACCGAATCGATTCGGTGGCATTCGGGATTCACGAATCACTCTCTGAAAAAGGACATACCACTCTCCGTGTGTGTAATAATGCCGTACAAACGGATTTCTCCGTAATATGTGTCGAATCACTTCAGAAATGCAAACGAATCTTGCTCGGAATTGGTTTTTAGTGATTCGAAGTGATTCGAATCCGATTCGAATGACTCGAGCGCATTGAAAGGGGCATGAGGATACATAACAGTGCTTTTTTTGCATACTGTGGTTTCAAGCAGGGTTATAGTGCATAGGCAAAGGACTAGCCTATGAATTACCCACGAGAAATAGATGAATATATGGGTTAGGTTTACTTTTCATAGTGTCTAGTACAGGGTAAAAGAACTCGTAATAACATTTTAATTTATTGTCGTTGCTGTTTTTATTTTCAGCTGAAAATGCAATCCAAAACACACACCACAACCGATCGACATGGCTATAGCCTGCGCTTCTCGCCTTTCGAGTCCAACTACTTGCTGCTAGCTACAAGGTGAGTCCTTCGCACACATCCACTCCCAAAATGGAGCCCAGCATGAATTCCAATCCTTGATTGCTTGATTTCTTGCAGCCAATTGTACGGTCTGGCCGGTGGTGGTTCCCTTTTTCTTCTCAGCCAAAATGCCGCTTCAGACGGGCAGAGCCCCAATCTGAGTGAACTGTGCCGTCTGGAGTGGTCGGATGGTCTGTTTGACGTCGCCTGGTGTCCCTATGCCGCCGATGTGGCGGCCACCGCCTCTGGCGATGGGTCGCTGCAGATCTGGTCTGGTTTGGATGCCGAGGCGGCCGAGGGACAGGAGACGCCCAAACAGCCGCTGATCTGTCTGCAGGAGCACAAGAACGAGATCTACAGCCTGGACTGGGGCGAGCAGTGGAACTACCACACACTCCTATCCGCCAGCTGGGACCGCACTCTGAAGCTGTGGGACTGCAACAGACAGCACTCCATCACGACCTTTGTGGGGCACACTGATTTGATCTATTGCGCAAAGTTTTCCCCGCTGATCGCGAATCTCTTTGCAAGCGTGAGTACCGACGGGCAGTTGAACTTATGGAATTCTCTTGATTTTGCAGGTAAACCCCTGATGAGCATCGAGGCGCACGCCAGCGAGGTGCTCGCCTGCGACTGGAGCCACTTTGACCGGAACATCCTGGTGACTGGCGGATCGGATGGCCTCATCCGAGGCTGGGATCTGCGCAAGATGCGGACGCACGTCTTTGAGCTGTACTCGGGAGAGTTTGCCGTCCGGCGTTTGGCCTGTTCCCCGCACTCGTCGACGGTTTTGGCATCGGCCAACTATGATTTTACCACGAGGTAAGTGAGTGCCGGTTAAAGGTTATCCTAATCCTAAAGGCTCGGTGTATTCCCCACACTTTACAGAATTTGGAATCTGGAACGTGGAGAATCCCCAGAGGAGATCAACGAACAGCACACGGAATTCGTTTGCGGCCTGGATTGGAATCCCCATCGTGCCCATCAATTGGCCGACTGTGGCTGGGATTCTCTGGTGAATGTTTATACCCCCAAATGCCTCATCCAGGACGGGGCCGCCTAAAGGATCCTCTAAAGAGGAACTGGAACTGTATACTCGATACGATATGTGATAATAGCCAGGCCTACAGACCGCAAGACGATAGATAGCCCAGCTATAAACAGCCTCTAAGGAACCAAAGACAGGAGGAGACAGAAGACAGACAGAAGATCGATCCTCTAGGATCAAAATTAAGTGTAAATAGTTGTGTGATAAAAACTGCATGCAGGTGCAGGTCCTGCTGCGATGCTGCTTCAATGTCAATAAAAGCTTACCCTATATTATATGGATTTTGTGGATTATATGAATTATAGGGCCAGCCGACGCCGCTGCCACCGCTGTTGTTCCAGTAAATTTCATGCCCCGTCGGCTATAATCGTCTTAACAAGAACTTAACGGCACTGGGACTGGGACTGGGACTGAGAATGGGGCTTAGGAGGTGCCAAACAATCAACAGACGCTGACGAGGATTGGCAGCCTTTCCGGTTGGGTTTTCTGACCAAACAAACACGCAATAAAGCGCTAATTTGGTGCAACATTTTATTGCCTGGAACCCTCTGGACGGAACATTCCCATTCCCAGAATTGACACAGTCAACAAGCTGTGGCTGTGGCTGTGGCCCTGGCTATGGCCTGTGGCACCAGAAAGGTGTGCCAGCTCTCGCACCTTTTTGGAGTGTGAAGAGGCAGCAGTCGCAACCGTTGCCCCTGCCTGATCTTGATCCTGTCATTAGGCCCCAGACCTGAGGCTGGGAGACTGAGCTTTAACTGCCACTTGGGGCAAATATTTGTTTTGATGCCAATTGGCGTTGATTTCTTTGGACAGGCAGCAACAGCAGCAGCAGCAACAGCCACAGCAGGCACAACCAAATGGTTTGGGTCTCAACAAGGTGCCAGCAGCAGCTGGTGCTGATGTGCAATCCTCAAAATTGATATTAATGCCTTGTTTGTGTAGATAAAAATCAAGATTTGAAACAAAAGGTTCACTTTGATACTTCTTTCAATCTTAAAACAGTTCAGTTCTGAATCTTATCCTAGAAGCCACCTTAAAGTGTCAAAAACAAAGAATATTTAAGCTACATTGGCAATAAACACACTATAGGTCAAAGGAAATGCATTAGTTTTAATGATTTCATTGATTTTTGTACTGATTGAATGGTGTTTATTGTAGGTATACCGATTTAAAGATGGCATTCCATTTCATACATTCCATTTACCTTTTCTACACCAACACTAAATGCGTACTACACATACACATACATCATAGAATGCTAGAAAAGGAAAACAAATCTTCAAATTGTTCTTCAAATTGTTTCGTAATGTGAATTTCCAGTAAATATTTCAAATATAAATTCATTTATTATGAATGAATAAGCAATATATGGCCTCTAAATATAAATTCTACACATATTTTACTTTTAATCTACATTCTGCATGGGCTCTACATTGGCGTCCTCTACTTCAGTTTGTTGGTACTAATGTAGTTTGTCAGTCCGCAGAAGCTAAAATGTAGAAGTCTATGTACAATAGTCGGTTTGCTACCTCGCAGAAGCTGACAAGTATGCAGTGCTCAAAGCGCGCGCTATTCAAATTGTGTATTTCTCATTCAAAGTGTTTATTATAAAGAAAAGGATATGTTAAGGTGTTATTATCATTATTATTATTTATGTAATTGATGGATTATTAAGGTTATTTATACACCCTTTGATTATGATGGCGGAAACACAATTTTTATCACTCTTAAATTGTTTAATAATCGTTTTGTGCATTTATTTTTAATGGGTTCTTCTAGGATATACATTTTTGTGGGTTACATTGTAGTTAACTGCTTTAGATCCTGCTGAAAATTACCCCCAGCAATTTTAGAAAAAAGACGGAAAAGAGTTCAGGCATAAATTAGCACCAAACAAAGTTGCTCTGGCTGCTGGAGCACTGCCTAGACCATAACCTTGACTGGGGACTGGCCCCAAGACGGATCTCGTCAGTGTCAAGGCTGCCAGCAGCAGCAGCAGCAGAAACAGCGTGGTATAAATAAACAGACAGACGGACAGATGTACAGACAGTCAGACGGGGAGTCCAAAAGAAAAGATGTTTCAACACCCGAGCACGCGAGGAGACCATCTCTCTCTCCCTCTCTTGGCCTCTACCTTCATGGGGTTGGGGATGGATCGGATCTTATCGTTAGCAGCAGCAGCAGCAGCCGCAGCAGGTTCTGGATCGTGTCTCTACCTGGGACGCCGACTCGACTCGACTCGACTCTCAACTCTTGACTCTCGGATTGCTGGAACTGCACGCGCCGCTGCCGTTGCCACTGCCACCGCCACTGCCGCCGTCGTTCGGGGTTCAGTTCAGCAATTTAAATTGCCTCCACGAGCATTTTGATGGCGATCACGCGCTCGCCTTTGAAATCTGGGCTGCTCAATCTGCGGAGTGCACTGCCAGGCCATAAAGGATCCCATGGATGGGTTCTGTTTCGTACTGCTCGTTTTTTTACGACCCAACTGAACTGCCTTTGGTATTAATTTTTCTTTAACGTTTTGTTCTGGGGTCTCTGCCAGCAGCAACAGCAGCAGCAGCAGCACAGAGCTGGCGTTTTTGCTTTAATCGTCACCGTTTGTGCCGACAAGTTCCTGGATGATGATGAGGAGTGCGAGGGAGGTATGGACGCCGCGGCGTCCAGTGCGGGTTCTTGTAACACGTGTACGATCGATCCTCCTTGCGGCATGCCCCCTTGCTGCTTTTGCCTCACAGTTGGTGCATCATCAGAGAACATACCGCAAAACTAGATGCTAACAAAATGATTTTCTCTCCTGGGTTTCGGGGTCTCTGGTCGCCGTATCCGACTGCCGCCGTGTGGGCGTTAACCAGAGGCGATCTTGATAAGGAAGGGATTTTTCGAAGGAACAAAAAGAGTGCCGGGCCGTGCCTAGCCTGGCCGGAAATAATTGTCAGGGGACGATGATGGCTGTGTCTAGGGGCTACCTGTCTTGACGTTAGACGGATGCTAATGAATCGCAGGGCAATTAAAAATCTCTCCATCCTTAGCGGATGTCTGATCTACCGTTAGGGGCGAGTGTGAATTTATTCACCTACGAATTTTTGTCGAATTTATTCATTTATTCATCATTGTATGCCTGATCCTGATCCTGCGAACAGGAAGCGAGCACTCGAGCGGAGACGAGGTGTTGAATGCGTTAGTCGAGCGAGCGATCGAGCGATCGAGCGTTTACCTAAACTGCCGCACGCCATCTCGACGCAGACGTTTTTACGATCCTTGAACCTCTGTGATCCTTCGATCGGGGCTCTGCCTCGAGAGCCCATTGTTCTAGCTCGCTTATGACATAATGAGAGCATCGTTCCATTGCCCCGTAGTTTTGCGTAAGGACTCATGACCTCATCCGCAGTCGCGAACGCAATGTTATGCAATAGTTTCGAGCGGCCGCCAGCAGCCAGCAGAAACCAGCAACAGCAAACGCAGCAGCAGCAGCAGCAGCAGGAGGAGGAGGAGAAGTAGGGTCATAAAATCCAGGATCAGGCAGATCAGAGGGACCTCGAAGACCTAGATCTAGTTTGCCCATAAAAACGGCCACTGAACTACATTCCGCCAGGCGAGGGTCCTGCCAAGTCCTGAAAAAATCTGCGCACATTTGTTTATGGCATGTTGTTAAAAAATTCAGGACATTGAGAGCGAGTCGGAGCGACCTGGACATGCAGGCCAGGCCAGGCCAGTCCAGTCCCATTTACGCAAATTCCGGGCAAAAAACAAGGCCAAGTGACCCGCTGGCTGCCGCTGGCTCTCGATTCCGCGAATGATTTTTCATCGCTGGCTGGGAATTTTTTTCCAGAATTTCTAGATCCTGGAACGGGCCAACACACAACACAGCAAAACACAACACATCTAATTTTTGGTCTGCTCTAATTTTTTGTTACAATTGTTTTTTGTGTGCCAGAAAGATTTGCATCTTTTCTTTCGAGGTTCGCGTGGCAGTCGGCAGACATTTCCATTTGCCATTTGCCATTTCCATTCTCTTGTCTCTTCTTTTTTGTATGAGGTCCTTTGAGGTTGACCAGGCGACAGCAGCGTGCAGCGGGCTAACAAAAAGTCGTCCTAGATTAGCAAAAAATTGGCTCAAATGGCGACAGGCGTCGGACCGCAGTCGGGCGACCCACTGTGACGGCGCGTGGCGGCAGAAGGCGGACCTTAAAATCTTAAAATCAATATTTAAGAATGAATGATCGCCTTTGGTATCTAAAGGATTATCTGCTCTGCTTAAAGCACTCTTTGTGCTTTCTGTATTTCCAGGGCGCAGATCTTCAAAATATTTACAAAAATTCAATCAAAATGTATATTTACAAGCGATGAGGCATCCGAAATAATATTCTATAAATACCAGCCAAGTAGGTGGATCTAGAATTGAGTGATTTTCCATAAGTTTTGTGTAACCTTCAGAGTATTTACAATTTTTATAGTTTACGAGAGAGTACATACATATCTATAGATATATGTACATGATTTTCTTTGACAGGAGATTGATTTATTTGCTACTACGTGTATTTTGTATTTGTATTTTGTCGGAATTGGAATTTTCTGGCATTTAATTGGATTGAGGGTGAAGGACGCTTTCACGGCGTGCTCCAAAGAAAGATCTTGGCCAACAAGGTCGTCTCTCGCAGTCCAGCCTATAAATAACAATTTTCATTCCGTGCAAAATGTATTTCTATTGCGTATAAATAATTTTTTGGAAAAATAAAACTGTCTGTCTGTCTGTCCGTCCGTCCGTCCGTCTGTCCGTTGGTCTGTCCGTTTCTGCTTGTTTTTGAACTCATGACCAAAATACTTTAGCGGCCCGTCTCATGCCTAAAAATAGTACCCCCAGCATCTCCCACACACCCCAATGGCAGACCCCAATCCCCGATCGACTGACGTGCGCCGATGACGCGCATTTCTGGCTGATGGACTGATTCTAAACAGAGGGCGATGCTTTGAATCTTTCGGTTCTCTTGCTGCTCGGGCTGCTCTGTAGGCTCCACATCCCATCCAGGTGATGACGATAGCCAAGCAGCAGGCACCCAGCACCAGGCACCGCCAGGGCGAGGTAAAATTGGCCAAAAAACAGATTGGATTGGATGGGATGGGATTGAATTGGTTATGAATCGCCCAAAGAGATGAGGAACAATTGCTGGGGGCCGACGATGGTGATGATGATGGTGATGGTGGCCCAAAGGCGTCAGCAGCAATCGGCCTGAAAATTAGTTTCTCAGAACGATAAAAACTATGAAAATTAAGGGAAAACATCAATGGAATCTAAGACGGAGACTTGGGAATGCTCTCTAGAGAGGGGTAGACAACTATTGTTGCCTAAAGATAAGAAATGAATATGGGAGACGGAAGGTGGAAGATGGGAGATGGAAAATTGCTTAATTCAAGGCAGTTTATGCCAATCTTTACAGAGGATTTAAATAACTTTTTCATTTACTTTTAAACTAAATTTTAATAAAAGTAAAGAACTAAAGAAATAAAAGCTAAAATGAAGTTGGGTTTTAGATGGAATGAAGATGGGTGTTGCTATGGGTTTCTTATCCAGCAACTGGGACAGAGAAAGGTCTTTATTTTATAGATTTTTTAAAGATCTTTATTAATCCTCAACTAATGGACTTTTCACAGATTTAAGTCCATTTCTTGATCGATTATTGTCGCAAAAGTTAATCGGTTTATGGTACCTGTTGCGCATTAGCAATCAAACTCCTATAATCCCATTATTGGCTTTTGGTTTCTTATCTTAACTAGGTTTTCCCCCATAGTACGCGTACTTTTCTGAGCACCCTAACCTCCGAGACGAGTAAAACATTTATAACACAACAACAAAAGCAACAAAAAAAAACGCGTGCAAAAAGCCAAAAATATTTTTCACGAAAAACAAATTCCTTAGCCAGCACGTCAATGACGTCAATGCTCGCGGGACAGAGGGACAGAGCTGTACCGAGGGATTGCGGGATTGCGGGATTGCGGGACAGCGGAACAGTGGGATTGTGGGACGGGGCTGTCAAAATTAAAGCGATTGCCAAAACGAATGGTGGGGGTGGGGAGGAGCAGAATGAGAAGCAGTGCCAGCGGCAGCGGCAGAAGCCAGAAACAGTGCCAGTGAAAAGTTTTCCCCAGTTTTGCGCAGGGGGTGGGGTGGCACGGCGCGTCTGTTGTGTCCAGACGTGGGCGTGTAGTGGGGAGAGGTGTGAGTGTCTGTGTGTGTGCGTCTGTCTGCGTGCCTGGCGATGACGCGTGAACTTGCCTTTGATTCGTTTTTGTTTTTTTTGTTGGTTTTGTTTTTGTTTTTGGCGATCGTCTCTCCCTCTCTGGCGATTTGGCCAAAAATAACAGTAAGCAGAGGCGTCTGCAGAGGCGGCGACAGCGCGGCATTTGCATTTTGTTATTGCTAGCGTGGCAGCCAGCGCCGCACACCACACGCGCCCCTGTGGGTGGTGCTGGTGCCGATCAGGCATCTCTCGCTCTCTCTGTGGGGGGGGGAAACATTTGATGGAATGGCAAATAAACTTGATTTATGGGTTCGCTGGTACTCGACCAGAGAGGAGCGCTCATGGCCAATCTGCCCGGCTCTTGTCTGTCTCTGTCTTTTGGGCCTTTTGAGCTGGAGCCTGCAAAAGGTGTGTGATTACCCATTAAGCAAAGTCCATGCATAGCCGCACGTGTCCTTCCTGCCCCATTCGACTCTGAACAAGCTGCCAAAAACCTGAACATCCTTAGCCTGCCTGAGATCCTTAACGTAATCCCCTGGCGGCCACTTTAGTGTCATTTCCGCTTGTTGTTTGTGCCATTAAATTAGCCATCATTAGGCCCCAAAAAGATCCCATCCCGAGTATCGTACAAATCCAAATCCAAATCGCCGGCAATCAACATCCAATTTGGATCCAAATGCCGCCACAAGATGAGAAGAGAGCGACCTCAGAGTCTTTTATCTCTTGCCGGGATTTAGTTATAAAAGATTTGCCTCCTGCCGCCTGCCTACCCTCCCCCTTCCTTCGTATAGGATCCCATACGAGGGCTAAGTGAGCGTTGATTTCGGCTTTTGGGGGCCACCACCTGTTGCCCCCATTGTCCTCCATGGCAGAGCCAGTGCCAGCCGCACCATATAAGTCCCTATATATGCACGAACATACATATATGAGTAGGTATATTTTATACAACTTTTTGTTTCGCTGGCTTTCGCGAGCTGCTTGCGAAATCGCATAAACATAAAGGTAATTGCACAGACATGGCACAAAAAAATTATCCGATATTCCCCCCCTCCGGTCTCGAGGCTGTAAGGCTGTCCAGGGGGAGGGGTGCTCAAGGGGAAATGGAACGTAAAGGAAACCCATCGATGGCCCGGCATTTATTGTGATCGCCGCTTATTGCACTGCTGTGGCGGCGGCGGCACTGAGGGATCCGAGATATCCGAGAAGTGCCAAGGTTCCTCATTTAGCGGCTCAGCCACAGAGCACCCAGGAGTTGGGGGGTTTCGGCTCTACGGGCAGCCGGAATGAGCTGTAAATCTATGGGAGGGTATAACATATTCATGCTAGTAGAATATCCTTATATTTCCTCTTTTTCATATGTTTTACTGTAGAAATCAACTTGCTTCTTCCTCCCCTACAAACCCACATGCCCCATGCCTGCCGATGTAGGGTGACAATCCCCCAAATAAAAGTGATTGTTTCCTTTAACCAAAAATCGGCACAACAACAGCAAAAAAGATTCGCATTGCTTTTCAGCAGCTGCGGCTGCCCCACCTTCTCCTCCTCCTTCTGCTCCTCCTACTCCTCCTCTGGCTGCTCTGTTTACATGGGATGCTGTCGCTCCACGAGACAGAAGGGGGGATGGAGGGAGGGTGGAAACACAAAGCGGGGGACCTTGTGACATATGCGATATTCATTGTCGCGTGTTGCGTTGTCCGTTGTTGGGATGCCAACGACTTGGCAAACCCCAACCTTGGATGATGATGATGAGCAGCAGCAGCAGCAGCTCTACAGCTCTACTTCCCTGCCATGTCCACGTCCTCTCTCTCTCTCTCTCTCTCTCTCCTGCTGTGGCCGGCCAGCCATTACAGGTGCTCAGACTCAGACCCAGACACAGACCCAGAGAGTGGCACATCGAGACCGAGAGACATTATCGCGCTCTCGGATGGGGCTGAAGATGAAGCTCGCGCTCGTTTCGCGGGGTCCACAGGGCATTGAAAAATTGCCAATTGTTGTGGATGGATATGCCCAATGGAGAAACAGAGAAAAAACTTTAACTGGTCGCTTAAACGATCGCTTAACTACTGTTAATCTGCGGATTGGGCTTTTAAACCGGACCTGCGATAATCCTGACCCAAGGTTGATTTCCCATGCCATGCCAAGCCATACCATACGATACCATCCATCCATGATGTCCATGTCCATGTCCATTGTCCGTGAGTGAGTGCGTGAGTGCGTGCGTGCATACGTGCGTGCGTTCGTGCGTGCGTATGCGCAATTAGTGTAATGTAATAATGAGCGATGCTTCAGCAATTTGCGCATAAACATTTTTATGGGATGCGATCTTGAATGTCAACATCCGTGCGCGCGGTCCCCAGATACAGCGAGAACTCTGCTCTGCTCTGCTCTGCTCTGGCTGGGGCCGTTGCTGGGGCCGCCACGCGTCTCGCCCAACGCCTTGACGCACGTTCCACATTCACGCCGCCACATTGCTGTCTCATGTGACTGCTGCTGATGCTCATGCTGCTGCTGCTGCTGCTGCTGCTGCTGCTGCGACTGAGGTTTTTCCCATTTCCATTCATTCACCACAACTTTTCCCCCATTTTTCCCTCATTTTCCACAACTTTTCTTACGCTCTGGTTCTATGCCATGGGCTGCTGTTCCTCAATGAAGAAAATTTGCTAAAAAATCTTTGACGTCAGCATCCCAGCAGCCCAGTAGCCAGCAGCCAGCGGTGGGCGTGCGTATTTTTGTGCTGGCAGAGGGTGCAGGGGGGTTGAGGCCTTTTTGGCCAGGGAAACGTGACCAAATATGGGGAACTAGAGTGGGTTACGGAAGATTTATGTGTTGTTTGCTCAGATATTCCAAGGGGGAACAGATCTTGCGACTTGACAAGATCAAGGTCTAACAGATTATATTTTGAATGATTGATGGGCCCCGAACAATGTATGAAATTCATACATATTCTCGCGGGGTTATACTTTCTATTGTATTTCCTAACCCAACAGGATGCAACAGGCAGTGTCCAGTGTCCAGCAGGTGCCAGATTCCGACCAAAACCAATTCCACATCCACATCCACATTCCCATTCCCATTTGCTCCTCTTCTGATTCAGTGTTCCTCTCAAGGTTTCAATGTTTGCACAACGCCATAGTGGACTGGTGGTGGGTTCCTCCGTCGTCCCCCACGTCCACTTGAGACTCCATATGATTTATGCACGAAATGCAAATGGGGGGAATGCAACTTCAAATGCTAATTGCGGCGACGGTCAAAGACACGGTCGGTCTCGAAGGGAGCCACTGGAAATACGACGACAGTTCATCACAATTGCGTTTGCAAATCAGCGAGGCGACAAGACAAGGCGCGCATGCGCACTCCTCATCGAAGACAGAGCCATCCCATCCCATACCATACCATCCCATCCATGGCTCCATGGCTCCGACTTGGGGTTCTGCCTGTGGCTATAGCTCTGCCTGTGGCTCTGGCTCATTCATATGCAAATCTGTCCCAAGCTCTGGTGACCACAAATGAAATGCCAACACGCAGAAATGCAAAGAGAGCATCGAATTGCAAATTATGGGGATACCAGCCAGCCCGCCAGCTAGCAAGCTCCTCTCCGTGCGTTGACAAAGTTGCGCCTGAATAATTCCAACGCTGTTAGATATATATGTACGGGTACGGGTACGAGTACGGGTACGACCCAGACCCAGGTCCGAGCAGCGAGCCCCAAGGTAACAAAACAGACAAAAAGCAAAAGCAAAAGCGCGTGCCCGCGGTCTCACTTCCGCTGCCAAGTGGCAGTGGCAGTGCCTGCTGCCTCCCATGCGTGACTCTATCTACAAAGCGTGGGCCATGGGTGGGGGCCAGGAGCGGAGCAAGGTCGAAATCGTACAAGAAATAACTGAACTGTGAAATCTACTACATGTGGCCTGAAAATAACCAAAGAATATTTCAAATTAAATTACTTTTAAAACAATTTCTCTCCACGACCGACGAGGGTCAGTATTTGCTGAAAGCCAGAGAGAAAGAGCGAGAGTCGTTCCAGGAGAGAGACAGAGAGAGAGAGTGAGCAATGGAATAACTTGCATGAGAGGTGAGTAGCAATGCACTCGCAGATGGAATGAAGATCAACAGACTGCACTCCAAGCTTAAGGCAAGGATGACTTAATCTCCCATTGGTATATTCTACGGCCCTGCCCTGCCCCGCCCTGCCCCACCTTAATTAGTCATAGTCCGCTCCTGTGCATCGATGGTCAGATGGTACTCGTACTGACTCCCGCTAGAAGCTTCTCTCCGGAGACTAATGCCGAATGCAGGTCTCTCCTCCTGTCTGTCTGTCTGTCTGTCTGTGTGTGTCTCTGGTTGCTCGAATGAGAATGGGAATGGGTTCCCAGCAGTCGCGCCTGCTTTGTCGTTGTTTTCTGCTATTTGGTTTCCAGGAATCTGTGTTTACTTGGTGACGAACTCCGTCGCTCCATTAGCATAACACATACCGAATGGAATGGAATTGGAATTGGAATGGGAATTGGAATGGCAATGGGCGACGGCCACAGTAAAGGGCGGGATGACAGAGCGAAGGCGGAGGCGGTGGCCCCTTAGCAAAGACAAACCTCGAGGTGGAACGGATGTGCGCTTGATTATGTTGTTTGCCAAAGATGCTGCTGCTGCTACTGCTGCTGCTTGAGAGTCGGGTCTCCGTCTCCCACTCCCACTCCCACTCCGTCACCGTCTACTCCTCCGACTGGTTCTGCCTTCTGTGCATGACATTAATCACTTTGCTGTTTAAATTTTTCGAGCAAACAGCGCGCGACTGACGCCAGACCGGTGCCGGACCCACGTCTGGCCGGCCCGGCCCGGCCCGTTTCGGAAAGGAAAACACTCTCAGAGAATACGGTGGCTATCAAAATAGTTTTGTACACGTTTCAGCCCACCCAAATGGTCAGCCCGGGTCTCAGTCCGGAGTCCAGCAGCAGCAGCAGTAGATCTCGATCTCCCTGACTGTCTCCCATTCTGTCGTCCCAGTCCCCGTTCTCTCTCTCTCCCTCTCGCTCTCGCTCTCCCTTAGGGTGTTTTGTGTGTGTGCGACGATCACGAGCACGATCACGATCACGCGCTTGGCTGCCGCTTTGTCCTAATGCCGTGCCTTGTGCAAATGTTTATACAACACACAATCCGAATCCGAAGCCGAACTTCAATCCCACTTCCTAAGCAGCCAAAAAGGATTTGTCTTTGCGCGTCTCGTCATCATCATCATCATCATTCTCAATCCTCAATCCACAATCCTCAATCCTCATCGTCGTCGTCGTCGGCGTTAATGTGCGGGCAAACAAGCGTGATGTGGCAATTGTCTGGGGAGCGATTCCAGAGTCTTAGGCTACTTGCCACAAGATGAGGCTCGTACTGCTGCTGTTAAGTAGCCCCTGGACAAAGCCTGAGGCAGAGACACGACACACATAGATTTTGATGCCGAGGTGTAGATCCATTAGCTACCAGCTCCGGGGGCAACAAGCAACAAGTGTTTTGTTCCCTCGCTCTCTCCGTGTGTGTGAGGTGTGTGTGTGGGCTCTACAGGAGTCTGTGTACAAATTGTGGGTGTGGCACGACTTTGACGGTTCCTGCAACCGAGCTAACAGAAATTTCACTCACTTGGAAAATCGAAAAATAAATAGAAAAGTGAATTCGGGACGGGATTCATTCGTAAAGCAATTTTCTTCAACAAAAATAATGAGAAATTAGGAGAGTATCTAATGGAAAAATTAATTCAGTTCCTCTTTGATTAAGATTGAACATGGCACTGCCAAGCTACTCTGAGAGAGAGAAGCAGAAAGAGAGAATACGCGTGGCAGGAAAGTTTGCCGGAACGGGCCATACTTTTCATCATTATGACTAGAATATTGATCCGATCGCCAACAGATTCTGCAATCGGCTAGATAGACAGATAGATAGATAGATAGACTGATAGACAGATAGATAGATAGACAGATAGATGGATAGATAAAAGATTTCTTTAGATGACTCTGTATTTTTTTATTTTTATTTCTCTTTTTGGAACACTTTTACCACAGAATATCAATAGTTCCACAAATAGTGATTAAAATCCTTTGCAGGAGAACCTGATTGATTGATCAATGATTGATTGAACTCGTTTACAGGTTCCCAAGACTCTTCGGCCTGGCCTGGAACTGGAATGCCACAAAACAGCTTTTGATTGCTGGCAGATATTTAATTTTCCCTTTGAATCGCAGGCAAATGAGTCTCATTAGCAATGCTCAATGGCTCTTGTTGGCCGCTTTGTTCGCATTGGCTTAATTATCACAGCTTTTTTTTTGTGCGATTTGAGCGGTTTTTCTTGGCCTTAAATTGGAACAGGAGTGGCAAGGAGTGGCGTGGAGTGGCAACACCTGCCACTGGCAGTGGCAGTGGCAGTGGCACTGGGAACTTTCCTCTCTCTCGCGAAGCAGCAACCCAACAATTGTCGCCAATTAAACCATCAGAAGTGAAAGAGAAAAAAAGGTCAAGTTAAGGGGGGAGAGCCTTTCCGTGTGTCCGTTGAATGGGGCACATTAATCAGAGGCAGGTTTCAACTGGTTGCAAGTTTGCGTGAAACGAGTAGCCTCTCATTGATTACGACGCTGTGCCTCATCCTCTCGTATGTATGTAAATTATTTCTGATTCTTGTTTCTGTTGTTGTTGTTTTGGCTGTGGTTTTGTTTTTGTCAATTTAGGCAGCGATAACGATATAACGATATGCCTCATCTTCTGCCTCCATCTCCTCCAAGGTTTCCAATGAAAGTGCCACAACAGTCGACAGTCGACAGTCGGAGCTGTATCTGAATCATTTATTGTGCACACAGGGAGCTAATGACAAGCGACAACTCAGCGGGTCCCCCACCAGTCCGCCAGTCCACCAGTCCACAGCAGAGTCCACCACAACTGCAACAGCAACTGAAAGTGGAAGTAGAAGTGCAAGGAGGCGGAGGGGAGGGGAGGGGAGGACTGGGGTGGGGTGTGGGTAAACTGGTCATCGATTTGCTGTGCTCTGCTGCGGGCTCTACTCTGTGACACGCTTACGGTCAATGTCAGCAGCTCTCCAAGTGAAACCCGAGACCACTGTCGATGAGTCTGAGTGGCATTCATTCATTCGATGGACATTTGTTGTGTGCACTTCGAAGCCCCACCGCTCCCCCCCACCTCCCCCACCCCCATTACGCATTACACATTGCAGTTGGACTTGGACGCTTATCGAAAGGTGGGACATATATACGGGACTATTTCTGGGAATAATACACGTAGATACTCTCCACTTCCACTTGCCAATGATTTTCAGCACGTAGACCAAACAGAGAGAATCATAGTTTTCAAGAGTTTCTGATTACTGCAACTGACAGTCATTGATTAATGATTGATCAGAGTCTATATGTTTTCGATTGAAAATTTCTTTTTAAGTTAAATAATTTTAATATCAACGGGTTTCGAGACTACTAACGGGTGTGGCGACTCCTAAAGTTTCACAGGAAGAGGAATATTCAATTGAAATTAACCCAAGAACAATCGATCTTAAGATGTAACTGAAGACAGAGAGGGAGAGGGAGAGAGAGAGCTAGAGAGAGCAAGAACGAGAGTTAGAGCGGGGCCTTTCAGTATCATATATGTTGCGGCACGTTCGCCTCGACACTTTTACTTTAAAATAAAATATTTCAAAGATGTTTTAACAGACCAAAATGTGGCAGAATCTTTTTGCAACAAAATAATAGAGATCCCGGAATCCTGCGGCAAGTTGGGCTTGAGAAGACAATTAGTGATTGCCAAACCCCTGATCTTACGCTGAAGTTCAAAGAGTAAAGCCACAGGAGATTGCTAAAAAGGGTTTCACCGCCACGAACTACGAACCACAGGAACCACAGGAACCACATGAACCACTTGAACAGCAGCTGTTTGTGCGTTTGTCGGGACTGTGGCTATAATTGAAGCATTTCGTAGGTAATTGGCAACGATTTTTTGTTAAGGCCCCAAACGCATAAATTAACACCAGACTGGAATCTGGAAAGTCCTCGCGAATCCTCTCCAGATTTGTGTAATTGCGTCTGTAGTTGTTTCTGGGTTGAATTTAATGGAGTGTCCTAAGCCGCCAGACACAGGCCTGATTATAAGGCCTCAATCTCTGGGGATCTCTTTTTGGGGGTAGGCAACATGCAATTTGGGTCAAAAGAGAGGTGTCTCCCCATACAGCGTTTTTATATGTTAATTCTCTTCGGGCTGTTCGGACTGTTCGGGCTGTTCGGGCTGTTCGGACTTGGGGCTTTGTTTTTTTGCGGCTGGCAAACGTTTTGTACCTCATTAGAGCGGCGAAAGCGCGTTTACAAGTGTTAAATTGGCCAAATTATGGGTTGTTAACAGGATATAAAAGTAAAAGTGTCTGTGGCAGCAGCAGAAGCAGGGATGGGGCATGGATGGTGCACCACTGGACACCACCAAGGCAGGTGCCATCACTGGCAAAAAGGAAAAGGAAAAGCAGACCCAAGCACAAGTCAATTCAATTTTTTAGGGTATGAAAACAGATGTTTAAGGTCCTCAGATTTATAGAGTGATGATTGAGATATGTACGAGTATATCCCCCA
The DNA here is from genome assembly GCA_008121215.1 of Drosophila athabasca. Lineage (NCBI taxonomy): Eukaryota > Metazoa > Arthropoda > Insecta > Diptera > Drosophilidae > Drosophila > Drosophila athabasca. The sequence goes on along the minus strand of CM017796.1, from coordinate 59,621,861 downwards.
TAAGCATTTAAGTAGTGTACTTAGTAAAACTCCATTCGGGCATATGTATATTTGAGTGGATTTTAATCATATATGCGAGACTTAAGGATTCATTTTGGAGGCTGCTATCGCTCCTTGGCATATTTATAGATAAAATAAGGCTTTAAATAGCGGTATATTGATACAGGTAATCGGAAAACTGAGGCTATGTAACTATATTCAGGTTTCTTTTAGATTAAAATCCAACTTTAAGTGGATTTATCTTTAGTTTCACTTATCCGTATCTTTATCTTTGTATCTGAATAATGTTTTTCTTCCCCGATCCTTTTTTTCAGGTTTATTATCATGAATATCAACGTTTAAAGTTCCCTGACTTTCAGAATTCCATTTTATCTTGCCCTAAACTCCTTTCCCGTTCACATTAAGTCGGACTTCTGCTGTCAATGATCATTCCGATATATGCCTAGTATCGTTCGGCATTATCTTTGGCCCCATCAACACAGCTCCTGTCTGTTGTGTCCCAGAGCTCCTGCGCTCTCTTCAGCTCCGCCTGTAGCTGTGCCTGTTCCTGTGCCTATCCCTGCGGTCAGATGCAAGAGATTTGATTAATTATCACGACAGAGAATGTCCCAGGGAACGGAGGCTGCAACAGCTAAAGCTCCATCGTCATCTCCTTCTGCCGCTCCTCCTTGTGCCTTCTGCCGCTTGGATCGTCTGTTGCCAACTTAATCGCCTTTCAGCCCCAGAGACTCACTCTTTCTTGATAATGTTGTTTATGATATTTCAAGTGCAAAACGATTTAGTTGGCTGGCAAAAGGCAAGGCTGACAAAGAGCCTGATGCTGCAGATCCTCGGATAATTAATGAGAATGAAAAAAAAACTTTTAATTACTTTGGGCAGAAAGCAGAAGACAGGAGGCAGCAGGCAGGCAGTGTCCTTGAGCCGCCTGCTCTGCTGATCCTAATGATCCGCTCAAACCAAACCAAAAAAAACACACACAAAAATCAACAAAAATAAATAAATAAATAACAGAAGACCTACATACGAAGATACAAAGATACTTAGATACAAAAATTGGGAAAAAATATCTGGCTGTAAATCTATAGGTTTTTGCGTAAATTCTCAAGGATAAGCGAGGAGGCGACACATAAAAAGGAACAAGGATATTTCTTACGTAAGTGCCGTGCAGCAAAAATATGTTTTTATGAGCGGATCATAAATGCATATCTTTTTTCCCCCTGTCAAGAATGGGAACGCGCTCTCAATGTTCTGATCTCGTTCCATTTTTAGCGGAACGGAACCGTTCTGTCCGTCCGTCGGTCCGTCGGTCCGCCGCACGGCATGACATAATTTCGCATAATTTGCACACAGGACACACAGGACACACAGCACCCCGCGAAGGACTCTCAGCACGTGACAAAAAAGGAGCAGAACAAAAAGAGAATCGACCTGCCGTTGCATATTTTTAGTGCGAATTTCGCAGGTCGCAGGCCGCCCGCCCAGACTTTTGGCCAAAAGCGAATCACATTTTTCGGTTCGATCTGCATTCCCACAGATCCCTCCCTCCCATCCCCGCTCCCGTCCTGGAAGTGATCCCATTTTTTGTTCTAATTATTTTTTATGGTGCCAAAAATTGTCGCACTTCTTTGCGGCCAGCCGCAGTCGCAGTCGCTGCGAGCGCACGCTGCTGCTCTGCCGCTGCTCTGCTGCTCTGCTGCTCGACATCTTTTTGTTCTTTTTCTATTCAATGATTTTTTGCTTACTGTTCTTTTGGGCCGTTTCTTTTTTTTCGGTTTGCGGTTTTCGACTGTCTTTTTGGCCTAATTTTTAGCTAATAATTGTCGCAATTTTTGTGGCTTTGAGGTCTTTGGGTCTTTGGGTTTGTTAGGTAGAACCATAGGAACCACCGCCGGGAATAGGGAATGGAAGTCATAAATCTTTGGATTGGCGTACTTCCTTACTTTTGGAGCTGCCTGGAAAGCTGCCTATGGAAAAGTTAACCCTTAAATGCCTTTTCAAAGCCCATGGGGTTCAAAGAGCCAAACGACTTGTTTCTCTTCAGTCTGTCTATCGACTAATGATCAAATCGACAGAAGTTTATGCAATTAAGTATCAGTATTAGGGGGAGGGATGGATCGTGACTTAATTAAATGCGTTATCACTAGAGTTAGGACACAAAAGCGAGTGGCTCTCCTTAGTGGCTTTCTATTCTTTAATCCAAAGAGCCAAAGATTGAGACAAGAACAGCCTTTGAATCTATACAAAATTCAGAATTTTTTCCAATTTTTCTTTCAGTTAAAAAGAAACGCAAAACTGGGAGCCTTTATGCCTCTGAGGCAGTCCCTGCTTAAGGTCCTTCTGTTTACCCTCTTGGGGCCCAAGAGTTCGGGACGAACCCAACGAAGAACGAGTGTTCCCTTCCCTTTTTTCTAAATTACTTTCACCCCTTACTTTCTATGGCTTCACTCTCACTCCTTGTCTTTTACCATTTTGCCTTACCTTAATGAGAAACTCCTTAACCTTTGCTAATGACAACTGGCCAGAAACTGGCCGATCGACGACAACCTTGACAAATGCTCAACCGAAAAACCATAACCGAAGCGACCAGCCACGTCAACACTTTCGCTGCAAATCTCAGGCAGCAGCAGCAGCAGAACCCTTTTACCGTTTACCCTTTGCCACAATTAAAATGTTAAACTGGAGTAAAAATATCATAAAACATCCAAGAAAATCCCAGGAAAAACGCGTCCGGTCCGAATATTTTCCAAAAAGAAATGCAGAGCAAAACGAATTTTTAACAAAACAAAAAACAAAACACAACTCGGACAGGACGGCACAAGAGACAGGACTCTTCTGGGAAGAGATCTAACAAGGGGTTAAGGGTTAAGGGACACCCGAACTAGGTCACTGGATCGCCGCTAACAAAAAAGAGCCATAAAAAAGTAGAGCGCATCCCACAGCGACACAGCGAAACCCTTTCCCGGTCCGCTTCTCTTTACGATCTAGAGCATGACGGATCTTCTTTATTTTTATTTGTTTATTTTTTGAGAGTGTTTAGTATTCCCGATAATTGTGGCAAAAAATTGGTGCAGCACGATTTACATAGAACTCGACAACTGCGACCTACGACCTTCGGTCTACGGGTTGACATTGCATTTAACTTTTGATCTGACTGAGCATCTTGACTGGGAGAGGGAAAACTGATGAGGGGAAGGATGGTGGCTGCTGGGAAAGGATGCTGGCTGGCTGGACTGGCTGGATGGCTGGACTGCCTGGTTAATGGCTTTACAACTTGTTGTCTCTAATTATGGTTAAAATGGGCCGTAATCCTTTGCTAAATGCAGCAACACAGCAACGCCCCAGCACAACGGCCCAACATCCCAGGCGAAAGATCGCCACGAAATAACCGAAAATATCCTTCTGCAGTCCGGAAATTTCACGCGAATTCCGCGTCATGGTTAAACGCGACTAATCCTTCCACAGTAAGCCCTTTCGGACTCAAGACAGGACTCAAGACTCGACACAGTTCGTTTCATTTCGGTGGGCGTATTGTTTTGTTTCGAAATCAAAATATTAGCAAATGTCAGCCCTACGCCTACGCCTGAAAGGGCAAGGATGTGCAAGGATTAAGCCACGCACATCCTTTCGCAACCTTGTTGCGGCCTTGTTGGGACACACGCTCGCAATTTTACGATCCCATGAATCCCATGAGCAAGACATTCCATGCCACATGCCACATGCCAAAGGGATCGCGCGCGTCTCTCATTTGTTTGACTTTCGTTTTTTAACCGAAGCCTTTCGAGCCTTTCGCATCGCATCCTTTGTTGCGGTTCTTTCTACTCTTTTTTTTTTAGAGAGGGTTGCAATCCTTTTGTGGTGACAATTGTGTGTCTGTGTCTATGTGTGTGTGTGTGTGTTGTGCTCCTCGGGGTTCCTTCAGCGTTTTTTTACGAACCTCAAAGGGTGCGTTTTATGGCCCACCGTCCGCTCGTTTTTTAAGCCTTTCTGCTCTGCTCTGCCCTGCCCTGCTCTCTCCTCAGAGCAGATCGTCTGTGCAGATCACTTTTTTTTCGCTCTTTAGTTTTTTTTTGGGTTCCTGGGTTGTAAAACCGCGCGCTGGAATAATAAAACTTTTTTTACTTTTTACCAAATTCTTGGAAAGTTTCGTGCGAATTGTTTTTTAAACCAATTTCTGGGCCTGGAACCATTTTTTGGACAGCTCTTTTTTAGAAGATCAGTTTTTTGGCAAAAGGGTTTTTAGTGGAAATCTCTCTAGTTCGCAGAATTTTCCGCTTTTCTTGATTAGGCCAAAAAAGAAAAGGCTTAAAAAACAGGACCTCAGCCTTGGCGTTAATAACAGCCGGAAAAGTAATTTTCTCATTGGTAAATTGTTTATTGGTTTTTATTTTTAAGTCGAAAAGCCAAAAAGTCACTTTTTTTTTATCGGAATGGAACAAAAAAAGGGAAGGAAAAGGGTTTTGGTGGAAACACTTCATGGGGTGTGCGGTATGTGTGGCATGTTGCAGGGAAAGCAAAGAGAAAGAAAGCAAATGGAAACCGAAAGTTAATCTGGTTTCGAGGGAAAATCATCAGGGGAGGAGGAATTGCCAAGGGAGTGGAAAATACTACGAAAAATACTATTACCATTCCGATCTGATGATGAAAATGAATCTATAATGAAGCATATATGAAGAATTCTGTATTTGGATTAGTTGTATATCCTTAATATTGGATATTTATGGGTTTTCGTTACATGGTTACATCCCCCAAGCCACGAAAAACTCCGATATTCAGACCATCAGGAAACTGAAACTACTAGTGTTAGACACCTACAAGTGCTGTGTAATGGATCAAGAAACAACGAACACATAGATTTCTTCTGCATTAAACCTACTACCGCGTACCGCTATAGAAAGGATCCACTATAAGGCTTGGGAACTTCCGATCTTCCGCTGATTCCGTGAGCTAACATAAGCCCCTATCATCTTTGCATCTCATTTGTGCTCCCCCAAAAGATTTCATCTCATAAACCATAAGTTTTGCCATTGCCATTGACATATCATTGACAGATACAGATACAAGCAGCCACAAAGATACAGATACATACATCTAAGAAGAGATACAGATACATTCCATTGCAAATACAACCATAATTTTTGATGATTGCCTTCATAAATTGAATGTTTTTGTTTTTTTTTTTGAGAAATTTTTCATTTTTTGATTTCGGCATTTTTCCATTCATCCATCGTAACATCGTAACGGGGTTAATTATCGTTAGCCGATGTTAAGCAATAGGAAAAATTAACATTTGCCCCAACCTCTCACCACCTCCATCGTAAGCCCCCCTCTCTTGCCTGCCTTTCCTCTGGTAACCCTCTTCGATCTTTCCTGCTCTTCTGTGGCTGCCACTTCCTTTTGAGGGGTGGGGGGGAGGGGGGACAGCAGCAGCAGACAAAGAGAAGATCAGACCCGGCTCCCTCCTACCCTGCAGCCACTGCTCCCCCCGCACCCTTTTGTGGCTCATTACGCGGGTCGTGACTTGCCGAAATGAAAAACAAGTAAAAAATCTGGCAACACACAACAGAAAACAAAAACTTTATTGCAACGGATGCTTGTCAGAAGAAGATGCTGCAGATCTGCCACCAGGAGTGGGGAGTCTGCCACCACAAGGGGTATAGCGAGAGAGAAGGAGGAGCAGTGGGGGGGAGGGGGGACTGTAGACTGCCACTGACAGGGCGGCAGCGGGTGGCAGACGCAGACGCAGCGGACGCAGCAAAAAATGTTAATCTCCATAAAATGGAAACAATGCGCCGGCGCAAAGACGACGCAACCGATCGGTGGGGGCCCCCGTCTCACCTCACCTCTCTCACCAGCAATCTCCTCCTGCTACCGCTCGAATCCGCTCCGCTCCACTCTGTACATGGGCCATGCTTCGTGGAGCGCGCATTTTGCGCAATAAGTGTGCCAGACGCTGCAGAGGCCGGCAGAGACGCCGGACAGACAGACAGACGGACAGACCGGTTGTTGGTCAGCATTCGCGAGATGCGAGATGCCCCACGTCCATTCCATCCACAATATAATTTATGCAGCAGCAGCAGCAGCAGCAGCAGCAGCAACAGCAGCCTCAGCCCCAACAGCAGCAGCTCAAGGATCTGGGTCTCCGTCTCTGGGCCTCTGTCTGTGCGTTTAGGTAATCGCTGGGCATGATCTCTGGGGCGAACTCCAACGCCAGCGCCGTGACAAGGCAGCAACCCGCTGTGCTCAAACCCCTATATCCCCTCTCTGTCTCTCTCTCTCTCTCTCTCTTTGCTTGAGGCAACGCCACCCCAGTGTAAATTACAACTTGCCTCTTGGCTCTCCAACGCCCTACCACTCGGACTCCACTCCACTCCACCCCGTGGCGGCTTCTGCTGCTGCGGCTGTTGCTGCTGCTGAAGCCTGTCGGTTTCATTCACCAAGTTCAATAGTGCATGCAACGCCTGCCATAACCCCCTTTTCCTTTTCCGCGCATTTATGATCGATGCCAGAGAGTCGATTTCTTTGAAGGAGGCTGCTGCCTCTTGCTGCTGCCTCTTGCTGCTGCTGCCTCTTGTGATTGTCGTTGTCGTTGTCGGCTGCGGGTTCGATTCCCTTCGATTCTTTTAGGTATCTTTGCACGCGATTGCCTCTACTCTACTCTTTATGTATGCTCTTTCATATAATTGGGGTATATCTACACATGGTGGTATTTGTGGGGGGTGTAACTAAAGAGAGGCTAAGAGAAAGAAGGAGTGATTTGTTGCCTCTCTTGGTGGGTATTAACTATGATCTATTCTATCATTTCTCGACACGAGAAACTCTTCATCGTAGAGCATTTCCCATTCGTGTTTCTCTTTCATACTTTACACATTTCCAGTGTTTCTTCTAGACCTTCGACACCTTCCTTTTCGTTGCTTTTTGTCAGGAGTAGTCGTAGCTTTTGGGTAGGAGAAGATCAGTCTTTGGGCTTGGGTTTGGGTTTGTGTGGATGCTCTGCTGTGTGGATGGGGCTCTGGTCACGATTTGTTGAGACTCGTAAAACATTTTTAGCACCTCAACGACGATGCAGACGGCGACGATCTATATACAATACATCGATGCAGCGTTCAGCGTTCAGCATTCAGCATTCTCTCCTCTTTTTTTTTAATGGCATTTTTGCATTTTGTGTTCCAGCTACCAAGGAGAACGCCCACTCTCAGGCTGCGGCTGCAGTTTGTTGTGGGAACTGTTTTTTTTTTTCTGAAGCATTTCATTGCATGGGATGGAATGCATGGAAGCTCCTCTCGATCGATCGCTCGTACGATCGATCAGCAAACACATCCTGTCATTAGGGAAATATTTATGTAGATCTTTTCAAAGGCAGCTGCTGTGTCTGCTGCTGTCAGCCGCATCTAACGGTGCTCCCTGAAATGAGGCAAGCAAATTAGCTGCTGCTCTGCCGCAGAAATTAACTCCGAAATTAGGCGGCTGCTTTGAGGATATTATTGGGGCTTTTTGGGGCATCTCCGCTCCGATTAGTGAAATTTATGCAGAGAGCTGAGAGCCGAGCGCCCTCTGTGGCTGGCCGGCGGCATATTTTGGCCAAATGTGATTCCCGGAAATTGGCAAGGATTCGTTAATCAGCGAAGAACAGAAAGGGAAAGAGGGAGACGGTGATGGTGGTGGTGGCAAGAGGGCAAGAGGTAAGACCGCTGCGGATGGGTGCGTGTCGCATCGTAAAAACTCTTTTGCGAATCATCAGGCATCAGCGGCATTAGGCACCAGGCAGCCATCAAGGACACTCGGGACATTAGTTTTGGGTGATCATAAAACCCGACAAACCAAGCAACCAAAGGACTCTTCTAATCCGTGGAAACTCTATCTATCGCAACAGCAAAAGGATACTCTTTCGGCGCGAGTCGCCTCGTCACTCTTTCCACTCTTTACATGCCATACCCTTACATCTCCTCTCACCTCTTGCCACTTACCACTTACCTGTGCGTCTTGACGATTTGACGTTTGTCCGCCAATTGATTTGACATTGAAGGGAGACCCCGAAGACACCCCTCTCCCTCTCCCTCTCTCTCTCTCTGTTTGGCTGTAAATAACCCTAAATAAAACCATAAAATCCTTCTGCATGCTGCGCGCGAGTGTAGAACCCATCCCCTCGCCTCGCCTCACCTTGAGCCACCAATCGATCTAAGGTTTGTGTGTGTGTTTTTTCTTCCTTTTTTTTTAGCCGAAATCGTAAAGGAGGCAAGACGTTTTTTATGCAATTTGTTGTCAACATTTTTTTTTCCACGTTTTTCAAAGGAACTGCTCGTTCGTTTTTTACGCAATGCCATGTAATACTCGCACTCGTAGCATATTTTTTCTGTCTTCTTCGCGTTTTTTTACCCGGTACTCGAAGAGTTTAGGGACATATTAGTTTGCGTTTGTTGTTTTTTTATGATTAGAAGTTGACTTTTTTAGTGAAAACAAAATAAAGAGAAGAAGTCGCAGGAGTACCAGGAAATGGCAGTAGGGAAAACGTTGCGAAGAAAAGCCAAAAATATCTTCCTCTAAAGGGCTCTCGGCTCTCGCTCTCTCACTGCCGCCGATCTGCAGAGAGAGAGAACCTCTGCCGCTTTCAACGGGTTAACTTTGGCCCAAAGGCATGCACCCACCACGCCCATAATCCTTTTATGGCAAATAAACAAACAACGTCACGGCGAGATGGCGAGCTGGCGAGATGGCAGCAGATCCTTAGGTAAAAAGAACCGAAATGCGGATGCGTGGTTGAAAGGGTGCAATAAAGTTGGTAAAGGAAGGGAAAGGGTATAGGCCAAAGCGTATGGCGGATAGCGTATATGGGTTGTAGGGGTTAGAAGGGAAGAGTTGTTGGTTCGGCTGTTCGGTCCATGTCCATGTTGCACACGCGCTTTGGCTTTTGTTGCACGTTCAGTTTTATGGGTGTGTGGTTTTAGCCCTTTGATGGGCATGATCATCCTGTTAATAGAAACCGTGCAAAGGACCTGTACCTGTACCTGGACCTGTACTGTCTATCCATCCATCCGTATGTTTAATCCTTTCGGTACCAGTACGAGTACCCTTTCCTCTCCTCTCCTCTCCTCTCCTCTCCTCTCCTCTCCTCTCCACTCCTCTTCTCTCCTCTGCTGCTCTGAACCCTTTTCTGCTGGCCCATGATTGCACGGAGAGCGTGTCTAAGGCGATTTAATTAACGCGGTCGCAACTAAGCCACCGATACGGGATCCTGAATCAGGATGCGGCTTAAAACCCTTTCCCGTTAGTCGCGCGGAACGGAAGGGCGGTGTCCCGTGCTAAAAGCCAACCAGCTACTGTTCCACGGATTTTTAAGGGAGTTCCAGTAGCAATGGCAAAAGGAGTAAGCAGCAACGACTGGTGGGAGGGGATGGACTTGACTTCCAGCGAAAGGATTGCCGGACTTAACTTTTGGGAAAATATCTAATATTTACCAAATACACACAGGACACAGTCAAGAGAGAGAGAGATAGCACCTGCAGCAGAGTCGAAAAGTCAAGTCCCGGTTTTGGCCAAATTTAAGCGGCTGAGCCGGCCAAACGATAAAGGATCCCGAAAAACAGGGATCAAATGGGAATGATGAGGATTAGCTGGCATCCCCAACTTCCTTCAGTCTGGCATTGTTCAACAGAACAGATCAGATTATCCATTCAACTTCTAGATGAGAGTTCCTGCCACACATTTAACCATCCAAAACGCTAAATTTCGTGATATTTTTTGCCCATGTTTTGCCCAAATCCAAATCCAATTTTAGTAGACATTTCATTTGTTCCATTTCTTTCATTCCTGACGTTGATTAAACTAGAATTTATTATGCATTTTCATAATCCAAAAATTCAAAAATAACAGCCATAAAATATATCTCCCCTTCCCGTTCTTCCACATTTCTCTCTCCTTTTACTGTTACTCAAATTTTTGGGGTATATAAACCGTTAGATCGTTTTAGTTATCTGTTAACCGATTTCCGCATCACGCGATCTCCTTTAGGCATTTCTTTTCCCCTCTCCCTGCGACTTTGCCCTTTTAAAATCAAAAATCACACAAAAAACGATAAAATAAATCCAAAAACAACACAAAAAAAAATTAAGAAATGAATTGAAGACAAAAAAAAAACAAATTCGAATTGAAGACAGCTCAAAAAAAAAGAAGAAAAACCCAAGTTAAGAAGAAATAAAAGCAGCAGGAGGAGTGTATTTTTGCAATTTTCGGTGAGTTTTTTGGTTTTTGTTGTGGTTTTTGTTGTACCTGTTGCTAATTTTAGAATTGTCTGTCGTCGGGTATTTGCTGACGTTTGTGTCGAAAAATTGGACCTCCTGCCTGCCCACCCACGCCCGCACCCTGCACCCCGTTCGCCCCTCACCCCTTACCCGTGTGGCCAAATTCTCAGGCCAGGCAAAATGCGTCGTTACGGTTAATGAGTAATAAAATACTTTGCACAACAGCAGCCACAGCCGCAGCAATAGCAGGGCAGGGCTGAAGGGGGGGACCTGTGGGGTGGGTGTGTGTGTGTGTGTGCCTCTCCCTCTGGCTGTCTCATTTGCCGAAATGTACAGCGCCATTAAGTGCAGCAGCAGCGCCAGCCTGCCAGCCAGCAATTGATCGCAAATGCGTTTACAGTCGCTGTGCGCGCGCGTTTTAAACAGCGTTGGCGATTTTTATGGCGTTTTAATCGCGCCAGAGAGAGTGTGTGGCGTGCGCGCGAGCTGCTAGAAAATTTACGTGCGCGTGTGTGTGTGTGTGGCCATGGAGCGAGGGCGAAAAACTGCCCCACTCTCCCACTCTCTATGTATCTCTCTCTGTCCCTTTCTTTTTCTTTAACAGCCAGTCTCCCGCCGCTTCTACTGTTATTTTTAGTTCTGATTAGTTAACAGCGAAGCGACAGCGGTAGTACCCTGTAATGCCCCCGCCCCCACCATGTATGTACTTTAACAGCAGTCAATGTGGCGCGTGGGCGTTCGCTGCCGCTGCCGCTGCCACAGCTACTGTTAATGCTGACGTCGCTGTTAAGGCCAACATTTGCCTAATGCCTTGAGTAGGCTCTGGGGGGGCTCTGGGGGGCTTTGCTCTGCTCTGGCGCTGTTCTAAATTTAGACGCAATTAGCAATGCGCACATTGGATGTTGTTTTTGCCGTCGACTACGGCAACAGCAACGGCAACGGCAACGAGTACCTTCTTTTCGACTATACATTTTTGCCACAGTTTATTTTAGACGCTGCATGTGATCTCTCGGCAGCGGCAGCCGTAGCAGCAGCAGCAGCAGCAACAATGGGGCAGCATCAAATTGGGCGTTGAGGCGCATAAAAACAACTTGTATCTGCGACTGTAGCTGTATCTGTTTCTGTTTCTGTTTCTGTTTCTGTTTCGACGTATCCGTGAGATACATCCACACCTTTGGCTGTTTTTGGCCAGCCCGAGAGTGATGTAAAACGCCGCCAACGTTTTCCGATCTCTCTGTGCAATTAAATTGGCATGCACAAGTGCCGACGCCGACGCCGAAGCAGACGCCAACGTCGACGTTGCCATCGCCAGTTGCTGACCGCGGGCGGTACGCGCCACCGCCACTGCCACCATGCCGCACCGCCTTTTGATCGGCTGCCAAATTGTAATTGGAACGCGAAGGTGTTGTAGACGTCCGCGACTGCTGACTGCTGAATGCTGCTAGCGGGTTGGGGGTTAGGGGGTTGGGGGCTGGCGGGGGCATGTGTTCTCAGCGTGGCAACCTTCTAAACAAAACATAAAACGCATAACTCGCGGCTACACTAGACACAACCGCACAGGAATGTTGGACACTTTTGTGAGGGGTTTTTTATTATCTTCAAATTGGTTTATTTTCGGATATGCCCCCCGTCCCCCATGTCTTGAAAAGAGTTAGATAATAGCTCTATAGCCACCCCCCCCAAGATGATACAATTTGCGTACATTGTCATGTCTGATCCCCTGAGTTATGATGGGGTCTTCCGAGTAGACTTTAGCACTAATTTCTCTGATTATTTATGGTTAATAAATTCAATGTTCAATGGGATTTCTAGAGTTGGTTTGGGTTCGGGTTGGACAGTGTAATTACAGCTCAACCTTCGACACATCATTAGTCAAAAAAAAACGAACAAAAAACGAAAAACCAGAAACGTGTAAGTCCAGCAATGCACGTAGACGCCATCAAAGTGAATCTAAGCGTCGATCGACGCACGTGTAGATCAGGCGGCAGCCTTGTCGAGACCCCCAGACCCCCAGATCCACCATAATCATAGCCATTTCCATTTTCCATTTAATTTTGGTTCCGTTTCGATCGATCAAAATATATTTATAAAGGGCGAAGCGCCGACCTTCACTTAATTGCGGGTGCACGCGGCATGAACGACTGTGCTGGAACAGTCTGGCTTTGGCTTTGGCTTTGGGTCTGGGTCTGGGCTTCCCTCCCCTTGGTCGCTATGGGGGATGGACTATGGGGGACTGCGTCACCGACACCCCGACACCCATCACACCCATCACACCCCACCCACTTCCGCCTGGCGTGCGCACAGCCCCAAAGGTAACCTTGTGATCTTGTTTACTGTTTAGCGACCCCACCACCACCGCAGATAAAACCGAAACACTACGGACGGTCGGACGGACGGAACCTGTCGTGTCGCACTGGGTGGCGTCATATCGTGTCGGAGGCAGAGAGACAGCTTCTGCTGCTGCCGCTGCTGCTGCTGCTGCGGCTGCTGCTATTTTCACCTTCTATGGGACCGACGTCGTCGCGTTGGCCGCCGCCGCCGCAACCGCCGCATGAATCAGCAGCTAGCACAGAGTCACGCTCCCGAGCCCGGGCCAGGGACCAGTCTGTGGATCTCGTGAATCCCGCCAACAGTCGAAGATCTCGCTCTCTCTCTCTCTCTCTGGAGGGGGGTTTTGTGTGTGTGATTTCCAAAAAGGAAGAAATGCCCATAAAGCGGTTAGACTTTGCCATTCATTCCCCCGCGCGAGAGAGCGAGAGAGAGAGAGAGAGAGAGCGGTGCTGCCAGTAGGCAGGGGGGCGTATGAGTAACTCGTATCGGGGCGACGACGACGACGTAGGTACTCGCGTACACACACACACACACACATACACACAACAAACACACACATACAGGTAGGCGACAGTAGTTGCTACCTAACCGACCGACGCAGGCGCAGGTGAGAGTGTGTGTGTGTGTGTGTGGTGGTCGTGTGGCTTTTGCGCTCGCGTCTCGTCGCTGCGATTTAGCCAACGAACCTGTCGATCAATCGTCATTCGTCTGCCATAAGCCCAGCGAGCGAGCGAGCGATAAGGTAGTCAGTCCAGGTAGTCAGTCCCAGACACGAACCACACGAAGACACGAACACACGCTCGCATCTCGCTCTCTCTCTGTCTGGCCCGAACACACACGCGCGCGCACTCTCTCGCACGAAACCCGAACGAACCGAAGCGATCGTCTGGTGTTGGTCTTTTAATCGGCCTGCACTCAGAACCTGGAACTCATTCGCCAACCGTCACTCGTACCGCGCGGAACACACGGTCGCAGTAGAACACGGACAAACACATAGCACTAAACACAAAATAGTAGCCGAGACAGCCAAAGCGTTTTTACGTGAAAAGTGAGACATTTTTTTCTCTTTGTGAACTTGAACAACTGCAAAACCAAAAAGCAACCAAAATCTGAGCAGAAATTCTGATTTCTGCCAAAAGTGAAACCAGCACAAAAACACAAACAAAAAACAGAACCAAACTGTGCCTCAAACTCAATAAAAAGTATCTAACCGAAATGGTTACCGGCATAACTGCAGCCAACATGACAGCCAATGTAATGGGCACCGCTGTGGTGCCATCACAGACACAGCAACAGCAGCAGCAGCACAAGGAGACGCCACTAAAAAGTGATCGTCGGGTAAGTGTCTACAAAAAAAAATCCCCATAGAAAGAATAGTTCTTTGAGGAGGAAGCGGCACAAGAGTGGATTACATTTTTTTTGAGAAATTCTCTTAATTGGGAGACGACACCGACACCCACCAGAGCCACTCTCTTACAATCGCCCACTATAGCGTGGCGGCTGCCCAAATGCATTTCCTTTTTGGCCGCGTCTCCCACATGGCCAGAGACAGAAACAGAGCCATAAGCAGCAGCAGCAGCAAAAGCAGCAGCAGCCAACACACAAAACGCGTATCGAATCTGTCTCTTGCGGGGCACACGCGCGTTGGTGGCATTTACGTTTCAGAGCAGCAGCTCCATTCCGATTCCCATTCCCATGCCCATTCCCCCATTCATGCCGGAGCCAGCCGAATGAGCCGCACACTCATTCATGAGTGCCACCCAAAATTGGCTGCTGCCGCTGCCCACTCGCCCCCCAAAAAAAGAGCGCGTGCGTCGCGTGGTTGCTGCAATTGTCGGTCATCAGCCGACTGCCGCCTGCCCCGTGTTTCTGTCTCTGCGTCTCTCTCTGTGTGTGTGGGGGGCAGAGCCTCCGTTTTTGGCTGCTGACTTCATCCGTAGTCGGACTGGGAACGCGGGCGTCCCCAGTCTTGGCCAAATTTGGCCACACCAAAAACAGCTTTTGTTTGTTACCTTTTGCCTCTTCGAATTTCCCGCAATGACCTTGTTGTTGCCGCCTCCCAGCCGCCGCCGCCACTACTTTGTACCTGTAGGGGCGGGCGGTGTGTGTGGAACGTTGGACTGGTGGAATGGTGGGGGCTCTCTATAAATAGTGTTGGCCGGCTCGTTGCGGCTGTAATTTATAACCGCCAAACACTATTTTTATCAATGCCGCCGCCGTGCATGAGCGCCACTATAAATAGAGCACGCGCCGTGCGACTAAATTTGGCCGCCAGCCAGTCAACCCCATCAGCCAGCGTCTCCACCTCCACCGCTGCCTCCTCCTATCGAAGGAGACCCATGCAGCTTCTGGCTTCCTCCTATTTTTGGGGCGCGCTAGGCGCTGCATGAGGTCAAACGAAGATGATCTTCTCTTGGCTCTTGGCTAGAACCGTGACTAATCTTGGCCCTTTTCTTCTCTTGATCTTTGCAGTCGAACAAACCCATTATGGAGAAACGGCGACGGGCACGCATCAACAACTGCCTCAACGAGCTAAAGACCCTGATTCTGGATGCCACCAAAAAAGACGTAAGTATCTGCCGACAACACAAAAAAAGTGAAAAATATAAAACAAAAAAAAAAAATCATTTGAAAATAGATAAAAAAAATATTAAAAAAAAAATATATAAACTTTTTTGCAAACATTTATTAATTTTTCGATCCGCTTTTCTTTTTACTTTTAGCCTGCCCGTCATTCCAAATTGGAAAAGGCCGACATCCTGGAGAAGACAGTGAAGCATCTGCAGGAGTTGCAGCGGCAGCAGGCAGCCATGCAACAGGCCGCCGATCCCAAGATTATCAACAAATTCAAGGCCGGCTTTGCCGACTGCGTGAACGAGGTGAGCCGCTTCCCTGGCATCGAGCCGGCCCAGCGCCGTCGCCTGCTGCAGCACTTGAGCAACTGCATCAACGGCGTCAAGACGGAGCTGCACCAGCAGCAGCGACAGCAGCAACAGCAACAGCAGCAGTCGGTCCACGCCCAGATGCTGCCCTCGCCGCCCAGCTCGCCCGAACAGGACTCCCAGCAGCATCTGTTCGGACAGATCCAGCAGACGGCCAATGGATACTTTCTGCCGAATGGCATGCAGGTGATCCCCACCAAGCTGCCCAACGGCAGCATTGCCCTCGTCCTGCCCCAGAGCCTGTCCCAGCAGCAGCAGCAGCAGCACCACCACCAGCAGCAGCAACTGGCAGCAGCCGCCGCAGCGGCAGCAGCAGCAGCAGCGGTCGTCCAACAGCAACAGCAGCAGCAGCAGCCAATGCTCGTATCGATTCCCCAGCGCACGGCCAGCACGGGATCCGCCAGCTCGCACTCCTCCGCCGGATACGAGTCGGCGCCAGGCAGCAGCAGCAGCTGCAGCAGCAACAGCAGCCACCACCTGCTGCACCACACCCACCACTATGCACCGCCCAGTCCGGCCAATTCGGTGTACGAGGCCATGGACATGAAGCCATCGGTGATCCGTTGCGCCTCAGAGCCACAGCCGCTGTCGCTGGTCATCAAGAAGCAGCAGCAGATCAAGGAGGAGGAGCAGCCCTGGAGGCCATGGTAGAGCAGCCCTTGTAGCCCCCCAGAATCTCCACTACGCTTAAAGACTGATGGGCGTTGCATAAACACACACCCTCACATACACACCAACACACACCAACACACATGCGCAGGCGTTGTGGCATGCGCAAAGGACATTTCACATCATTCGCCAGGATAACGCCAATGTTGCTTAAGAAGTGCCACCGAGAACATGCAGGATCCATCATCAAAACACACAAAAACATAAAAAAAAACAAAAAACAACAACAAAAAATGGGCTCCCCTCTTCCACTCGTTGGAAAATTGCGAGAGATTGGGGATCCCGCCGCGCCCCCCACCCCCCATTGCACCACCCATTGTTATAAATTATTTATTATTATTATGCGGTATTCTATAGGTCGCCAGACACTACCTCACTTTGGGTGTTGACATTGCCTCATATCATATCATATAACATAACGTACACATATATCATATATCCATCATATATAGGATCCATCCATCCATGTATTACGATGGTTTCTCTTTGTTTTAACAGCAAATCAGAAAAGGTCTTCCACAAAAAACACACACACACACGCATAAAAACATATAAAATATATCTATATATACATATCCATACATATATGTATATACCTAGAGTACATATATATATATCATATATCCCATTTAGTTATAGTTTTTTTTTTACAATTTTTTTTTACCCCTCTTGAAAAAAAGTATACTATTTGTAAGGCCACGTGATATAGAGAACATAATGAACACAGATTCTAAGAAAACAAAAACAAAAACAAAACACACAAGAATTTTTTTGATCTAAAAGAAAAGATCCACAGAAAAGATCAGTCGAAAGAGAGAGAAGAAAAAAGTATCAGAAAAATACTAAAAAAACAAAACAACAAAAAAAAACTAAAAAGGAATAAAATAATGAAAATTTTACTAAAAAAAAAATTAAACAAACAAGTTTATTATTTTTTGGGGAAAAGGGAAATAAAAGTCTTCCTTTTTAAGGATCTGACTGCTTCTGACTCTGCCACAGGCCCTGCAGCATGTGGCACTTCAAAAGAAGAACGCCTTTTGCTGTATGACGATGAAATTCTGCAAAAAGAATTCCCGTGTTCCCGTGTTTCCCGTGACCATCGACGATAATGCAACACCCTCTCCAGGGAGGGGGCTGTGTGTTCCACATGTTTCTATTGCAATCAGAAATAGCATTAGAGTTGAGTTGAAGGCCAGACCAAAGCCAGAGCCAAAGCAAAAGCGTAACGGAACGAAACGGAACGGATGTAAGATTCCACATCCGGAATGGAATGTACCGAGAGACTCAGCCGATAAGCGGGGGGGGATTTTGTGGAACAACAACAACAAACCGTTTCAAGTGGTTCATTCTCTCTTTGTTTTTTCTACTATTTCAAAACATTTCGCAATATGATCAAAGATATTTTCGTTGGAAAAAAAACAATGCAATACAAATATAGAATAAAAGACAAAGACAAATACATATGTACATATGTACGTATACCATCGTAAGGCAGGGGAAAATATTTTGAAATTGGAACCAGAATCAGAATATCCTCCTGCATTGGCAAAACTGGGAAAATTCCGCAGATAGTCAGCATAAATATGTACATATATGTATGTATATGCCCCCCCCCCCCCCCCCCCCCCCCCCCCCCCCCCCCGTTTTGGGGGTTCTATAATTTCAATGTGCAAAAAAGTGGAAGCTTAACCTTAAAATTCCAGAGGTTTCTGTGTGCAGTGCCAGTGCCTTCCCACATGATGGCTAATCTGTTATCAATGGTGGAGTGTCTTGTATGTATCTGTATCTGTAGACAACTTAGGCGTCATTCCTCGTGACAAAAGTTTCCGACAAGTCTGCGAAAAAAATACCGCATCATGCTGATAATATGAGGGAGAGAGAAAGAAACCCCTGAAACGATAAAGAATCCCCCCCCACGTGTTTTTGTTTTCTATTGTGGGAAAAGGCTAATAAAAATTTGTTATCCATTTCGGGTGAATCAAGTGCACAGAACAAACAGCATTCAAAACGCATGCGGGGAGCACTCGCCTGATCTGGAATGCTATAGAAGTAAACACATATGTATATGTATATAGAGGAGAGATATCTCCTCTTGTCAGCTGTTGTTGACTGTGATTAAGCCAAGAAAATGGATTTCATTACTCACTCAAGATTTGTCGTTTCCAGTCCACACTTTTGGCTCACGAATGATTCACTCAACACCAAAACACACATCACTTATCCAACCATTTGTTGCTCAGCATAGCCGTCGTTAGTCGTTAGTCGGGAACTTTGGTTTTAGCATATCTGCTAAAAATGCTGATAAAAAAATCCCCTCAATTCCAATTCCAAGCACCACCCCACAAAAGACACAAGCCACTGCCATTGAGTCATTGAGTGGGATTTGGTATTTTTTCAAACGAATTTCAACAGAACTCCAAGGGATAGCAAAAAGCAGCCGCCGGATTGTGCTCGTAATGGATCTGGGCCCTTCTCTTGGAGACAAAGCCATTTCCGTGACTAAGCAAGGCATCCACTTGATAAACTTTATCAAAATCCGCTTGATTCAGAGATGTACAAATAGGTTTCACTCAGCCAATGTATGTACATATGCCAGTAACAATAGACTTTACTTTACTTATGTCACTTATTATTCCTTCGGAATGGAATGGTTATCATTTAAGATTTGTGATAGAAACTTTCAGCTATAGAAAACGGAGTATTCCAGTAAATTTCGAAGGTTTGGCAGCACTCTTCATAGTTTTGATGGGCAGCACTCTGTGTAGTGTTTCTGGGCAGCACTGCTGTCTTGTGTTACTGGGTTGCACTCTTCCGAATATTAATAGGCATCACTCTTCCTTTCGAGTACTGTTTCTGCTACTATTATGATATCATCTATTAAACGTATTAAATTTCTATTGAATATTCCATTTGCATTTCTCATCCTCCCACACTCTCGTGTCAGCTCCTGTGCAAATTGCGATTTGCATGTCTCGCATACCTCGTCGATTGTGCCGCCAGCCAGCATGTCGTCTGGTTCCGTTTCTGGTTCTGGTTTCTGGTCTTTGGTTCCGCTTCGGCGATCCTTCGATTAGCGTGCCACCGAAATGAAACGAATTCGTTACAGTTACAGTCTGCACAAAATGAAATTGAAATTAAAGAAAATCAGGGCTGTGCTTGGGTGTCACAAGAGACCCGGTCTCAGGGTCCCGTCCCCCTCCCCAACCCTGTGGGAGGCGACGCGTCGGTTCGTGGTTCGTGTTTCTGGTACGTGGTCAAGTCAGTTGAGGGCTACAGACTGCGGCGAGTGCGACTGCCACTGCGACTGCGTGGCAGCAGCCAATGGCAATTGGAATGTCACTGCTACTGCTACTGCTGCTGTTGCTGCTGCCACTGCCACAGTTGTCACGTTCCGCTCTCCAGTGAAAAGAACTTTTGTTTTTGTTTGCGCATTTGGAGTGTTTTTTATGTGGCGACTCGTGTGGCATTCCATGGAATTGTTTGCGGCATGCAGCAGTTCATTCATGGTAATTGTAGACCCAAATCCCCCATAGCCGCACAAAATTTCAACGAATTGCTGCGCTGCGTCCTGCACCCGCCCCCAAGAGACCGCCAGAGACCCCCCAACTGCTCGATATTTTTCGGGCTACCAGCAATATTCGTACGCACAAACAAGTTGAACGAACTGCAGACCCAGACCCAGGCCTGGGCCAAGAAAATAAATGCAAATTTCAAGTCGAGTCTCTAATGCTGATCAAAATATATTTTTGGTTTCAAACACACAGATCGCACACAGAGCAGAGCGTTCGCGCAGGTTCGAGTTGTGTTTGTCTCTCTATTCACTTTTACACTTCCCCATCCCCCCCCCCCAATCCACTTCCACTCCCCCTACCAATTGGCAATGTCAAATGCGAGCCAAGTTTAATGACTCTATAAAGCGAAAAGAAAACTTGAGAGCCTCCAAAGAGTCGAGGCTGTAAATACTCTAAATTTTACTAGCTACAATTATTTAATTAATTTAATTTTAAATTTAAAAAATTTAATTTAAACTTAAAAAATAATACAAAAAATTTTTTTTTTTTAATAATGGCATATTTCATTTTTTCATAACTTTATTATTTATTATTACTATTATTTTAAAAAAAAAGTATTATTATTTCCCCGAGGGAGAGCACTTTATTTTAGTTCTTGGGTAAGTCAAATTTGTGTGGGGTACTCTTTAATTTTTGTTTAGAAATTCGAACCCTTTGGGGTTCCAGAAATCTCCATCAACTTTAAGTACCCCGTTGCCATTGGTTAGGGTATACCGAGAAGCGAAATGGTTTGTGTTGACTGCTCTTGACACCCCCATCTCGTACGATAATAGTACGGGGAGTGATATTTGTAGCTGCGCTTTGTCTTGGGATTTTGCTTGGCTTTTTTTTTGCTGTTGCCGTTTTTTTGGGAAGCCATTGAACTTGTTTTGCGACTTTTGATTAGAGGCAGTGCCGTATTTCGCATATGAAATGAATGCGACGCGACAGAGAGATCTCTCGGAAATGTTAGGTGCCAGTGAACTATTTGTTGGCGGGTTCAAGGACGAAGAGCCCAGACGCCAGCCATCAGCCATTAGCCATCAGAGCCACCAGTTGATTCTAGTTCCGAATTGGGGCCTAAACGCAGTTACAGACAGGCACACAAACGGACGGCAAGGTCGTTTGTGTTTTTTGTTGTTTTTTTTGTGTTTCTGTTTTGCAGTTCTCGTCTCGGTTTTTGGCTTAGAGACGTGCCGCGAATAGACAACAGAACGAACGAACGAACGAACCAGTCGCTGGCTTTGACATTCAACTTTCTGGCGGTAGTTCAAGTGGCCCTCCAGCTGGTGGCTCCCGTTCCCCCCACTGACCAAGGTCAGTTTTCCCAGTGATTGCTGTGTGTGTGTGTGTGTGTGTGTGTGTGGGACTGGCTAACTAACCTAAGCCATTTTATTCACCCAGTTTACAGTTTACACGATACGGAACGGCACGGCACGGCACTCGCCACGGACTGCGCCATTAGCGGTACTCAAAAGACAAGAAAAAAAACAACACTCCACCCCACCCCAACACATATTTACACAATACGAGTGGCAATGTATACATATACCGCCTGATAGGGGAACGAAATCAAACTGAATCGAATGGCGGGGGGGGGTATTGGGTGGGTGGAAGGGCTCTTGTTTACTTGAAACTTACGCCACACTGCCTTCCTGCCTGTTTGCCTGCCTGCCTGCCTGCTGCCTGCCTGCCCGGCACCACCTTATCACCTTGGGCGGCACGTGACCGACGGAAACGGGGAGCAGGCCACTGCCGCCGCCGCTGCCGCCGCCTGCAAAAAAGAATTTCCATCGAGCAACCTGATCGTACGACGTTATTCGAATCCACTCGATCCACTCGCTGGGACAGCTGGGACTTTGCCTGCCTTCCATTGGAATCTCTTTGGGGCTGGACCGATCGCCATGTCATGTAAATGGCCCAACGGTATACCGCTATATACATATATCCACATTCATTTGCAATTTGATTTCTGTGTTCTGTTTTTTTGGTTTGTTTTTGTGTTTTTTTTTTGTATTTTTATATTTTATTTGAGCTTCTGTTCGATGGCCGCGCATCCACTTACACCCAGCCGCTGAGTTCCTCCGCCGCCGCCGCTTGCATAGAAAACTGCACAGGCAGGCAAAATATCTTTCCCCTTAAATAAATAAATATCTGTTTATTTTGGGCAACCGAGAAACACAAAAATATTCCTACGAAATCCAGCAAAAACAAGAACAAAAAGTGTAGATGCAACAACACAAAAAGAAAGAGAAAAAATGTGAAACAGTTAAAGAAAAAAAATCAAATCTTGCATCAAAAAAATAAAAAATAAAACACATATAAAAATATGCAAAAAAAGAACAACAATAACAACAAAATGAAATTGAAATACAAGAAAAAAAACAACAAAAACAAAGAAATACCGCAAATGGGAAACCACTGGAATCACGTTTTCTGTCACGCAATTTCGTTTCATTTCGTTTCGTTTCTTTCTTTCAATGAAATGGATTTGGAAATGGCGCAGTTATTGGGCATATAGTACCATTACCATTTCCAATCCGATCCGATCCCATTAAGATCCAAAAGTGGGGGTTTATTTACAATTCTGGTAATAGAAACACATTAAATAAATATTCTACTTTTATAGAAAAATATATCTAAATAATGGAATTAAATAGATTTCATTTTGATTTAAATATAAATAAGTGAAATACTTATCTTAATACAGCTCAAATATAATATAAAATTAAAACTTTGCAAAATAAATATTTGTAAATTAAATTACATTTGTTGGAAATATTTTGTACTTTTCTTTCGACAAATTTGACTCCAAGTATTAATATTATAATAAAGGGTTTTATATCATAAGTTTTATAACAGTTTAATACATACATATGTATATCCTCATCACGTATGAAATACCATTTATTAGCAAAAATCCTCGTCCAAGGACATTGCCATTCAAGGTGTTAGTAAATCCGTAGAAAGAGCTCTAAAGAAGTTGCCATGGCACTCCACTCCCCCCTCTGGCGAATCGCTCTACTTATGAGCTTCAAGCAGGTGTCTAAGCCCTCCCCTCAAGGGATTACCTCAAGCGATAGGCCGCCAACTACAGAAGCCCCCTATCAAAATCTTATCGCCCGTCGGTGTCCCCAGTGATGTACTCGCGACAAAAGCGCGTGCCATAGCCCCAAAGTGTCATTGGGGACTGAAGAAACTGTAGAAGCTGTAGGAGGGAGAGGGGGCAGGCGGCAGGGGTCTGGATCTGAATCTGAATCTGGGGGTCTGACCTGGCATTTGGAAGTGGAAAATTTTCATGGTTTACATGAACGATTCGAGTCGTGTCAATGAGATGTGTCAACTTGGTATGCTGTTGGTACTGCCGATTAGCACCAGGGTAAAGTCATCGCATCGCGGTTTTTTGGGGACGTCAGCACAGAGACCCAGTGGCAGTGGCAGTGGCACGCCCACTCCCCAATTCCTATACATACCGCTCTGGAAATTAACACTCATCATCAGGGTTTGGGTTTGGGGTTTTGGGGTTGGGGTTATGGGGTTGGGTTTTAGGGCTCTGGGAGTGGGATTTGGTTGTGACAGTGTCAGTGTCGGTCGTTTACCATTTGCCATGGCTGTTACCCCGTCCTTTTCTGTCGCCGTTTGATTGATTTGGGCCATTTCTATACCCATTTATGATTTCGATCAAAGATTTTCCCTACAACAAGGACTGAAGGCTAAAGAACCTATTAGAGTAAGTACTTAAACTCTCTCCGAGTGATAAGGAATATCTTTCATGGGAATGGTTTGATCTTCCGTTGCTTAAATTTGCAGCTATGGCATCGTCATATGTAGGGTATCAAAAGTCTCGTTTTGTTACCTTTCTGTTATTATTAGCTTTTGTGATTTATTTGTGAGGCGGTTTTTTTGTGATTTTTTGATCTCCCGGCATTGACGCAACTGTGGGAATATTCCACTGCAGCGTGCGCGCTGTGGCGGCTGTGTTTGCTTAACAGGCTGCCACTGCTGTTTGCCAGTCAGCCCCAACCCACCTCCCCCCCTGCACTTGCCTCCCCCATCTATGGGGAGTGTGCGCGCACGCCTCCTTCGGATCACAGAAAAACGTGTTAATGGATCAACAGTTTTGTGTTAGTTTTTTAGGGGCGAGGCAGTCAGTCATGGAAGTTGTTTTGGCAGTCCACACACCATATACCCTCCCACTCCCCTCACCCACCCCATAGGAGGATGAATCGATTGCCCTGCTAATCAGGCGGGCTAAGTGGGAGAGGGCTGGGTCTCCGTCCGGTGCCGTGCCGTGCCGGGCCGTGTGCGGCGCCAACATTTCAATGGGTTTCGCATGGCTTTCGTCATTTTTACCGGGAACTGTGGTTTCTGCTACCGCAGCTGCTGACATTTCTGGAGCGTGCGAAAGTTTTGAGGCCTGTTGTTACCTAGAGCTGGAACAGAACCCTAGAACCCTAGAAGCCTAGAACCCTAGAAGCCCAGCATCAGCATCTTTTTTTTGAGGGTTCGGGGAATGGCGCCACGTGAAGCGATCCTTCAAACATCAGATTACTCTTACATTGTATTTTCTAGATTACACTCCTGCGCTCTCTACCTTTACCTCCTCCTCGAAGAACCTCTCCTCTTTTCTGCCTGCTCATAGAAATTCTTTGGCTCTGGTCTAGAGTTTCCGGCGCCAGAGGAATCATCTTCATTGCCTCGTGCCCCCACAAAAAGTGCAGCGCAGCACAGCACGTGGCATATGTTTCTGCAATCAATAAGAATTTCGGGGCGCGAGGGTTTAAGCTACTTTTAAGTGGCAACTAAGTTAGAGCCATCCAAGTTATATGGTTGATGGTTTATGCCTATTTATTCAGAGGTCCAAAAATTCAGGTATTTCCGCGTTTTACGAGGCCTTTAAGATGGTTATGGGATCATCTCAGGTCTGTGATAATCTGAGGACACATGCACTCACGCGCGATTGTTGGATGGATGACTAATGGAATGGAATTCCCAGCGCAAAAGTGCGACAGTGCCACCGAAATGCCTAGTCTTATGATATCTGTATCTGTGACACATGAAATTAAGTAAAAATAAATCAATCTAGTCATGTTTTTAGCTCACACACACTTGAGATATTAATGGGGGGTAAAGCACACAAAGGTACATATGCATATGTAGATAGAGGATCTGATAGATACATACATACGTACATCTGCCTTTGATAAGAATTTGATAAGACACTTTATCCCTTTGAGGAATGTTTCAAACTTGAAGATAGTGACTCACAAAAATGGTGAAATTCAGTGACTTTACGATCTGTCTGTCTCTCAGAGATGGGTATGGGTATGGGTAATATTTGGCCCCCCCCCCCCACCCCCATCGCCCATTCTTGGACTTACCCATGGAAATGGAAATGGAACCGCTGCTGCTCTATTACATATATTGAACCCCATGACATTGCCCTGCCCTACCCGTCGTCTGAGTGCTGGCGATATTTTCGTAGCCAAAGATTAATTGGCGAACCAGACAGCCAGCAACTGCGACTTCAAAAGAGACAGAACGCGACAGAGAGAGAGAGAGAGGGA
Organism: Drosophila athabasca; assembly: GCA_008121215.1. Taxonomy (NCBI): domain Eukaryota; kingdom Metazoa; phylum Arthropoda; class Insecta; order Diptera; family Drosophilidae; genus Drosophila; species Drosophila athabasca. Next base: position 59,596,566 of record CM017796.1, on the reverse strand, counting down.
GAGAGAGAGATAGAGAGAGCGGGGCGACAAACACTTGAGGAATAATTGGGGAAATACCCGATATTAACCTTCTGTGGCCTGTGCGGCGGTAATGTGCATATCAAATGCGAATAACTTGAACCCCAAATGTGACTCTCTCTCTCTCTCCCTCTCTCTCTCTCTCTCTCTTTCTGTCTCTCTGTCTGTGTCTGTGTGGAGGGAAGACTTGGGTGCTGTTTTTTGGGGTAGATAGGGGGTATACTGGCAATCAATCAAAAATCAATGCCTGCGCCGGAAATGACCCACTCGCCGACTTGCCGGACAGCGCCCGGGGTGCCACGTACTAACTAACGATGTCTCTAAATGCTTATTAGCACTAGAAATTAGCAACTAAAAAATAAGAAAAAAAAACAAGAAACGAGTATCTCTATGGCTATGACGCTGCTTGTTTCGTTTCGAGATGGAGGCACACATAAATCTTGTTCCATGCAATCTCCTCCGATCCGATCACACACAGCCAACAGGCGGTAGCACGCGCCGCCCCATCCACCAGATAAAGAGTAACAGAGAGGGGGATATGGGGATGTGGCGATGGGGCGATGGGGGGATGGGACATGGCAGTGGAGAAGGTGGAAAGTTTCAGAGTGGAGTAAGCCACACGATAATGAATGCCATATAAATCGATTAACACTTTTAAACGACGACGCGTCGCACCGCCGCCTAACACAATCATCTCTCTCTCTCTCTCTCTCTCTCTCTCTCTCTTTCTCCCTCTCCCTCTCTGCTGCTATTAGCAAATCCCTAATGATTCGCGCACGGTGTGAAGGATTTTCGGATATTTTCACTGGAATCCACTGGAATCCAGCTTTAGGCTTGTGGCCTGACGCCTGACAACCGCAGATTTATTCGCTGATCACGCGACGACACGCTCTCTGGGATGACGATGATGATGATGATGATTACGCAAGTGCGGGTTCACGCAGAAGAAGATGCGTCAGTCGTCTGCTGCTGCCAATCCCCCTTATGGCTATAGCTATGGCTGTGGCTGTGCCTGTGCCTGTTGCGGCTTAAGAGTAATTAGCACTGCGGATCACCCTGAATGATCAGTGGATCACCTTCGGTGGGTCTATGGCATCTAGTCTGGTCCAGTCTGGTGGTCTAGGTGCTAAGCTAGACACGGTTGAGCCGTCAAAAGGCGTCGGGGATCGCCATGGGATTACTGTATGGATCTGTCTGGCTCTGCCTCGGGCGCCTGTTGTGGGTCAGGATTAGGCCAGAGGGACAGGCTAGGCAGCAGGAATTGCATAAGGTTGCTCAATTTTTGGTTTTATGTTGCAAACGAATACCAAAAAGGTTCTGTTTACTTTGAAGAGGTTGGGTTGAAGAAAAGCCTCTCCTCTCTCCCTCTCTCTCTCTCTCCCCCTTGCACACCCTCGGAGGTGCTTTCGTTGGCTTTCCATATAATTTGGCCTGGGTACAGTTCAAGTTCACCCAAAAATAAAATGGTAAAATTAAATAAAGCTGTTATCAGTATCGCTCCACCCTCTACATCATTCATCCATCCGCTTTCGAGCGATCCCAGTCACAGTCACTGTTTCGGTTTCCCCCCCCCCCCCCCCCCCCCCTCCTCCCGTCCCCCAAGCCCAATTCCATTCCGTTGCCAGATAGCGCGCCGCGCAGGCAGTCACCATCCCCAAAAAGCTATTGTTTTTGTCAAAAGTTCCGGCTGAGTGCCAGACATGGTACACCCCGCACACACACACACCACACACACACACACATGGCCATACCCTACTGCAGGCAGTGGGTTATGAGACATTTTATTGAGGTTTGCCAGGCAGCAAGAGAAGGAAGAGCAATAAAAAAAAAAAGAATAATAAATATGCTTCCAATTGATATTAAGGCCTATCTATAACGTCCATCCGAATTCTCTTAAGATATCTGTTGTCTCGCTCTTCCGAATTACACTCTCAGTGGATACACGCACATATGTGCATACATATATATATGTAACCATGTAACCTCTTTTTTTTGTGAAGCTGCATCACAGAGTCAGCTAGAACTTTCGTCAAGCACGGAGCATCGCATGACTTCGAAAAAGCTCGGCAGCTTTCAAGAATTGTAATGCAGAAAAGATTCCGTTATTCCTAGGCTCAGTATTTGCTGAGAACGAAAGTGTGGACGCGCTTTATGGTGTTGTTGCTGGAGAGAGCGATTAAAGGATGGATGGAATGGATGGAAGCGGAGAGAGCGAAAGAGCAACGGATATGCTCTCGCAGAAAGATCAAAAGATAAGACAAATGGCACTGCACGGCACTGCACTGCCCTAGAGAGGAACAAGAACAGTCATGTCCCATCTATGTATGTCCCATATCTACAGGTGTATGTGTGCGCGAGTGTCTGTAGCTGGAATAAGGGTATCGACTGTGCTCCGGCCCCCCTCTAAGCGCGACTTGCTTTCTGGTTTTTGTTGTTTTGTTTTGTAATTTGTTTTTGTGTGTTTGTTTTTTTTTTTTTTGCTTGCATCTGCTTATGTGTACATTGAACGCGCCTTTTGGGTTGGTCGCATTTTGTGTCTGTCTGTCTGTCAGACTTTATTGCGCATACGCCTCGTGGGACATTGAAATTACTCCGTTTGCTGTTTGTTGCTTTTGATTTTTCCTACTTGCACACGCCCCAAAAAACCAGACGCACCAGAGTGCGCACCCCCCCGCGTTCCCTCTTCTCTAACGATGTGATAGGAATCAAATGGGTCATTGGACGCGACCAAATATTGAATTTGCACGATTATAACGACCTTGCACGACCTTGAATGCTACGTTCGTACGGTCGGTGTTGATGAAAACATTGTTAGCCGGTTAAATTGTCAATAACGAAAACGTAAAGCGAAAACAACAAAAATGATTAACAATTGTTTGTGTATCTTTATATCTGTGTGTGTTTTGGTTTACAAATTTGGGTGGGCTTCGATGGTTCTAGAGATATCGAAGGGATCTGGAACAGATTTCCAGAAAGCAGGGGCTTTTTTCTAATGGTTTCAAGGAAATTGCAAATGTTTAGTCGCACTTTGGTATAGCTTTTCCCTAAGGGTTCAAAGTTATGGCATATTATGAGTGGAAAATGTAGAATGCTTAGACGGATTTCCAAGAAGCTTAAAATCTTGAGAAAATTCCTTTAGATGTATGTAAGTATTATCAGGAAATTTTCTTCAAAAAAAGAAAAAAAAACAACCATAAATAGTTGAAGCTGGAAATTTTTTTACAGATTTCTGTAAAATACTTAATACGTACATATATACCATTCAAAAGGGTTTCTAGGATTTGGTTCGGGGTAGATTCTTTTAAACTTTGATATTACTATAATCCCCACTCTATTATGGATTATATATGATGAATCTTGAAACGATACTCGTATTATTGATATCCAGAATGCTTTGAGCTTACATAATATAATTTGAATTACTATCGAATCAAATAGTCGCCCACTGCCAAAAACACAATCAAAATTTCATATGGAGATTTCCAAGCATAATAACAGTAATTAATACGATGCCGTGCCATTCGTATGGTCCTCTCCTCATCAATTATAAATCATCAACAACTAACAACCCTCCTCCACCCCCCTACCCCTCTCCATCTGCTCTTTCTGGCTGTCACTCTTCCTCTTATCGATATTGTCGCCGTTGTTTTTGGTTTTTGATGTGGCCTACGGATGGATGGTAGGGCTACTGTTTAATTCTCGGCTCCCCAAAAATAAACACAAAATACAAACAAACAAACAAACAAGCTGCTGCGCTTCTAGTAATCTGCGACTGATTTATGGGGAATTCCAGGTGCGTCAGCTCTGTGGGACTCTGTGGCTCGATTGTAGCTCTGTGGCACATGAATTGGCTGTCCAGTTGTCGAATTCGGATGAAAAATAAATACCCGACAAGTTAAAAAATAAAGCAAACACAACTACACTAGAGGCAGGAGTAGTCTCAAGTCACAGTCGTGTGTGGGAAGATAATCAGGGGGATAATCAAATGATGAAAAGATTCGCATTGTAGAAATGATACCCTTACTCATGCCTGTCATTCACGCCAAGGAGCGCCCTTGGAAATCAGCAATTGCATTGGAAAAAGTCACAAATTACTCTAAAAATACTGGGGAGGAAATGTTAGCGAGATGTTCGTATAAAACACAGTAACGAGACGCCATCTCGTTACAGTCGGTACTCGTTCAGTTCCGATATGAGGGTGAACGTTTCTAAGGTATGATTTGAACTTATTTGAAGTGCCCGAAGGAGCCTAAGGAATACCGAGTGCCAAACGAGTAGATTCGGAACCGAATACCAAGTGCCGAGTGGAAAAAGTCACAAATTACTCTAAAAATACTGGGGAGGAAATGTTAGCGAGATGTTCGTATAAAACACAGTAACGAGACGCCATCTCGTTACAGTCGGTACTCGTTCAGTTCCGATATGAGGGTGAACGTTTCTAAGGTATGATTTGAACTTATTTGAAGTGCCCGAAGGAGCCTAAGGAATACCGAGTGCCGAACGAGTAGATTCGGAACCGAATACCAAGTGCCAGCCGAGTAGATTCGGTAGCCTGTTCATTCTAGGATTATTTTTGGGACCCCTTAGAGGATATAATTTAGCCCAAACTTATATACATCTATGTATAAGATAAGTCTTCCATTCTTTTGTTTTCATCTGTTGTTTAAATTCCAGTTTTATTTATTTTGTGAGTTATGGTGCCAAGCTTTTTTTTCTTCTTGATTTCTTAATGTGGTTGTTTTTTATTTTTTTAAGCGAAATTCCAAGCAAGGTGACTTTTTTTCCTCATTTTGTCGGCGTTTGTCGGGCCGTCGTCTTTCTGGGTGCGAATTTGTAATGCAAATTTTTGGTTTGCCATCAAAGTCGTCTGTCTGTTGCCTCTGATCATAATCCGCGCATATCTTCGACACTATATACTCTATAGATATACATATATATACTCTATAGGTAGAGGTTTTTCTAGCCTTTTCTGCGCATATAATGGGTAAAAATAAAAGGTATTAATTAACAATAAAAATAACTTGACTGGAGGCACGCTTTGGCGTTATTTCATCGCGACTTTCAGGAACAACAATGCCATCAATCTTGAGAGCTGAAACCTCTTTTGTTATTTTGTTATTTGTTATATTTTTGGCACTCTTTATTTATTTATAAAGCAGACGGAGTTTCCAGTCGTCGCCGTCGCCGTCATCGTCGCCGTTGGCGCGAAAGCCAAAAATAAACGTTAAGCCGCAAGCCGCAGACTTTGACGCCTTAGGGCGTCCCCTCCCCCAGTCCCCTTCCCCTTCCACAATCTCTATCCAGCAGAGATGGTGATATCGTGGTATACCCCCCTCCCCCCTCCTCTTTGGTACCCCTCTAACAGTAGCCGTTAAAGCGGGTTAATCCGTCTGATCCGCAAATGGAATCGTGAGTAGGGCCCCCAGACACAAAGATATTTCACACCCTTGAAAACATCCAAGTGGAAGTTTTTCTTTTTTTTGTTGTGGAAAACTACTGAGAATCTCTTGGACCCAGACCCCAATTTGATATCATTTGATGGCACTCCTCACCGTCTGTCACTGCATTCCACTCCACCTCACGAACCTCACACAAAGCTCATTTGCTGGCTTTATGACGCTTAACACCTGATAACATTTGATTTAGATATCAACACAGTAATTAGTGGATTAGTGGACATTTCTGTAAAATTTCCATATCTCTGCGGTGGTATTTTTGGTTCATTCGGCTGCGACTTTTCCATGGGCTTTTTGGCCTATTTTTAGAATTAAGGCATGATCATGGGTCATGATCGTGTGACCCATTTTGAGGTAGGGAAAAATATAGAAATATAAAAGATTTCAACGGTGATTCGTGAATCAACAAAGATCAACAAAGTATCTCTTGTAGACAGAATAAATGAAATAACTGTACTCACGTTATAGAAGGCTGAAAATAAATAAAAAATATTCCAATTTACATAAATGAGTTTTCAAATAATTTTGCAAATTTATATTTAAGAACTAGGAAAGGGTATGTGTAAGTCCAAATTGAAAGCAATAAGAAAAGAAAAAAACAAATAAAGTTTAAAAGTGCACAAAGTGGTACTCGTCACTGACTCCCGCTAGAAGCTTCTCGCTGGAGACCGACTGATGCCGAATGCAGCTCTGTCTGCGATGACTCTCTGCATGACTCTGCATTGCTATGTATAGGCACAAACATACATATGTACATATGCATAAGTGTTTATGTAAATAACAAAAAGCTTATCTAAAGTACCGGCCCCCTCTTTGATTTCTCAGTCGCTTCGTCCTTGCTGCAGGAGGAGCAGCCAAGACAAGGCCTATTTTTTTTCTAGCATTCTCTTCAATTAATATTCGCCACAATTGCTCTCTCTCTCTCTCCCTCTCTGTCTCTCTCTCCCTTTCTCTCTGTATACCATATATCAATCGTAATTCATGTTTACGAGAACATGGTACATATGTACATATACCAACCATCATTTATTGAACAGCCGATGGAACGTATTTCCATCCGGAAATGTTGTTGTCGCGCCTCGAAAAGAAAAAAGGGAATTACTTTATTGTATTCGCACGATTAGATCTTCGATTAGGCGTTGTCTTTTTGTTAGATCGATAAATGGTTGGATGGTTTCTGTGTTCTGCGCTGATTGCGTGACATTTGCCTGTCTGAAAATCATTCTACCAGAGTCGAAGTCGAAGGCGAAGTCGAAGTCTTTCATGCTGATTCCATGCATCGTACGATCTACGCTGTAAGCAGCCGGGCGATCTTCTACCTCCGGCAGTTCCGGCACACAGCCATCAGCTAGCAGCCAGCAGCCGCTGACGTCAAGGATTTTAATCGAAAGTTGCTCTGACCCACATATAGACATTGAAAGCACAAGTGTTGGCCCCCAGACCCCAGGCCCTTCTTAGTAGTCGTATAGTCGCGTATGTCTGTTGCTGACTAAAAATCGTAACCGATAACGCTACGCTACCCCGAGTCGGAGTAGAGTCGGTTCGAGTCGAGTCGAGTCGAGTCCCATGCACCGCAACACGTACTCCTCCTGGGGCGATGCGAGGCGAGCCGATCGTCGCGTCGCGTAGCGTCTTTCTTCAGGGCATACTATTTCACCATATGCCTTCCAGCAACGATAAGGCTGGCCCGGCACCCGCATGCTATGACTGATTGTCTGCTGCGGCAGCTTATCAGCTGACGTCGTCGTCGTTGTCGTCGTCGTCAGTTGTTAACCGCTGGAAAGCACTGGAAAGCGTAAAATAGTACCAGAACTACATACAAGCTGGGAGGGAGAGACAGCGACAGAGGCAGAGGCATAACCTAAGGCAGGCGGGCATTAGACACCCGGGCCCATGCCATGCCATTCACTTGCGAGGCGGGGTGCAAAGTCTATGGGCAACGTCGTCATCCATAAAACAAGTTGGGAGGCAAACGACCTTGCAAAATGCTTCCAACCCAACCAACCCAGCAACCCCCCCAGAGCCACCCATAAACACGACACGACACCTGACCAATGTCCAACCGAAAGGGGGCTGGGTGACTCTCAATGACTCACAAGTGACGTCCGTGTCACCACTCGATGATCATTTGATGACGAAGGCGCATTCAATCTAATGGATCCAGCGAGTGTGGGTTCTGGCTGTGCTCCAGGACGTAGCGCAAGTTCTCTGTTCTTAGAAGATCTGAGCAATGAGCAATGGCGTGATTTAGTCTGGGAATGAATTTCATTAGAGGAACATGATATCATTTAGCTGGAATAAATATCAGGCTTTGGGTTTGTTGAACATCCGCTTGGGTGGGTTGGGATGGATGGATGGATGCTTTCCCTTCTACTTTCTAAAGAACTTTTTTATATCGGAAATCTATTATAACGTGCAATGCTTAAGTATCTTTTTCTTCAATAACAAATTGATTTCCACGATTATATCCTATATTCTTCTAACTCTCAAGTGTGTAAATCGAAAGCAAATGAACCATCGATTATTTTATTATTTTATTTCTATTTTTATTTCTATTTTTCTATCTACAAGGAGAAAAACCCCAAACCCTTAGTTTTATAATACAAATCATCATCCGATCTGTTCTGCTGGCTCTTTCAACAGTCTCCAAAGTCCCGTCCCAGACATGCCCCAGGGGCCTCAATCTGTGGCCAAAAAGCACAGACAACGAAAGAAGGAAGAAGTTCAAGATTTTTGTTTTTGTTTTTAGTTGATTTTCAAGTTTTTGTGTTTTGTTTTTGCTTTTGGCGCCGTCTAACTCAAAAACTGTCTAAAAGTGTCATTAATTAGAATTTGCAGCGTGTCGTCGCCTGTCTGGCCGATTTGGCCCCCAAAAATAAAAGCTGGAAGACCGCATTCGAAGATAGATTTTGGTCGAACGATGTCTGGAATTCCCCCCACAAAACAAAAAATGAAGAAAAATTAGCCAACAAAAGCGTGCGTGTTTGCCAAAAACAAAAAGAAAAAAAAAGCAAATAATAATTATAAATAAAGGTAAAGGAAAATAAAGCAAATAATGAACCGAAAAACCAGTCCCCCCAGTTGGAGACCCCCAGCGAGAGAGAGAGAGAGAGAGAGAGAGAGAGATCTTTGGGAGCCACCACCAGATCGCACACGCGCGCCGTCGCAGAGCAATTTCCAGCGCGTGAGGCAGAGTCCACGCGACTCAGCAGCAGCAGCAGCTGAGTTCACACGCTCTCCAGTCAGCGCCATTGTGCGGCTTTTATTCCATTTGATTGTATGCCGTTTTCGCGGAATTTGTGGCGACATTCCCAGCACACTCCATGCATAGTATATGGCCGGCATGTATGCATATACAGCCACCATACAGTGGGGCTTTTCTATAGAGAACAGATAGCTATTTGGATCCTAAACTGGTTCTCATCTGATCCGATTTGATCTGATCTGAATGACAAATGAAATAATTTGTGCTTCTCTAAGCAGATTATTCGATGGATCATTGGTGTATTCATGGAATGAATAGAATTCCACAAACATGCGAGAGTATATTCGTTATTTATTGGCACTTTTATGGCTAGGAAGTGTGAATATATAGAAAATCTAACGCTTTAGACTCGTGTAAAAAGGGTGCCTTTCTCTTTTATGTAATGTTCACTGTAAATGCCAGCATTTTTTTTCTCTCTCTCTCTCTGACATTTAATTTGCCGCTGACATTCTGTCAATTAGCTCCAGTGGCGGCACGGCACGGCAGGCCAAGGCAGGGCAGGGCAGGCCAGGGCGGGCATGTGTGGGCGTTTGATTGATGTTAGAAACGAAAGCCGCCACCGCCAACCGCCACCGCCAAACGAGAATGTTACTAAACCACCAACTGAATGACAGAATGACTAACCGACTGACTGTTTGACTGACTGACTGCCAACAGGTGTCCATGGCAAGGCAGGGCAGCCACCACCTCTCTCTCTCTCTCTTTGGCACTCTGTCGCGCCGGCTGGGGGGGACTGATAGATAAATGCCTCATAAATCAAGAGTATGTAAATAGTTTACGCGCGTGTGTGTTCTACTTCTATTTGCCCATTGAAGCCCATCGAAACTCACGGCTTAGACAGGCAGACAGAAAGACCGAAAGACAGACAGAGACACAAACCGATAAACGCTTTGGCTGCTCTGCTGGTTCGGAATTCTGGGAAGGAACAGAACCGAACAGAAGAGAACTGAACACAGAACATTGAAGCTGCGATTGGTGGCACGTTTTGCTCATTATGCCGCCTCATTGCTCAGCGGTATTTCGTTATTTATATCTTAATTTTTTTCTTTTTTTATTACTGCTTCAGTTTCTTTATGGGGGGGTGGAAAAAGAGAAAAAAAGAGAGTTCTGTTTCTTTGGAGCGTGTGGCATAGCACACTTTTTTATTATCAACAGTTGACAAATGATAGGTGCATTCTCTATGGTCCCCCCCATCACTGATTCGTTTTTGAACTCCCCTTCTGAAACCCCTTGATTGCCTCTGCCTGTGCCATTGAATTTGTTCAGCTATTCCAGTAATTAATTCGAATTCGAAATCGAAATAGAATTCGAATTGAAATTGGAATTCCGCGATTCAAAGTCAATGCAATGCAATGCTGACATAATCCAAAAAAGCCGAACCCAAAACCCACGGAACGGAACTTACGTAACCACTGGTTTTCGCGAAAGAAGAAAGAAAAAAGGAAAACTGTTTATGCTTGAGGAAAAAAACGGAAATACTGCAGTGACCCAGTAAAAAAAAACAAAAACTTCCGACACGTGCCAGCCCCAAGAGAAAATCTTAACATATACAGGGAGGCGAGAGATCGAAGAGATCATCGGGATATCGGAGATAAGCTGTCTAGAAAAACACTAAACAACCTCCTAGGGTTGCAATTTTTCCATCTATCTATTATCTGTTTTATCTATGTTCTCCCCAGGATGGATTCCAAGTTGTTTTTCCAGGTTAGTCGTGCGTTTGGTGCCACGCGCCAATGCCATAAAGATGGCTTTTGGGGGCAGGGGAAGATCACAAAGTGGAAGATCCCAGCCCACAAAAGAAAGAGATATTATATACATACAGTACTTATAATAACAGTAATCAAGAGATCTCCCCAACACATTAGAGAGAGAGAGAGAGAGAGGCTGTCGGGGGCGCCTGACGACAGAGCCACAGAGTCAACAGCGGTGGCGGTGGCAGAGGCGGCGGTTGGTGGGTGGGTGGTTGGGTTGGGTGGAAACAACAATAACAAACGCTCACTCGAACAAACAACAAACAAAGCAACAAACGGACGGAAACGGAGATAGAGACGGAGAATGCCACAATAGAGCGAGACAGTTATCTACGTTGGGGCAGAAAGAGAGTGATGGATGATGATGGCTGGAGCGGGGGTAGGTGTGGGGGTTAAGGGGAAGCTATAAAATCGCATATAAAGATTGTGCGGCACGTGCCGCGCGCGTCGTCGCGCCGTCAGTGCCGTCAGTGCCGTCAGTGGGGGCCAGCAGTAGGCAAAGCAATGGCCGAAGGCGAATTTCGAATTTCGAATTACGAATTTCCAAGCGACGTGCAAGTGATCGCGACAGCTCTGCTGCGGCGCACGTCACCCGCTCGTTACCGTCCGTTACCCCACCCCACCCCACCACACTCCACCCCTGCATTCGCCCACTGATCGCCATATTGTTCGCTGTTTGCCTGCTGGCGGCGGAACTGCTCTGTTTTCATAGGCGCCATGGGGTTAATGGAGCATGATGGCGTTTTCAATTTGAACGCTGCACAAATTATCGTCCATCGCGGTGCCAGGGGGGGGGCGGGGGAGGGGTGGAACCTATCTAAGAGATACGCCCAGCAAACAGAGATACACTGTCCAGCAGGAACAAGAGGCGATAGCTGTAACTGTAGTGGTAATTGAATTAGAATTATTTGCCTAATTAGAAAGTTCAAAGCCATAAAAGTATCTGCATTAATTTGCTGATCCCCCCCTTGGCCTCTTGGCAGCTGAAGGAGGGGTGGGGGGGGCAAGATCTGGGAGGGAGGGATAGGCCTATCATGGGGCTCTAAGACCTGAGGCCTCCGAAAAAGTATCGCAGTACCGGCTCCAAGTCTAAAGTACTCGGCGCTTTGCTGACGCACGAGATGATTATCAGGCGAGAGAGGTCTGAAAGAGATGGGCCAGGGCGGTGGTCAGAGAGGGGGTGTGGTGTGCGGACAAGGCAGGGCAGGGGCAAACGATCGTTGCTGCTGCTGCTGCTTCTGCTGCTGCTCCAATGGCAATCAGCAACACGAGCCCCAGCCCCAATTGAGCGTGCTGCTCGTGCTGGGGAGCTCGTGCCGACAACAACGACAGCGACAGCGACAACGACAACGGATCGATCGATCAGTCGTTCGGTCGTTTGGTCAGTCGGGCGGTCATTCATTCAGTCATTCAGTCAGTCAGTCGGTCGATCGGTTGATCGGTCAGTCGAGCGCCACACACCGAATTCGTTATGGTAATCATCATTAGCTGCGTCGTCGCGTCGCCCTGCCTGCCTGCCTGCCTGCCGGCTCGTGTGCCGGAGCCCCAGACGCCGCTTTTTTGTGTTGCTTTCTGTTTTTTTGTTGTTAGCCAAAGGTCAAGCGCAGCGCACTCTCCGAGTGCGAGATAGAGCCAAAAATAAATCGACTCCCTCCAGGAAAAACTGCTGGAAAAGTATTTCCGTTTGATCTTTGCATCAAGCTCTGGCTATCGCTGACTAAACTGTGGGTTCACCGACTTCTCAGAATCGGCTACACTATATACATACATACATACATACATATATAGTGGCCCTGGCCATGGGCTATGGCAGGGGCTGTTAGCACTTGACTCGTTTCGAGACTTTTGTCAACGCAAACGGCTTTCCGCTTCCTGCTGCTGCTGCCGCTTGAAGTTTGAAGAAGGGTTCCGACCTGTTTGTTTGTTTGTTTGTTTGTTGGCCAGCAAATGCGGAAACGGACAGCCCCTCTTACAGAAGGCGGAACTGCTGCTGGTTCAGGTTTTGGGTTGGGTTGGGTTTGGGTTTGGGTTTGGGTGGTGAGTCGCTTATCAATCGCTTTCCCACCCGTGTTGGAAGGTCAACATCTTTGATGTCTTTTGATAAGCACCGCCGAATGGTTTGCTCTTTGGGGTCGCTGCCATTTATGACTTTCCCCTCTAGCTAATTAGCTTGTACTCGAGAGGCAGCGACAGGGGCAGGGGCAATGGCAGTAGCGGGACTCGGACTCGGATTCGGATTCGGACTCGCGGGTTGTTTACTTAGACGCCGCTCGAGATGCGATTAGATTGAGTGGCGCAATCGAATGGCATGGCCCCATCCCACCTCCGTCCTCCTCATGATTGATGGTTTATTTTTAGTCATTTGCGGATTATTAATATTCCATTTTTTATTGTGACTCCTGGACTTCGAGTGGGTCGACGGTGTCGACTGTGTGTCGAGTGGTCGAGTGCCGTGTGTACGGGGTAATCAGCTCTCCCCAACTATAGCCGCAAAGTGTACTATTTTTGTTTTTGTTGGTTTTGTTTTTTTCGATTATTTCTGTATTTTTTTATGGCAGACACTGTTTTCGCGGACACGGACTTTGGCACACTTCTTGAGGGTCCCCACCACCCACCACCACCAAACCATTATTTTAGGGGGCGCTTTATCTACGAATACGAGTATTATTGATAGGGGTAGGACCGGATCGTACTGGACCTACTGCGCTTCCATTTTTCAATGGGGCACCCGGGTGGAGAGTCCACGTGACTTTTGGCACACAGAAGGGCACTCACGGGACAGGGATCTTTGTTGAGGAATGGGAATGGGCATGAGCAGGGGCTCGGGGTATATACAACTGACTTTTGATTACCCGACAGCAGGTGCTCCAAGCAGGTGCAACAATCAAGTGTTTTTTATAGTATTACAATATAATAGTATTATATAGTATCTGCTTTATAATTTGTAGGGATTCAAAATGCCCCAAAAGTTCAAAAAAGGGTTAAAGAAGAGAGGGTAGAGAGGCAAGGGAGGGTCATGCATGGGAGGACAGGAATCTTCAATGGAAAATACATAAATCTATAAATGATATTAATAAATAATAAATAAATAATTTAATATACATATACAAAAATATATTAAAATAAATAAAAAATAATAAAATATACATATTATAAATATAAATAATATAGTAGATAAAAGTAACAAAATATAATAGATTAAATATTAATATTTAAAAATTAAATGTAAATAGATTTAATTTAATTTAATATATAAAAATAATACAAATTTTAATGTTTCAGTAATCGATTTAAGTAAATAAATATATAAATAAATAGATATAATATAAATATAACTATAAATAGATAAATAAATAGATATTTACATACATATGTATGTAAGTCTATTAATAAGAGCGAGAGGAGAGGAGAGGCTGCCATTAGAGGCTGCCTGGGAATCGGCAATTGCCAGGAGGAGAGGTCTAACGGAAATAGCGGATAATGGAGAATCGATGGGATATGGATAGATCCCGTTAGCGCAGAAATTGAACGAAGAATAGATAGCATAGGATATCCCTCTACATCCCTTTACTCTTTAGAGATCGCTCTCTACAGAACTCTGGAGCATCCCAACGGCAGACAGATTCGAATGGAAAAGTGGAAAACCCCTTTAAACTGATAAAATTCTAAAAAAAAAAATGTCGTACACCCCGGAAAATCCCACTCCCATCGTGATATGTTATGTATGTCCGACCCCCCCCCCACCCAATTATGTGATACGATGTCATGACATTCTTTGAGCCTCACCTTCGCGCACTCTTTATCTGAATGCCGTTCCAATGTCGATGGCTTCTGGAAACCACCCCCAAGCACAGCACACCCCTTCCCCTTCCTTTATTCATTCCAATTATCTTTTGGCCCGAAAGTCGAGCCCACTTCAGGTTCTGCTTTGGGGCCCTGTGACGGCTGGTGGGCGGGCGAGTCAATAACACTTTGAAAAATTGACCAAGTCCCCCGCCCCACTCCCACCAAAAAAAAACCGCATAAAAAAAATCTTATCGCATAAGGAGCGTGACAGTCAGCGGCACTGCCACTGGCACTGGCAGTGGCACCCTCCTTGGTTCCTACCGGTAGCCATATTCTAGTCACCTTCTTATCATGAGATCCACACACACACACACGCACACGCACACGCACACGCACACAAAGGAGAAAAAACTCGTGCTCCCGCGATTGTTATGTGAACGGGAACGTCAGCCGACCTTATCAGAGAGGCCTACAATATATACACACACATACATACATATAGATGTATGTAGATGTATATGTAGATATGGTATGTGTGCATATATAGTATAGTATAGATTATATCTGGAAAGGTAGCTGTTGTGGCTGTTGACTGTTGACTGTTGGCTGGGGCATGACTTTTTGCGTGTACCATGACGAATGCGAGAAATGCTATTTTTACAACAGCCCCAAAACAGGCAGAGCAGCCAGACCCAACCCTACCCCACCCCAAACCCCAACCCACCCACAAAAGCAATGAACTGTACAAAATTTTCCATGAATTCCGTGCTATTTGTTTTGTTTCCAGCCAGAGACCAGAGACCAGAGCCCCATCGTTGTGTTGTGGCGTTTTATCAATAATTATTTTGTTGTGCCCGCCACTGCCTCCTCCTCGAGTGGTGTGGTGTGGTGTTGTGTTCTTATCAACACCTGAGCCTCAAATGGGGGGGGGGTTAGAACTGCAGCAGCTGGAGGGAGCAGAGGGGGAGACAGGGTCTGGGTCTGCTCGTGTGACACAGACCCCGCGCACAATCACGTAGCCCCCATCGTACACATCGCAGCAGCGTCGTCGTCTCTCTGCTATAATTAGACACAAATGCAAGGCTGCAGCGATCGATCGATCGCTGGATCGATCGATTGAGCACTATCTATCGATCTGCTGTCATGTGTAAACCATACCCTTGCCTAAGGAGTGGGGCTTCAATCTGCTTCTATTTGCTAATTGATTGGGCGGGACAGCGGCGAAGGGCGGGGGAGGGTGATCTATTGATTGTCCGCTCTTATCACTACTCGATGGCTCCTTGAGAGTGTGGAAACTTTTTGTGGCCAGCTCTCGCCCGGTGGCCATTTTATGTTCCATTTTTGCCATTGTGTACAGACAGGTTCCCCTCCAATCGATGGATAATTTAATGCATTACAGCAGGCGGCCATTATTCAAAAATGTTAGCTCTATCCTGCTCTCTCTCTCGCTCTCTCTCGCTGTTGCTGCTGGAAAATAATTAAAGTTGCAACAGCATCCGAAGGAGCAGCTGCCACTGCCACTGCTCTACCACTGCTCTGCTCTGTTGGGTGTTAACTTGCTTAACGTGCATCAAGTCGCATGCAATTATGAGATGCAAAAGGGTTCGGCCAGGCCAGTGCTACGCGATTCGCTGAAAATGCAAATGCATCCCAAGTCCCCGATCCCCGATCTCTCTCTCTCTCTGTGTAATTGAACAATTTTGCTGCGTGGCAGCTGCTGCAGCAATGGCGGAGTGGATCACAGTGGTTGCAGCACGCCATAAACATTCAGGAGGAGAAAAGTGCCATCTTTCTATGCATGTATCTCTCTTCACTTTCACACATCGACGCAGCAAATAGATGTCTCAGATCTGAGCAAATTGATAATATCCACAGGATCGTTAGCCCTTTTTTGTTGTCATATATCGAGGAACCACTGTTCGCTGTTCGCTGTTCGCCGGCCCAGGGTCAGTGCAATGTTTATTTAGGCCCCAACCGGCAGCAGCAGCCGCACACGACGCTGGACAGCAAAGATGAGGATTCCAGGCCCAAACAAAGGCGTTGGCCATAACAACTCAATATACAAGGCAGAAACGGGCAACAAAAGCCAAAAAAAACAGAAGGGGAAACCGAAAAGGGAAACACAGATACGAGATACGGGATACGGATACGCGTAGGGAGAGAGAGTGAGAGATGCGATGCGATGCGATGGATCGTTGTCTCAGGCCATCCTCTGGCTGGCTGGCTGGCTGGCTGGCTGGCTGGGAGGCCTGCGCGAACATTTATGTAAATACCAAAATGGACGTGAACGTGGACGTACGCAAACGTGGACCTTGACTTCCATGTAAATTTCATGGGGACCTTCCGCAGGCAGTCTGGAAGGCAGACAGGCAGGGCCCCGCAGGTGCGAACTACTTTTCAAACTACCGATCGGGGACTCGCACTCATAGAAATATGTATGTTTACTTGCCACCCTCCCTCCTCCTTCCAGTCAAAAGTCAAAGGCAGTTAATTAGCTGCCTGGCTTCTAATGCGTGCCCCTCGGGCGTATGAGTAATGTCACACCCAGAGGCTACAGAGCCAGAGCCCAGAGCCCAGAGCTCGCTCGAATATCAAATATTGACAGACACAAGGGGCTCTGGCTCTGGCTCTGTGCTCTTCGGGGTTGGGCTCCATTGAACGTCAACGACTCTTGAACCAATCCGTCCGTTCGTCCCCGAGGAACTCTCTCTGTGTGTCTCTGTGTATCTGTATCTCTGTGTCTGTGTGTATCTGTGTCTGTGTGTATCTGAATCTGTGCAAACAAGAAAGTGACTGGCAAATATTGACACCGTTCGACCGATACCGAGTGCTGCAAAATGAAATGGGAGAAAAGCACAAAAAAAAAGAAAACAAAAGCGAAATTCAGTCGGATATCGGGGCAGAAGGAAAAATACATATTATAGTAGAGGCCTCCCCTACCCTCCCCCCCCGCTCCCCTCCCCCGTTCGGAGGCCTGTCGTGGGTACCAGGGTCGTCTCCGATTGCTGCCGCCGCTCCATTGACGTAAATGCGGTGGCAAACGACAAAATAACAATAACTCCAACAATCACAAGACATTTTGAAAATGACGCGTGCTGTTCCCTGCCGCTCCCTTGCCTCAGCCCCAGCCCCAGTCCCAGTCCCACACACCCAGAGAGCCCCCCCGCTCCCACCTGTCAAAAGGCACACGGCATTGCCAGTTCTTTCCTCTGATAAAAGTGTTTAACATTCATTAAGATTAATAATAATAAAGGCTGAAGGCAGCAACCAGCGGAAGGCAGCAGAAGGCAAGCAACCAGCCGACAGCCGAAATCCCAAACGAGTTTCAAATACAAAAGATACTCCTTTGAGGGCGACATAAATACCCCCCATTCCGCCCCTTCCTCGCATAAAACACAAAAGTTTTTATGTCTAATTTTTCTAATTTTTATTCGTATCCCAATGGACGGTATCTGCAAATATAGCCATCAAAGGAGAAGAAACTCCGCTGCCAAGTAGAGGAGTCCTGGTAGTCCGTTATTCTTCAAGCTCTCCTCTTCCGACCTCCTCGATGATGGCAACAACAGAGCAGAACAACAAGGGGGCGCAACCCCGGGGAACCACGGGGGCAACCACGAGGGTCCACAATTCTATTTTAATAATCCCAAAAAATGATTGTTACTGTTTTTTTGATGAAATTGTTGTTTGAATTTTAATTATGGTTTTTATTTTGGTTTTAATTTGAAGTTGATTTGATCTACCGAATAAACGGGTATTATAATGTACATATATGTATGTATACTTTCTTTAGATATGTAATTCATATATGTATGATGAGAACAAATATATCTCTGTCAATGGAATCTGCATGAGAATAACTTTTATTTCCAAAGAAATGAATGAATAAATTGATTAAATCTGCTATTTCCAGTTGACTAACGATGACTTGAATAAATTCTTTGGCGGTGGGGGGAATTCTAAGCAAATTCTAAGCAAATTCTAAGCAAATTCTAAGCAAATTCACAAATATTCTACTATTAGAAGAAGTGACCTCTGGGGCAAGATTAAGGTCTCCAAAGTAGGCCTAAAGAAAAAAGATCATTCGTATAACGATTAGAATTCCCTCACAAAATGTAGGCCAACAAAGTCCCTTAAATGGCATTTGGAAATACATAAACATAAACATACACATATGTATATACTATATATGTACAGCTGCGTCCAAAATAATAGTAGTGCCGATACAAACTTTCATTTTTCCTCAATAGCCAGACTTAGGAGCGCTTCCCCGAAAGTTGGTTAATTTTTATAGTAACCTAGCTTATTTCAGATTATAATAATAGATAACAACTTGAGAAATTTCCCCCAGATTTTTAGAAAAAAATTAAAATTTGAAAATACTTAGAAAATTACCCGTTCAAAATAATAGTAGTGCATTTTTTCAAAAGAGATTACAGTCGAACAAAATTTTCTGAGAGTGTCCTTTATATCCGATGAAAGACATCCATATGTGTACTAAATTTTCATACTTAGTTGAGTAGCCTTGGATTTCTATAACGGCTGTACAGCGACTTGACATGAAGCTACCCAAATTGTGGCATTTCTCTATGAAAATCGAGTTCAAGGACCTTTGTAAAGCGTCCTAAAGTTAATTATTTTTACATATTAGACTGCTCTATTTACATTATACAATAAATTATCAATTTGATTAAGATCGGTTGACCGATTTGTTCGTTCCATTGACTCTACCTTGTTGGTAGCGAACTACTCTTTGAGAAATTTGTGGGTGTCCTTCAGATTGTTGTCCTCAGGGACCCCCCAAAACAGATGCATGTCCAATGAGACATAAGGTAGCATCATATCGGCCAATATTCCAACCTATAAATGACGAGCGATTGTACTTATAACACATATACTGTCCAAATATTGTAGTATGAAAAACTCGCCCCAACCATCATTGAAGACCCACCGTATTTTACAGTTTTGAAAGTTTATTTTGGGGAAAATTGATATTGCTGTGGTCGTCTTAGATAGTAACGAGATCTATGGCCACAATACAAAATTAATTTTGGACTCCTCCGAAAAAAAAATATTCCTTCACTTTCTAATGGTCAATTTATGGAAATATCTGGAAAACTTCAAATTTGTGACTATGTTTGTTTTTGCCAGAAAAATTTTTTTCTTGAGTTTTTTACTTTTAAATTATAGTCTTTAAGGCTTCATCTAATGGTCTCAAAAAGAGTTTCTAAATTAAAAAATGTTTGTAAGACTGCAATAGGAGCGAAAGCATCGTACCTCCTCTGTCGTAGTAGTCGATCGACTGATGTTTTGGCGAATAACTTCACCGATCGCCGGTTTTACCATGGGTTTCTTATTTAATGTTATTTCTGATAGTATAAACTGAACAACCAATGATATTTTTTACCTCGAGATACTACTCTCCTTCTGAAATGAGCCCTCTAATCAGTTCGAGCTTTTGGGCACTATAGGGCTTGCCACGCCCCAAGATACCGACGCCAAATGACCAAAAAGGAAAATATAAAAGCTTAAAACTATGAAATAAACCATTCAAGTATTATTTAAAAGAAAAAACTTTGCAAAAAATGTAGTAGATTTAATAATATTCAAAATTTTCTGTAGCACTGCTATTATTTTGAACGCTTCGAAATGCCGATTTTATGCGAAAAAGCTAAATATATGACTAAAAAAAGGAGTTAAGAAATTTGAACTGTATTTTTAAGTACAGCAATACTGTGCTAGTTGCTGAGGTAAAAAAATTAATTCGATTGCTACAGTTGTTTCGGAGAAAATGAACAATATGTAAAGCCCATATCAGCACTACTATTATTTTGGACGCAACTGTATATATATATTTTTATATGTATGATGTTTAGTATTGTCTGAAGCGCCACAGCAACAAGTATTTAATGAATATTTATAAGGCCTGGTCGATCAGGTATTTTATCGGAGACTCTTAGAAAACAAGTCACATATTTTAGTGTTTCGAGATCGATCGAGATTCTATCCCCCCGAAAACTATAGTATGCAGAATATTTTGCCAGATATTCCTCGAATCGGATCGGTGGGAGTAGGGAGGGGGTGCTAGAAATTAGCATAGAGACAGACCTCGAAACCCTAACCCCGAACCCTCCCAGCTGTCGCGAGACGCTTTTCTAATTCAATTTTAATTGTTTTGATGGCCCCACCGCACCACTGGCTTCCACCACATCCACCGGCTGGGCTTGACGTCAATGGAATTATAAAAACAAATACAGATGCTGGAATAACAACAACAACAGCAACAACAACAGCAGCAAATACGAGAGTAACTGTCTGGTTCGAACCGACAAACTGGTTCGATGCTCTACGATCTACGATCTCTGGATCTGGCCTCACGGTAACTGGAGGAATGTCGGAGCTGGGTGCTGAGTGCTGGGATGCTGGGATGGAGCGGATACCACCTCATGAAAACCGTGACTCTGAATACATCTGGACACGCTACACGCCTTATGTACATATTGTATGTACATATATTGTATCTGAGGGTTAGGCAACGCATCTTTGCATCCGTGACTATGAATCTGATCTGGGAATCTGAATATAAAAGTTACGCCTTCGATTTCACTGGAATATTATTATTCTATTTTATTCAGCTCTGCTCTGTGTTTTTGTTTTGTTTTTTTTGGGGAAATTTCCATGGCCTTTGAAATTGTTATTTGTTTGTTTGTTTCGTTTCGTTTCGTTTCTGTGCGTTGCGTTGCGTTTGTAGGCTCTGCCGCTGGCTCTGCCTTTGCCTCTTGTTGTTCACTTTCCTATAGAAACTTAAATGATTCTACATCTTTTATGTGAGAGCAAAACGAATATAGAGTACTCTTATGGAAAGCATCTTTTGATCAAAGCATCTTTCAAGGAATAGTCAAGGTATTGCTATTGCTTTTTCCATCTAAACTTAAAGATTCCTTTGGAACCTTCCCTGATATTATAGTAATATAGTGTTCATCCATAGTAATCTTTCAGCTAAACAAAAAGAACCCTAAAAACGAATCCCGAATCTCTCTTTTTCCCCTCAAATAAGTGAGAGTGTTCTCCGTGATTCTCTGTTCTCCTGCTCTTGGTGGCAACCCCTTCCATTATATCGGAGTACTCTCCTCGCATAGATCAGGGTATGGCTGACACTTTCGATGATGTCTTATCGGGGGAGCGCACGCCACGCCACGCCGTTCGCTAGTGGGGACCGGACCGGACCGGCGCTGATTGGTCCCTCTATAAAAAGCTTCGCTGCTGTTGTTCCAGTTTCTGTACCAACAATCTGTTATCGCCCACAGGAGCGCGTCTATCAAGCGATGACTCGCACACACGAACACACACACAGACACACACACACACACAGAGGTTTCTGGCAGGCAGATCACACAGATACAACAATTTTTTGATATACTCACGCGACCTTCAGTCGTAGTCGTTTCACGTGTTGCAGCCGATTGCGGCGTGATCGTGATTGTCCTCAAAAAAAAATAAGTCTGCCGACCGAGTCGAGTCTTTGGCAATAGCAGCAGCAGCAGCAGCAGACCAGGGGGAGAGGGTGGAGCAGAGGGGTGGGGGAGGGAAAGACAGAAGAGAGTGCGGTGATTGTAGAGCACACACACACACACACACAAGTTGATTGTGGGAGTGGGAGTGGGAGGGTGTTAAATCTTTGATAAAGCCAATTTATGACATCAAAAACGCTTTGTTTGTGTTTGTGTGCGTGTATCTGTGTCTGTGCCTGTGTTGATTGCTTAGCAACCTCTTGCCGCTGATAATGATGTTTATGAGATAGATACGTTTTTGAAAAACTTCCATAGATCTATACGAAAAACGTGACCAGAGCAGACGCTGGAGGGAGGTGAAGCCATTTGTAGCCATTGGAAATATTCCAGAACGTGGAAAACTGATCAGTGCAAACACATGTGAAAAGACGGGGCACCCCTCCTCCCTGTCCCTTTTGGGGCACAACAAATTCTAATTTGTGTCATCGTAAATAGCGTCAGGTTATCAATTAAGCTATTGATTTATGCATCATCGTAAATCGAAAGCAATAACAGTGGCAGCAGGCAGCAGGCAGCAGACAGCAAGACAGTTCCAGAGCCAAGGTCCAGGTCCAGGTCCAGGGTCTCCTCGTTATGACAGCCCCTTAATAGCATTTCCATTACAGACGAAAATGGTTGCCAGGGGGAGCGGGAGAGCGGGAGGGGTAGCTTCAATTAAGGCAGCAGCAGGCCACACCAAATAACCAGGGCGTTACTTCTGGTCTCAGGTCGGTTATCCTTAAAGGGTTTTTAATTAAATTTCACAAGCCTCCCTCCCTCCCTCCATCTCTCTCTCCCTCTCTCTCACTCTGTTGGGCTTTCCGCTTCTTTTTAATTGAAATGTGTTCAAATTACTTTGAAAGTGTGAAGTCGCTGCACGTTCGATGCATCTCCCTCGCCTCTCCTCGCACTCCCTTCCGCTCCTTTAGGTATATTTTGTATTTTGCAATTTACGTTGTCAATTTTAACGCCCCGAAAATACATATCAGTGGCAACAGAAGGGTCTGGGTCTGGGTCTTCCATCTGGGCTTTCATTTAACCATTTCTGTGCGCTCTTCTTTCTGCCGTTGCTTTTAGTTGGGTGTGAAATCTGAAGTGGCGTTGATAACTCCGAGGGTCTCCTCCGCTCCGCTCAACGGTTAACGGACTGGCTTAATTGTTATTGCTTATGACGTCGGTGGCTGCGGAGGGGCCTTGGCTATGCTCTGCCCGAAGGTCTCTGATTTCATGGGTATATCTGATTCCGATTTAGATCGTGATTAGAGTGGCCTGTGATTTGTTTGTATCTTTATAGGTTTGCGGTTTCAAATCAAGACTCATTATCGCACCTTCTAGTGGTACTCTCTGGGGATGACTGGCTTTAGAGATCCTAAAATTGATCGTGCAAATGCACTAAAATATTATGAGTTCTTACTACTTTCGCTTTTGTAGGGAACATCTACATGTACATATTGTAGATGTAGATACTGTAGATATTTACATGTAGATACATATTTTTGATAGTTTTTTGGAATAAAGAGAGTAAATAACAGACAATAATTAAATAGAAGTAATGATATTTTATTTATTGTAATCTTTTATATAATATTTTGTAAAAATTGTAATGTTTAAGAATTCGATTGAGGTAAATACTAGCCAAATAATAGGAAGTAGCTGAATAGCTGGGATAATGCTGAAGGATTGTCCATATCCGGAATAAAGTAAAGTTTGTCAAATGGAAACTTTCGCCATTCCCCCAGATAAATATATTCAGGAATTTGTTATCTTTCAACTTTTAATATATGTATGTATATTTCCATATTATATTCCATTCGCATTCCGTTATCATTATTTCCCCTCCATATATCGTTCTAATTCTGTTTGTTTCCACACACAAAAAAAGAGACAAAAATTCCAGCAATAAATTCATCCGTTGCTCGGGTGTTTGCCATTTTCGTTTTGTGCACAAACAGAACAGAACAGAAAACAGCGACATGCGACTAAACAATTTCATGCACACAAAAGTAAAACAAAAACAAAAGTAAAATAAAATATGGTATGCATATGAAAGCCCCACAAAACCGACAAAAACAAAACAGAATAACCCAAATAAAAAACAAAGCCGCAATCGAGCGAGAAAAACTTATTACAAAAATTTCCCAAAGCAAAAAAAAAATGGAATGGAATATAGAATACGAGCGAGAAGGGAAATTCCCCAATTAGTTCGATGCCACACGCTTTCCGCTTTTCGCTCTCCGCTTAGTACAAGGCCAAAATTATCATGGAAACAGCTGATAATCGAGCCGAAAACGTTTGATAGATAAATAGACACAGAGACCGGCAGGAGTAAACTTGACCCAGTTCTACGTGTAACGATAAGACAGTCTTGGCGGCAGTCTGTGGGGCAGACTTCCCTCCTTGAAAGGCTGCTGCCTGCTGCTGAGATCGCGTGTGGGGCCCGTCACTTACGTGAGCTTTCGCTGCAGCTCATTTCCATATTTTGGCTGCAGCTGCAGTCGGTCCTTGTGTGAGGCGGCGGCGGCGACCGCCAACAGTCACGACCCCACAGGGTCTCAGCTCCTGGCTCCAGGCCTCCTCAGACCTCAGATCTCAGAGACCTCCATTCATGTGCCGCTGCTGGCTGCAGCTCACTCAATTACTATAATTTGCTGCCACGACTGGGGAGTGGAGAGTGGAGCGTGGAGTCTCTTCTGGCTACTGATTGAATTTCAAATTGCTCAATTTTTGGGCGCAGATTTGCGGTTGGCCACAGCCCCAGAGCCCCACACACAGTCCGATCGCCAGCGTCGCCAGCGAAAAGCGAAATTATGTTATTCCAGCGATAAACTGTTTGTTCCTGCGGCATCTACATCCGACTCTCTGCAGACCAGTCATAGCCCCAGCTCCAGCACCAGACCCTGTTCCAGCCCTCCACCAGGACCACCATGTGTGTTGTGGCTCTCGATCTGAGATTCGGATGTGGCTGCCGCTGCCGCTGCTGCTGCTGTGGCGGGTAATTAAACAGGCCCCCAAAAACCAGAACTGCTTTCAGCCTATCTCTTGCCACAAAACAACAAAAAAAAAGCGCCAATTTTGTACAGGGATTGCCCCAAGGAAAAAAAGAGTATATAACTCTTGGCGAGCCTTGGAATCTTCAGAAATCTTCCATTTTCGATTGTAGATCTATGTATTAACTTTTATGAAGGTTTCGGATCATTGATTGAAACAGATTCTAGTTAATCATTTTCCAGCAAAAATCGTAAGAAAACAGACAACAATTCATTTTTTATGTAGATATTAGAATGGAGCTTAGCCCCAAAATTGGGGATGTAATTTACCACCACGACAGTCGATAGAATGATGGGTTCAACGATCCAAGGTTCAAGGATCCAACGGAGACTTAAGCGTCTATGTACGTCCCTCAAATAGAAAAAAACTGGAATAATTCTACAGATATTGCTAAACTATTAAACTCCTTAAATATCAATAATATTTTATCATATAAAGTTTAAGTTAAACTGATTTCAAATAAAAGCATTTATTAAATATAAAAAATTATAATAAAAAATGTCTCTTAATATTAGTTTTGTTAAGTCTCATAAAGTATTATCCAATGCTGTAAACAATTTCAGAATAAACCAAAAACCAAGAACCAAATGTACGATTAGTTTTATGAAGATCGATGATCGATAATCGTTGATCGCTGATCGATGAGAATGCAAGTTGTTTGCACTCGCGTAAATCTAATCGTTTTTCGGGCCATAAATCCAGCCACCATTTAACCGCATAGTAAAATTGGGGGGAATTTGTTTTGTTTGCTAATCTCTGACCCATTTATAAGATTGAAGGAACTTTGAATGGAAGTTAAGATTAAAGAAAAACGATAGAACGACTGATTGATTAAAGATGATTCATTGAGGGTATTCTAGTGGCCACTCCTACAACCCTTTATGCTAGAGCATTCGACCATTCGATGCTCTCCCATGGGAGTTTCTTCCTTTTAATCTCTCTCTAAGTCCCCCGATTGGCGGGCGCCCCGGATGTTATTAATTAATGCCAAAAAGGCACAAAACCACGAATGGGGGATGGGGAATGGTGGATGGGGTATGTGGATGGCGATACTCGTATCTGGGAGTCGGCGTTATATGGAATTTACTTGTTAGAGGCGGCGGCGACGGCGGCAGCAGTCAGCTAACGAGCCGCTCACGCCGCATGCCGCAGCTTCAAGAAACAGCCGCAGCAGAAGCAGCAACAGCAGCAGCCCAAAACTTTATAAAGTTGTTTGTTACGCATGCGCCTGGGCCTGATCTTTTTTTTTTTTTTGAGCCTCTTGGCATCGTTTTTTGCTTTGTTTTGTTTTGTTTTCGATGACGGTCCGTCGGCGGTTTGCTTTGACGCGGTTTTTCCATTCATTTGCATACATTTTGTGCTTTTGCACATGGCAACCAGACGCGACTCGGTCGCAGTTCCGATCCCCCAGCAGCAGCAGCAGCAAATGTTGCGAAATAACTCTGGACACACGCTCCACCAGACACCACACAGCACAGAGAAGATGGAGCCAGAGCCAGAGCCAGACAGAGTCTCGGACGACGTCGTCGTCGTCCCTTTGAAGCAGCAGCAACAGCAGCAGCAGCCTCGTAAATGCCACAGAGACCGACCAGAGACCAGAGACCGCAAGTGCATTTGTAGCGATTTTCACAAGTCGTAGCTAATTTTCTGTTGGTTTCTCGCTTGGCTTGGCTTTGGCTTGGCTTTTGGCTTCATTCCATTCCCCCATTCATTATCACAACTGCCGACTGCCGACTGCCGACTGACGGACTGCCGGACTGCATTTCATATGTGAAATATTTTTGCTGTGGCTCTGGGCTCTGTTCTGTGGGAATTTCCAATGTTTTTTTTTTGTTTGTAGGGGGAGACCAGGCCCTGGGGTTCCTTGCGGTACTCGAAATATGAATTTATTTGAATGGTTTTTGGCTAGAGTGTGAAAACAATTCAATAAGATATATAAATATAAGTGGAATAATGATTTTCCATTGATTTGGATGAACATTGGAATATTTCTAGTCTATTTCTAGTCTAAAACTGGTACTTGGATCACTTGTATTCCCTTGGATGTTTGATCCATTCAATAGATAAATCATCTCAGGTATTTTTGTAGTTATAGATGGAAATGGAAACCTTTAATTCTGCCATTGAAAGCTTTAGTCACCCATCCAGCCATCCATCCATCCATCAATATGCATGTCTCATAATCAAAACTTGAGACCCCCAAAAAGACAATAGACCCCCCCCCCCCCCCCACCCCCACCAAAACCGTTTCCATGTGTACCAATTTGGGGGGTTTTTTCTTGTTGTTGTTGTGGCTTTGGGTCGTCGCCTAAATTTTGTGGCGCGTACGTCCTTCACGCTCGGTTGCCATTTGGGCACTAGCCGGCGCTCGCTCAGACCCCCACAGACACTCAGCCGACTTTGGAGCCGCGACTGTGCCACTGCTGTGGCTTGTGTTTTAATTGTGTGGTAAATATTTGTTACCAAGTTAAGTTTACTTGCACGTTAGGAATTTAGTTGGGAACACACAGAGTCGGCGAGGCTACGCGTGATGAGTGTCTCTGATCGATCCGCTCTGCTCTGCCACATGAAGATCGAGTGCATCTTCCTACTATAAGAAAAGCTCACAAGTTCCCTTCATTTGGACACATTTATTTTCGTTTTCCTAAGCAAAAGAATTCTAAAAAAAAACCATTAGAATTCCCAATTTTCATAGCATACTTTTTGGGGGCGTTACAGAATTCGGATATTTTTTGGGGTGATTCCTAGGGATAATCGAAATTAATCTATAATCAATCAATGGTTAATGGACGTTTTTAAAACCGTATATATGTAAATAATTTATTTTCGGATTTAATCACATTTTTTTTTTGGTCATTTAACACATTTTTAGTTTGATTCAAGTGCAGATTAGTTTAGTGGAGTCCGAAAGGGTGATGCAATATCCTCAAATAATGAACGAAAAAAGGTTTCCTTTGCTGTTGCAAGAATTGGCAAACGGTTCAAATGATGAATGCCACCAGGGCCCTGCAGGGGTGCAGCAGCAACGTCTATCGTCTATCGTCTATAGCTTCATGCTACTTAACTCTGCCAACTCATACAGATCATGTTGCTAGGCCCCCAAGCCCCCCTCTTGGCATCGGATGGCCCTGTCTTATGTAAGTAGGGGAGGTGGGGGCACCCTTCTAGCCATTGGTGCCGAAAGTAGGCACCATTCATAGGCTATTAACGCTCCACTGAAGAGCGGCGAAAAACAGAAACAGAAACAGAAACAGAAACACGCATCAGAGATACAAAATACAAGCAAACAAATCAGCAGAATGAAACATCGACAACAAAATGCTAAAAAGCGCTGCTCTGCTCTGTACTGCTCTGCACTGTTGGAGAGGAGGGAAACCCGTAGCAAAACGAACCCCAAACCCCGAAACAGAAACAAAAACAAAAAACAGAAACAAAAACAAAAAACAGAAACAGAAACCCAACGAGCGTATAGCATAGCCAACGCTATAGAGCAGCGCTCTGCTGCGAATCAGCGATGCGATTTGATGGATATTAAAATGACCGTAAAAAGGAATTAAGGTCTGTCAGACTTTGCAATTGAGTGAATACGGACGAGAGAGAGAGAGCGAGAGAGAGAGAGAGGCGGCAAATGGCAAACACAAAGAGTGCCCAAACATTTTTGCTGGCTGCAAAGAACAAATCTGCCACATACTGCATGCCACACAGCATACAACACATCGTAGTCGTAAAGCCCAGATTCTTCCCCCAAAAACACACACAAAAATATGAATATCCAAAAGTCGGCAAACTTTCAAGAGTGCCCCCCGTCCCCCCGCCACACAGAGGGTTGGGGTTGGGGTGGGGCAACAACCGCAGAACTTAATTAGTGTCATGTTGCACTCCCAACCGCCGAAAAAGACAAACGAAACGGAAATCGTCAGGACGCCAGGCTGACTGAATGATGACTGCCGCACAATTTGCGGCACAAGTGGCAGGCAGACACAAGTCTGGGGACAACAAAAATGACTCTATCCCAACCAGGGAGATCTCTGAAGATTTCTGGAGATCTTTCGCCCACCGTCTCCCGCCTCTACAGAGCGGTGGAGAGTGATTGCGATGGCAGCCAATTTGAGTGATGTAGCGACCCCCACACATCGCCACGATCTCTGCCACAGATAGCCATCATCTGTGTGGATCTCTTGGGGACTTGGGACTGGACGCAGCAACGGTGTGAAGTCCATCAATCGTTCGGTGTATCTGTATCTGTATCTGGCGTGCGACCTGCGTTCTTTCATTACCTTTACCTGTACCTGTACCTGTTCCCGTCCCCTGGCCTTGCATCTCCTGGGTGGCCATCTGAGTTTCGTTTTCATTTTGATGTTTGCTGTTTGCTGTCGTTTCTGCGACTGTCCATCCTCCGGCTGGAACTCACACGTTGCTATGCGGTGGCATTAATCATGGGGACC
This sequence comes from Drosophila athabasca, assembly GCA_008121215.1. NCBI lineage: Eukaryota > Metazoa > Arthropoda > Insecta > Diptera > Drosophilidae > Drosophila > Drosophila athabasca. The sequence continues at coordinate 59,567,250 of CM017796.1, read as the reverse complement.
GGACAACGGACAGCGGACAGCGGACAACGGATCCAACCATCAAACAAGAAGGAGCGAAATGTTATCATTTGCAGATCGAAGCTTTGGATACGCTTTTGTTTTTGGAAGAAAAACCACATTTGCATATAATAACGAGTAAACAGAGGAGAGGAATCCTTGGGCTTCTCCCACACGAGTGTTGCTGGCAACGAGAGCGAGAGGCCTCAGAGCGAGAGACCTCACAGCGAGAGGCCTCAGAGCGGGAGACCCCACAGCGAGAGGCCTCACAGCGAGATGCCTCACAGCGAGAGACCCCGCAGCGAGAGACCTCACAGCGAGATGCCTTAGAGCGAGAGACCCCACAGCGAGAGGCCTCACAGCGAGATGCCTCACAGCGAGAGGCCTCATTGCGAGACATTTGATAGAGAGAGACGTCACAACGAGAGTGCATCAATGTTGTTGTTGTTTGCTGGAGAGAGCGATGGATGGAAGGATGGAATTAATTGCAGAATGAGAGAGAGAGAGACAGATAGGTGCACTGGAATGACTGGCGTGATGCTTTCGTAGAACAATTGCGATGGCACTCGTGGCTCGAGGGCAGAATGCAACAACAGAAGCAGCCACTGGAGTCCATCTCTGACAGGTTTATTATACAGAAAGTCAGACAAAAACGAAAGCCCTTTGGCATCATCGATTGGCCAGAGTTCGCATAACAAATATCTGTCGAAAGTCGGCATACTCTTCGAGGGAAGAGCAAAAAGCCAGCCACCAATTAGGCAACAGCACAGCCACCACGAATTAGCCAAGGACTAGAAGACCCCAAAGGACCTCACAAAGTGTCTGTTGACTGTTGTCTGTGCGTGTGTGCGTGTGTGTGGTCTCAGCTTTAGCAGAATTTTGAGCAGCTGATTTTTGGGATTTCTGTGGATTTTTGTGGCTCTTTTTATTGGGATTGTTTTGTGTTTTTTGCCTGTCTATAATTACTGAGGCATTAAGCTCGTTTCCATGGCTTGGTTTTTCGGATCCGCTGGCTGGCTGCCTTGCCCACGCGTGCGCTACCGAAGAACCCATCCACTCCACTCCGACTCCGACTCCCCCCCCCCTGCCATGCCCCAACCGATTGCTGCCTTCAGCGATGGTGCACACACGACTAATTTTCCAATTGGAAAATCATGTGCTTTACATATGAAAAGGCCGCTGCGCGTGTCGCTCGGCCAACCATGTGAGTGAATAGATGTGAATACACTCATTCCCCGTATATACCTACAAAAAAAAAAAACGCAATTATATCGGTCGGTTGCATTTCGATACATTTGGTTGCCTTACGCCGCACACGACTGACCGCGCAGCAGCGCATGTTTTTGGCTGGCAGAGCAGCAGCAGCAGCAGCACCAGCGCCAAGGGAGAGGTGAGCGGACAGCAGGGAAGGGAGTACGGAGTAGGGACAAGGGTGGAGGGAGCGGAGCGGAGTGGAGCGGAGCCGAGCTTAGAGTCGTTTCAAAACACTGAAATTATAGAAAATCAAAAGTGTGACCGCTGCACAAACACACCGTCAGAAAACAGGGATCGTTGCGGCGCAGTGGCGTAGCCCCCCCCCTTGCCACTGCCACGCCACTGTCTGCACCTTCCAGCCAGCCACGTCTGGTGCATCCCCACCCTTTGGGCGCTTTGATTAATTTTTCAGAAGGCAAAAGACTTTGGATAGCAGTAGCGTGCCGCAACGCTGAACGCACCACCCATCCCCCCTCCCCGCTCGCTTTTAACCCGCTTTTGGTGGCCTGTCCCTCGCATTTAAGTGAATTTTGTTGCACATTTGCATTTAGATGACGGCCGGCAATGGCAGTGGCAGTTTGCAATTGTTTATGGCTTACACCTTAGAATGTTGCCACAGCCACAACTTTCGATGGCTGGCAAACAGATGGTCACTCGCAGTACCGATGCACCCGTTCCGTGGGTCTAGCGAAACGATAGCTTGTTGTTAACAGATAGCTGGAGAATCTGGCTGAAATAATGCTCTGAATCGAAAGGTTATATCCAGTATCCCGCATCCAGTATACGACTGCCAACAGCCAACCCTCTTCTCTTCCCCAGATTCTTTGTGCCACCCAGAATTCGCTGCTTTCTTTCTTCCCCTTCCCCAAGCTGCAGCAACTTTCTTTTTCATTTTGGTATAATATCAACCTTGAAATGTCTAAATTTACCCCAACAAAAAAAAACAAACAAAAAACAGCAGAGGGTTCCCCTCGGATATCATGAACAAAGTAAGAGGCTCATCTGAAAATTCCTTTGGGACGGGCAACAAATTATTGCATTTAAATATAATTTCCTTTAAAAATAAACTTAATGAAACAGCGGCGTGATGTGCAATTGACACGAAGAGCAGCACGGAGAGCAGCCATGAAAAAGCTGCTGCTGTATCTGAAAGATACAAAGATGGTATCTGAGGCTTACTGAAGCTGCCATTAAACCGAGGCTTGGGAATCATGGGCCAATGCAAACAATTTGCTTCTGCGTGGCATCCATCCACTGTTGCCACTGATTCCACTGATTCCACTGGCTACTTGCTACGCCGCAGACCACGCACACGGGAACCCATAATTATCCAGAGACCAGAGGGAGACGAATCCAGTCTCAGGCATCGTCGTGTCATGAGAAAAACGTTTATGGCACAACAAAAGCTCCAATTTGCCAAAGATATTTCGCAGCTGCTGCTGCTGCTGCTGCTGCTGCTGCTGCTGCTGCTGCTGCTGCTGCTGCTGTTGTGGGGTCCTCTGGAAGAGGGGGTTGAGGAGCCATGGAGTGGAGTGCATTATAATTAATCAAGAAATGTATGCACACAGAAATCAAAAATAATCATCAATGCGGCTTAAGGGAAGTGTGATGTGATGTGATGTGAAAGTGTTGCAACTTGTTGAAAGCGAATGATGCCCAGAGCCATCTCTGGGGCGATGACAGCACAGACACAGAAAGAGATGACAGGGGGGCAGCAACAGGCCAGCAGGCAGTCAGGCAGGCATCAAGTGTCCAACATTATCACCATCATCATCATCATCAGGTCGCATCGCATCCGTAGCCGATCGTGATAGGACCTGAAAACAAGGCGCTACAATTTGGCATTACATGAAAATTGCATTCGATATTAGCTGGAAAGGTAGACACAGACCCAGACACAGACCCAGACCCAGACCCAAACCCCAAGACCCGGTTTTGCTTTTTGGTTTTTCGGTTATGGTTTTGGGTTCCTCTTTAATTAGATGCCGCGTCAACAAGGTGCTAAATGGGCTGCCATTATAATGGAAGAGAAGAGGTTTTGTTTTTTGTTGTTTTTTTGGGGGCCGCCACCGCGTGGGTTGGGGGTCTGGTCTGGCTCCGAAAATGAAAGCTGAGGCCCCAGCTGTCGGAGGAGCTGTCGCTGTCGCAGTCGCTGCTGCTGTTGCTGTCCTGGTCTGGTCCACCCCAGGGGCATGCGTTGCTCTCCTTGTTCCGTCTGCTGTTGTCCGTGCTGTTGATTATGCAGAGGTGATAATTGCAGTGTCCGACGCGTCAAGATTTATTTTTTTCGATGCTTTAACGATGTGTTAAAATAAATTGCATACTTGTAACTTGAAGAAGTGAAGAGAGCGAGGTGCCCCAACCCCCACACACCCCTCTCTAACCCTCCCTAACCCTTTTCTCTCTCTCTGTCTGTCTCTCTGAAAAAACCCACAAAACGTCGCGCCTGTGTACATAAAAATTTAATGGGCGCCTTGCCACAGCTGCTACCCCCGATACCCCCATACCCCCCCGAAACACCATACCTTTCTGTAATTGCAGGGGCAGACTTATTAAAATATCAGAAATATCTGAGAATAAGGTGATAATGGGGCACACACGCCTGCAGATCCTGCACCCAGAGATGCCTCCCCGCCCCGCCCCACCCTCCCCTCAAACAGAGACATGAAAATACTTTCTAAAAATCGCAGATTTATTGCCCACTGAAAAGTTGCAATCTTTTCTTTCACTAACGGTACGTAATTCAATATTCTCTCCATACCATACAATACCATCTACCACTCCGAACCGAACCGATCCGATGCGATCCGCTCATCCTTTGCCTAACCTCAAAAATCTGGTCTCAAAGTCTGGTCTTCCTTCCAATGAATTTTGTAGGCAACCCAAAAAGGAGACTCTTTTTTTTTTTGGGTTTTGTAATCGGATCTCTGGACGAGGATATCGTATTTTTTCGACATTCGCCTGTTGCGTTTTTCTGCCTAATCAGTCGTGAATAATTTGCAGCTACTGTGTACGCCACAGCCACAGCAGTCGGAGGAGGAGGACTGGATGACTGGCTGACTGGAGGATGGTACGGTATGCTCTCCTTCCGCTTGGCTAAAGCGTGTCTGCAACATATGGTTGCATAAAAGAAGTCTGGCTCTTGCTCTGTCTCTGGCTGCACTTTGCAGTTCCCTTAGGTTCTGTCTGTGTATGCGTGTGTGTGTGTGTGTTTTTTTGGGTATAGCACGTGCTTCAATGCACATGACACCGAATCGCAACTGATTTTTGAATGTGCAAAATGGGCGGGGGATGACAGGAAGTGCTAGAGAGAGAGAGAGGGAGGGATATACCTTTAATTAACAAGAACTCTTTCTAGTTCTATCAAAACGATAGATTATGCCTCTAATTCGTATTCGATTCGATTCCCCCTCCCCCAACAACATTTGGTTAGGGATTAGGCAAACCCATTGAGCACTCAGAATGCTCGTCTCGAACCTTTGTTTTAATGTCGGGTTTTCCTCGAAATCCGCAAGGTTTGGTCCGCTCATCAATCCGTTCTGAATGCCACCAACGTTGACCAACGTCAAACCAATCCTAAACCAGGCCATAGCGATGGCAGCTGCCAGCACCACACAAAGACTGTGTGGACTGCGGACTGCGAGACAGGGACATATCCGCCCAGCAAGGCACAAGCTCCAACGAGGAGTCACTTCCCCAAAAACAAAAAAAAACGTCAGAAATCGGCAAATCATAAAAGCTTCAAATTCTTAGAAATTGTTGCCACAGCCTAGAAACTCTATCTAGTCATTGATTTTTGTGTGGCGGCTTTTTGATCTTTGGCCGGTGGATCGATGGATTGATCGGGCCAGGTCGGGCCGACAGCTGCTCCTCCGGCTGCTGCCTGGAAGGAAGGAAGGTCTCAAATCGCGAAAAAGGTTTGGAAGCTTGCGCATGCGCCAAACATTTGGTCACTGGACACAGTCTCCCAACTGTTTAGCTGCCAACTGTTTTTTGGCTTAAACGAATATGTATAAATTGACTTTGTCTACAAATATTAGAATGCCAGATCGGTTACGCAATGGAATCTCCGCCAGCTGGCAGTAAACGAGGCATGGGATCTACAGGTAGTCCAGAATAGATTTGTTTGGCAATGAAAAACGTTTCTCTGAATATACGAACGATGGGGTACACTCACCTTTTGCTCAATAATTCTCCACTCTCTTTTACCATCTTTTAACACAACTCTTTTCAATATGCACTTATTATTCTTGCGAGACGATTGCAAACGAAAACGGATGAACGAAGATCGAATAAAACGAACGAAAAACGAATAACGAATAACGCATAAAACGAACGAGCAAAAAATATACACATGCACTGCACACTCCCACCCTTTTCACATTTCTCACTTTGATCGGCGCCCATGCACTGCAAATGGATTTGGATTAAGCAAGAAACTCCAATAAAAGCTCAGAAAATATCTCTGAGTGTATTAAAACAAAAAGAACACTGGCATATTTTTTTTCTGGTGTATGTGCGTGCACACGCTGAAGGAAAGAGATAGAGACATTTCCAACATGTGGAATGCCTCACCTTATAATTAGACAGTTGGCAGGAGTTTGCAGCCCGCGTAATCCTTTTTATACACATATGTATGTATGTATGTATGTATGTATGTATGTATGTATGTATGTATTTCATCACTGCTGCTGTCACATGCTTGAATGAGAAGGGCACAAAACTTTGCACCCACGCAAACACACTCACACACACACAAATAAAAGCCACATAGCGGCAAAACGAAACACAAACAAAAAAATGAGACGCAATAGAACCGCGGCCACTCTGCTCATTTTTGGACATAGAAAAACATGAATTGATGCATTGCTCTTGTACTTCACTTTCACATATTTTCGTATTTTCTGCCTTTTCTTAGTCTCTTATTCTTTAGCCTCGTGTTTCGACACTGAGCTTGATTGATCACGCACTTTTTCTTGCACTTACATATATGAGATTTTTGCACTTTTTTGCACTGCTAAACATTATTGCACACACACACGACAATCCCGCTTGATTTTCAGAATTTTCCACGCTTTTCTTAACCCGAATCACGGAGCCGACTTGAAAAATGCGTTTTTATTGCTGGACCGCCAGGAAGTGCTAGCTTTGGGAGAGCGCGGTGCAAATGCAATGCGTAGGCGGCTTAGGTGCGCGTGCTCGCTCATTTCATGCCCTCCTTCCATGCTCCTCTTCCTAATTGCTTGCACATTCCATGCTCTCCGTTTGCATATTTTGGTAGTTGCTCTCTCATTGGAAATGTTTGAGTCCGCCTCCCACTGTTGGTAAAGGAATGGCATGGGATCGGTCGAAAATGTGTTGCTATGGGCACCTGTTGGTGGGAGTAGGAGTGGGAGTGGTATGGTGTAATCATTCTGTGCTCTTCTTCTTTTCCTCATCCTAATTGCAGACTCATTGGAAATGAAAGGGAAGGAGAAGGAGGCTTTGGCTATGTGCGGGAGAGCAAGAGGGGAAACCATCAAGTAAAATGTAACTTTGCCTGGAATGCAATTTATTCAACGATTTATTTTGTGTTATAAAAGTAAACATAATTCATTTCTTATTCAGAATATTCGATGATTTCAACATTCTCGATGATGGAGTCTTGGGATTGGGATGCCACTCTGGAAAGTGCCGATGATCCAGGACGGACTGTCACCATTTGCCCCGATGAATTTGCAAAAGGCAACGGGCTCCTCACGGGGCATGCAGATGAGCAGGCCACCCGAGGTCTCAGCAGAAAGTCTCTGCAGCAGGGGGCACTTATCGCCGCCGCTGGTGGCTGCTTGGGCAGTAGCTGCTATCTTGCCTATCACCGGCAGAGTGTCAATGGCAAACGACAGTGGCTCCTTTCGGAGCAAAACCAGTTTGTTGGCAAGAGCCAGGATACCTAAGCCGGATACGGCGATGGCCCTATGGGCATTGTGCACGTGCATGAGGTTAGACGAGACATCGTGTTGATGGCCTGCTGATAGGCCGCACGGACATCCTCTTCGGAGACGAACATCTTGTAGCGCTCCCAGCGTTCCGGCAGACCAATGCACCAATAGGGCATGGGTGCCCAGGGGCTTGGTCAGAACTAGGACATCACCATGCAGAGCGTTGTCGCGTGCCAGCAGTCACTGCTGCGGCCAGCCGACAATCCGGTCTCGCTCTTTTCTGGCAACATGAGCTCGATCTGGCATCCCAGATCGCACAAATCGCCGAATATCAACGATATTTACAAATATTCTTCTATTCTTAGTTTATAGAATAGAGGAATAGGCAATGTGGACTGGACCCAGAGTCATTTGATTACTATGAATAGCGTAGACTTGTCAATTTATTGGATGACGAGGTTAACCCTTGACAACCTTGGCTGAGTACAGGGACAAGCCGTTCCAAACAATCAGTCGACATCTCTATCGATCCAGAAGGTACTCAATGACCAAGGATGTACATTAGAATAAGACGGAACGCTCTGCATTAGTTCCATTGTCTCAAGATGAAGAGCGTGCTGTACACTGATGATAGCTGATTGCTGTCCAAAAGCAGAAAGTGTCGATAGCCAAAGCAGCCAGCGGCGGCAGCCAGCAGTGCCCCCTGCTGCTGGGATGTTTTGCTGAGTACTTCGGGTGGCCTGCTCAACTGCATGCCAAGTGAGGACGTTGCGTTTTGTAAGATCAAGAGGCCTGGATCAGCCGTCATGTCATGCAGATAGTGGCAACAGGAAGACCACCAATATTGAGAATCTCTGTTATAGATTTTTACTTTCCATAAATTGAAATATTAATTATCTTTTCTGAATACGGCTTACGGGTTTACTGGCAATATCGAATGTCTTTGAAGCAGGGGATGTAGTTCGGCGGCTATACAGGTGCGAATACATCAGACATGACACAATACCTGACATTGTGGGGCGACACTCCCAGCTGTTTTTGCGTGGCGCCACTGTTCGAGAAGACATGTAACTTTCGGGTTTGGGGGATACATGATTGGTACGTACTACACCCCTATGAGCAGCAATAATTTCCAACACAATTTCCATATTTCCACATACTTCTTACTTGGATACAATTTTCCAATTTAAAGCCTTAGAATAGTAGTTCTTTAGAGCAGCAGTAGGGGAACAATTTGTGGGAGGATTTACACTCTAATAAAGGAAATACTCGTACGTACGAATAGGCATGGCATACGATTTAAGGGAGCATATAAAAAAGGTTAGCTAAACTTTATATAAATATCATTGTGTTGTTGCTGTGTCTATGTGTGTGTGTGTGAGTTCCGCATTAATTCGTTTAAGGATTCAAAGGTTTCAAAGGTGGTTTCAGTCCCCACTCTCTCAATCACTCGGGTATTCACATGAGGCGACCCATCCAGTCGGTCAGGGTATTCAGTGCCTTCTCCTTCGCGGATGATTCCACAAACTGAATATTCTGCGAGATGTGGGCAAATTCGAAATCCCTGCCAGGCTTGCCCAGGGTCACGGCCTTGTTCACATCGTCGTCGCCCACGGATTGCAGCTTGCGGCTGCGTGTGTCCCGCACGGTATGCAGCTCCTTTTCGAGCAGACTCTTGATGACCTGTGCACTCTTAGCCGTTGTCTGGTCCTGCTTGTTGCATAGCACCAGCACAGAGCACGGCTGGGTGGCACTGTCCGCCAGAATGGTGTACAGAGTGCTGCCAAGAAAGAGGATAATTGGGAATAAGAGGCAATTTCGACTATACCATGGAAGATCCTAAGCACTTACTCTGCGACATCTCGGATATCCTTTTGCACTGTCACCGAGTCGACGACAAAAACAATGCCCTTTGCCTTGTGCTTGTACAGATCGAAGCATTTGTCCCGCACGCGATAGTGACCGGGTATGTCCACGAGGCGAACGGACGAGTGTCCACGCGCCTGATAGTCGCCCACATTCTCCTTGATGGACGTGAAGGTCTCCGGGAACTTGCCATGCAACAGCTGCATAAATATGGCACTCTTGCCGGACTCACTTAGCCCCGTTAGAAGAAAGTCCCTGCGACCGGCCGAACGTCGTCGCAGTATTACAAATATCGCTGCAAATGGAGAAAGCATTGGAATTAGCATTATTTCTGAGTGCAAACCACGTGGCCAACTCACCCACAGCAATGAAGCCAAGCAGCAGGGCCACCAGGATGGGCCCCGAGTCAATCTCTCCCAGCTTAATGTGCTTCTTTTCGCGTACATTTTCATTTAATTTGTCCATTTTCGTGCAAACAATCCGTTTCTGGGGGCAAAATGACACGCACACAGCTATCAACAGGAGAGAGTTTCGCAACACTGCCACACTATGCCACAGTGCTGCAAAGCGGTAACGTGAAAGGGCCAAAGGGCGCGCAGTTTAAAATTTATGTGAAAATATTTTAATTCAGATGCTTAAGGTTAAAATCGTGGCCTTTACGAAGCGTTTGCCAAGCATAACAGAAAATTTGTATGTGTGTCGAGCGCCTTCTATATATCCATAGCATTTAAAAGCATAGTTTTGGTTCCTTGGGTTCATCCACTCCTCTCCCATCCACTCCACTCCACTCCACTCACGCGTCGCGCTTCATTATCATATTGTAGATCAAGCGAAAAGTGACATTACAGGAGAATGCCCAGACGGGCACCGAAACAGCATTGTAGACGCCAGTGGGAAAACTTAGGAGGCCCGTGAATGGCGACAGGCTGATGTCCAAGTCGATGACTATCACGGGTGTGCTGCGGTTCAGGAAGCTGACAATGATAAGAATCAAGGCCAGCAGTACTTTGGATACGTAATATGCCGCCGTATCGATTCCCATCTCCTTGAAGACGTCTATATTTCTGGCCGACTTCATTTTGTCCTCTGCCTCGGCGACTTTCCGCTCCGCACGCAAAATTTTGATGGCCTTGGCGTACTCCCCCGAATGTTCGGCATTGCGCACATTTTCCAGCTCCTTCCGTGCAGCATCTATCTCGGATTGCCACAGCCGTACGTCCGCGCGGCTAGTCCTCCAGAATCGCGACACTTTCAGCTGTGGAGGAAGGGAAGAGAAAAGCTTTAGCCGCTGACACCGTCACCGCCGCCGCCTGCTTTCGGGCACAACGTGCCGTGCACTGCTCTTGGTTGACTTACGTGGTTCCGTATGATATCTGGCAGGATCGTGTTGATTAGACTGAGAAGGGCTATAAGTAACAATAGTTCCATCGCTTTATGTCAGATTATGGCTAATGATGATGAGTTTTAATGTTTAAAATGGAAATCTATTTGTGAAAATAACAAAATAGTTCCTCTTGTGTTGGTAAATGATACAAACTCAGTCAGCTGTTGCTCTGTTTTCGAAAAGTTGGCAGCACCCTTTTTAGAGTGCTGGAAAACGGAGCCAACTCTGCCGTCTCTCTCTCTCTCTCACACTACCTTTGTGCCGGCAAAACAAAACGCAATTCTCTGGGAGAATTTTCTTGAATGTTCCACAAGAAATTGACTGATTAGCAGTGGAACAAATGCCAAACCGCAAGCATGGAAGATAGAAACGAAGAGGTAAGCCTTTGCACAGTTCAGAAATATATAATTTATGATTGATTTCACGCTAGATTGAACCATGTCGCAGCATTGGGCCGCACGAGCTGGACGCCGTGAAGAGTCAGGCGGTTATAAAATTATCGCCCGTCCAGCTACCAGCCCATTTCAAGCGCCTGGAATGCAACACCAATCTGAATCTGCCGCCCCTCAACTGGCTGACGACCTCCCACAGCAGCCACGGGCTGCACCAGGCCCTGTACCAGAGTGCGGGCTTCGCCAGCTTTCGGCTGGGCCAGATGTTTCCCGACTGTGTGGGCGAGGTGGATGTGGTGTCCGATGCGGAGAACATCAAGCAGCTGCTGAAGCTGCCATACAGTGCCCAGAGCCCCATTAGCATGGTGGTGCACAAGGTGGGCAACACCCTGCTGCTGGACGAGTTCGATATACAGAAATATCTGCTAAGGAAATCGGATGATGACTGGAAATGGCTGCGCACGTTCATCCTCGAGCACATCTTGTCGTTTGGCGACAAGGAGCACAACTACTGCCTGAAAGAGCGCAATCGGGAGGCTCTGCAGACGAAGAATCTGCTGTCCAAGTTCCTGTATCACAGTCTGAAGCAAACGGGCGATGGCGGGGAGTACGATGTGCACACCACGCCTACGCAGTTGACCAGCAGACGCCGGGAATTACCCATCACAGGTCCCGTGCTGCCGGAGCCAAAGATCGAGGAGAACGTTCCCGATCCCAAGTCCAGTCATGCCTTCAACCGGAACGTGGTGTGGACCTTTGAGGATATACGTATGCTCATTGGCACCGATATGCCCATCTTTGGGGGGCCCAATCGGCCGTGCATCAGCCTCCGTCTGCGCGATGCCGCCCAGCCCATAAATGTGCTGACTGGAATCGACTACTGGCTGGATAACCTCATGTGCAATGTCCCCGAGGTTGTGATGTGCTACCATCTGGATGGGATTGTCCAGAAATACGAAATCATCAAGACTGAGGATCTGCCCTATCTGGAGAACTCGCAATTCTCGCCGCAGGTGGTGCGCAATGTGGCCCAGAATATACTGGCCTTCCTCAAGGCCAATGCCACGAAGGCCGGCCACACCTACTGGCTGTTCAAGGGACGCAACGACGATGTTGTCAAGCTATACGACCTGACCACTCTCTACCAGAACCAGACGAACCAGGCAACCGAAGAGTCCGAGTCGCCGCCGCAGCAGCAAGTGAACCCGTTTACCGTGCCCGTGGGCATGCTGCTCTATTCCGTGGCTCGCAACATGAAGAACACGCTGCAGCACATCAGCCCCAGGACGGCGGGCAGCATACGCGCCCTGCTGGACAACTGCATCAAACTGCTGCCCAAGGAGCAGTATCCGCAAATTGTTAGCTCCTCGCACTACATACTATCCGACTTGCATGTGCCAGCGGGCATCGATCCGAAGGCCCCAAAATTCGAGGATCTGGACTCGGACACTCAGTCGCTGTACGATGATGATGAGGAGGATGACGAGGACTACGACGATGAGCCCCTGGACTGCGATGGAATCTATGGCGATGACAAGTACTATCAAAGCGCCGAACAGAGCGGTGGCAAGGCCAATGTGGCTGTGAGACACATTTGCGATGCTCTCAGGGACTTTAAGTCGCACGCCAAGAAGTCCAAGCCAGCTCCCCTGCTGGCTTCGACGGCGGAACGTTGCAGCATCTCGCTGGAGCACATCAGTGCGGGCATCTCTTGCCTGCAATACTTTAATGGCAATCAGGAGGAGAAGCTCAAGGAGACGGAGACGATTGCCAAGCAGGAGGAAAAGCAGCGCATTCTCCACGAAGAGCAGAATCCCAATATGGCCAGGCCTTTCAATGCCATACCACTGCCATATGAGCAGCTGCAGCTGACACAGGCACAGCCGCAGACGAAGACGCAGGAGCCGGCGCAAGCCATCAAGAGACCCAACGCCAAGGCCAAAGGCAGCAAGTCCAAGGAGCTGGCCACCACCAGCACCAATACCAATACCATTGATGGCAAATCCTCCACGCAATTAAATTCCAAGTTTAATAGCCAGCATTTTGGCTCGTGGAATGTCCATCTGAAGCTGCTGCTGCTGGAGAAGGCCTGCCTGACGGGTGCCACGCTGGCGGAGCATCACTACGAGTCGCAGCAGTACGGCTCCACGCTGCGATCCATTGAGCTGGCCTCTCGCTGCCAGCTGGTGCTCAACAAGTACATGGCCAATGTGGTGTCACAGCAGAGCTGCCTCCTGGGTCGAGCCGGCGACTGTTTCTTTCAAATGTCCAAGAACTGGGAGGCCATCGACGAGTATGTGCGGCAGTACGAAGAGCAGAACGAATCGACCCGGGTGATTGGCGATGAACTGTCACTAGAACTGGGGGAGGAGGAGGAGGAGCAGCTGCCTTCGCTGGCGCCCGTCAAAAACATCGAACAGGTAATGCTGCACAGCTGCAAGTGCTACGAGCAGGCCCTGGAGCATGCCGAAAAGGCCGAGAGCAATGAGCTGCAGCGACGATTGGGAAATGTACGCAACGAGCTGGGTCTCAAGTACATGTACTGGGCACAGGGTGAGATTTTTAGTATAGAATACGGCATACAGATGGATATCTAACCGAAAATGTTACATTTCAGAGGAGTACAGCGAGGTAATGAAGAAAAAAGAGGCATCGGAAGCTGCCGGCGATTCTAAACAGGAAGATAATGCCACTGCCACTGCCACTGCAACTGCCACTGTAGAACCGCTCTATGTTAAACTGACCGTCAATTCTTATGACTGCCTGCGTCGGGGCATCGAGGCCTTTACCGCAGTGCAGGACAATGTTAATCTGGCATTTCTCTATTGCAACATGGGTCGGTTCATGCGTCTGCGCGCCCATCTGACCATGCCCAATGAGAGGTGTGTATCAGCCTGCATCCATTATTGATATACGTATGTAATCCATTATCAATTACCATTCGCAGTGCCATTACTTTAGAATCACAAAAAGCCTTTTATAACGAGGCCTTCAACTATTACGAGAAGGCCAAAGACTGCCTGGATACGCGTAAAGCGAATGCCGAACTCTGGGATCTTGTCAATTGGGAGCTATCCACTGCCACCTTTACGCTAGCCAAACAGCTGCAGGATCACAGTACAGCGGACAAGAACAGCTTGGTGGAGGCCTCCAAAGAGGTGCTCGAACTGCTGCAAAAAGCCTTGCGTCTGTGCGATGTGGAACATGCGGGGGCACGCCAAGTGCTCTACAGCTTTCGTGCTGGCTTGATACACAAAAGGTACCAGACAGATCATTCAGGGATTGCCAGGATGTGTTTATACAGAAAATCTCTTTCGTTTAGGATTGCCTCTTTTCATTATTCGCAACTGCGTTCACATGGCTGCTGCGATATGTCGCAGCTGTCCAAATCCACGTTGCAGCTGTGCAAATATCACTACGAGAAGTCCACACAAATCCTAGAGAGCCTCAAGGAGGTGGGTGACCTGCTGGTGGTGCAACTGGAGCGCATATCCCTGCATGAATTTCTGGCCGAGCGTAAGTTGAAAGAAAATGGTCCCACATGAATGTTTTTGCTAAGACGTTTCACCGACAGTTTCCACCCACTCAACGCACAAGATCAAGCAAATGCAAGCTGCGCTGGAGATTTGCTTGCAGTGCCAGACCATCTTTGGACACGTCATCGATGCTAACAGCCAGGTCGATGACGAATTCGCCGCACACATGTCACTCTTTGAGAGCCGCTTGCAGAATGCATTGAAGACGCTCACGAAGCTGTTGTTAACCGGCAAGGATCCCAAACAGCTGTCGGCATTGTACAAGCGCATGTATATGGAAACCTTGACTGGGAAACATGGGACAGGGGCCCAGCATGCAGCAGCAACAGCAGCCAACGCCGCTGAAGCGCCACCAAAGCATTTGCACACGCTGCTCGGCCGGCTACAAGCCATGTGCGACGCGCACCTCGCCATGGGCTAGCCAAAGCCGCTGTACGTGTCTTCTAGGGGGTTTCAAAAAGAAACGATCAAATTGTATGCATTGCTTTGCTCGCTGTCTGTCGCTTGTTTATTAATGTATTCTGTGCTTTTAGCCCCGCTTGCCGCAACGGCAATCGTCGCTGGTCGCCTCATCCACCCGGCCAACAGCGACGCCAGTCTGCAGAAACGACACCAGCAGCAGCACCACCACCACCACCATAGCCAGTTGTAGGATCTGTCAAAGCATCTACATTATTATATTCAATATCAAAGATAATCTACATACATATGTACATATGTATGTGGCAGTATATCTCACCTTGCAGCGTCGTTGAGGTCTCATTTTGTGTGCGTTTGCTGGCCATGGGCACGGCGGCTCTTATAAAGTCTGAGGGTCTTGGGCCCAAAACGTGTCACTCATCAAGATTGGCTAAGCACACCCCCACAATCGCCGTCAGATTCTGTTTAAAATGCTGTTGAACAAGAGCCAACAATCGGCACCACCACTGGATGCCCAGATACATATGTCTGAAGAGAAAGGCCCTCGTTTACTCTTAGCTTTAAGAACACTCTTTAACTATTATCTTTTAGAACACTCTTAAACTATTATCTTTCAGAACACTCTTAAACCATTATGAAGTTATCTCTGAAGTACTCTTAGAATAATACTAGTTCTGTTTCCCAGTTTGATTAATACTTATAAAGTTTTATATCATTCACAAGCTTCAAGCCAATGAAGAGCGTTTTATGAGCAATGCTCAACCATCTATAGGATGCTGATCCCCTGAGCCTTTTCAACTTCTTAATAATACATTAGCCGCCATTAGTCAACAATTCAAAGACAATTTCCGAAAGTTGTGCTCGAATATTATAGAAAAGCTTAGCGTGGGTTTATATTGTTTATAATTTTATTGTAATTTTATCTGAACTTTTTTTGCTTTCGTATATAAATTCTACCAACGCAGCAGAAAGCTGAAGCCCAATGCCTTTTGGCATTTTCTGTGTCACCCGCAAAAACGGTGTCACGGCTCGCATGGAAGCACCGTGGAGCCAATGCCAGCCAAAAGTGGAAGCAAAAGGCAATGAAATGGCCGTGAGTCACGAGAAACGAGGAAAATGTGTTCAATAATCGAAATGCCAGTGGTTGAAGCTTCCGAAGTGCTGCTTCCCATGGCTTCACTGAGATCACGAGTCATAACTCGTTGCGTAATGGGTGGTGGGTCGTGGGGGGTTCTCGTCTCCCACAGACATTGCCATAACCACAGACGACGCCTGCTATCTGGACCGCAGCCGAATTGAGAGCCAAGAGTTTTTGGCTCTGGGACTGGGGTCTGGACTGCAGCACACGTCGTCGGTGACGTCTTGAGATTGCTGCCACGAAGCGCAGAACGGGAGCTCGGAAAACTTGGGAACACCGACGAGAGCCAAAATTGCATCACATTCCCCAGTCACGTAAGCGAATTATTATTGCCTGGATTCCGTATAAAAACTTACTATCCGCAGCAGTCAGGCATTAGTTACCACCCAACCAGACAAACCCAAACAAACAAACCACAAAATGATGAAGTTCATGGTAAGTCCCCATCCCATTCCTCTGCCGGAGCACCAAACTGATCTAGATCCTTTCTCTGCTCCTCCCCTCAGTGCATTTTCATCTGCGCCGTGGCAGCAGTTTCGGCCAGCGGCTATGGCGGTCGCCGTGGAGGATATGGCAGTGCACCCATTGGCGCCTATGCCTACCAGGTGCAGCCTGCTTTGACCGTCAAGGCCATCGTACCCTCGTATGGCGGACAGCACGGCGGCTACGGCCAAAACCAGGGAGGATATGGCGGTGGCTATCAGTCGGCACCCATTTCTTCAGCCTACAGCAATGCCCACATTGGCAACCAGTACTCTGGATCTGGCTATGGCGGTGCTCCGCCCGTCGATCGTGAAGCCATCGCCCTGGCCAAGCTCGCCCTGGCCGCTCCCAGTGCTGGCGGTCCCCTTGTCTGGCGTGAGGCACCACGTCGCGTGCAGCCTGCCTACAGACCCAGCAACTATGGTGCTCCCCAGCAGAGCTACGGACGCGGTGATGAGGCTCAGGGTGCTTCGGCGGCGGCTGCCTCCAGCTCAGTGGCTGGCGTTGGCAAGAAGGGATACAGGAAGTCATCCTATTAAGAGGCCACAGGGTACAAACACAGTGAATCGGCGTTAAGGAATCCAAGAATAAATGCTACAAAACATCAAGACTTAAACTTTATAGAGTGTTCATTCGTTTTGGGGGTTTTTCGGTTGGGTTCTGGTTTCAGATTTCTGGCTTACGGCTTACAGCTTACGGCTTTGGTCGTTATAGAGCTGAACAAGCGCTCTAGAAATTGCAGTCTGTCTTGATTTCAAATGAATGCATATTCGTGCTCGTATGAATGGAGCGGCCAAAGACTTGAAGAAAAGCTGAATGCTGGAATGTTTTCAGATGTCATTAAGTGTAGGTATTCTGAGAGAACTTTCTAACAAAATACTACGAATATCAAATGCCATTTTACAGAATAGTTCTTCCAAGTTCTTTCATTCCTAATACGTTTACTTAAATGTATTTAGTATCTGGATTATCTAGAACTTATTCTTGGAGCAGAACAGAGTACAAGGTTTCCGTTGAAACTTCTGGCCCAAACATCTTTTCTTCAGAAACATTTTATCCTATAAGCAGGACTCAATCCGCTCTGTTTGCTTCTTCGAAACTCTCCTTAAAGGAACCAGTTTTAAGCGGTTCAACTAAGAGGCAGACCCCATAGAACGACAGAACGTTACTCCCAAGAATGTGCAAATGAAATGAATTTTTCCAACAACATTTTCGGGAGGGTCTCTGGAGAATTAGCGCGTTCACGAGTTCATTGAGAAAGTCGTGTGTCGCGGCGGGGGCTTGCTTGGGGACAATCAGGCAACGAAACAATGGAACATCGCGTAACCCCCAGCGATTTTATAACGGCTCGCGACTCCGAGACCCCCGACAACAAAAAAAAACAAAAATGGAAATGGAATACATATACCTTTAATATATACACACATATGTATGCATGTATGCATATATTGAGCAATTATGTGGCTTGCATTGAAACAGTATAGCACTATAATATTTATTATATATAATCCGTATATATGTGTGGATCGTATATGGGTCACGTAAATATCCAGTCTAATTTTCGCGTATAAAAGCGAGCGTTTCGGGCTTGGCAAATCATAGTTTGATTGATTATCCCACAACCAACAAAACTAAGCATTCACCATGAAGTACCTGGTAAGTAGTCCTCGAGACCCCTCAAGGCCCAAGGATCAGCCAGCTAATCCTCCTTAATCCCTTCTCCTTCTCCCCTAGATCGTCTGCGTCACCCTGGCCCTCTTCGCCTACATCGACGCTAGCCCATACGGTGGCAACCGCGGTGGATATGGCGGCAACCGCGGCGGATACGGCGGCGATCGTGTGGAGTACGAGCAGATCCTGGTGCCATCTTATGGCCGCGGATATGGTGGTCATGGTCATGGTGGTGGCTATGATCGTCCCCAGATCCTGCGATCGGCTCCCTCTGGCTCCAGTGCTGCGGCTGCTGCCTCCGCGGCCGCTGCTGCCATCGCCCCTGGCCGCTACAGCCAGTGGGCCGTGCCCCGCTATGAGATCGATGGCGGATACAATGGCCCCAGCCGCGGACACGGTGGCTATGGACATGGCGGAAACAGCGGCTACTAATTCCTGCTTTCCAAGCGAATGGAATCGAATCGAACCCATCAGACCTTTTTCTTTGATCAAGCAGCAGCAGCTATGCTCTGAGAATGTGAAAATAAAAGCGTCTTCAACCAAATGGTGAATGTGGAACAAGAAAATTATAAAGAGTTTTGCATTTTGCGGGGGCCAGAAAAAACGTTTAACGCTATGGCATACTTTTCAGCGCAACATGGTTAAAATTGTGGCAGGGTATTACGGAGAGGGTATCACAGAGTTCTAGAGGAACAAATCCAGAGAAGAATAGATGGATCGTTGAATTTGTTTCCCATTTATTCTCTCCCCTCTCCATTGTTTAAATGGGAAATGGGGTGCGAATATCGTTCTTATTTATTCTACCTCTTTAGTCGAGAACTTCTTATAAAGTTCTTCGTTCATTTCTATTGAAAGTACCTTCTATTACGAATCGTAACCTATAATCATTTAAGTTTCTGTCTAGAAAAGACACTGTCCCGAGATCACATTACTTTTTGTTTCTTCCCGCATGTTCTCACGCCTGCCGCTTCATCTGTTGCCCTGATTTTAGGCACCAGCCTAACGCCTGCATATGCAACGACCTGGCCAACACCCCCCATTGGAGGTCAGCATCCGAATTTCCCAGATACGAAGCTCAAGCTATGGGATGTTCTCGGTATCAGAAGGGGGACTCAGCGCGAGACTTTGCAGAACGACAAAGTTCGGCCCGAAGCTGAAGCTGAGAAAATACGGGAGAAACTGCAGAGCATAGTGGAGCTTGGAGCCGTGATAAATTCGCGGCGAGATCACGTTTTGAGTGCCACAATAATACGATGCTTATATAAAGAACGCTGTGGACCGTTTCATTTGTTAATTGTGCCAACAGTGCCGAGCAGCAAGTGCCCCCCAAAAGACACAACAGACATTTTATAGCCATGAACTCATTCACTGTAAGTATACCGATGACTTCCCGTTCCCGTTCCGCTTCCCGGCAATACACAGCTCCAATCCAGTCCAGTGGCTAACCTTTACTTCACGCACTTTTCCCACCAGACTTTGGCGGTTCTCTTCTGCGCCTGCCTCGTCGGCAGCTGCTATGGAAGCTACGGCCAACAAGGAGGGTATGGACGCGGCTCCAATAATGGTGCCGCTTCGGCTGCCAGCTCTGCTGCTGCCGCTGGCAATCAGCAGCGTCCCGTTGAGATCATTGCTGGTGGTTCCCGCGGCGGTTATGGTGGTCAGGAGATCCTGCGCCCCATTCCTCTGGGCTATGGCGGACACTCGCACCGTGGACCTCAGTACGGCAGCTACGGACGTCGCGGTGGATACGGACCCCGCTGGACTGTCCAGCCAGCTGGCGCCACTCTCCTGTATCCCGGCCAGAACAACTACCGCGCCTATGTCTCGCCTCCGGAGTACAGCAAGGTGGTGCTGCCCGTCCGTCCCGCTGAGCCCGTGGCCAAGCTGTTCATCCCGGAGAACCACTACGGCAGCCAGCAGGGCTACGGCAGCCAGCAGAGCTACGGACCCCAGCAAAGCTACATCCCCCAGCAGAGCTACGGCCCCCAGCAAAGCTACAGCGTCGAGGGACCCCGATACTAGACGGATGGACACTCCTCCTACCCGATCCCCTTCTCAGTGTGGATTCGCTCCCGTGCAGCGCGAATAAATAAAATACAAAAAAGAAAACATAGTCCCAACCAGTTTTGTTGTATAGTTTTGGGCGTACGGGAATTGGGGGTGGTATACATAATGTATCTGCTTCCGACTTGGTTCGGATTGAACCAGAATTTCGGTCTATATGCAGCTGCATGCAGCTGTGGCACTAGAAATTTGATTGCAACTTGTCTTTGAGTGGATTTTTGCCGAGAACGTGCTGT
This sequence comes from Drosophila athabasca, assembly GCA_008121215.1. Lineage (NCBI taxonomy): Eukaryota > Metazoa > Arthropoda > Insecta > Diptera > Drosophilidae > Drosophila > Drosophila athabasca. Next base: position 59,546,891 of record CM017796.1, on the reverse strand, counting down.
AAAATATGTTTACAATTTTTGTTCAGTCGGGGATCACTCGGTGAGACATAGTTCCATAGTCCAAACTGGAGCAGTATAATTTTTCGGATTTAACAAAATTGATTGTTATTATTCGATATTATCAAGGATTTACAGTAACAGGAACTAGAAGAGCTTTGAGCTATAAAATTGGACTGTTTTCCATTCGTGAAAAGTTTTTGCCAGCTTCTCAAGCATTTTCCAACCATTTCTCAGGCATTTATTAACATTTCTTTCCATCAAAACATCGATTTATAGAGACTAGATACTAGTCACCCTTCAACCTTTTTCTTACATTTTTCTGTGCCATTTATGAATATTTTATTCCATCAAAATTCTCTGCCAAGAATCATTGAATGTTTGCTGATTTTCGTGAAATATTTTCTGGCAGGTAAGCAAAGTCTTTTGCTGACTTGTTAACGTCGTAGCTGTGGGCCAGTTAGCCACCTTCGCTTGGCATTCGAGTCGCTCGATGAATCACCCAGAGAATTCTTGACTCGAAAGCGACACAATTCGGAGTAAAAAAGAGGCAAATAAATATGGGGTTTTCTTGATAAATATCTGTCTCTTATGGAGTGCTTGCCAGAATAAATGAAGATTTAAGATGAAACTATAGCTTTTCTGCTCAAAATATAACAAACGTTGGGTGCTTTCAAGCATAGCCACTACTGTACTTGTGTTCAAGCTATAGAAAGCATTCATTATTATGAACAAAAACGACTGACAGTTCGGGAAACTAAAACCACAATCGAATCTGACCCGTAACAGTGTTCCTAATGTGGAGGAAAAGGATTTCGGGAATGAGAATCGGAAGCAGATGGATAAATTACGAATGGAACGTCTTAGTATGCATTCCAGGGCAGGTTTATCGGCTGAAATTAGAGACGGGACGGGACGGGGCTCGTTCGCCCGTTCATTGATCCGCAAACACAGCCATCCCACAAATGATGCACGATGCGTACAGTGAACAGTGTAGAGTAGAGGTAGCCAGTGCCAAAGACCCGATACTGCACACACCAAAAGCGAACAGAGCGTGCCGAGCCGGTGGAAGTTGCTATCAATGGGGTGGCCAGCTTCTCTTCCCGACTGCGGCTGTGGCTGTGGCTCTGGCACTGGCTCCGGCTCTGTCACAATTTGGCGCGCAATTTCGATGAGCATAGAAATTGGAGACGGTGGCGTTGGAGTCTTCGGGCCTTATCAGGCTGGGCGAGAGGAAGGGTGGAGGGGGGAGGGGATGCTGATGCTAGCACTGCGGGGCTGTCGGGGCACCCCGAAAGTGTCGCAGTTTCGTCATGATCCGCCCCGTGGCAGTGGGCATCGACTTGGGGTTTGGTCACGTCTGGGCAGCACACGAATCGCGGGCCAACACAAATGGTATTGCTATAAAAGCAATTTGGACACTCGCTGTGGCTAATTAGTTTCCGAAACAGTCGCTTCCTCGCACCAACCACCAAACATGTCCGGCAACAACATGCGTCTCCTCTGCCTGTTCTTGGCCTGCTACATCTCGGCCATTGTGGCCCACAGGCCCAGCTACCACTCCGGCTCCGGTTCCGGCGGATACGTGGATGTGGTCAGGGCCGCCGAAACGGCCGAGGCCCAGGCCGCTGCCCTCACCAATGCCGCTGGTGCTGCCGCTTCTGCCGCGAAATTGGACGGCGCCGATTGGCATGCCCTCAATCGTTATGGCTGGGAGCAGGGCCGACCTCTGCTGGCCAAGCGTTATGGTCCCCTCGACAATCTCTATGCCGCCGCCCTGCCACCACGCTCTTTCGTGGCCGAAATCGATCCAGGTTGGTTACCTCTAAACAAAACATATAATGTGATGAATGCTAATATGCCGTTTCTCTCGATTGCAGTCTTCAAGAAGAGCAACTATGGTGGAGCCTATGGCCAGAAGCGCGTCACGCTCAACACTGGCGCCAAGGTGGCGGTTGCTGCACTGAACTGAACAACCCATGATCCCAATAGATCGAAAGTCTTAATAAATAGTGATAGCTTAAACATGAAACTGTTTTTTTGTTGACTTATTGAATCCAGCGGTGCATTGGTTATGGTTGTGGTTATATATTTTCCCACTGTATTTATTTCAATGAAACAGAGGGAGAGAGGTACCTAGAACAAGTTATAATCTCATGATAGGGACAATTCTTATCCCTTCGTTTTGGAACTTACCCGCAACTGCAGCTTGGATTCGATTCGGCTAGTGCTGATGAATGATTAAGTTTTGGCTACTATAAATCAAAAGTCTGAACTCAATATATAGCTACCTAAAGGTATTTTCTGTGCATTAGGTATCTCATAGTTTTTAGTTTAACCCCCGAAGCTCTTTAAGCCATTTCCAATAAAATTTGGAGATCACAGCGCGACAAAAATCTTGAAAATTTTTGTTCGGAGAGAAGTAAAAAGTCTTCTTGGTAAATCCGTGGTAGAAATTCAAAAGTTGTTTCATATTTGAATCCACCTGATCGTTCGATGAGCTCTGTTTACAGGATAGTTAACAGTGGCACACTGCAGAACCAAAGACAATATAATTGTATATATAATATAATATATATTGTCTTTGGCAGAACCTCTTAACACCGTGCTAACATGTTAACAGCCAGTTACAGCGGTTACAGCTCACTGTAAGCGCTCAAGTTTAGTCGTTAAACTGCTTCCCATTCTACTGCTTGCTAAGTGAAAAGGAACAGAGCCTTCAGGTTTCAGCGGTGCACTGCTTGAACCAAACCTTCAGGTTTCAGCGGTGCACTGCTTGAACCAAACCTTCAGGCTTAGTCGATACATTTCTTGTAGGACATTTTCAAGGGAAGCGATTCCTTTGTTCCTATTCCTTTTCCGATTCCGAAACCTTTTGCAGATTTTAGCAGCGCATTTCTTGATCATTTTGGTGTATGCACTCTCAAAGAATCATTAATTCTATTTTGCTTGCTTTTACTTTGACGAGACTTAGCAATATTTTCTTTTGAACGCTTGCACAGTTAAAAAGAAATTGAGGTAGTCAGTGCATTCGCATCGAGTGGGCTCCCATCGAGTGAGCCAAAGAGTGTCAAGCAAAATGCCACAAAAAGAATCAAAAGGCAACAAAGGCACATATGTAGGTACATCGTTGTCTGAATAGAAAATGAAACATATATTATATTTAACCAAAAGTAGCATTTTGACTAGGACCCTCTGACCAAAGAGGGAACCATATTCCACTCCATAAAGCAAAGGTCGATAGCGACTTATGAATGCATAGAATGAGTGCATAGAAAAGTGTTGTGATGCTGTCGCTCACGTACATGTGTATAACAATGTTTGGCACCAATACAACAAAACTTTTTTGTTCCGATTTCCCTGCTGTCTGCTATATGCTATATGCGTGCCGGCATAAACATCTTCAAAAATATCATTCTATCTCATTCGTTTTCATATCATCTTTCTCATTTTTGCCATCTTCCCCATTCCGACCAACAAAATGATCTTCATTCATATTGCGTGGTGTTCCCTTCCCTTGATTTTCCTCTTTCAGCCATTAGTGAAATTGATACAGTTTTGTATAGTTTATTATTTGTTATTATTATGAATAAAATTTCGTTTTATTGCAAGATACAAAGTAAAAAATGTGAAAATTGCTCAGTTTGTTGTTTTGTAAATTCGAAAGTGGGGTTGTTGCGAGCACACAGAAAATTTACCTACTAAACATAAAGTCAACTAAAAACAAATAGTAGAAGCGGTTGTAACTCTGGGTAAATCGTTGCGCATTGCTGCTTGCTTGCTAAATGGTTTTCCATCTCCATCTCCATTTCCATCTACATTTTCATAGTACATGTACATATGTATGTATGTATGTATATTCATCGCCATGATCTTGATTTCATATTTGATTTTGATATTTTATTGAGAGCCAACAACGAACTCTCTTCTCTGTCTCTCTCTATCTCTCTAATGCTAGGTATTCTTTTCGCTCAAAAACTCTGACAAGTTTTCGTTGATTTTGTTTTTATTTGGTTTTTGGGTTTTCCAGGTTCATTATTTTAATTAAATTACATGAACTTCAAAATAGTATTATTATTATATAGATAGGATGTGTAGTGTTATGTATTTATAGTGTATAACCTATACGAGACCCCCCGCCGATTCCGCCTTGGGGATCTTGGTGCGGCTTCCACGGCGAGGAGATGGCAAAAAAAATTTAAATTATAAAAAACTTTCTCACGCAATTTCTCTGCTCTGAAATCTCATTGATCTTCCTCTCTGATTAAGTTTTGAGTAAATTAAAAAAAAAAATGATCTCTCTGCTTTTTGGTGTTGCTTAGACGGTGATCCTATTCGGTGATCGTTCTTGTTGTCTCCTGGATGTACACCTGAGAGCCGGGCACGGTGGAGGTGGTCACGAATGTGCGGTGCTTGGCGCGGATCAGATTCAAGTTGGACTCGGCACAATCGGCACGATCCTCGGCGGCCTCCAGTTCGCGCTGGAAACGGCGCACACGGGTGGTGGTCTGCTGGGAGACGCCCTCCTGCTCGGACAGCTGGCGCCTGTAGATGTTGATCTTGGCAGTGGTCTTGTCGAGGGCATCCTGCAGCAGGATGATGTTCTTCTGGTCCTCCTCGCACTGGACGAGCACCTCCTTGACGGTGCGCTCCTTCTTGCGCAAGATCTTGATGGTCTCGGCATGGCGACGCTTCTCCTCCTCCAGCTCCAACTCCAGATCGCGAATGCGAGCCTCCAGTTTGCTGATGATGCGCTTGCTGCCGGCAACGGCATTCAGCTCAACCTCTTCCAGACGAATGGACAAGTTCTACGGGGATAAAACACACAAAAACGATTAAAAAATGGAAATTTTGGACTATCCCAAAGTATATGCTCACCTTGACTTCGACTTCCAAAGACTTCTTGATGGTCTCGAGCTTGACAATGCGCTCCTGCTCCTCATGCACCTGCTCGACAACGTGCTTCAGCTCGACCTGGATCTTCTGGTAACGCTCGTCGCTGATGCGCAGCTCCTTGGACACCTCCTCGTAGTCGGAGGCCACCACGGTCAGCTCCTGCTCCAGCCTGGACTTGATCGAGACCAGGTTGACATTGGCAGTGCTCAGCTCGTTGATGCGAGTGCTGGCCTCCTCGTACTGCAGCTCCACGGTGCGCTTGGCACGGTTGGCGCTGTCCAGGTGGGAGCGGGCCTCCTCAAGCTCACCATTGAGACCGGCCAGACGACGCTGGGCGATGCCGTACTGGTCGAGGGTAGCCTGCAGCTGGCGCTGCACATCCTCGTAGTGGGCCTGGAGCTCGGTCAACTGCAGCGACTGCTTCTTGATCACCTTCTGCAGATCGATGTTGGTCTTGTTGGCCACATCCAGGGACATCTCCAGCTCGGTGATCTGGATCTGCAGCTTCTTCTTGATGCGCATCACCTCGGTCTTCAGACGGGTCTCAGCCTCAACGACACGGGCATTGAGCTGCTCGATCTCGATCGAGGTCTGCTTGCTACAGGAAGTCGCAAAAGGTTAAATTGAAAACATCGGAAACAGTTTTGGAATGCTTTGGAAATCAATCAATATTGGAAGTGCCCCCCAAAATGCGCTTTACCTCGGGCTTCACCTCAATGACGCTTTCTCCCATGCATTTCGCGTTGCTCGCTTTATTTTCGGCCCCAATGCTCTGACCCACAAAATGCATTTTCCCCAACACTCAGCAATACTTCGGCAAACCACTCTGAAAGCCACTCAGGTGCTTTTGGCATTGTCAAAATTTCTTCATTGTTCTTCTAGCTTTTTGCTGCTGCCACTGCTGCCGCTGCTACATTGCAAAGAGTGGCGTGGCGATTATTTATACGCTTGATAAAGACATCGAACTTGTCACAAATAGCTCGCGTTTACATGCCAAACTATTTGCCAAGTAGTTCCTTTTTTTCGGGGGTACACATGAGTGCATCATGTGTCTATTTTTAGGGTATAGGTAAAGTCTGCAAGTTGCGTTTGCCAACTAAATTTTGAGTAATGTTTGTATTTCTGTTATCCCCAAATTGAATCATGAGGTAAATAGATTATCAGCACAAGAATCAGCTTGCATTACTGTGGGTGGAAGAAACCTTTCATATAGCAACAAAAAAACGTTGTCTAGAGCATAGAATGTTGATTATTTTATTTCCGTAAGACCTCAGTACGCAGATATTTGATAACCATGAAGATTATATGATACTTACTTACATATCAAATCCTTAAGTTTTCCCGCAGAATTACATTCTGTTTCTTAACAGCTTTATAGAGATATTCTTCCATTTTCAAAGACAGTTTTATGATGGGTCTGTTCTTTACATAGAAATTGATTTTAATTCTTTCCGCAACCCCCCACATATTCCACTTTCAATTCTAGTTTTAGGCTCTCTGTAGTTTCCGCCCACAGTTCTACCTACTCTCATCTGTCAGAGATCCATCATGCGGATCATCTTTTCATTGCTCTGGCAATGGGTCTGGTCTCTCCCAGTCTGGTCCCCCCAGTCTGTTGCCCCCCCAGTCCTCCACCCAGTCTTCTGGTTACTTAATCTTAATCTTCTGTGTGCCCATTGCTGTCGCCTTGCCAAGGTATTTAGTCTGTGTGTGTGTGTGTGTGTGTGTTGAGTATTTTGCATTTAGATTTTCAATTTTTCCCTGTGCCATTGTCTTCAATGTTTATTTGTCTACGCAAATATTTATTTTTTCTTTCTTGATTTTATTTTAATTTTTTTCGCATTTTGCTGTTTTGTTGCTGTCATGCGCCTGAATTTTCCTTGGTTTCAAAATAAAATAAATCTCTCTTTATATTTTGTCGAATTTTTGAAGGACAGACCACAAACAATAGTTTTTTCGGGCCACCATTTACGCGCAGACAAGACGAAGACCTGAAGGACGGCTGTGGAATCTGGCATCTGAAATACCTGAGGTTGTGGGTGCGAAAACATGATCATTGCGATCGGAGTGAAAATTTCATGATTTCTATGGGGTTTGAGGTCAGATCACAGGGCATTTTCATTGAAATTGTTTAGGGGAAAATATTAAATGTGCTTGAAAACAAAAAGATTATCATTAGTAGGGGTTTGCAACAATGATATCCGAATCGATGGGATAATGATTATATAGGACTTATTTTGGTGAAATCGTTTGAGGGTTTGCTGACAATACTTTTATCTGGTTTCATATATATGATAATAATTTAAGACTGGAGATCTATAGACCCACTTCAGAATGGTTTTAAATATATGAGCAAATATGTGGTCTATTTACTTAAAGAAATAAGCGTACCATCATATTACAAACATTATCTTGAAAAACTCATCGAAAAGTATGTACAAAACGACATATTGTGATCGAAATTTACAATTCGGAATTAATTTATCAGATCAGAGATCTGTAACATTGTAGAGTAGATCTCTTTTACTTCCTATAGATCATAATCCTTTTCATAATGTCTAAAATTCTTAGCATTTCTCTGCAATTAGCCATATGCCACAGATCCGTAACATTGTATATCTCTTTTACTTCCTATAGATCATAATCCTTTTCATAATGTCTAAAATTCTTGGTATTTCTCTGCAATTAGCCATAGGATGAAAATGCTGTGCATAATTTTACAGAAATAATTCACACACAAGATTGAACAACAGACACAAACAGACACAACAGACAATGCGCTGCAAATGGCGAAAAACGTACATTGAAAGGAAGGAAGGGAGTGCCCCGATCGAGGGCAGGAGAACTTAAGAAACGAAAATAAATTGTGCAAACGACCAGACAAATAGAGAAATGTCGGATGGGTAGGTGGGTAGGTGGAGGAGGATGCAATCTTCTCTGAGCACCAAAATTGAGGTACAATTCAAAAATGTTCGCATTTATTCAAATTGTCTGGGGGCTAGAATTTAATTGGAAAACGACAGAAGATAATCGTTTCGTGTGTGTGTCTGGGGGAATGATGATGGGTTTTGGGGGGTGGAAAGGAAACGGAAACGGGGAAACGGAAATACCCATCTTTTGGTGGAAGACTATGGACCAGAAAGTGGTTAGGTTAGTGCTTCCAATATATATAGCTATAGTCCTTGAGCTTGGGATGTGTGCGGGCGACCTTGCGACAGATCCAACACTTATCCTCTATACCGCACCTGCTATCCGCGTAGAACTCGACGGTCCGCTGATTGAGCGACGAGAGCTGGCGCTTCACATTGTGGAGCGAGGACGAGACGCGATGGTCGAGCTTGTCGACCAGGCGATCGTCCATCAACTCGATGTGGAGGGTATGGGCCCTTATCTGACCATCGACGGGGGAGGTGGACCGACCGCGCGAAATTGCACGACTCGAACGGACCAACGTTTGGGACATGTAGTCCTCCTCCTCCTTTTTGGCCGTCTTGATGTTCCGATCCGACTCGGAGAGCAGCACCTGGGCAATGGCGCTGGCGGACTTGCCGCGTATCGATCGCTTAAACTCGTCAGACATTTGATCGACTTCGTTATCTAGCTCGATCTTACGAATTCGCTGCAATATCTTTAATGTATCGCGTTTGATCAGATCCTCGAGCTCTTCCTGGCGCTGACGACGGCGCTGGCGCGATCTCTCAACAACTGTGTCCGGTTCAATGTGCTTGGTCACACGCGACGCGTCGACAAGCTTCTGCAAACTGAACGGCGTCCGTTTCTTGGCCCGAAAGCTGGCCAAAATCTCGTCGGCACGGGCCGCGCAGGTGCGCGACAGGCGTACGATCTCATCGGCCGTGTACTTTCGTACCGCATTCGAGGCCCGGTACTGCTGCAGTCCGTGCTCGCTCACCCACGGCAGGTGGGGCTGCACCACCTTCAGTCCCTTTGCCTTTGCATCCAGATAGTCCAGCATTGGCTGGTAGAAGTTCATCGAGTACCCATAGTTATCCTCATAGGTGGTCGTGTGCCTGAGGCGCGAGGGGCGCTGCTTCAAAGCGAGCGACATAATTTCAGTGGGGTATGGGATATGGGATAGAGGAGGGTGTGTGAGAGGGAGAGCGAGAGAGAGAGAGTGTCTGGTGTGTGCTTAAGAGTACTCTAATTAAAGCTACAAAATGTTGCTCGGCTGCTCTGTCGATCTCTGCCGCTCTGTCGCTCTGTCGCTTTGTGGTCGTTTGTCTTCTTGGTGTCGCTCGCTCTTCGTTTTGGCAGCAGTTTCTGTGTCGCTTTGCAAATAAATTTTCAAATTTGTCGAAATCTATAAAAAGATTGCATTTCGGGTGTTCAGCTGTTGGCATCGACCAAAGGTATGAGAGCATAATGACGACAACACGTACAACATCATTATCCTCATCATCATGATCATAGTTTGTTGGCAGTCAATGTTTGGTTGAGTGCTCCTTGGCTATGATTGATTCATTTTGGCAGTGAGCTCTCATAGGCAATGCCATAATAGCATCTTAGAAATAATAGAAATCTTTATGCAATATTATCGCACAGTCTTCATAGACATACTATAAAGGAAAGCAGTTCATTTGTTGGTTTAAAGATCTCTATTTGAATTCTAGAACATTGGTTAATCTCTTTATCGACTCTCATGCCTCTTAAAGTTTTCTTTAATGAATATTTCTCTGTTTTAAAAATAATAGATATCTTTATGCGATATTATCGCACTGTTTTCGTAGAGATAGTGCTACAAAAGAGTCCGTTAATCTTTCCACAATGGGTACATCCGTACTTGAAGTTTTGAACTTTGGAACACATACATTGTATGTTCATTGTATTCCGTTCTTTCTGCAGATCTTCAGTAGATTGCACTTAAAGTTATCTTGACCAGACACCATTGAGATATCTTTACAGATAAATTGCGCCTCTTAAAGTTTTCTTCACTGAATATCTCTCTCTGTCTTAGAGCTCTCAAAAGTATCTGCCGAATCGTATCTTCAATCACAGCCAAGCCACTTGTCGAACCAATTCATATTTCAACCTACCTGTTGCTTGAGAACCACTCCACACTCTTCAAACTTCCAAAAATCTTCTCAATCAGAGATCTTTCGATTGTTCAAAAAAAAAAGAAGAAAACGATTGTGTAACACTCGTGGGAGCAACTGCGCAATTTTCTGTTGGATGGGATTTCATAGATAAAAACGTTCTATAATTTCTAATCTGAGAACGAAACGAAAAACCAAACCCACTTCTTTGTACTGAGCCTGTGTGTGCCCCTTAGGTGTGGCAGGATCGGATCTTGCCTTGCTCCGCGGTTGCCTAGAAAACTAATGCCGTTCCTTTGTGCGCGACTATAGAAATCGAACTGATTTGCTAAATGGGTCAATTTGATATCAGCTCTGTTGTTGGCAATTGGCAGCGATTGCAAAACAATCGATTGGTTTTGTCCCCCATCCGCCCCCCGCTCTACCGGGGGGCCTTGGGGGACTGTGGGCTTCCGCTTTGGCAGGGGAAACTGCGAATAAGTGATTGACCTTCGTCAATCGACAGTTGTTGACTGTCGCTGTCAGAGACAGAGGCGTGCACATTTTGGGGGGCTGGGCACTTCCAAGGGGCCAGAAGATGATCAGACAATCACTTACCGAATAGCCTCAACCTCCTCATCCTTCTCGGCCAGACGACGCTCGGCGTCGTGACGGTACTGGTTGAAGTCGGCGGCCAAACGCTGACCACGCTGCTCCTCAGCCTTGCGGCCCTATAGATATATTTCGGGAGAGAGAATACGTCGATCAGTGATCAATCGAGTCTGTTGTGTTTTTTGGTGGGGTCACTTACAGCCTCGGCTTCCTTGTAGGCAGCGGTCAGCTCATCGCGCTCGTTCTCCAGACGACGCAGCTCCAGTTCCAGCTCGTGGAGACGACGGTTCAGTTCGTTGATGGCGCCCTTGGCGTCATGCAGATCATCTGGAAGATCACAGCGAATTAATAAGCAATCGAATAAGAGGAAAAGATATGTGTGGACTATGGACTCACCGCCCAACTTCTTGTTTTCGCGGGCCAACTGGTTGTTGTTGTCCTTGACCTTGTCCAACTCGTGCACGGTGCGGACGAGATCGATCTGCTTGTTCTTCAGATCGCGCTGGCTGGTCTCGTACAGAATGATGGTCTCATCCAGACGGCTCTTCAGCTCCACGTTGTGCTTCTCCAGGGTGTTGACGGCCTTGGTGAGCTCCCGGCAGCTGTTGTTGGACTTCTCCAGGTCGATAATGAGGACCTCCACTTCGCTGGCCAGACGGGTCTTGGTCTTCTCCAAGTTGTTGACCTTGACGATGAGGGACTCGATGTGCTCCTCCAGCTCGGTGATGCGCACCTGGTACTTGCGACGAATCTCTTCGACCTCCTCGGCACGGGCTGCCACTTCGGCATTCCACTTGTTCTGCCACGAAGTGGCATCGGCATTGGCCTTGACCAACTGACGTTCCAAGTCAATGCGCGCCTCAGACTCTTCCTCGAGTTGATTGCGAATCGAGTCCAATTCGATCTCAACCTGATGCAGAGATGATTCGAGCATGGAGCGACGACGGTCCTCGTCTTCCAAGCGACGGCGAGCATCCTCCAGCTGAGAGATGACCTGGCTCTTGGAAAACGAGACAGTGTCGAGCTGCACTTTGAGATCTTGGACGTCCTTGATCAGCTCAATGTTCTCCTGCGAGAGGCGAGATTTATGCGATGTGATATCGATCACGGTGCGGTTCAGCTCCTCGATCTTCACATTCAGCTCCGTGATGGAGACCTCCAGCTTGGAGATGTGCTTCTCCGACACGATCTTCTCCTTGTTGTAGACCTCGATCTGGGAGAGCAGCTCGTAGACTTCGGCCTGGAATTTCGACTTGTCCTTCTCGGCTCTGCAAGCAAACAGATCTCCAGTTTAGTGATTGTTCTCCGACTATCTCTGGACTGCTGCATGGATACTTAGAATTCGGCCAAGCCAAGCTGTGATTAAGCGCGGCGCAGGTGGAAGCTTGGATGGAGAAAGCTCAGCATGCGACAAGCTTTCGCATATCGTTATCGTTATCGTTCGATTGAGATACAATCCCCGGATCAGATGCAGCATTTCTCTCTCTGTCCGAAGGCTCAACGATACGGATCGATATGCGAAAGCTTCGCCCAGGCAAAAGGTTAAGATCATGTTTGTGTCTGTCTCCCTGGAAGCAAGCTATGAAAATCGTTTGGCAAAATAATCATTACACATTTATTTTCTCTGTAGTACTGTGTATAATTCAAATACATTTTCCCACTTTCACACTTGCCATGGTGGCCATTGCGGCATGTGCCCCAACCACCCACCCACAAGCTGAAAAGCCAGAAAACGTATCGAATTTCCATAATACTCAATTGGACGGAAAGAGACAACAACAAGAAACAATCAACACACATTTGTTCCCTCTATATTGTAGTATGATTCAATCAAAGACATATTTGGGTTGGGGCGTTGTTGCAAACGAGTGAAAGAGAGAGAGAGAGAGAGACAAAGAGAGAAAGAGAGAAACAAAGAGACCTCTCTGCTCAAGAATTTAGATGAAAATTTCAAAATTTCTATAAATAAATTCCTCAACAAAAAATACACAAAAACGAAATAAAAATATTAGAACCACTGTTGGTGTGTATTGGTGTATTGGTGTGTGGACAACATATGGTTGCAAAAGTTTCACCAATACGAAAAAGAGCTTTCAACAACAACAGATAAAAAGCTCACACCCTAGGCATTTGTTCAACGAACGGAAGAAAGTACGCAAACTCGGGGGCGCACCTTTGGCGATCGATCTGTTGAGGTGCTGCCAATGAATCGCTCGGTAGGTATGTAATTAGCTGGATAAACCTTTTAGGGTTTATTCTATTATAAGCCGATTGATTACGATTACGATCTGCCTGGATGTGAGTATCCAACCCATGATCAGATCAGATCTATCATCCTATCTACCTTTTTCTAGCCTTGAATTGCAAATGATTTCGAAATGTCTCAGCGTGTTTATTTTTGGAAATCGCTTCGATTTGGAAATATGAGAGCCGGCCAGCAACAGCCGAAAGTTGCTCGAATCTCTGCATATATATTATAGTGTAGTATATGTGTATATGGATGTCTGAATATATACATACATACATATGTATGTATTTATGAATTTGTTCTTTCGTTTCGGGCCACAATTTGTGTCAATAGAACTTGCAAGCCATGCAACTCTTCTTTGCCTATTTGTTTGCTTTATGTTGCCCCCCATTTCGCGTGTCATGGCATTTTGATGAATTGTTTATGATCTGGGGCTCGCTCTTCGAGGGGTGGTGTTGTGTGGTGTGGTGTAGTTCTTTTTTGGGTCAGCAGAGCAGCGGGGCAACGCAAGGTTAGCAAAGCCGTGTACTATTGTTATGTTACTGCACGCGATCGGGAGAGACATTGAAATGTCCGAGAAATGCCAGCTGACGCCACTTGATCAACATCATTCATATGAAAACAGCCAACAAAAAAAAAATAGTATGGAAATGGCCAAGATGATCATGATGTTGGGGTTGGGGTTGGGGATGGGTATAGCGATGTTTATGTTTTTTTTTGGCTTCATTTTCTAGGTCATGTTTAGGATCTGTGATTATAGTATGTATATGTGTTGATGTGCCCACCTAGCCTTGTTTTTCGTTAGGATTTCAACCTGCTCCTGGAAATCCGTAATAATTTCGTTGTGCTTCTTCTTCAAGAGAATGGTGGTCTCCTCGGATTCAAGATGGACATCCTCAAGCAGCTTACGGAGCTTCAAAAGCTCAGCATCGCGCTTGCGATTGGCCTCAAACTGTTTTTAGAGAGAGACAAATAGATGAAATCAATCTTATGGTTAAAAGATATAAAGATATATGTAGTTAGAACTTACTTGATGTTCAGCACCACCTTCGGCCTCCTCGAGACGCTCGGACATCTGTATGACCTGAACGCTGAGATCGGCTTTCTCGCGCTCGATCTGTTTTTTAACGAGAAAGAAGAGAAGAAAAATTTTTCATTAGCTGTGACATGGTGTGTGCCTTTTGGTTATACATACATACATACAATATCATAATTTAGAAAAATTCCTATTTATAGATAGGATAGATATTCGCATAGAGCATGCTCTATGGCAATTTCCAACAGGCCATAATAAAAATTATAAATCACATTAATCAGTCAAAAATAATTATGCACATGCAACACCTAAAATAACAATGGCATCGTGCCAAGAAATCGTTCCTCCCCATATAGGTATAGGTAGGTGTATGCATCTCCGATGCGCTTCTCTATATCTACATATACATATGTATCTATTGTGGGTGAAGGTGGGTGGAGGTGCCTTTGCATTTCCAAAAAGGCATTCGAAGTGTTTTTCGCTTGAACAGAAACATTTTTCTAGCTCTACTCTGTATCTGTATCTGAATACATATTTGCATTTCGCCTTTTGGTTGACCTCATTTTAGGCTGTTCTTGCGAATCGTAATTAAATGGTATTTTATGAGGAGGCCTCTGGTATTTGGAGCTGTCAGATGGAAGACATGAGCAACATGAGCAACACGAGCCACACGAGCGGCATGAGAGAAATTAATCAAGAACATTCTGAGATGGCCAACTGAGGATGAGGGATCTATGAGGCATATCTATAAACTAAAGGAAAGTTAAGCAATTTTCAAACACCCCCAACAGAGATTTAATCTCTTATTTTTGTTGAGCAATCTGTTTATGATAATACCTATCCTATACACAACATAGTTGCTGCTCTGCCGCAAAGGCCACGTAAGTACGAGAGCCGTAAATCCGTTTGCGCCTTATGTATCTTGTAGATATGTAGATATGTACATGTTTTTGCTTGCTTGCCGCCCATGTGCATATGTACATACATACAGACATATATCTACAGATCGTAGAACTAAAATATGCCAGGCGGTGTGAAAACTTTTAATGTGCAAGAAAATTATTTAATTTTCCCACAAGCACACCAAAACACACACACACATATACAGATAGAGATACAGATACAGCAACACAGATGGGTAGATGGGAAGATCTCTGAGTTACGAGCGAAATTCCTCTCTCTATGATTCGGACGATGATGATGATGGCTTTTCGACCACTTTATATTCCTTTCTTTCTTTCTTGCTTTCTGTTTCTCTCTACGATCTACAAGTTTTCGGCTTTTCTGTTCATATTTTTGTTGTTGTTGTTGTTGGTGTTCTTGTCAGGTCTTCAAGTTAATCATTCGCTTCTCTGTATTGAATGTCGTGCGCTAATTTTAGCCATTTTGTTCCATATTATGAGTGCGAGTAGTTGTGTGTGTGTGTGTGTGTGTGTGTGTGTGTGTGTGTGTATGTGTAGTGTGTGTTTGTGAGTGTCTAGAGATACTCGATATACGGATGAGGTGCGGGTGGAGGATGCCACAATATGCGGGCCTTCTCTATCTTATCCATAAAGCAAAAGTAATTAAAATAATATTTCCAACAAAATATGAAGCGAATTCCTTTCCCATTCCCACCCATTCCGCCCCGCCTGCGAGCCAGCAGCTCTAGCTCTCTTTTCGGTAGATGTGCGGCCCCAGCAGACCAGGCCGCATTTTCTAAATTTGTAATGCCAAACAGGAACGGAAAACCCGAAAACTGAGAACTGAAAACTGAAAAGAGTCTGAGGCCAGGACAGGACAGGCCAGGCCAGGCCGGTCGGCTGCGCAGCTGAATGAAGTGTGCACTTTTCCGCATGCGAATTTCCCCACTTTTTCTTTCTCTTCGGTTTCCCCTCTATTGCCTATACTTTGTCTTTGCAAAGACAATGGCAATTGCAAACGCAAAATCATTTATCAATGCTCCGCCCCAAAAGCTATTGAAGTTCAATGCACATCATTATCATTTACTTTCTCGTTCGGCAAAGAACTCTCCTTCTCGATGTCTGTTGCAGTTGCAGTTGCAATTGCAGTTGCTGGGTATTCTTAGATTCCTCTCTAAATGCAACAATTTGTTGCTTTGCTGCATCTATGTACATTTGTTTGCTGCGTTTGCGTTTTCTATCCGCTTTTTCTAGCATCTTTTACTTTTTATCTTTTTCTATTTGTCTATTTTGATTTTATTTTTGTTTTTGTCTTTTTCCACATATTTTTGCTGTTTTTAGGGTGACATTTGCGCGAGAAGCGACCAAAAGGGAAAAATTGTCTTGGCCTGGCGCTTTCATTTCGATTGCGATTCGGAGAATGTATTTTCTTCCACCCATTAAGCAGGTGAACATTTTGTGTGCCCTGTGAAGAGTCGCCTCATATCATGTGTAAGGCTCTTAAATTCCCTTTTTCTTTTCTCCGAATTTTGAAGTATTATTTCAGAGATCAGATTCTGGGAATATCCCGCAATTTTTCATCTTTTATCTGTTTAAAGTTCAATGGAGTTTCGTTCATATCTAAAGCATTAAGGGATCTCCTATAGCCTTATTTTTCAGAGAAGATTTCCATACAAAGAAAAGCTATGATATAGGAGCCTGGTACTCGCTAAAGTACCCATAATTTAGTAGCTATCTAAAGCGTCCCGAACTAGATATGACTAAAAAGTTCTCCAAAAAAAAGATAAATATATTTATAAAAAATTTGAATACAAATAAAAACTATCCATTAAAAGCTTCCCCAAAAAACCAATAACCAAAACAAATAGTTATAAAATGTAATGTATTCATAAATGTTTCCTTAAGTCCTTAAAATCTTACAAAAATATGTTCCAGAACAAACTATGACTAGAAACTTCCCCCACAAGATAAAAAACACCAAAAATAGTTCTAATATACAGATATACACACACATATATAAATATATATATAGTGTAGAGATATATAAATTATTACTCACCCTTTGACGCAATTCACGTTCAACTTCAAGATCATCTTGGAGCAAACGGATCTTGTCCTGCAAAAAAATTGTGAATAAATATTCAGATCAGTGATCTTTAATTTCAATCATCGGTTTTCGAAACTATGTATTTTTTTTTTTTTTGGTTTTAACACTTAAACACACTGACATTTGCTTCGATGTTTTTCTATATACAACATATCTCTCGGAGGTGGTCATTACATAATTTTTAGCAATTCATATATGTATGTACGAGTATGTATATACACGCATGTATATACGGGATACATATAGACATCTAGAAGATATGCTTTCTGTACGGATTTTCTATATTTCCACACACAAAAACGCGGCGAGAATTTAACACACACATAGAGACAAAAAAAAATAGATATATGTATGTATATATACAGATGTCTACGGTATAATACTACTGTGTATTTGATGTAGAGTGTAGATGAATTTTTTTCGGGTTTTCTTAGTTTGTTTTTTCTTATTTCTTGATTCTTTTTTCTGTTCTACACAGACACCGATAATCAAGAGAGAGAGATAGAGAGAGAGAGAGAGCAAAAAAAAAATTCTCGTGGGTTTAAAAAAAATATAAAAAAAATTTGGCGCACACGCATTTTGATTATTCTTTCGTTTTTTTCTCTCATTTTTCTTCTTTTTTTTTTCTTTTGGTTTTCTCGTTGAGATTCCTTCGATTTTTTGTGGGGGTTCGAGATGGATGGCCTGAACCGGAGTGTCCGTTGACGTTGGTCTCTTACCTCCAAGCGGGAGAGCGAGCTCAAGTCCTGGATGTATTCGATGTTGACATCGGCACCACCGGGTCCGGTCGATGTGGCCCGGTAGGAGTATTTCGAAGAGCGTACAGCCTGCGATGACGACATTTTGCTATGTCAGATTTTCAGATATATCCTGGTCCTCTAAATTAATTGAATCGTTACGCGTTTGATCGCGATTTTTAAAATATAAATATATGTATTTTCCAAGCGAAAATCTCTACAGCACCGCACGCAGTTTTGTAGTTGTCACCGAGTCACCGAAAAAATTCGTAATAAACGTCGGAGTAAGGCTGGTGATCTACTGAACAAGAGATCCCGTTGTCGTTCGAATAAAGAGTATTTCGTTGATTTGGTCTCTGGTCCCAAGTCTTTTTGGTCTATATCAACGATTCTCGGATGCTTTCACCATTCGGCTGCCGTCGGCTCTCCTTCGGGTCGTGTCGGGTCGGTTCGAGTGTGCTTTCTGAGATAGAATACGGGTGTGATTGTGTGCTTGTGCTGCCTGCCTCCCTCCCTCTCCCTCCCTCTCCCTCTCTCTCCATCTCTCTCCCTCTCTCTCTCTGTTGCTTGAGTCCTATCCCTATGTTTTTTGAGTGAGTTTTCATGCGGCGTGTTGCTGTGTTAATTGCTCGCTTGTGTGGAAAATTCTTTGATTTTTCCTTTCGTCTGCTTTTCGGCTGCTTGTGTGAACGCATTTTCACGCTAGCTTTCCACCGAGAGTTTACCCCCAACGAAAATAAACTCAAAGCATATGTTTTTGCTTTTCTTTTGCTTACCTGTAATTAGCCTATGTCATTTCTGTGTCTGTGCCTCTCTCGCCTGCCTGCCTTCCTGCCTGCCTGCCAGGCGTTTCATTTTGTGTATCTAGCGTCTGGCCAAAATGTATCTACACATAAATTTCGATCGCTCCTAGCGCACATATACAAAATACACACACATATAAGTCATGTTGAAATTTTTGGCACCTTCTACCGATCATAAAGTTCATAATTTATATTCCATTGGCTTATTTTGTTAGTTCATGGGCCCAGGCCCATTTCTTACTACTCCCTATTTACTTTGATTTTTTATATATTTTCTTATGGTTTTCTTATGGGGTTGGGGTTGGGGTTGGGGTTGGGCAAATCCAATATTCCAGCACGTAGTCCCTTGATAACCGGGTTGGGCAGCCAGTGCCAATTTTTGGCCAGCAGATAGCAGCAATAATGTTGGCTGTTTAGCTTTGGGAAATACACAGCTGTTCGACAAGCACAAATTAGATCGATGTGGTGTATGTTTTCTGCAATGATTAAAGAATATTTTTGAACAATTTAAAAAACTTTTGTAGCTAAAAGTTGGATCTGTATTTTCATAATCTGTAGTGCCATCAAAAAAAATATACACAGTTTCCAAGTCTCCAAAACATTCTTAAATTGTTCTTCGATCTAAGCTGTTAAACTTTACCCTTTTCGCTATAAGATTAAAGAGAATCTTTAATCAATAGATGGCTTTACTGTAATGGCAAAGATGCAATGCTTCCCTATATTTACATGATATATATAAGCATGTTATATGTATTTATATCTACGGATATTTTCCATTTTAATAATTATTTTTTGATGATTAAAAATTCTGCATCTTCTCTTACTTCAGCAAAGGTTTTTTTATGGAATATATATATATATATCGTATCGTGAATATCGTATACTGTATATCGCCAATCCTAAATCGATATATTATGAACTATTTCTTGGGATTTTTATTGTATAATATTTACTTTACATATGTATATCTCTCTATTATATGCAACATTTGTGGGTCGTCGTTGACGCAAGCACAACCACTACCAAATCGACCAATATCCACCCATATTTACACCATAGCAGAGCCCAAAATTGTATTACAACATCCTATCAAAAACAACTGACATAGAAATCGTAAAAGTTTTCATAATTTTTATGAAATGTGTTCAGAAAATCATCTTTCGCTAACAGCCAATTAGAATTACATGCAATGTTGGCTAAAAATAGTTGACTTTTGGCATCGAAACGTGTTATTCTGTGGTCTACGCGAAAAAAAGAAGAAGCCCACAGAGCGACAAAAGTGCACAAAAAATATAGACAAAAATTCAGAATCTTGAGTGAATCCTTGGCAATGCCGACACAGCCAGGCAGCCAGTGTCTGCTCCACCACAGACAATGCTCTGTCATCTAACAATTGTTATATCAATGGTCATGTATGTATGTACATATGTAGAGTGTGTATGATGCATACATCATTTTGGCAGCAGGTAAGATTTTCCAAATGCATATTGTCACTATAGTATATGTATGTATAGATAGAGGGAGATTGAGATAACAATTTTGTTACAAAGTTGAGCGCATTTTGTTGGTGAGTTTTGGCTCAATTTTCCAAAGGAATCAAAGCTTTTTTTTTGAGTGAAAAATGTTCTTTCAGTTCGGTTTTTGGATCGTAATGGTTCGTGTTGTGAACGATCTCCTCCACCTGTGCTCCACACACACACACACACACACACACACACATACACACACAGATACACAGAGGCATGGCTATACTTAAAAATGATTTTTCGCTTATTTTTAGCAACTGAATTTCACGTTATTTCAGTGGGTTTTTTCTCTCTTTGCGTTTCGGTTGCTCATAATCATGTTCATTTTCCACACACATTTCACCTGAGGCTAGCACAAACACACATATGTACATACATATGTACATACATATATATGTATTTGTACATATGTATGTATGTATATCCATGGATGGGCCAACCAACCAGCTTATATATAAGGTGGCTGTCCTGTCCGGCCAGTTCGTGCTTGGTATCTTCTAGATACACGCACGATACTTAGCTCTGCCTGGCCATAACTTTATTTATTTGATGCCCCACACAAACACTCGCACACAAAAGTGTATCTGTGTATCTTTGAAAGTGTATGCCACCGAACAGAACAGCACACAATAACATTCAGTGTGTGTTTGCCACATTTTGGAATGTGTAATTATTTAAAAATAACCTGGCGAATATGTAGCAAGCCATTCGGCGATAAATAAGTCGGCCAGAAATAGCCACAAGCCACAGACGAACGACACCTTTTGTCAAAAATTCCCGATTCAAATTTGCTCAAAATTCAATTGGATTTGAGCTTAAAATGCTCTGGTATTGGTATCAGGGATCTGAAACTGTCTTGATCCTATTATATCTTTCTCTAGTTTTGTCTCCGGAAATTCCCTGAACTGAGATCAGAGATCGCAAAACTTAACGTCTCTCTCTCTCTCCTCTCTTACCAATGCGCGGCCGTTTCGGCCAATGCAATTGCATTTGAGCTTGTAATTCCCAGCTGGTTTACGGCCCATTGCCCATCATTTTACAGATGCACTGAGGTCAGTGATGGTGTATCACGGGGGACTGGGATTGGGAATGGGAAAGGAGTACGTGCATTTTCCCACCTCTTGAGGCCTGGTGGCAAGACAGAAATCACTCAGCGTTCGCTTCGTGTCTTCTATTTCTTTCATGTTTCGTGTGTGCCACAGCGCACAAAATTAGGTCAAAATTGTTATGATCACACAGATACAGCACACCAAACACACACACACACACACACACACACACATACAGACACACACCTATAGAGAAGAACCTATAGAGAGTATGCCCTGCTATGCAGTTATATATAGATCGACTACAGGCTTGTACGAGGTGTTCTCCTGCTTTACAAAGTGCGTGTGTGCCCATTTGACAAGTGCTCAGCAGCCACTTTCTGCATGCCTCTTGAGAGGAGAGGAGAGGAAAGGAGCGGAGAGCTCTATAGTGTTAGCTCTCTATGGAGATGGAGATGGAGAGTGCCATAGTATAACAGATAGCGGGCTCAAGTGGGCGCCAGTTTGGGGCGTCTCCAACTCGGTGGGTGGTGCAGCAAAATTCCAAACCCATTGCCGGATAAAAATACACTTTTTAATGCATTCAAAACAAACAAACGGCACGCGGCTCTAATGCATTTCAGTTCCCTGAAGAGGCTATCCTCCCCTCGCCAACTCTCGGTCCCCTTTTCTTTGTTTTTTCGCCAAAACAATTTTCCATTTTCCGTTCAGGCGTTGACAACTTCAAAAATCTTCAACCTCCTCCGTATGATTCACAAAACGCTGCCACGGATTCTGCACTCATAATGCCAATTGCCATCAAAACGTATAGTTGACAAATCGAGGATTTAGTATACCTCTTGGCCCATATAGCATCGACATCTCGGCGGGGTCTGTGACGTGTCACTGTTTCTGTATCTGTGACTCATGCGGATGAGAAACACACTCATGCTCCTCGCTATGAGATGTCTATACTGTGATCATGTGGGTGAAAGAAAGCCTGAAATATGCCATGCTATATTGCAACGATCTAGTTCGGAATCGTAGCTATGGGAAATTCTATGCAATTAGATCGAAATAAGCAACAATATCTGTTCTATAAGGTATACAAATCTGACATTTCAATCGATTTGGGAAATGTTAAACTTAGTTTGTATATATGAATAGATTTCTGTATTTAAAAATAGGCATTCACAAATAAAAACTAAATATTTTCGGCTGTATATTTGTACATACATATGTACACAATTTCCTCTGCCCCCTCCCCATGGCCTATTCCCCCATGTTATGGACCGTTGACAGAATTATTCGCTGTCAGAGTTTCATTAACTGGGATGCGGAAGATGCACTGCAGGGCAGGAAGGAGATCATCAGCGGCTACATAAGTAATAGTTTTATGACCACTAATTTTTATGGGCTGAATTCCTATAGATACAGACGATCTTCTGGTAGAGTATTTGGCATTTGGCTTGGATGTTTCTTGGTTCATGCTTTTAGCTAAACGATTAATCATCAGAAATATGTGCAACTCGTGATGGTAAATGCAATTGCAATTTAATTAATTTCAACAGCAAATAGCATTACAAATGCATCTTTTCTGACGATTCAAATTAAAATTGTATGTTTGGTTGCGATTTGTGCTAGATATTGGAATTATTTGTCGATTTAAATGTAGACTATCCTGGGTAGCCATGCTGTGTCATCAATGCGCCCTTGCATGAGGGTGGAATGTTCATGATCGAATCAACACGAATTCTCGATAAGTAATGAACACTAATGCAAATACTATATAACTACATATGTACATATATAACAAACACTATATAACTTTTAGTGTTCGAGAGGTACTCAAACGTCTACATGGGATTTGAGGGTGCAGAAATACTCTAGCTGCTTCGATTGGATGATTGAAGAGCTTATCAATATATGATTCGACTGCTGTGATAGTTTATATAATCCCCAATTTGAAAGATGTGGAGATCTCTTTCGAGCATAGTGCCTTCACTTGCATGATTCTTATACTGTTAAGATGTGTCTTTGCTGCACATACCCAGACTTGAATGGCGTATACGGTGAACTTACTCTTTGAGTTGGGAGTAGCTCTGATGTGTGGTCAGATCACATCAAATTCGTCTAAATTTCAAGAAATAAAACAAAAAACTTTATATAAAAACGAGCAGAAACAGGTACTTTTATTCCCGGTATCTAGTTAATATGTGATCTTATGATTTCTGTATCTTATACGATATATTTTATGCGTAATTATATGTAAGCGACGGAATTGGTAATGTTCTAATGTTCGTTTTTGCTCTTCGTTCATCCCCCTTTCCACCTAATGACCTATTTTTAATACAATTTTTAAATATTTTATCTGTTTCCATTTTTCTTTCTACTATTTTATATTCCGCTACAGCTGTCTCTCTCTTTTTCGCTTCTCACACCAACACCAGGCTGTGTTGCTATCACGCTTGCCTCCAACATGGGGCGCACACTGCACGAATAAGAGCGAGAGAGAGAAAGAGAGAGCAAGCTTGTGCAAATGATAGCGTAGATATAATATTGATCCGATCTGATTCAGATTCGGTAATCTGATAGATGTGGCCATACTCAATAATTCGGTTTCACAAATAGTGGATGCCACAGATTTTCCTCCTATGTATGTATGGGGTGTCTACATACAACATTTTGTTGCTCTAGCTCTGATAGTCACTGAGATCTAGCTGCTCATCTAGAAGGACGGACAGACAGACATGGTTATATCGACTCGTCTAGCGATGCTGATCAAGTATATATATACTTTATGGGGTCGGAAACGATTCCCTCTGGGTGTTACACACACATCCACCACAAAAAGAATATATCCCTTAATTTTTCGAGTACCAGGTATCAAAAATGTTGCAAGTTTGGGATTTTGGGGTTCCATATATTGCCGTCGTAGTGGCGCCGCGCCAAACATCTTAAATCTGTACACTAGGTGGCTGTACTATTTGGTTATTTCCCATTATCACACACAGATGGCGGGTCCGCTTCGTTTCAAAATGTATGTAATTAGCATGTAGAATATGCAACGCAGTGTAGATGCGATGTAAAACTAGGGAACAGAAATTTGTTTAAAATCTAAAATTAATTGTAAAAAGACTAAAAGATGTTGAATTCAAGCGTGTCGGCCTTATCGATCTGTGCTCCTCAGTGTCCCAACAGCACTATCGATATGTGATCCACAGTGAAACTATTTATTCGCAAAAACCAATGAAGAATTCAAGTAAGAAGCATGTATATCCGAAATATCGAGCTACCTTATCTGTGAAAAGGTTAAAGGATAGATATTTTCAATACCACTGAATCACATATATTTTTTAATTATTGTAACCCTAAAATATAATGTTTAAGACAATTATTTGTTAAGTCCAGGGCATACATAACATTTTTGCGTCTATTGCTAAACCATAGATTAAAAATAAGTAAAATTAGGCGAAAAAAAGTACGAGTATCAGTTCAAGAAGAACTCAATCAGGTTGGTCAGCCGGCGCATATTGACGTAGTTGACTAGCACTAGGTAGCCGTAGCAGGTGTATATGTAGGCCCACCACTGGACGTGAAGCGGCTCCTTGAACCAGCCGCCACTCCGCAGGCGTCCCACTCCGTGGAAGCCGTAGGGCTGCAAGACGTAGGCATGGTGTCGTTCGGTGACTAGGCGCCGGAACACCGCCCCGCACAGGTGGACCACGGTCAGCAGGAGAATGAGTCGCCGCAGGTGCACCAAAAGCAATACCATCTTATTGAGCGTTCCCTCTGTTCTGGGGGAAAGTATATCAAATTCCTGGACTCTGATTAATCGCTCACTTATCGCCACATACTCCGTACACTTTCAGGGTTTGTACTTATTTTCCCGAATTTATTTTTACTTCCACTTCTTTCGATTTATTTTCGCATTTTCGCGAGTTCTTTGCGTTCCGCCTTGTCGTTTTGTTTTCCTCGCATTTTTCGCCTGCCTTTGTGGTCGAAATTATATATATAGAAAGACGAATATATAAAACCGATTTCAGCTGGCAACACTTGCCAAAAGTTTTCCCAACCACATACATATGTAGTTCTCGATCGAAAGTTTTGTGTTGTAAGCTTTTTCCTTTTTGGCGCTAAGGTGTTCAATATTTGATTTTGAAAACTGTTTAGAATCAAATGGGGTTTATTTCTTCGAATACTGTTTATAATATGTTGTAATAGATTCCAAGCAAATCCCGGGAAACAAAAAAAACTGTCAGTGCTTGCCAAATCGAATTAGAATCCACTTCAAATGGAGCATAATAGAACGCCTCTTCAGCTGCCTTTCAGCGCGGTCAGGCATAAGCTATTCCCAAGTACGCCCCATAAAAAAATATCTTCAAAAATCAACAAGCTGCATCCGATTAAGATCGATCGGAGCAGTGGCATATTTTCAGGAGGGGTTCCTAAAACAAAAAATAATTTAAGATGAAGAAAATTCGAGTATACTGGGATTTTTAATCGAATAGATTTAATATACATTCTTGGACCGTTTAGACCCCCTTCGAACCTCTGGCACTGCCTGAACAGCGTATACGCAATGCGTATACGTAATATTTTCATGAAAGAACCACAAGAAAATACTTGAGACCCAGACACACACTTCTAAACAACAGCTCCATGCAATGTGCAACCTTGAAAAAGCGATCAAATCCCCAGTCCATCGTGAAACCAAAATTCTGTGTCGGAAAAGCACACAAAAGGCCCCTCGCAGATTGCAACACACAGTGAGGCTGGTTAAGAACAGCAGCAGCAGCAGCATACAATATTTAAATTATATATTAGCACACAGAACGCGAGCCGTGGAAAATTTGGAAAAATGCGAGACGAGACGAGACGAAAATGTGGCAATAGCCAGCCATCCAGCCAGCCAGCCAGCAGCCGGCAACAGCGCAGCGGAAAATGGGATGTAAATAAAAGACTGTACTACAACAAAATAAATAATAAAACACCGATAATTAACTACAATCTGGTATGGGTTTATGGCAGTATTTATTTGGCAGTGACAGGGCAGAATTACAGAACTACATAGATTTTCCAATTCAGTCAAGGAAAACTTTTTGATGTGCGACAAGGAAACCATTTGATGTCCCATTCGGAGAAACCGCCTGTTGAATGGTCTACGAAATTATGGAAAAATGGCACATGGCACATTGTTCTTCAATACATACAATGAGATTTTGTTTAATTTATTTTCTGGCATTCAGGGAAAGAAAAGTAGATATAAGCATTTCATAGCTCCGATTCCCCTTCAGGTCTACCATATCTCTTCCGCCTTGCGTACAACAAAACAATTTTCACGTCTTTTATTTGTATTTTATGTGCCACCAAACAAATTGCATCTGTTTGTTCCTCCTCCCCATAGGATCACTGCCACTGCCCCTGCCTGTGCCCCTGCCTCTGCCCCGGCACTCCATTCGTTTTATTAACTAGCGTTTGCATCGTTTCATTGCATAATCTGTCGCTGGAGGCACGCCCCCAAACGGCCCCAGACATAAATTACAAATTTGAGAAGCGCACAAAATGATTGAAAGCCACAGAGCAGAGCAGTGCAGAGCAGAGCAGTGCAGAGCAGAGCAGGCCACAGATCTGGGAAACTGGGATGCGGATGGAGTTGGAGAAGAGATCTCGCATTGAATCCCATTGGAACAGCTCTGGTGAACATCAGTATGATTGACCGACCGCAGTGTGTGTGCACCTCGCTGACTGCTGGTCGGTCTGTGGCTGCCCCGACTGTTGCTCCCGGGGATTGCCGGATTGCCGGGTCTGACTTTTATGGCTGTCGGTGTATTTCTTTTTATTGCCTGCCCAAAATTCATTTCTAGTTTTGTGTTTTTTTTTTTTTTTTCATCATCATATACCCTGCTACTCGTAGGGATACGTAATGGGTATACTGTTTGTCTAGTGGATGTATGTATGTAGCAGGCAGATATGGAAACGATCCACTTAAGAGAGTATTTCTCTAAGGATAGGAACTATGTAGTTTTAAATCAATTAATGAGTATATTAGGCAGTTATCCCATAACCCATTTTCCATAGTTCATTCAACGTTGTTTTCCTGAGTACAGGGTATCTTATAGTCATTATATTGTAAGAGTTCTCAGTGGTGTTTCTCTCTCTCTTTCTCGCTTTGATTTGTTTGCATTCAGTTTTCAGAGTTTTTGGCTTTTTCTGGGTTGCGTTGGCGTTGGCGTCTCCGCCTGCAGCACGCACTGGGAAAATGAAAATATTTGTGGAAAGCATGCGAAATGCACACGCCTGTTGTGGATCTTTTATATTTTTTAATGCAGCGCTGAAAGCTATTTGTATCTGTCGGTCAGATTGGGTTAAGTCTTGGCCCGCCCCCGCCGCCCCCATCCCTTCCCATCCCATCCCGTTCCGCTCCCTGCTGCCGCCACTGCACTCTTTCTCTGGCATGTCTTTCGTCAAAGTGTCGAGCCACTTTGCCTGGGGCTGGCCTGCTATTAGCCCATTGATGCCGCCTTTTGGATACATAGTATATATACCTTTTCCCTTTTGCCTGTCTGTCTCCCTGTCTGTTGTCTCCCCCCCCTCCCCCCCCAGCCACTATTTTAGTGTTGTATCTTTGTCGCTCATTCTGATTTATGCGATTGTATGGTTTATGGCTAGGCATTATCTTTCATTTGAATGGTTTTTGGCATTTTGCGCATATTTAGCTTTAAATGTTTTCACTAAAAACCCCACGAATTCCCCATTTCATTTTCTGCTTAGACGTCATCTTTGTTAGCCGCACGCTTCCGGTGACTGCCAGAGGCAACAGCGGCAGCGGCAACTGCAAAAGTGGCACAAAGATTTTTATTTTTAAAACCAGAACAAATATCAGCATATAGTATGTGTCGTTCGTTGTCTACTGTATATGATATCTGTGATATATTCTGCTTTTGGGGTGGGTCCTATGTCTGCGATGCACCGCACCGCACGATGAACCAGAATGCCGGCAGGGTGCATAGGGTAAATGTGTGTAGAGAATCTATGCCAGAGTTCTTGGAAAGCCATGACCTGAGCTAGTGGAAATCTGAATGGATGTGGAATTAGCAAGGTGCTTCCATAGGGATCGATAGAGATCTGCAACATAGAGCATCAACAATTAAAGACATCGAATGAAAATCGTATTTCCCAACCCACAAAAAAATAGAACATAATCCGTTGGGACAGTTCATCATCTCATTCATAAGTTCATCGAGTTCCTCGTCGGGTGATGGCCTCCCTTTCGGTTTCCTTCTCATTCACCGAAAACATGACAGACTGCATCTGTATCTGTTGGCGACAATTATCATCTGCAGCACACAGTTTGAGATACTTTTTTTTGTTTTTTTTTTTTGTTGTTTTCGTTTGTGCTGGATACATTTTGTGCATCTTCCCCTCCATCTGCGGGACGGCCCACTCATCGATTAGTCACCCAAAAAGACAGAAATATATTTGAATTAAATTATTTATCTAATTATAGCTGGGAATATGGGGAAGGAATCGTATCAGCGAGTATGATGTGATGTTCATTCCATAGCCCAGATATAAATGCGAAATACTTTCCGACCATTACAAGAATTTGTATACAACGGATAGAAGCAAAGGGAAGCAGTACATATAGCCGGGTTGGCCGATTTTTGCCAGATATACGCCTGAGCAGATAGATACATACGGCAAATAATGGGGAAATCATGAAAGTAGGAAACGGCCGATCCTGTGAATACTCTTTTATAGATATATGTTTCCAATGGAGGATCATCAATGTAAAATAGTGTACAACTATGGTTGATATGATTATTTTGGTAATTGCTACATATGGGTTTAAAATATGTGGAAAATTGTAAATACTTTGCAATCGTTTTTCATGGAATATTATGTCAGATTTTATGGTAAATCTTATCATTTATCAAGCTAATAAATATAATATATTCTATATAACATATAATTTACATATTCGTCCTTTCATTCCATAGACATCAGACCGATCGATACACTGACCTCATCCTACATCCTTCGTAAACAATAAAAGGATGATCCTCAGTAAGAGACAAAAACAGAGCCGTAACCTTCTAGTCATAAGGCTGATACCCTTTTCTGGGAGAGTGTTCTAAGAACTTTTATTTATTTCTCTATTGCAATTTACAAACGCAGCGATCATCGACAGAGGAGGAGGAGGCGATCGCTTCTCTCGTGCCTGCCGAAAATACTACACGCACAACACCCAACGCGCGCGAGAGAGAGAGAGAGAGAGAGGGAGAGAGACGAGACGAGGCGAGAGACTTTTCTCTGCTCAGCTTTTCACGCAGTGTTCAGTGCGAGGGAAAATCTCGGCAAGAAAATATATATTTTCCCAGCGGCCAGGCCAGACAGTTTTCCTTTGACAACGCGCCGAGTCGCACACACGCTTCGGGCCAAAACGGAAAATCGAGAAAATCGGGGAAAACTGAAAAAAATACCGAAAAATCGCATCGTTCACGTTCACGTTCTGCGACAAAATAATCTGTGAGTGAGTGGAGGAATGAGTGTGTGTAAATGTTGCTAAATTTATAAATAAAATCTCAACATTCTGCCTGCCTGCCTGCCTGGCTGCCTGCTCCCAAAGTAAAATGAAATAAAAGGAAAACAAGTTGTGGGCCGGAGGAAAAGTGGAGATGGAAAATAAGAAAAATATCAAGGCATAAATAAAACGCCTCGTGACGTGTCGTCCGCCGTACGCGCATCGCATCGCATAGCATCGTTCGCATCTGATTCCCATCCCATCCCGTCCCGTAGCGTCCCATCCCGTCTCGCATTTACCGGCTGCATTCTCAAATAGATCGGATGAGGATGAGGAGCACTATATAGCAGCTCTATAGCTCCTCTATATAGCTCTCTGGCTCTGCAGCTCTACAGCTCTAGATACATCAGTATCTATATGTATATCAACCTGGCCGGTGCGTGCCGGCGGATTATGTAAAGTGGCACACACAGAGATCCCAATCTCGGAGCGGCGAAAAAAACAAAAAAAAAACACAAAAAAATATAAAGAAAAGAAAGTTGGCCGAAAGCTAGAAAATCGAAAAGGAAAACAGAGTCAAGAATCGACACAGAGCGAGAGAGAGAGAGGGAGAGAGCGAAGGAGAGAAATATTTGTCGCACGCGCGCGAATTCAGTAAATGTATCTAATTTATTTTGCATCTATTGCAATTGAGAGGCGACCGCCCCATGCATCCGACAGATACGCTTTCGTAATTGTCGTCAGTGGTTCGAGATAGTGGTGTATATTTTTTTTCCGCTCGTCGCAGACAAGTGTGTGGCAGATTGGATTACCAGCAAAAAAAACCAAAAAAAAAGCAGCTCAGTCAAGATAAACCAAATAAATTATACAGATTTCGGAATCTGATAGAATTCTGATTGCTCCAAACGCGGCAGCAGCGATCGCCTGCCAAAATCAAAATCAAACAACGTAATGTCTTCCTATCGCAGTTATGTAAGTAATCGTACAACAAGTTAATGCAGAGCCAACTATCTGTATTCGCAATGCATCTGTATCTGTGGTATCCTATACAGCTTCCTCTCAGTGTATCTGTGTATCGCGATCTCTTGGCGTTCTGTGCGCTTTTGTGTGTTTTTGCAATTCCTACCATCCACAGATTTTTTGTTTATTTCTAATTTGTTGCCTTACCTCACACGTAGCCAGATAAAATGTATCTATGAGTTTGCTTTTGCGTGTCTGTGAGTGTGCCTTTGTGCCTCCAGAACCATTGATAAACAATTTAGCTAAAAGTTTGCTCATTGTCTGACTTTTGCCTAGTTAATTGCTCTCATTTTCCAGCCAGCATCTCAAATTGTATTCTGTGTGCTAGGTGTGGCTGGGGTCTTTGTATTTGCATTTGAATGAGAGAACGAATGAATGAGTACATGTACAAATGGACGAATGAATGAGCTTGAATCAATCACTTTTAGGTGTACGAGTATATGTAAACTGATGATCATTTGGGGCGGCACATTCAAATGATTTAACTTGAGTTTTGGTTTATTTTTCATGGGCAGAGTATTTTATTTTCAAATATTGATACATTTTCTCATGAATCTTGAGCAGTCAATGTCAGTTTTATTATAATAAATAGCTGTAGATTAACTTAATTGTTTCTCTGACGGTCGAAGGAGTATTCTATCATTAATTTTTGCATTCTTGATTGCAGTAAAGATTATCTATTCATGTCATATCAGAATGAATATAATACATACATATGTAAATATCTGTGAAATCAATTAGAAATTAGAGTTCATTCGATTCTCCGGCCTTTTGTCAAGGGGTGTAAGGGCAATATCCCTATAATTCATAGACAATCATTTGGTCTAACATTCAAGTCGTTATTCCCGTGAGAAGATTCTGTCTAAGTCCCATTGATGTTCCACTCATTATATCCTTTTGTTCCTAGACATCAACTTTATGACTTCTTGGTCCGTCTTCTGACACGGCGCTGCATAAATCAATTAAATATTTTTGTGACCCTCTCAAACTAATAAACCAATCAATTTATGGCCGGAAAACAACAAGTTTCCATTCCATCTCTCCCATCAGCAGTCCACCTTTCTCCTACTCCCACTCCTACTCCCTCTTCTGCACCGAGATCTCTTTCAGCATCAGCTCCTAATTATTTTTAGAATCTTTGGATCTATAAATGTTGGAAAAAAAAGAGATTGTTTCTGTGCCTCTTGTACGGGTGACGCAGTCAGAGTTCTTGTGTTCGGGCTGTTGTTCCTGGCTTTTGGTACTTTGTTGAAGATTTTTATGGCCAGAAGGAAGTTGTAAATATTTATGACACGCATAAAGTCGAAAGTTCCCTGTGAGAGCCGCCGCGGAGCACGCACCACCTAATTAATTAACAAAGTGTGAATCTTCATGCAATTTGTTCGGAGCGAATGGAAGCCATGGAGACGAGATCTTGAGCGGGGAGCAGCGATAGATCCACCCATCCATCCTGAACAGCTCGAAGAATAAATCTCAGAGCAATTGGGAGCTAGGACGTGTCCACCGTTGCTCTCGAAACACTACTTAATTCATAAATGATATTGATTTAATTGTTCATACAATTATCTGTTTTAATCATTAGCTTCTTTTCGATATCGGCTCTGCAGATGCAGAATGAAGTATGGAATGGAATCAAGTGGGAATGAAGTATGGTCTAATCATCTAGGCCCACAACCTGATGTGTTTCTCGTGCAAAGTACGAAGTACGCATTATCAGAATCAAGCGCCTATATCTCTTGCCGTATTATAAAGATCATTACAATTGTACAAAATGTATTCATCCTTCACTTGAATGTATCGAGGCATCTGGGTAAGGCTGGATAGCCATCCAGCATCTTGATTTCTGTTCAGAAGTCTAAAGCCTGCTTCCGTGCCATGCAGATGAACAGATCTCCCGAAGTATCGGGGACTAAGCCCTGCAACAGTCGGTGGTCATTGGCGTTGCCGGTGTTCAGGGCCAACTTTTCTATATTCTCGATCAATGGCGGGTTGTAAATGTAAAAGAACACCACTTTCTTTTGGAGAGAAGCTAGGCTTTGGGCAAGGCACTAAAGACCCACCCAGTGTGGGTGCCCCGTGAGCAGTCTGCTTGAAGATAAGACCAGCCACAACGCGATTAGGGCGGAACATGCTGTTAACGGTCTGGCGATGGACTTGTTGCACCTCCTACTTGGTTAGATTCAGTTTCATGCGCTTGAAGCGCGTTCCCTGGCGGCTGATGAACTGATATGCATCGAGGGACAGCTGTGTGCTCACTGGCTCACCCAGCAAACGGTCGAGGCCACTCCGCCCAGGATACACTAGAGATTAACTATGGTCTGGACTCCAGTAATTTGGGCGAGCAACTTAAAACCGTTCATCATTCAAGGGAGCACCACTTGGCACTTGCAACAAGCGATATATACATAGCACTAAAATATGAACAGATTGAAAGTTAGTGGCCTCGCTCATGGTTTTTGATTTAATAAAGGTACGCGTCCCATATAATTCGTTTGTAACGTCAGAGAAAGCTGTCAGACAAAAAGGCAAGCGTGTTGCAACACTGTTTCAAGTGTTGAAAATGCTGTCTACAAGGAAAGCCTTGCAGCTCCAAAATAGAAGAAGATTGAAACAAAGGTCCAGTATTTGTATTTATATTATTATTTGTCCTTTACTTTTTCTATCATTTGCAAAGTCAAGTGCATAATTTCTTCAATGGATTCAAGCATTGTTTTAAGTGTTGAAAGTGCTTTCTACTGCTTATCGAATCGTCGCCTAGAAAAGCAGGGGCCCGGCCAATTTTCACTTGTCAATAGCTATCAGAACTTTACAGTTTTCGCCATTCGAGTGAGCACAAAAAAATAAAAAGAAAAATTACAAATTCGACAGGGCAGGAAAACTGCTTCCGAAATCAAATTCCCAGGCAAATTTCACAATATACAAAACCAAAACAAATTTCGAAAAGGCAACCATGCCACGTCGTCGTCGTCCTCGTGGAAATGCCGCATCCTTAGCAGCCCTGCGCAAGAAGACCCAGGAGAGCAACGGCGCCAACAGCAACAGTGGTAATAGCCAAAATACTAAGGAAAATAACAGCAATAGCAACAACAAAAGCAACAACGCCAGCGGCTCGAAAAGCACAAATACGAAAAACACCAATGCCAAAAAGGCGAACTCGAAAAAGCCCGAAAAATCTATCCCGAAGCCCAAACTGCCACAAAAACAACAGCCAAAGCAGCTGCTGTCGGTGCCGCTGCCAAAGAAAACGTCGATCCCATTCCTTGTCAGGAAGATAAAACTTGCCCCGGATTCGCACCGAGCCGCAAAGCAGGCGCTGATCTGTGACCAGGAGCAGCTTGCACACCAGCAGAGCCCCGACCAGCATTCCGTCTCTGACGAGGAGGAATCGTTTGATGACGAGGAGCTGACCTGTAACACTGCGTCTGACCAAGATTCGGCCTTGGAGGCATCTGACATGGAATCATTCTGCAATCTGCAGAAGAAAACCTGCGACCAGGAGCCATCATGCAACAAGAGGACACTAGCCGATCAGGCACCACTCAGTCGCTTGGGGTCACTTTGCGACCAGGTGACATTCGAAAACCAGGCGACACTCGACGACCCGGCGACACGCGATGACCCGGCGATACTCGAAGACCCGACGACTGTCGTCCACCAGGAGCCACTCGACGACCCGGCGACACTTGTCGACCGAGCGCCACTCGGGGACCTGGCGACAGTCGTCGACCAGGGATCACTCAGCAACCAGGGATCATTCTCTGACCCCGAAACAGTCTGCTACCGCAAACAGGAATTAAGTACTGACCAGGCGCCAACCTTCAACGAGAAGTCACTCGATAGCCAGGAAGAAACCATTAACCTGGAGTCCCTTTACAACTATGAGCCACGGTTCAGCATAGATCCAACCTTCAATTTGCCATTCTATATTCACGATCCGAAATATGCGCTGGAGCGGGATCAGGAGCAGGACCTGTATCAGTATCAGGAGCAGGAGCCAGAAGCTGCAGAACAGCCAATCAATGATGACTATCGTCCAGCGTCACGCGGCCCAATGCCCTACGATACCTTTGCCTTTATGTGGGGCGAGAAGGCCACAGACTGGGAGCTAAAGCTCTTCCCAGAGCTGCACAGCCGAATGCCGACACTGCCCTCGTTTTCCGACGTCTTCGGGCAGCCGTCGTATGAGGCGATGACTGGCGAAGAAGCGGGACCTGCCAAGACCGAAGGCGTTCGTTGTAGTTCTGATGGATTAACCTTTAGTAACGTTCCCAAGTCCATGATCAAAGATCAATATGGCATTTTGGGCCTACTCGCGGCCATAAAGACCACCACCACGAGGCCGGAGATCACCCAACTGGTCTTCGGCGAAGATCTGACAAGCTTCGGCCTAAACCTGGCATCACCGGACGATCTCCATGTGAACTTCAATGGACCCTTCACCACCGACGCGCCGCCGGAGCAGATGCCGGAGGAGAAGGTATCGAAGGACGATGCGCAGGAACAGGACCCCAATAACGTTCCGGAAGAAACACAAACGACCACAACGGATTCGGCCTGAGCCGAGTAGCACCTGGCCACACATTTCGCTTGCATTTGAAAACGTATCTAGGAGATACGAATAAATAATTATCTTTTTGGGTAGTTTTCGTTCCCGTTTTAGTTGTCGCGCATTTTCACTTTTATTTTCTATAATTCTTTACACATTTGAATTTCGTAAAACGCATTTTTCGACACTTTTGACAGAACGAAAAGTAGGAAAAACATTTATAAATAAATCATGTGTCTGGCGGGCATCGGACGCATGGCACGCGAATACTTGAGATCGTAGACGTAGATCGTGGACTCGCAGATACATAGATACATATTTACATATGTACATATAAATATTTCGTAGTTATAGCTTATGAGTGGTTTATGTGTGCTTTATAGACTCGGTCGACTGACTGACAGGCGCTTTATAGCGCATCCTGGTGTCTGGGGTCGTCCCTAATTGAGTCCGCATAATAACGCTGTCAGAGAAGTGCGCACTCCACTCCAGAGAGAGAGATAGAGATGGAGAGAGGGAGGGGGGCAGACTGATGGCAAATTCATTCCAGAGGCGATCCATCCATAAGCACATCCACATCTACGTCCACATCCACATCCACATCTATCTCTATCCACTACAGACTTTCCTCCGGCTGAGGGTAAGGCTAAGGCTGAGGCTGAGTGTCGTCTCCGTTTGCTTGTTTTGCACATTGTTGGGGCTATTTGTGTATTTGGCATTCCATTTCACTGAGCGAAAACAATTAGCCGACACTGTCTGTCTAGCTGTCTCTTCTCACAGTCTTCTCTATATTCCATTTCTCTATCTGTCTTCATGGCTTCCTCTCTCTCTCCCTCTCCCTCTCTGTCTTTGTTAGGTCTCTCATTGGGCGGTCGCTGGAAGAATTCCCGATTATTATTATTCTTTATGCCCTGATATATGTCATGGGAGATTTTACGGGGGACTTGGCGCCACTTGGGAGTTCATTCAGATCGAAACATATTTGTATTGAAGAATTTTCATTGGAATATTTCATTCACTTCATTCACTTGGGAAAAGTATCACAACAAATCTAGAATATAAATTGGGATTGATTTACTAAAAAATACGTATTTTTGTCATTTTTTAAAAAATTTTAAGGATTCGTAGCTTATTTTGTTGAGAATTGATGCCAGTAAATAACCTGAGCACAAAAATAGAACCATAACACACAAAATTAAAGAAAAAAAATATCCCAAAAATGGAATAAGAACAGCTGCGAAAAAAATAATAGCACCACCACCACAAGCAATTTTAAAATAGTTGCCAAACTCACATTTTTAACTTTAAGGAAACTATAAGTAAATTTTTAGAAATGGAAGACTCTTATAAACATAAAAATATACAAAAAATCTTCTTTCTATTTAACGTTTTTAAGTTATTTAAGGAAGTTCATATAAAGTGATCAAATTAGGCGAAAAATATAATAGGAAAGGATTGGATTATTATCTTTTCAAAAATGGAATTAAAAACAAAAGAATGACCAAAAAGTAACGAATTCATTAGTGAACTATTTTAAACTATTATTACTAAATCTATAATTATCCCATTGTAATGATTATTATTAACTTTTATGAAAGAAACAATGAAATCTTAGTCAAAACTAATGAATACGTGCCTTCTACAAAGACAATTCTGAGAAATATAGGGAATTCACTAAGAAAATTGCTAGTGGTGCTATTTTTTTTTGGTGCTATTATTTTTTTGGCAACTGTACATAAATCCAATAATAAATAACTGATAAATGATTTCACGCAGTATAATGTACAATTCTGTTTTCCACTCGTATAATGCGCCAATATTCCTCGTGTCTCTGTCAATTAAGTGGGGGTTCAACAGCTTTTCAACTGCTCATTAAATATCATCTGCATTAATTGGTGCAAATATCATTTTGCTGTGCCAAAAATCTATAAAAAGTCGACACGAATTTTGCAATATTAAATAGTCTGTCTGTCTGTCCGTCTGTTTGTCTGTCTGTCTGTCTTTTTGTCTGTCCCCCTGGATCCACCTGATCCACAGGGGCTCTCTAAATATTTACATGTACATATGTATGTACATATGTGTGTGTGGTCGTGGCCAAGATATGTCTCTGTCGCTTTATATAGAGGACGAGGGCGAGAGATCTTCTAATGCCCGCCGATGCTCGGTCGAGATTAGAAGGCAGATGTTGAAATAATCGAAATGAATCTGTTTACACGTCCAAATTAATTGAAAAACGCGTGCTACAGCGCCATTTAATTGAAAATGAAATAGAGCCAAAGGCAAGGAAAAATGCATTGAAGCGAGTTCAAAGCAGCAGCAGCAGCCACAGAATAAGCCCCCAAAAATACAAATAGCATTGGGGATCCAATGGGAAAGTTGGGGGAGATTCTTTGGCATCGTCTGATGGTGTTGATGTTCTCTTCAGACAGAGGCTGATGCGGCGACTGATGATGATGATGATGCCCTGAGATGGGATGCCCGGCTGCGTGGTTGCCTGGCTGCTTGGCTACGGGGCTGCTGGGCTGCCTGTTGCCTGCTTGATGATGATGATGAAATGTGTGCGAATAATTGTCGAGTGCACAACTCATTGAGAAAGTTCCCCCCTTTGAACAGGAGGAGGGGTTGGAGATGCCGGCAGTCAATTTTTGTTGTGGTCTAAGTGCGCCAATCAATCAAAGCCATGCCATGTGATTCCTTGCCCTATCAATTTCAATTTCATTTTCATTTGAATGAGAAAAGAGAATGAAGATTTCGAGAATTAATACAAAGAATATACAAAAGATATATCTATGTATGTGTGCATGGAAATTAATAGACTAGAAATACTCAGTGAGAGAATGAGGCTTACTAAGAGAGAGAGAGAAAGAGAGAGAGACGCCGTTATATTAATGAAAATATCTTTGAAATTCAGCTAATAATCCCGATATCATTCTCTTCGACAGACACCCTGGAAGTCAAGCCTGGGCAGCTCCTACAAAACAGGCAGCTCTTCGGTGAGTCTATAAATAATTCTCTCACCTTTCACCCACTCACTTTCACCCCTTTCTCCCCCTACAGTATGGAGCTGGAGCCGACTCCACATCGCGTTACAGTTCCCTGGCCACGCCCAGCGCCTACAGACCGTCGTTCTCGGGCGGGACATACCGCCTCAAGCGAGATCCACCCACATCGACAGCCCCACCGCCCGTCACCAGCTACGTGAGTCGCTATGCCAAGACAGAGCCCAAGGAGACGGCCGCCAGTGAGCGGAGCAGTCCCATCAAGCGCTACACTGCGGGAGCAGGGACGAGCAGCAGCACGCTGGGAAAGTACGGCAGATCCAGGGATCCGAGTCCAGTGGCCCTGGAGCACACGAATCGAGGCAAATCGAGGGATCCGAGTCCGGTCATTGATAGTGGGAGGAGCAAACTGGGGGTAACCTATCGCAGTGGAAACACCTCGACCTCCTCCTCATCGTCGGGTGCGAGGAATGGGTATGGCAGTCGCTTTGGTCCCGCCGCTTCAAGGATCAGCAATGGCAGCAGCAATGGCAGTGCCATCTCCTACTTGACCACCAGCGATTTTCATGCGCGAACTGCTAGTCGGGCCAGGGCCAGCAGGGAGAAGGAGCAGGAGGTGCCCACAAGTCCCCCAGAAAAGCCCAGGGAGGAAGAGCCAAAAGGGAAGCAGCAGGCAAGCCCCGAGAAGGAGCAGGAACAGAAAAATATTGCACAGGATCTGCAGCCCGAGGAAACCTTCGTCTCAGTGTCGGTGGTGACGCGTGCCACGTCGCCCACGCCGCCGGGCAGCACCACCGTCCAGCGTACGCGCCGCATCGATATTGCCAAGACCATCGAGAAGACCATCCAGCGATCGACGAAGCCCCGCCAGATGCTGGAAAAGGAGATCCAATCGGACAGGATGGACGATTCCACGCGATATCTGCGGTATAGCGGTGGCAGCAGCAGCCTCAGCTCCACCTACAGCCCCCACAGGGATCGGATCAGCAGCCTCCGTTACAGTGCCAGTCCGCTGTCCAACAAGTCCATGTCTCCCACTGTGGAGGCGAAGTCGCAGTCACCAGCGGAGGTTCCCAGCCCAGCGTCCAAAAGTAATGGATCTTTGAGTAATGGAAGCTCCCCCAAGTCGTCATCCGCTACTGCCAGCAAATCGAAGCTCTCTCCGCCAAAGGCCATACGTCTGAATGCCTCACGCCAGTCCTCCGTGGAGAATTTGGCCAATAAGCCACCAGCAGCACCCACCAAAAGTGAATCGCCCACCAAGACCTGCTCCAGCTCCAGTTCGGGCAGCTCTGCCGTCAAATGGCCCAACAAGGACTTCCGCAAGAGCTCCCTGAATGTGGGCCCCACGGACAGGCCGCGCAAATCGCGCACTCCCAGCGGCGGGGAGTCCGAGGACGTGGTGACCAATGGAGGATCTGCTCAACTAGAACGCTCGCCTAGTGCGGGATCTGAGGGGAGTCTGGCTTCGGCTGGCTCCTCCGGAAAGAAGAGCTCGAAGCTGAGCAATGGCAAGACGTCCTCCTCAACGGGTAGTCGTCAGGGCACATCCTCATCCTCTGCTGCCACCTCCTCCACCTCCGCCTCGGACAGCGAGCAGCGGGTGAAGACCGTTAAAAAGCAGAGCAAAAAGAAAACGCCCAAAGAAGGCAAGGTCGTTGCCGGTAATGCCGGCCAATTGTTGGCCAACCAAAATAGCCGCAAATCGAATACGCCAGCACCTGAGTCACCTTCACCAGAGGGCCACGATCCCCAACCGAATGAGAGCCACCGGACGGTGGCTGCACCGCCACCACCACCGAACCGATCGCCACAAACGCGTCGTCTGCAGAAGCTCTCGTCGGTGTCGAATTTTTTCGCTAATCGTCAGCAAGACGCAAATAGTGAACCGATCTTCCTCGAAAGCTCGGAGAGCTCTGGGGAGCCGGAGGCCCCACCATCGATCAGTCTGGCCACAGATCTTAACACGAACGAACCGCGAACGAAATCGACAAAAACGACGCCCACGAGCGAAGCGAATACCTCAACGAGATCCCCACTGACGACCCCCAGTTCGAGTACGCGCTGTCCCGCCACCACAAGGATCACCACTGGAGCCACTCCAACGACGATCAGCAGCAGCAGCACCAGCACCAACACCACCACGCAGGATACTAGCCTGAGCACCACCTCCGAGCAGGACCCCAGCCAAGAGGAGCCCAGCTGGTGGCAGGACACCAGTCTTCAGATAAACACAGCCTCCGCTTTGGATCAGAACAATCAGAACGGAGAAATGCCTCCGTATAGGCTACGGCATATTGATTCCGGTGAGGAGCAGGCCTGGTGGCTGCGCCGGAGCGAGGCGGATGATGAGGGCGATGATGATACGCTGGCAGAGGAGACTCTGAACCCCCTGGACGATGATCCCAGTCACTGGAGTAGCCAGGATCACGAACTGGAGACAATATCCAAGGTCAAGCAGATGCCAAGGAGCCGCATCTCACCCGAGCAGGATGCCTGGTGGCTGGAGGAAGAGCAGCAGCACCAGGAGCAGCCCCAGACTCAGGCCACATTGGAATCGCAGTCACCGCAGTCCCGTTCCCTGCCACAGTCGCCGCCTCAATCCCGTTCTTTGCCCCAGTCCCCCCTGCAATTGCAGTCCCCTCTCCACTCGAATGGCTACCACGAGGACGAGAACAACAACAGCAAAAATGAGTTGACGCATGTGGAGGTGACCTTGAAACTACCAAGTGGCTCCAAAAGCTCCAACTCCAAAAGCCACAGCGACGAGGGCCCCAAGCACTGGTGGATGTCCGGACCCACCAAAAAGCTCTTCAATGTGAAACGCGTGGAGTCCGGAGAGCGGGCCTGGTGGCAGGACAGCGAGAAGGAAAAGGAAAAGGAGAAGGAGAAAGAGATGGAACCACCGCCAGTGAAGCCACCCACACCCCCGCCTCGCATCATCAAGCACTGGGAGTCGGGAGAGCGGGCCTGGTGGCTGCAGGATGAACCAGAAGCAGCGCAGTCGGCAGCAGTTGCAGTTGCTGTCGCAGTAAACGCCAGCAGTGATGAGGAGGAGGAAGAGGAGCAGCAGGGCAAAGATGAGACAGATCTAAGGCTCAGGAATCCGCAGCAGCAGCACCACCATCTGGACACGCCACACGAGCTGAGTAGCTCTTTCCACTTTTCCTACACCGAACGCCCGCCGCCACTGGGGCAGTGCGCCAGTCCTGTGCCGACAGAGCAGCGACCGCGCTGTCCCTCGCCCTACGACAACATTCCAATGGGAAGAGCCCCAATGCCGACGACAGCGCCACCGACATCGCTGCAGCCGCGCTTCTCCCCGCAGATGCGACGGCCCGGCGAGAAGCTTTTCATCTCTCGACATCAGAATATCGATGAGCTTTTGGGTGGCGCTTGCCGGCCGCTCAGTCCGCTCTTCTACAACAACAGCAGCAGCGATGCGGCGCCGGAGAGCGGCAAGAATATGTTTCTCATGGACGAAAGCTCCGCTCTGGCTAGCAAGAATATGTTCCTGGAGGAGATCACGCCGGACCAGGTGCGCATCCACGATAGCACCGCTCAAAGACCGGTCATCCAGCGCATGCAAAGGTGAGTAGCTCGAGAGCGAAAGCTCGCAGCGAGAGAGAGAGGGAGAGTGCTTTCTTTCGATTGTTGTGTGGTGAATGTCGAACATGTGGTTGTTAATGCACTCTCTCTTTCTCTCTCTCTATTTGATCTTGCAGAGATGTGGAGTGGTTGGAGAATGGCAGCAACTTTTACGAGCCACCAAAGCAGCAGCAACAGCAACAGCGGAGGGTAAGTTGTTCACCACCCTCTCTCCGTCACTCTTGATTTCTTAGCAGATTGCAGGCTTTTTGGCAGCCTGCCCGGCGTCTCGTCTTGTTACGATATATCTATCGAGACGCCTACGCTTTTGTTTATTTATACAGATACCCTTACTCACTCTTCTGGATATAGAAAGAGCATATTAGCTAGTCACTTATCAGCAGAAACCCTTACTCACATCTAGTCATTCAGTTGATGATGTTGATGATGCCCCACCTTCCTTCCACCATTGCCTTTCCTTTCACATTCGATGGCCTTATCTTGCAGGACTTAT
The DNA here is from genome assembly GCA_008121215.1 of Drosophila athabasca. Classification (NCBI taxonomy): domain Eukaryota; kingdom Metazoa; phylum Arthropoda; class Insecta; order Diptera; family Drosophilidae; genus Drosophila; species Drosophila athabasca. Next base: position 59,504,775 of record CM017796.1, on the reverse strand, counting down.
GACACCCACTGTATCAATTACCCTGTACTGCAGCTGTGAGCTCATATGACAAAGGGCGACGCAGAGGCACGACAGGGCACGGCGAGTCAAGGTGCGCTCCGCTCACACCCAATTCTTCAGTTATCAGAATCTGGCATCTCTCTCGCGCCAGATTGGGTCCCGAATGACAGCAGTCCTCAAGTGTCTGAGATCTCTAGTGGCTTATGGAAGGGGCAGGGCGTCGGAAGGGGAGCCTCTGAGTCAGCCGTAGGCCGCCATCCGCAGGCTCTCTTGCGCTCTCACTCCCACACTAACAACAATGCGCACAAGAATTTGAGAACAAAATGCGGAACAGAAAAGGAAAGAGAAACAAAATAACTAACACGGATGCTGAAAATACCCTGTAAAAGGCGACTGATTCAGTTTTCCATGCTGAATTATTCAACTGTACATTTTTTTATTAATTATTAGAAGAAATTATTGAAAACTTAGGGTTGCTTTGAGTGCCGACACTTGCAGTACCCTTTAGAACTGGTCTTCACAGAAAGACACCAGTTGAAAAAACACAAAATTATGAATCATGAAAATTAGAATCTACCTGAATTCACATTTATAGAATAGACGGAATGTCTCTATCCGTCATAAATGCTCTAACCCCCCACCAGCAAAGGGTATACACAAATCACACAAAAATTCCCACTTAATTACGTTCTGTCTGCGGGGCAGTCAGCGGGTCGCTTCCTCGCGAATTTGGATCTCGGTTTCGCGCTCCAGTTTGATGTGATGGGTACGGTTTGCGCCAACAAGGGAATCTCAGAAGAAGAGACTCCCGGCTAAATGGGTCATAATGCAATTAACATGAACATAAAGCCAAATCAAGTGGGAAAAGAGCAAAGATAACTGTAAATTCCAGCAACGCCACCACTGTGTGGGGTTAGCATTTACCAGAGGGAACAAAGGGAGATTGCAAATATTTATATGTACATACAATACATACACTCGATTCGCTGCTTATGTACTCCTCGCTAAATTGTTGACTTTGTGCTGCCAAATGTGGCCATAAAAAAAGTCTCCGTCGAACATTAAAAATCGAAAGTCCATTCAACTTTTGCATGAGAGGTGCGGCGGTGGTACGAAGTACATACATATAATATGTGTGTACATATCAATAGACAAAGTCTGTTGTTGTCACCTCTGAACCGCTGTCAATCTGTCCTGCTCTCTCGCAAATTCTGTTCTCACCTCTGACCCTTCATCGGTGGCTGTGTCTGTCTCTGTCTCTCGCATGAATCGCTATCCCAAAAATAGCCAAACGGCATTGATGCGTGAAAACCAAAGCAAAAACAAAAAAACAACAACGCCAAAAATTACCCAAATTACATTATAAAAGACATTTAGTTTCGTTTATCGCGCAAATAATTGCACAAAGGCAAAAAACACACAGAAAAACCATACAAAACACTCGCGGATGAGTCAGAGATCGCTGTCTGGTGTCTGTTTGTTCCTCCATCCCAACTGTTGAATACTGTGCGATGTCGTCTGTTTTTCCCTCTGCATCTTCTCGGTGCTATCCATCTTTCCTTTGCTCATTCTTCCTCGTCTTCTTCTTTGCGTTGTTGTTATTCAAGGCAATTGGTGACAACTCTATTATCAGTTCATGTACTATCATGTCTCTGGGTTTGTTTTTGGTATTTATGTTGTACAGAAATATTTAAAGTCTGAATCGACATTGGCTTAACACTGAACTTGGGGAAACTCCGTTTTAGATGTGAAGACGTGAGCAACAAGGTGTTAAGTTTTATTTCTGGGAAGATATTCAATTTTGTGGCATTTACATATGTATATTTTTCTCGCTCTTGAGTGTAGAAGAACTTTAGAAGCTACCTACCTACTTTTCCATCTTTAACAAAGCCACATATTGCTGGAATAGAATGATCCAACATTTAACCCAATTTAAATAACTCTACTGCCCTTAAACTATTCCATTCAACCAACCACCGGCTATAAAAATCAATTAAATTATTTACAATATCGCCAGGCCTAATCGGCATTTGAAGCAATCGATTGGCAATTAAGTGGCATATCAAATGTTTTGGCCCACCGTTAAACAAACGCATGGCTGCCAATTGAACGTATAACTCTTTTTGCCCGCGCCCAAATTGCAAAACTCCCCCCCCCACACACACACGCGCGCACACACACACCCACCCAAAGAAGTATGCACCCAGAGAATGTCCAGCTAATGATAGGCTAACGCTCAATCAACGATAAAGCCAAATTGTGGCACACGCGCAGCCTGGGCTATTTTTAGGCCCTGCAAATCGACTATCAGCTGCAGTGCAACGCAGAAGCAGCAGCAGCAGCAACAACGTGTTGCAGGAAGGTGCAGCCTGACCACAGGCACAAACATACACACACACACACACACCTGCACGCAATCCAACCTGCCTCAAGAGGTTTACGTAGCTTAACGTAACGTAATGTAACGTAAACAAAACGACCGCGTCTTTCTTACCTTTAGAGAGCGGCTAACGCAAGGTGTGTGAATTTAAAGTGTGTCATTCCCAAGGAGCGATCTTCCAAGGTCTGCGGTGTGCAGAGAGACCACATAGAGTGAGAGGGAGAGAGAGAAAAGGAAAGACTTTCCAAGAAACCGAGATATAAACTAGCTGACGGAATTTTTCATATGATCAAGAAAAAATGCCATAGATAAACATAATTTTAACACTTATTCCATAAAATCGAGAAGCGCCTTACCTTGCATTAATGCACCTTTGCTTATCGTAACTATGGCCCGCTCTCTTGCTCACCGTATCTTTGGCTGCTTCTCTCTCGCACCACTACACTTCGCCACTGTTTTTGCTTCTTCTTCATCTTCTTGCACTTTTGTTGCTTTGCCTTCTTCTACGTTGAGAGCTTCAGCGGCTCCACCGCATTTTGGGGCTTTCAGTTGCTCCCCAAGCACGCTCAAATTCAGTCGTCGCCGTCTCGTCGCCACCGTTGTTTGTCGCGTGTCGTGTACGTTAAAATACGTACGTATACGTCAAAATACGCTCACCCTCGCTATTGGTGGCTACCCCTCGTTCCAAGTGTGTTGTTGTTGGCAACATTTATGATGTTTTAACCAACAAACGGCATGGTAATTGGAAATACTAAACAGATCCAAAGTGTTTAAAAAAAATCAAACGAAATACAAAATAGCCGATAACGTGGGAAATAATTGTGCAAAACGAATCGTGGAAGAGGCATAAACATGGTTAATAATGTTAACTAGACGACCACTCTGCTAAAATTGCAATTTGTTTTGAAATACTATTGATTTTTTTTGCGTGTCACTGTGTCAGTGTCAGTGTCAATGGACAATCTTCAAATTTTTGTATGGTTTTCGTGTCGTCTGCTCCACTGTGGGCGCCTCTGCCTCTCCAAAAAAATCTCAGTGTCAAATGTTCTTCAGCTGGAAACAGCTGTCGTACCTGCGACCATCTCATTCGCTCTCCTTGTCTGCTCATCTGCTTTGGCCGCTGCTTCGTTATGCAGTGCAGGGCTCTCACGAAACGTCAGGTTCGGGCTCCTATTGAGGATCTCTGTCCGCTGTCTGCTGTCCTCTGTCCCCGTAAGATGAGCAAATAGTAGTGAAAATATACACACACAAAAAACGACTCTAAAAGAGGAGAGGCAAAGGAATAGCCCAAAACCGGAATTGTGCAAATAAATCTCGATATAAGACGAGTCTTCCCAGGGAAGCACTCTGTTGGTCGGCCGTTTTGTTGAGGCCAGAAGGAAGCATATCGTTGCCGTTCAATTTTTGGAAAATTACGAGGAGTGAAATATGTAATTTATTTGCAATCATTAAGGAAAATTGCATGGCCAAGGGGAAAATCTGTCTCCCAGAAAATCACTTTCTATATCTTACCCTATGAAAGCAGCCAGCATTCCGTGGGCCATCTATCACCTGTTGACCCACAAATCATTGACAGCAAATTATCATCTAGTACCACCGGTCCGCACAGTGTACCTGCAAAGACCTTCCTTCATTCTCTCAGCTGTCGCTCAATTAGTTTGAATTGCATTACCCTATGATTACCCCATAAAACAGACGGCCTCAGCAAGCCCCAACTAAAACTTGAACTAAAACTTACTCTTCTGCTGCTCTACTCTTTATTTACCTTTTAATATGCAAATAATGAATGCTGTGGAATTTATTATGGCGAAATAAGAATGAGTTAATTCACTCAGCTCTATATCTAGTGTGCAAAAAAAAGAGCAGCTGTTTGGGGGGCGGCTGGTGGGGGCCGGAAAAACCTCATTTTCAACGCGGTTAGTGCGAAGTACGAAGTACTTGCCAGAAAGAGAGCTTCGCATCGCTTCTACTTAGCCATAGACTCAGGCATGGGCAAATTACAGTGGGTTGTGAAAGTCAGTGCAACGTCAGTGGAAATAATTGCTAAAAATGTGAGAGTATCTGCGGAGGATAGCGCTTATAATGGAATAATGGGAGACAGAAGGAACAGTACTCAAAGCCAAAAATTGGCTTAGATCTGTGTGATTGTGGCGTCCTATTGTGATTCCCTAGAATTGTTTTTAGCGGATACCTAGCGCACCCACTGTGCGGACACCACCGTAAACGTAGTTACGATTTTAATTATCTGCCGGCGTAATCTACCAACGACGACACCGACAGCGACGGCGACGGCGACGTCGACCGCCTGTTGACGTGCCAACCGCGAGACACTTCAGATTTGGCTTTAGTTTCAGCGTAGTTTTTTTTTCGCTCGCTTCTTCTCTGGGTTTAGCGGTCGCCGCTTTGCACTCTTTTATTTTGCTTTGCTTTTCTTTTCTTTTCTCAGCTCAAGCTCTTTTTAGCAGCCGCTAATCCAATTTTTTTAATTGTGCTGCAAAGAGATGAGGGAGAGGCGGAGAGAGAGAGAGAACACCATCCAGCACTTAGTTAAGACAGTAGTTGAAAGGGGTGGGTTGGGATAAGGGGGAGGGGGAGAGAAAAGGTTTTCTCTGCCCACAAATGGTGGCTGCTCTGCTCTCTTCCTTAATGTTGCTTATGATTCTACCAGTGCCAGTGCCTCTGCCGCTGCCGCTGCAGCTGCAGCTGCTGTATTGGTGGAGTTTTGTATACCAATTACCCATTACCTGTTCAAAGTGCAAGGGGCATATGGGTATAGACAAAGAAATTACGTAAATTCATAAATATATTTCGTTTATTATTAGTATAAAGATGTTCACAGCCCAAACTCGAAATATTGCTCTTTAAAGGGTAGTCTTGTGGTCGGTACTCTAGTCGGTCTCTCCACTCATTCTTTCCTATTTGCGTTATCTTTTGAGCGCTTATCTAGCTACTGAAGTCGTTCGCTCGTTCTCTTGTTCGCTTGTTCGCTATGCAAAGTCAAGGTGAACTGCGGCTAGCAAATGGATGGAATAGAGATGGGGGGGTCCATCAACCTATCAACCCATCCTCCATCCACTGACAACTAATTATAATTCTCAACTTAAAGCCAAATTAAGTTGAATGACGAACCATGCCAAATGATCGTTAATCGGCTTAAAGTTCAATTGCGTGGGAAATTCGGCTGTAAGCGAAAGCTTACATAAACCAGGGGGACTTATCTATCAGTTCAAAATAACAACAAAAACTATCTTTCAACTCATTAACTAACAATCAAGTTGGCAGGCAGACAACAAAGCGCATTAGTGAGTAATTTCCCCTCTTATCCATCTTTCTCGTACATATATGCATGAGTCTGTATGTATGTATGTATTTTGGCCGATAAAGTGTTTGGCTAAACAATGAAAGTGTTAGTGGTGCAACCACACCCAAAAAAAAAAAAAACAAGAGAAAAAACCTCTCATAAAAAATGGTAAAAATTGTTGCGTTTGGTTTCTTTCAGCGAACGAACGAACCAGCACTCTTTGCCAAATGATATTGAGGTCACACCGTGGCTTAGTACACGCCACCCAAAGGCACTCTTTATACACACAGGCATACCCTACAGTTTACAGTTACATACATACATACATATGCATGTACATACTGTGAAATAAATAACCTATTAGCACGAAGGTCCCCCCATAGCCTACGGTAGTTTATTGATTTATTTCCCCCTCTCATTTGCTGCCTCTCTCTCTCTCTTTCTCTCTGTCTCTCTCTGGGTTGGCACATGAGATATGTATTTCTTCTCACTTTCATTGACATGGATCTGATGTACAGCAATATTTCTATGGAATGAATGCGCTCTAGCATTGACATATTGCAGTCAAAACTTGGTTGGAATTTTGGGTCAGGGTTCTGTTCTTAGAGGTATTCCTATTGATTTTTATGGGCCTGAGACCATGAATGTACCATAGAAACAGCAAAATGGTTAAAGAATTGTAGCAAAAGGTCGGGGAAGAGCTCAATGATTACGAAACATAAAAACTATAAAATATTTAAATAAGAAAGTAATCAAATAAATCTGAGCTATGTATGTCGAGTCCATGTGGTATGATATTATTCAAGTTTCAAGTGCTGGAACAACAAAATATTGGACTTACTTTCGAGTATATGTATGTCTCAGAGTACATTCTTTGTGGATACAATTGAAACTTATACAAACAAACGACTCAAAAGGTATATTTCAATCAAAGAAGCTGTCATAAACAGTTCACTTCTCCTTCCACTACCTATCCTAAACAAACCCTGTCCCTGACATTCCCCAAACACCTTCTTCCATCTCCATCTCCATCACCATCTAATGAAGTGATAACTTGACATTTGGGGGGACCCTTCGCAAGGGGGGGAACTTATCTGGGGGGAGGTTGAACAAATTTTCCGTGATTTTTATCGCTGCTTCCCAAATGTCTTCAATGGTTTTCTGAATGGAATGGTGGGCGCCATAAAAGTTGATTACAGCCGAAAGCCGAAAGGAGGAGCCAGTTGAGGGTTCATAAAATGCAAAGTAGTTTGATTGTGCGATCATAAAAAAGGTTATGGCCATTAAAGCAATTAACTTTAACCAAAACGAAAACGAATCGATGCAAGAGTTGGGTTGCCTGCGTCAGAGATGCAACAGATGTGCTGCCTTGATTTTGATTTGCTTTCCTTTGGCTTGCAATTTGCGGTTTTTGTTGTCGATTGCAGAATACAAAAAATAATCTGTGATTACGGCATTGCCGCAATATTATGGGGAAATATTACGACCTTGATGGCTGATGCTGATTCGTATCGATTGTTGCAAGGCGAAGGCGGATTCAACACCGTTTCAACCATTTCTTTTGAGGCATCTTTCTGATTGGGCTGCCCATTTGAAATTGCATTTCGAATCAATCAAACCTCAACTTGACCTTGCCACAAGCCCCATAATTTAACACTCACTCGCCACTACTACACAATTCCGGAGTCCGGTCCGGGAATGGCATTTGACACTCCCCCGAAAAACCGAAAACCGAAACCGAAAAAACCGACAAACCATCAGCGATTTATCAGGCGGCTGGTGGCTGGTGGCTGGCGGCTGGCGGTGTGTGCAACATTTAAGCGCTGGATTGTTGCATAAAATCTGCATAAAATTAACAGGCGTCTCGCTGACCATTGAACCAACAAACAACCAAACACTTTGTGTGGCTACAATTTTCAATAAATTTTATGTATTTTCGTATGCATTATGAGTCGTCAGAGGTGATTTATGGTGGAAACTGCAATGCCGACTGTCTCTACCAGTCGTCTACCTGTCTTTCTGTCTCTCTGTCTCGCTGTCTTTTGGAGATGCAATCGCCCCAGCAGACAAGCCACAAAAAAAAAAGTAGAAAAAAATGTTTAAATACAAATACAAAAAATACAAAAAAAAATCTCTGTGTGTAATGCAATTTATCATGGCCCAAAGTGAAAACACGTCCAAAGCACAGGCGCAGATAAAACGCATTGTTTATTAGTCTATAAAATGATGGTTATAGCCCCCACCCCACCCTCTCCCCCCAGCTCTCAACTGGGATCGTCTTGCGGCGACTTGGCTTGGCGTCGCTCATTAGGCCAACAGCTTGTAAAACCCAATCCCCCCCCCACCACCACCTCTGTCGCTTTAGGATTATTATTCAAATGTGGGCTTTAGTTGAGTGAAAAGAGCGCCCTCATAAAGAAAATTAGACATAAGCCACAACATAAGCTTCGTTTTCATGGAAAATCTATCTGTATGTGCTTTTCCTTTCAAATCATTCAATCGCTCAGTCATTCTGTCATTCATTCAGCGAATCAGTAGAACATTTGAAGCCAACAATCGTATGATTCATTTGGCTTTTAAGCGAAGAATAGGGCTTACATACATGATATGTACTTCGACGATTATTTGCTCATGGACTGTGGAAGGTATAAGTTGATTTCTTTCATACGTTTTTTCTTATCAATTTTCCAAGAAAATCGATATGTGGATTGGATAGGCCCCCCAAATGTAAAGGGGGGGATATGTCAGCTATAGAAAAAGATACACTTTTAAGTGAATTTGTTTATTTTTTAAGCATTAAGTTTTTGTAATTTAAAAACTCCAAGAATTGAGTTAAAATCAGTTGAGAGAAAACGAAATCATTTAAGGCAAAAATCAACTTTACTCAGAAATGGGAGGCGTGTTTTGCTAGCAGTTCAAAGTACATACATAAATAATAATAAATAATAAATGCGTTAACCGCTTCACTTGTTTTACTTCATGGAAATGATGTCATTTCCCTTAGGGGAAATTTTTGGGAAATGCATCAACATCTCAGTATCGTCATTATATGTACACTCCTGCCCAAAACTGTACGACACCTTAATAATTTCAGTTTCGACCCTCGTAGGAGAAGGGAAGTGTATAAACAAAATAATAAATTATATTCTTATATCCTTCAACATTCCCTTAAGGGAATCATTTCGATAAAAGCGCAACTCGATATATCAAATATAAAATCGAACAAATACCAAGAAAAAACCATACAAATTTTATTGCATAATACATACATATAGGTAAACAAATATATAACAGAGATAGAAAGAGAGAGAAAATGTAAAATATTTAAGTGTTTGACCCAAAAATGTGAAATGAAAATTGTCGCACAGCTGATGGGCCAGAGAAGAGGCTGATGAAAACTGGGCCACTGTTCCACTTTTCCCCCACTTACCTCCCTCCCGCCCGATATGCCTCTGTCTCTGTGTTTTTTTCTTGGCTAAAAAAATGTATCTTAACTGTATTATTTTGATGATGACGATTGTTGTTGCCGTTTTGGTCGTTTGTTGCCCCATTGCATAATCCCCGCACAAAAATCGTGGCCAAGTCTTTTTTTTTTGCTGCACTCAAAAATATTAGTCACGCACTCACACAGAGACCGCAAATTAGTTGAGCAAATGAATATGCCACACATAAAAGATATACATGGCAGATACCCCAGATAGCAGATATATATATATGTGCTATATATATATATACCTATATATACAGAGTATTTTGTGTGTTGATATTTTGTAAGAATTCATGTCAACTGCATACAAAAATAACCCACAAAATGAGTTGTACAGATGATGCCCCTGGTTCCACCAACGCTCTCTGATGCAACAGAGAGGCAGAGAGAGAGAGGGAGAGTGGTGTCTGGCTGTCTGTCTGTCGCTATGATGGGTGATCTATCAAAATGACATAATGTTTCACATGAGGATTCTGTCAGTTCAAATGCCTAGAAAGAACTCTAATTCTCTTTTTTGTATAGAACAGATACCTTTTGATGGAATGCCTCTTCAGGTATTCATAGTTCTGACAGTTGGGACGGATTCCTGTTTCTAGAGATCTGTAGATGATCTAAGATCTGTGTCTGTTGCTGGGTATTTCCCACGTACCTCTGTCATTGGAGGTCGAGTATTAATTCTATCCAAGTTTTGGCCACTCTAAATATTCATTTCTGAAGATATTTTAGAGAACACATGAACTTAATTTGTACTCCGCTGATTATAGTAAATTATTTATTTAATTTATTCCTTATTATTCCATTAAATAATGCAAAATTATAGTTAATAATAAATAATAATAAATCTACATGAAAAACCCTAATTTAAACCCTAATTAAAGTTAATTTTTATAAATGTCTTTTATATGGAATATACGAGTTTGTATTTGTATTCCTTTTTTAAGTCTGCTTCATGTTTCCATCTTAAATCTTAAGAGTGATCTTTTATCTTCGGCTGACACTTTCGATTCTTCTTTCTTCTTCTTCTTTAAAAAAACATTAGCATTTTTAATAGAATCGAAAATACATAATTTAAATTTCTATTCCAATATAAACACTTTCCACCACTTTCCACGAATGGTGAACTACCGTTGGCCGCATTTTCACAGAGGTTTGAAGTGGCAAATGCTTTTCGAGTGGTGCGTGCACTTCTCTTTGACTTTTGACCCCAATTTCCCTGAAGTATGCCAATCGACACTTTTGTGTTTTTTAGCACTGAAAACTAAAGAATAAGCTGGGAAATTCCCCAATGAACACGTTGTCACACGACGATTTCCTGGCTCTGCCTCTGTCTCTGCCTCTGGCTTTGGTTCTCTTTTCATTTCCGTTCTGTGAGGCTCTTGGGGGGTACCTGGGGGCTTATGATCATTATGCTATTGTTATAATTAACTGTGAAGAACACCTCCAACCTCACCACCTCCCCTCCCCCCCACACCTTCTCCAGAAGGGGAGTTCTATAATGAGTTGGCATTCTTGCGGAGGCACAGGCCTGGGCTTGGACTTGGACTTGGACCTGGGGCATCCGTTGCATACGAAATCAGCTACGGTTCTGAACGAAAGAATTCAATAAATCAAGCGCACACGCACCACAGTGCCACCACATTATGCCATGGTATGCACACATATCTAAAGGTATCGAGAGTAGAGGGAATCTCTACTGGCACTCAACTGTTGCCTGCCTCTGATCTCGAGTGGCATGCGATGTGTTTTCCCTCAAACATTTAACCGTTTCAAACACACACAACACACAAACGTGACACAATTTTCTTTCCAAACTCGTTTCCAGAGAGGAGGGCCCTCACAGGCCCAGGCCAATCATCGGTGTTTTTCTTTGGCTGGCTTTTTTATTGGCAGTTGAAATTATTTTTAAATGCATTCGCTTAACAATTTTATATGTCTCTCATTCAGTTCAGTTCAGTTCAGTCAAGAGGTCAAACAACTTTTCTTCTGATTGCTGGCCGCAGTATCATTTTCTTCTACTCTTTTTCTACCTTTTTCCTCAATTCAAAAATGATTTGTTTGCTCTCTCTCTCTCTCTGTCTCTCTGTTGGAGAGCATGACAAATTATTGTGGAATGTAGTGTGTGTCTTTTTTTTCTCTCTTGTTTCTTTGGGTTCTGTTTCCATTAAAATATCTGTTTTCTGTTTTTGTATGGCCAAATATTTGCTGTTCAGCGAACCATAGACCTACCGAATGTGGTATTTTTTTCGCATTCTGCGAACTCATTGAACCAACGAATGTATCTGTATCTCTATATGTACATATCTGTATCTGGGTTTATTTCTTTATTAAGTCAGCGATAAGTAGCACTGTTGGGGGGTGGATCTTTCGGGGCAGATAAGTGCGGGTGTACAAGTAGATTTAATTGAATTCAATGAATGAATGTCCTACGTGAACTTCAAGTTCGACCACAAGTGTCACGTGTGTCGTCTAGGGTATACAATCTTGATGGAACACAAATAGTTGTCTGTTTGTCGTCCGATTAGATGGTCGAAATGCTAGTAAAGTCACATGTTTTGGTAGCTAGAAAGCTCATTCGAATGAAGATTCGAATCAATTCTGCATTCTTCGAAGCCATTTCGAAAGAATGCTGCTGTTTTCAGTCTCCATTTTCGTTCATTGAATTCATTCATTCGTTCTATTGGTTCTCAAATCTTCTGGTTCTGGGCCTAACAAGAGAGTAACCTCTGAACATAACCCAAAGATCTTTACGCCTATGCTTTTCGCATGCATATAAATATGCAAATGCAAATATTTGATAGCATATCTTATAATGAAGAGTAGTAATGATAGGTAAACGTATCTTCTTTACTGTATTTATTCTTTATGTATTCTGTTTCCCCAATAAATACAATTGGGGGGGACACCCCCTTCGAATAAGAAGACCCTAACTGTAACTGCAACTGCAACTGTAACTGTATCAATGTCAATGCTCCGTTGGATCATCAAAGCGTATTACCAAGCGGATCACAGAGTACGGGATCAGAGCAGAGTGGGGTGCGCCCGTGGGGGCATGCAACAGCAGCAGCAGGCGAAGCCGCACAGTAGCTGTCAATTAAGCGTCTTTGGGAAATTGTTAAGTTATTAGCCATCCCATGGAGTGCTTTGGCTATGGAAAATTTGCATAATTGATGGCATAAAAAAACTGCCGAAGAAGAAGCGGCAACGGCAGCAGGAAGAGACCGTTGCCTGACTCCTCCACAGCCAGTGATTGCAACATGGGGCAGGCAGGCAGGCAGCAGCAGCAGGCAGCAGCAGTAAAAAGTGAAAGTTCATTTAAGCCAAGTCAAGGCGAAAAGGAGAGAAGCAGCAGCAGCAGCAGCAGCGTGGCTCCAAAAAAAGAGTTTCCTTGAGCCAGCGGGCGGGTTTCATTACCTGCCAGTTGTTACTGTACCGCCTGTACTGCAGTTGTTGTGGGTGCCCCACAAACTGGCTGCTGCTGCTGTTGCTGCTGTGGCATTTGCATAAATTATTTACACTTTAATATGGTCTGTCCATCAGTCAGTCGTCGGTTCGTCGCGTCGGCGCCATTGTCGTAATTTGTAACTAAATATGCCGCTGCTTAGCCATGGCTAACAGCCACACTCTTGGCCACAATGGCCATAGTTTTATTTATTTTTTTTTTTTTTGGCTGTCTGCCTCGCTGGCTCTGGCGTTTCTTTCTGCTGTACAATACAACATAATATTTATTTAATTTCATTAAATTTCTGCACGTCGCCAATCGCCTAGCGCCAATGAGGAAGCCGATAGACGATAGTGATTTTCGCTGATGGACACTTAACTTTTGACTTGGCCTAAACCGAAACTGAAACCGAAGCCAAAACCAAAACCAATACCGAAACCCTTTTTTGTGTTGGCCAAGAGCCCAAAAGAGAGTTCCGGCCTGTCTGTCTGTAGGAATTTCTGTATACGTGAAAGTAAAAATCTTTATTCGGGGGGCTTCAGCTTCAACTTTATTTTCCATTTCATAAACGAAACCAAAAGCAGGCGGCGGCGATTCGGCGATTCGGACTCTTGCAACATTGACTTTCGCATGCAACAGAACTTGCTTGTTGTTGCTCGGTTTCTCGCTTGCTGATGTCATGGTGTGCCGTCTCGTCTCGTCTCTCTGGTGGTTGCACTTGCTACCTGCTACCCTTGTTCGATCGGGGGGTACCCTTGGGTCCTATAAGGCTACACAGAAGGAGAGGAGAACTCTCCAGCAAAGCTGTTTTTAAGAGCTTCAATTGGAACTAGAACAGCTGTTCTTGTGTCTAATGTTGTACAGCTGAATCTGTTCAAGTGTCTCTCCTACCCCCCACCGACCTACAAGGAAAGTTGTCCCCATCCCCCCATATGTGCCAGGGTATCTAGAGCTTCGCAACCCCAAAGTGTTCCCTTTCTTTCCTGCTGTTCCTCTTTTTTGTTTTTTTTTGCTCTGTTTTGCGTGATGTGGTTCTTTCCTGTGTGTGTTTTGGGGCACACCTGCCGTCTTGCCGCCTTGCCGTCTTGCCGCCTGGCTGTCAGAAGGAAGCCCTGGCAAGGGTCCATCCGCCTGTAACCTGTCCAGGTCCAAGTTTCCTCCCCTCTGCCACTGCCACCGCATACTTCTGTCTTTCAATTAAACTTTAACTCTTTTCAGTCTTTTGTTGCCCCGCCCACCTCGTCTTAACTTCCTTTCTGTACCCTGAAGTCTTGCCCCGACCCGACCCCCCGTTCAGAGCGACTCCCAAGTCCGATTCCGATTCCGAGTCGGAGTCGGAGTCCGAGTCCGCTCTTAATGACTTGACTTTTATTTTATTTCTCATTTCGTTCGTTCGTTCGTTCGCTGAACAGAACGAAACACCTCTCAACGGTTGGAGACTCGTCCGTCCGTCTGTGGAACAGCTGTTTACGTTTACACAATATTCTTGGCTTTTGTGTTGTTGTCTTTTGTTAACCGTTTTTATTGGCCTTTTTTATGGCTTTCGCCTTTATTTTTGTGTGCTGTGTTTCCCTGTGTATTTATTTCGCATTCGCTGCCTCGCAATGAATTATTGCAATTAGGCGCGATGTTTTCTGTGTTTTTTTTCTCTCTTATTTTGTGGCTTTTTAAAAGCCGCCGCCGCCTCCATCTCCATCGCCGTCGTATTGGGCATCGCATCAGTGAAAAATGCTTTGAGTTAGTGGCTAAAATATAAAATAATTACATGTTATACGTACGTACGTACGCGAGTATTCCACAGTAGTACGAACGTGCTACATGTTTGTGCAACGTGTTGGACAAATTACCAAATTGGTGGCCAGACCCCCCCCCCCCCAGAGAATGAATGTTCGAATGAATGAATAATGGTTGGAAAGGTGGACCAACACCACTAATTGATTGGAGCTAATAATGAAGAAAGCTAAAACTCGAAGAACACTTTGGGGCGGTTGTTGGGTAGCGCAGGGTATCGTTTTATAGACTTAAAGGGTGTTTCTATAGATGTGCATATGTAGATACATACATATGTATGTATGTATGTATGTAGATATGGGGCCAGCTATGGACACAAAGGGAATCAAAGAATTTGCAGGGCCCCCGCATTACTGCTGGAATTTGTTGCACGAAAATCGGAAATTAAAAATTATTTCGAACAGTTTGTAGCTTCTATGCTTGCATATACTTTTTCTAATAAAAATTCCCGGTTTTAGTATTTTTTTTTATTATTCATTTTGGTAATTGTTTAAAATTTTTTTTTATTTATTTTCGAATTTTACTTTTGTTGCTTTAATTTCGGTATTTGTTTTTGCTGTAGTACTGTTAGTATGTATTTTAGTTTGTTAGTATTTTTTTTACATTTAATTTAGCCTATAAGAGTTTCCTTTGGTATTTTTAGTATCTAGTTTAGCAATTTTGTTATTATTTATTTTAGTATCTACTTTTTGAATAAATTGTAGTCTTTTTGCTCTGTTTTTTTCTGTATATTTAAGCAGAGAAAAGCGTATACCTTGATTATAAAACTAATTAAAGTTGAATTATTTGAATGGAACAAATACCCGAAATACTTTCTAAAATAATACATAATATTGCTAGACGATCTCTCATGGCATTTGTCGCGCGCACGGTGGCCTCACCCATTTCCCAACCTCCTCCAGACTCTACACTCTAGACTCTAGACTCTAGAGTTCAATGTCAGTCGTCTGCAGCAGCGAGCGAGCGACAGACAAGTGTCCAACTTCAAGTCCAAGTCCAATTTTGAAGACGAGACAAAGACCAAAAACTCCGGCAGCCAACGGGCGTCCATTAGAGTCACGTTATGTGGAGGGAGCTACCGCACACGGCTACTGCTACTGGGACCGCTACAAGACGACACTCAAGAACCTCGTTAACAGACGAAGACCGAAGACCGAAGACCCTCGGCGCTGCTGGCCTGGCCTGGCCCATAAACCACAGACAGATGGAAAGACAGACGGACAGAAACCAAGCTCTGTGCTCAGTGCTCTGTGCTCAGTGCTCTGTGCTCAGTGCTCTGTGATGTGTGTAGTACTGTAGTGTGTCTTGCATATTTGCATAAAAAGCAGACAAGACCATTTAGCGGTACTCCCACAGCGGCGTTGCGGCGTTGCGGCGGAGACGTTTACCTTCTTTGAGGCCCGTTCGATTTGGTTTCAATTTGAGGCAATGTCCCCTGAATGCCTGATGATGATTATAAAACTACAACGAACTACTGGGGCGGGTACTGACATTGAATTCGATCAAAAGTTACACAACACAACAATCATCATCATCATCATCATTATCATTATTCGAACGATCATTATGTTTCACTGAAGCAAACCCGAAAACCAAAGACAAATATTTAAGCAAATACAAATAAAACGCAAAGAAAATGAAATAAAAGAAAAGAAAAGAAATGAGATCGATCCGGTTCGGCATAGCAATTATGCTACGGGTTGGGTGGTAGGGGGGGGGGGGGGGGGGGGAGACTGTTGGAGTCGAGTGTATAGTGGGCGTGGCTTTTGAACAATTTTGCAATATTTAGCATAAAATTGCGCAACATGCGTGTGTGTGTGGTGAGGCAACTAGCAACAATTATGCAACAATTTTGGGATATGCATGGGATAGGCAGGGAGGGTATGACAGATATAATGATCGCTAGGATCTACATGCTATAGTCCATGAAGACACCTTTAAAAATCGACCTTAAAAATGTGTATTTTCTATCACATCTAAAATCGAATATCTGTCATAGATAATGCATACATCTATCTATTATACTATTGTCCAGGGTATCAAATATGTGTGTGTGATTTGTGTGCGATTTAAATTCGTTTCGGGGCTTGGCCCAGAGAGTGCACGTCATAAAAATCAAAATTAAAACAAATTGCAAGCCAGCGCAAAGCAAACAAATTTATGCCAATCCAAAAATCCATTTCAGTTTCAGTTCCAGTTCAAGTGAAAATGCAAATAAATAAAAGTGAGAGAAAATACCAGAAAAATAAATAAATAAAAGTAACGAAAAGAAGAGAAAAGATAGAGAGAGAGAGAGAGAGAGAGAGAGGAGACAAATGTGAATAAAGGTGAAGTGGAAGTGGAAGTGCGATCTCGAGGGACGACTGACTGTGTGAATAAATTCGCCAAAATGATTGTGAAAATGGAACCCGACGAACTAATCACCTTTCGTGTCCAGTATCTGGTGGATAGCGATCCGCTATCGGCCTGCACCGCCTTCCCCATACCGGTGCGTGCCCCCACATATGCGTTTGCCACAACCATGCCACTGGCCACGCAGATCGGCACCATACTCAGGCTGTTGAATGCCCCACAAAGTGTAAGCAATAAGACAATGGATCTTTCCTTTAAAACATACTCCTAAATACATACATATACATACATATACATATACATATATATATTATCCGTATTTATAACTGGCTTTAGCTTATCTCTCTGTCTTATCGGACAGTCGGAATCTTTTAGCCGAAAAATACAAAAACAAAACAAAAAGGCATTAACTCTTTTAACGTCGCATTTACGAGATACTTTTCGTATACATTAAGAAGTATGTATAGGCATTAATCGAGATCAAGATTGCCGGTTTGTTAGTATTCTTCATAGTTTTTTTTAAGGTCTCCAAAATTTAATATTTATTTTTATGCCATGATGAAAACGGTTTTTGCACACGCTAGCCCAGCGCCTGCGATGATGCCAATTTTGCTGCATAGTTGATGCAAGAAGTCTGTGAACAGTAGACGGGTAGGAGGGCTTACTGCCTGACTAACTGGTTGGAATGCAGCTAATAGTTATGGTTTATGTTTCATTCAAATGTGGAGCAGATTGGAAAATGATTGAAATATATATTTAAAAGCCATAGGCCTCCCTCGCAACCTCCCTCCCTCCCTGCCCTGCCTTCTATTCTGCTTTTGTCCCACTCCTTGCGCTGAGAGCCCAAGACAGCAGCTTCCTGGCGAGAAGCCTGCTGCCTTGAGAAATGGTAGGACCTTACACATATCGGAATCCATCATTGGTTTGATTTCATACAGCATTTACTACTGGCCCAATCACAGACTTTTCGCACTCACTGTCACTGCCAAGCTGATGGCATAAACATTTTTGTATGTACATATGTTTGTATGTATGTTTCCAGTGCGGTTTTTTGTGTGGCACACGGCAACCCAGAGCCTCGATGCCTCGATTTGCATAGCGTGTTTAGACGCATTTATCGCTCTATATCGCCGCCACCTACCGCCACAATTCCTATATATGTACATATAAATACAAAACGCATAGAAAGCATTATAACTCGTTTATGTCTGTATGTTTGCATGTCTGTATGTTTGTTCCTCTGCAGAAAAGTAAACAAAATTC
Source organism: Drosophila athabasca (assembly GCA_008121215.1). NCBI lineage: Eukaryota > Metazoa > Arthropoda > Insecta > Diptera > Drosophilidae > Drosophila > Drosophila athabasca. The sequence continues at coordinate 59,486,762 of CM017796.1, read as the reverse complement.
AACACTTGATTTATTTGTGAAATTTCCACATGAAAGCCAAAGATTAAACTTGGCCAGAATCAAATTGATTCAAAAAAGAAAACCCCTGGCCACAAATCTAAAAAAAGTGGTCAAATGGCATACAGAGAGGGGTAGGTGAGGGGGGGGAAGGATAGATTTAAGTCAATTGAAGCGGAATAAGTTTTATATGTTGGAAAATCAGTAAGAGGAAAGAGCGTTGAAATGGAAAGAACCACAAACAAACAGCAAAAAAAAAGAGAAAAAAAATGGAAAGCAATGGGGGAAAACTTTTAGGAAATCTGCTAAAATGGTAATTGGTAAATAACACAAGAAAAACTTATCCACAAACAAAAACCAACAAAAGGGTTCACAGAGGGGAAGAGACAGAGAGAGACAGTGCGAGAGAGAGAGAGAGAGAGAGAGAGATAAAAGAGACAAGGAAGTAAAGTGTTTTAGCATGTTCTAAGACCCCGGTACTTATTACAATATTTTATTCTCGAACCGAACCGAACCGCACCGAACAAATGATGCATTGCCAATGGATGGGCCCAATGCCAATGCCAATGACCGACCCTTTCCACCGGGCGCGATCCCCGGCCCAGAAGAAGACAATGGCAGATGGCAATGTTTGTGTGTGGAGGGATTGGCTCTGGCTCTGGCTTTGGCTCCACCACCAGATTCAAGCCAAGCTCTGAGCCAGCCCCGGGCTGGGCTAACTTATTGCTATCGCACAATCTGTAGCAACTAATAGGAAGTTGGGGCAGGCAGAAAACCCCAGACCCCAGACCCCAGATCCCATATACCAGACCCTAGAGCCACAGTCAGAGCCATAGCCACAGCAAGAGTCAGAGTCAGCGTCAGAGCCAGAGCCGGGGTTGGCTCTCTTTTTCTGGGCGCATTGTGAAAGCCATGGCCAGCAATTATCTAAGCCTGCCATTGTTTGCCCCTGCAACGAGTGGCATCGCGCTGCCTGCTGCCTGCTGCCAGCCAGCCTTTGCCTGACTTTGACTAATTTGCAAAAAAGCCACTAAGGAGCCATCGAACAGCCTCCACCAGCCAACAGCCACCAGCCAGCCACTGCCTGTCATCTGTCATCCAGAGTGGGGCAGAGCAGAGCAGGCCGCAAGGATACGTAAATCTTGACAAGCGGCGGCAATAAATTCTAATGAGCAAATCGCAAAAGGAAGTTCTGGCTTCCAGCTTCTATAACCAGAGTGTGTGCTCTCAGGATGTTGTCGGTGGCAGATTTATGTGGCAGGCTTTGGCTTCGGCATCGACATCGGCATCGACATCGGGAATCGGCAGCTGTAAATGCCATTTGTCCAATTAGTCAGCAAACAGAGAAAACTTTGCTGCCTGCCCCCCTCCCACCTATGTATGTACTACTGCTGCTATCGGCAGTGCCATGCCATGCATGCAACTTGTTAAATTTAGCGCATTACAATAGATTCATAAATTTTCGCCCCACCGATCGCCTAATCTCCAGCGATGACATCAGTGCGGACGGACAGGGTGGACGGACAGGGCGGACAGATTCGAGAACCCACAAAAGTTAAAAATATCAATAATCATGCGAGTAGTCGTCGTAGTCGTTGTGGCTCGGGCTGTGGCTGACCAATGGCAACGATATTGAGTATCAATACTGTACAGGGTAGGGTGGGGTGTATCTGTTTCACGATACATATGTACATACATATCCAATCCACCGAAAAGCTTGTCTATTTCGACAGCTAAGGACATTTTCAATCCTTAAAGGTAAAGGTGGGTAAAGAAAAAACTCTCTTGAAACATATTCTGGTTGCGCGTCATGCAACAGCGCCCCTCGGTCGATTGAGTTTCTGCCATGTAGGGGATCTGTGCGAAAATAGCTTCGATTTGGTGTCGCTTGAGCCAGTTAATGGTACTCTATGTAGCCTTATATGATACACAGTATCCATCCGTCCATTCGACAACGTATAATTCGATTTTCTAATGTTTTGATTTGAATTTATTTCGTTATTCTTTCTGCCAATTATTTCTGTGTTGACTGTTTCTTCGCGTCATTCAAAACAGAACAGAACAGAATTAGAGATAAGCATATAGGGAGTACGCGTGTTCAATTGAATGAAAATAGAGACCCAAACAACAAAGAGTTCTGGCCACAATTAAACTACAGCAAAAAGTCGAACAATTCATTCATTCAATCCAAAGGCAAAGCCAAAGGCAATAGCAAAAACTCATTAAAATAAACAAAACAAAAGGGAAAAAAGAAAGACGAATTCAATTATTTATAGTAAATAAATTAATCCGTTATATGGAGAGCATTGCGTCATTTACATACATGTGTCATTCACACGACTGAACAACACTCCTACGATTCACGAGTTGCAGTGGAGCCGTTGCCAAATCATTGACTTGTAGGGCATGACCCGGTGCCCCACCATTTTGCATTATCTTTGCACTCTTATTGATGGTCAAATATTTGAACCACCGCTCGACAGCGGACAGCTACCGCTCTCCCTCTCGCTCTCGCTCTCTCCTGGTATTAAATTACACATTTATGTATTTGCATTACGAATTTGCACAGCGATCTCATATCTTCGGTATATTTCCGCTTTGAAGTTATGCCTGGGGTGGGGGGGGGGGGGGTTCTTGAATTCAATTAGCACTGCTGCTGTCTGTGCCCATCCATCGGATTTTGCGGTCAACCTGTGGGTCAATCAACTCTGATTGATATGTGAAAGCAAAAGTGTATTAGTCACTGAAACGACAACAAGGTTAACAGCGATTTAAGGCTCTTTGCTAGCTTGTGAGTGGGCTGACCTTTGATCTCTATGTCCATATGTATATTTGTTTTCCAATTCGCCAGTTAGTCACTTACTAATCCCCCATAAACATATGCAATTGTTCAGCCCCTATAATGAATATTTCCACTAACAAAAAACAGAAACAAATCCATATGTCATTTCATCATTAGAGGAAATACAAATTACTTCTTTGTATACATATTGTTTGTTCCTACAAAAAAAGTGAAACATAATTAATCAATATTAATATCCCATTTGTTATTCACCCGCCAAATAGTTTGTTTCAACGACGAATTTACGCGGCTGTCAATATCATGAAAAATATTTATTTATTTTCCCGAAACATATTCGATCTATCGTTTTGTTGGTTTTATAGTTTTTTCTTAAATATTTTCTCCTCGTCGATTTTTATGCTCGCGCGCGCCCCTTAACTGTGTCAATGGCCAAATTTCTTTGTGTGTGTGTGTGCGTTTTTTTTGGCCAAAAATCATTTTGATTAAAAATCTTGTCATGCTTCACTCAAAATATAAAAAAAAAATCAAAGCCAAAAAAGCGACCGATGCGAAAATTTGCATAGACCTGTGAATGAGCGAATGAATGAATGAGCGAATGAACAAACGAATATGCGAGACGGAACATAAATAAATCATAAAATACTATTTTTTTTTTCTCTTCTTTTTTTGGAAGCAGAAAGCTTGAGGGTCCAATATTTGCTTTGATTTTAATTGCCCGCTTATATCGCTTATATAAAGATCGGCCGTGTTTATATAGTAGACCGAAGCACGCATTTGACACATAATTTGAATGTCTCTCGGCGGCTTCTCCTTTAGGGCAAACAATGACGGAACGGAACGGAACCCAAACATTGGTCTAGAAAGTTTTCTGTTGGCCCAATGCCTCAGCCAGGAAGTCAGTTGAAAATTTGCCCAAGAAGCTTTCGAATGGGGCCTCTCGCTTTATGATAAGGAAACGTGACTCGTACTAGACTGCATGGCACTCACTGACTTTGACTTTTGGGGCAAACAAAACTCTCAAGTGCTGACGAGTCATTTAACTAGGAAAAGTCGCATTCCAACGAAAAAATACTCATATTTATGGACTTGTTGTGCGTCTCTCTCTCTCTCTCGCTCTCTCTCTATCGCTCTCTCTGTTTGATAAAGTTCTATGAAATGCAATAATAGATTTGTAAATTAATCAGTCGATGGAAATATGATGCAGATTGAAAGTGTTGGCACTTAGATTATTATACAAATGATTGAAATAAATATATTTTATACGCATGTATCCATTCTCTTATTGGAAACTTGTACAGCAAATCAACAATCTCCTAAGGGAAAAGGAGAATCCCAAAAACCACTTCTGCCAGCTAATGCTTGGGCTTGGGTGTATGCCAAAGAAGGAAAGGCTTGTCCGTCTGTGTAATCCCCTACCCGGATGACAGGCAATATTCTCTGATGCTGCTGCGGTTGTTGCTGCTGCTGCTGTTTTCACACATTAAGCATTAAGCATCGACACAGATATAATACCATGTTGTACCCGGTAATTGTTCTGTAAATGCAGAAATAATTACTTTCAATGCGCCAATAAACAGACAACGACAAGACAAGAGTCGGTCTGCGCGCCGTCAATCAGCGCATTTGTGCACGCAGCAGGAGCTTGATCAATCAGGCAGGCAGTGAGCCAGCCAGCCAGCCAGCCAAGGCAATCAGTGGCTTGAAAGAAAACTGAAAGCAAAGAAAAGTAGGTGACCGACCAGCTAGCAGTCGACGCGTCATCTCTTGGTCAGCCATCAACTTGGTCCGACTCCGGCTGCGGCTGCTGTCGGCCTCAATGTTGGCCTAAACGAAATCGTCTGCTGACTTTCAATGCAACAAAACGTTCTATGGTGCACGGTGCACCAGCAGCACCAGCAGCACATCAACCTCACCATCAGCAGCTTCATCTGTAGCCCCCATCTTTAGCCGCCATCCACCATCGACCATCCACTACCATCCCGTAGCTTCTTTCTCTTTTTACTCGAAAAACCGAAACCATGAACAACTTTTACTGCGTAGTGCGGTAGTGGCAGTGCCTGCTGCTGCTGCTGCCATTTACTTTTTAGCCAGACTTTAATTATAATTGCCGGCTCTCCTTCTCTCTTCACTCTCATTGCAGATCGATGATGCAGCCATTCAGGTGTACAAGGATGGTGACTATGGTGCCTATTTGGATCTGGAATCATCGCTGGCCGAACAGACCGAGGAGATCGAGGGCCTGAATGCGAGGTGAGTGCACAGTTCTCCTTCTCCCTCCCTCAGTGGAGTGTGGTTGTGTGTGTGTGTGTGTGTGTGTGTGTGGGATGATCAGTGGACACTAACGAATTGTCAACCCACATGGCGGTGGCCAGAGTCGGTGGACACCTGGCGCAATCAGTGGCAGCCACAACACAGTCACCCACAAAAATTTGTCAGTGAATTTTCACTTTTCCTAAGGCTGCCGCTGCTGCTGCCGCTGCTGCTTACCTTGAACCCATTTGGACTGCTCATTTTCGGGAAAGCAACAGAGTAGCATCTGGATATGTTGAACCAGTCCTCCTTTGGGTTACTGGGGCACCAGATCGTGGGTGGCTCTCGCTTGCTCTCTCTCTCTCTCCCTCTCTCTCTCTCCTGTCAGCCTTTCACCGAAATGTAACATATATTACACATACGCCATGGCGGTCCGATCGCCTTCTTCTTGACCATATCCGACTCACATCTATAGAGGGGCTGGGGGAGGGAGGGGCAGGAGGCATTCGCTAATAAAGTTATTTGACTGTCGCTCGTACTCGTATTTGTGGCAGGCACTCACAGGAAACGGACTCTCTGGCCTCCCTGCCTGCCTGCCTGCCGGCCTGCCTGGCAGTGCTCCAGACATTTGCATGCCACGACATGGGTACGTGCAACTTGTTGCTGCTGCAACTTGCAGTTAATTTGCATTTAATCCGCACACAAAAGACACAACGTACAACGTACGAGTACGAGTACGAGCCATAAGCCATGGCTATGGGTACTGCCACATTTTTGATGTCGCTGTCGTTGCTGTTGTTGGACCTCTGCCTCCTCCAGTCGTTATAGTATATATATATATACTTTTTTTCGAGCGCTTTTTCTTCATAACTGGCATGCATATAAAGTACATTTCTCAACAAATACCCCTTAAGGTAGGGGTAGATCTGTGGTAGATGTGATCGACTTAGGGAGAACATTTCCAAGACAAAACTGAAATGGAAGTTTCAATCATAAGACTAGTTGGGAGGTACCCACTAGTCGATCATTTTGTGTACTTTTGATAGTTTCTTTCTTCGTTATTTATTAATTTCGCGGCCAGAGCAGTGCTCGAGCTCCGTGTGCGAACGTGATGTCATGAAAAAAGGCAGCAACCGCAGCCAGCAGGCGGCAGGGCAGGCGCTAAAGCAGAGCGCTCTGCCACACAAAAGAAAAATGATGTACGCGATGGGGCACAAGTGTCAAAGTAGAAGAACACAGCAAAACACAACAAGATGGCTTAAACAAGACGAGGGCTCAAAGAAGAAGGCTTAAAGTCATAACCGTACCAGGGGCACTGACTGTGGCAGTGGCAGTGGCAGTGGCAGTGTGGTTCAAAGTCAATGTTCTGAAGTTGCTTAACCTCCACGGAAGAAGGGATGAAGCATGATTGAAGCTTGGGAAAGAGGCACGCAGGCAGGCAAATGCCAGTCTATTTCTGACTTTCACTTCATGCATCCCATCCATCCATCCATCAGTCATAAACCGGGAATAGGGTGGTGGCTCCTGGCATCCCATAGATGCTTTCAAATTATAACGTAAATGTCGCCGTGTCTGCGCAAATTGCAGCCACTTTGCAGCGTTTGATGGTGCAACCCATTTAGGCGAGTCTGCGGTTGGCGCCAATGCGAGTGGTCTATAGGCCCAAGAGTGGTCTTGGGCCCGTCCTCTGGGCCACTAATCATGCTTATCGCATTAGTCATGGCAGCGTGCTTGCATGCAAATCATGTGCCTCATGCGCCGCATCAAAAATTCCGCACAGAAGAGAGACAGAAAGAGAGAGACAGAGAGGAACCAGAGGCACCAGAGACAGAGACAGAGACAGGTGTGGCTGCTGAAGAAACCTTTATTATTATTATGAATTCTTGTCTATATTCCGATTCCAAGTCCCAGAGTACGACTCCCAGTGCCCAGTGCCCACTGCTCAGTGTGTGTGTGTTCTTCATAGTCCATTTTCAATTATCTGCGTTGTTGGCTATTATTTTTACGAGTATTATGAGGGGGGCAAAGCAGCGGGTAATCAATGTTCTTAACTGGTCAATGAACCCAACCCAGCTCCCAGTGGAGCTGCCTGCCTGCCTGCGTGCTGCCTGCCCCCCCCCCCCTCAGAGAGTGTGCCCTGCCCTACAAATCAATGCAATTTATATTAATTAATATTTTCATATTTCTATATTTTCTATTCTCAACAGCCGCAAAAACTCTCTGGTGGTACGCACACAACTGAATGTGCGCGTTCATTCGATTATTGGTAAGCAAAACAACCATCTCCACCTTTGGACTTTGCAATGGTAACGAATCCTAAACCCTTTGTTTTTTGTTGCAGAAAAACTACTTTCATCGGAGGGCAGCGACCTGCGACGTGCGTTATTCTCATTGAAGCAGGTGTTCCAGGAGGATAAGGATCTGGTGCATGCCTTTGTGGCCCTCGGCGGTCTCAATTGTCTGGTACGCGTGGGCAATTGTGCAGATCAAAACTATCAGAATTATATACTGCGTGCCCTAGGACAGGTAAGGGAATCGAATCCCACAGATACGTAGATGGATCGATGGATAGATCCCAGAGCATAATTATGTCATTTTGTTGTTTAGGTCATGCTCTATGTGGATGGAATGAACGGCGTGATGAAGCATGAGCCGACAATGCAATGGCTGTACTCATTGATTGCCTCCAATTACCGATCCGTGGTGAAGACGGCCCTCAAGCTGTTGCTGGTGTTTGTGGAATATGCCGAATCCAATTGCTATGTGCTGGTCAGTGCCATACATGCGGTGGATGCCACACAGGGCACGTTGCCATGGTCGAATATAATGAGGTATACTTTCGGGCAGAAGCTCATTAGAGATGGAAGAAACACCTTTGATTTGATTTTGATCTTTTCTACAGACTGCTCAAGGACTACGACAATGCAGACGCCGAACTGGTGATCTATGCCACGTCGTTGATCAACAAAACCCTCGCTGGCCTGAACGACCAGGACACGTTCTACGATGAAAGCGATCTGCTGGAGCAGCAGGGCATGGAGACGGTCATACAGCGTTACATGTCCAAGCCGGGCACCGATCTGGATCTGCTCGATCAGCTGCAACTCTATGAGGCTGTACTCAAGTGAGTGGCAGCTACACCCAGAGAATTCTGACCACAGATTACTTATATGTATCCGGTCGGTATCCTTTTGCAGATTCGAAGATGGTGAATCGGATGGCCAGCGGCTGCCCCAAAACTCTATGCGCAAGACACAACGCTATCGTCCCGGCTCGAACACCACAGAGCGACGTAAATCGCGACGCCACAGCACCGACAACAGTCCTGCGCCCATCACCAAGGTCCTCACCACAACCCTGTTGCGTATGACGCCTACCCAGGGCACCCTGGACGAGGACAGCTCGGGCTCCACCAACTCCACGGAGTTCAGTGGCGGTCTGTTCAACGAGAAGAAGCGTGAGAATCGAATGAGGATGTCCTTTACCACTCGGGGAACTAATAACCGTTTGAATTTTTGCAGCACGCGATGGTGCGGGAGTCACGCCTGGCCTGAGGCGTCGCCGGGAGCGGGCAGAGCGGCACAAGAGCTTCCTCAAGGAGCAACAGGAGGCAGCGGCCAATGGGATATATGCTGCCCTGGAGCAGCGTGAGGGTTTGGGTGAGTACGGGGCCAGGGGATAACGCAAAGGCTTCTCTGTACAGGCTGCTTACTAACTTTTGATTCTCTCTATCCCCCCGACAAAAACAATGCTAATCCATGCTCCATCCATGTGTGTGTTTGTCCCGCTGTTGCCTCACCCGCTGATCCATATGCTAACCGCCCAAAAGGCCAAATCGTAACAGCCATTCCTGCCACCATACAATGCGGCGACAGTCCGCCGCAGTCATTGCAACACGAGCTGCCGCTGCCGCTGCAGCCATGCAACAATAATATAAGCAGCAACAGCAACAATGACACGCCCAATAACAGCCTGCTGCTGAGTCCCAGCAAGCAGCTGCTAAGCGGCAGCCACAGCATCTCGATCATCAACAACAGCTTCGACAAGGCCAACAACAACAGCAACACTAACAATCAGAACGAGTTCCTTACGAAAAAGAATCTGTTCCGCGAACGGAACGCCACTGTGATCAACGGGATCATGAAGAACATCCAGCAGACGGCGGAGAGTGGCTACAAGAAGTACGAGAATGATGCGAATCGCCTGAATAACTACTACACGCAGATGAGTCAATCGCCCAAGCATCAGATGCAGCAGCAGCAGCAGCAGGACCCCGAGGATGTTCTGCTGAGTCCCAAGAAGCCGCTGAATGCCTCAGGCTTTGATTTCACGCCCGTTGCGCTAAGCTCTACGCCGATTAAGGGGGATATCCTACCAGAAGCAGAGCCACTGAGTCCCATACGGAAACCCGTGGCAATGGCGCCACCACCACCACCACCGCCGCCGCCACCACCACCGCCACCTGGCTGGTGGCATGCCCCCATTGGCAGCATTGCGACCAGAACCCTAACCAGTACTAACCCCGCTGTGGATACCCCCTCAACAGGTAGGGTGCCGTGTGTTGCATACTCTCGAGCGCTGCCAAGACACGTCCATCACTCACTCCATCACACAGCAGCCGCTGCATACTTTTCTGTGTGACATATTCCCAGGAATAAATAAATCTATCAATATTACAAAATTTCTGCTCTCCCCCCCACATAGATCTTGACGGCGAGGGAAAGCAGCAACAGCAGCTGCTGCAGCTCCAGTTGAAGCGCGACCATACGGTCAAGGATCTGACACAGAAGCTAAGCAATCTGCCCACAAGTCCCACACAGGAGCCAGGCAATCGGTCTGCCATTGTCGGCGATATGTCCGGCCTTATATCGAAAGCCAAAGAGGGACTGGCCAAGAGCAAAAGCAAGGGGGAAATATCCAGGTGAGCTTTACAGGATTTCATTGCTCGGGATTGCACTTCTTTGAAGTGGAAGCACTTTTTTTTTTACACTCTTCCAAGAACAAAATCGTATGACTTGTGAGGTGTTGATAGACGTAGCCCATGCTATGAATATTCCGCAACTTTTGCCCTCGCAAAAATAATCATTGATTACTGCATAGAGTCCATAACTGACTCAGAATCGAATAGATTATTTCTCTAGCCATATGAACTTGCCTCCCCTTCAGACCTCTTCCCTTTCTCTTAACAACCTTTTCGTTTTGAAAGCCCGGTACTCGAAAAGTACCCCTTCCAAGAGCTTACTCAACTTTCTCTCTCTGGCTGTCTCTTTCTTTCTTTTAATCTTAAGCAGAACTAAATTCGCGAATCCGATTAGAAGCTCGTGCGATAATTGGGTACAGGTTGTATTAGGCGTACTTCTGATTTACGAGTATATATGGCGCCACGTTTACAGCCCCGATAAGAATTCAGGGCAAGAAATCCCGTGCATAGGAGCAGCACGAGCAGAAATACGTGTACGAGTGGTGTAGAGTGTCTAAGGGTTCACTCGTGACTCATTGGTAGAATCTTTTGGGTGACATTCAACTATCAAGGTTCAATACTTCAGAGGTCTCCCATTTCCCCATCTCACCTTATGACAAGATAGATTCTGCCTGGGATGTTGCTTGGGGTTTTCTATCGGGTTCTGTATCGAATCGATCTAGTTTTCCTTTACAAATCACAATGCTGGAGTGAATACTAGTAGACATTGATTTAAACTCCTGTTTATGACAAAGACTGACACAGGCAGGAAATCGAAATGGCATTCCTCAATCCTCGAACGGTCCTAATGGTGGGCCTGAAAGAGAACGCCGAGAACATTCAAACCGAGCTACGAATCCTGCGCCAGGGCGGGCTACCGCACGAGGAACCAGACTGGGTGACTTTGAACCGTATTGTTGAGCTGAAACGCCAGCTTGTACAGACAATGGACACGTTAATAGAGCTTCTTCATGAGCCCGTGGATATGGAGTTCTTTTCAGTTCAGATCGTGCTGGCCTTAGAGGTGCGTCGTATACAGAACGACGTTATAAATGATGAAGCTTGATTACACTATCGCATGGGGAGAACCTTTGCTTAATCCTCCGGATTTACAGAGACCGGTGGAACTGGGGCAGGGCTCTTTCCGGAAATACTTAATCTCAGCGTTCACAATAAAAACACTTCTATTGTTCAGAGTTAAACAAGATTTATTGCAGGAATGGGGGAACTATATACTATAGACTCTAGTCATAGCTTATCCGTAGATGGGATCGTACTTCTCGTACAGGGCAGTGTAGGCGGCCTTGGCGGCATCCACCGACATGCCCTTGCGGCTCAGCCAGGCATCGTACTTGGCTGCGCCCTCGGCATCGGCGGGCTTCTCAATGGCGATATCGCCCTCATGGATCTGCTTGTAGAGGCCATAGAACTCCAGATAGACCTCCGTTGGGGGCTTCTTGCTGAAGGCCTTGGTCTTCTCGAGAATTGCGTTGAACTGCAACACAGAAACAGAAACAGAATAAATCCTAATCTTTGTGGATACGTGATCATCCAAGATCCAAGACACTTACATCCATGTCGTTCGAGTAATGCCGTGACAACTAATGATTGATTTTCGTATAGCTTCGAACTTTTATACCACTCGAAAATCGAGGCAGTGAGCCTTATCTATCGATAATGCAACCCGATAATGCGACGGCGGCAGCAACGGCGGCGGAGTCCATCGTGCAAATTCGTTTGATTAGATTTTTTTATGTGAGAGTTTCGTAAGAGTTCAATAATTCATCCAGTTGTGGGTTCTAGCGAAAAAGTTCTGGTCTTTCCATATCTGCCCCTCGTCATCGGAGCTCTCGAAGAAAGTAGCTGGCAGTCTCCTGCCTCCTGCCTCGCCCCCGAGTCGCCTGATTCTATCGTTATCTATCGGGACTATCTTGCTGCCAGGCACAAGGCGTATCCCCCGATAAGGCCATTTATGCCATTTATGGCCCACCTCCATCGACTGATAGCTGATAGTCATACTCTGATCGCAAAAACTTCTCATATTACCATCATGATGACATAAAGTAAGGATCGACCTTTGATTTTATCTCCCCGACAAAAAAAAATAGATCATCGAGTGTGGATCAGGAGCTGAAGAAGTCCGAGCCGAAGAAATCCGAGAACGAGCTGCACTGGGAGGAGCTGGTGCGCAATATGACGCGACCTTTGAACCTCTGCGACCTGGACTTCACCGATCTGCACGAAGACGATGAGAAGGATGTGCTGGCGCCTCGTGGCCTTGGTGTGGGGATACCACCACCACCGCCGCCATTTGCTGGCGGGGGAGGCATACTGCCACCACCCATGATGCCGCCAGCGCCCAGCTTAATCCCTCCCCCCATGTTCGGGTATGGCGGGAGCCTCACCAACAGTGTGAACAGCTCCCTGAATGGATCCGTTAACGGGGACTTGGTCAATGGGAATAGTACGATCAAGAAGAACAAGAAGACGGTAAGGGGAATGAAAAAACAGGATCAACGGAAGGGCAATGATTAATCTCGTGTCTTCTATCTGCAGGTCAAGCTCTTCTGGAAGGAAGTGCGTGAAGACTTGATACCCCAGGTGGTGGGTAAGACAATTTGGGATGAGCTGCCCAATGCCAATGTGGATACACAGAAGCTCGAGCATCTCTTTGAGTCCAGAGCCAAAGACTTGATGACCAAGGTGAGACCATGGATATATGTATAAGTTTGTATCTGTGTACCCCTTTCCCCCACTACTGTATTGGTCAAAGGTTCTCGAACGAAAATCGAAATGAATATTCCCCTAGGATAAGTGTGATTAAATTATAGTTATAGATAGTGTCTCACTCTCTCCCTATCGTTATAACCAAATGCGAATGATATTTGTATTCTTCTTTCCTCATAAATTTCCTATAAATGTCGAACGGAACGGATAAAAATCGACGTAAATGTTAAACGTGTGCCTAAAACTCCAATCACAATCACAAATCCAATAATTTCTAAAAAATGTCTCTCTTTAGGAGGTGAGTGCCATGAAATGTTTTTTTTTTGTTTTTAATAAAAATATCTTTCTATTTGTCTATATGTACATCTCACGCTCTCTATCGTTCTCTCTCTGTCTATGTCATGATTTGTTGCCCATTTTGTTTTGTGTTTTTGGTGTTGGTTTTCTATCACTCTTATACACACACACACACCCCCAAACACACACATACAGACTCTTATACAAACAGTATAAGTACAGATCAGAACAGAACAGACTCCACTCCAATCCACTCCACTGCACTCTCTCTCAATCTCTCAATCTCCCTCTCTCTGTCTCTCTCTCTCTCGTTTAATCTTTGCACCACATTTTGTGTTGATCTTTGAACAATCCTTATATAGAATAAAATGAAACTAACTCTTTCTTTTGGGTGGATCATCTTTCAGAAACAACAAGAGCTAAACAAGAGCAAAGAGATCATTGTGCTCGATCACAAACGTTCCAATGCCATCAATATAGCAATTACCAAGCTGCCGCCACCGCGCGCCATTAAGGCGGCCATCCTGAAGATGGATGCCACTGTGGTGACTCGGGAGGGCATTGACAAGCTGCTGAATATGCTGCCCACCGATGAGGAGCGTGGTAAGATCCAGGAGGCACAGCTGGTAAATCCCGAGCTACCTTTGGGCAGTGCCGAGCAGTTCCTCCTGACGCTGGCCTCCATCTCAGAGCTGGGGGCACGTCTGAAGCTGTGGGCCTTCCGTCTGGACTTTGACAACAGCGAGGTAAGGATCAGCCTTCAAATAATCCTGATAGATGGGAATATAATGAAATTTCTTCACTTGCAGAAAGAAATCGCCGAACCGCTGATGGATCTCAAGCAAGGCATTGAGATCTTGCGTCAGAATCGCACCTTCCGCAGCATACTCTCCACCCTGCTGTCGGTGGGCATTTTCCTTAATGGAGCACCCGTCAAGGGCTTTCAGATCGAGTATCTGGCCAAGGTCCCAGAAGTGAAGGACACCGTCCACAAGCACTCGCTGCTGCACCATCTCTGTCACATGGTCATGGAGTCGAGCAGCGACACGACTGATCTGTACTCGGAAATTGGTCCCATTACGCGTGCCTCCAAGGCTGACTTTACCGACCTGGCCCACAACCTCACACAACTGGAGGCCGAGTGCAAGGCATCCTGGGATCGCTTGAAAGTGATAGCCAAACACGACTGCCCTCCACCGCTGAAGCAGAAGCTCGTGGACTTTCTGGCCGATTGTGCGGAGCGCATAATCATCCTGCAGATCGTCCATCGGCGCGTGATGAATCGATATCGCAAGTTCCTGCTGTGGCTGGGCATTCCCCAGCACAGCGTGGCCGAGTCAAGGCCAAATGAGTTCTGCCGCACCCTGTCCGAGTTCGCTTTGGAGTACCGCACGACCAGGGAGCGAGTGCAGCAGCAGCTGGAGAAGAAGGCCAATCACCGCGAGCGCAATAAGACGCGTGGCAAGCTGATCATCGATATGGCCAAGTTCAAGACCAAAGAGGATGTGGCCGATGCAGAGTTGAAGTGCGGTTTGAAGACCAATTTATGCCAGGGATTCGTTCACTAATTTCTCTTTCTCCTGTTACAGAACCCTTCTGGGCACACCCAGTGCGGATCAGGCGGATGGCACACTCACCTGGCGACGTCGTCGTGCCGAGCAACTGCGCTCGCCCATTGCCCGCCAGAGCGAAGAGCAGTTCACCGATGGCGATGATGAGATACTCGAATCTCTGGTTAAGACCGCCACCAAGGCGCCGGGCACTCGGACCACACCCAGAGAGCGCAAGAGGACGCGCAATGCGGACCGCAAATCATGTGAGTCCATGATTTCCATTTAGAGTTATTCCCAGAGCCTCTCCGAATACAGATTTATTGAAAAGGTGTTGGTCTATCTTTTCGACTTACACACACAGCGCGCTATATGTACTATAACCTTTAGCTGGACAACCACCTACACACACCCACGCACACACACACACAGAGCACACGCCCACAAAAGAGGGTACAACCAACGACAATTATAAATCTATATAATCGATCAATCAATGAAATCTAGTATTCCCACACGAAATTCCAAATTCACAAAACTTTCCCGTATAATTTCCCCTATTTTTTTTTCAAACCTTTGGCTATTCCCAACCAACTGGACGCTTTCGTTTTGCCAGCATACAAATCTGTTGCCTATATTGGGTTTTAATTTGTTTTTCATTTCGTTCTCTTACCATTAACGCACCATTTTATAAAAATATCCAAAATATATATTGACAATCGATCGAGAAGTGAAGCGCAGCCGCACGCGCGAAGGATTCACAGTTGAAAGAGCACCATCGCCATAGAAAACCGTAACCGTTACCGTTAGCGTTTAACCGTAGCCGTAAACCGTAAACCGTAACCGTTACCGAAAGAAACAGCCAACTGTTTTTTTAGGTCTTACCTTTTTTGGTTAGTGAATTAAATACTGTGTTGAATATTTTATTTCGTTTCCCTTTACGAATTTTGTTTGTTCCATTTTTATTTTTTGTACTTTTTGTATTTTGTTTTTGGATCTATTTTTGGTGCATGCGAAAAAGAATGGATCCTGGGCATGATTTTCAGGCTTATAAAATGCATGCTTCGTACACCTAACATCTGCATGAAAGCCTCAACTTAATAAATGAGAAAAAATGTTATCTTAATTCCTTGACTAAAACAATATTCTAATAATTTATTGTATATTCTTTCAGTGCGTCGCACACTAAAGAACGGCCTGACCGATGAGGAGAAACAACATGTTGCTGCCTTGATACAAACCTATTAGGATCTAGATCTACAGAGCGGTGTATATTTCCATAGAGAACCCAGTACCCCACTCCCCCCACCCCCCCAGTGATGTCACAAGTCGGGCTATGCGCGCAACAGACTGAAATTGGCGATCTCGGACGAGCAGAGCAGCAAGCGAAACCCCCCCCCCCCCCTAAGAAAAAACCCCTTTTATACGACACAGCACATCATCAACATCACAAAATAACGAAAATGTCCTTAAAAGAAAGCGTTTTTTCATAGTGTTTTATCCTGTTATTATTATATAATTTTTTTTTTTTGCTTCGGCCAAGTATTATTAATTACACGTAATTAAAAATATCTGTATTTTAATGTTAGATTTTTTTTTTTCAAATTGCAAAAGAATTTCGATTTCGAACCCGACTTTTTAACATATACCAAAATGCCACAATGTTTTTGTGGGCTACTTAAATTAACATATATTTAAACAAAAAAAATATGACTACCTTAACTACGGAATCAAATCAATAAATAAAGATATTTATTATAATAAATCTATTATTTAAGGACGGACGAGACTAAAAACCATTTGTACAGGGCTGCTGAACGTAGTCCAGGCAGAAGCCACGATTGTCTATGTCATTAGGGGCCTCGACACCATCCGTGTGGAAGTGCAGCCGGAAGGGACGAACGCTGGCTAAAGGAGGTAGGGAGGTACATTAAAAAGGGCTCATACACTCAATCATAAACGAAATCCTGCACTTACATTGCACGGTCTTGGCCAGCATGCCAGCCTCGGCGCTGAAGGTGCCACCACACACCCGATCCTCGCAGCCCGGCAGCGGTGGAATGCGATCAGCCGATCGAATGCAGCCAATGAGCAGCCAATCGCTGATACAGCCATTGGCGCCGCCGCCACCCACCATGGTGGCCACCGGATTGTTGGAATTGCCCGACAGCGTGAAAGACCTCGAGCGATTGTTCTCCAGGTCCGGGCAGGCGTTGTACTGAATGCCGCAGAAGTTGCGCTCGTTGCGAATGCAGATGCTGTAGTCCTGATTAGAGAGCTGCCTGCCACCCACTGTGTTGTAGTTGAAGCTTCGCACGCGCCCGCTAATGGCCGTGTAATACTGCAGACAGCCCTGATCCGCTCGGCTGATGCTGCCGCAATGGATTTGCGTGACGCGAATGCGCCAGAGGCGCGGAAAACTTCCGCTCGTGATCACAGATAAGACAATCGGATTGCTTTGGCCAAGACCCGCATCTATGTACACTGTCCAAGCATGAAATTGCCATTGAGATACGACATTGAGCTACGACATTGAGGAGCAGGAGCAGGGATAGGGGTATTCACACTCACTGTGGTCTGCCGTTGAGCTGCCACAAATGGTTGGCGTTGGACTTCCGCCCGATATCAGTAATTGATCTTGATTGCACAAATGATTGGCGGCCTCGGGCGGAGATATGGAAAACATATCCAGATCCAAGCGTAGCTGACAGATGTCCGGATGAAGTTTCTGAACCGTCACCTGACAACTGCCAGATCCATCATACACATCCGGATGATTGGGGTTCACAAAGTACGTAGAGTTCTCGCGTATCACCCCGCCACAGGTCTGAAGAACTAGGGAGAAAACATAGTATACGTAATAATTTGTGCACTCATTCAGTCTGAATTTATCTGCTTGCAGTGCATAATTTATCGTCTAAAGACTTACAAACACAACAGACTCCATAGCCGCCACCACAGGGACCCGCTGGTATGCCATTCCTTAGAATACAATCCTTACTGCCAATACAGTTGCCCTGCTCTCCAGAGGGCGCCGAACAGCTGCCGGGTCCAATGGGCACCAGAGCAAATATGGGCAAAACTAAACAGAAACGAAGGAATAAAAATGAACACACACTATTGCGGAGAAGATAATTTCCAGCCTACACTTGGACTCGCGGAAACGGGGACCCGGCGACAGCCACTTATTGCCAAAGAAAAGATCCCTCCAGCTATTTGTCTGCGGCTGTGCTGGTGCTTTACAGGTGGCCAGGACGAGGAGACAACAAGATGCCACCGCGAGATGCAGGTGCCGGGTGTTCATAATGATGATAATCCAGTGAACTGCACGCGTTGCGCTTTGGCGGTGTTGTGGCAGGCAGCCCTCGCAGAGGCGACACTTTATTTCTCTTGGCATGGCTAAAAAGTTTAATGACCGCAATTTGTTCGACGCTTTTCGCTTTTTAGTTTGTGACAAACCCATCCCATCCCATCACATCGCCATCGCCATCACCTGAATTTAGCTAAATATTAATTACAATAACAAAACGCAACCGTCGAAACAATTAGATGCGCCACCAACGGTGGTAACATTGCCACCGAATGGGAATTGGGGAAGCAGCAATCGCATCTGTGTGCTCTCGCTTTTCACGCTTTTCGTTAGCTCTTTCTCTGTTTGGTTTCCTGTTGCGAATCTGTTTTCCACACCTCTGTGCCGCCCATTAAATGTGGGGCAACTCCACAAGCCCCAACCCAAAGTGCGAGCGAGCAGTGAAAAGTGCTGAATAATTTACGACTATTCACAGCCCAACAGAAAGCAGCAGCAATCCCAAACAAATGAAGATAGACGTACTATATACACACATTAGCAATCGGGATATTTATAGTTTCACCTCCCCTCTCACCTCATCAGAAACCGATTTTGACGTCATTGCTTCATATATCGCTAATTGGATTACACAGTGCCCCCAGCAACTGGGTCATTGTCAATTGAATTACTTAATTCAATTAGGGTTTTTTTGTTTGGAAATGTATGTATCTTGTATCTGTATCTGCATTCTACATTTTCATAGCTTTTGGGCAGAAACTGACCTTCGCAATGGAATTGGCTCAGCTGTTCTACCGGAAGGGAGCGATGGAAAGAGCAGAGTCGGTGGACAGCAGAACATTGATAAGCTTTTAGTTGGCCTGAACAGGTCGTAACAAGTGTTATATGGCCGAGGCGTTTCAAGGTCTGTTTTTGCACAGCAACATTTGTTGTTGGCCTCTTTGTTATCTGGAAGTAATAAAACGATTGCTATGCTCTATCACAATGAAATTAAAAGTTTTTAACCTTCTAAGATCCACCTGACTATGGGGTGTTTAGATTCTACAAATTTATTTAAACAGTCCGAGGTCATAATCAAAAAATTGGCTCGTAAATTCATTTACTTTCACTTACTTTTGTATTAAAAAGGAACAAAAGCATCAGGTTTCCGCAGCACACTGCTTGGACTGTAGCTTCAGGTTTAATGGATGAACTGCTTGCAGGATCAGTTCAAGGGAAAACAAACCAAACTTTCAGATTTGGCAGTGCACTGCTTTATCAATTGCTTGTGGATAGAAAAGGAACCAAACTTCAAATGGAATTGAATATTGTTTTATGGAGTCTGCAAGGTTATTGGAAGATTCGGCATTCAATTCAACCCCTGTAAATTATTTTCTTAAAATGGATACGGACAGTGAGTATTAAGTGGAGCTATATTCCAAGGTATAACATTACATTTGTTTTATAAACACTTCGGAACTTTGTCGGAAATAAAGGTATTTGTATTTAATAAACATTCAATTTGTGTAATTCATTTAGGGCTGAAGTGATCTTGTGACAAAATTTAGGTATCAATCAATTTTGGGTAGCTTCGAACATGAGCTAGTTTCAGAATCAGAATTGAGTTCGTGTGATGATTTCAGTGCTTGCAGAACTCCAGTTGAGGGCTGAGACAGCTCTGTTATGGTTTCTTTTTGGATCTTCTTGCCAGCCAGCATGTCTCTTATGGTGGCATACACTGTGCAGGCACCTGTCACTGTAACAGCGAGCAACAGAAAGCAGCAGGCACCCACGATCAAGCAGGCTCGATTGTAGTCACCGCCGAACAGCTTTGTGTTGTAGACATCATTGACGGCTTGGAGGTAGCGGACTTTTGCTTCTGTTATCCAGCCGTTGGGGTGGCGCCAGAAGGCCATCGGCTGGGCCGTCTTCCACTTCTCCAGTGCCAGCTGCATCAATTCGTTCACGGTGTACGCTGCGGGGAGCTGTCGGAAAGTTCCGTTGCGTACATGAAGAATACTGGGCAGACGGTTCACCGAAAAACGTGCAATGATGGTCCCGGAATACTCAATCTGCATGGAAGCCACCTCTATCTGGCTGGCATTCTCTTGCATTTCACTGGCAAAATCGGTCCACACACTCTCGAACTGGTTGCACTTCTTCACCAGTGGCGTGCAGAAGCCCACCATCCACTCGCCCTCCAGCAGCTGCTCCCAGCAGCCGTCGTCCAAGTGTACCACATTGCGGCTCTGTCCCGATACTTCTGTGCATATTTTGTTTCCCGTAATGCAGCTCAGGAATGCCGTCAACAGCAATGCGTATATATGGTATTTGATCATCGCTTCGAATTAGTTTTACTAAATGTGTTTGTTATACTTGTACGAGTCGTACTAAATGTTGATTCGAGAATACGTCTCAAAGTCGTAGAACCTGAGTGATAAGTCAAGGCCGTACGGATGCCTGGAAACCCTCAACAGTGCCCCTGTATATTATACAATTTATTTGAAGTCTACACTTTTCAAAATAAGTATTTATGACGCACTGAATAACTTTCAAGATAAAGAATGCCAACGGGCAGAACCAAACAAAATGTAACTATTCTTTACGGGTAAATACAGTTTAGATTTTCCATTCCCTACCAACTGTTTTTACCAACAAAATGGTATATGGTATATAAAATGACCAACAGGCATTCAGACGAAGTCCTACGAGGAGCAAAGTCACATAACTAACTTATGTTTATTTTTGTTTTCAAGGCGAATGGAATTGTTTGGACATTCAACCAGGTTAACACACTGTTACCATTCCTGGGAACACCTGTCCGTTAACAGTCTGCGGCCGTTTCCTGTTTCAGCTCACTGTTAGTACTCTCTGACGGCGCTCTGAAAACAAAGGAGCACAGGCATCAGGTGAAAACGAACCAAACCTTCAGGTTTCAGCAATGAACTGCTTGATTACTGCTTATTAAGTGAAAAGGAATCAAGCCTTCATGGTTTCAGCAGCGCACTGCTTGGACCAAAGCTTCAGGTTTTGTCGTCAAATTGTATGTAGGACAATTTCAAGGGAGAACGAGCTAAACTTCTTCGGAAAGTCGATGCACCAGCTAAAAAAAATACACCTATCACCTATACACCTATACACCAGATCAATAACATAATTAAATTGTTTTTCACTGAAAAAATAGTCTTAGTAATAGTAAATAGGCTTACTGTCCAAAAGTCTTCTCGAGAAATTCATAAACATGAGTATACAATTATTAAAAAGCAATCGCTTTAAAGTTCGTTATATATACTGAATTGTTGATGCTAATGCAACTGATAAGATATATTCCTAGAATAGATAAGCAAGATAAAGTTCTGCTTAGAATTCTAACACAATTATGGTACTCCATGCGTTGGGTGCTACATGCTTTAACCGAATCAAACCAAAGATTTACACTTAATATATGTATCAGAATTTATTCATTGATTTTATGCATATTTATTTCATTTAAAATATTCAGCTTAATGACTTAGATTTAACCCTGCTTAGGGTGCATCTCTATCGCACTCAATGTCGCCGGGTAGCTCGCACTCGCCCACACAGTATTTGCCCGACGCCATCGAACAGAACTTGCCCGCGCTGCACTTAATGACGCGATCGGTCAATGTGGTGCCGTTGCACTGCTGAAAGGTGGTGCGGCTGGTGCAGACGAACAAAGAGCTGGCCGTGCAGGTGGGACAGCTGCCGGGGGATGTTGCTTCACCGTCTGCGCATGATGGTTCATAGGAACCCTTCGGAACACAGAATTTCTTTAGACTTGTGCAGACCTCCCCATCACCGCATGGCAAAATTGCTCCGGGCTCGACGTTGTCCAAGCAGAAGCGGTAGTGGGTCTCGTTCACACAAGCCACATTGTTATTACTCTGGCACATATCACATTCGCTTTGGATGTAAACCACCATCGAACTGATAATCAGGAAGAGGCTCTATTCGATGAGATCTTAAGACCATTAATATACGAATTTTATGTGTAATTTGATTCTGTGGAGAGCTCACCAGAGTCCTGAGGAACTGGGACTGCTTCATTATGACTGGACTATTAAAAACTGACTGAGTGAGAGTCGCCAAGAATGCCTCATTTTATATGAGAAAAAACAGAAGCCAATTCTTCAACAAAGCTTCGACACACACACAAACACGAGATAACATTGGCTTAATCCTGTAAAAACATTAAAATATATGACAATATGATGGCTACCGGAATATTCGCAAGATAAGCTTACTAGGAAGAGCCCAAAAATGGCCGGATCATCAACTTAATTACCCCTGCACGGCATTGAAAGATAATAGCACGAGCATCTCCCAGAACCTCCGCCATAAAGATATGACCAGGCGGCTTGCCTTTAAAAGGCCTGACACTCAGGTCTCCGATCATTAATTGCCAACTAGAGATGGAGGTGTCCAAGTTTCAGAAATTGTCGCTCGCTCTGCTAGCAGCCATCCTCCTGGCCCCGGCCGCCGTGGATGCTATTTGTGGCCAGTGCATAAACTCACACGCGTGCATTAGCGAGACCCAGTACCAGATATGCCTCGATGGTAAGTGACTTGTCCACCCCGGAGTCTTCTATCTAATGAATCGGCTTCGTTAGGTGTGCGCCAAGAGGCGCAAAACTTCACCTGCCCCAGCGAGAGGGCGATCTGTACGGATTACATTGCCACCTGCATGCCCAACAGTACGACTTTGGTGAGGGGCTGCGGCCATTCTGCCACTTGCAGTGTTTGTGCCGATGTCGCCGCCAAGTTCACTTGCACCTCACGTAACACCTTTGCCGCCTGCAGCAATGGGGCGATCACTGCGTACACCCAGACATGCAAAAACAATTACGTGTGCAGTTCGGCTTCAGCTGCTGCAGGCACACCCTGTGTCTCCCATTGCAAGGGCGAGACAGGCGACGTATGCGATCTACCTGGGCAAGTTCTTGCCGATGATTTGCCTGTCGACACCAGTCCGGTAACCACAGTGTCCCCTCCCGATGATACTACTGTAACCACTGTGAATCCTTCTACAGCAACAACAGGGATCACAACAGTAGACCCTACCACAGACTCAACCCTTCCAACAGACTCCACTACCACTCCTACACAGACCACTCCAACAACAGTAACCATTCCAACAGAAACTAGTCCCACTCCGACAGTAACTATCCCAACAGAACCTAGTCCCACTCCCACAGTAACCCTTCCAACAGAGTCCACACCCACTCCCACAACAAACCCTTCCACAGAGACCAGTCCAACCACAGAGACCAGTCCAACCACAGAGACCAGTCCAACCACAGAGACCAGTCCAACCACAGAGACCAGTCCAACCACACAGACCAGTCCAACCACAGAGACCCCAACCACCGAGGGACCTACTACTCAAACCACCCTACCAGCGGAGACCATCTATTGTCAAGGCGTCACCACCACCGGTCGCTATGCCATACCCGGAGACACTGTGTGCACGAGGTAGGTCCACGATATCCCTCCCCCTAATCAGATACCAAAAACTAATTTGATTTTCAATTTCCAGCTACATCAATTGCGTCTATAGGGAGAACAGTTGGAAAGGCATAGTCTATAATTGTGTCGCCACCAAGCCGTACTTTAACGCATCCGCCTTCGCTTGTGGCACGACCAAGCCATCTGGACCGGGATGTACGGATGTATAGCTATATATCAAATTCTAAGAATAAGGCAAACATTTACTTAAATTAACCAAAATAAAAATAAAAATTTATAGAATTTGATTTCATTTGTTATTTCTGCTCATCAAACAGTTTAAATTTTTCACTTGCTTTTAAGCTTTAGCTTGCTTAGTTGCCAAACAATTGGTTGCTTCCATGAGAATCCAAGCCTCTTGGTTTCAGTGATGCACTGCTTGATCATAGCATGTGAAGTGAAATGGAACCAAACCGTCAGGTTTCAGTAGTGCACTGCTTGAACCAAAGCTTCAGGTTTTGTCCCCCAGCTTGCATGCAAGACAATTTCATGGTAAAACAAACCAAACCTTCAGGTTTGAGTGAAGAACTACTTGTAGAAAAAAAGCGAACCAACGCTTCCGGTTTAGTCGGTGAACCTTATTAGTACGTTGACAATGACGATGACTACATTATCACATGTATGCCATAACAAACCTTTTTGTTTTACTTTCTTTCTTAGAATCTTGGTTTGTGAACTCCATGGAAATTCCTCTTGATTAATCAAGCATTAAATAATAAACATGTATCCAAAAAAAATCTAAAGAGTAGTCCCTTGGGAATGTTAACTTTCTGACACATGCCGTTCCACTTTTTAATGAAGAGTTTCTCGACTCCAATGGTCAATGGTCTCCGTGCCCACGCAATATTCGTATGTTCTTATGCTGCTAATCTGGGAATAGCATGAGACCATATAAAACAGCAATCATGTGGAAAGCAAAAGGCAAATAAAACAATTAGCGTGGACCCCGGAGAAAAGTTAAGACTGGGCAAACATTGAAGACACAACTTCTGGGCTTATGTCGAAGTTATCAACTTATTTGGTTTAGTCGTCGCAGAGCCTTGACAGTGAACACAACTAATCTTTCTCTACACGAAAATGTCCCAAAAGAGTAACAATTTCATTCCAGTTTTGGGAGTGGTAGGTTTCCGTTTTATCCCAACAAATGGAGTGGATAATAACTGAAAGCGCTTTCCAGCTGTTTCTGGTCTTTCTAGTGGGCCAAACCCTATCCGACTGCAATGTCTGCCAATCGAATAAAGTGGCCTGCATCAATTCCACTTCCTTCTATCTGTGCTTTGGCGGTGAGTGTCCCCTGTAGATATAATACTCTGGATTAAATAAGTCTTTCGGCTATGCAGATGCAACGCCTCACAGGGATCACCTTTACCACTGCCTGGAGGGCTTATACTGCACCAATCTGACAGCAATCTGTGCCCAGAAGAGCAACCAGCGGCCGCCCAGCTGTGGGGACACCTCCCTGTGCGGTCAGTGCAGCGCCCATCGGAACTATCTGTTCACCTGCCAGAGCCGTGGCATCTTTCAGATGTGCTATGGGGCCAGCAGCCCCACAGGAAAGTTCGGTTACTGTCCCACTGGCATGGTTTGTGATGCCAGCAGCGATAGTATCTGTGTTCCTGAGGTTGCGAATCAAACGCTGACCTGTGACCGCAGCGATCAGCTGGTGGATACGACCACACCACCGCCGACCACTAGTACATCGCCCGACACTAACGAAACCCCTACAGTACCCCTGACCCCCTTGGAAGTGTGCGGGAAGCATTTGGTGACGGGCCTGTATCCCACAGATCCTGCGGATCCAAGTTGCAAGCGGTACGACAGATCTATCTAATACTTTTCACATATATTTCTGATGGTTAATCTTATCTTTATAGCTACATTAGTTGCTACTTTAAAAATAGCATTGCTGTTAAGGCCACGGAATACGATTGCCCGACGGACTCCTATTTCCAAGCAGAGATGCAGAAATGCTCATACATGAAGCCAGCTACTTGTCTTTAATAAACTATCAAATATCCTTTGTGTAGCCTGTACTTACTCTAAAGCCACACCATTGAGGGTCAAGCTAGCCACTGTGGCGGAGCAGGTCGAGGGCAGGGCACTCGCACAGATCTTGCTGGAGCTGTTGTAGTACAGACTGCCCGGACACGTGTACATCTGACCCCTCCAGGTGCCACTCAGCAAAAAGCAGTAGATATACTGCCTACAAGTGGTACTGGGATCGGTGCCCACGGGATAGTAGCCCTCCGACTTCATGGCCGCACAATAGGCAGCAGGATTGCTCGTTGTTGGGGCCGCTGTCGTTGAGGTTGTCGAGCTGACGCTGGTCGAGCAGGTCGATGGCATTGCGGCGACACATAGGTTGGCAGCGCTGCTGAAGTATAACTGGCCCGGACACGTATAGGTGTGACCCTTCCAGCTGCCGCTGACCAAGCTGCACAATATATACTGGCGACAGGTCGTATAGGCATCATTGCCGACTGCAAACCTTCCCTCGGACTGAACGGCGGCACAATAACTGGCTGGGTTGCTGGTGGAAGGTGGCCTCGTTGTCGGACTACCGGAGGAACTGTCGCTGGTAGTTGCGTCTTCGGCATACGAACACGTGGGCATTATCTGAATGGATTCAATAAAGTTGAAGTTATTTCTCTGACCGTGGCTATTTTTCTAATATTACGCATGAAAATAATATAAAATTATCTGGAACTGCCAGAGCATCATACAAGTCTAGACTTCGAAGTAGAGCTGCACACACTCCTCGTTTGTGGGAGGGTGGAGCCGCTTCGGAGAGCGGTTACAGTGCGCCCAACGGTCACAGACTGTTAAAGGAGAGCAGTAACAGGCTGTTAACCTGGGCTGTTAACAGCGCTGTTGCTGTGTTGCAGCTGCTGCCATGAACAGTCCTCTCTGTTTTATTCTTGAATCGCTGTCACCCAAGTACCTTTTCTGGTCAGAACTTACCCCATCCGCTGGCAGACCACATATCTGTGTGGAATTGACATTACACACATAGCCGTCGGCACAGGTTCCGACTGAATCCTGCGGCGTGTCGGTGCCCAGGCAGAGTGCAAAGCTGCTGGTGCCTGTGCAGGCAAAGGTGTTGGCTGTGTCGCACATATTGCACTCCTGGCAGTCCGCCTGGCTAGCTGCACTCGCCTCCGGCTCGCAGATCACTCCGTTGGCCCCACTAACACACACATAACCGGTGGGACAATCGAATGGCGAACCGGTGGGCAAATTATTCGCATCGCAGGCCTGTGTCTGGTTCACGGAGTAGCAGGTCAGGTTGTTAACAGCATTGCAGACGTTACACGTGGCTCTGGCCGAGGCGAGCAGGCTGCAGCCGAGCAGGAAGAGGAGAATAAATGACATTTCTGGATGGTTCTCGTACTCCAATTGGAATTGTTTTTTGCGACTGATGCTTGTGGCTATTTTTCAGACTGTTTAAATAGACAATTTTTGGCAGCTATATTGAAACTCTGAGATAGCTCCTAATCTCTCCTGGCCTCGCCGCGTTGAGGGGGACGACCTTGAGGGACTCAAGACACACAATTTAGATAAGTCGTGCAGCATTTTGCTGCATGAAACCCGTTGCATACTTTTTGGCAGTTGCGAATTTCTCACGGCTGCCTTCGATCTGGTTCGCTCTGTTTGTTTTTCGCTAATGCCGGAAAACATTGCAATCTTCGAGATCTTATTTAAAAATCATTGCAGCTCGTAGATTGTCTCAGTCGCTTTTGAAGATGCTACGCCTTCTGCTCTGTCTGGGAATGGGCATACTCGGCTGTCAGGCCGTCTGTAATGTCTGTAAATCTGGGACCAACACGACCTGTGTATCGGAAACTTCTTTCAAATTTTGTAATGAAGCAGCATTGCCGTTTGAGAACACATACACCTGCGTCCCCGGCTTTTATTGCACGGAACAAACTAAAGTTTGTCAGAGTGACCAAGCACTCACTGCCTGCATCACAGATACCATCAGCAGCAGCACAGAGAGCACCACGATCCCTACAGATTCCACTACCAGCAGCAGCACAGAGAGCACCACCAGCAGTACAGCGAGTACCCCAACCACAGTGGATCCAGCCATCATTGATATATGCAGGATCAAGGCCACCACGGGTCGCTATACCAACCCCAATGATACTACCGGCAAGAGGTTAGATCTAAAGTTTTTTTTCTCCTGAAACATGTGCTAATTTTTCTGCTTAAATTACAGCTATATAATGTGCTTCTATCGGGGTTCTATCTGGTCAGGATCTGTCTGGTACTGCCCTACTACTAAACCCTATTTCGATAGCACTACTTCTGTATGCGTTCGAACGAATCCTAATTGTGTGTGATGATCTTACCTGAGACATATGATAAATCTTTCAAGCATTATCTTATAAAGTCTATTCAATTATGTGCTGGATATATACATACATATGTACACTAAACATACATATGTATATACATTTTTTCATTGAGCGATTGCGCAACCATTCTATAACAGCGTCTATGGTCTCTAAAAGATTTAGGCTGACAGAATCTAGACATCGTTGAGGCATAGGTACTCTTGAGATTAGAAGTTCATGAACAAATCACATGTGACTAACAGAAACTCGTGACTTTTATTGGATTACATGCATATATACACTTATACATATATAGATACAAGTGATAGGAACTTTGCTATCCAAAGAGCATGCATTGTACGGGATGTAGCCATACATAAAGTTCGGCTGAATCCCTTTGCAATTACTGTGTTCTAGTATTCCGGCTGATAAGATAAGATCGAATGCATATAGCCCGCCACACCAGGCCTTGGCCAAGTCAGTTGCACTTCAAGATGCTGCGCATGCTGATCTTGCTGACTACCGGGGTGGCTCTGGGCATCTTTATCCTGGGCTGCCAGGCCGAGTGTAATGCCTGTTCGGCTGAAAGCCAGGTGGCCTGCGCATCCAACACAACGTTCCAGTTCTGCTCGGACGACAGCGTGCCCATGCAACCTGCGTACTCCTGCCCCACTGGTTACTATTGCACCGGGACCAGCGTGATTTGCAGCAAGAATGGGGCCCTCAAAGCCTGCAGTTGCGGATCGTGCAACGAGTACTTTGCTTGCCTCACCGATCGGACCTATGCCCTGTGTTTGGGATCGGGCTCGCCTTCGCAGATCGGCGGCAGCTGCGGCTCGGATTATGTGTGCGATTCGAACAGTCAGTATATCTGCGTCAATGCCACTTCCAGTGGCCAGGCCACTTGTCCCGCTGGCAGCGATACCAGTCCAGGCGGTGTCAGCCCCATTGGACTGACTCCTACTGAATACTGTGAGACCATACAAACGACTGGAAAGTTTCCTTATGGTATTGATCCCGATACCACCTGCAGGCAGTGAGTACTCGTATTTGTAAACAAATATATCGATGTTTTCCTATGTTTTGGTACTTTTTCTAGGTACATCTCTTGTGCTTTGAATACCACCAGCCTGGTCTGGAAAGGAGTCCTCAACGCTTGTCCTGGTCTTACTTATTACGACAGCTCCACAAAGTACTGCACCACTCAGGTGCCACCCAGATGCTCTGGAGGCGTCGCCACTTTGAGTCTCAATCTGAATCTTAGTTAGATTTTGTGTAAATTATGGAAACACAAAAGTATTCTGTATTTAAAAACTCGCCGCTCGTTGTAGGAAATTATTGAATGTCGGCAAAGCAATAAGAACTGAAACATTCTTTTTAACCTTCGGTTTAACTATTTGAAAATAAATAAACATATAATATTTATATTGATTTTGCTAGTTTATTTTTTAATTATAAATATTATTGAGCATCTTCTAGGTAGCAGTGCTTTGGAGAGAGTTTATTGGTTCATAAAAAGAAAAAACTTAATAATCAGTATGGTATAGATCAGTGCTCGGCATAGCACTTCGTGTAGCTTCGGGGTGCGACTTCGGCTCTTGCTGTCTTGCTTGTTCGAGTGTAAAGCAATAAACCGATTTCTCCCGCAGGCATGTTCGCACACCAGCCCACTTGAGTGTATCCGTGCCGAGCACTGTTATAGATACAAGTCACACCTTTACAGCTCTGAATACCGACTTTTAAATGTGGTATATCAGGGAGAGCCCTATATCTTTCGCAAAATAGTATTTAATACATATTAAATTGCGCTCTCGCAGCAAAACAGGCAGCGTCACAAAGGTTTAGTAGATTTGTTTACATTTCAATTGCTTCTACAAACCTAACGTGTATTCCCTGTCAGCTGATTTACTCAACACCTCTCAGTTGTTGGAAGTTTTCCAGATTCGCCCCTAATCTTTATGATGCACTTTAATCCAAACCCAATATAGTGAGTGCAGCTTTCATGAGATAAAACTGAATGAATAAATTCTGCTGTAGTGCGAGTGTGTATCTCAGTTCCACTTGAAGATGCTGCGCCTGCTGATCTTGCTGGGAATCGGAGTCCTGGGCTGTTCGGCCGAGTGCAATGTCTGCTCAGCCGATGCCCATGTAGCCTGCGTATCAGCCACGGAGTATCAGGTCTGCTCCGTCGCTAATGTGCCCTTGGGAGCTGTTGCGAGCTGTCCTACCAACTACTTCTGTACCGCAACCGCTACCTTTTGCAGCCCGGATGAGACATTGGGTGCCTGTGTGACCTGCAACCAATGCAGTTCGGACAAGCGCTTTGCATGCATCAGCCAATCGCAATTCGCCTTGTGTCTGGGACAGGACACGCCGAGTACATCGATTGCGGGGTCCTGCGGCACGAGTTTGGTTTGCAGCATCGACAATCCCAATATCTGCGGCAGTTCGGCCACCTATCCGGCATCCTGTGCCAACACTTCAGCCGGCGGTAACGGCACAGGGACTTCCATAACAGATCCCACCCAGTACTGTCGCAGCCTGCAGAAGCCGGGACGCTTTCCCTATGGCATTGATGCCACAACCACCTGCAGGCAGTGAGTATGGGGAGGGGATACATCTCGACTTCAGTCAGGTTTTAATGCATGAGATATATTATATTTTCTAGATACATATCCTGCTATACCTTTGCGGGTGTATGGTATGGAGCAATCTATTCTTGCGCGGGATCCACATACTTTGACAGTACCACAGGGCTGTGCACCACGGAATCGCAGGCCAGATGCTCGGCGGGTGTCAACTCTTTGAGTCTAAACGGACAACTGCTGTCATAAAGATTGCCTATCATGAATATTTACAACACAATAAAGTGCATTCAAGAACAAAATACACGAGTATTATTATCTAACTAGCCTGGTAGTATGTTTAATCTGTGCTCTAAAAATAGATAGAACCGATAGAGCCCAGCAAATAGGTTAAGTTCTGCAAGAGTACATACTCCACAGATTGTACAGAAATCGGATGGGCACTCCTGCAGTCGCCAATCCAGATTCCCATTCAATTAGGACATGGCCTAATGAACCCCAGCAAGGCTAAATCGATTTTTTTGTGCAGTACAGATGCTTCACATCCCATTCACATGGCTGACCCGGCCCAGCCCCTGGCCACAATGTGGTCTCCGTGTTATGGCATTTATGACGTATACGCCTCGTTGGCACTTGCACCTTGAAACTTTTTACTGGCCTCACAGACAGTGGCGTAGCTACGAAGGGGAATCACAACTCAGAATGCCCATATTATATTTGGACTTGACATGAATTTAGTTAGCTCAGCAGTTTTTCCTGCACTAGGGGATAGCTACGCCTCTGCCCAAAAAGTGGAAAGTTTCACACAGAGAACTTTCGCACACAATTATGAAGTGTGCTCGGTAGTTTTTTTCAGCTCAAAACTTTCAGAAATTTCCCTCTACATGCCAGGGAAAATCTCTTGCAGACATTCCCCCGCTGACTCTCTCACCTTCTTGCTGCATGTGTGTGTGTGTGTGTGTGTGTGTGGTTGATGTGGGTCAGTTACATGGGCCACATGGGGTCGCAAAAGTTCCTGGCCCCTTCAAGCCAGAGCCTGAACCATACATAGTTTTCCTGGCATGCCACCGAAAAATTCAATTCAATTCCAAGGCTGGCCCCCAACCCTCCAAACTTTTCATTCAGTGTTTTCAGTTTTCAATTTCAATGGTTTCGATTTCACACGCCCCTAAACCGAGCCCCAAACAGCTGCTCCCCCCTCCCCCACACACACAGTCTCTAAACAGAAGCCCCAAACACGCACATACTGCTCTACGTGCACAATGTGCAATTGATTGGATGGGATGGACGGAGGAGGCATGCCACACGATGACGTAGGTGACTTGCATAGTTTTGATGGACACGTATTTGATGGTAAATTTCTGTGGTCCTCCATGGGAATCTTCAATGATTGCTTTAAAGCACAAAACAAAACAAAAAAAAACCGCAAAAATTGAGTGAAAAAGTGAGGTAAATTTTATTTTGGGCCTAGTCGCCACACACCCGTATCTACATACATACATATGTATTTATGTATATGTATTAAATTTTATATTTACCAGATGTGTATATATATCCGAGGAAAAAAGAGATAATCTTCATGTAGGCGTTTCCCTAAACGTTTCCGTTGCTGTGTGAGATATACATATATTTAAGGTTAACTAAATTATAGAAAAACTAAACTAAAGTTGATGAATAATTTTTAAAAATAATATTTGGGTTTTGTTAAACATTTGTGGCCTGAAGGAAGCTCTTTCGATGAGTCCAGGCTGCACATTTCAGCCGCTCTGTAATCATGGTTTATATTCATGTTTTCCCATGCCCCATATGCCGCAGTCATCACTCATCTGAGAGAGTAGTTTGTAGGGCCTCTGCTGCTCATCAACGTCATCATCTGTATCATCATCATCCAGGCGGGCGTCGAGTATAATGGGGCTGCACTTAGGACAGATAATTATAATTAATTATCTTCTCCCCTAATAGAATCACACCAGAGGCTGAGTCTGGAGTCTGCCGTTCTGGAGTCTGGAGTACCGAGGAAGTCTTATGTACTACTATACTAATTAAATTGCTGGGCGCCCAGATGTGACCCAAAACCCAGTGCGATGAGTGGCATAATCTTTAAGTTGGGGGCAAGTAAAAGTGCAGAGTGGCAGCAGAATCCTTTCACCTGTCATTCGCATTATGTTTGTCAAGCGGCGCGCGTTGTAGTGTAAGTTATTTTCAGCAGCCCCGTTCTGATTAGTTCTAGCCAGGAAGAGAGCCAGCCCTGTGCTTTAAGGCCAGACAAGTGTTTGCGGGCAGGCCATTCCAAAGGTCTGACATATCATTAAATCTGAATGTTTAACAGCTTAAAGCGTCGACGTCATCATCTGCCCGAGATGCCGGCCGAGCTGCTGTGTGTTCTCTGAGCCCAGGCTCTTTCCTCCCAATGAGGCCAACTGCAAATAGACTCTAAATAGCTGAGGAGGAGACAGACACTCAAAGCACTGAGAGAAAGATACCGTTTTAGAACTAAAATATTCAGAAAATACAAATGCCCATATGAGCTCTATGGATGATATATTTTATAAAATATATTCGTTTTTCTGTCTGTGTTTTGGTATTTATGCATATTTCTGAGTGCGCTGCTATATTGTGAGGAACTATTTTCTCTATTAGATTGTTGGCTTATTTCATTACCCCCACCCCCCCTGCCTCCTTGTAGCCACCACCACCACCACCACCACCACCACCACCACCACCAGCACCAGCACCACCACCCACTGCTGTTTGCCGCTGGCTCTCAGTGCTTTTAATTAAAGTTCTATTTCCATTTGTTTTTGGTGGGGGTTTGAGGCCAAAACTGCAGCCTGGCGCCTGTCGGGCCTACAACCCATAACCCACTCCCAGCTCCTGCCCCGTGCCCCACAGCGAGGGGCTGCCACCTGCGGTGTGGTTGGCCGCCAGCGACTGGAATTAATTTATTTCTCTGCTCAAGCACTTATCGGCAGCAGGTTGCCCAAACAATTCCCGATGACCATAGAGTTGCGCATTATTTTGTTTATCCATTAATTTCGGGCTAATTGGCTCTACTGCCAAAAGCAGTTCAGTTTAGATCGGTTTAGCATCGATGCTGCTTCTGTTTCTGTTTATTTTGCCTTCAATATGGAATTGACTTTATAAATAAACTCGTTCTATTGCCTTTTCAAGGAACACCTAAAAGAGGCATTCAATGCAAGTGTTTTATATGTTTTACTAATTATATGAAAGATCATCTGCTTGGAACAGTCCTTATCTATGGAAGTACAGAATTATATAGGCCATTAAAACAAAACTTTGTATCATAATTTATTCCATTTATTTCATTTTTATTTCATGTTTTACAAGTTTTATTATATTTCAAGTTAATATGTACATATATGGTGGGGCCCAATGTGTACTTTTGTCCACATAAATAAGTATGCATTTTAAATATTCAAAAATCGTATCAAGTTCAAAGCACCGTTTAAACAAACAAAGACAACAGAAAAAACAAAAACAACAAAAATGCCCAACAAACTTTGCCGTCGAGAACGTGACGTGCAATTATAAATATGCTGGGGATTTACAAAAACCGCTCTACATATCCAAGCTCCCCCCACAAACACATGAAGAGAGAAAACAGCTACAGCAAACAACATGTCGAGGCATCCACCCAGCCACCCACTCACACACACACACACACACACACAAACATAGGTTGACAGTTCAAGTACATGAGATTGTCGAACAATTTCGACACAGCCATGCGATGAGGTCAACGCGGTCCCACACACACAAACGCACACACGCACACACATAGCCATTATTATTATGTAATGCCGCATTGTTAGGGACACCCACAAGAATGCAGGGGGGGGGGGGGCAGGAAGAGTCCAGTTGCATGTGCATGCGATGTAAGGAAGAAGGGAAAACTCGATGAAAAGCCAGAGCAGGCCGGCCAGAGGAGGAGCTGCAGAGCAGCAGCAGAGAGGATGCCTGCATAATGAAGCGCCGTGGCAAATGCGTCACATGCCAGGCGGTGTACATGGAAAGTCCAGCAGTCAGCAGGGCAAAAGAACTGTCAACGCCGCCTGTCACCAGACTGAATGACACACAGATGCGCAGATCCCGTTGCCCTTACTCCGGCCTGTGACCTGGCCTGACCTGACCTGACCCAAGAACCACCCATCCCCTCCCCCTCCCCATCCCCCCAACCAAACACGCATCACCCCCCCATTTGCCCTGCCTAACGTACAGACAATTTTCCTGGTAAATTTGCCTTACATTCATAAATATTTAACGCACACAAACAAGCGTTTGGCTCTTGATTGAAATGTTGTTTAATTTGCTGTTAAATTTCCATAATGGAATGAAAATAAAATAAAAAACCTCCAGTGGCCCCCGATAAACAAATGTGTCTGTAAAGCATTTACGCGCTGCGCTCCACATATTAATCGGCTTTAAAAATGTTGTCAATTCTCGCTTTAATTGATTTCAACGATTCGAACGTAAGGCCCACGCTTTAAGCTGCGGCTGCTATTTGGTATTATAAGTATTCCAATTGGCGTTGAATTAATGCACAGGCCTGAAGCAGATTCTGATTCAATTTCAGAGGCCTATACCACACAATAATTCAAAGCTGAAACTGTTTTTTTGGGGACCATCTTTGTTGCATAATAAATGTAATGTAAATGTTGATGATGCGTAGCTTTTTCCAATGATCCTTGCAGAATTCGGTGGCCTCCACACAGGCCATGCACATGAGCAGACTTCCGGGATTGGTTATCGGATATCGATGATCGTTGAAATGTATTCCATCCCTATTTTACCCATTAAACTGCCTGCCACAACGCTAAGCGACTAAGCGAATCCTCGTAGGTGTGTGTGGAATGTCAGAACAGGGATATAATAGACTCTGTGCAAAATAAGTACGCTGTTTAGTAACTACGACTAAATGCAGGTCAGTGCTTAATTATTCAAGTCCATTAGTTTTCAATGCTTTTAATTCGTTTTTTAATGCAAATTTTATTTGTTTTTTATTTTGGTTGTGCCGATTCTCAGACAGAGAAAACTATGCGTATATACATATGTACATATATACATATTTATATACATACATATACATACATTTCCGTTACCTTTGGTTGTTGCGTGACTTTCTCAGCGCTGGATGCAGTCCCTTTTTTATGGTTCAATCTTTGGTAGATACTCCATTACTTTTTTTGCCTCTATATCATGTGAACGAATTCTAATCATTCTTCTCTCTTCTTTTTTTCAGAAGTACTAATGAGAGTTGATTGGAAGTCCGCATGCAAATTGTACACAGGAGTTGGGTCTTGCCACAACGAGTATCTGAGTATCTGCAGTATTTGTTCCAGTCAAAGCTCAACGACAGATGCACATTAATAACCGACGACTAACCGTTTGAAGAATGCGGAACAAATATGGTATGGGCCAGAGGAGTCATAGTCGTTGGTCGCCGTTGTCACAGCAGGAGTCTGGGACGGAGAGCACAGCACAGCATCCATCTATGGAGATGTCCAATTCCCATTCATGGGTGGCAAGCGGTCGGTCGGTCGGTTGGTCGCTAATTGCCGCCTGCCTGCAACAATGGCAGGGGAGTCGCCGCCGCAAATGGTAAATGACAAATATACCCATTGATTGACATGTGCAAATTGTAAGTAAATTATTTTATAAAAGTCAAACATTGTGACGGCTGCTATCGAAACGAGCACTTATCCGATATATACACACGCGTTATCAATTTGGGTTGACTGGGATTGGAGCCCACATATAGCCAAATCTGTGGCAGCTACGTGGGACGTTTGCCGCACCCCACCCCCCTCCGACCCCCCTCCCCACCCAGCACACATATAAATTCTGTTCGTGTGTGGATTTCAGTTTGATAAATCATGTGGCAATAGACCGCAGACACAGTCGCCGTCGCAGTCGCTGTCGCAGTCGCCGTCGCTGTAGCAGCCGAATGTGTGGGCAGTGTCCACTCTGGTCAGTGCAATAATTTTTCCAGTTGCAGTTTTTTTATACAGGGTATACGTGTGCCAAGGGTGTATAGTATTTTCCATGTACATATGTGTATACACATGTAACAGGGCTCCTGTGTTGTTGGAGACCATAAAAAGTAAAGGAACATTGTCTCTGTAGTTAATAATCCACTCCTGCATCTTTGGAACCCCAATTAGATCATTCTCCCCTTGGATAGCTCTCAAAAAGGGGTATTTTTCAGTCTAGCTATATCGCTTTGACATTCGTACTTGTGTTCCTTTTGCTCTATTGCACAACTGTCATGGGTAGGGAAGCTGGTTGACAAGTGGGTGGAGTGGTGTGTGGCAGTGGTGTGGTGTGGCAGTGGTGTGGGGTGGAATGGGTCACTCTGTCGGCAAATAGAGCCATTAAGTGGCCTGTGAGAGTGGGCTACTTTCGCTGCTCCCAGTCCGAAGGGAGTGCCTGCCTCTGCCTGCCTCTGCCTGCCTCACGAT
Source organism: Drosophila athabasca (assembly GCA_008121215.1). NCBI lineage: Eukaryota > Metazoa > Arthropoda > Insecta > Diptera > Drosophilidae > Drosophila > Drosophila athabasca. Next base: position 59,449,965 of record CM017796.1, on the reverse strand, counting down.
ACTTTCATTAAGCAAATAGCTCGGACTCGGACTCGGACTCACTCAGACGCACTTGAGAGGCAGGCAGGCAATTGGCAGGCACTGCAGAAGTTTTCATCGTCTATGCATTTGCCACAGTGCCACAGTGGGTCACTCAGTTACCCAGTCAACGGGCGGAGCAACAGGAACAGCCACTCCACTCCACTCCAATCCAGTCGCTGTAGCCGTAGCCGTAGCTGTCGCTCTCGCCTCCTCCGTCCGGACTCATATTTAATTTTATGCTGCGTTTGTAGGAAATGCATTTAAATTGCCACTAATTGCAATTTGCTGTGCGAAAATTGCAATGCAATTGAGAGTAAATTGCATTAAAACGCAAACAAATATACAATTTGCACCCATTTTTGATCAGGCAATGGTCAATCAGAAGCGGTCAAATATACTCGTTTGTACGGGGAGTAATCAATGCAAATGGCCAAGCCCCCACCCAGCCCCATTCCCATTCCCATACTCATTCGCATTGCCATTGCCATTGTTCCCCCATCCCTTCCCAGCTTGCTGCAGTTTATCAATCGACTGGTTGTCGCCATGGCATTTGCCGGTGGCGCCTCGTTTAATGACTGCACCTCTTCCCATCATCAATGGGGTATATCAATGTATGCTGGTTGCACAGTAACAATATTTGAACAGACATTTTATTACTGCGAAACTAAACAACAACCTTGGAGAGGGGAAAAGTAATTAAAAGTAGTTATATATCAAATAGTCTTTTGTATGCTTTTTCGATGGAAGTAATGATTATTCTGCATAAGTTTTGGACTTCATCATTTGTCCCTTTGCTGCATTATTGAACCATGGGAAATTTCATCTTATATCGTGTTTGCGTCTCTCACAAAAGGTTCCTATACAAAATATTGCAGCAACAATTAATAATTAAACAATAAAATGAAGCATATCATAGCATAATTTCATTACAAGTTCTATGTTCTATGTTCTATGTTTTTGAACCACAAGCGAGGGTATTACGTGCATGTAGCTTTCATCTGCCATTCAGACACTCCCTTCGTGAGTCGCATCCAATTGTTTTACCTATCAATTGCATTGGTTTGCATAACGTGAGGCAATTAAACACAATTCGCGACGAGACTCATCTGGCAAGCCATAAATTAAGCATCTACATAGGTTTCCCCCTCTTCAAGTCCCTCAATCATTTATCACTTTGTCTATTTCTCATTCCCGCTGGGAATGTCATCGTTGTTGCAGTTGCAGTTGCAGTGCCCTGCTGATGCTTCAGGGATGCGGCATCATGACGACGGCGACACCGTCATGGCCTGCATTGGGCATCCTCGGGAATGACGCAACTGCTGCTTACTGGCGACACTGGTGGCACAGCAGCCAAGGTTGCAGCAGCAACTGCCATTTGGTCACCATTTGTGGACGGACTGACGGACGGACGGACGCTTTCCCTCTCTATGTTTTCTCTCTATCGCCATGTATCTCTGGTGACCTTGCCCCAAAGCCCTGTGTCAACAGCATGAGAGTGAGTTCCGTGCCAGCTATCGATTGCTGCGAGGCTGCGTAATAAATGTTTCAGTGGCTTAAACTGGGTTTTTTTTTGCTTGGAAACAAATCAAGAAAATCAAGGTTGCAGATTTGTCTGAATAATTTCTAGGGAAAGGGAAAAGGGATTGCCATTATCATCCTCTTTAGAGGCCATTCTGTCTGTAACTCTTAACCTTTCATCCACATATGTGGCTTTATGCCAATCAATTTTCTCTGATTTGATGACTCATTTCCACAGGCAATAAGGTCCTGGGACTGGAATGCGAAAACCATTCCATGACCTCCCCCGCTCATGTGTAATTTCGTGGTCATTTAGTCACTGGCGGGATGAGAATTGCGGTCAGGATAAGGCTGGTGGCTGGTGGCTGGTGCCTGGTGCCTGCCTGATGCAGTCGTCCACCCTCTTATATGGCATTTGCGTTCTGATTATGTTGTTGGCCTTTGATGTGTTGCAATGCCGCACCATTGTTTCGGTTAATTAAAATTTGTGGTTGTGGCCTTTCATCCGTCTGTCGGTTGCGTTGCTCTCTCTCCCAGAGTGTCTGTGTGTCTGTAAATTAGTGAGAACTGGAGGAAACCGACTTCAGCTCAGTGCGTTGCTCAGTTCGAATTGAGTTCGGTTTGCTGGCTGTTTGGCCGTTTGGCTGTTGCCTTAAATATTTAATATGCAGAGAGCTCCTCTGTAGCGGACGGGGCATGAAATTGCCGCACTTGAAGCTTAGTCTGAGAGGACTGGGCCTGCTCCGACTGCGACTGCGACTGGCAAAGAAGTTATCTGCATTCCAACAGAACCAGTTTACCTTCCTCATCCTCCATCCGCTCTTCTGGTTTCTGGGCTGGTGATTCATGCACCATCCACCAGACTCGGCAGCGTCCGCCTTTGGGCCGTTCGTTCGTTCGTTCGTTCTCCTTTGTTTCGCTCTGGCATCGCTTTAGAGGGTCGATTTTTGTCGCGAATCTCGCGCTGGTGATTCCCACGCCAAAGAACACAAATGCGCTTTACATAAGGTCTCCTCTCCTCTCTTGTCCTCTCCCCTGCACTCCTTTCCGCTTTCGTTTCATTTCGTTTCCTTTTCGATGCTCTGTCGACCAACACATTCCTTTGGCAAACGGGGCGTATGCGTAATCAGGCAACAGTCGTTAGCCAGTCGTTTGGGCCACCCCGAAAAACTTTTCACATTTTCCAGCCACACGCATGCCAATCTTTTTATGACAAACTTCACTCTGCTTCAGCATCAGCTTTCAGCACTCAGCCACCACAGAGCCACTCTGCTCTGTGCCCCTTCGTCAGTCGCCTCATCCTCCGCGTAGTACGCAAAAATCTTGTTAAGCTCTAAGCCATGGCCAACTATTAAACTTGTTTCCTGTCTCCTGCTTTTTTCCAGGGCAACAGGGAGAGCGAGCGAGAGAGAGCGAGCGAGAGAGCAAGACAGCAGCTTCAAGTAATTTTCTAGAATTTATGGCTGTGTCTCTGTGCGAAGGGATCTCGCAAAGTTTTTCCCTTCCAGCAAAAAAGTTGCGGCCTGAAACTTTCGTTCCTCTCGTATTCGTATCTTTTTTCGACAGGCAACATCGACACGAGAGGGAAAAATTCCCATAGATTTTTACATATTTTTCTTAAGCGAAAGTTAATCTAATTTATTTTTAAGTAAAACTGAGTTACTTTTAAATGAATTGCTAAATAATAGAAGCGTTTGGTGTACACTGTACAGCCATAGATGGCGGACATATTTGGGTTCAGTATTTATTGGGAAGTTTTTTTGTCAGGGATCGTAAGGATACTTCGTGAGATTTCATATTAATTTCTATTCAAAATGGTGAGGAATTGATTTTTGAATTCAAAATAAATTCTTTGATCTCTGTAAATAAAAAGCATTTTATTCCTAAATTTACACATCTGCATTTTCGTTATTCTGCAGATCATTTCCAAGGGATCGTTATGAAAATAAATATAGGCTCTAGCATAATACTGCTTTAAGGAAACTGTACAAATGTCCATTTGTTGTTACTTTTTTAGAGACAGACCCTTTGGGGCTTCAAAAACCTGAGCCATGTACAAATCAAACATGTGTATTTCAATTTGATTCAGATCAAAAAATGTGGTAAATTTCTTATCTTTGAGCAACAAAAGACTGGCAGACAGGTAGACGGACATGTTGGCCATAAACTATACAAATTTTCTATTGGATAAAACAGACTCCGGCCTGCACCTCCGTCCGGCAAAGTCAAAGACGATGGGACGATGGGATCGCGGCGATAAGGATGACACACGACAATGGCAGAAGAATTCCGCATAAATAAAAATAAAACCTGGGGTATTCTTGTGTTTATGGATAATGTTTTGAGCTACTACTCGAAGAAGCACTCACATACACACACACACATACACAGATGCACGCAAACAGTGAGAGCGAGAGAGGAAAGTGAAGAGTCGCCGAAGATAAACGGCTTTTGGTGGAGCCTTTTGTGCCATAACAACTTTCACGCGTTCAGCCAACTCCTCGGAACCCGAAGACCCCGAGACCTCAGACCCCAGAAAGAGAAGACAATGTTATCATAGGCCCATATTTGTGTGGCATGCGGCAGGAAGAACGAGGAAGGGTTAGTGGCTGTGGCTGTGGCTCTGGCTCCGGCTGTGCCGCAAAAGAACTGCAAAACTCGTATTTAAAAAAGGCCAGAGCGAAAAATGTTTTAGGTACCGAAAAAATGAAAGAAAACGAAGCACACAAAAATTCCAGGCCAAAAGAAGCCGCCGCCCAAGCTCTTCACACACACACACATACTTACAGACACACAGACACACAGTATCTTGCAGATACACAGATACTCAGTGGACTCTCTGCTTCATGCGCAGACGCGCAGGCACAGGCACAGGCATAACTAAGCGTTGCACGAATTCGCGAAATTGGCCACCGCAGCAGCCACAGCCACAGCCCCAGCCACAGCCACAGCCCCTCCAGAAGCCCAACAGCACACGGGGGCACACATATTGAATTTCATGGATTGCCCGCAAGAGATCGATGCTGACTGACCTTTTACTCCATCCAGCCAGGGCCAAGCCAGCCATTCCCGATCAGAGAGTTATTAAAAAACAAACCCAAACCGAAAGCAAACTGAAACTCAAACCCAAACACAAACTCAAACCCAAACCCAAGCCCATACCGAAACCCAAAGCTGAACTTAATTACAGAATATCTGGAACAGTGTATGGAACACCGCTCTTCAGAGGGGGAGGCAATGTAAATTGTGGAGAGCCTGTCGTTTATTTATAGAAAATAATGAATCGAACAGGTGAGATCCGGGCAAATGATAAGCATAGAAATTCCAGCAACAGGAATCGAAGGAAGCTCCTCTCAACTGCAAGTTGCGAGTTTCTGTTGCCGTTGCTGTTGCTGTGGCTGTTGCAAGTTGGCATTGCGAAAAGCAAAAAGCAATCCAATTTACTGATTTATTTCTTATTTTACTTTGACTATGCAGCAGCCAACAGCCAGCAGCCTGCCTGCCTCTCGCAGCTTCAACTTCAGGAGGAGCATCCGAAACCACAACGGAGGCAGTCACGGCAGCGGCTTCTGAGGCACACGGACTTCGGCTTTTGGCTTCAGCTACAGCTACAGCTTCAGCTCTTTGCCCCAGCAACAGCCAACAGCCAACAGCTTTCAGCTTCAGCTCTGCTCTTCTTGCCCCATGTTGTTAGTGGGGCTTTGCTTTGATCTTGATGCTGGGGCTGCGACGCCTGACAACGATGACGAGGCACAGCCTCCATCCATATCTATCTCGCTCTGTCCTTCTCTGGCTCTCTGGCCTTCTCTTTTTCAGCAAAAGGGGGAAAAAAGAAACCCCCAAGAACCGAAGGGAATCCCAACTTGGGGTATAACAAACCCAGGAATGCCCTTTAATAAGATATAAGATGCATATACTTAAAATCATCAGATGTTTATATTTAAGTATTGTAATAGAAAGATAATTAAAGGAGAAAGTATGGTTCCCAGGATAGAAGTAGATGTTTGATGATGTGATTTAATTTTCAGATTTTCAGAAACTGCCATAAATATTCTATAAGTTGGCTTCTTCCGTCCTGCAGTTGCATTCAAAAAGAGTATCCTTGAACGGCATGAAACGGCATCGCTCAACGATTTTGAAGATTCGTGTAGGCAAAAGCTGTTGGCTGGCTGGCTGGCTGGCTGGCTCTTGGGCTGTTTGGCTGTTGCACAGATGCAGATGCCACGACATTATTTTTGCCACTTGGCCGATGGGAGCCGACAACAGCAGGCAGCAGAAGAGGCAGGCAGCATCGACCACGACGATGACTTGGTTCGCATCTTTGTCGCTCATGCTTTATTTAAGGTTTCATGTATAAATATTTTTATTTATTGTGCAACACATTCGCACACGTTGCCACAGAGAGACAGAGACAGAGAGAGAGAGAGAGAGAGAGAGGATGCACGACTGCAACTGCAACAGAGACCGACCGACCGACCGACCGACCGACCTCTGGGAGAGGCTCAGACGGCAACGGCAACAATAATGATGATGATGTGTAAACTCGCGGTGGGACGCTTAATTTCTACCTTGGCCCCGGCTTTTGGCCATCGACTCGCCTTTGGGTGGGGCGCAAATATATATAACTACAGATATACATATATATATACACATTTATATTTGTATCTGTATCTTCCTCTGCATTTATTTATGGCAGATAGTTCTCGTTCTCGATGGCCTCTCTGGCTGTGGCTGTGACTGTGGGTCTGGCTCTGGCATGGGCCTGTTGCCAAGTGCAGCCGCCACTGGGACCTGGGGGCTAGTTTATGGGAAATGGGTTGTGGCAGAGGCAGGGGCAGGGGCAGGGGGCAGGGCCTCCAATGATGGGGCAGTGGGAACTCCGGGAACGATACAAATATGAAGTGGATCATAAAAAGTGAGTGTGTGGGAAAGTGTTTCTTCAGTTCTCGATTGGAGAATGGGAAATGAGAAGTGCAACAATGGGAAATGTGAATTGAATTTTCTTGCTTAAATTATACTGGAAATAGTGGATCGATCTAAAGTTTTCAGCATTTTCTAATAAGCGGAAAATAATTTTACATTTATACATGTACTATTAATCTAATTTCCCAAATAAAGTTACTGTAATGATCGACTTATTGCATTCCTATCAACTTATCCTCATTCCCCATCATCATCATCATCATCATCATCATCATAGACATGAACATGGACATGGACTGCTGCTATCATCAAGAGCTCAGAACAAAGGCAACAACGAAATCGATTTCATTCATACGCAATTGCGTTGAAATCTGTCAATGACACGTTCGGCCCCGCCAGCCCCCTTCTCCAGCAAACTACGCTCAGAGACCCCAGAGGAGTCCCAGTTTCAATCCGTATTCCAGTACCAGTACCAGTATCAGGGGCTGGGACCGCGACCGGAGCCCCCGAAATCCCTTCGAACTACTCTTCTAGCACCTGTGCAGGCACAGAGTCAGTCGTGTCCTAGGCAGAGGTTGGGATCCCAAACAGGAGGGGGAGGGCAGCCCACGGCCATTGACAAGTAGCTGTCAAGCAGAGGAAGGAAAGCGAAGGCAGGTCCTCGCAGGAGGAAAAGAGAGAGAGAAGGAGACCAGGCAGGTCGTCGCAGGAGGAAGCGAGGGAAGGAGAACTGTCAGAGAGAGAGAGAGAGAGAGAGAGAGAAGCAGAACGAGGCATCATCAGGACCACTTTTTGACACAAGTAACTTTGGCTGGAAACCCTTGCCCCACGGCCATTGTGGCCATGGAAGGTGTGCGGGGGGTTGTGGGGGGTGTACCGTACCACATCACAATGTGCGAAATCAAGCACAAAAATCCAATATCCTGCAATGAAATACAATTACAGGGTGCACGTGCACACACCCAAACACACACACACACAGCTCGATTCGGGGGACACACGCACATACACCTACATAATTGGTAAAAGCCAGTGCGGAATATCAGTTTTCTTTCAGTGTAGATGTATGGAGGATGGATGGGGGGGGGGGGGGGGGGGGGGGGGGGGGGGGGGGGGGGGGGTACATTGATTGTTACATGATGAAGTGCTATCGATGTCTGTTTCGTTTGACTGATTTCCAGATTCGATGGAAAACGAGTGACGACGCCCTCGACGGGCACTTGTTTCTCTCTTTCTCTCTGCGTCAGTGTGCGTCTGTGTGTGTGTGTGTGTGTGTTTGGAATTTAAGGCCATGGCCAAGACACTGAACTGCAAGTGCCGCCCAGGTCTTTAAAAGTGTTGTAAGAGAACCCAATAGACGAGGCATTCAAATGTGGCTCTGCTGCCAGCTCGATGACTTCACACATTCCTCAAAGACAGAAAGAGAGAGAGCCATAACAAGAACTTCCTTGAAGCGGCATCAGCAGCAGCAGCAGCAGCCACTACCTCCGCCACACCTCCCCTTCCCACTTCTCCAGGGGAGTGGTGTCTAAGCCCATGTGAAGATCTTAAACGTCGAACCAGTTTTTGGTGAATGAAAATCAACAAACCAAAAAGTTGCACAAACCCCAAAAGCAGTAAAGAACCAGAAAGAATGGCTTGATTGTTCGTATGATCGAACTGTTGGATACCCTAGAATAATCACTATCCCTAACATATGCATATGCAAATGACGTAACTAATCGTAATAATAATACAAAAATAATACATCTACTGCATCTGTGTGTCTCATAAACATCATTCCCGCCCTCTCCAAAGGGTATCAAATGAAGTACAGCAACAGCAGGCAGAAGCTTGGTGGAGAACCCAAGCAGGGTGGAGAGCACGGGGAACGAGGAGAGCGCAGCTAAAATATAATAAAAAGAAATTAAAATAAAATTCAAAAATGTGCAAAACGAAGGCTTACACTCTGATAGAGTCCGGTGAGGATGAAGGAAGAGAGAAACGAAGGGGCGGTAGAGATAGAGAGAGAGAGAGAGAGAGAGAGAAAGAGAGCAGTGGGAAACGAGAACGAGAAATGCTGCATGCCAGGCCACAGTCAGCGGCGACAGCGACAGAGGCAGAGGTAGAGTCAGGGACTGCAGCAGAAGAATCTCCATGGAACCTGTTGGACCAGTCACACACACACTCATACACTCTCACACAATTTGTGAGGGGGAGAGAGAGGAAATGCCACCAACGTGTTTGTGCCTGTCCAGAGGCCCAGGATAAAAGGCAAGAGCCGGGCTGTGCTCCCTCTCCCTCTCCTCTTACTCTTTCTCTCCCGCTCTGGCTTTAAGGATTTCAAGTGTAAAACGCTGTCGCTTGTGGAATGTGCTCAAACACACACACAACACACAAACACAAACATTTGGCCATATTTTTGCTTACACTAAATCAAGCATTTAAACGAAATTTGAGTTGGCCCCAAAAAAAAAATAAAGCGAAACAAAACAAAACAGGACCAGGCTTGGGATTGCACTCATAACAGATCGGGAGAGGGGAGAGGAGGGGAATGGAATGGAAAAAACTGTATCGTATCCCCTCTTTGTCTCTCTCTTCCACTCTTATAATTTATAGATGCCGTTTGCCTAAATTCGTTTAATTTCATCTTCCACACATACACACACACACGCACGCACACACTCTCAGAGAGTGATTGTCTTACCTGTGGATCCAAAGAGAGACAAAGACATAGCTACTAAAAGGGTCTTCGTTTCGGTTTTGTTACCCTTTGAAGGGGGGAGTATGATGATTTGAAAAATATACATACATATGTACCTATGGGAATTAACTAAAGTATTTCTGAAGATAGTCCCACTTAAACTTGATCAGTTGTGGGCTCTTTAAGGATTTACAGATTTCGAAGAGATCGCATGGAAGGAACAATCGGTGTGGAAGGGTATCCAACACTTCGACCACTGAAGCTGCATAAACTCCTTTGATTTTGATATTGTTTTTTTCTCTTTTCTTTTTGGTCGGGAATGGAGAACGGGGCTCTCCTCTCATCGAACACCATTGCCGATCGTTCCTGCCTTATAATTTATAACTTTATCTAAACGATGTGGTGTTTAATTTTCGACTTTACCTTTTTCCTTTGCTCTTGTTTTTCGTTTCGTTTTTGGTGGAACTGTTGTTGTTTCCGCCTCGCATGACTCACTTTTTTTGTTGTTGCTGTTTTTGGGGGGTCCTCTCCTTGTTTCTCATCACTGCTGTTTCCAATTTGAATAGGATTCCATTCCATTGGAAGAGAAGAGTGATCCGATCCACTTCGTGATGAACATATCAGCAGAGGTATAGAAAGAAACGCAGAGGTGAGGAGAGGCGAGGAGAACAAGGCCAAATGAGGGCGGGCGTTTGCCGCTCAGCTGGAAGTCTGACCACCATGAAGTCCCCTGACCCCTGCCTACCCCCTCCCCTCCCTCCCTGACACATGGCTTGTTAATGAAGAAATAGATACCACGACACAGTGGGAGAGAGAGAAAGACCGAGGAGGCAACGAGAGGCTCAGGTATTTAACAGTGCCTGCGGGGGTGGTGTTGCCTGGAATGAGTGAAAGTTCCATGCAAAAAAAAAAGAGTCGTGCAGTGCCCATACCCTGCCGCACCGCACCGCACCGCACCGCACCGCACCGCACCGCTGCATCAAGCCAACACCACGTGTAGTCGTCCCAGACAACACCACTCACTATCTCTCTTTCTCTCCAAGGGAAAAGAAAGGTGTGAAATAACAGTTACTGAGAGAAAATGAAAAAGAAAGAGAGAGAGAGTGGCTTTGGCGAGTTCATTAAACCGATCTTAAATGGAATGCGAAACAAAATTAGAACCCATTCCAGCAGCCATCAATTAAGAGCAAAAATGCTAATTCTTCTTCCAGCGGCAACGATGAAAGGGAGATGGAGCGGCAATAGAACCGGAGAGGCTGGCGCCCATTCGAAGGGGGGCATGGAATGGTATGGATTGATTTTCGTCGAATATTCAAATTGCAGCGATCCACATGTTTGTGTTTACAACATAAATATATGAATATCACTAAATATTTAAAAGAATTAAGATGATTCATCAAAGGGAAGAGGGACGGGAATGAAAATGGAACTGTGAGTGGTGAGTGGCAGAATATAAACAGGGAAATGCGGATAAGTTAATATTCTATATACAAAATACTACCTACAGTTATCTAATTCTAGGCTTATATTCTCCGCAGAAACCGTTACAGCGTTGAACAGGTCAATTCTGTTAATCGAGACTACTTCGGCTGCTGTGTTGTGTGTGTTAAATGAATGTGAATGTTAAAGTGCATGTCAGCAATTTTGAATGTTAAGTGAATTCGCATGGGCAAACAACATATGGTGGCGGCTAACGGGAGAGAATCGCCAAGTCAACAGCGAAAGTGCAAAGTTAACAGCGAGAGGAGAGCAAAGTTAACAGCGGCAGAGAGAGAACACTTGCCGAAGTCAGCCGAAGCTCATGTTTGAAACGCAAAAATAAGTCGCGAGTGCTATGGAAAGGTATGGGCACCAGGCAAAAGCAGCCAAGGGAAATTGTAAGGCACATACAAACCTCACCTCAACAAAATGCCATGAAGACACAAATATTTTCTGTTCATGGTATGTTAGCCAAATAGGGTGGGTTTCACCTTGCATGCGTTGTGTTTTTTGGGCCGTTTTGCCTGTTGTCCATACCCTCTTTTCCACAGCAATTTCCCAGCGGGGAAATTTTATAAACTTCCTTGCACGGTATGGCAGTCAAAGGGATTGATGGAATATTTGGTCATTCAGGCTCCTATGCATTTGATGAACTTGTTTTTTATATATAGTAGGTATGCAAAAATAGTCTCTAAGTTTTCGAGCCTATCTCAGCCAAATTATAGTCTTCTTATGGATACCAAGAATAAGTGCCGCTATCGAGATATGTGTATATACAGGAATTTCGTGAAATGCATGAATAAGTCCAAAACATGAAAAAACAAAACAAAAATTATTACACAGTTTTTAAAGAATATTGGAGAAGAGAATTTGAATAATAATTGAAGAAAAAAGGGTATACAAACACCCATACTCCATAAATTTGTTTTCGATATACAGCAGTCGGCCTATCGATAAGTCCGCTAAGTCTGATGAGCATGTTCAACGTTCAACGGTGTGTTCAAATTTTCCAGCGCTCGGTTCGGTTCGGTCGTGTTGAACGGAGAGTTTACCCGTTTGGCTGCGTTTCGTTCCCGCGTACGATTTGACGTAATTTTTTTTGAATTTTTGTCGAGGCTAGAGGCTGCTGGTACGCTGTTGTATTTCGACCCCATATCACGCCGCTATATAAATAATGCAAGTGCAGTCCGTCGCCCCGAGGGCAGTACGGGAAATCTATTTTCGCCAAATGCAATAAAACACAGTAAAAGCAAAAACAAAAATAAAAACAAAAACAAACGCAAATTAATCGCATATCAGTAAATAGTGCTACAAGCAATCGGAGTGCTATATAGATCATATATATACGATTATGTCATGGAAAATCTTTGAGTGAATTTTGAACATTTCCTAGGGCACATATAGTGGGCATATAGTACATTGTTGAAACAGTTGAAACAAAGCAAAAAGCAACAAAAACAACATTGCAAACGCGTGTAATTTTTTTGCGAAATTTTTTTTTTTTGCGACATCAGCGCCGGCATCAGAGAAACTTGTACCGTACCTCCTCCGACCGCCCGAATCACCCTCTTTGGTCGTCTTCTTGTATTGCCCTCACGCGTTTTTTGTTTGTGTGCGTGCCGTGCTTGTGTGTATGTCAGCCGGCAGTTTGTGAGAGTGTATTAGTGGAGGAAAACAGCTGTTTGTTGCAAACGTTACGCTCTCTCTCTCTCTCTCTTCACGTGGCTTTCCCTTCTGGCTCTCTGTCTGCGTTGTCTGTCTGTGCCCCAGCCCCCCGCCCCTTTTGAGTGCCAAGCAGTGCAAAAAGAAAAGAGAAAAGCTCTTCCATCCATACAATACAAAAGATAAAAAACATCATCCACATCAAAATGGCCGCAGCGATAGCGACGACAGGAGCATCCTCCAGGAGGAACATCTGTGTGACGCAGCTCCTGCTCTTTGCCCTCCTCTGTGGCGGCATTGTGGGTCTCGTCAGTGGCAAGCATTTGGGGGACCACCAGCATCAGCATCAGCACAGTGCCGCAACGCACCATCGGCGCCGCCTGCAGCGGGACTCGCGCGCCAAGGATACAGCGCAACAGCAGTGTGAGGCCGTCAAGGGGTATTTCGAGTCGATCGACATTCATACGAGCGGAGTCCACAATGAAAAAGGTAAGGCTCTTACGATACACAAACTCCCAAAAAGGAACTCCAAAAGTTGCCCCCGAAATTCAGCTAGATACTACTGGCTGTCTTTACCAATCCAATCGTTAATTCTCCAATCAAGTAAAGGCACTTGTCAGCCAAAAGTTTTGGCTTCCAGCAACTGCAATTACTCTTGTGTCTCTCATCTTGGATAAGCCCCGTCCCAGTCCCCAGTCCCAGTCGCAGTCCCAGGGGGAGGAAGGCCATGAGGCATATGCAAATCCATTGAACCCGGCTGTCAAGTGTGGGCCGAAACTATAGAACGAGTGGCCCCAGCAGTAGCGCCAGTAGCGCCAGCAGCGCCATTTGGCAATTAGAAGAGCATTGAGCAACGCCTCGGACAAAGTTTTTGGTGGCACCAAACTCAGGTTCATTACATCGCGCAGACACAGACACAGACACAGATACAGATACAAAGATACTGATGCTCTTTGGAGGGTGGCGGCATCATTTGTTATTCTGATTTCTCTCAAGAGGCGGGGGTGCCAACGCGGTATCAAGTGGCACGCATCTAAAAAACAAAATACAAAAAAATCTGTGTGAAGGCTGTGCCGTATATTTATAAGCAAAGATATATCGGCGGAGATAGGTACATCCATAAGATGCAGAGATACTCGGTCGATGGCATAATTTTGTGTTTATGCAAAGTCAGAAATAAAACCTAAAACCCCGAAAAAAACAACACAAAAAACAAACAAAACGAACCAGAAAAGATAAGATCTGAAACGACCAAAAAATAAAGGAGAGCAAAAAATCTATAAACATCAGAGTATCAGAGTATCTCGTATCTGTATCCGTGGAATGCCACAGCGGAGATACTTTGTGGCGCTGTGTGGCGTGTAATTGAGTGAAAAATAATTATTATTGATTAACCGACCTTGACTTGGTCTTTACGCACAATTACAACACACACACTAACACACACACCCGTGAGATACAAATGTATCTGCAGAGAAGACTAACAGAGGTAAAGGTATGGAAGTGGGGGAAATGATGTTGCAAGTTTTCCCTCGTTTCGTACCTGTAACCGAACAGAAGAGTTCTTGTTTCCCACACACGCAGGTAGAAGCAGTATCTATGGGATACACTGACGCCCGCATGGCTGTGAAAGATACCAGTGGAAGTTGGAAAGAATTTCAATTTGGCTAATGCCTCCGTAGTAGGCTCCGCCACCGTCAGATACATATGTACATATGTATGTATGTATGTATGTATCTTCGATCTGCACCTAGAGTACTCGCGTCCGCGTACTTGTATCTTTATGGCTGTATCTGTATCTCTTGTGGCTGTTGCTTTCGACATTTATTTACTGTTTACATAGTTTTACTCGTACTTTATTTATGTATCTGTATCTGTATCTGTATCTGGGCATCTCTCTGTATCTCTTTTCTGTGTGTTTGCGTTACACTTTTTTATGTGCTGTTTGTGATGCTAATCTCATGTCGAGTGTCATGCATACGATAAATGTTGCGTGTGTGCCTCCTACTCCTACTCCTACTCTCACTCCTACTCCTATTCCTATTCCAGGTAGAGGCATTTTAGAGGTGCCTCCTCCAAGAGGCATGGAAGGCGCTCCACCATAAAATTCAATTTTAATTTAATTGCGCGCATCCCCCGACTACTAATTGAGTTGTATCTTTGTATCTTTTGGGCTCCAGAATAAACAAAAGACTCGAAATAGAAACCAGAACCGAGCTCCACATTAACATTCACATTAACATTAACACGAGACGTTGCTCCGCAACAGGAAGTACTGTAGCGTGTGGCATGTAGCTACAGTATCTAATCATATCTCTGTGTATATCTCTATGTATCTCTACCTACCTGTGTGTGTACGAGTATGTCGTCTTGTTACTAAATATTTAAGCAACTCGCAACTCCACGTAAAATTAGAGCAAACTATGAGATACCGCCGCCGTATCTACAGTGTGTGTGTGTGCGTGTGTGTGTGTGCGTGTGTGTCTGCGGATAGATAAGTGAAAAGTGCAAATAGAGGAAGGAAAAAGCGATGAAAACTGACTGACAGAGTTTTCCTTTTGGGTGCAGATTCAGATTTCGAAGCACTTCCTTTGACTATCTTCTGGGCGGAAAGATACCCATTGAAAGTATCTATGGGATCCGCTGAATGAATAAATGCCAATTAAAAGTTTCAAGCGATGGAAATCCATCAAAAAGTGGTAGCTGAACAAAATGCGCTCAGACCGTAAGATAGTAAACCGAAAAACTTGTTTCTTGTTTCGCTTAAAACACAGGTAAAGATACACTCCATAAGTATCTGTGAGATAATTAAAAAAGAGTGTATAAATACGCGTATTTGTGGCAGTTGCAGCCCGGAGTGTTTTTCGGAGCTGGATTTTCATTCGAACTCGAACTCGCACTCGCGTATCTCCTCCATTCATCAATTAACCTGAAGTTTAAGTTCTTTTTTCAGTTGGAGTTTAATTGCTGGCTTTTCTCCTTCTCTCCTTTTCTACTTCTCGCTCCCCCTATTTCTCTCACTCTTTTGCCGTCTCTGGCGATCAATTAAACTTCCAGACAGACGAAAAACTTAATTGATTTGAGACTGGACTCGAGACTCAAGACTCGGGAAAAACTAATTACGAATTACGAATGGGTTTTAAGTAGTTTACAAAATGCTGCAGTCGTTGCGTTTTAATAGTTGGCAATGGGGTTTTCTACTTCGTTTACACTTGGATTCTCTCTCCCTACCATTTCCCATTTCCCCACATTCCCCACATTCTCGCATTTCCCACGCCTAAGTCCAATTGGGTGGCAAAGATCTGAATGAATAGATACAGATACGCGTAAGGGCACGAGTGGGGGTTGGGGGTTCATTAGTTTGGGATTAATCGGGTGTGATAGGCTTTACTTGGAATAAAGGAAGGCAAAAGCTGTGGTTTAGCCCAGTAAAAGTATCTTAAGTGTGGGTGCGTAAAGTGGGAACAAACAGTAAAATACTGAAAAGTGCGCAAAAGCAGTGGAATATATCCTTAAAAGTATCTTCAGACTTGGCATATTGATTGCACACAGCATTTATGAATCCATCCAATATTTCAATCAGCCATCAAAATGAATACTAATTGATTGCCAATCGTCTGCATTTATTCCGAAAAATCAAACTCAATCTACGCTTCTGCTTTCAATTTATTGAAATGAACTTCAGTTCCACAAAAGACAAACTACACTTTTGCCCCAAACAGATACTTGCTAATATACTCCAAAAGATACATAGGCAGCATTGCTGTTTTCTGTTTTCTGTTTCTATTGGATTTTATGGCCAAGTATCTTCCATCCGCATGCCAGATATTACAGCATTGCCCTCGAAAAAAAAAACCCAGACCCGAAACCATTTGCCGCATTTAAAGTACGCATTCGTATTCGTTGTTTTTTTATTTTTGTGCTAATTAGTTTCAATTAAAATTAACGACGCCTACGATCTGCAGAGTGCTTGAACGCTTTGTGCACCCATCGATTTCACACGAAACCAAACAGAGAGATACAAAGATACAACAAAATCTTGCCTTTCTTGCCTTTGTATGGCTGATTTTTTCAGCGCTACTTTCTCAATGTTTGCTTTTTTTACACTTTTTGACCTCAATTGGTGCGTTCATTGGACGAACGGACGAATGGACGAACATCGGTTCGTTCTTTAAATTTCAGTTTAATTTCGTGGCGGCCGAATGATGTCATTCCTTCAATGTTCTGAAGGTTCTAGCGGATACTTCAGTTGGGTTGGTTATGTTGTACAGATGGCTATGGCTATGGCTACATTCTACAAACTCTCATTCATTTCTCAGGTGTTTCTCTGTTTCATTCAGTAGAACAGAAATGTGATTTCTGGGAAGTGTACGCGCGACCACAAGTGACATTTTTATGATGTCCGAAATGTATCTTAAATTCATTCATGCTTTGAACCTGTTTCTGTTTCTGTTTTTGTATTTGTTTTTGGGACGTACATACATATGTATGTATGTATGTATCTTGAAGGTTGTTTTGCGTTTGTTTAATTTGAAACAAGATACAAAGTGGTCTCCTCTTCTCGCAATTAAGGGCCAAAGGAAGTTGTCAACTTGTTGGCCTTTTCCGCTTGTTGGACATTGCCTCGGGGCAGACAGAAGGGCACTCGATAAGGAGTTGGAGTGAATGCATTCCATCCGATAAGACCGATCGTCTCCGATAAGATATCCATCGAATGGCAGCCCAAAGCATATTGCTTCAATTATAAATGTTTAATCTTTTTTGTATACGGACAGCCATAAAATGTGTGAAATTTGTAGCTACAGCCCGAAGGAAGGTATGCACAGGTAGATAGATACATTTGTATCTCATGTCGATGTACCTGCTATTTTTAAGCATTTTACAAGTGAATTCATGAAAAAAAAAAAAAAAAAAACAACAAACAAACAAACAAAAGTGCAGACAGGCAGCAATTGTATCTGTATCTAGCGGTGTGCAGGGGGTTACGATTTTCCACTCCTTTTTGACCGATTTTCAATGGTGGTCAAGAACACGCCTGTGTGTGTGTGTGTGTTGCTTATGCAATGATGTTGCAACAGCAGCAGCAGTGGATGCCACACAGTCAAAGCATAATTTGCCGACGACGACTTACTTCTCTCTCCATTCTGTTCTTCTGTTCTGTTCTTGTTTTGGGTTCTCCATCATCTTCCATCTCCTCATTGTTTGTCCATGTCTCTTTTGTGCCGCGTAATCGTTGTTTTCCAATGAACACACACTCGAAAGATACACAGATATAGATACAGATACACAGGTATGGAGTGTGGAGTGCTTTTTGAGATACAAACGTCGTGGATTCTTGTTTTTCTTTTTTTTTTTGATTCATGGATGCCAGAGTTCTTTCGTTTTTCGTTTTTCGTTTTTCTTTCGGATTTCTGGATTGTTATGTTCACGGAAAAAAGGTAAAGGTTAATGCCTAGTGAAGTGTGCACAGAATGGGCCACAGAATGTGGGGTCGGGGGTCGGGAGGGGGGCAGAGACACACAGAAGATACAGATACATAGATACATAACTAAATAGTTAGGCATTTCCGCTTCGAGTGGCCTTAGTTATGGATCTGACTGTAATTGGTTTAGTCGGTTTAGATCCACGAACCAAAAAAAGGGTGATTCAACTATGGGAATTTGTGGGGAGTTCATTTTTTTAAATTTGAATTATTTTTAGATTCAGAAAATACGCTTTAGTCCTGACTTAATGATTATTAGACTGTAGAATATATTATAGGTGTAAAAAAGTAACAGAGTTGGAATACTTCGATTCTTAGGGTTCATTTTATATGTTTTAATCTTATATTTTATAGCTATATAAAGCTAGCAGATACATTTCAATCTTTCTACTTGCAGCCCCTTAGATGTTAGTTATCTT
This sequence comes from Drosophila athabasca, assembly GCA_008121215.1. Taxonomy (NCBI): domain Eukaryota; kingdom Metazoa; phylum Arthropoda; class Insecta; order Diptera; family Drosophilidae; genus Drosophila; species Drosophila athabasca. The sequence goes on along the minus strand of CM017796.1, from coordinate 59,431,778 downwards.
TAGGTTTCCACTTGTACGGGTGTACATATCTTTGCCACTTATCAGCTGGCACTAGCTAAATATTTATCCAATTACTGAAAGATACAGCTACTCCCGTTGGCCCTCTTTTCCGAGCCCCTTTTGCGAGTATCTCCACGGCTTTTTATATGTATGTACATATGTGTGTATGGATCAACAAAAACTTCTCGTATTTACATGCCGCGCAATGGAGGTCGGTGGGCTGGCAGTCGTGGAGTAGAGGCATAAATCAATTATTTGCACCTAAAGCCCATAAATCACTTTATGACGAGCACAAACATTGAAATGGTCAGGAAAGGAGATACAATATCTATAGATATAGATAGAGATGGAGGGGGGTGATCGGTGGGGGTGGGGGAATGAAAAGCCTTCCTTCCATCTTGCAGCCAAAAGGCGAGCAAATTGCCTTTTGCTGCTTTTTATCTTTGTTTTGTTTTTTATTTTTTTTTATTTGTGTTCTCCTTTTTTTTTTTTTGCTGTTAAATGCCATGAAAGCCGGGCTAATACGACGAGTATGGCGTTGGCGGGGGTCTTGTCTTGTTATCGGAACAACAACAACAATAACATATACATACATTCATATGTATATATGTACAAATGTATCTATGTGTGGATGGATTCTTTTGTTGTTTTGGGGTTTTCAGCAAAATGAAAAAATGACCAAAAGGCACTTTGATTTCTTCTTCTGTTTAGATTTTTTTGTTTTTTGGGATTTGCCTAAGCTGTTTGCCTTTGCATACCCTGCCAGAGGTTACATGTACTTCTTATAGGAACTTCTCTCTCTCTCTCTCTAAGGCATGCGTTATCTATAACGAACGATTCTAGAAATATTGAATAAAAAGTTTCATTGAATTCTACCTTCCTTTCGGGCCTGAGATGGAATTTTGTGAAAGTGTTGTGGCGGAAGGAGATGGCCAATAGAGCATCAAATGCTTCGGCTCCATTCGTAGCCCAAGTCCAGAGTCCACTCTTGTTATTGTATCCGTGTGCATGTGTGTGGGGAGTATTTTTTTGTTTTTCGGGTATTATTTGACTTTGACTTCCATTACTTTACGCTCTCTTTCATGCGGTGGGTCCCTCTATTTGTCCGGTTCTTTATTCGTGTTTCCATTTGTGTTATTGTTGTTGTTGTTTTTCTCTCGATTTATACGGTTTATTGACTTTGGGCATTTTGGAGTTTTGCTCAGTTTTTACTTATGCGTGTCTGTGTGTGTGTTTTTTTTTGCACACAAAGCTGAAAACCAAACAAACGGAGAATTAAGTGCAAACAACAACAACAACAACAGCAGCAGAAAAAGTGTTAAATGTGCAAAGAAATCGAATTTGAGGATTTGGCATCTACCAAAATAATAGTTTGAGTTAGGATTCGGTTCCCAGAAAAACTGAAAGGAAATGTAATTCGAACTTCAGAATAAACTCTCGACTTTTCGGAAATTCTGTGATGTTTTCTTTTCGTTGGTTTATGCTGATGAATGAGCTTTAGGGTTCGCCATTTCTTGTGCGGGTTTCCCCATTCATAATACGTAATTCTAGATCTTACGTCTATAATTTCTTCCCTGCTATTTACCTGCTAATTAACTAATTCCTTGTATCTATTTGCTTTTCCTCCATTTGCAGGTGTGTATTCAAAGAAAGAACAGAATAAAAGACAACAATGGACTGCTATCTATTGTATCTACGATTATATATAATTATATTTGTTGTGCATACAGATATCGTGTTAGATATGTATCTAGTGGGGTAAGTTCTACATACATCCATCTAGACAGCATGGGGCATGGCTCTCTGTCGCGTTTTGTGAGCGGGGGGGTTAACCTTAGAGATCATCAATCATTTAGAAACAAAGGCAAGAAATGCCACCAAAAAAGAGCCGAATGCCCCCCTACGCCACACAGAAATATGAATATAAATGTGAGCACATCGGCGGGGGTTTTGAACAGTAGGAAAATTTAATAATAAAAAACTTGCGAACGAACGAACGGGGAGCGACTGCTGCTGTCTGCAACCCGATGCCCTGCCCCAACACCACCAACACCACCAGCAGCAGCATGTCAGCAGAACAGCCATTCACTTTTTATTATTATACAAACATATAACTTTCGGTTAAAATTATGCTAATCCGTTGAAATATGATTATGCCAAAAACAAAAAATACACATCGAGGAATGACAACAGCGGGACGGTGGGCGGAGCGAGGCGTGGCCACCACACACCACACACACATACACACACATGGGGTGTCGGCAGCGGCAGGTGTGCCCAAAAAATGCGGAGGGGCAGGGCGGGAGGATTTCAGTTTCGGTTTCGGTTTCTGGGTTTCCTTCCACTCGGCACATAATTTGATTGCTAATTTCGTTGACTGGGAAACAGTGGCACTCCGGCACTCTGACGCTCTTCTCTAATTAAATACATGACAGAAATTTTCATATTAAATCATTTCCCATTTTCCATTTCCAGTGGAAATGGCCAGAAAGGGGTGGGGGGGGGGGGTAGGAGTGCTTCAAATGAAACTTTTTCAATTAAAGCCAATGGCGGGGCTGGCTGCAGGGGGCTGCAGGGGGGATGTGCTAAAGAGGAATACTCCGACCTTCAAAGCAAACAAATTTTGGAAAATGAAATTGCAGGCGAAAAAGTAATTTAATTAGGTTGTAAACCAAAAAAAAAAAGTAAAGACAAAAAATATAAATAAACAAACCAAAAAATACTGAACCAAATAGAAAGTGGTGCTGGCTGTCGTTTGAACTGTTCGGATACCCTGTCATTAGGGGGTGTTATCCATTCAGCAGAAAGTAGAAGATACTCTGAAAAATCTCTATGAGAAAGGACACAAAAGATAGTGTATATGACCAAGAACAGAGTATACCAAACAAATACTATATAATACTATATAATCGATAGATTGAAGCCTCCACCTGTATAATGTTCTACGGTCCAAAGTCCGCTTCAAATTGGAGGGTAAACCATAGCCGTAATAGCAGCCGTAATATCATCCATTCCATGCCAAATTGCAATTGGCATACCAGTGCCAGTGCCAGTGCCAGCAGACTGCATGAAGAACGAAAGTAACCCTTTCATTCGGGATGCCACCTCCTCTTTCTCCTCTTTCTCCTCTTTCTCCTCCTTCCGCCTTCCTCTTTCGTTGTCGTTGTCGTTGTCCACGTTCTTTGTCGCGTGTTTTTGGCTGAGAAAGTTTTATTTCTTTCCGACGCGCGGTGCCAGTCGCCAGAAACAAAAGACAGACCCTGCCCCCCTTGCTAGCCCCCTCCCTCCCCTCTCGGCAGATATCGCAACCCAAAAGATAGACGAAAGACTTGGCCAAAAAGCAATGCAAATTGGAACTGGAACCGCTGGATTTTGGCCAAGTGTTTGACTTCCGCCATTTGCTGGCTGCTTTTTGGCCTCCAAATGAATTTTTCATCAACAAAAATTCCAAGGAACCCGACGAGTTTTCCGTCTCTGGGTATACATTTTATTTTCTGATAAATTTGGAATGGAAAGACGTATTTATTTTTTATAGAACACAAATCTCTCTCGGCCTCTTGTTGGATCTAAATTTCCCACTTAAGGATGTCATCGCGTCGCCTGTTGTTCGGCGCCCGCCTTTTTGGAAATTCGATGGCCCTCTGGCTGCGTCGAAGACCGCAACAGGTGATCTATGCAGTCATGAGCTCTTCGAAGGGCTGGAGACCTCCTGCCGATGTCAAGGACAGCCTGCCACGGATTGTGGCATGTACAGGCAAACGAAGATCGAAGAGAACTGCGACCACAGCGAGTGAGGAACCGCCCAAAGATCAGTCGCTGCCTGAAAGGAAGATCCACAAGAGGATTCATCGGACGACGCTCGAACTGCATCCAATTTCATCGCCCAGGACAAACCTTGCGAGTTTACCAAACTTTTGGCTTCTGCTGCCATTTCATAGCCAATTTGGTGGAGTGGTAGCACATTTCTCGAATCAATCGGAAGGAGGTGGAGAAGCTCCCTCGTCCTCTGGTGCTCCACCGACGGGACCAAGGAGAAGATACATTGCAAGAGGATTTCCGGTGACTCCAGGCGTACGATCGGACACTAAGCCAACAAAAACTCGACGAGTTGCACCCTCTGGCCTGCCGTCTGTGCCATCGATTGAGCCGTCGATTGCAGCAGCGCCTGCAGAAGCGCCTGCAGACACGTCTGCAGAGGCGCCTGCAACCGAATTATCAGATGAAGGACCTTCCGAGTCGTCATCTAACCCTGAGGAGACTCATTCTGAAGCACCGGCAGAACAGTCTGCAGCAGAACCAGAGCAAGGAGATGCCCAGCAGCCATCCGAAGACCCGACTACCCCATCCGGAGATCCTCCTACTGCTCCTTCAGCAGCTACAGAAGCAGAGACTGCTGCAAAACCACTTGGAGATCCATCCGCAGTCGGGATCACCCTTTACGGCTTGGAAGTAGACATATGTCCAGAACTAAGAGCAGTATCGGAGGAGTCATCAAAGGAAGAGTCTCCCGGAGAGGAATCAAAACGAAAAGGAGTTTCTGATACGCCAACAGCCAGAGACTTGGCAATAGCGCCAACAACTCCTCTTTCGTCACTTGGTTTAGGAGTTAAGTCCCCAAAAGGAACACGAGGATACTGTGCACCGCCGAAGAAACCAAAGGGTCCTTATTCTGCAAAGGAACCAACCCCAAAAGGTCCCTTGTTCCCACCCAAGAGAGCAAAAGTGGCGGCTAAGGAAAAATCGTCTGCGAAAACACCAAAATGTACTCCTACACCTGCTGCTCCGAAAAAGGAAGCCAAGCCGGCAGGATCTCAGCCACCGTGCTCAAAGACACCACCCACTGGAAGCCCTGGAAAGCCACCAGCCGCAGCAAGTCCTGCAAAGCCACCAGCCGCAGCAAGTCCCGCAAAGCCACCAGCCGCAGCAAGTCCTGCAAAGCCACCAGCCGCAGGAGGTGCTGGAAAACCGCCAGCCGCAGGAGGTCCTGGAAAACCACCAGTCACAGGAAGTCCTGGAAAACCGCCAGCCGCAGGGGGTGCTGGAAAACCACCAGCCGCAGAACCCCCAAAAAAGCCCACCCCCATAGCACCAACAGGTGGCAAAGGAGGATCAAAGAAGGACGGTGGTGCGGGAGGCACAAAGACACCTCCTCCCCCAACGAGCTCGAAGGGGGGAACACGCCACATCACGCTGATGCCCGGCGATGGCATTGGTCCGGAAATCTCTATGGCCGTCCTGGAAGTGCTCGATGCGATGAAGGCGCCCCTGATCTTCGAGCCCGTAGACGTGACGCCGGTGATGAATAGCAGAGGACAGGTGACGATACCCGATGCGGTGATTGAGAGCATGAACCGCACAAAGGTGGGGCTCAAGGGGCCCCTGATGACGCCCGTGGGGACGGGCTTCCGCTCCCTGAACCTAACCCTGCGGCAGCTGTTCAATTTGTATGCGAATGTCCGGCCGTGCAAGTCGCTGCCGGGTGTGGAGACGGTGTACGGGGATGTGGACATAGTGACCATTCGAGAGAACACCGAGGGCGAGTACTCCGGACTGGAGCACACCCTCGTCAATGGGGTGGTGCAGAGCATAAAGCTGATAACACGGAACGCCTCCATGCGGGTCGCCGAGTACTGCTTCAAGTATGCGATCGATATGAAGCGGAAACAGATCACGGCCGTGCACGAGGTGAACAGCATGCGGATGTCGGACGGACTGTTCCTCCGCTGCATGCGGGACACGGCCAAGAAGTACGAGAAGGAGCTCAAGGCGGCCAACATCAAGTACGAGGAGGTGACCCTCAAGACCGTCTGCCTGAAGATCGTCGAGAATCCGAAGCGATTCGATGTACTCATCCTTCCAAATCTGTACGGCGACATCATCTCCGATACCTGTGCTGGCCTCATCGGGGGATTGGGTCTGACGCCGTCCGGGAATATTGGAACCTCTGGGGCCATCTTCGAGTCTGTCCATGGCACGGCGCCGGACATTGCCGGCAAGGATCTGGCCAATCCCACAGCCCTTCTGCTGTCGACGGTTATGCTGCTGCACTACGTGGAGCTGCACACGTACGCGGATGCCATCAAGACTGCTATTGTGAAGACCTTGAGGGAGGATAATGTGAGGACGATCGATCTGGGGGGCACGGCCAAGTGCTCTGAGTACACCAAGGCGTTGATCAAGAATCTCAAGTGATCCTGCAGATCCTTCCAAATCATTTAAAGAGTTTTACGAAATTAAATTGAAATTATTATATGAATGGAGTAGAGGTAGACCATTCTTTCATTAGGGCAACCCCTCCACAGCACACACATACACACACACACTACACTTCCTCGTGGTCATATGCATCCTGTGACCCCATTGATGCCACATGCAACATGCAGAATGAATTAAGCGCTAACCGAAAGCCAAACATCACAGAAGAAGACCGACCGAAGAGGGAGAAAGAGAGGGAGAGCAAACGCCAGACCTTAAAATCAGCAGAGAGACCACACATCCACGATGTCTCCCGCCCAACACACACACACACACACACACCACTCCTTGTGGCAACTTCAACTAAATCCCCAGTCAGAGCCAGCCATCCAGTCTAACAGCCAGAACCGAGAACCGAGAACGCAGCAGAACCAGTGCCCAGTGCCAGTGCCAGTGCCAGTACCAGACTCCGAGAGTCCCAGAGTCAAAGTCAAAGTCAGAAGAGTCCCAGAGTCAGTCAGTCTCTGAGAGCTGGAGGAAGGGCTCTCCCCCGTCTCCCCCCTGTTGCAAGTTACGTTGCATTTTTACATGCATGCTCAGAGTCCGGTCTGCAGTCCAGAACCGCACCGCACCGCACTCCAAAAACTCAAACTCTGGGACGCTGGGAGTCGACTGCGTTTCAAAGCCATGAACCAACTCCTAAACAAACCAAAAAACAAGTTGGAACAAGTTAGAGCTCTAGGACTTCGACTAGAAGATACCCCTTGATCAGAACGGGAACATTTCTGTGCAGTTTTACAGTCACTTTATTTATGAAATGGATGCAAAATAGTTAGGATACAAAAAGCTACCAAGTTTGAGAGTTTTAGGAACTCAGAGTTGATTCGAAATGTACACTTTCTCTTCATTTTGGGACAGATCTTCTTGATCTGAGAAATCTACAAGATCCAGATACGAAAAATCCATTAAAGTAATCTCCAGCACTAGGCTTGTGCCATACAACCCCTCCTAAACAATATACCCTAGCAATTACAGGGTAGTAGAGCAGTGCAGGGGCGGCGGCGCTCCTTCGTTCTGTGGCTGCTGTTCAGTGGAGCGTGCGAGCGGAAGAGTGGAGAGTGGAAGAGAGTAGGGGCAGAGCAGAGGAAGAAAATGCCACAGAATCAGCCAAAGAGTCAAAGAATATAAAAATTAAATAAAAAAGAAAAGAACCAGAGAAGAAAACATTGAATTTTGTGTGTGTAAAAGAGAGGGACAGACAGATCCAAAGAGCGTAATTGTGTGTATGTGTGTGTGAATGCATTTCAAAGAATTTTGATAAAAGGCAGGAGAAGAAGACCGGTGAAGGGGGGGGTGTGGGGCCGCTGCCCGAAGATAAACTCCGTTTTTTTTAATATTTATTTTGTTTTTTTTTTGTGTATGTGAAACAAAAGTCAGGAACTTTTTGTTGTTAACCGGTTTTCAGTTTCATTTTATTTCCCCCCCGTCCATCCAGCTCCTGGTTCATTGCAAAACAAAAACTTGTGAAGCTGACACCCCATGCTAAAGCAAAAGCAAAAACAAAAGCAAAAGCAGAGGGGAGGAACAGCGAAGAGGGGGCATAGAACGGGGCAAAGGAATAGGAGAGAGAGAGAGAGACACAGAGTAACAAGAGACACTGTACGTACTCCCCGAAAAGTAGATCAACCTTCGAAGGAACCGCAGCAGCAGCAGCAGCAGCAGCGGCAGCGACGGCCTAGTTGTCGCCACCTGTCCCGTCCACCATTCCATTCATAAGACAGGAATTCCACCCCCTCCTCCTCCTCCACCACCTCCTCCTCCACGGTAATTGGCCAAGTGGTGGTACTTTTTTCCAGCGAATTGTGTGGCAGCAGCAGCAGCAGCAGCGGATTCGGTTGAGGCGGCGCTATAATTGCAGCATGCTGCTGCAGGGCTGCCAAAGGGATGTATGGGGGCGCTCATTAGAACTATAATTTGTAAATGCAATTCTGTGTGTCTGTCTGTGCATGTCCCACCGCTACCGCCCCCGGTCCTGCGCTCCCTATAATTGCTGCTCTTTTGCCGCTTTTCTGTGGAAATTACGAAACCCAAAGCCGTTGGGCTGGAATGGAATGGAATGGAATATGTTTCAAATACCACATCATGCCATCAATAGACAATGTAAACACAGATGGAAATACTTGGCACAAAGCTGAGAGATAGATGAGATCATTGCGAAATACAGCGATGGTTACCCCAAAACGAAAATACATCAATTATACAATAGAAATACTTGGTAATGAAAATTCGTATGAAAAACGGCTATAAATAGTTGCCAAAAAATGCAACCGAAAGCAACGAAAACACTTTCTCTTGGAACTAAGAATAATTATTATTAATTTTGGGAGGGGGAGAGAATATACAAAAAATGGTGACTCCGCAGAAAGATAACACATTATATTTTTTTGGAACACTTATAATGGAAGAGATTACACGCGGGCGGAAACTCGAGCGAAAGTACGATTTTTGGACTTGTGCCACTTGTGAGTGGCGACTATTTATAGTTGGCCATATCTATCGTATCTGACGGCGATTGATTTCTATTCCACACTTTTATTAGCGATCAAAATCGCTCGAGTACGACCCTGGCTCGGTGTTCGGATTTTGAAATGACATTTAACCCTCCTCTAATCGAGGCACAACTTGAAAACTGATTTTCCATGTTTGTATCAAAGACACGCACACACCCACACACACATTTTTACGCCTTGCCCCGCCCCAGTCCTTTCAGTTCTTTCAGTTCTTTAGTCCCTAACCCTCTGACATGGGTTTGCCAGGCAGGGAGGCACTTTTACAAAGATTTACGACCGCTGTCAATAGAGCTTTGCATCCACACTGCCACGCTGCCACACTGCCCCTTTGCCTGTGTGCCCCCGTACCCCAGTACCCCATACCGTTCCGTACAAAAGCAACAACAGTAGCGGAAAGTATTTTCAAATTTAAATCTATTTGTCACTTGCAAAACTTTTGGCTACCTTTTTCTCTACGCCCTACGCCCTACCCGCCCACCCGCCCATCTGCAAACACTCACTCACTCATTCACTCACTCCAGGCCAGGTCAGGCCAGGCCTGGCCGGACTCTTCTGGCCAGCAATGGAAATGGAAATGGAAATGGCCGTATGGAAAAAAAGGTAATGCAAAGTGACAGTTACAAATTTGTGCCGAAATCAGCCACGAGGAAATGTATTGTATGGGAAAAGGAAGGGGAATGAGAGGGGAAAAGAGGAAGAGAACCGAAATGTTCCATTTAAATGAGTTGGATTGGCTATTTAGAGGTGTAGTAGGCAGCCGCATCCGCATCCGTATCCATTCAACCAACCATTCATCTAGCCCCAACCCCCCAGACATCGCAGACACGCCTGACATCCCTGACATCCTTGTGCAGCCCCACTCAACCGACCTGATCCTCCATTTCAACAAGCACTTTCTATAATGTCCGCTGTTGGTAAGCATCCCCGAAAATCCTGAGACTAAAGATAAACACACTCTCATCGCACAAGGGTTTCGACTATGGCGATGCCCTGTACTCTTTGCGAATGGTTATTGTTTTCTCTGAAATGTTTACCATTCTGAGTTTTGGTTAGCGCAGAAAATAGGTCAAAAAGTGTTAGCTGTAATGCCAGTATACAGTAGTTTTGATTCTTTTATCATTTGTTAATGATAAGACCTATATTTAAGGCTGGTTAAGGCAACAGTTAAGGCAATTCTTGGCTACTTTCTGTGTTGAAAACCGTTTAAAATAGTGTTGGGTAAGACACAAGACACCTGAACACTCCAACACTTCATTTCAGTAATCAGATTACACACATTACTCAACTTTACTAAGCAAAGTACAAACTCTATATACCCTATATAACCAATGATTGCTGGGTATGCCCAATGGTGGGTCCAAGAGGAACAATAACAAAAAAAAAATGATTTGCATTTATTTATCTTTGTAGCTCTTCATCGTTCTACTGCTCCGACACCCACCCACCCGACACTCTCCTCGTCTCGTGACTCCTCTTTATCCCCCGATGTTTCATCCCACTTTATCCTGCTCATCCTGGCCCCCGTTCTGTATTTGAATTGGTTATTATTCTCACACTGTGACACAGTGTGTGTGCGCTAGGGGGATGGAATGGAATGGAAGGGAAAGGAATGGACGTCTCTCGTTCCATATTCCTTTATTGTTTTCTCAAACCATTCCCCGTTATTCCACTCCATTCGACTCCGTTCCATGAGGCTGGCGAGTGGGTGTGGGAGTGGATGGGTGTCCCTTTTGCAGCACACACAAATTTCTATGCTTTTGCTGAATGATAAAAATAATCCCATTTATTGTTTAATGCTTAATAAATAAAGCAATTTTTATTTATTTGCCACAGCATTTTTGCCCGTGCTCCCCCCTGCTCTCCCCCGTCCCCTCGTCTCGTCTCTTCTCTTCTTATTTTCTGTGCTTTTCTTTTGTTGTTGCTCTTGTTGTTGTTTGCTTTATTGATTTCCCTGCTGTTTTGTTGTTGTTGTTGTTGTTGCTATTGTTATTGTTATTGTTGTTTCGTGGTTGCTGTGTTGCTATCGTAAGTAAAATATCATCAATTGTTTATTGTTTTGATAATGCGTTTTGTTGTTGTTTCTTTATTGTTTGTAGTACTTTTATTTTTCGATTTTACGAACGAACGTTCGGTTCTTGCGGTTGGGTCGTGGGCGGCAGGCGGCCCCATCGATAAGGCAAACGTTGACATAACGGTTAACAAAACGATGGTTAATTATGGGACCCGATCGATCCCAATGAACAGAGAACAGAGGGTTTCTTTTCTGAACGATTTGGGAGTTATTGAGCGATTAGAACAGTCTCTAATTGAGTGATTTATCCAGAGGTTAAACGATAGACCTGGGCGTGGTATTGGGAATACTTAAAGCGAGTGGCAGTGGATGAGCACAAGCAATGCCAAACTTCAATAAAAACAACTTTATATATTTTTAATCATTTTTTTTATGCAATTTTTTATCACAAATTCTTTTTAAACTTACATAAATCTATTTCCCTTTAGCGCTCGTTTTATGTTCGGTTTTCTTGTCATCATTTCTGCCCACCTAACAAAACCCCATTTGAGACGAACGTAGTCCATCTTCCACTTAACCTTTGGCTTAACTTTGGTTAAAGTTTAGCGTTTATTACCTGTGTATTTAGTTACCTTTTAGAAATTCATCTTGGCTTTCCACTAGGTTTTAGCTATGGTTTTCACCTCACATGGAGTCTGTTGCTCTTCTTGTCCCACTTGGTGGGGTATTCCACATTTAGCTTCACTCAACTTTTGGCCTAGTTGTTCGGTTCTGAGTGCAAATGCAAGCCAATCGCCCCAAAAGGGCTTAAAGCCCACAAGCCTCAAGATCTGCATCTTTCTTCCATCGAATTAGCTTTCGGTGCAAAATAATAACGCTGGCAAAAACCCTATTGGGTTCACATCCGTTTCGATGCACTCTCCCACACACACACACCCCCACCCATTCCTCATCACCTCCCCCTTGCCTGCCGTCTGCCTGCCTGCCTGCCTGCCTGTTCACGTGTTAAACAGGAAACCCGACGCTTCGGGGTCGGGACTGCTATCGCTCCAATCGCATCTACATACTCGAATATGGCTGCCTTGCATCCTGCCAGCCTGCCATCCTGCCATCCTGTCGGTTCTGCCCTACTGCCGGTTCTGCCTGATTTGCCCAATTGTGCAGCAGCAGCAGCAGCAGCAGCAGCAGCAGCAGCAGCAGTGTCCCCCCTCCCCTTTGGTTTGGGGGAGGGAAAATAATAAAATTGATTGCATTTTTCACGCTCCACGTGGAAGCTCTTCTTTTCTCTCGGCTTCCTGCAGCAGAGCCACGGCGATGGCGATGGCGACGACGACCCAGTTTTTACTCCACAGACACACACACACACATACACACACACATGTGGATCCAAGAGTCAAGAGGCTGTCCAAAAAAATAAAATAAAAATAAAGAGAAATAATACAAGGAACGATGGAAGTTTTTGCATAATGCGGGTTTGCACAGGCAAACAAAAGTTAGCCCCCCGCCCCACTCGTGCTTCTACCCTGTAAACCCATGTGCATATCCGTACTCAATGTTAAATCGTACATCCGGAAAAAGCCCTGCTTAAAGCCGTGCACAGTGTACACCCTGTGCCAGCAGATCTTTAAGAGAGCCTGGAGTCCAGGCTGCATAAAAATCGTATACCATGGAAATGTACAACCTGTGCCACAACCCGTGCCACCCTGTGCCACATCCGCACATCCTATGCTTCCTGTACACCCTGTGCATAATAGATGTTCCTTCCTTCCTTTCTTGCCTCCCGAGCTGAAACTTTAGGTATGTATATGTATGTTGACCTTTGTCCTGGCCCCCTCATCCTGCACCCTACACCCTACTTTCCCCACTAAAAGGTTCATTGCCTTGCAGGTCAGAGCCGCAGCCATAGCGCTGCCTGGATTCGTAGTTAAATTTTAATGCTGTTTATTAATTTCCAGCCTTGTTCTGGTTCTTGTTTCTATATACATTTCGGGCGGGGGCAAAACCCGCCTCTCTCCGTGTTCTACCAAATGTTTGACCAACTTTTCCGGCTGCGCAGGTGTGGCTCCTATCAGTATCCGTCGTCTCATTTGAAATTTACAACTTTTAATTGAAAACAAACAAAGAGAAAAAAGACACTAAGCAGGATATCGTGATGAAATATTACTGCAGCAACAGCAGCAGCAGCAGCACTTTTTGGAGTTACTTAGGAGAAAGAGAGAAGGCTAGAGATAGAGAGAGAGAGCAACAAGTGGCAGGAGGGAATGGAGTCCAGTTTCGTGCCTCTGCATTGCTTTGTGGCGGCTTCGGCTTACACTCTTAATCACCGGAACTTGATGGCCAAGAAAGCAAGTTAACAAAGCAGCAATTAGTGAGAGGTAACTCCCACTGCCACACACACACACACACACACACACACACACACACACACACCTCTGCATGTCCCATAAGAACAGCAACAACAACAACAATAAAGTAAAAGCCGCTTGTAAGTTTTTCTTTGTTTGTTCAAGTGGCCGTGTGCCGCCTCTGTACAACTGTATTTTAAGCTGCTTTTTTCGGAATTCTGGAAAGGTATTACAAGAAGAGCACTTATGAAATTGAACAAGTTTCTCCGGAAAGTAGAGTTTTCCCAAAGGGAATGTAATAGTTTTTTTCCGTAGAAACAGCAGGCATTGGGTTTTGGCAGAAGGTTTTCCCTCTCATTTCTCTGGTTTTTCTTTTTCGAGAAAACACTTATGGAAATCTCTCGATAGTTGGCCAGTTTCAAATTTGCTCTTTGCTCTGCTTTTGTGGATTGATTTGGATCCTTAACATTTTTTTTTTGGCGAGGTTGAACCCAGATCATACATAGATGATAGATGGGGATTCAATCTGCGAATTCAGTTGGTTTGGTGGATCATTGCGGATGTTCTTTTTGGTGTTGTCTAGGGGAAAGAAGGGGAAGAATATATTTAGAGTTTCGGTTGGAAAAGAGCTATCATAGGAGAAGGTCTTTAACTTGGATAGGGCATCGATCGAACTCCCTCCAGAAGCTCCTATCATTTGCCGAATGATGATTGTACGCCGCATCGTATTACCTATAGGCGATGGGGGAATTTGTTTATAATCAAAGAATAAATAATTGAAATCGAAGAACGTGTGAAAGGAAATAGATGTTATGATATGATATAGTCATCCGTTCTGGCATAAACAGGATGATTGATATGGGATCGATAGGAGTCTTTGAGAGCCAAAAGCGCAGTCTTTAGGTCACGAAAAGTTAAAATTTTCCTACAGGCAATCCAGAAATGAAAATTCAATCTTTAAATAATATTCTCAAAGGAAATTCTTTTGTATTTTTATATGAAAATGATTACATTTTCCAAAAATAAATATTCAACAGCGACTGCTTGGAGTGTTTTAACCTGCGAATAAAAGTACTTTTCCGGCAGTATTTTTCCTGCAAAAAAGAAAAATATTTTTCATGCAATATTCTGCATATCCTGGAGACCTCTTTCCCTCTCTCTCTCTCTCTCTCTCTCTCACTCTCTGTTGCTCTTCGCTTTTCTTCTCTCCTTATTACTCGTTATGAGGCATATTTCAATTATTCACACTCGACATTTAATTGCGTTAATTAAACCAACGTTGAACATTTATTACGGCTCCAACCGAATCCTCGTGCGCACTCGTTTGGCCATGTCCTTATCGCTGATTCTTTCCTTTTGCATTTCCGGCCTTAATTGAATGCAGGAATACCCTTGGATCCCTTTGGGTTGCCACTGGCCCACTGGCCCGCTGGCGCCTGTCAATGCCAATTAGCGGAGTTTCTGCAGAGAAGCGCTGACCTCTTGCGCGACCTTTTTATGTATAAATATTATTGATCAACTCTTTGGGTTGTCGGATTTTCTCATTCATTGAGTGACTGATTGATTGATTGATGCTTTCATCGTTTTTTATGCATATTTATGATTGCCAAATAGAGGTCGATAGAGAGAGGGGTGGGGGGGGGGGGGGGGTACGATTATTAACAATTGAATGGAAAAGATTTCGACGAACAAACTTGCTGCCAGGAGGAGTCTTTGTCTTTTTGTTTCCACATGGCTAAGAGCTAAGAGAGACACCTGCCTCTGCCTCTGCCACTGCCAATGCCACTGCCATCGTCTGGCTGTCTGCTGCCCCCAATAAATAATTAATTAAACAAATGGAATGCCCCTGCTTTGACCCTCTACAGACGAATGCCGGTGTTTGAATGACACTTTAAGCAGCGCATTCAGCAGATCCATTCTGCCTCCCCCCAAAAACAAGCACAATTCTACCCTGTATTCGTGCCACTTCAATTTGCAACACAGACAGAAATTCATACGAGTACGAGTGGGAGTCTGTGTCGTCTCTCTCTCTCTCTCTCTTTCTCTCTCTTTCGGCTTCAATGGAGTAAAAACAATGACAACGATAATAAGAATAATAAAGGATATAAATAAATGATAAGTTGGACGACATGCAGAAGAGGACGACAAGTGGATGGACACACGTCATGGCACAGAGTCCTGCTGCCAGACAAGGACCAGGACAAGAGAGGAAGAACATGAAAGGGAAATGGAGATGAGAGGAAGCGAGTTGTGGGGCATGCGAAATGGGGATTTCCAAACCTTTACAGAATATCAAAAGTATACCCCAGAAATACTTCTCGTACCACTCTTTTCTAACTCCATGAACTCATTCTTCACTGTGTTTGAATCTCGTTTTCCGTGATGATTGCCATTAAATACTGCACATAATTCCCCATCTAATGATATCCATACCTCCGTCCCTCCCTCCCTGAAAGTGAGAATCAAAGAGGAACCGCGCTTATCGGCAGCCTCCCCTCACCATTAAGCTTCGAACATTATTTAAGTCCACCAAAAGCCACCCAGAGAGCGGGTAAGTGGGTGGGAAACAGATGCTCACATAGATAGAAAAAAAAACACAGACATAGCCGACAAGTGTTGGCCGCTTCCGCTTCCGGCTGCTGCTGATGATGATGCTGCCTCTGCCACTGCCTCTGCTGCCTCTATCTGCTTTACTTCGGCTGGTGCTGGTGCTGGTGCTGCTGCTGCTGCTGTTATCAGTGCAAATCCCTGCACTAAATAACTGTCTGTCAGGCGGCAGTCTGTAGTAAGTACTGCCTGCCCCCAAGATACCACCACAGACCTCCACATCCCCTCCGCTTGTTCCAGTCGATTGTGTAAAGAAAACTTTGACAATTTCTAGGAAAGAATATGGCTGCTCTTATTAGACCGAAAGGAACGGGGAACGGCAAACGGAAAAGAAACTTTGGCTACAAGGCTTCAAGTCTATAAGAAAGATTCCCCCCTACCTATACCCCAGCCCCTACCCTTACACCAACAACAGCAACAAGAACAAGAACAACAACAAGGGAGACCATATTTTACATAACTCTGTAAGCAATAAAAATTAATTTGCTTGGCCATTTTGGCAAGTGCTTAATTTGTAAACGAGAGAAAGAGAGAGTGAGACAGAGGGAGAGAGAGAAGGAGAATCCCTTCCTCCCCATTCGGTCGTCATGGAATCGGTGCTCAAATTGCTGGCTAAGGGAACCAGTGGGAAGGGGGGTGGAGGGGAATGGAATGGAAATGGGAATGGCCAGCAGGAGAATAGGGGAAATGTCCATGTGGCATGACTTTTGCGGATAAAGTAACTTTGGCATGGAGTTTGTTGCAACATGCAATCGAAAGAGGAAGTGTTGACAACAATCCCCAAAGGGGAAGGGGGGGGGGACAGGGTTTCCTCCCATATTCAAGTTTATGTAACTATTTGTTGGAGCAGAACTAGTTCAGTGAACTATTACGACGCGATGCTTAGAGCTTCAGAAATTGTTAATGCTTAATGCTTTTATTTAATTTCATGAAAATTCTGCGAAGGAACTCTCTCTGATTAAATTTACCTTACCTGATTCTTCTTTAATTTTTCTTAGGCAAATCAATTTTTTCTTTGTGATTCCATGAAATCAATCAGATAATCCAAATTTATTTATTATTATTAATTCTGATCCTGTAAAAACAACCTTGCAAGTGATAGGAATGTGTCTTGCAAAGAAACTAATGTTCACGCTCAAAATGGAATGTCTTTTGGGCTCTTAAGATCATAAATTAATAAACTAAATACTTTTAAGAGAATTTTAATCATTTTACATAATTTTGGATCTTTCTATCTTCTTTTCTTATATGAAAATGTTTAAAATTAAATAAAAAGTGATGTCCGAACCGTTTGCCCCACACCCCACACGTAAAATTGTGACCTCTCGCTTATGGGAAATTTGTGCAGAGCATTACAATTCAACAAATTGGCGCTAGTAGAACAGATGGAACATTTGTATTAGTCCTAATGCTCGCTCTCTCTCTCTCTCTCTCTGAAACAAAGAAGAGCATACAAATATCGTTTATTGTGTCATGAACTTCCCTTTGGGGCCAGTTATTTCACAGATTTTATTGTTCACCCAAACGACAGAAAACAACACCAAAAGCCACAACAAAAACGACAACAAAGACAACACAGAAAACATCGAGCAATCCAGCAGCAATCCTGCAATCCTCGAAAAACACGAGCAATAACAACAACAATAACAACAACAACAATAACAACAACAACATTTGATGTGTGCAAAAACGCAAATGGCGATGAATGTTTCGCAATAAAACAAAAGTCGAACGAGAGTGCCGGCCGCATTGTTGTGGCTGTTTGTTGTTGCTGCTTTTGCTCGGCTTTAATTGTTGTACGTTTGACCCCCAGGAATGGGCCATAATACTCGTCGTATGTGGTGTTGTCCGGTCGGCGGCTGCCTGTTAATTATGTAGTTGACTGTGGTAATTTATTGTTATGCCGGTTACTGTAGGGAGACATCGCCCATTCACCCATTCACCCAACCACCTAACCACCTATCAACCCATCAGCCCACCCCCACTTGAGGCTCATTCAAAGGCGTCTTTCAAGTAAGAACTTCCTCATTTGCAGGCATTAAATGCGGTGCCGCTGCATGTGCAACAATTTGTTGTATGTCATTTTTTGGGACACAGTTGGTAGCTGATTAGAACAACCAGCACGGGGAAAACAAATAGAATCATCAACGCTTTTTGTCGCTCTTGACTTTGACCTCTGTGTGGATCTCTCGCTCTTTATATTGAAGCTTCCGCTTTGACAGACAGCCCTCTCGAGAGGGGGTGGGGTGTTGTCCATCCCCATCCTAACCCCACCCCGTGACAAATGTCAAGTAAAATGCGACAAGAGGCACGACCTCGACAGCCCCCAAGGGTGGGGCCTTGTTAGAAAGGGAGGAGGGGGGGCGGGGGAGAGAGGCTGCTGTCTGGACAGGCATGTGGCATGTGGGTGGGCATTACGTCAATCTCTCTCTCTCTCTCTCTCTCTCTCTCTCGCTGTCTCTCTCTCTGTGTCTCTGTCTCTTTGCATTTAATGCATACAAATTGCTCTGATTTAAGGCCTGGAAAAATGTTGAACAAAATTTAAGCATCAAGGAACGCACGAGGCATAAGGCATGAGGCATCAGGCATGAGGCACGAAGCAGAGTGAGGCCTCTGCATCCATCAACCATGAGTATAATGCGCCCCCGTGCCTGCCACTTGAAAGTGTGTCTGTGCTGAAGGAGATGACAGGAGTACTCGTTCATCTGTGTATCTTATGGGGTTAATATACAGACTATATACATAAATACATACGTATGTATGTGTGTACACTTTATACGGTTAATATAGATACATCTTTTGGCTTATAAAATGGATGTCAGCTCTTGGCAAAAACAGGGTTAATCCGCACAGAAGAAAAAGGCTTACCTTTTCAGAAGTACAGCTTTCACACAGACACGACGCGTGTGGCAGAGCTTAAAAGCATTCACTGTTTATAGCCAAAGCTCACCAATACCATCATACAGACACACACACACACACACACACACACACACACACACACACACACACACACACACACACACACACGAGCACTAAGCCACGAAAAGTGGGAAAATGTTTCCATCTGTCAAATGGTACTCGAAAAATATTTGTAAAATGATTAATAAGTTTTACCGCCGCACTTTCCTGGCTGTCAATTCCAGGGCGAGAAAAACTTTTCCAATAACCCTAGTGGTTCTCTGTGGCATAAGTGGCCATCAGTGCCGCCGCGCCCCCTCGTTTTACACTTGCAACAAGCCATTTTTTGTTTTTTTTTTTTGTTTTTGTGGTGCGTGTCAACGCGTTTCGGTACTCCATCGTGCAACGAATTGTGGCAGCCAGTGGCAAGTGCAGTGCAGGGAGTTATTTATCTTTCAACACGATGCTGGGGCAGCGGCAGCAGCAGCAGCAGCAGGCGGGGGCAACATCATATTTTATTCAAGGCAAAAGTGTCATGTGCATCCATGAACTGAACCCCACTCTGCCCAGGCAGGGAGCCAGCCAGCCAGCCAGTCAGTCAGTCAGCGCCAGTCTTCCACTTGGCCAGGCATGAACTCTGACCTGACACGCCTGACTCTCCGACGCCCGACACCCGACCTCATCCCTCCTCCTGCTACTCCCTTCATTGGCCGTCCAGCTGCCGGGTGGTAAATGGCTTTTAATTGCCGCCACACAGACGAGACAGCGCGAGCATCGAACGGAACATTTTTCACTCAATAAAAATCCCCCATTCCACATTCCCCAAAAACCCCCCGAAAATAGACGCCAGTGAGGTTGAACTTTGACACACGCGCGCGCAAACAAATTAGAGGGAAGATACAAATCTAAACAAATCTTTGTTTCAATCAAAGATGCAACACGCTGATCCGTTTCCCCTTCCGTTGTTGCCACATAATTAAGTCTGAAATTTGAATTCAAACAAAAATTCATTAAACAACTGAGAAATTTTGTAAATAAATGAGGGGCAGAATGGGGAACAGAAGGGAAATCGTTCGGGGATGGCCCCAAGAAGTGGAAAATGGAGCCAGAATGCTTGATAGCTTGGTGGCTTAGCGACCGAAGGAGGCTGCTGTACGGTGCGGTAGATACATTTCCCTAAAAGATGCAAAACTTTCAAGCCAAAATCTTGTGTTTATCTCAGATCGATGTGTATCTAAACTGTATTTAAACTTTTTCTAACTTTGATTTTATGTTTCTTCTCTTTCAGGTAAGCTTACATTTTGACTTGCAACACACTTTGGAGTGACACTTGTGGCATGAAATATGTACAAGTGCTGACTGCAAAACAGCAGCAAAAACCCAGAGGAAAATCTCAACAATTGAAAGTCTTTAAGGAGGGAACGGAACAGCAACAGCAACAGCAAGCGCATCTGCCTTGACAAGACTACTGGCAACTATTGTGTGGCAGACACATTGACGTCGCACAAGGAAAAGAACTGAAGCGAACAGGGAGGGCAGTAGGAGGAGGAGAATGGATGGATTGGAGACTCTGTGGCACAGTGCCTGGGTTTAGTTGCTGCCGCTGACAGTTGGACAGCTGGACGGATCGACAGACAGACAGACCGACAGACAGACAAACGAAGCACGACTGACTGAACGCACATTTCTGATGCTTCGGCTGATGCTGCTGCTGCTGCAGCACGGAAAATTGATAATGAGCCGCAAAAGGGGGACGACGATGATGCCATATTTGGCAGCAATGTCTGATAGTGCCCCCTCCAGTGGCCGAGGGGACTGGAGCTGAATGAATGAGGCATGAATGAGGGGAGGCAGATAGATGGATGCATGAATGAGCTGCTGACCAGCGACTGACTGCACTTTCTATGGATAAATGGGATGTACGTATGTATATATTCTGTGGATAGAAGCGTGGAAAGCAATCAAGCGTTGGATAAGATTGGGCCTTGCCTCCCCAAAGGCCCTGACTGCCATCAAGCCATCAAGCCATCCAGCCATCCAGCCTGACTGCCTGCCTGCCTGCCCCAAAAGTTTTAATTATGATTGACATGCGGTTGGCGTCGACATCCTCCATACCCCACGCAAACATCAGCCTGCGCTGCTTTTGTGGCTCTGCGGCTGTGTGGATCTGACTCTGGAATCGATTTCGACACAACTTAATTTCTGGGCTGAAGAGGGTTGCTGATTGCCCTTCTCTCTGTCCATGCCTCTAGCCTAGCCCTCTAGCCCCCTGTGGCTGTGGCAGAGTGCGGCAGAGTGTTGAAACTCATCAGTCAAAAGCAGCAGCAGCCATGCCATACCATGCCACACCGACAATTGCAACACGAAACCATCCAGAAACCATCCCTCAAATGGTAAAAAATCTGCCCTCCAGATGGAGGAGGGTTGAACCCAATGTATCCCAGAAACCCCCTTTTGGCAGACAGATGTACACATAGATACAGATACAGATACAGATACTAAGGCTAGCGAGCGAGTATCTATTGGATACATTTTGCACACAGACACACACACAGAAAAATATTAAATTATAGTCGCATTAACTGCGCAAACACGCAACTTGAAAAAAGTCTTCGTCTCAGTCTCAGTCTTTGTCTCTGTTTCGCGATTCGTTTGGTGTGTGGCTTGTGGCATGACACAAATCTGTGGCACGCAACAAGAAATATGTATTTAAACGATGGGTTAGCCACCGCGACAGATACGCGAACGCGTACCATGGGGGAGTGAAGTGGGGTGGAGTGGTGGGGTGTGGTGTTTTTGGCCATGAAAATGGAAATGGAACTGTTTTTCCTATCGATTTCATGCAAATTGTATGCAGCACCCTGTAGAAAATGATGGAAGTAGGACCTCAGAAGATGACTTAAGGAGGGAACGCTTAAGGAGGGGTTTCCTAGAAATTGAATGCTTGGAAAATTGTCAAATTTCGGCCTCGAATTTTTGAGAATTTCTGTAGAATAGTGAGAGAAGAATATAGACTATATTTCTCCAATCTTGATGCATTTTGGGAAATAGTTATGTACGTAATAGTACCATCTAAGAGTATCTCAGAAATCAGTGCAGTATCTGAAAAATTGTGCATGATTTTAATATGAAATTGTATGATTTATATTCTCCTTTAGTTTCCCATTAAAATGTATTTTTCTTCAACCTTTGATAATCTTACGTGTCGAAGAAAAAACCTCAGAAATGTTGTTAGGGAAAGCTTTCCTTTTGCCATTTTACCCATTTAATTACAGATAAAAAGCTGCATAAACTTCACATTAAAGTCAAATATTTCCCCACTCGCGTCCCCTGCCCTTCCCTCCCCTCCCTACCCTAACTATGTTTTATCATTGGCAAGCAAAACTTTTGGAGCAAAAAAACGTCCTGTCTGTGTACTGTGCTCCTGTTTCTGTTCCCAAGTTGAGCATTTCCTTGGAGCGTTCGTTGAGCGTGACAAACATCACTTATCATTCACACTGTCATCCCCCGAAACATTATGTCAGATTTCTTATTTATATAATGGTCGTAAAGCAGTTGTACTTTTTGCTGGCTGTCCTCCATCCCATTCCATTCCATCCATTTATCCTTTCCATTGGAATATTAAAGATTATGCAGACTGTGCCTTCAGGGGGGGTCCTCTTGTCATACGTATGAGAAAAAACTGTGCCCCGAAAACTACTACTACCATACACTGAAAGAAACAAGGGGGGAGGGAAAGACAGGGACAGGGAGTAGGAAAATAGACGCCTCGTCAGACAAACTTCCGTTCCATTTAAGCCGTTAAACGCACAAACGCATCCATCTTAATTAACGGTAAAGGACAGAAGCGGGGGCAGGATTTGGGCTCGGTTTTGGGGGCAGGTGGTGCTCTCGCAGTGTACGTGGTTCGGGGCCACGGGTTGGCGGGTTAACGGGGGGGGGTAAACATCTCAAAAAGTTTGCCGACGCCAAACGAAGCGACGTTGATGTCGCATGCAAAAAAAAACAAACAACAACACTGCCGCACGCACACAAAAAGGTTGTGCAGGACGGACGACCCACCCTAACCAACACTACGAGCCCCAAACCAACACTAGAAAATGTGAAAACCCAACCAGAATCCCCTCCTCCAGCAATAGAGTGGAATGAATGATTGCCGCGCCACGTCGCGCCGCGCGCGTTCTTTGTTCATGTTTTTGCTTGAAATATTTTTGGGATTGAGAGTGGACAACGGAGCCGAAGCCCAAGCCCAGACAGGAGTTCCCTTTCCCCTGCCCCTGCCTCTGCCCATTCCCGGGAACTCGCCGCCGCCGCCGCAACGAACGGAAGTGAGGCAAAGCGGAAGCTCGCTCATACGCCATGTCGGTGGGTCGGGTCGGGTCGGATAGGTCGGACGGTCGGACGGACCGCGGCCCAAACATTTGAAAATTGAATAAAGCGCAAGTTTTCGCGTGCCAAAAATTGTGTGTTTCCTTCTTCTTGGCGCTCCCCTTTTTCTTGCTTCGTTTTTGTGTATGTGTGTGTGTGTGTGTGTGTGTGTGCTTTCCTTATCCATTTTTCATTACCAGAAACCGGCACTAGGAAATTACTTGAGAAAACCCGCCATCGGCCAAACGACAGGCAGGCAAACGACAACGACAACAACGACGACGACTTTTGCGCAGATACTTTGGGCCAGCGATAAAAAGGTCGCGGCAGAGGCCAAGCCGGGTTGAGGGGAGGGAGTACAACTCAATAAGCCAAGTTAACAACAGTCCATCGACTCGACTCTGCTCTGCTCTGCACTGTCTGTCTGTCTGTCTGTCTGTCTGTCTGTCTGTCTATCTGTCTGTGTGCCTACCCTTGTTGTATCTGTATCGGTCTTTGGTATCTGTGTGTGTGTGTGTGTGTGTGTGTGTGTGTGTGTGTGTGTGTGTGTGTATGGCGGATACCTCTGACAGTTACCTAATAGCAAAAACATAGATAAAGCATTAAGTTTTTGGCCCTAAAAGACCTAACGGGAAAGCGAACAAAAAGTTAAATTTTCTCATATGCGAAATGCGATCGATAATTGCCGCTAAAAGATAAATTACCTACCGTTGCCAGAGAGCTACCCCCTCTCTCCCCCTCCCCCCTCTCTCTCTCCCCCACTGGCTGGACGCCGCAGTTGGCTAATAGCCATGCTGATTCCATTAATTTGCCAAATGACAGGAGGAGTCCCGCCCGCTCGCCCCCCGCAAAAAAGGAGCATGAAGATGGGCGACCCGACTCGTGACCCCCCAGCTTTCCCAGGCATCCCCCTGCAGCTACATTTTGACACTAATTAATTAAGTTTTATTCTCGTTTTCGCTCTGAGATTTTCACTCGTTTTTTCCTGTTTATCTTAAGCAGCTTGAAGTCGATATATGGTACAGATGAAAGCTTTAAATAATTCTCTCAGAAGCAAATCAGAAATTCCCCAATACCCAGGGGGATTCATCATAGTTTATCGTTTGTACAGATTTTTTTTTTGTTTCACAGAATATATGGCCAACATAGAAAGGCGATAAAATATATCAAGCAAGGAAATAACACAAATCCCAATGGATGTTCGCCCAAAGAATGCAAATAAAACATACAAACAGCAAAAATAGTCTTGACAATTAAATGTATATAAAAAAGAATATGTTATATATATATTTTAAGTGTTTTATATTTAGTTTAGTGGAGTTCTTATGGCTATAAATTTTGACCTAGCTCAGCGATTACCATAAGCCTTTATTATATAAATCTCCGACACAATAAATATCCGAGGATACGGATGGATAACAAAGTGTCACCGCAAGCTGAGAGCTCCAGTGCAGGCATCCATTAGATACGTCTCTTCGCACTATAAATAAATTTTAAATTAATTAAAACAGACGGGCGAGGAAGTGGGTGTGGGTGTGGGGGGGAGGGAAGAGTGTTGCTGATGACACAAATAAATCTGTAGAGAAATGTGCAATCCACAAACATACACACATACATACGTACACATTTCTCATATTTTTAATGAAATATTCTTTTCGTTTTGGTGATTTATTAAACAAATATTTGAGCGATAAAATTGATGAAAAATACCACAGATCCAGAAAGGGGAGCAAACGGCACACAGCAAACGGCAAACAGCAAAAATTGTTGTAATAAATTCTGGCTAAAAATATACATTTTTTGGCCAGAACTATCTGTATCTATGAGATGCGTGTATCAGGCCTCAACGGAAAAATGTTGGCAGCTTTTCGGGCTTTACAACATTAAAAAACTGAGCAAAATGGGCAAAAGATATATAGTATGTGCATACATATACATATATTCGAAATGTTTTTTGGCCCGTTGCTCGGCCTTTTTTATGTTTTTTTTTTGTTATATTTTTTTTTGTTTTTTTGGCGCTCTGCTAAATTTAGCGAGGAAATATTTGTGGCCCAAAGAGAGCAGCACTGATGCTGCTGCTGCTACTGCTGCTGCTACTTATGCAATGCAATGTGTGGGGGATATTTTTGGGGGCTGCCCTAGCAATTTAATTGCCTGTTGAGGAGGGGGAACACGGTACCCAGCAAGTGTCAAAGACCCTGTGACCGAATGCCCAGCAGACTCTGGCATATCGAATGAGTAAGAAATAAGAAATAAGAAATAAAATATCAAATGAGAAATCGCTGACAACTTGGCAACACTTTCATCCATCGTCTGTGGATGAACTGCTTCATTGCGTTCAATTAGATGCCAGACACACGACGACACTCGGAATCGCAATCTTCAGAATTGACGGGAATGCATATACATATATGTACATACATATGTCTATATATGTTTATAACATATTTTATGAGCAATTTGAACATGAAAATCTTGATAAATCGAAAGAAATTAATATTCAATTGAATCCAAGCTGAACGTCCTCCAATATCTCCATCAAATTTCTGAAATATCAACGATTTTAGAAAGGGTGCAACATAAATGCCTCAAAAAGAAACAATTTAAAATCAAACCGATTTCCGATGGAACCCTCAAAGTTCTTACTGGATATGGACTTAGCCCATTATTCATTTATGTAAAAAAATGCATAAACATTAAATATTGCCCCTTGAGAGTCATCCCTTGTTTCCTGTTCTACTCGTAAAAAGCATTTAAATAAATTGCATATAAAATGCCCAACCCACAAGACAGATGGCGTTTTCTTTTCTTTTTTGTTTTTTGTTTTTTGTTTTTTTCTTTCTTTTTAGTTGCCAAATTAACGTGGCATAGACTTGCAGCACAGACTGTCGCCGGGCCGTCATTGTCGCTCTTCTGTTCGACTGCTGCCAACTGCCTTCGTTGCCACTGCCTCTGCCGCGGCCTCTGCCACTGCCTCTGCCTCTGCTGATGAGTCAGACAGCAGTACCGTGCCCATCTCCCCTCCCCCTCATCGCAAGATCCAATCTCATTCCCCCAATGCTAGTCTCGCACGTCGCTTGCCTCTTGCCACCAGCCAAGTGGTAGCCCCCCGTCTTCCTTTGCTCGCATGCTAGTGGTAGCCGCCCCACCCCACCCCGCCACGTCTCGTGTCTCTGTCTCTGTTTCAGTCAGCATTTTGCATTTTAATTTTCATTTGTGCATTTGACTGTGAAAATCGTTTTTCTATACGCCATACAAAAAAAAAAATCAACAAAGAGGGAGGGGTTGAACGTCAAACGTCTCGACTTTGAGATACCTCTGGTATTTAAATATTCAATAAATAAATAAACTAATTTTTTATAAATTTTTTTCCAATTTTCAACAAATTTATACGGTATCCAGTAGGTAGGCTTGCAACATACCCCTTTGCTCTTTGATTAGTACAGGGTATCAGACACCAATGGGAGCCCATAATAGAACTGCAGGGTTTCCTCCATTTTGCCTAACTTTTTTTGCCTTTTGTCCTTTTGATTTTTGTTTTTGGAACACTCGCTTTTCCATGGCCTTTTTATTTGAAGTGTTTTGCATCAAACTTAGTTTCTCGCTTTCTGCCACTGCTGCTGCTGCACGTGCTTTGGTGATGCAACTGATGCCAGAGCGACACACGCTGCCAGAATTGATTATTCAGATACATATGCATACAGATATTTCGTATGAGCTGTACAAATGTTTGACTGCTCAAATTGGCAGCAGGCTAAAGCCAATTGCCAATTGAACTGACTGCTGGCTGTGCTAATTGTTAAGCCAACACGCAACAAACAGACACAGGGAGAGAGAGAGGGAGGCTGAGAAAGAGGGAGAGAGAGCCAAAGCCAAAGCTAAAGCACAAACCGAATTGAAACGAGCGTTAAATGCCTAGCAAAATAGACACAAGCTCGTACTTTTCCTAGTAAAATGCACAAACAAGTGCTGCCTGTTGGCAGCAAAATAAAAAGCGAAGGGGAAAATTACATAAACGAATCAATGGTCGGTCTGAAAAAACTCTGTTTGAGAGTGTCGAGAGTACAGTGGAAGCTGCCTAGAAACATATAAATTGCACCTACTAATTGTTGCATACATATATCTTTGGCAATGCAACAGTTTTCATCAACTTCTTCTCAGAATCTTAGCAACCTCCCTGGAAAGGGTAGCAGTAGCAGAAAATTCAGTTTAAAGGTCTTTATAGTGACTGCAAGCCAAAGCAAGTTTTTCTTCTGCTTTTAAGGGGAACCCCCGAAAATGTAACTTATCGATGACCTCAAACAATTTTTATTAAGTCCCACAGCCACACTTAAGGGGCTAATCACACACTCTCTTCACTCTCCACTCTCCACACCCCACTCGACATTCACCCATTGAGTTTTCCTAGAAATTTGGTGTTTATTCGTCTTCGACGATTCTTGACAATGGCCCATCGTTCATGCTCATTCCACTCCATTCCATTCAGTCAACAGTCCATACACTTTTCAAGTTCATTGCCATTTATGTTTGCTGATTAAGCGCGAAAAATAATGATAAGATTGTGTGGGCCATCAATTGGTGATATAACCAAAGTGTGCTTGTTTGGCCAACGGAGCGGAGGACAGACTGTACCTGTGCAAATTGCAGTCAGTTGGCAAAAGCAAAAGCAAAAGCAAAAGCAGAGGCAGAAAAGCAATTCTGCGCCAGACAATGCGACGACAGTGTGTCAAACAGCAGGCAGCAGGCAGCAACATACGAGTGTGGCAGCAGCAGCAGGCAGAAACTAACTGCCATTGCAGCCAGTTATTGTCATTGTCGCCGCAGCCGTCGCAGCCGCCGCCTTGTGTTGGCCAGTCCCTGAGGCGTTGCACGCTCCAGTAGTGA
Organism: Drosophila athabasca; assembly: GCA_008121215.1. Taxonomy (NCBI): domain Eukaryota; kingdom Metazoa; phylum Arthropoda; class Insecta; order Diptera; family Drosophilidae; genus Drosophila; species Drosophila athabasca. Next base: position 59,403,897 of record CM017796.1, on the reverse strand, counting down.
CATCATCATCATCGTCATCAACGGGTTGCGACTCGGGCCAAAAGGCAATTAAATCTAATGCGTCTGCCAGATTTCAGATCTTCTCTCGTTGCAGCCAAAGCAGCAGTCTCCCTGGCAGTCTGGGGGATGGGGGATTCATGTCTCTGGCTTTTAAGCAATTTAATGACTAGACACATTTGTTGGCCATTTCCATACACACACACACACACACACACACATGTGCCGCTTGGCATTTGATTGATGCATTTTCACGAGCCAGTTTGGGTGGGTGGCAATGTGCTCGTAATTGTTTTTAAATAGCCACAAAATATACTGTCCGAGGCCCCAAACTGCAAGCTATAGAAAGTCTCCTCCGCCTCCTCCTGCACTCCGGCATCGGGTGCATTCATTAACTTATTTATTATTACTTTTATATTTTCTGCGGCTTAGAGCCCCACAAACACACATAGACACACACACACACACACACCCCTCCCCACTGGTTGGCTGGTTGGCAGCAGCTGAGTAAACTTTTCCCGGCTCGCCGGCTGGCCGGGCCGCGGGTCGCGGCGCTTAACACTTAATTAATGCATATTTAACCGTCGGGCAATTTTGAAGCTGGCTAATTACAAGACTCTTTTCGCCCCCGAGGGCGTTGCTTCGATTGGCTTCGCCGGAGGAGGGGTGTCGGTGTGTCGGTGTCTCAGTGTTAATTTAAATAAACGACTTCTTTTTCTCTTTTTTTTTTTATTTGTTGCACGCAAGCTTAACCCTCTACTGAATGTTAACAGCCAAAAAAAAAAACAGAAAACAGCCTGGAGGCATAGACAGAGGGTGCTACTCTCCCGTGACTCTGGAGGGACACGGAGGGTCTTTCTGTCCTCAAAACAAACAAAAAACGCGCTGTAAAATATACAAAATGATCACTTTATTATAATTATTATACTGCTGGCCCACCACGTTTTTGCCTTATCAGCGGTATTTTCTTTTCTGGCCTGGCCTGGGCCTGTGTTAAGATGATTACTTGTGTTTCTGCCGCAACATTTACTGAAATGCCATAATTTTGTACCTAATTTATTGTCAAGACAAAAAGAAAAGTAAAAACAAAGTGACATCAGAGTGTCATGAACCCTTTTTTTGGTATGTTCGGAATGGACATGGTTTGACGGATGTTCTGGGGGGTTCCAACGTTTAAATGTTTCTTCTTTAATGGAGTCGAAAGCAACTAACTGATGGCCTTCTTTGGTAGTTTTTTCGAGGTTTGACTTTGGCTTTCTTTTGCTACTTTTGCTCATATTTCAATCAAGTTTATCCAAAAACTCAAATGACCAAGATACATATTCCCGTTTCAAACCAAAAAGATTGCCCCAACATGAGTCTCGACTGTTAATTATAGCCTCTGGCCTAAAAGAGTTAATGAAAAGCATATAAATATTAGAGCCTAATGAAGTTAAACCAACTAATTGATTAATGTTAGGAAATCCACGGATTTTCTTTTATTTCATCATTCAGTAAGTCCAAAAACTGAAGCTTACTTTCTTTCTCAAACAGTTAAGTTTGGAAGGCCCTATCGATGAGGCGGGACTTGCGGTGCCGCCACTCTGCCCCCTTGGCAAATTATTAACAGCAACTATTTAATTTTTTATGATGTCATATGGCCGCCACGCTAGCCTCCCCACAAATCATGACTATCTTTTCGTATATCTGGGGAATATCTGAGGGGGGATATGTGTGTGTGTGCCGAATACTTATAAGGACACATGTACATATGCACATGACACATGGGGCAATGTCTCGTTTTCTTTGCCGGACAATTTCGTGACAATTTATTGGACAGATCAATGACAACGAATATGGCCAAATGCAATTGGTTGGACCCCAACCAGCCAATGCATTTGGCATCAGTTTTGGCCCAAAAACTACTTTCGGGTTTCTCTCTCACTCTCCCGCTCTCCCGCTCTCTGTCTCGCTCGCTCGCTCGCTCGCTCTCGTTCAAACAGATATTTCTTTGACAAGCGCTAAAAAAAAACAAACACAAAAAAATCACAACAAACGCTAATGTCAATGTTTTTGTTGTGGCTTTGTCTGTTCGCCGTTTGCTTTTGTTGCTGCTTTTGTTGTTTTTATTGTTGGCTAATTCTGAGATTGCAGAATTGAGAAATTGACAATCGAAGTTTTGTCGGTGCGCTGTGCTGTGCTGTGCTCTGCTGTTGTTTTGTTTTTTATGTGTTTAGGATTGGGATTTTGGCTTTGTTTGGCGGCTGACCAAAATGGTCATAATGCAAAATGTCAAATGCAAGTCAGGCTACAAAATAGACTGAAAGAAATAAATGGTATCAATGGATTCGGGGAAGATTCCCCAATTTAGGAGTGTATTCATTGTATACTCTCTTATGCTGCTTCGCATGATTATCATCAGATATCTCTTATACTCGCTCTTCTATTCACATTTATTCTGATTTGTGTACTCATTAATATAGTGACTATTATAGTTAGTTCTCTTTAATACTAGATCACACTCGTTGAATGCTAAGATGCAACGTTGATTCGCATTACAAAATATACTTATACAGAGTAGTAGTAGAGTAGAGTAGAGTATACTATCAATGGAATTGTGGTATAAAATTATAAGATTATGAAGAGAACTCATTGAAGCTTTTCTGCAGTATAAAAGCTATGCTACTAAACCATTCACCAATGCAACAATTATTTCACTGATTAAGCTCGATAGCTTAGATCAGCGGTTCCACAATATACCTATTCAGCAACTCTTCTATTCAGTATCTGAACAATTCAACAACTCTTCTATTCAGTATCTCAACAATTTAACAACTCTACTATTCAATATCTCAACAATTCAACAACTCTACTATTCAATATCTCAACAATTCAACAACGCTTCTATTCAATATCTTAACAATTCAACAACTTTCTTCTCCTATCAAATATTTCAATAATACACCAACACAACAGCGAAGATATTCAACAGCACATATAAGCAAAAAACATTATGGTAATTAACCAACACAAAAGTATTCACTTCAGTATTCATTCACGAAATTCATTCAATTTAAGCGAACAATCTCTTGTGTTTCATTTAAATCAATTAAAATTAGATGGATTCAACTACGTATATTCTATGCAAATGTATCTTTTAAACGCAATAATGGATGTGCCCCATTTCAAAATGAAATTTTTCTTTGGTTCACGAAACTTGTTTAAATATCAGGCACACACACACACGCACACACACACACACACACTCTTTTATATGCAAAAATAACTATGAAATAAATCGCAATCAGCCTTCGGGTTTGATTTCTAGTCGTTCTAGTCGTTTCATCTTTTCACCCAAGACAATTTATGGTCTGTGACCAAGTTTCTGTCTGTCCGCCTGTCTGTGTGTCTGTCTGTGTGTCTGTCCGTCTGTCTGTGTGTCTGTCTATCTGTTTTTCTCTCCGTTTGTTTCTTGTGGGTTGTCATCGTCATCCTTTTAAAGCTGCTTATGCGATCGGTGGGGCAGGCACCACGCCTCACTACAAGCAACAGGCGCACAGCAGAGAGATCAACCACTCGACGACAACTTAATTTGCACCGCTCTTCTTGGCGGCTCTTGGTGGCTCTTGGCATAGCTCATATTACACGCACCGTCTGCCGTTGTTATGTCGCCGTTTTGTTGCTGCTGTTGTTGTTGTTGTTGTTGTTGTTGCTGGGTTGCCTTTGCCTTTGCCTTTGCCAACAGGGTCTCTCGGCTTGTCTCGTCTCCGTCTCCGTCTCCTCTCCCTCATGTCGAACTCATGCACAATTAGTCACTTGCAAGTCAATTAAGTTCCCAGCGCGCCAACCACAACAAACGCCAGGCTCCCTCCTTCCCCATCGCAAACCGTTTGGGTGATGATGAGAGAGAGAGAGGTACACACACACACTTGGATACCTGTGGCACCACCGTCTGGGACTGGGTACTGGAGACTAGGGACAGGCACTCGGGAATACCCATACAGTCCAATCTCTGACGCTGGGGCTGGGACCGGGACTGGGACTGGGGCTGGGGCTTCACTCATTTGCAGTAAAAAGCAATGACAATGACGGCGACAACGACAACGACATTGCGACAAGAGAAAATTAAAGACAAAACGTCAGAGACACGACCATAGACACGGAGTACCGTACCGCACCGCACCGCAAAAAGAAAGAGAGAGAGAGAGAGAGAGAGAGGGAGGTAGTGAGAGAAGGCTAAAAGTAAAACAAAAACCGTATTATTAACGCCTCATTAAACTTTTAACGATTTGAAATTACAGACTTTGGTGCTGGTTGCAGCTAATGAATACAAATTAGCCGCAAAATGGAAGACAGACGTGTGTATGCGTGCGTGTGTGTGTGTGTGTGTACGGATTGAGTGTCAGAGATTAAGATACAATTGCGGATTGACAGGGGAGGCGGCGACTACGACCTCATGGAAGGTTTACCTTTAGCTATGGAATAACGACAAACGGATATAGGAATATTAGGTAGTTATGTATACCTACAAATGGATGTATTTTGGGGAAAATGGGTAATAATTGGTGTTTATTTGTAGATGTAGATGCTCAAAGAAAGAAAGAAGATCATTGGGAGAGGTTAAGTACCAAAAGGATGAAGTTCTGTTGGAACGGGGACATGTGCCAGGCGAAGGCTCCTGCTGACACGTTTAAGCAGGTCTTCAGAAGTCGGACAGCGGTGTTCACATGGCACAGCAGTTATTGACATTTGGAAACCCCCTACCGCTCCCCCTCCCCCTCTTCGATTGAGTAGTTTTTGTTGTTTGTTCGGTTAATCTTTTAATTCACTTTTTCCTCGCATATATGTATCTGTATCTGTATCTATGTATCTGTACACTTGTCAGATGCAAATGAGTTTCGGACACGACTCCGAAACGAGACAGGTCAGGGCGCTCGATCTGATATATCACGACTTTGACTTTCCGAGGCGAAACGCTCGAACCAAAAAAGCTGCTCACCAAATGAATATTCAAATGTACCCACGAATACGTCTACGAATGCGAATGCGAATACAAATACAAATAGTTTTTATTTATATTTTAGTCAGAAAAATACATTTATTCGTTTAAAATATTTGACATTCCTCTTTCGTTGACTGGGGGTCTCTTTTATTGTTATTGTTCTTGTTCCCGCTGTTCGCATGGAAAATTAAATATATATAATTAACAAATAAATTGCTTCCGTTGACGTTTATGATGTGACAGAATTTTCAAAAAAAAAAAAAAAAAAAACACACACAAAAGACGAAATTGAATGGAACCTCCAAAAAACTATTTCTCCGACACGTTCTGTAGATGTTTTAATAATTTATTGTTTTCCCCAGAGGAAAATCTCCACAAATCTCTGCGTTTTATGGCTCATAAAATGCTATAGAAAATACAACAAATACAAATATACAAACATACATATGTACATATACATTTATGAAATATTGATTCAAATTAAAGACTCAACCTATAAAATGCGGGCGTTTTGCCATAAATTGTATAAAATATACGAATAATATTATTGAATAAACCTGTTTCATAAATAGAACGATAAACAATCGAATCATAAAAAAACAACAAACTGGAAAAACTATAAAGTATATTTTGCCATAGACCATAGCGGCTGAATATTAGAAAATTTGATTGAAAATCTAACAAGAAAAGTGTATTATTTAGTCGTTTGATTTGATCGACATACGTAATATGATTATAACGGAATTCATTTACCCATAGAATGGTATTTACATAAATATTCTACAATATTTATTCATTGCATTTGGTGCATTTCTTGTACGGATTTGGTGGATTTTACGTATTTATTATGCAAACAAATTCCCAATCAATTTTTGTTGTGTTTTGTTCTCTGTTTTGTGCTGTTTTCATTCTTTGATCACTTTTTGTGGCAATTTTCGATTTCTGACATAACTTTTCTAAAAGAGAAAAATAAACGAAACGAGTCTCTCGCACGCTTGGCGGCGGCCTCTTCTTTTTTTTTTGTTTTTGGGTCTCTTATATTTTGGCTGCCCTTCTTCTTCATGTTTTTGTTGTCGGACGATTTAATATCAAAGCGTTTGCCGCCACAGTGCAAATACATAGAAATATATAGTATGCACATATAGTAAATGGTATGGTGTGTGTGTGTGCGTGTGTGTGTGTGTCTGTGCGGCCACGCCTCCACTCTGGCGTGTCTGTCTTCCGCTTTGTTTTTGGCAGAACACAAAAGTTAAATTGTTCGAAACATGATGGAATTGTGAATGCCAAAAGAGAGGTTATCAAATGCAGAAAGTATCTTACATATATATACATACATACATACATATGTACATATATGTATTACCCAGAAATCTTTTATGTTTTCGGTCTAAATGATGATCAAACGCTGCTTGAGAATTACAGCAAAATGTTTGCACTTTACAGTTTCACAGTCACAGATGGTTCAAATTAAAGTCTGAGATTCTTTTCAGAGGTGCTAAAAACCACCGAGTGATACGAGTGATTCAAATGCATTTTGCAGTAAGAAATGTTGGTATTTCTCTGCAGAAAATCTTTGCCCCAGTCAATTTCTAAACAAATCCAAATCAAAATTTGCAATGCAATACTTCCAAAATAATAAAAAAAAAAACCATAAAAAAAATGAACAATAGAAATTGTCAAACTGCGAGAAAAGCTCGTAAATTTATGCAAACCAAGAGCCAAGAGCAGCCGCTCGCGATAAGCCGAATCTCCGAAATTGGTGTCTCCTCTGGGCTTTCAGTCTCTGTTTTTGGGGATGTATCTTGTATCTGTATCTGTATCTGGCATGTGTGGGTGCGTGTTGTATCCACGATTACCATTAAGACACGATGCGAGTGAGACAATCTCTAACCGCAACTGGTTTTATGGGTCTCTGGGGTTTTTTTGTGTGTGTTTTTTTTGGGACATTTTGTCGAAAATAGATTTCATTTTTATTGAAATTATGACATTCATCTTAATTTCGCGCTATCGCATAACTTATTGATTTTTATTAATTTCTCTCTCTCTCTCTCTCCCTCTCTGTCTTTGCAGGTGTGTATTGTATCTAACCGCAAGGCAACAGCAACAATATCAACCCGAACGAATGAACAGGTTTCCGGCTGCGCATTCAAAATGAGAATAAAAGATGTACATCTACATCTACATCTCTCTACGCATCATCGCATCGTTAGAGCGAAAAGACAATTTGCTGACTCGAGCAACTCATTAAAACGCTGCACAAAACGTTGCACAAGTGAACTTGACAGCTAACGAAGGTCCTTCGGCGTGTCAGTCAGGGTCCTGGCTGCAGCTTTAGCTTCAGCTGCAGCTTCAGACTCCGCCCGAATGAATGACCCACAAAGTTGCTGAAGTACTCAAGTACTTCGGAGGACAGTGGTTTTCCTCAGGTTTGAGAATGACACTTTGAGTAGCTTTGAAAGCTAAATCAAAATGGAGTATCTTCAGCTGGTTATAGGGGAAAATGGAAGATATTGCAAACACTACAAGAACATATGAATTAAGGGGGGATACAATTAATCAAAATATAAGTTTGAAAGCCTCCAACACGCGGAATATATTAAGAAAAGCTGAAAAGACCGAGGGGCTCTGCTGTATAGCGCGTGATCGAGGGTAAACGAAAAGGAAAACGATCTTCTTGTGGAAGTATATTAAGGACAAAGACATATATGTACATATGTATATGCAAACGATATAAACCATAAAGAGATTAAGGAACACCCCTAAATATATCAAAAAATACAGTATCTTTTGTTCCGCTTCGCAGAGAATAACTGAACAAATTCTATTTTGAATCTATTTAATCTTCTATGTACAATCTTATCTTATGAACAGCAATTTTCACACCACTTTTCAGTGCACTTTTCCATTTCGTGAAATATATATTAAATCATCCTTAAAGGCGGGCAGCCTCCTCCCTCTCCGCCTCCCTCCGCCACAGCTGCATCTAGCATCGAAGAGGAGAGATGCTGTCGTCAGGCCTCATTGCAGCAGCTGTCACATGAGGAATTCCTTGCGCTCAGCCGTGCTCTTCTATGCACATATCTCCTCTCCCATTCTCGTTTTGTAATTCAATTAAAGGGAAACAAAACTGCAAGTGTGTCATTAATTTTGAGGCAAGCGAAGGCAAGACCTCCCTCCTTTTGTGGCATATGCAGATCCCATGGCCGCGCACATCCATAGATCCCATGCACATGCCACTGAAGCTGTCATTAATCTTTCGACAGCTCTGTCTCTGTCTCTGTCCCTCCCTCCCCCGCCTACGACTATGGCTATGGCTATAGCTTTTGGTCTCTGCTGAAAATCATTTTCAATGGCAAGGCTTTGTGCTGCTGCTGCTGCTGCTGCTGTTGCCTTTTGTCTAATGATCGCGTGCAGTTTTTCCACATGTTCCAGCCATCTCGTATATCATATTTATGCCAAACCATTTCTATATACACATTCATATATCGGAACAGACAGGCGCAGAGGAGGGAGATATAGAGAGAGGGATTGCCAGATGTAGAATTATGTCATTTGATTAATGTTTCCACATGTCATGGCATTATAGAAGTGCTTTAATCATTGCAGCAACAGCACCAGCAGCAGCAACTGGGGAAATCGCTGATATTGTGGGTGTGGTTGTGGGTGTACTGCTCCCCCACCCTCTCGGATTAGCACAGGGAATCGAACCCCCTTTTGATTGAATTTTAATCACAATTTATTCATTGCATTCATTCCGCCAAAAGGCCAATAGTACGACGAGTATATGCCACCCACCAAGCTGGCAAGCCAGCCGCCTCTACTCTACTCCGCGGAAAGTGTGGCAATTGAATGCGAAATTTGAATAAATGCATAAGCAAATTACTGGCAACGGGGAAAAACAGGAAAGACAACAACAAAACAAAGCCCAAGCCAAGCCAAGCAAAAGAAAAATCTGTAACAGAAGTGTTGAGATCGCACTAATTACATGTCAACGCAAAGACAGAAAGAGACCGACACAGAGACAGACACACACGTTGCCCCAGCGGCAACAACGGCAACAGCCATAGAGCCATAGAGCCATAGAGCCACAGAGGCAACGACTTTGAGGCAAACGCCAACACCTTGGCGCATAAATTTATGAACAAACGACGCATGTCACTGAAAGTGAAAAGCCAGCCCCCCTTAACACCTCCCCTCCTCTCTCTCGCTCTCTCTCTCTCTCACTGTTGCATGCTTCGACTATGGCTACGGAGTATGGAAATATGTTGCATGTGGAGCGACGACGGCAGCAGCCAGTGACTCAAATAGTGTCAAATATGAAATTTATGTGAGCAAATGAGCGACAGACGACTGAAGGCAAGAGGGTTGTGTGTGTGTGTGTGTGTGTGTGTGTGAGGGAGGGGGTAGAGGGGGGAACACTTGTGCGTGTGGCACACAGAGCGCAGGCGTAGCCACCCGTTTTTGGAGGAATGAAAGAAAATGGGAGAAAGATATCAATTTAAGTGATGGATTAACCATCGAACATTGTTCTTCGTTCTTCTTCGATTGGGGTTTGATTGGATTGATTTAGAGGATTTCCTTTGTAATTTTGGAGACCTACTTTCTCTTAAGATCCCACAGAGAGTGCACATCATTTGGGGTTAGCAAATGGCAATCGAGCAATGAGAGTTGTCATCTTAGAATCGTCTTATTGTCATCTTCTTATATCCCTCCTGAACTCCCAATAAGTGTGTTAAATTTCCATGTAATTCGTTCCACTCGTACACTGTATATGCCTCTTATATGCCTCCAGGCACAGGCACTGGCACAGGCATCATGCCACGCAGCAACAAGACACTAAACCAGGCTTAATTTCAATGCACTTGGCCAATTATCGGAATGGCGGCATATAATTTTCAATTTAATAGCTTCATCATCGCGATTCGCAAGCCAGTTTTCCCAGCCAGCGGCCCACAGCGGACGACTGTCTGCGGACTGTCATTCCCCTCCCCGAACACCTCCCCGTACACCACGAACCCCCTGGAGCCCCATTCCCATTCCGCTTTCGCCCCTCTGCAGAAACTTAAGTGCAAACTGCTGTTGAGCAAAGCTGTTGACAATATTTCTGCGTTGTATTTTGTATTTTTTGTATTATTTTTTATTATGTATGTATGTTTGTTTGTGTGTGTAACTACTTTTTTGAAGGCACTGTGGTAACGCCTCTCCTTCGCACCTCATTAGAGATACGAACGACGATGATTGCAACATGTTTCTGTGTGCTGTGTGTTTTTCTTTTGGGGCGTGGGCCGATCAGGCGGCCATGCCACACAACACACAATTTGTTGTGTGTGCGAGCTTATTGATTTCGATTCGAGACTCCTGCCTGCCTGCCTGCCCCTAAGGCGCACAGAGACTGTTGAATGACAGCCCAGACTCTGCGGCATAGAGTCGTCTGTGTGTGTGTGTGCTGCATTATGCATTCAGGGGTAGTATCCCTCTCCCTCCCTCTCTCTCCTCTCTGCCAGAGGTTCACATAAATTTGTAATTACGTATACGCCATGTAGGTGCCTTAAGATAATTTTTTTTGTTTTTCTTTTTGTTTCTACTGTATTTTTCTTGGTTTTTGTCAGTAGTCTGAGGTTGCTGTTGTTGTCTTCAATTAGGCAGCCAGCACTTCCTTATAAAGTTTTTTTTTCCTGGCCAATTTTGGGACCGTAATTTATGCGGTTTTTTTCTGTGTGCGTCAGAGTTCTCCCTTGGGGAAAACAGACAGAAATATACAGCAACAGCAACAGTTACAGATACAGATACTTTTTTTTTGAAATTACAACCAGAGTGAAAGTTGCCACAGTTTGTAGCAGCAGCAGCAACAGCAGTTGGTTTCGAGGTATATTTAGAGGGAGGTCTCGTACTGTGTTTTTGTTTGCTTGCAATTAAAATCGCATTAAAGGGACGGGACATTTCCCACGATTTCCCATTGATTAGCTCAGCAGCAAACGAGTGAATACTGCAGTGAATACTCTCGGAAAGTACATGAATATTTCTCTATATTTATGGACTGTCATTAATCAAAGTACCCTTGAACCGCCGCATGGCATGGCATGGCATGGCGTGGCATGCGGCGTGGCATAGTTGGTTTTTGGAGAGAGAGAGAGCGAGACCTTGTCACATGTTAAATATAGAACAGAAACAACAGAGAGAAAAACAACTACAAGTTAACATTTCAAACATATTCGTAATTGACAGCAGCCGCGAGGAGAGGAGAGGAGGGAGCAGGGAACAGGGAACAAAGAAACAAAAGCAGTGGGGCAAACGTGTGTGGGCGGTTGTTGTGCATTGCTCAATGTTCCACAGAGGGAGAGAGAGACAGTGGCACACAAAAGTGTGTCGACAAACGACAAACATTTAATAAACATAAATAGGCAAATACTCGCACAACAAATGAATGTATCTATGAGTGTGCGTGTGACACTCATTGAATGAATATGCAACGACACGATTGTCTGTCTGACTATCTGTCTATCTGTCTGAATGACTGCATGACAGAGCCATTGACTGACTGACTGACTGACTGACTGCCGCATGGACGGACGGATGGACTGACGCATGTTACCCACATGGGACGTGTGCTACATATTTTCACAAATATTTCAACGACAAGCAATATGGAGAGAGAGCGAAAATATTTGCATTCATAAAAAAAGGAAAAACCATTAAAAAAAAACATGAAAATAAATATGGCAAAAAATGCATTTCTGCATTCGAAAAGCTCTTAAATTAATGATTGGATGGATGGGAGGAGGAGAAGGGGGAGGAGGAGGTAGCGCCGGAGTGCACTATAGAAATAATGGAATTGTTTAAGCGAAAAGTTTTCACTTAACAGAAAAGTTTTGCAGAGAGAGGGAGAGAGAGATATTTAGCTGAAAACTGAGTGGGAAAGAGTGGAATTGATAGTGTCATATGTATCTTCGAGATTATAATCGAAATGTGAGGCCTAAGCCCAACAATTGATCTGGCTAGATCGAACATGTTTGAGGCCCGAAATGTTCGCTCCGTGAATATCGAGCAGTTTGGATATCTACATACATATGTATATGTATCTATTCAATCGAATCATTAAAATTCCCACAACAGATTGTTCTACTGATTGTACTTTCATATCTTTGGAACGTATCTACGTATCTTGTATCACATATCTGCCTTGTAGGATCGGTTGTTAGGAATTTTAATGAACTGTTGATCATTATTCCACTTACGACAACGACCAGCCTTCACGTTTCTCTGTCTATCTTTCTATTTTGTGTTCTGGGTGCCATAGACACACATACTTATGTATGTATCCCATAGATACATAACTTGGAATCACATGTAAATACTGGCGTATCTATTCATCTAACGATTCATTTGTCCGCAAGTTGAATCTGTCAAAACAATCCATCAACTTTTGCTCCTATCGTTAGTGTCGATCTGTGATCTTGTGTCTTGCAAATATCTTTAGAGTTGAGCTCGGAATGCATTATCTTTTGTTGTCGTTCCCTGAACCAAGTCTTCTGGAATCTTTGAGAATTTCTGATGCTAAGACTCTCATTTAAGAATTCGTTTGATCATTTTTTCAACCGAAATTCCTCGATTGTTAACGTCTTAGCCTTTGCCGTTGATTATCCTAAAACATCTTCAAAATTACACATTACAATGCGCATTCATCATTTATTTATAATTTATTTGATGTGCAAAGCCCCCCCCTCCCTTGCGGGATGTTCGAGTATTTTCCTCCTAAAAATAGCGCACTGCTTAAGCATTCAAATTCCCCCAAGTACTCGCCTCGCATTAGCTCTTCGCCTGTGTCTGTGTGTGTGTGCATGTGCCTCCGCCTAACACCACCAACCCCCTGGAAAACCTTCTAAACTTTTGGCTTGAATTGAACCAATTTTCCCTGCCTTTCCTGCCGCGATGGTAGGGGAGGGGCAGATGGAGGTGCAGACAGAGGCAGAGGCGGGGGCAGAGAGACCGAGGGTCTTCCTTCCAGCATGCATTATTCATTCCATTGTACTTTGGATGCCATGCATATAAAGTGAGGGAAGAGCGAAAAAAAAAAAGTTCCTTGAATTTAGCTCGCGATTTTTAAGTAAAGACGACTATTCTGCTATACATATTTCCATGAATGAATGAATGAATGGCATATGAGTGTCAGAAGTACGAGTATGAGTGTACGAAAGTGCACATGTGTGCATGTGTGTGTGTGTGCGGGTGTAATTATTTCCTTGAAATGAAACAGATCTGGAGATCTGGAAAACGTGTGCACATATAAGAAATATTTCCCACTGATTCTCAAAAGAATCCAAGAAACAATGACGTCAAACGCCTCTTCTACCCTCCAGTGAGTGATAAATAAACACACAAAAAGAAAAGAAAGAACCACGTGAATTATCAAAATTCTAAATGAAATGAAACAAAACAAAAATCGCAAAAGACGCAGAAACGAGGCGAGAAAATACTCGTTTTGTACGCGCATGTAGCGGAGGGGGGAACGGCGAACGGGGGACGGGAATCGGGGAAAATCATTGTGGAAAAACTTGGCAAATTTTCTATGCCCCAAAGCGACCTACGTGAGCAGCAAATCGAATGAGAACCAGAACCACAGTCTAAGAAGTGTTTGCTTGAGCAAATGAATAAGTGAAACAATGATTGAGTGGGTGAGTGAGTGAGTGAATGAATGATTGACTAGTCGGATTGGTAAGACACAAGGTGGCAAACCATGAAACCCCAAAACAGCATACAGAATACAGAAAGTGGGGGTACGTACTGCCTAACCTGTGGGATAACCTGTAGGATACCCCTTGAATATTCTATGTTTCCTATCGAAACGAAACGAATGTATCCTTTCGCTTATGGGAATGACTGCACCAAAGCATAAAGAGAGCAAAGAGATGTTTCTGTATCAGCTTTGGTATATAAGGTTTCTAGTCTGATTGAATAGAATAGGAATACAGGAATATATTTCTTGAATATGAAACCGTGCGTTTAAAATGCTTCCTATAATAGATACAACCTGTACATACCCACGCAGATCTATAGTTCCCACAGAAAGTGTCGATATTGTGGTTCTATTCCTGAATATATCTACTTTATAGCTTTCCCTCTGCAAAGGGTATCCACAGATCTATTGGGAAAGCCAAGAGCAGAGGAAAATCAAAACCTCTGGCATTGTTTGTACTCACCCGCGCTCTTTCCCCGCCTGCTCCCCCGCCTGCTCCCTTGGCGGCTTCTTTTGTTTGGCTTTTTGTTTGCTTTGCGGCTTTAACGCCAAAACTCAATATTTATTCTTTTCGATTTACCCTTTCCTTGTTCCCCTGCCCCCCAGCCCCCCTGCCCGCTGCCACTCTGCCCCTTTCCGTGTGTGCCCCCCTGCAGCGTGTATCCGCATTAATGCCTGATTTTTATGGCGAAAGCGTACAAGCGTACGCTTGCTCTTGGTCCTCCCTTGGTCCTCCCACCGCCTGCCCTCCCGCCATCTCCTGCTGCCTGCTGCCTGCTGCCTGCCTGCCTGGCTGTCTGTTTGTGGGCGTAATTGAAAATCTCCAGCGCTTCAAATGGCCCACAACTAAATTTTGTGAGGCAACTATTTAGTGCCGCTTCAGTCTATTGTGGTTGAACCGATAAATCGCTGGCCCTGCAGGCTCACCAGGCCCTCTGATCCGTACAGATGAGAGAGAGACAGAGAGAGAGAGAGAGGGAGAGAGAGAGAGGAAGACGAGGTCCCTGTGTACCATGCGGCGTATGCGCAATTTGTGGAGGTCTGTTGCTGCTGCTGCTGCTGCATTTGTGGATGGTGATGTTGCCTTCTGCTGCGCTGCTGCCAATCCTTGTGGCAGTTCGAAATAAAACTGTCGAAAAAAAGACTTGCGGGCATTTGCCAAATACCACTTGCAACCCCAACACACAAAACCAGGCTAAAAGCTCAATGGTTAGTATGTACAATCTGTGAGAGTAGATTGCCGCTGCTACTGCTGTATCTGTATCTGTTTCTGTATTTGTATCTCCCCCTTTAGGCAAATATTGAACCTTTGAACACGTTGCCGAGCAAATTGCAGTTTTATTGTCGCACCTTTTTGGCACTGTCTGGAGACCCTACCTTTCCAGAGAGGGTTATATATTCTTTAGGTATATATTTGCACAACTTTTAGCTGCTCGTAAATTATGATTAGCGTCTATCATCCGCTGAAGTATAATCGAAATATGTATTTGCCCTTCAAATGGGTGCTAGAAATGAGCAGTTTGTACTCGAACGAAGGGTTCTTCAGTTTGTTTAACCTCTTGGTGGGAGATTGAACTTTATTTTGGCTGAGAATATCAGGGTTACCATCTGCCAAACAACTGCAGAAGATATCTCAGTGGGTAAGCTGTGGACTGGTTCCCCCCAGAGGCTCTTTGCCAAATGGTTTGGGGTTTCAATTGAGCTTACTGTGTCGATTTGATCTTTATTATCTATGCCTCATTCCCTTCCTGCTCCTTCTTTCCCTTCCTTAGTGCCCGAAAGTTCTTCACTTAATTTCCATATTGGCACTTCAATCTACCACTCTGCTTTTTTTCCACTCCTTGCATTTCTATTTCTGGCTTGCATTTTCCTCATTGATATCGAAGCAATCGTTCAATTTGAAATCGTTTTTCTCCTCTGTCCATCTCATTGAGCATTCATTAATTTCCCTTTTGTTTCCTTCCATTCATCCTGCCATCCCACCGTGCCAACCCATCGTTTCTATCGTTCTAACGTTCGCATTTGATTTCTATTTGTGCCTCTAAAGTGCCCAAAGCTCTCTGTTTCTCTCTCGCTTCTCTGATGGATTTCCCATTGCAGATTTCGTTTGAGCAGCAGCAGCGGGCCTTTCAACAGGTTTTAGCCAGCTTTTTTGCACCGTCTCCTCGATGAACATTCGAACATTCATTTGCATTCACGTAGCGATGGTGTTTGAGTTCCATTGATTGGAATATTTGCATGATTAGGAGCACAAAGGAGATGGGTGGTTGGGTGGTCGGGTGCTTGGCCGGTGGATTGGTAACACCTCCAGATTTAAGGAGAATTCGTTCTTTAGATGCCGCAAATCACAGACTTATGTTTTCATTGCCAGATTGCCGCTTTAATCGGCAGGATTCCCCGGATCATTCAGATTCCAAGTGTGCAAATCCCGTTTTAACAATCCCCAATCGCAATCCTTTGTCTGTGGATGGCGCTCCATTTAATAAACATTTACGAGAGTTCATGCAACCCAACAGAAAGGAAAGAAAGGAGGGAAGTCTCAGGACTGGTGGCAAAGTATGAGGGTGTGTGGCTGTGGGGGGGGGGGGGGGGCTGGCTCCCATTGTTGGTCATGCAATGCGCAAACACAAAACTAATTGAATTTTTCGTACAGCTCTTCCTTCCTCCTCCTTCTCCTCTTCGTCGTCGGTTCGTTGGTATTTTCTGCAAGTCAGCAAGTAGGACAGGGGGCATACCGCACACACACACACACACACACACACACATACACTGGGCACGGGGGCTATGCCATTGTCTATGTCTATGCCGCCCAGTACGTGCCACCATTCCGAGTTGTCACGATTGTTGTTGTTGCCTGTTTGGGTGTTTGCCCGAAAACATAATCAGCATATAATTAAAAGCAACACTAACATGCAACAAATTACACACGCAAAGTTTGGGAAGTCTGGGGCAGTAGGAACTATCTTGTAGTTACACGAGAAGTATCTGTGTATCTGACCCAAAAAAACCAAACAAAACAAAACAACACAAAAGAATGAAGTTTTCATTACAATTTTATTTATTTTATTTTTATGCTGAATCTGGAATATGGAGTCTCGTTCTTGGACCAGACCCAGAGGCTACTGTGGCACCATTTTAGTGGCCCAGATTGTGCGTTGCACACACACTTACATACTGTGGCAAGTGCTGCTTAAGTTGCACGCAACAAAAACAGCAAAGATAACTTTTTGATTGTCCAAAAAACAGAGCACAATATGACCTAATTGGGGGTTTGGTTTTCTGTTTCTGTTTTCTCGAAATAGTCGTTTGGTTTGGTTCATAATTCATTTCAGCTGCTGCTGCTGCTGCTGCTGCTGCTCGTGCCCCAGATTTTATGCTAATTTTGCATTTATTTTTGCCACTCAAAAACCACCAGCCACTACAATGCCACACAACAAATCCGAAACACGAGATATATGGCACTTTATTTAAATGCTTTCAGCAGCGTAATTCTGTAAAAAAGTTGAAACCTTTTGGAGGGTGATCATATACAAAGGCCCAAAGAGTCGCCTGACACATGCCCCACTTTTTTCCGATGCTTTTTTTCGTTAATTGTTATCTGTAGTGGCACTCAAAATTTAATTGAAATTAGAGCAATAGAGCAGCAATACAATAATGATTGTATTGGAAAAATCGATTGTAAAGTGAGACATTTTACGAGTATGTTCCATTTGTGAGGTCATTATGGCCTTAAATCAGTTCTGGATGGAATTTTATAATCTTTCGAGAAGGAACATCATCAAGAATTGATGATCAAAGGCCCAAGCAAAGATTATCTGTAATTTCAGTGATGTCTGTCTCTAATTGTGGCACTGCCTCCCCGTATTCCGTATTACCCCATTTATTTATAGGTCCATCGGCCCATCGAGCGGGCAATCAAGAGAAATTTGCGTACATTAAGCGCTTAACTTTTTCCTGCTGTGCCATGACATTTGCAGCAGCAGCGGCAACAGGAGCTGCAGACAGAAGAAAAAACAAGTTAATTACAATAGGATTACCCTTGCAACAGGAGGAGGAGGCAAGAGAAGCAGCACCCGTTCATATTTTCCCATTTTGCGCCATTGGCATAATCTCATAAAATGGCATTTATGCGAGGGGAGGTGGCGGGGGAAGGTGTATGGGGTATTGGCGGGTTTGTGGGCCCTGGCCCTGTTGATGCGTTAATTTGCATGCAACATGCACTATGATTACCCGCAGCAATTTGCAACGGGCCACAGCGGATAGTGCGGCAGCGGGGCAGTGGGGCAACGAAGCCAGCAACTAGATCGCCCCATTAGCGAGGAGGGCATTCCACAAGCATTGCAGCTGCTTCCTCCACGGAATGGGAAATGGCATCGGAATCGGACAGCTGGCCGGCGTCCATCCACCGACTGGGAGCACAGAAATTGTTTGCCATTTGTTGCTGTTGCTGTTGTGCCGTTTGCTGCTGCTGCGTCCGTACGTGTGTGTGTGTTTGTGTGTTTGGTTTGCCGCGAATGTTTGCACAACTGCGCCGCCAATGGAGAGGAAACACACAGGAAAAAACGTAGAAACTGGACAGAAAGAAATCAATAGATGGAGGGAATTGTACACTCCCGGTTTTTTCTGGGCGCCCAGTTGTATAATTTGCAAATTGTTTGCTGTTGTTGCTGCTGCTGCTGCTGCTGCTGCCGATGCTTCCCATCAGAAGCCAAACAGAAGAAGCAGCAGCTGACTCGGTTTTAATTATAAAAGTGCTACTCCTTTGCTTTGTATACCCTTTGCAGGGATGGGGTATTTCGATACTTTCAAGCAGTTTGCCAAGCTGAATATACATATGTACATACACGTATAATAAAGGGGATCAATAGCTGTCGAGCTAACGTAAGCAATATGCAAAGGCAAATAAAGACGAAGCTACGAAGCGAACTAAAAGTCTCGTATTGGCAGAGAGCGGGCGAGAGCAGAATCCTCTCTCAGCTCTCTTCTTTTATTTTCGGCTACTCGTTCGTGCTCGTATTGCGTACTCGTGTTGCGTGCGAAGCTCGTGCGAGAAATTAAAAGCAGATCGAGGCGAGGAGATAACAAAATTAAGTTTCGACTCGACGGCAAAAAATGCAAGAAACGTGGAACGATCGCTGACATGCAAATATTTACATATATGTATGTACATATGTATGTACATATTTACATAAACATAAACGTGAACAGACATGTCAATGTCGCCAAAATGTTGTTTGTGGGGGAAAACTGTTGCCTTTCCAAAGATAACCCCTTTGGAAAAATCATATTGGAACCACAATATCTGTATCTGTAAGGGTATCAATGTGAACGGCATTTCGTAGCCTCGCTGCCTGCCTTCTTGTTTGTTGTTTTGTTAATGTCAGCAATTTCCTCAGTTATTTGTTGTTTCCCATTTGTTTTCACACAAAAAGTTCTATAAGTTGGAACATTTTGTTGCTTGTTGTTGCTTTCTGTTGCCGTTGCATTTCGTTTATTTTTGAATTGTGTGTTTAACATTCAACGGGACCATGGGGAGAAGCGTCTTTTGTGTGTAATTTGATTACTCTGTTTATCCAAGCAGATTTATTGTTGCTCGCGAGCATGGATTGGCATTGGGCCTTCCCGAGCCCCCCCCTCTCGTGGGGCCGTAGTTCATCATCATCATCATAATCCCCCACATCTTTCTGGGTGCTAGACCGACGACCGACCGAGCGACCGACCGAGCGACCAACCGAGCGACCGACCTCTCTCCTCTCGAATGTGTGTGATTCATCTGTAGTTCGCCTCTTCTGATGGATGGATGGACAGTGCAGTGCATTTGAACAGCGGCTGCAGTTTGGTGGCATCTTGTGGCTGCATGCACTATTTATAGATTCATGAGTTCTTTGTTCTCCGAAGAAATACTTTTCCAATGTGTGCATGTCCAAAATGAATTGAGTTGAATTGAACTGAGCTGATGGAATCATCCGCGGATACAAGTGGGACAAGATCGTTGCAATGTTCCACAAGTCAATCTATGGAATGTCTCTCTGCCTCTGCCAATTTCAGCATTTGCATATAGATGGTTGGACTCCTTTTGTGGCATCATAAATCGAAAATAATTAATAAGTGCCACCGGGCACCGGGCAGCGGGCATGCCCCAGCCCCATGTGCAATTTCTGACTAAAATGCTTTTCAATTACATTTTTAATACATACATTTTTCAAGAGGCAGAGTCATAGACTGAGGCTGTCGCTGAGGCAGAGACCATTATTTTTCATTTCGAATCCGAGACGCGCGTCTGCCTGGCGCCTGCCGAAATGTAAGCCAATCTAAGAGGCCGCATATGTACGTACATACGCCTGACCAAATATGGGGGCATGCAACATGACGGCCAGCAGCCAGCAGCAACAGCAGCAGCACCGCTCTGTGTGCTGTGGCACGCATAATCGCAGTTGACATTTTCATTCCGAGATTAGTGCAAAGTGCAGCGTGTGTGCGTGTGTGCGTGCGTGTGTGCGTGCAAGACGGAAAAGGAAACTTTTTGCAGATACAGATGCATCTACAGATGCAGATACAAGCACTCTCACAGATACAAATACAAATACAAATACAAATACAGATGCATGTGCAGTTACAGTTACAGCAGATTTATTTTGTTGTATATTCAAATGCGAATGCAAATAAATGGCTGTGCGATTGTCGCTGCAGCCGCCGCAATAAATTTTACATGCAACACACACACAGCACACACACACTCACACACACAAACACGGACAGACGTGGCGCCAAAATCTGCCAGCTTCTCGATGTCAGGCAACAACCAGGGCAAAAGTAGGAGCAGGAGCAGCCGCAGCAGCAGCAGAGGCGGCAGCAGTGGCATGTTGCAAGCATGGCAGCAGCATTCAGCAATTGCGCGGAATTTGCCACACAAATTGAAAACTTATGCGGCACATTAACAATTTACCAGCAACAGCAGCATCAGCGGCAGCAGCAGAAGAATTGTTGGGATTTTCACTCGCCTCGCGTGTGGCAGCTGCACAAATGCAAAAATAATCGGCCCCGGCAACCGTCTGCAAAAATAACCAACAAACAAATAATTGAATGTGCAACAAACAGTGGCATCCAGTGGGATGAACCAACAAATAGGAGGAAGCTTTCGCTGGAAGCTGTCGTCTACTGTAGGGTTGGCTTTACTGTAGCTGTGTCTGTGCGTGTGTGTGTGTGTGGGAAATTCAACTGGAAATATATTTTTGGTTCAACTGTGGCAATCACATGAATCTGACAGATGGAGGGGACGGACTTTAAGGGTTTACAGCCTTGACCTCATCTACATACGATGCTGTGTGCCGTTCAGGATGCCCTGATATTAAATATTGCTAAAAAGATACCCTTTATTCCTCGTTTATTCAATGCCAAATGATCTTTAATAGTTGTTCCTTGTATCCCTGACCCACTGTACTTGCTGTCGATAGGTTGGCACAGTGGATTCAACTACCTGTTAATAGCCCAAGTTTCAGAATTGATAACAGTCCTAGGGCCAGAGACGACTGCCGCCTTTCGATAGCTGAGCCAGATGCGGTTCGATAAGATACGATGATATGATTTGAGGAAATGGCAAATTATCGCGGCACAAGAAACGGACAGAAACCAAAAATAAACAGATAAACAGATCGCGGGGCGAACAGTTCAACGAACCATGTAGCGAGTGTATGATCTACCCCAACGATGATGTTATGATGATGTTATGATGATGATGATGATGATCTATAACAGGGAAAACGTGTCATAACCGGGGCTAGAAAATCAACGAACCGTACAACGAACAGCAGGCCAAGCATATCGATTTGGCCCCCTGAACCCCGGGTTGCGTACTATGCACCCCTTACGTACAGCCCCCCTCCCGTGGCATTTGTTGACTTAATTGTTATCTCGCTTTCCTCGCTTTCCCTGTGGCACAAATTGTTCGTGTTTGACAAGTAGTTGTCAACAGTTTTTTTGATAAAAACGAAATGAAATTATAATGTGTGACATGCCGGGGACCTCGCTTACTCCCCTCCCCTCCCCTGCTCTCTCACTCCCAGCTCCTCTACCTCTGCGTCTACCTCTATCTCCTCACCAGAGAGAGGCCCCAACGGATGTTTTTATTTGTATGTGTTTGAGTGTTGAATGCTCTCTCATAAATTTATTAGTGAATTTATGGCCCCAGCCAATCGTTTTACCATTCGCTTCGGTCTTCTGTGACCCGTGTATTGCATTCCGTTTTTTTTCTTTTCTGTTTTTTGTTTTGGGGAAAAGTCAATTGATTTTCAATCAAGGCTGTAAATTACAGTACTTGAAACATTTTTTGGGGATTATACTCGTACTAGTTGTGTATTCCTTAGCGCAAATATTTACAGAGAGATACTCGTAAATCAGTAAAAAAAGAACATGTTTAAAGCATTATGCCCCCTTTTCCAAAAGTGCTGTCCAAAGATATCTGTATACACTTTATGGAGTAAAAATATGAGTTTGATTTTACTTAGAAATAGCGCGGCAGCAGTTCAATGTTCAACATAAAAAAATTATCAAAAATAGCCGGTAAGCCTCGATTTATTATTAAGATTTTAAAACAAAAGTAAAATCGTCTTTATAAATAAATTAATATCTTAATTAGCTTATCTTTTTAATAAATAAATATAAATATTTTGTTGATACTTTTTGAAATAGTTTAATTCTATTAACTATAAAGTAAATATAAAAACAAAATCAAAACTGTTATTGAATCAGAGCCATGATCCTCTCTCTGAGCGAACAGCGGAACAGTGGAATGGAATAGGCAAAGTCAAGAGTAACGGAGAGACGAACATGAAAATCATCAGTAGCCGCAGCAGCAGCAGTAGTTTAAATTACCAAAATGCACTGAGAATAATCTTATTTTACGATGCCCTCCACATCCATTCAAATATCTAGAAAACATCATAAATTCTCATATGTTTATTCCCAGAAAAAAAACTAATTGAATTCCCTTATACTCATAGTACAGTGTCTATCAAGTGTGTAATTCCACGCAAGCTTCTGTTTTAATTAAGGCCAGTCAGTGGCAAAACTTTTAGACATTTTGATGGGCGGAGGAGGGGTGGGGGGATTGTATACACGTACTCGAAAATTTATGGCAGTCCCCGCACTTTGTACTCCCTCTCGTATCCAACGTTTATTTTCCTCCTTCTGATTATCCGCACATTTACTGGAAATTGTAGAAATTGTGGAAATTGAAAATGCCTACAAGTAGCATGTGCTGCCGCTGCAGCAGAGGGGAGAGGAAGGGAGGGGGGAAGATAGGAAGATAGATAGAGAGAGAGAGAGAGATTGTAGTGGGAGTAAAGGACTCTCGAAATATGTCAAGGTATGCACAAAATCCACTCTCCCAGAGCCAAGTGTTTTGCGGTCTAAGCGCTTTCTTGGCTTGAAGCCAAAACTTGGCTAATGCCAAAAGATAGAAGGAGCCACCCACCTCCTGCCTCTTCCCTCTCTCGTTCTATCTATGTCTTTCTCCCTTGTACAGTGAAGACAATTACAGTAAACAAATTCGCACACGTCGTCACGTTGCATTTGCGGTGACAGGCTGCAAAACAAGGCGGCCTAAAAGTGCTCGTAGAGAGTGTGGCAGTGCCAGTGGCAGTGGCAGTGCGGAGGGGAACAGCGGTGGGGTGTGGCAGTGCAACGTCTATGACAGGAGGAGGTAATGGTGTCAGTGCCACTCCCCCTTCTGTGCCGTATCGCATGCGGTCATGGCCATGTGCCTTGATATTTTTGGCCGAACAGAGCAGAACAGAGCAGAACAGAGAGGGAGAGAGACAGGGAGAGGGAGAGAGGAGCCCCAGTGGCAGAGCCATGCATGAGATTTGCATTTTTTACACCCCCAAAACCCTCATAGCTATCTCTCTCGCCTCCTTTCCCCATCTCTGTCTCTGTCTCTGTCTCTCTCTCTCTCTCTCTCTATTCTCAATGATTCTCGGCTCTATTCTCTACTGCTTTCTCTGCTACTTTCTCCATCCTTACGCCTACTTTCCCCTGCCCCCCGATGTTGGTTTCTTTGCAATTTGGCAGCTCGTTGCCAGAAACATTTTGCCATAGCATACTTTTCTGGGCCACGTCATGATATATGCATGCATCCAACTACATACATATGTGTGTGTGTGTGTGTACGTGTGTGTTTGTGTGTGTCGTGGCATGCATGCCTGCCACGTTGCAGCAATTGAATTGAATTTCTGCTGCTCGAGTTTTGAGCTCTTGAGAGCCACAAAAGAAGAGTTTTTGGAAGGCGGGCGGGCGGAACCCCCAAAACGGCAGCACCGGCAACCCCTACCCGCCCCCTAAAGATACGTTCTAACTTGCAACCGACTGCTGCCTGCCACAGCAGCAGCAGCAGCAATGGAGCTCCTCTACTGTGACTCACTCACTCGCTGACTGAGTGACGCCTCTGTGTCTGTGGCCTCCGATTTTTCTGGCCAAATGCCATGGTAGGATGGAAGGAGGGGAGATGGGATGGAAGGTCTATCCTGGCAGATGCCAGATTTATGGCCCAGCAGTTGGTAAAACGCATAAACACATCATGGTCAAAAGAAGCAGCAGGAGCCACAGCCTTGAGGGCTGAATTCTGCATCCTTCCTTCCTTCCTCCTATCCTTCCTGCGCCCCCTAAATCGATGAAGTTATACAATGCAATCGGAAAATAAAAGGGAAAAACGTTGACAAACAATCTTTTACAACTTGAAAATTCGTTTTTGGGTTTGCTTGCTTGCTTGCTTCTGTGTCAATCAATCTGGATTGACGGACATCAAGACAATCTGCTTCTGGTCTTCTGGAGTAGAAGGACCTACAGATAGAGGACCATTGGAGCTGGACTCCTTTGTGGATTATCCCATGATTCTTGAGTCCACATGCTGGAAAATTTATGTGTCACGGCCTTGTGGATGCAACACAAAAATAGACAGTGACTGTCGACTGCCGAATGCCGACTGCTGACTTCACTCTGTATGAGCATATGCGAGTGTGTGTGCGTGTGTTTGAGTGCGATGACGTCTGTCTGCCCATTGTGCCCATTCCCCATTCCGAAAATTCATTTAATTTGCTAATTTTATGACAACAACAGCATAACAACAGCAAAACATATGGCCACCGAATCGGGGCACTCACTCAGATATTTAACATTTGCATATGTGACTGTGGAACTGTTGATCTGTGGATCTGTCGATCTGTGGCTCTGGCTATTAGGTGCTGCTGCTGCTGATGCTGATGCTGCTGTTGCGTCGGCATTCACATAAACATCATGTAAAGGCCATTAATTTAAATTATAAACTATAAAAAGACGGGAGAAACAGCCTGACAACCGACCATAAAAGTCGCTCTGCTGGTCTCACTTTGCCTTTTGGATGTTGCACAGCTTGTCATAAAAAGCTTGTCACACGATTTGTATCTTTAGGAAAACCCACACACACGCCAGATATGATGGTGAGGGGGAGCAGGGTAGGAGGGGGTGCTTATCTCTGTGATTAACACATGTCCTAGAGACTGAGGATTGTATTTCATTTGCTGCTGGAAAAAGGATAAAACAATGAAACAATGAAAATGTTGTTGGCCAAAAAAAAACAATTCACTTTTCAATTTGAAAAGCATCTGCTGGCTTGTATCTTGCAGCCTTGGCAATCAGCGGGTCTTTTGTTGATTTATTTACGAGTATTTACGAGTAGATATATTGCCCCAGTTTGTGGCATTGCTTCCCTCTTGCTGTGGGTCTTTCTCCGACTTTTTCCACTGCCACTGCCACTGCCACTCTTTTCATTACAGAGCCATTTTCTAGGGCACAACGATTAGTAAGTTGTAAATCGTTTTAGCTGCAACAATCCGTTGTCATTAGCAGCAATAGCAGCCAGGCCAGGCCAGGCCAGCCCACAAAGTGTGGAATGTGGCATGCGCCGCCGCCGCGCGCTCTGCGGAAAAACAATCATTGCTGCAGCAATGCACTTTGTGGCATGCTGTGAATTTGATGACCAAAAACGATTTGGTTCCTCGATTTGCCAGCCATTGCCAGCCAGCAATTTGAAGCAATTCAAAAGTTATTAATAAATGAAACATCTCTAAACGAAACAACAATTCATATTTCTCTGGTATTTATTTATTTAGATAAATGGCCAAAACCCACACGCCGCTTCGTGCTGGGTGGCAGCAGCAGCACAAACTGTTGTTGTTGTTGTTGTTATTGGCCAACACGCCCACTACTACCAAAAACTTAAAGCCATAAACAATTAAGCGAGCGAGTGAGCGAGCGAGAGAGAGAGAGAGAGAGAGAGAGACAGAGACAGAGACAGCCCACACACAATATGATAGAGATATGCAATAATCGCTGAGAGGCCGGGACCTGGGGAGTAAATGTTTGATTTGTGCGATAATTTGAAAATGATACGAGGCGCAGCTAATGACGAAATACTCCCAAGAAGATGATTTGTCTATGTGTGTGTGTGTGTTCTGTGATGTTATGTGTGGGTGTGAGGGATAGGAGATTGAAGTGGGAAGTAGTCAAGGAGTTAAAAAAGGGCTATGAGGAGGAAGGAGTAACTTTTCGGCATTACCTATAGTATTCTTCTGACTGTGGCCAAAGATCCAACCTCTTCATGGGTTGGTTATACATAAGTAAATAAATAGATACATATATGATATTCCGTAATTCCATCACATTGTATTCCATCTAATTTGTATCTGTTTTTGTGTTTGTTTCTTTGTTTCACAGGCGCCATTTGCGGTGGAAACTGCTGCAGCAATGCCACAGAGCTGGAGCTCCGCCAGAAGGCCGCGGGAATGTTTGAGCAGCTGCTGCATCACCATACGAGCAGCCTGCGCGGCATCCTAGCGGATAATGCCAACCAATTCCAGAGTGAGTATGAAATTTCAGAGTCGGCCTTAGACGGGTCCTCTGGTCCTTCCTTTCTATGCAAATCATTCGCTGAAAAGTCTGGAAACTTTTCGGTTTTCCTACTGGTACTCTTTTTTTTCCCGGCAAGCGATAGACCGAACGAGTGTACAATATTTTCGTGGCAATAAATAATTTATCATATGCAAATGTGTGCCGTCCCGTCCCGTCGCAGGGTTTCTGTTCTGTTCTGCGATTTGTGTGCCCACAAAATTATGATGATAAAAAAGTTGAAGCCTTGAAAGCCTCGAAACAGAAAAAAAGAGAAGTGGAAGTGGAAGTTGAAACAAATTAAGCTTTCAAATGCGAAAAAAAGCGAAAAATATGAAATTGATTTGTAATTTGGAATTTGTATGCAGATCAAAGCGACTGTATAATGCTGAGAGATATACGACTATATGCATATAGGGTTAGGGGTAGGGGTACGGGTACGGGTACACAATATGTAGATATATAGATAATTCATAAACAGACTTCTGGCTGTTTGGGAATGCAACGAACGCGACTTGAACTCGGACTCTCGCGGACTCCTGCATCTAATTAAAAAGGCATTAAATAATGTTGTTGTCGTTGTCCCTTTTTATTCGTTTTTTGTTTTGTTTTTTAGCAAAACTTTGTCCGGGTCACGTTTTGGGGCAGCAGCAGTACGAACCCCTCCCTCCCCTCCAGTCTTTCCCCATCCCCATCCCCCCCTGTTTCACACACAATGCCTGCAAATTGTTGTCGTACATGCTGTAAATCTCGCTTCACTTTAAGGCGTGCCCCTGCCTCCAGAGGGTGTTCGGGAGGGTGCTGGTGTTTGTGCTGTTTCTCTGTTTCTGTTCTTTCATTGTTGTTCTTCTGTTCTCGGTTCTGGGTCCCGCTTTCGGTCTCTGGTCTCTCTGAGTCTCTGCAATTCTTGGAACTGGGCTCGCGCATTCAAAAAAAGATTTTAAACACGCCTTCCTCGTCTATATACATATACACACATACATATGTACATACATCTGAGTGTATGTACAGTCATTCACATGTTTATACATATGTATGTACTTGAATAACCATATAGCCACATACAAATTTGCTGAATTTTGTTTTCATTTTGTGGTGTTGTCATCTGCTTAATTTATGCCTTCCCATTGATTCATTTGGATTCGCATCGGCAAACGGCAAACGACAATCGCCGGGTATTGGCGAATGGGGGGTGGGGGGAATTGGAATTGGTGGCTCATTAATGTTTGAGTCAACACCAAAAGAGTGGCTGTCATGCACGGATATGAGTGTACAGCAGGTAAGATTATTCTGATGTGATCATATGCGTGGGTACACGGGCCCTATAGTCGAGCAAGAGTATTACTCATTTCGTAATATTTCGAGTGCAGGGCATTGAGAGGTGAGTGTAGGTGAATATGTAGAGCATCAGCAGCAACAACAACAACAACAAGCGATCTCTTATCTTGGTTTTGCTGCGCCACTGGCGCTGCCTTTGCCTGCGCTGCGCTGCTCTCTTTTGTCATCTCTCCTACTGCCTCTCTGGCTTGGCTTTCGTCATTCGGGCGAACATGTCCGTTCGTGTCGCCTGCCTGCCGCAGATAAGACTTGCATGCAGTGCACAGCCCAATCGATAGCCCCTTAATACCCCATCCATTTGCAGGGTATCGGCAAACACATTATGTATGTGTTTAGCATTCAATTTGCATTCTTCAATTGCTTTTGCTCTCCCAGGGAGGACAAATAAATCCCACGTTTCAGTATGAAAATGCAAAAAAATGAGAATTAAAATGCAATCAGCAAAGTCATTTAGCTTAGCATTTGAGCCATAAACACGAACAATTATTGATCAACCAAATTGGTAGAGCAAGTCCGACCGAAAGTGCTCACTGCTCATTGCCCGTTTGATGGATGAATGGCTTGAATGACTGAATGACTGGCGTTTGTCTGTGTGTGTGTGTGTGCTTTGTGTGTGGAGTGATTGTTTCGCTTGAAGATTTATGAAGCAATTAAATAACAATAGAGTTTCGTAGGGGAAGTTGTGGTTGCATTAAGCCTTGGATAAAATGAGAGGATATGACAGTAGATGCTCCATGCACTGCTGCTGCTGCTGCTGCTGCTCTGATAAGAGGCAAAACTTTTGACTGCATTTTGCCTGCTTCGTTTGCTTATCGCTCGGTTTATGGACTGCCACGTGCGCCTCCTTGGTTGCAACAGCAGCAGCAGTAGACTGGCCATAAAAATTGATTTACTTGCTACCAAAGATTGTGGCAGGCAGACGCTGCGTATGCGTGATATTCGCAGGGGTGGTACCCACAAAAATGGTGCACCTATAAAATTTTATGCATTTCTTTGGTGCAGTTCCGTTGCCGTTTTGCCTCACTCGTAAAATATTATTGTTTTTTTTTGCACAACAAATAAATGCATGCATATTTCTATTTTGTGGCATTTACATTACAATCAGGAGGGGTCTGTGTGTGTGTGTGTGTGTGTGTGGCATATGCCATACAAGTCCCGGAGTTTCCTTCCTGTAACCATCTCTGCCCTTGCATCCTCCTTCTCTTCTGGCTGTCCCTCTCCCTCTCTCTCTCTCTCTCTCTCTCTCTCTCTTGTCGTTTCCGCGCGCCCATTGTTTGCCGGATTGCATTTCTCCTCCATTCTTTGTGTTTGGTTTTCTCGCTATCTCCCTTCCCCTCTCTTCTCTCTTGTGTTTGGCGTATTATTATTTTTAAGCAAGTATTTGCGTGTTTAAACACGTTTCGGAGCTTACGAATTATATGGGTAGCAGCCCCAATGCCCAATTCCCAAGCGAAAGCAGAGGCTCTGGCTGGCTCCTCCAACGCACTGCATCCACATTGCACTTACCGTCCCACCACATCCCCCAATCCCCCATGTTCACGTTCCTGTCATCGCCATCGCCATCGCTATGGCCATCATCATCATCATCATCAGGCGTTGTCGTTGTCGCTGTCGCTGTCGCTGTTGCCGTTGCTGTTGTCGTCTTTGGTGGCGTTGCTCACGCGCTTAATGCGTTTCCCTGCTGGCACCTGGTCATGGGCGTGCGCCTGCATAAAATGCTTCCCAAATGCTGACTTACGGCACAACTTTTGGGGCAGGGCAGTCCTCTCAGAGGCAATAAAAACAAAACAGAAAGAGCCAACATACATAGAAGCATAGAAGCTTTAGGCATCGAAGTTTTAGATACCTTACCCCTAACCCAGGCAGTGCGAGTTTCCCCGAGCAGAATGTGTGAACATTCACACACGTGTATCTTTATAGCCCTAATTGTACAAACCTCTACAGATCTACATACATACATACATACATATGTATATCCATATATAATGTTTTTAGCATTGAAAATGCTACCCTTTTATGGGGGATGGGGGATGGTATGCCAACATCTGTGGAAAATCCAAACAACCTCTTCTCAAGAATTGCTAAAATTATTTCTTTATTTTGGTGGCAGCTGCAGCAACTGCCACAGCCAACTACAACTACAACACAGCAATGCGTGCACTTTCATAAGTTGCAAGTCGCAAGTTGCAACTTTCCTGGTGGTGCACACGCCACACTGCCACACTGCCACACCGCTACCCCCCTTCAGGGCTTAAGTCTGTTTTTGGCCATATCTTGTGCTCTGGCTGCCTGCCTGCCGCCTGCCTGCCGCCTGCTGCCTGCCTTCTTGTCTTTACGACTAAAGTGGTTTTTTGGGCGCCATCGCTTGTTAGCCGGCGTTTTTGTTTGTCTTGTCTTGTCACACACACTGAGAGAGAGAGAGAGAGAGAGAGAGAGAGCGAGAGAGTGCAACGCCGTGTGGACGGTTTGCTGTTTGCAAGTGCCACAGCGTGTTGCAATTGCAGTTGCGAGGGAAGGTAGTTGCCACAGTGGATAACAAGCTTGGGATTTGCTCTAAAGTTATTGAAAATTGGGGGTTTTCCCCAAAAAACACGATTAAGCTGAGATTGGAGCATACTATTCTTCAAATGAGATTAGTATTAGCTTTTCTTTTGATTTTACATCCATTTGGATACCCTTTTGTCCATCTGTAATACTCTGTTTGCTCCCAGCTTCCCAGTTTGCAAAGGAAATCAGAACAGGAAACCATCTGCCAACACCTGCTGAAACCTTAGATACTTTTCTAACGCACGAAAAACCAGTTGTCAATCTCTGGCATAATGTTAATTATTTGCAGAATTTGGAGCTAATGGAGGGGCCTCCGTTTCAGGTCTTCAACTCGTTTTCGTAATTAGCAAAAAACAAATCACGAAAAAGCCATAGGCAAAAGTGGAGTCATTTTGTCTGCCACGTTTTTCGTCTCTCTCTCTCTCTGTCTCTGTCTCTGTTTCGATCTGTATATGTGTTTGTGTGTGTGTGTGTGTGTGTCTATATAATTATTATAATTAGTTGCTTGGCAAATTAAACGCTGAAAGCTCGCGCTTATAATTAACGCGCAACCAAAAACGGAAGATGAACACGAGATGCTTGAAACGAGAGAGAGCAAGAGAGAGAGAGAGAGAGAGGGGATGTGTGGCCGTGGCAAGCAATTGATGCATATGCTTTCAAGCATTTCCATATGTTAGAAAGAACAGCAAAGAGAGAAAACAGAACAAAAAAAGGTCGGCTCAAGCGGTGGCCTGCACTTGAGCCAAAGCGACAGCTACAGCCATAGCTACAGCTCCACTTCATGCTCTAGCTACAGATCTACCTACACTTGAGGCAGAGCTCCAGCTCCAGCTACAGCTACAGCTCCAGCTCCACATCTCCAACAATGAAAAGTCATCCAATTACTTTGACATTGTGTAGAGAGGCACCAAAGAGGCACCCAGGGCCAGCCAGGCCCCTTTTGGGGCTGGGGGATGAAGAGCTTAAGCCAGAGAGGAGCTGCTGCTGCTGCACAGCTGTTGGAGTGGAGCGCCCCAGCTCTCGGCCGCTGGCGGTGGATGATGGCCCGATGGCCGGATGGCAGAATTGCTGGGATGGATTGTTGTTGGGGGATATGCCCGTAGGCTGTGGGCTGTGGAGGGGCGTGTCGACTTGGCACGCCTGCAGATAGCTAGTTACAATACATGCACTTAACCACTGACGCTTGGCCAAATCCAGCACAGGCCAGCGCAGGCCAGCACAGGCACAGCCCAGACACAGGCACAGGCACAGTGGTTGGATCATCCGAATCCTGGGATTTTCATTGAAATTTCCATATTTCCGCTGAAGCAAATTTAAGTTTACAGTTTTTTATCGTCTTTGGAAACTAATGGAACATTTTTTGATGAAAGCAAAGGAAAATGATTTCCAGTTTGATTCCCACCGAACCGTAAGACCAACGAACCACTGTCCCCCCCCCTTTCAACGGAGAAGGCCACTTCCTTGGGACTGAGATGGAGACTGAGACCAGACCCTGAGACATTGCCAGCAGCCGGTCACCGAAGAACAGCCAAGAAGAGAGCTGCTTCAACCCGCCAGACGGACAGACGCGACTCCAGCAGGCAGGGGCAGAGGCAGGGAGCATGGGGGGCATGGGGGGCAGGTTCAAAACGAAACCTAAACGCGGCTAAAAAGCTAAGCTACAGACAACAGCAAAAGCCAGGCAAAAAAACTCTACAGATAGAAGGGAAGCGAAGAGAGAAAGAAATGAAGAGCACTAACAAAGTGGCTTTGGCATTCATAAGGCGGCGGCAACGCGATGGATACCAGAGCAACGAAGTACGGATCAGGGCAGAGGCAGAGGCAGAGGGGGGGGGATAGAGGAAAGAGCAGGCCAGGCCAAGCCAGACCAGGCCAGAACCACCGACACCGACAACGACAACGACACCGACTCTTCCTGGACGGATGGTTAGAGCCGAAGAAATACATGCATATAAGATGCAAATAAAAAATGCGGCAAGATACTAAAATTGTAATATCCGCACAGGAACGGAACGGGACGCGAACGCAGGCAACAAATACTCGTACAAGCAGCAGCGGCAGCATACAGCATGCCCCCAAGGGGCATGCCAGAGTGGTACAAGAAATACGAAATATATGTATAAAAAAAAAAAAAAAAGCGGGCAAAAATAAAAACTAAGCCTGTGGGCTGTGCCACGTCGCGACGTGTGTGTGTGTGTGTGTGCATCTGTGTGTGCTGCATATTTGCCATGGCGTGGGAAACAACAACATTGCCTGCAAGAGCGAGAGAGAGAGAGAGAGAGCTGTGCCCCATCTGCCACTGCCACTGCCTCAGCAACAGCAACAGCCGCCTCCCGCATTTGCTTTTGGGGCTTGGCCACGGGGCCCCCAAAACCGGTCGAAACCTGGATGAACATCGGGATGGTATCGGGAATGGGAAATGGGAAATGGGGATGCATGGCATGCTAATCTCTCGCTCCACACGCCGCTCCTTCTAATGAAGCAATGAAGAAGCCCGGTATTTGCTCTAGGAATAGCTCCAGAGCTCAAGAGCTAAAAGCGAAATTTCTGGCTGCCTGGGGAGTCGCTAAGCAGCTCATACTCGCACTTGGACTTGGAATTCTGCTCTCCCTCACTCTCCAGCTCTCTCTCCCTCTCTGTCTCGCTCTGTATCCTCTCTGGTAACTACATTTGCCACACTTTGCTGCTGTTACGGGGCACAGAGAGAGAGAGAGAGGTAGAGGCAGAGGCAGTCCAACCAACGTTGTCTAATTCAATTTCATTGTCTGCCTGCCCCACTAGACGAGGGGATACTGGGACTCCGGCATCCTCCACCATGTGTGACGAAGTAAAGCCATCTCCTCAAAAAAAAATAGAAAGGAAAGGAAAACAACCCACAAGCTTAATGAAATTTTCATGTTTCATTGGCCAAAAGCCATTTGCTTTGATTTCCAATTGAAACCCGCTCGAAAAACAATAAAACGTTCTGTCCCTCCAAAAACTAATTGACAGAGATCGTCAGAAAGTAAGCAAAACAGATACAGATACAGAGATACAAAGATACAATGTACGTATCTATGGCCAGATATGTATACTCGCACATACATACATATGTATGTATGTGCTTATAGATAAAGATGGCCAGGGAGTTGAACTGAAATTGCAATTAGTGGCACAAACAGACGGAGGAAATGTCCGGCAAATTGCACACAAAGTCTGTGGCCTCTGTGCGACTGTGACTGTGACTGTGCCCGCAGGCGAAGTGCCTGGCGAGTTAACAATTTATGAGATGCAGAGATACAAAGATACAAATGCAACCCAAACTATCTGCAAACCCAAAGTGAGCCATGCCCTGGAGCGTGTGTGTGGGCCTGGCCAAAACCCCCAACTTAATTGAGCATATTAAGCAAACAAAAGCCAGCTGCAACAATATCGTTTCGAGCATATTCTCTTGCCACATCAGCAAAATTCAATTGACAAATGCCTAGGCCACCGCCACCGCCCCCGCCAGCGCCACCCCCCGTTTTGGGGAGAGTTCATTACAATTGTAATTAAGCAGCAGGCCAGCAGAAGGCCAGCAGCAGGATGTGGCAAGGACACACTTTCAAATGGATAAATATTCGAATCTGTCATCTCTGGAGATGGAACGAAACATTCAATAGAAAAACCTTTGGCCTGTAGATATTTTGAGTTAATATTTTATGGAAATAAAGCCAAAGATTTCAGGGTTTTTAACAGCTTTGTTGATGGTTTTTTTTTATGAATAAAACTGTAATTATCATAGCTTATTGGTTCTGGATTGTTCAGAACATGGAGTTCTATTGTAGATACATGATACATATTTTCAATCAATAAGAAAGGTTTTTGGTCATTCCCACCATATAATTGGTAGACAATTTAAGCTGTAATTCTTTGGTAGAAATTTCATAGAAATTCCATCAAAAATGCCATTAATTTCATGGCATTCGAAAATTCCCGGAAAAGTTATTCCATTATAAAAGTTTTACTATTGAATGCCATATAAAATATATATTTAATCAAAGAAATGCAATTTTAGGCTGTCAATCATGTAATTGATTGGCCAATTGGCGCTGTACTTCCTCTACTTTCTCTATGGCAGGGGTCGAAAATTCCATTGAAATTCCATTTAAAGGTTATACCCCTTCCGCTTCGAGGATTTTCTTCTGTGTTGATTGGAATATATTTTCAATCAATAAATGTTATTTTTTGTAGGCATGTCAATCATGTAATTGATGGACGAACAATGTCAATCTTTACTTCCTTTCTGGAGTTATGACATGAGGCGGGCTTTCATCTACATCTCCGACATGCCCCTCCATCTCTTCTGTACCCCTTTCCTGCTCTCTGCTCTTCCGTAGAGACTGTACTTAATGGTTCACTTTGTTCTTCTGTGCCTCCCCGCTGATTTAATGGGCCAATCATCCATCCATCCATCCAGCCAGCCATCCAGCCATTCAGCCATCGTGTGAGAATGCATATCCGCGCATCCACACGTTCGGTGGTCGATGTGGATGTGGATGGGAGCGGGGGATCAGGGGATCGGGGGAGAGGGGGCACCGGCTGGTGTCAATAATTAAATGTTTCCGCCAGAGTCGATGCGATGCTATGCGATGCGATGGCTGTGCTGCGGCTGTGCCACGTCAATGAGATTAGCGACAGGATGTGTGAGTTCTACCCCTCCAAAAACCCTCGCTAGCCCCCATCCCCCCAACCCCTACCCCTCGATTTGTGTTTTGTGACGTTTGTGGTGTGTGGTGTGGCGTGGTGTGGTGTGGCGACTATCATCATCGTCGTTATTATTATTATTGTCATTTTGTATCTCGGGCGCGTTAAATCAATTGATTGTCGCTGTGTGTTTATCGCATCCTGGGGCCAGCAGCAGCAATTGTCAGCAATTGATAAATGATTAGCACTCCAGCACCACAACACAAGCACCAGTACTCCCCCTTCCTCCCCCCCCCCAGAAAATATAGAGGGTTTCTTCCCCTAGATGGATCGTTTTGTTTGTCTTTCTCCTCCAATCTACAAAAGAAATCGCAACTTTTGCTAATTAGAAAGGGTTCCCAGCAGATGACGCATCAAAGGCTATTGGCCGATAAAAAGCAGAACCAGAACCCCAAACCAAACCCGAACCCGAGCCCCAAATGCAAAAACAGAAACTGAAACTGAAACATAAACAGAGACCCAGAGCCGCGACCTCGTCTCGACCGACAGAAGAGCCCGACCCCAAAGCGCAGGCCAAGCCCAGAAAAAAAAACAAACCCGAAACAGAAGAAGAAATATTCAAACCAAACTCTTGAGAACGGAAATGCCTCAACATCAAAATCAAAATGAGCCGCAAATAAATACTACAAAAAAAATAAAAAAGAAACCTCCAGAAAGAACTACAGAAAACACTTTTGTGGATGTCAAAATGTTGTTGTTTTTTTTAGTTTTTGTTTGGATTGGGGTTCGGTTCGGGTTCTTTTGTTGCCAATTAACAAAAAGATTGACACTTTCGTTTGAAAACGATATAGTATGCCCCACGCCACGGGCAGACGGTATTGCAATTTAGAGGCAAAAGAGGCGTAACTGAGGGGCGTGTGTACATGTACATGTGTGTGTGTGTGTGTGTCTGTGTGTGAGAAATCACACGGCAATTTGACAGTTTGTTTTTTTCTGGTTTTTGTTTCTTTCAAATGTTATCTGTACCCAGGCGAACCGAACAGCTTTTTGACCATTTGTAATCTGGCGATAATGACAGGCTGACTGCCTGCCTGCCTGCCAGCCAGCCTGCCTCTATCCGTATCTGTATCTGTATCTGTGTATCTATCGATACGCAAAGCACAAGTGTTGCTGACACCTTGACAGATATCACAGGATTGTGTCACATTATGCAGGGGCTCTCTTTTCCTTGCGATTAGCATTTGCATATTAAGAGAATTTTGTTGTACCCCCAATTGATTGACAGATTGATGGAGAACACAGGAGCATGTATGGTGGAAATAATGCAGCAATGACTGACGGCAATTAAGAGGAAAACTTTTATGAAACAATTCCCGTCCCAGAGAGACCCATAGAAAAGCATTAAATTTGATTTCATTAACTAAGGGCCAAAACACACCAAGAGGGAGATGGCAGATGGGGGGTGGGGGATGGAGGATGGAGGAAAATTGCTATCCAACTGGGAGCCCAAAATCCCCATGCTGGCCATTAAATGGAGGAAGTTTCACTGTGGCTGCTGTGGATGTTGGGAATTCCCACTAGCAGCAAAGTGATTAAATTTCACTTGGAATAACAATAGAAATAACAATAGAATATTCGACTATGAGCTCTGAAATCTTGGTCATATTTTTATGGATTCTTTTCCCCCCGTTTGCCTTCCGTTTCAGGTCACGTCCTGGAGTTGGCCCAACAGTCGGAGAACAAGACACTGACGGTCTTCTCAAAGGTCTACATACGAATGGTGCCGCTGTCGGGGATGATGATCCGCCAGTTGTACACAGAAATCATGAAGTACGTATCCCCCGGCTGGCCATAGATCCTGCATAGCATAGCTAATCCCGTTACTCTAATCCACACGTTTAGCCACCTGAATTACATCTCCAACTACACGAACAGCAATGGCCAGATGGGCGGCAAGGCCAGCCTTGGCAACCTACGGAACGGCCTCGAGGACGCCGTGCACAAGTTCTTTGTGCAACTGTTTCCCGTGGCCTACCACCAGGCGGTGCACCTGGCCAAGAACAATTACGGGGAGCTGCACGAGGACTACATCAACTGCCTGAAGCACAACTTTGACGAGCTGCAGCCCTTCGGGGGCATACCCAGGGAGATCCAGAGCAGCCTCGTCCAGAGCGTGCACATGTCGAACGTTTTTATGAATGCCCTGCTCCAGAGTGCCGAGGTTCTGGCCGAGGCAGATGCCCTCTACGGCCAGCAGCTGACGGACACGTGCAAGATGCATCTCCTCAAGATGCACTACTGCCCCAACTGCAACGGCCACCAGACGAGGGGCCAGCCGCAGATCTGCAACGGCTACTGCATGAATGTGATGCGGTAAGTGCCCCCAGCAGCAGCAGCAGCACTGCGAGTGGTCGATCCTAATCTTTGTGCCTTCTCCTCCTTCTTTTAGCGGCTGCTCGGCGGAATATGCCGGCCTGCTGGACAGTCCCTGGTCGAGTGTTGTGGAGGCTTTGAATAATCTGGTCACCACCCACATTGTGACGGACAGCGGCATCATCAACACCATCATGAAGCTGAGTACCAAGATCTCCGATGCCATCATGCACGCCATGGGCAATGGTCCGGAACTAGAGCAGAAGGTTAGTAGAGGGGCACTAGTGGCTGGGGGTGTGCCTCAAATGGCCTTCGATATCTCTCCGATATCCAGAGATATGTATTTTCCCCAGTCTGGGACTCTTTTGTCTGGTGGGCTTCCTTTCCTGTCGTTTCCTGATGCGATCGATGCGATCGTACTTTTTGGCCCAAGGACACACGTTCGCTGCTTAATGATTTAATTGCTCTTTAATTTATGAACATTTTAAATGAATTAAATGAATAAATGCCCACTGCATTCAGTTCCGGCCTTCAAGAGCTCCAGACTGAAGTTGCATGCAGACTGGAAAAAAAAACAGTACCAGTTCGAGCACGATTATTTGCGGCATTTCGAGGGCTTGTTAAGTGTGCACATGACATTCAATTAAAGTGCAGTTGTATCCATCTTCTGTCTGTGCCCGCCTCCCCCCCTCTGTCGCATAATTGGCATGTTGAAGTGCATTTAAAATGCTAAACTAGATTGCATTCGGAAGGGGAGCATACCCCATCCCCCTCTCCAGCTGCAAGTTGCAATCTACATGCAGGGCAGCGCACGCTCCGAGAGCTTAATGAGGCGCGACTGTCTCTGCCCTCTGCCCCCTGCACCACACGTGCGCCGTTGCATGAGCGGCAGCGATTAACCCACACAAAAAGAGACCAAACTCAAACTCCAACCCGTTCGCAGGTTAAGAAGACATGCGGCACGCCCAATCTGTCGCCCTCGCTGACCGACGAGTCGGAGACGCGCCTGCAGCAGCACAAGAACAGCGTCAAGTGGGCCACGCCACCGGATCCGGACATGGTGCGTTTCCTCTCCACCATCGAAAAGACCAAGGAGTTCTACACGAACATTGTGGACAAGTGAGTAACAAAAAAGACCAAAGACTGAATAGTGAAATGAAAAGCCTTCTTATAAACTTTTCAGCTTCTGCGATGCCGAATACACCACCGATGACCGTCTCTGCTGGACAGGCGATCGCATTGGCGACTACACACAGCTGCTGATCGACACTGGGATGGACAGGCAGCGCTACAATCCCGAAGTGCCCTGGAAGACCCAGACGCAGGTCAGCAAGCTGAACGAGCTGGTGGATAAGCTCATCAAGATACGCAAGAGCATTGGAGCAGCGGTACGAGCAGCATAAAGCATCTCTAGCTAAAGCATTTCACCCTCAATCTTGTATTTTGTATTTGGTTAGGCACCCTCTTCCAGCGTACAGTCCCATGACATCCAAAGCGACATGGGCCGCGAGGGTTCTGGGGGCGGCGGTGGCCAAATCAGCGACGATGATGAGGAGTACGGCGGCGGCATACACGGCTCCGGAGATGGTTCTGGCGATGGTAAGCGACTCATAGATACATACTTTCTGTGTGTGGCATTTACTCAACTTTTGATCCTTTGTAGGGGCCGCAACCATTGACGATCGCGCTGGCGAGACGACCATACCCGACACCGAGCAGCGCGACAACAACCAGACCGGGGGCGCTTCCAATCCGCTGGCAGCCACTGCGACGTGCCTGCTCCTCACTCTAGTCACAATACTCTACAGGAGCTGCAGTTAAGCCACAGCGACCGCAAAGGATTAAGGATAAATAAATCCCCCGAACAGCAACAGCAACAGCAACCGATAGATGGCAGCAAAATGCATGCGAGAGAATCGATTAAAATCATTAATTAATAACTATTATCATTATTATTATTATTATTATTATTTGTGTAATTCTTAAGTTGTTACAAAACGTAATTTATTAGCCCCTTAAGCGCCCCCCTCCCCCCCAACCACACCCCCAACAAAAAGGGGGAAAATTCGCAGCAGCGCCCCTTCTAGCTTTTCCATTTCCACGAAACGAATTTCCCCATGCAGTAGTAGCATGCATCTCTCCAACAAGACTCATGTGCCATAAAAAAGGGTGTTGGAAATGTGTGTCTCTGTGTGTCTGCTAAAAACAAAAAACAACAAGAAAGGAAGGAAGGAAATTCCCAAATAAAAAGTTAAACAAAATAGGCTCAAACTCAAATCCCAAGCAGAATAGGCACAGAGTGTGTGTGCAGTTTGTTCAGATAAATGTTAATACTACTACATACACATATACATACATATATACTATATATTTATAGCGTAGAGTACAGTAAAGCTCAATGTTCAAAGTACATGTTGTTCCTTCTTGAAATTGAAATTTGAAATTGAGAAAATAGCACACAGAACAAAAGAAACAAAAGAAAGAAAGCAAGTTCACAAAAAAATATTATACATATGGAATACCTAAAGTAAAACCAATATAAATCTGTTAAACTAATACGAAATTATTATTGTTGTCGTCTACACACACACACACACAAACACACACACATTTTGAACTGAACAAAAAAACAAAAAACATTTGAGAAAAATAATGCATACAAATGGAATTTAGTTGAGTAAAAATAAGCACTTTACGGGAAAAACTAGAAGACTTACAGCTTTATACGCAAGAAAGAAAAAAACAAACACAAAAAAAACAAGAAAGAAAGAAAGAAGGAAAGATAGAAAGGAAAACAGGAATCGATTGATATATATGTACGTACTATATATATTATATGTAGCATTATTTAAAATTAGAGAAGAAAAATGTCATTGGAAATGCATTCAGCTAATTAGAGTTTACGAAAGTTATCTGTGTGTGTGGAATCAATCGTTCTGTAACTTTAAGTTTTGGGTTTTGAGAGAGTACAGCGCACAAATCACACAATTTTTTTCAAATAAAAACCGCAATTCGCAGTCGCAATCGCATTCGAAAACGAAAAAACGAAACACGAAAAACGAAAAAACTATTGTTGCAATCTAATGGATACTTTAGACAGTGTTGCAAAGCGCTGGGCGACACTCTAAAAAAATATAATATAGTAATAATAATAATAACAAATAAATCTACGAGAATATATTATATAGTATACAAAATGAATATGAAATATGCATACATACATACGAGTACGATTACGAATTAAGAACATAACATATACATACATGAATTAACTAATTAAATCGTAATCTAATGCTAGTGCGTAAACTGTAACGATTTAGCCAGTAAAGTGTAAAAAGCAAAACAGAAGAAGAACGAAACAAACAACAACAAACAACAACAACATTTAGCTAGTAGCAAATTAACATAGCAAAAGGCAACAAAGAAAACAAAGCAGCAACCATGAAACCATAAAGCCCAAAAACCCAAAAATCCAAAATCGAAAACGCGCTACTATCAGTGAAGAGAGTGTTTTTTTTTGTATGGGTTGTGTTGTGTTGTGTTGTGCCTGTGCATTGGAACTATTGTATAATTATTATTTGTATCATTATTATTTAACTATTGCATGTGATTAATAATATTTAAGTTAAACGTAAACGCAACATATTAAATTGTAACTTATGTATACCGCAAACAACAGCAAACAGCAGCAGCAGCAGCCGCAACAACAACACCATCGTCGTCGTTGTAAATCTATTCGAAATGATAACCAATGCAAAAACCGAAAACAAAAATTGCACAAAAAAAATATAATTATATGTACTACTTTTTAGATGCATAAAAACAAATAATAAATAATTATGTAACAAAACAAAAAACAAACAAACAAAAAAAAACAATGCAAGTCCAAAAAAATTGATTGAGAACGAAAACAATGCTATGCGTAAATTTTGAATGTAATTGCAATTGATAAAAGTACAGTACAGACTTTTGTAAATTTCATTTAAAACCGCAATAAACGTCAATATCTAAAATTCACATATCGCAGGCCTATCGGATGGTGCACAACAAGAGCTGACATCAGGGTATGAGATCTCCTGTTAAAGGATTGCCTCTTTGGCGACTACTTTTTTACCGCTACATCCGTCTCTCTCTTCAGACATGCGGTGCACATTGCACAATTAAGAGTGAGAGAGAAGAGAGAATAAGTAAATGTGCGGAAAGGGAGGGTTACCGAAATACAGGAAAAGTAGAGTTACGGAGTCTCAGAACAAAAACCGAAGTCAAGTGATCCCAACTACAGTTTATTTGAGTATTTTGGGGAACTCGATTGCGTACGAGTATTATGTATTATAGAACTTATAGATCTTCGAGTTGCTAAGACCCTCACATATAGTAGCAGGTCTAGTTCCGCCAAAATAGGCGGACAACCCTATAGTTTAAGTAATTGAAGATGACGGAAGTGCTATTGACCATTGGCTGTGTGCTGGGTCGGATCCGAATTCTGATACAACTCATATAGCCTATTTCCTACGCGATCCTACTACAAAACTCTAACGTATTCAACAAATTCGAATTTTTTTTTTTGTGTTTCTCATTCTCTCTCTCTTTCTTTCCCGTGCAGTGTGTGGCCCTGGGCGGAGGAAAGAAACACAGTTTCATTGGGCCAGGAAGATAGAGAAGGAGACAGATATAGCGGATAAAAAAACTGTAAAAACTGTAAAAACTGCTTTCTCTCTATCTCTCTTCCCATCTCCCATGAGAGATCTTGAGATTTTAATAACCCCATGATCCAGGTTGTGTGCTATGTTCAGCTCCCTGCCATCATCTATCTCGGATTGAAAAGCTGGGATTATTTTTACATTATAAATTGGCAAAATGACAAAGTGAAACTTAGAAATTCCATTAAAAACAATGTCTTGATAAATTCTTGATAAATTGCCCTTGCTGTTAGCTGTCTGGTAACAGGCAGGGATATTATCTCTCAGTAGGTGAAAAGCCTACTAAAATTCCGAATCTTCTATATTGCTGGGAGTACAAGTTTAAAATTAAATTCAAACTCCGCAATAAACCCCAATACATATTTAAAATTTGAACTTAGGTGGGAAATTTAAAAACCAGGTGGCAGCGCCACAGTGAAGTCAAAATCCTATAGTTCTTAAAAGCGTCGTTAGGTGTCGCAGTAACATTGCATTGTGTAGTTGTCGTGTATGAATTTCTTGTTCATCAATATTAGGCTGATAATTTAAACTTTTCTGTATTTTTCCAATAAACGGAGTTTTTAAAATTGGTAAATCTTGTAGAAAATTGTTTTATCAGTCATCTCGTGCAAAAAGGAAATTTTTTGTCATGGTTATGGTATACCTGGTATACTGGTACCATTTTCACAATTACCGCCAATTTAAATCCCAACAATTTCCTTTTTCATCCCTAGGGAAATTCTGACGTTCCATGCTCGCTTACGTTTCTTACCGTTGCCAACATTAATTTGTATTGATCAGCAACATGTGCCGCGAAATGAGCAGCACTGTCCCACAACATTTGCACGGAATTATAAACATGTTGCATACCCCTTAGGAAAGGATATTATAGAATTTAAGAAAAGTTTGTTTTACTGGGTACCAATTATTGCAGAAACTAGTCGGTCTTTATCTCAGAACATTTACAATACAATATTACAAAATACAATATTAATTACGTTTTAAAGCAGCTGGGAAAAAAGAATTGTAACATTAATGAAATGAAAAAGGGTATAAATATGTCCATACTAACGGTTAATTATTCAAATGACGTGACATTCCATGCTCACTTAAGTTTTATGCCTTGGCCTTTATTGCTTAAACGTTATTTTATAAACAATCTAACAAAAATGAGTCACTAATCTTAATCAGTATTCTAGACAAGTGATTCATCAATCGTACAAAATTATGTGTTTAGGCCTGAAGGTCCTAGTTAGCCAGCAATATTAGTCGGAACATCAAAATCGGGGAATATTCATTTCGTTGGTATTTTTACGGTATATTTTTTAAATGAGACCGTAGTTTTCCGTATATTTCTGATTGTCGGACGGTATGTTTTATCGGTCACACTGCACGCATTTTTGGCGGGACGCATTATCATTTGCAAGCCGCGCCATAAAATCTTAAAATTGTTGTGCTGTTGCAGCTGTCCACAGTTTATTCGCATTCCACATCTAAACAATCAACACAGAAGCAAAATGGCTCGTCGCGACTATGCCCAGGACAGAGGTGAGTGTAAAGTCAGCGTTTCGAGTGCGGGAACCACAACAACCATGTCTATGTTTATGCAGAATCCATCAAAACCTTCCTGTCGGAGTTCTGCAAGTGCGACGATGACGGCAAGAAGCAATTTGTGTATGGATCGCAGCTGGTGAAGCTGGCGCATCGGGAGCAGGTCCTGATCACCATCGATCTGGACGATCTGTCTGAGTTCAATGAGAGCCTGGCCGAGGCGGTGATCGCCAACTGCCGACGCTATGCGGGCATCTTCAGCGATGTGATTG
Source organism: Drosophila athabasca (assembly GCA_008121215.1). NCBI lineage: Eukaryota > Metazoa > Arthropoda > Insecta > Diptera > Drosophilidae > Drosophila > Drosophila athabasca. The sequence continues at coordinate 59,359,842 of CM017796.1, read as the reverse complement.
CCGAGCTGCTGCCCAGCTACAAGCAGCAGGAGGTGCACGCCAAGGACGCCCTGGATGTGTACATTGAGCATCGCTTGATGATGGACGCCCGTGTGCGCAATCCCATGGAGCAGCGCGATGATCGCAATAGCTTCCCCTCCGAGCTGATGAAGCGATTGTGAGTAGGCCCCCCAGTACCTCAATAAAGGTGATATTTCTGAATTTATGCCATTTCCAGTGAGGTGGGCTTCAAGCCAATGTCCACGGAGAAGGCCCATTCCATTCGCGAGGTAAAGGCCCAGCACATTGGCAAGCTGACGACTGTGCGCGGCATTGTGACGCGCTGCACGGAGGTGAAGCCTATGATGGTCGTGGCCACATACACGTGCGATCGCTGTGGTTCCGAGACGTACCAGCCGGTGAGCTCGCTCTCCTTCACGCCCGTCCACGATTGTCCCTCGGACGATTGCCGCGTGAACAAGGCCGCCGGTCGTCTGTACTTGCAGACGCGTGGCTCCAAGTTCGTCAAGTTCCAGGAGCTGAAGATGCAGGAGCACAGCGACCAGGTGCCCGTCGGCCACATTCCGCGCAGCATGACAGTGCTCTGTCGCGGCGAGGTCACCCGTATGGCCCAGCCCGGCGATCACGTGGTTGTCTCTGGTGTGTTCTTGCCCATGGTTCGTAGCGGATTTGCCCAGATGATCCAGGGACTGCTCTCGGAGACGTATCTGCAAGCCCACGTGAGTTCATTGCCGTCTGTAATGGCACTGGCAACTCGATCTAATCTGTGCTCTGCTATTTATTCCATAGCGTATCATCTGTATAAATAAAAATGACGATATTTCGGACAAGGAGGCCGAATTGACGCCTGACGAACTGGAGGAACTGGCTCAGGATGATTTCTATGAGCGCCTGGCCACCAGCTTGGCCCCTGAAATCTACGGCCATTTGGACGTGAAGAAGGCCCTGCTGCTGCTGTTGGTAGGTGGCGTGGACAAGCGCCCCGATGGCATGAAGATTCGTGGCAATATAAACATATGCCTGATGGGAGATCCTGGTGTTGCCAAGTCACAGTTGCTGAGCTACATTAGTCGTCTGGCCTTGCGGTCGCAGTACACCACAGGTCGTGGCTCCTCGGGGGTGGGTCTGACGGCCGCCGTCATGAAGGATCCCCTCACTGGCGAGATGATGCTTGAGGGCGGCGCCTTGGTGCTGGCTGACCAGGGTGTTTGCTGCATTGACGAGTTCGACAAGATGGCAGACACCGATCGTACAGCCATCCACGAGGTTATGGAACAGCAGACCATATCCATTGCCAAGGCGGGCATCATGACTACGTTGAATGCACGCGTTTCCATTTTGGCCGCTGCAAATCCCGCCTTTGGGCGTTACAATCCGCGTCGCACGGTGGAACAGAATATTCAGCTGCCCGCCGCTCTGCTCTCCCGTTTCGATCTATTGTGGCTCATCCAGGACAAGCCTGACCGCGACAACGATCTTCGCCTGGCCAAGCATATCACCTACGTGCACTGCCACAGCCGTCAGCCGCCCTCGAGGGTCAAGGCTTTGGACATGCATCTCATGCGGCGCTATATCAACCTGTGCAAGCGCAAGAACCCAACCATTCCGGACGAGCTCACCGACTACATAGTGGGTGCCTATGTGGAGCTGCGTCGCGATGCTCGAAACCAGAAGGACATGACCTTCACCTCGGCCCGTAACCTGCTCGGGATTCTGCGTCTGTCTACGGCCCTGGCTCGACTGCGTCTCTCCGATCGCGTGGAGAAGGACGATGTGGCAGAGGCTTTGCGTCTTCTGGAGATGTCAAAGGATTCGCTCAACCAGACACACGAACACCAGAAGGGACAGTGAGTATTGCCTCTGGTCTAACGCAAGTTTTGGTTCTCATAACTGTCATTTCCAGTGTGCCAAATACATCGGATCGCATCTTTGCCATTGTTCGCGAGTTGGCCGGCTCGGGCAAAGCCGTCAAGATTGGCGATATCATGGATCGTTGCACAACAAAGGGCTTCAAACCCGACCAAGTGGACAAATGCATCGACGACTACGAGGAGCTGAATGTCTGGCAGGTAAACATGGGACGCACAAAAATTACGTTCATGTAAATCGGCCTACCAGAGACTTTATACCTATATATGGATTTTATAATTAAGTTTGAAAGTTTTTTTGTATTTTGATTAATATTATAGCCGTTCGATAATATTATTCCTCGTTCTCATACATTTAATACACATTACCATCAATCATTCACGTAAATAAATAAGAATATATAATAATGGTTACGAGAAATCTCATCGCTGGCATCAAAGGTCGGGGAAAGATCCAATCAAAAAAAAAAAGGCTCCGATCGGCTATTTTTGCTAGATAAATTGACTTTATTTTATGAATTTTAAAAGACAAAAAAAAAAAAACAATTAAGAAAGTCCACTAAGTGCATTTGAAAATACATTCCATTTCTAGTCCTTGCCTATAAATTCGTCAGTGATTCCTTTGAGGACCATCTCAAGCATTTCAATACGATCTCCCACAATCCTTGTCCCTATAGTGAGACTACATGTGACACACACACACATACACATACACTGAGAGAGAGAGAGATAAGTTCAAAAATTTCGCTACTGGGGAGTAATATATGTAGATATAGATATAGTTGAGGGGGCCACATCCTAGGCCACGCTCTACATGCTCTTGTTGAAGCTGAGAGCGGCTCGAAGCTTGTTCCGGATGCGCGGAGAATTCCAGCGATTGGTGCCACCCGAGGCCGAGCCCACGGCGGAGCGCAGCTCGTTGGGCGATATGCCCTCGTCCACATCGTCTGCCTCTGTTTTGATCTCCATCTTCTGGACAATGAGGCGCATCAGCTGGTGCTGTTGCTCCAGCATGCGGCTTATGTCCCGCAACTTGCGACGCTGCCGCTCGAGCTCTGCGTTGATAAAATCGTCATTGTTGTCAAAGGAGATGGCGTCCATGGAGGCTAAGGAGCAAAGAATGAGTCTCCCCACATGGCTATATAGCAAAAAAGTGAGGGCTACTTACAATCCTCGGTGAAGGGATTGGAGAACCATTTACGTAGGATAAAGTCACAGAAGCCGAGCTTGCACTTTGTCTCGTTTGGGTATTCGATCAGCTCCATTTTGTCCACTCGCTGCAGCCAAACATGGGGTAGCTTGCGCTCCAGTTCCGTGTGCAGGACCACCTGCATGGCCAGACGCTTCAGCTGGGCATTGCGACGCACCGACTCGATGTCGCCAACAGCCAAACCGATAAGCAAATTCATCAACAGAATGGGCATGAGTATCATGAAGACGCCTGTCACGAGAAAAATACCCTTTAAGATGATGGACGTGGGGAAATGATCTCAAAGATCTTACTCAGTATCAAGAAGGAGGTCATGGGCACCTTGAGTCGGTCACGATAGTAGGTGTTCACATAGGTGCCCACAACATCCAGTTCGCCCAGCATCATGGAGAAGGTGCGCAGCAGAGACATCGGTATGTTCGAGAAGGACAAGTGGTTCGGCTGTGGATCAATAATCTGAAATGGATGAAAATCTCTGCAAATGTATACCACAGACAACACACCCGCACGAACGATCGAAAACCCACCTTCGAGAGCAAAATGTAAAAGGCCAGTCCAAAGGCAATGATCAGTATGGAGAAGACCATCAGCACTTTGATCAGCGTCTGCAGGATCTCCAGAAACATGACCACATAGATGCCAACTTGATCGAATCGCTGCAGGAACAGCAAGAGCCGGAACCAGGACAGAAACACAGCAATCGAGGCCGCCGAATAGTGAATGCTGGTAATGATCCCATCGGCCCGAAAGGCCGGCACTATCATGACCAGGGCCGATATGTACAGCACCCAGGATATCAAGTTGACCGTCTCCAGAATATAGTGCAAGCGCTGCTGGTACATCTGCAGTATTTCCCGCATCGAATTGAGCAAAATGTAGACCACAATCACCACAGCACAGAATAGAATGGCCGTGGTTCGGTTGATGCGCTCCACACACGAGTCCTGGCGGAAGTGCGTCGCGGCAAAGTGATTCTGCGAGAGGTTGTGGGTCAGCTGGTCCCACCTGTCGAAAATGATATTTAATTAGCAATCAGGTTGTTTGTGGTTGATACTTACCCCAAATTGCAGTATTGGCTCATGGACTTGTTTACGCCAGGCTCCAGCTCAATGTTGTTCATCATCAGGGACGAATAGATCGTGACAAAGACCAGGAATATCGAGTAGATTAGTAGGTTGGCCAGATGAAAGTACTTGCCGTACGAGTTCCACTTCATCTGCAGATACTTCTGGCTGAGTGGATGGGCCAGCAGCTCGACGCGTCCATGGGTAACCATAGTCTGGCCGGGGATCAGAGAGGGAATGTGTTAGGAAAAAGCATCTAGAGATTTGGGGGACAACACATACACATCGTCACGACATACGACATACGAGATACGGAGAAACGAGATACAATAGCCAGATACGATAGTGTACACTGTACAGTGAGTCGGTTAGTGGGTTAGTGGGTTAGTTTTTTCAAGGGACGATAGGCACAAATTGCAATGTTTCAGAGTACTATAAAGCGGAGAGAGTACTTGCGACACTCACATTCACCACAGCCAGGGGCATGGGACGCCACTTGGGATCATTGAACTCTTTGCGCTTGGCCTCGATCTGTTCGGGTGTCTTTTGGTAGGGCCAAAATGAATATTTAATCTAGATATGGTGGGTGGTAGATTAGTCAAGGAAGTGTGTTATAGAGCTTCGAGGTAGACGAGGTTTTAATGAGCGGATGATAGACATGAAGAGCGGTAGTAGCGCAAGTAGCCCCCCATCCAACATCACATATACATACGCATGTAAATGGTTTGCCAGTTCGTACAAAGATCGTATCGTAGTAATATAAGGAGCAAAAAAAACACACTCAAACACACACTGAATCATGCAACAGATCCTGGGATCTGCGTCTGCTTGCCCTGCTTCGTCTGCTTACGTTCAATGCCGGCAACGGAATGGGATTTGTTGTCATTATCGGCTCTCCGGTTTTCTCATCGATCTTGGCAAACATAAAGGGGCATTGCAAGAATGCGAAAGAGTACTTAATCTGTATATATACACATTTATGTATGCATATACATATATGGTGGACATTTTCAGGATATAGAGATATAGAGGATTAGCTTCGATGGAATGAGATGATTGGCGGCATACCGAACCCATTGGCTAACGGAACAACTTACGTAAAAGCTCTTCGAGTCCTTCTTGCAGTTGGCCTTGCTGATACACTTGTCCTGCACCGCCTCAAAGACCTTCGGCATGGAGGCAATCAGAGCCAGGGTGACGCACGGATGCTTGTCGGAACGGAGGGCCATCACCTCATTGGCCCGCTCCTCGTGGGTGACCATGGCCAGAGCCGCCTCCGGATACTTGTAGTAGATGGCATAGTCAATGGCACTCATGTCCAGGACATTGTACACCAGCTTGCACTGCATCGACATCAGCACCGAGATGGCATGTGGCTTGTTCTCCATGGTGGCCAGGTGGAGAGCAGTATTCTGCATGGGGATTGTGGGAGGGTAGGAAGGTTAGCTGCCAGAACAGGGTTACATGACACTTACCCCATCCTTGTCCACCTGATCGAGCAGATGGGAGTGCACCGAGTGCAGCAGCTCAATGGTCTCGGTGTAGCCGGACATGGCCGCCAGCTGTAGAGGATTGCGTCCGGTGTGATCCCTGTGCAGCAGGGCCCCGCGGTTGAGCAGCAGCTGAACCACACGGGTGTGCCCCTGCTGGGAGGAAATGTGCAGCGGGGTCATACCGGCCCCGTCGCTTTCGTTGATGATGAACGAGCCCTTCTCGGAGTCGAGGAGCTGGCGCACAGTGTTGTAGCGGCCGTAGCGGGCGGCAAAGTGCAGCGGACTCTCGTTGTTGTTGTTCTTCAGGTTGATGCAGGCCCCCAGCCGAATGAGATTCTCCAGGGAGCGGATGTGCCCATCCCTACTGGCGTAGTGCAGCGGCGAGCAGCCCATGCTGTCCTTCTCGTTGAGCAGCAGCTGCAGCTGGTTGTTCGTCTGGCAATTGGCCACCTGCTCGGCAAAGTCCGTCAGCCGGCCACCGTTCATGATGACAAAGTGCAGCACATTGCGAGCAGCCGCATCCTTGACGCTAATCCCAGCCCCCAATCGAATCAAGAGGTGGACTGTTTTGGTGGGATAAGGAGCAGCTCTTAAGCCGATCAGATGGTGGAAAGAAATCCCAGAGAACTTACCCGTCTTCCATCCGCTGCGAGAGGCAGCCAGCAGCAGGGGCGAGCGATGCTCCTTGTCCAAAGCATTGATGTCGGCTCCCTCGCTCACCAAATAGGACACAATATCCGGATGATCAAACATGGAGGCGCAGTGCAGCGGCGTCATCTTCTGCACGTCCGTGCAGCTCAGGCAAATCCGCTTCTCCATCGGCTGCATCTCGAACATCAGCTTGACAATATCAATGGCTCCCTAAAACGAGAAACGGAAATCGATGGCGAATTCATTTCCCCACTCAATGCGGAAGGAATCGTATTACATGCCATCAGGGGCTCTTTGTTTTTCCAGCGCCAAAGTCACGTTCGTCGAGGCGAAATTTGCATAAGAATTTGTCAAATTAAAGTCACTCGTGTAACACGTAAGCCAGCCAGGACACGAGCCAAACTTTGCACCGTCCCCCAGTCCCCCCCCCCAGTCCACCCGTCCACCCATCCACCCACTAAGAGATGTTTTCACACTGTTTTCCTTTTGACCAGAAAAGCTTTGTTTGCGCGTCTATCCAGGGCTCCATATCTCCCCAGGGAAATATGAGTATTAGTGTTGTCATGTGCTCCGCTGCTGCTTGTCAGTTAGGACCTCACTCTGTCCTGGTCGTCGTCTTCGTCTTCGTCTGCGTCCTCGTGTTCCTGTTCACACCATCTACTCACCTGAGCGCAGGCCAAATGCACTGGTGTCGAGAGATCATGTTGCTGGGTGGATATCTTTGCACCCGACTTGAGGCACAGCTCCACAGCCTTGATGTCGCCACCGTGGACAGCCGAGTGCAGTGGCACATTGCCCTCCGAGTCGTAGAAGGATATCATCTCCTCTCGTGTGCAGCCGCGTTGTTCGCCCCACTGCAAAAAAAGTCATATCCAAGGGCGAGCCATTATTAAATGGACTACATAACAGATTAATTTATCTTAGGGCAGGGTTTGTCGACGCTTTTGCTGGGCAGAGATTTAAGTAAAAAATCTAATTAACAGATTCCCGCTATTCGGAACTACATATTGGTAGATATTAATATAGAATAATATGGTGTTATCATTAATCATTTACGAAATCAAAAAGCCTTCTTCTTGTCTGTAGCATATCCACCAACGAATACAAGATACCCTTGTACTCTGCGAGTACCGTGTATAAAGTGAAAGTCTGGGCCCAGACCACACAAATATTGTTTCCGAAAGTCAATGTCCGACACTGCTGGACTTCAACAACATTCGATACTTTTTGTTTTGCACCCTAAACCCTTCTAATATGTTCTTTTTTTTGCTGGGCTTACGTCAGGGAAGTTTCGCCATAAATTGAATTCGTCGAAGCTCCATAGACAGGACAGGACAGGACAGGACTGGAGGCAACGTTAAAAATTTGATACTTTTTCACGGCGGCACAACGTATACGCAATTTCAATGAAAAAAGTAAAAGCAAAGTAAAAATAAAAATCAACTCAAAGTGAAAGTCAAAGCGAGTGCATGAAAGGTCGCGGGGATAAGTGGGGGAGCAGTGGGAGCTGTGCCAGAAAGGGAAAGGAAAGGAAAAGATAAGAGCAGGACATTACATTAAGTGGTCAAGGGGGAATGGGAATAGCTGCTACCACAAAGTGCAAGATCAAAGCAGGATGCGGGGATGGGGCATGGGGCATGGGCATGCAATTCATGGGGGGATATAGTCATGGGAAACTTGCCTGGAAAAAGACCTCCATTGTCTTGGAGCTGGCATTCTTGGCAGCCTCGTGAATGGGATAATAGCCGTTGTTACACGGCTTACGGGGGCATGCATCGAACTCGGTTATCTGTAAGATACGACGCACACAATGTGTTACACCACATGATATAACATATGCGACTCTATTCTAATATACTAATACTAGGGCACATCCTAGGTCTACACACACAGGCATAGAGACACACACACGCACACAGACAGAGCGAGAGAGAGAGACTCTGCCGGGCGAGTCCTGGCAGAATATCATAGCATACTTTCGTGCGCAGGCAAGACAAAATGGCTTCAGAGGATACAAACCTTTTCATTTGTTGTTTTCTATGATAAATGAATGCTGTATGTGTGTGTGAAATTGGGTGTATGCGATTGGGTTTATGAGTGTGGGTGTGTGTGTGTGTGTGTGGGTGGGTGAAATTGATTAATGACGAATTGTGTTTGGTCCAATTCGTTATCAAAATGCAAATAAAATGCATGAATGAATGCGAAATGCGAATCTAAAAGTGAAAATAATTATGGGGAACAACTTGGGCGAGGACTCACACCACTTACCAGGATGCGAGCGCATTCCTCGTGATCGTAGATGGCCGCCAGGTGAAGGGCCGTGCGTCCATGCTCCCCGCCCTGCTGTATGTCGATGACGTTCCGGTACTGTCCCATCACCCGCAGGGACTTCACCTTGTTAAGCTCGGTGGCCAGGTGGACAGGAGCCTGTTTCTTCTCGTTGAGCACTCCCGTGTCCACCGGGCTGTAAGCATGATGAGGGATTGTTGTTTGGATTACTGTTAAATAGACCATGGCAAAAGGTTTAGCTGGCAGAGCTTACATGGACAGCAGGTAGTCCAGGGCCTCGTAGGCATCGCACTCGACGGCGATGTGAAGTGGCGTATTTCCGGCATTGTCCTTGGCATTGAAGTCTGTAAAGCGCACTTAATGATGAGATAATAATGATAATGGGTGAAGGGCACCCCCCGAGCGGGGACTCACCCCCATTCTGATCCCGAATATAGCGCAGTATATTGACGCGATTCCTGGCCGCTGCCTGGTGGGCAGCCGTTCGTCCCTTGCCATCCTTCAGGGATATGCGCGTGTTGTCGGCCATAAACAGCCTCTTGAAGTCGTCCAGGTTTCCGGACTCGGCTGCCTGTTAATTAAACGAGGGAACAGGTGTTTCTCAACTCAACTCAACGTAACACAACTCAATCAGTTTTCCAACAAGTTGGATTAAGGTCCAAAGCGTTTACTGTTTGCTTTGGCAACTAAAAGTTTCAGACGAGAAAACTCTGGGTGATAAGCCAGGACAACAGACGACATTGGGGTGTTTAGGAGGGGGGGGGGGACCTTTAACAGAAGAGGAGATCCCGATGGAGTGGAAGCTTATGCACAGTAACATGAAATGTCAATAGATTTTTAATCAGAAAAGACTCGGTCAACATCCAGTCTTTCATTTCCGTCATACTTGTAGTGTCTCCAGTGCCTGCTCCATCTCAGTCTTTTGTTTTGCTTCCATCCCCTTCAAGAGGTTTTTGTCTTCGCAAAAAGTTTGCCTTAAGCTAGAAAACTATTACGCAGAATGGCAACTGCAGCAGCCCAACCCAGCCCAACCCCATGTCTCCCCTGCGTTCAGTCTCCTGTAACTTCCACCGAAATGCACTTAAAAAGTAAATCTAATTTAGGGGCTTCGGAGTCCTTTTAGCTAATTTGATGTGTGCTTCCGACGAGCGAGCAATTTTACCTGGAGAAAGTCATCGATTTGTATCTTTGGTGCGGAGGACATCCGCAGTATGCGGGCCCACTTGTTGGGCAGATTGAGCGGGGCCATTGCAGTGAGCTCCGCCCCGCGGGCACAGCCGCTGATCAAGTAGCGAAGCGGACTGATGACCACCTCCCGCTTGGGGGTCTCCTTCTCGCTGGTTGTCATTGTCGTTGTCGTTGGTGGTACGCGCGAGAGAACCCTAATTACATTTGTGTGTAGTTTTCAGATTAGCTCTGACTGCCTCTGGCATTCATCTCCACAATGCTGTCGAGGGCTCTAAAGCGCCTTTTGGCCTCTTTTTCTACCACTATTTGAATATGCGCTGGTTACAATTCTCTTTTTAAATCCTTGACTAGTAGCTGGCAGAGCTCTATAAGTAGCTCCAGCTTCAGTATCAATTTAATGACAATTCAAAATCGAATATTTCATATATTTATGTGGGTATCTATTTTTCTTTGCAATTTCAATATTTGTATATTTGCTTGAGAGCTTTTCAAAATCTTTTCTTTTCAATATTCAAAATCTACATAATTGAAGCATTTAGGCAATTGCATGCGTTTTGGTTTTCCTCTTCTCTAGATTTTTCTATGTATTTCTTTGTATTCGTTTTGAGGCGCTTTGCAACATCTAGGGATCTATTTTATCCTCAAATTTGAAGAAATCCTATGTGCATGAAATATTTTATCTTGTATATATGTATGTATGTATATTCTCGCTACACTTGTATCCCGCAATTTCCGAGCATTTGAATATGATTAAATTCTATTAATTAATTGCATGCAAAATATTTGATTATAATTTTAAACATTTTCTTGCATTTTTGGCAAGTATTTTTTGTATTTGTTAGCAAACTTTTTGTAATCACTGCTAAAAAAAAATACTTAGGGGCCTTTCATGTTTTTCTCAATTAAGGAATCCAATTTGATTGGGTTACGCGGACCCAATTTAACAAATTTTCTTTGATTTTCCACTGATTTTCAAACCAAGTTAACATCATTTTCCGTTTGCACACTGAGAAAGGAGAGAGGCTGCCAGCCAAGTTGCCACAAGACTGAAATCTCGGGCGAAGAAGTGCTCGCTTTTATAGCCAACAGCCAACAGCCAACAGTCGACAGCCGCCTGGCCAACGACAGTAGAGCAGTGTGGCATGGGGCATGGGTGCGTTCGGGTGCGTTGGGGGAGCGTTGGGTTGGGACTGCCGGAGTGCGGAATTTACGCCGTGCTCGGCACGTGGTGAGTTTTTCATTGAATTCGACCCCGTAAATCTCTGTTTCCATTTCGATTGCATGTCGATTTCGTTCCGGACTGTCTTGACCATCGAACTTGTTGCTTTGCATGTCCTGTTCTGTCCGCGACAAAGTCTAATTTCTTATGTCATTGATAGCACTCTGGACTGGGTGTACGGGGCGGCGTCCAAGAAGCCATTGAACTTTCTAGAAAGCCGTTTCTCGAAAAAAAAAACTCATTTATCAGCTGCAATCGGCGGAATCGATATGCATTTATCACAACTCTCGCCTGGAGAATTGCCGTTGGGCCTTCACTTTGGAGAATTGGCCAGGCCACGAGGCCACCGACATCCATTCACCCGATTACCAACTCAACAACTCACCCGCAGTATCCTGAAGGGGCTGTCACGCAACAAGCAGACCTGCTCCGCCGCCGGTTCGACTGGCAGAATGGCCTCCAGTGGGGTGTCTGTATCATCGCCATCGATTTCGCCCCGCTTGATGCCCGAACTTTTCTCGATTATCATCGAGAATATCCAATGCTGCAAGAAATGAAAGAAGAATAATTATAAAGCTTATTGATAGTGGAATCTCTCGATTTTCACATGAATTAGAATCACGTTTTCATCATTTTTAGGATCCGCATAAATCATTATTTATTGATGAAGCATTGATGAATTTTTTATAACTCGTTTCTCGAAATTTCTTCAATGAACTTTGGAATAGAAATCCTTTGGCAGAAAATTTGTGTTTAAACCATTTGTTAAGGAGTGAAACAGCATCTGAACGTCTTGGTTTCAGGGAATGCTCGAATCGAATGATTTTCATTGAGAAAAAATATTGAAAATATAAATTCGAATGGAAAAAACTATTTAAAACCATGAAAGAGTTTCCGCATTTAAATGCGCACTGTAGAACATTCTAGAACTCATCAAATCTTTACTCCACACATTGGGGACTCTGGGGTATTCCCCAGTTACCTAATCCCTGACTGACTGACTCACTGACTCACCTTGCTGTTTCGATTCTTGGCGCTGGTGCTGGTGCTGGTGCTGCTGCTGGTCCGCGTCTTGGGCAGAAGTGTGGGCTGGGCCTCCATCAGATCCGGGGACGAGGCCAAGGCAGAGCACTGGCCATTGTAGACCCCACCATTCCAGAGCTTGGGCATGTCCGGGCCGCTCGACTGTCGCTCGGTGGCTGCTGCTGCTGTTGTTATGGTATAGGGCCGCGACTCGCGACTGTACATGATAATGGTTTTGAGATTAGTCACAATATTTCACAATAAAAAACTAAATCCAGCTGCGGTTTTGCTCCGCAATCAGTTCTCTAATTAGATATTGATTGGCCTAAACGTTTTGCAGTCGTGTTAGTCGACAGCGAACCAATTTAGATAACCCGTCTGTCACATGATATGGTCCCGACAGAACAGTATAGAAGGACAGACACTGGGAGATAAAGGAGTCCGTACTGCGACTGCGGCTGTGACTGCGGCTGTGGCTGTGGACTTTGTCGAGCTACAACTGAACCGTGACTGCAGCCATGACCGACTGTGAAGTAACCCCCAAACGTATACATATCTCATATATCTGTTGGACCGTAACTCTGTAACACAGCCAGGACACAGCCAGGAGAGAGTCAAGTCAAGTCAATGGCCGGCCGTTTGTCATTTTTCTAGCTAGCTCCTTCCCGAGGGAGTTTGTGTGTATGTGTATGTGTGTGTGTGTGTGTGTGTGTGTGTGTGTGTGTGTGTGTGTGTGTGTGTGGGGGAGTGCGTCCGCTTGGACGCCCCATTTAATGGCAGTGTCTAATTAACGGGCTGTTTATTTGTGGCACTCGAGCCAGACGCGCCACAGAATTTGCATAATGCCAAACCAGCCACAGCCCCAGGCCCAGGCCCAGTCCAAGCCCAAGCCCAAGCCCAAGCCCAAGCGCCTTCGGAGGCAAGACTCTGATCCTGGTAGTCCGTCCCAACTTACTCGTTGCCTTCCTCCAGCTTCATTTTGAACCGACTCGAACGAGGGATTGTAACGAACTGCAAGTACGCTAACGCTGTCGGAGGTGCTCCTAGGTGGATCCACTTTTCCCAATTACTTTCCAGAGATATCCATCGATATCTGGGATCACAATTTGGGCCTGGATTTCGCACTGACTGACTGACTGACTACTCTGACTAATTAATTTCAATGACCCGAGTTCCAATGGGGCTCTGATTGTTTCCAAAGGGGGCAAGGCGATGGATGAGTTGACGAAATTGGAAACGCTGTGTCTGAGTCGATTAGTCTGAGTGGTTCCTCCCTCGGTTGGATTGGCAAATATCATGCCCAAATATGGGTGTGTAAACCAATTCCTTAATTAAACGAAAACTTACCTGTTTAAAACTCTTTTTGGAACCCTTTCGCTTTCCTCTTCCTAGATGAGATTGCAGTACTTTCGGCTTCTGTCTTTCGATTCTGGCTGCGCAACGATTCATTTACATCTTCAATCGACTTTGAATTTGAAGAACTTGAATTTGATTTTGATCTCAGCCAAGACTAGGCCGGAGCACACCGAACAGGCACGTCTGTGGCAGCAGCAGCAGCAGCAGGTATTTTCCGAGAATTTCCTATCAGAATTTAGCAGCATTTAAGGCTGAGTGCCCCGATGCTTGCCATATGTTTCCCGATGCTTGCGATCCGCTCTGCTCCCTGGGTTAAAGCACTACAAGTGCTCGGTACGGCACGGCACGGCACCAGCAAGGACTCCCTGCAATGTGGCTCCAGCAGCAGTTTCCTCTCTGATTATGATGGACGGACACTTTAATTATAAACTCAATTAGCACCTTTGACTGGCGATAACTAGCTGGAACTGAACTTAAATGGACTGGACTCGCCCTCTCTCTGTCTCCCTGTAACTTTCTCTTGACAATTTTCTGCTGAGTGATTCGCGCGTACCGACAGCCTTGATAGCTGGTCTACAACTAAACGTGGCGGCAGCCCTTGGGCCAGTGCCTGTAATGTGCCCCGTTGACTGTTCCTCCACTGTGCGGTTTCGACTGGTTCGGGGCGGTGGGCCTGATAACAGCCTTTCGTCACTCGTCTCGTCTCGTCTCTCGTCTCTCGTCTAGTCTCGTCTCGGGACGAATGTCGCCATTAACATGTTGCGAGACATCCAGACAGACGCAAATAGATACCATACACCATATGTATGAATAAATATCACACAAAACATTTGAATGAATGATGAAATAGCGCAGCAGAATTTGAATCATTTATCCAGTAGAACGATTGGCTAAACGGCTGAGAATGGTCGATGGGCGGGAGTATAGTGTATCTCTTCCCATCCCTCTCTCAGAAGACTAGATCAGGGGTTCCTTAAGCCACTGATAACCTCCTGGGTCGTACCATTTGGCTGACAGTAATCAGCGTTCTGATCGGTGTTCGTTCTGTTCGTTGTTTTCACAGTTTATTAATAGTTCTTAAAAGTGGTGTGCCATGGAAGAAATGGCCACCTTTTCCCATGTGGGTGGTCTTTTATCGCTGCACCGATGTCCCATGCGGCTATTAGCGATTTCATTTAATTAATTTATAAGTGACGCATGCAAATGAACAACAAAAACAACTAATTTATTGGGAAACTTTGACGAGGGAAAATGCAATTCAATTTTGCTGAAGCAAACAAGTAAAACACTAAACGAAAACTGATAATTGATAACAAATCACAGAAAGGGAATGGACATGAGTTGGCTCGGAATTTTCGTAAAGAACAGAACCGCTGCCAGGATGAGTACCATGATGACGACGCCCCACAGGACATACTTCCGTATGGAGGGCCAGATGATGTAGTTGAAGGACTTGATCGGATTCGTCAGCGGATTGAAGGCTGTTCTCGGCCGACTGAAAGTCACAGGCTATATATAATCGGAAGATCGGCAGGTGGCAATGGAATACGTACTCGGGCCTATCCAAGGCCAAGGGTGGGTCATGGCCATGGCCTGCAGGTTGATTCGAGGCCTCCACCGACGTGCAGACATCGATTTGCAGTTCCATTTTGCCCTGGAATGCCTCGTATTAGTAGTAGTATTAGTAGTCGGTCACTCGGACTCACCAAGGACGAGGTGATGGGCAGAACGGACCTCGCCTTCGGGGCACCCTCCACTGGGAACCAGCCATGGATGGACTTGCGCTGGAAGAGATTCAGTCGCTTTCGCTGGCTGGGGTAGGGCTTGCACTGCCACTCCGACTCGTACGGCATGGGCATGTTGGAGAGGTTCACCTCGAGGGCGCCCAGGTACTCGTTGCGCGTGATGAAGTCCCTGTCCCAAATCTGCAGATAAATAACCGGCGGTCGCTTGATCTCAATCTCCTCGAACAGTCCCTCTCGGCGGCGGAAGACCATCTGAGGAAGGCGCACGACGGTATTAATTAGTAGAGGGTATTGGTTTACCCCGGACCCTGCGACCAATTAGGCAAGGTCAAGGCGCTCCCTGGCCCCCGTGCCGCTCACCATGTCCTCATTGGGGGAGTACATCATCGGGAATATCATGCGCCAATTAAAGGCAGCATCGCCGGTGAGTGAACGGTAATGGATATCGGTTGATTGGCGCTTGTCTATATCCTGGCACCAGCTGCAACGGCATAGCAGAAAATCGGAAAATCGGATAATTGCATATCGTTTACATGGCAGCAGCCTCATTTCCCCTCATTTCTTCCCATTCCCATTCCCATTCCCGTTCCCCTTCCACTTGCCACTGGCCACTCACCCCGTCACGTAGAGGTCGCTCATTAGTTTACCAAAAACATTTCGGTCGCCCGCCTGGATGCCTCTCAGATTTTTGACCACAACACGGACCTCGTAGCCAGCGGGTGGCACGGGCGTGATGTCAACTGGAAACGGAATGTATGTATTGGCCTCGAACAGCTCTATCCATAGCTGGAGCTTGCCCTGGATTGAAAGAGAGGCGGAATGAAGGGGCTTAAACTTGGGATGGTTTCAACCTTAAAGTTAAGTCCTTGGAGCAGCCAGAGCACTACTTGAGGAGCTCTGTTCGGACCTCTTACCTGTTCGACATTCGGATAATCATCGCGGTAGAGGGAGCGAGTCTCCACATGCTCAGGCACCAGCTTGTAGCCAAATGAGGGCAACTTGTCCAGGTTTTTCAGCACTGTCAGACTGAGGCGTTCGTGCATCTGCTCACCTGGGGAAGCGGGGGAATCAGTACGGATGCTCCACCAATCTACATATACTTTTGATGAATCCCTCACCCTTCGATATGCTTGTTTCGTCGCCGAAGAGCTGTCCATCCACTTCGACCACATTGCCGTAGTAGTAGGGCGGCTGAATGCCCCGCTGCAGGCAGAGATCCGCGAGTATCTCCGATGGTAGGTTGACATCGTGCCACTGGTTGTAGCCCGCCCTCGAGTACTCCTGGGCCAGGCCCACTGTGGCACGGTGCTTGCTGCGCCAGCGATCCTCCAGATCGATGTACGTCTGCCCGATGGCGTCGTCGCGGAACGTGTCCTGGTCGTACACCATCACCAGGAGCATGTTGTCGCCGGGCAGGGTCGCCTCCAGGTCGAAGATGCGCCCGAAAATGGGGTTGCTCTGGTTGGGGATGTACGCTGCCCGGTCGGAGAGCGTCTTGCCGCCAAGCGAGAGCTTCACGTAACAGTCGGAATTTTGCTTGACGTCCCGCGGGCGCATCTGAAGGCCCTGAACCACATAGACCCGGACAGCTAACCTCACCGATTCGGACAGGGATTGGACCATCGACTGTTGGCGGGGATTCATGGTTGCTGCCAGGGGCCGGACCATGTCCCCGCCTCCGCCCTCGTCCCAGGTCCCGCACTGGCAGGGCGTCAGCTTGACCTGGACTTTCAGCGTGGCGTAGACGTCCTCCTTGGGCGGCGCCTGCTTCTTGAACTTGACGCCGTGCACCATCTGGACGGGCACGGCCCAGTCCTGCAGGTAGCCGAACTGAGGCTGCTTCTCCAGCTCGTTGGGATAGATGACCAGCCGGTGCTTGTGCTCGTGCGTCATCTCCGCCGCCCTCCAGTACATCGAGTTGTAGAACTTAGTCCACCACGTGAACTGTCCCTCCGCGATGAGCTCGCTGTTGTCCATGTCATCCGATCCAGACTTCAGGGCCATCCTGTTGGCGTAGGCAGCCGGTCGCAGGCCCAGGGCGAACAGCAGCCGCCTCCATAAGTGCCTCCACTTGGCGGGGGACTCCTCTTCCTCCTCATCGGTATCCTCCCACTCTGTGTCTTTCCCCCCGGTCTCATCCCCCTCAGTGTCCCCGTCGTCATCCATTGTGACCGCAGTGGTGGTGTAGGATGCAGTCGAGCTCTGGGCTGAGCTCGCGCACTTGGTCGTCTTCCCCCTCTGCAGGAAGCTGGCGGAATTCGGGATGAGTGCGGCCCCCAGGATGGACTCTGAGGTTAGGCCGGAAAGGAGCACATCGGCGGCTATCATGGCTGGCCAGTACTCCTGCTGATCGGGGAGACTCTGCAAAGTAGTTCCGAGGATTTTACAGAGATTGGATAGCAGAGAAATCATTCATTGACTGGAACCCACCACAACGGCTGAGGCGTAGGCCACGAGGAAGTTGATGCTGTTGCCGATGCGGGCCTTCGAGGGGCCACTCGTGAGCACCAGGTCGCCCATCATGAGGTTGATCTTTCGCTTGCCCGCCGAACTCATGGTGCTCTTGGAGTAGTTGCGCAGCCCCACGAACACAACCTCTAGGCTGGGATGGATGGAATGATGGATGGATGGATGGATGGATGGATGGATGGATGGATGATGTCCAAGTGCAATACTCACACAAAGTTCAGCATATTCGGTCGGATGGCCTTGGGAATACCCACGATCAGGACGGGCTCCTTGCTGGCATTGACAACGCCATCCACCAGTTCGATGAACTCGGCCGACATGAGGACCTCCGCCTGGACGGCACCCTTCCTGGCCAGGGGCACCCACTTGAGGGGCGGCGGAGAGACATGCTTCAGCCGCTGCATCTTGTTGACGGAGCCCATGGACCAGCAATGAGGACCCTCTTCCCAGGCGGAGACAGCGAAGTTTTCCCCACTGATCACACTGGCCGTCATATGGCCCTTGCCCACCAGCTCATCGGCGAGGGATTTCTCCTTGTTGAAGAACTCCAGCGAGAGCAGCGGGGGATTCTGCACATACCAGTCGACGCTGCCGGGCAGGGTGACGCACCTGAAGGTGATTTCGGCATCCCAGATGGGCGACAGAGTGCCCGGCGAGGTTTGCGTCTCGGCGGCCTGCTCTCCGAACAGGATCCGCAGATGGGAGTCGCAGACGTGCTTCTTCTCTCCGCTGGGCCGGACCTTGGCCTGATGGACGTACACATGGCAGCGGAAGAAGGTCCACGCCACACGGGTCTTCCACACCATTGGCTCGATCGAGACCCAGTCACCGATGCTGTGCGACAGGAATTGCTTGCGCTCCCGCTCGACCACGATGACGACGCAGCCCATAATCATGGCCATGCTGCAGCCGCAGTGGGGGCAGCTGTGGATGCAGCCTGGATCCTTGAACGCGAAGCTCTTGAGACGCCAGCACTGTGTGACCTGGCTCTGCTGCATCTCCCGCCGCTGGAGGTTGAGAAAGAGCTTGGCGTTGAGGCGGCACACGCCCACCTCCTTGCCCCCTGCACTGAGCGAGAGCAAGAGATCGGGCCACTCGTCCTGCACCCGCGTCATGTTGGAGAGCGCTGTGATCCTGTCCATTATGCGATGCAGCTCATTCACCACATCCGCCACAGAGGCGTCCAGGTTCTCCACGTAGCAGCTGCGCAGCTCCTGCTTGAGCAGACGCAGCTCGTGCGGCAGCTTGGCAAAGAATCCCACGAGGAAAAGCTGTCGGTTGATGTCCCACGGGGTGCGCTGGCTCTCCATCTCGTGGTCGAAGCGATGCTCCTTGATGCCCTCCTTGATTTTGCCCAGGATGTTGGATATGATGGCCTTCAGGCACTTGGCCTGATGGACGTCCTGCTGCGGGGACTTGAGCTGGAACACCTTGAAGGTGTCCAGCTCGGAGCGCTGCAGAAGGGAGAGGTCAGGGGCTACCTTCAGAAGGGGGTCTTAAGGGGATCTTCTGCTCACCATAAAGCCGATCAGGTCGATCATAAAGTAGTCGCTCTCGTACTTGTCCCGATTGTCGGGAAGGCGGGCACGTAGGATGCAGGATCGGTAGGGGGCATCCTGGCGGAAGCTTTTCGAGTGCATCGCCGAGCGGAACTTCCCCGGTGGCGTCTTCAGGGGTCCCTCCAGGACGGTGGAAGTGTTCTCGGCCAGTTTCATGGAGATTTTATAGCTGCTGGCACTGCTCTGGATGTGATCCCCGAGCAGTGGAAGGAACTCCACCATGAAGACGTCTTCCTTCCAGAAACGAGACTCGTCCAAGCCGTGAACGTCCTCAGAGAGAATCGCGTGGGACGGCCTCTCCTCCACCAAAGTATCGGAGCGCACTTCCAGCAGGAGGCGACCCACATAGGTCATGGGCTGGAGGGGATCGTACAGTTGCAGGTAGGTGGGTCCCAAGGAGGGAATGCCTGCCAGAGATTACATTGCATGAAGTGTTCAGGGTTCAGTGAAGCAGATACTGTGCCAGGCAGGAGTACCCACTTTTGAAGGCGATCTCCTCGAAGGACAGCTCGTACTCGGCCACGCACTTCCATTTGAGGGGCTCGTGGACGAGCACCAGGATGAGGAAGCGCTGCGCCAGCGAAGGGTACATCCAGGCGAAGCTGATCTCGTGGTTCCACACGGGCGTCGTGGTCTGCTTGGCCACCGGCGTTTTGCCCTTGAATGGATGGAATCTGTACTTTAGAAACGGAAATGGGAACGGAAGAACGGTTTAGAGATAGAAGTGAATGCCACACGGGTTGATGATGTACGTGGAAGATAGTTAGGGATAGAAGTGAACCATACTTGGATCATGTAGCTGCCCTTCCGCACGAAGAAGCCGCGGTAGAAGGCGATCGAGTAGCGGATGTTGCTCGGCGTGTACGTGTTTGGGTTCTGCAGCAGGTTCCTGGGGGCGGAACTCTGGTATGGTTAGAGGTCGAGGCTAGTGGCTCTGGTCGGGGACAGATACTTCTCGATGTCGTCATAGTCCTGGTCCACACTCCACTTGTTCAGACTCTGTGTGTCGGGCTTCTCCTCTGGGCTGAGGTTATTCGCCACCGAGCTGTGCTGCGAGACGATGACCAGATCGATTTGCAAATACCCATGTGAACCAGTGGGCTCCTCGCGTGGAGGATTCTCCCCGACGGGCGGCTCCAGGCGACCCCACTTCTTGAAGAATCCGTGATTCGGCTGGTTCCACACGCTGTGCAGATCAATCAGCAGCTCCCCCACCACCAGGTTCTTCACGAGCGTCTGAGTCTTCTTCAATTCAAAGAGGATGGTCATCCGGAGGAGGTCGGTCAGCGTACAGCGGAACTCGAACACAAAGTACTGTGGGGGAGAATCTCGTTGAGGGTGTCTGTGTGTCCTCCAGCCATACGCAAAGCGCTCACCTCATTGAAATAGGGATTCTCGGAGTTTTGGAAAGTCTTAGTGCTCTTCGTCGTGTTATCCAGGCAGACTTTGACGTACAGCTCCGATGTGGCCAGGCCCACTTTGGCGGCCTTGTGCACCGTGATGCAGATAAGAAAGTCTTGCGGGGCCCCGGCAAAACAATCATCCATATAACTCATTTTATTTCCGTTTCGGCGTGCAAACAATAATCTGTTATGTGCATTTTTTGGAAAATAATTATAACAGATTTTCAGAGCTTGACATGAGCAAAAGCTCATGGCTGGGTTTGTTTCTGATCAATTTCCACATCAAACTACAAAACTTTTTGATACAAAAAGTTTCAACTGAATTCCGGATTCAAACTTCAATTCACATTTAAACTTCACCTTTTTCCAATGGTCCGGCAGCACCATTAGGGAAGCTCACCGTTGAGCTTTCACAAGGCTGTTACTGAAAGTGCTGCCAGACTTTCAGGGTCAAAACAAGCTAGATTCAAAAAACTATAAAAGTGTCCATGTTTCGGCTATTTTTTGAACGCTGGACAACAAATGGACAGAAGTGCAGCCCCAAAACAAAGTTCTTGATTGAACATATGAACAAAGATCCCATCACGAATTCTACAAAAACTAATTCAGATACTTTTAATGCAACGAATATACAGAAGAGAGCGTTTTAACATTCCCATAAATGCTAGATCTAGGCTGAAATATGCTGAAGTGGCAGCACTGGTTACTGTTACTGATGAGGGTTGGTTTCGCTCAAAAGCTCGAGCCTCTCTGAAAAAATGAGTGGGATATTTTCCGCAGCGAATCACACTCAAAAATCAATTCAAGCCGGCTTTGAGTGACGCACAGTGGCTCGTTTTCTCAAAACAAGTTGCAAAAATCATAACTTTGGAACTAGACTAGATATCAGTTTGAAATTTGATGCATTTATTCCCAATAACTTAAATGAAATCTTTAAAAGACGCTCAGATGAGCGAAAATAAGAGTAGAGCTCCAATTTTCGATACATTAACCAACAAAACCATAATAAAAATAAAATTGAACAATCTAAAGTTGGTACAATTCTTAAAACAAAATAATATGTGTCTATTGTGAACTTGGACTTATATGTTTTTAAACGAGTTTTCGGAAAACGACCCATTGTGTGACGCGAGCGAGAGAGAGAAATAGAGAGCCGCTTAGGCTTCGAAAGCTTTGGTTTGTGTTCCAGCATCAAACGTTCCTCAGGTACTCTCTTGTGCTCTCTGTTTTCCTCTCTCTCGCGGCTGAAAAAATCCCTTAACATTTGACTTCAGGAGAACAATTTCCCTTACCATTTGACTTCAGGAGAAAAAATCCCATACCAATCATGGGGTTTTTAAAAAAAATCCCATCTGAACATGTCGAGACATGTCGTGAATCCGGACCGTTAACAGCAGCGCGCATTCAAAATTTACGCCTCCAACCCGAAAGTCGCAAGCCGCAGTTGCTAAACGTTGAGTTGAATCGAGTCGAATCGGAGTTTTGGATAAACCATAAGCTGAAGGAGCGTCGTCGCAGTTTGCAGTT
The DNA here is from genome assembly GCA_008121215.1 of Drosophila athabasca. Lineage (NCBI taxonomy): Eukaryota > Metazoa > Arthropoda > Insecta > Diptera > Drosophilidae > Drosophila > Drosophila athabasca. Next base: position 59,337,778 of record CM017796.1, on the reverse strand, counting down.
CTCTTGCCTGGAATCGTTGGAGCCCCAACACACACAAACACACGCCCTACGGTACGGCTCTTCTCAGTGCTCGTCTCCTCTCGCCGCGCCCAAGTTTAAGCCCAGGTCCAGGCCATCGGTGTGTCTCTATCTCGTCTCTGTGTGACTCTGTGTGTATTTTTTTCTCTCTGTGTGTGTATAATTTTTTTGCGCGCGCTCAATCAAAACAGTGCTGCGGTACACAGCCACCCATTTTATTGAATGCAAAAAATTAATTGTGAACACCCGTACCGTAGCCCCTAAACCATTAAAAAAACCAAACGATACCAAAGTAAAAAATCTCTTAAATATTCCGAAATCGTTGCAGCTTGATACATCGCCATCGCCTTTTTATTGAACAGCTCGCTCCATAAAGCGTGCCAATACATTTTACAGGTAAGTTTTGGCTCCTCTGTAATGAGTGCGCATTTGTCAAAAAAGAAAAAGAAAACAGGAATGTAAGAAAAGGAAGAGCAACAACGGGGACTGGGGACTGGGTGATTGCTACTGTTCGCACCCACCAACCCCACACAACACCCATGCCACCCACGCCCTTAAGCCAGGTCCAGGCACAGGCACAGCCACAGCATCAGCCTCAACCCCCGTTCCGTTCATTCTCTTTTGTTGATACGCACACGCTTTTTGCGTCGTTTGGCTTCTGCTGCTGCTCCACCTCCTGTACTTTCTGATTGCTGCTGCTGCTGGCCAAACCCCCACCGCCACCACCACCCAAACTCCGCTCCTGTCATGTTATGTTCTGCTCTGTTCTGTTCTGTTCCCTTTTCTCACTCTCTTTGTCGCTCTCCTTGGGCACCTTCTCCTTTTTTGGTTACGTTACCGTTTCTTCTTTGAGGTTGCCCTGGCATCTGTGCCACTTTTCAATTGAGCGGCGCGGCACTTCTTCTTCATGTTTATCGCTCCCCATCCCCTCCTCCGCTCCGTAACCTAACTCTCTTCTGCAGTGAAAGGTTCGACTCATACTTTGCAATTCACTCCCGCTCTCCCGCTACCTCTCCCGCAGCAGCAGCAGCTACTTACTTCAGCGTTCTTTCTCTTTCGCCTTGTTTTTCCTGTACATTTTTGTGCAATTTCTTTACTTCCATTCGCTTTTTGATCTTGAAAACATGCTGACCTCCCCTTTCTTCTCTGCACTTCTCTCACTCTCCGTTCTCCGTCTGACTTCTGGGAGAGCTTTGGACAGGTTGTCCGTTCAGTGGAGAGCCAAGCCGAACGAACGAACGAACAAGTTTATCAGGAAAACCAATAAAGCAGACAGAATTGCTTATTGAAAAGAAGAGAGAGGTAGAGGTAGAGAGCGAGAGCGCAAATCTTGTAATTGATATCGCTCGAAATGGGGGAATGAGGGTACGTGGAGAGCCCAGCCCGACTTCTAGCCAGAGATCTGCAGACTCACTTTTATTCGGCGCTTGGTTCTTCCATCTGCGATCTGAAATGAATAATTATTTATGTATGTCTGAAATCTGTTATGGTAGAGTGGATAAATTATAAAAACATTACGTGACTGCAAATATCTGATTATCTTTTGATTAGACTTGCAAAATAAGCGCATAATCTGTTTAAATAATATTTTAAACTGGTTGAAAAAGTCAATAGAAAACTGCTAATATCCAAAAAGAAAACAAACAAAAGTTTGTACAAGAAAACCAGTTACCAAGTGTACTTACATATATTTGGAAAATGCACGCAAAAAGATAAACATACATTACGAATAGGTGGGTGGGTCTATGGTTCATATTTGGGATCCAACTATGCCAGCTTCGTTTCTGCGAATTCTGTTTGGTATTGGATTCCTGGTTAAGTTTCCCCCACCCCCCACACACACTCACATACTGGCACACACAACTCGATTGCTTCGATTGGGTCCCTTGTGGGAGGTGAGGCATCATCTGCCATGAGGCAGAGAGTTGCGGAAGGAATTAAAAGGCACTCAAAGGCCCCCCATAACTAATGCAAAATCTATAGCAGATCCATACGCAGAGGCAGAGGCAGAGTACAAAGTGCAACAAAGTTGTAAACGATGGAAATTTCTGTCTTTTACAGGTGCGGGGGGAACTTTCGTGCCAAAATTCGCTTTGAATCGAAAACGTGACAAAGCGATTCGAGCCAGACTAAAATCAGTTAACCAACCCGTTTGGCTGTGTACAGAACTTGGTCGAAAAACTCGAAAGAGTTTGCCCAACTTTCCATTGGGAAACCTCGCAGGTAGCGACAGAGGCAGAGGCAGTGGCAGAGGCAGAAGCAGAGGCAAATCAAAAGCCTAAACAAATCCAAATCCAAAACGGCAATAACTCAATTGGCAAATATCCGACTCTTGCACAGAACTACAGCAAAAGGCAACCCAGCCTCATCAAGCATGAAGCCGATTCTGCTGCCAAAATGTGCAACATAATTCAATTAGTGGCCCAAAAACAGAAGTTTTGTCGAAACATCCGCCTGGAGAGGGCATACAACACACATATACATATATCACATATACATACATACATATATCGTATATAGTGCGAGAGGAGGGGTGACGCTTCAGCAAGCATGAAATTCGTTCAAAGGCCACTCAAATGCTGTGTTTGGCCCTCGCCTATATAGAGGAGTTACATATAGATGATGGATTCCTTTGTCACTGCAACTTTTATGCGCCCCGAAATCGGCAAGCGGCTAAACGGCTTTCCAGCCCTCCAAGGTGAACGGGTAACCCTGTGGACAGGGCAGGGGCCAAGCAATGGACTCTGTATCTGCATTTATCGCCCTGCTGTATCTACGAGTGTAGCTGTATCTGTATCTGCATCTGGCCATCCATCCATCCGCTCGGGTTACGGGTTACGTGTTGCGCATGCGTTGCCTCTGCATATTTTATGGTAATTCGAACTTGATCCACTCTTGGTCTTGGACTTTCCCGGACGCACGGACAATACCACCCTCAAGTGGAGGATTCTTCGGCTTCGATGACAGAGTCGCCTCTCTGGCATTTCTCACAGCAATCTTGGATTACATTGGCTTTCTGTTTGCGGCTCAAATTACGGTCGGAGGGGGGCAGGTTAACTGCTTCGGTCGGTCAGTAGCAATTTTTCTGCTGCTGCTGGTATTAGATCTCTGTGGCTGGACCCCGCCCTCTGCTTAGCTGGAAAGCTTTCCAGCGGATATCGAGTGCACACAAATACCTCGAATGTCGGACTGTGATTTGCTGCTGCAATTCTCCCCTCCAAGCAGCTGTCCATCCGCCCTGGGCGCTTAATAGCCATGGCCCGGACGACGACGTCTGAGGTATGTATCTTTGCGGCTTTCGCTTGGCTCTGGCTCTGCCTCTGTCATTGTCTGCCACAATGGTCAAGCCTCATCGCAGTAGTCCCAGTCCCAGTGCCAATCCCAGTCCCATTCCCAGTCCCCATCGCAGTCCCTAGCTCTGACCATTTCGCAAACGTTTCTCTGTTTCTCCGGCTCGATGTAAGCTGTCATTGATTTAAGTTAATTAAAAACTTAAAGCCAACCAACCAACCAGTTGGGGCCTCACACAAAGAGGGGAAACAAAACACTAATCTAAGAGTAAAACAAGCTAAAAGTACATAAAAAAACATACCTACAGATCTCATTGTGAAAGTGATTGAGGAAATCATTGATTGAATTAGTTTAATTCATTTAAATGGATGCCAGTGGACAGTTACATTTACTCCAAGGGCTCTCCTTGATGTTTCATCCACAAGTGTTGAATATGTCCGAAAACAGTGTAGGTAAACGTTGCTTTGGGGCTTATATCTTATATCATGATTCGGTGTTTTTATTTCGTAAACCCTATTTGTAATCATCTCAAGCCTTAAGGGGGAAGGTGCCCGCCCATACCCGCCATTTCCCCGATACCTTTTCCCTACAGGTGCCCACCTATCTTTTCTGTCTCTCTCTCTCTGTCTCTCTCTCTCTCTGGTCTCTGCTTTTCTCCACACATGATTAATGAATCGAACGACTAATAACTGCACGCATTGTTCGGAGACCCAAAAACTAAAAATAAAGCAGAAAAAGAGCGGCAAAGACTGGTAAAGTCTTTACTTTCGCAAGCCATGAAAAGTCTCCAGACGGACAGACGGACAGTAACTGTAGCAACAGGCAGCAAAAAAGATAGTGGACGATGATTATGCAATTGGAAATGCGTAACTCTGATTTCTGATGGGCTTAATTGAGACAGCAGAGACAGCAGCAGTGGGAGCAGCAAGCTGTGGCAGGGGAAAGCGGGTGCGGGGCAATTAACTGGAGGATTGGGATCCCCGCTTCAAGTAGTAATCGTCGGATCGCCCACCAAAATCGGAAGCCACCAATCAACCCGAAACCCCAAAAGCATCAACGTATTTATTTGCGTTAACAAAATTTGTAATTGAACGACATTTTGAAGAGGCTTCGAGCTGCGAGCTGCTCTTCGAGTTCATTTTGAAATATTTGTTACTACTTTTTGTTGTCTTTTCTTTTTTTCGTTGTTGACGTTGAAAAAGAAAACAAAAAGTGAAAGTCCAAATATGCAAGGCAGCAACGTGCTGCTGCCGCTGCTGCAACAATGCATATTAATTTTTTTTGGTTTTTGTTTTTTGTATTTTAGTGTCGGCGACAGGCGTCAGACTGTGTGGCACGCCTCACGCAGCCTATGCAAAGTGCTTAACACCAAAGCCTGGCCAAGAGCTGGCTGGCTGCTGTTGGCCATTGGCCATCGACTATTGGCCATTGCGCTTGTGTGTGCGCATGTGTGGCCCCAGACCGGGGGGCTCTCTGGCTCTGGCTCTGGAGCTGGCTTTGGCTTTGGCTTTTTCTTGCATACAGACATATTTGCACGCTGATGCAATTTCGGCTCTCCCTCCCCCTCCCCGTCTCCGTCCCCTTCCCCGTTCCGAACAAGTTTACTGAAACAAAGCCCACAGCACAGCAGGTGACTCTCTTTGGGTCCACTCTAGTCGGAGTTGGCTCCGAGTTGGAGGCTCTCTCTGGCTCGCCTGGATGAATGTGGAGCCAGTGGAGAGAGGGTCTAGTTTGCTTCATTTGGTTGGGTCTGGGGGGGGCAAACTGTTTGCATAACTTTCGTTCGTTTCACTCCCAAAACTAATCGCAAAGAATAATACGAAAAGTAATTGAAATCCAATAGAGTTGAGGCATTGGATGCAAGGAAACTAGAATGTTTATCTTTTGTATGAAATTCAGTGTTGGCTATGGGCAAAATTCCTCCAGTGTTGGTAAGCGTAAGCTAGTTATGACAGCCAGTTGACAGGTTTTGGTCTCTGGGCAAGAAATTAGATGGTATTGTAGATTTGTAAATCTTTCAGATCTACAGAAAATATAACTGGAAGAATGCCTTATCTGGGGGGAGGGGATTCCACCTTTTACTGGCTTTTGCATTATCCCTAGAGAAAGATCTGTAACATTCCCTGACCTTCTCTGGTTCTCACATTCGGTTCTGCTCTGGGGCAGAGGAAGGCTTACAGGAAGTCGTAAGTCTCCGTTATTAGATAAGTTGCCCTGCCTGCAGCCAAAAGGCAAGAGGGGTGTTGGGTGGGGTGGGGTGGGGGTTGGGGTGGCTGTAATTCAAACATCATCAAAAAACTTCCCACATAAATTTAGACCTGGCTCTGGGCCTGTCTCTGGGCCTGTCTCTGGGCCTGTCTCTGGGATGAGGATGGGGATGGATGTGCACTCGTCGCACCAGAGGGAACTGAGAACGGAGATATTTCATAGTTTCAGCGGGCCACAGTGGCTGCCACTTCATTTTCTGCACTTTTTTTATGTGTGTGTGTGTGTGTGTGCCCACCTCTCTCTCTCCCTCCCGCAGTGGAGGTGCGTTGTGGCGTGGCATGTGTAGATACATTTTGCTGTGGCAACAACTCGAAAAAAAAGACTTGCCCCACAGCTGCTTCATGCTGAATGTTGAATGTTGAATGGGTGAGCTTGCAACATATCGACTGAGGATTGCTAGTGTGCATCGATTGCAATTTTTTCGCTCATTTCATTTTGCCTGCCAAATGCCAAAATGGGAATCAGAGTCGAAGTCTCTAGTAATTGCCGAATGTGCAGCAGAGTGACGCCTCTAGCGGAGGCGCCTCTACCGCCATGCCATGAAGGAAGTGCATGCCAAAGGTTGTCGAATGTGAAAGTTGAGAGATCTGCGGTTGCGAGAGATGTTAAGCGCATTGAACTTGGCCCCCAAGGGGCACCCCAAAAGAAAGTTAAGTAATCAGTGGAAGATCGTAAAGAAACCACGAAACACGAATGCCCCTCATGCAACACAGCACTCGCACTCTCACGAATGAATGGTGTGAGTGGTGGCTGCAACTGTCTGCCTGTCGTCTGTAGACTGTATCTGACAGATACCTTTTTCCGTTTAGCTGGGAATTCGTACTACGTGTACGGGTATGGGTAGGGGTATGGGTAGGGGTATGGTTATGACTGCTTTATATACATACATATGTATGTGATAAAATTAATGTGTGAACGCCAGAGGAGGAGGAGTAGGGGGAGTTGGGGGAGCAGGAGGAGAAGGTACTGCCCTCATAATGCCGCAAACCGAGCACCTTAATGCAGGCTCAGCTGAGAAGAGGCAGCCCTCTGGCTAGGCTAGGTCTCTGCCCCGTCCACACACACACACACACACACGCACACACACACACTCAATCAGTTGCCACATGGCTGGGCTGCGCATCTGTTTGGCTTACCGCCGTCTGCCCACGCAGGAACACGGGGCACACGGGGACAGAGCAGAGCAGAGCAGAGGTTGCTGTTGCTGTTGCTGTTGCCTGTGGCAGCCACAAAACTTTAATGGAAATTTATTTGCATCTGCTATGAATTGAAGTGACAGCGGGCGTTGGTTTTTCTCTTCTGTTTTGTTTCTCTTTGTTTCTCCTCTCAAATGCAGGAAATTGTCGCTCCACCACACACACACACACACACAAGCATGCACCACGACGTATGCGTAATATCTAACCGAAATATTCACAGACAATGCAGGGAGGAGGGAGGGGATGTGCGGAGTCTTAATTGGAAAACCAGAAAATTGGGAGCTACCAAGAACCGCCCACCCCACCCACTCGCCCCCGACGTAGGCGTGGGGATTGTCTACAAAGTTGAAAAGTATCTGTATCTGGCAGATACTAAATTAAACACAACTACTAATTTGGCCCCCCTCGAATGACAATAGTAAGTATTATCCGTTTGGGCATTGCCTGAATAGTTCCACCAGATGTATCTTTCCCTTTCTGAAGGAGCAACTTTATGCTCAACTTTATGCTTTATTCTACAGGAGGAACCCAGTCGGCCTTAGAGGTCACAAAAGGGGGTAGGGGCTACGTTAGGGATTTGGGATGGGGTCAATAGAACCCAATGAAAATTCCATGAGATGAATTTACATGAGATGGAATGATGAATGATATGTATATACATATGTATGTATGTATCTTCCATTGGTTACTAATTTGTTAATTCATTTGATTTCATCACCTTATCATATAAATTCGTTCGATTACCAAGTTAATTCAATGTCAATTTACTGGTGAATAAAGTTCGAGATATTTTGGCATCCATTTAGTTCTAGGATGCACTGCAGTTTCCCCCTGTGGCAAATGTAACTTCATCTGGTATTCAATGGGTTATATAATCCGATTCCCTCCATCAGTAAGCCAGCTTTATTCTCTGTCTCTGTCTTTTGTCTCTTCTATTTGTTTGTTTATCCGCCATGGAAAATGGAGATGGTCGAAGTTATTTCGTTATTTGATTTTATTGATGAAAAGTGAAATAAAAACAAAGAGAAAGAGAGAGAGAGAGAGACAGAGATAGAAGAAGATAGAAGAAGATGAAGCTGCCACAGCAAACGACAGACAAAAGGCAAATCATTTGCCAGCTCTCATTATGAGTGGAATAAATGTAAGTATGTCAGAGCTGTCGTTCCTCCAACAACATTATGACAGACGGACAGATACAGATACATTACTCGACTTGCAGCAGCAGCAACAAGACTCGGCGGCCGCAGACATCAAATAACTGGAGCAATGGGTAATAATAAACCGAAAAAAGCGAGAGACATTGAACAAAATTCTGGTTCACTTTTCAACGCAAAAAAACAACCCACAAAAAGTGAATAATTAAAAAGAAAAGAAAAGAAATACTTAATGAAATGAAATGAAATGAAGAAGTGGGTTGCTTATACGAGGGGGCGGGGTCTTATCCATCCACTCAGATATATGCAAAGTATTCCCCGCAATCCATTGTTCGCTTCGCTGATAATTGGGCAAATAGTTTTCCTCTCTTTTATTCGCTATTTACTTACCTCAAAAGTGGGTCATTGTCTCCGTCTCTCCGTCTCTGTCTTCGTCTTCGTCTCTCCGTCGCCCTTTGACGGGGTTCTTCAACGTTTCCACGTTCTTGACAAACATTTTGGAGGAATAAGCAGAAATTACGACTACTATTATGAGTATTTTGGGGGGGGGAAGTGGGTAGGAATCATCTATCATCTACAGCTGAATCGAATGCCTTATTTCTGGCTCTACTTGCACTCCAGATGCCATATCGAAATTCCTATATCTATTTCCATCAGAACGAAACCTACCGACCATCAATGTACTTGTAGCTATCCTGTAATACACACATCTACATCTACAACATCAGAGATGTCTGTCAACCAGATTAACCTTAGATTAACTTTTAGACGCTGGTCTGTCGTCTGACGTCTGTGCTGTGCTCCCATCAAAAGTTCATCAATATTTTGACAGCATTTTTTGGCTAAGCATCTCCTTTAACAAATTGAAGTTTTGACATTTCCCCCCCCCCCCCCCCCCCCCCCCACCCTTTATAATTCCATTAAAAGTTTGTCAAAGCCATTTGCATATCTTCTTCTCCCTCTCCAGCTCCTATCTCTCTCTGGCTGCGTCTGCGGCTCCTGCTCTTGCTCCTCCTTCTCCTCCTCCTCCTCCTCTGGCTCTTTCGTAATCAAATCTAGAGTAAACCCATTCAAAATATACAAAAAAGTTAAAAAATGTATCGCATAACTTTGCTAAATGGCCAGACATGTATCTGTATCTGTATCTGTGACTGCGTCTGCGTCTGCTCCTCCTGCTCTTTGGGCCAGGTCTGGCTTGGTTTTGGCCAGTTTTCTGGCTGTGGTTGTGTGTGGTTGTGGCTCTTGCGCTGCTCTCGTAACATGTGGCGGGGGCTGCTGCTGTCTGCTGCTGCAGGGGCGTTGCTGGGGCTGCTGCTGTCTGCGCTCGCTTTTGGCACAAGGCATGGTCCAGCGCACACACGGCCCAAACCAAACCAAGCCAAGCCAAAGGCAAAGGCAAACCCGAAGCTGTCAGGTGTTAAATTGGCAAGCAATCAAATGGCTGCAAACATGGCCAACAACAACAACGACGACGACGACGACTACAACGACGACCATTGACCTAAAAGCCAAAGGCAGACAAAAGGTGCCTCTCCGACACCCAAACCCCAGTCTTCGACTTGGACTTGGACTCGTGCCGTCTTAGTGCCCACTAATTATGTCAAATTAACGCACTTGTGGATGGTGGATTGTGGATGGTGGATAGTAGATTGTGGATTATATAAGCAAACAAAACTGCGTACCATTCGGGCAGCAAAAAGTTGAATGACACTGCAGAGCAGAGCAGAGCAGCCGTCAGCAGCAGTTAGAGGAGTCACCCAAAAATATGCTTTGACACTCAATTAGCTTTTCCATTTAATTAGACCTCACCACACCCCAACCCCAACCCCCACCCCCACCCCCACCCACACACAGTTTCCAGCCAAGGCTGTGGCATCCCGAGGCTTGGTCCTGGGACCTTTTTCGTGGCATCTTTGCTCCGTTTTTGGCTGGCTTTATGCAAATTCCCAAAAGTTAACAAACTTTTATTTTGGGTTTTGGCTTGGGTTTTGGGTTTGCCTTGAGTCGCTTTGTATTTGCATTAATTAAGCAAAAATTTATAAATAAATTGATAAAGAAAAAACAACAAAAACAACAACTGAGCCGCAAATATTTCTATATATATTGTATCCAGTCGGGCATCGGATCAATTCAGGCTTAAAGCAGTTTTAATTTGGCAACCGAAAACGAAAAGGTTTCAACCGAGTATCTGAGTATCTGTTGCCAGGTTTGTCTCTGGCCAAAAGTTGTTATCTTTTGGGGATAATTAAATAGAAATTTTAATCGATTCGAAAAATGACGAAAATTTCTTACGGCTCTGGGCAGAGATGTTTTATACAGAATCTCTACTGTACGGAGAATGTCTGTCTGTCTGCCAGTAGCTCACTGTATTTAAAGGTCATTTCAACTCGTTTCGAAATAAATACCAGATTCCAGATGGAATATTGGAATAATTAATAAAACTATAAGCCGAAACAATCATTCTTCTTGGTTATGAGCACACTTCAAGCCAGAGCTAGAGCCACAGCCAGAGCCACAGCCTCAGCCACAGCCAGATTCCAATCCTCCAATCTGATAGGGAGGCATTAACATTCCATTTAGTATTCCCATTATCCGTAGTATGTACTATAATATAAGCATTTCCCACCTATACCGACGGCAGTAATCCCCATCGTAAAACGATTTTGATGCCACCATTTCCCAAAAAACGCTCTCATATGCATGCCACAATCGGTGGAGGGGCTGGGGGGACCACCCACCTGCATTTAAGTACTTCCATGGGGCCGAGAGTGGAGAGCTGAGAGCAGGGAGAACAGGGAGGTGCTGTGACCCAATTGGGAGGCTTATTACTCCGAATTTAATCACTGGAAAGACGGTGGGAGGGAAACAGAGATAGAGGAAGCTGCAGATAAAGATACGAGTACGAGAGATGAAGATGCAGAATGCTGGCTGATGGTGGATGGAGATTTTCTCACGCTTTGACAGATTGAAATGTGTGGCTCGCTGGTTGGGTGGTTGGCTGGTTGGGTGGCTCTGGCTTGCTCTGCGGTTCTGCGGATTCTGCGGTTCTGTGGCTGGTGCACTTTTGGTTTCGAGCGTGATGATTGCTTTTAGCCATGATTGTTGTTCTCTTGTTATTACCATTTTCCAGCCACGTCTCACAAATCAAATTGTAGTGCACGAGAGTGCAAGAGGAGGAGACACGGTGGGGGCCGGGGGGGGGACGCGGGTGTAGAAAGAGTAGAAAGCATTGACTGGCCATAAATAAGATTTCTCAAATTCTTGGCAACGAAACGTGACAACTGGGGAATGGAATCCAAGTACACGCACACACACACACTCACACACACACACATACACATATGTATGTACATATGTGAGCAGGGGGGAAAACCTTTCCCTCGCTCTCGCTCGCTCTCTCTATTTTTTCTTTTTCCTTAATTAATACCGCGGCATTACGGAGTTTTCTTTAGCCCATTTCTGGATGGATGAATGGATGGATGCTGGTGCTCGTAGTACCAGGAAAGTGCCCACAATTGACAGGGGAAAACTCTCTCGGGAAACAAAACCAAAACCAAAACAGAAAAATCTGCATTGTCTGCAGGTCTGCCGGCAGTACGAACTTTCTATTGTTCGCACAAATTAATGTGCGAGCAGGCATTTAATTACGCAAATAATAAAGAAAAGCGAAAACCAAATGGAAGCCAGCCCCAGCCTCAGCCTCAGCCTCCTGGCTTTTGTTATGCTTATAAATTTGTTATTTATTATGCGGTTTGATTGTTGTAGTTTTTTTTGGTTCACTTTTTCGCTTCTGTGGAGAGGATTTAATTACACATGAAATGAGCTTCAATTCGAGATGAGATGGGGATCGATCCGATCTCTTGTGGTTTACCTTTGCAGATTCCACTGTAGATTATTCACTTCAAATGCATGCATATACATACATATGTACATACATATGTATGTATATTGTTTGAGTTTGAGATTGAAGATTGAAGATATTTACAGATTTGTAGGCCTGGCCGCCTGTCGCCTCTGCGATGCTGAGCTGGCTGAAAATGTTGCCAATGTTTGCACACACACACCACCCACCCCACCCCATACCACCCCATCCCGCCCGCCACTCAAAAGTTAATTAGAAGATTTTCCAGAAGGAGCATGTGTGTGTGTGTGTGTGTGCTAATGGTAAGCTTTTCAATTTTATATGGGCTCACCGAAAAGCTTTCCCTCCCCACTCAACCAGAACAGAACAGAACGGTAATTAAAGCTTCGAGGTTGAGATGCTGCTGCTGCTGCTGAGATGCTGTTGCATAAGCGAATAGTTTGGAGGTGAAAGTTGAAAGCATTTGTGGCCATCCGATGAGAATCCTAAGACCTAAGGGAAGGAGGAAGCCAAGCCACTGGGTAAATATTTGATTGTAAAAGTGAGAGAAGGCCAGGTAAACACAAATATATGTGATATATGCACACATATATACATATGTACATATATACATATATGTATTTGTATATTTTTATGTACATACATATATGTATATTTAGCTTCGATTGCACGTTTTTAAACATTTCAACAATTTGTTTATCGCGTAATTTAAGATGAAAATATTTCTTGTTGCGAGACTCAATCTACTGTTTACTGTCTACATATTTACTGAACGGGTGCATCGGTACTGCGAGTGGCCAACTGATTGCAAGCAAGCATCAGTATTTTTGGCCTAAATTAGATTTCTACTTGCTCACTGCACTTGACTTTGGGATGTCGTGTGTGTCGTGTGTTAATGAGTTAACAGATCTTAGACTTAGAATAGTTCGGTTTTGTGTTTATCTCCTTGAATGTGTAACGACTCTTGGACTGCAGATTTCCTGATGGTAATCAGAATCAATCTATAGATGACTCGAACTTTAAAAAATCTGCCTAAACTCTGTTCATTATTCGTATGCTCGTACAATGGCTATCTAGAAGCGACTTATCCCATATTACCAATTCAATGTCAGAGCCATTATGCAGCTAAGCAATCGGCAATCAGCAATCAGCATGCACATCCGTTTAGAAAACGTTTACGAGTGGAAAGTGTACTTTGGCTTTGGCTATCAATGGAGGAATATTTTGCAAGTAAATTAAAGCTGGAATACTCGTAGATTGCGAGGCGACGCGACTAAAACAATGGCAAAAGCAATTAAAAATTTGTTGTTCAACTTTGAACAGCGGAAAAGGAGTTGTGGTGTGGGTGGCAGTAGGGGGGGAGGGCGGAGTGGGGAGTGGGAGTGCAAATGAGGCACCCACAAAATCCTAGCCTGTGTAAAGCTTTTTGCATATGTATGCACCTTATGCACTTATGCTTTTGTGTGTCTGCGTGAGTGTGTGTATGTGTACGCAGACAATTACATTTCTGCTTGGTGCTGGGTGAGGACGAGAGGTAAAGAATGGCAACAAGAAACAAAGCTTGAAAGAAAGTCTGCTAGGATCTGCTAGGGTCCAAAGCTATATACAAGCCTGGCAGCTTTCCAATTCCAATTCGATCTTCATCGATCATCTAACAAATAGCTGCTCGGAATAATCATACCCTCTGTCTGTCTGCCAGGGTATCAAAAATAGAAAAGGAGAAAAGAATCGGCACAGAAATGTTGGCAAGGAAAATGTTTGCCCGCCGCGACTTGGCAACAGCAGCAGCAGACGAGGGGCAGAGGCAGAGGCTGGGGGCTGGGGGCTGGGTTGCGCAGAGTCAGAGCCACGTTAGAGGCAGAGGCAGAGCCCGGCCCAGAGTGTTCTACTTTTCGAAACTTCAATAGCTCGTGACATTGTTTGTGTAGAGCTGTAGATGATGTCTGTATGTACATATGTGTGTGTGTGTGTGTATATTTACCAAAATAACACACACACACAGAGACATAGAGACAGCTTGAAGCTGAGAAGCAACAACAACAACAGTTAAAGCCAGCTACCAACAGCGACAGTGGCAGAGGCAGAGCCAGAAGCAGAATCATCTGAAAAGAAAAGTGCTCAGAGTGAGAAATTGGAAGCAAGAGAGACAGAGGGAGAGAGAGAGACAGAGAGAGAGAGAGAGAGAGAGAGAGGGGAACGGATGAGAGAGCTGCTAATGAGAAAGTTCACTTGGAGCGAACGGGGGGGGCACGGGTAGTGGGTGGGAGAGTGAGAGCTTGAGCTTAAAAGTTGAGAGAATCGCAGAATTAATGACCGAATGACTGACTGACTGAGTAAGTGAATGACTGAATGAATGAATGACTGAATGAATGGATGAACGAATTAACGAGCCTGTAATTTTGTCGAGCAATTTTTCAGCTCTGCTTTGGTACGCCTCTGCATGTCAGCTAGAAATTAAATTATTGTATCTTGTTAGTTAATTATTATGGGAGGAGAGAGGAGGAGAGAGCGGAGAGGAGGGAAGGGGAGACGGATGAGTAAGTTTTCTTTTGGGTTGATCTATGGAAAGCAGAGAATGGTGGGTAGTTTTCAGATATTTCCAGATATTCCAGATGCCTTTTTCCATCTTCGAATATCTACTAAATATATTCTCAAACAAACTGGAATGCCCTTACTGAAACTCCTCCCCTCCCGCCCAACTCCGAAGTCACGGGCACGCTGCCGCCTTGGCCATTTCCTGTTTTGGAGTCGTACACTAATTTTCAACGGCCGTTTCACATGTTAATTTGTTAGGCACGGGGCACGTACATACCACGTACATACACATACATATGTACATGTGTATGTGTGGTATGTATGTATGTATTTGGCCGATAACGAATGCAACATGTCTTGGAAGCAATTTTCCTGTGTATTTACATTTCTGAGTATTCTTTTGGGTATTTTCTTCTTTTTTTTATTGTTTGTTGGTTTTTTGTGACACTTTCTCCGTGTCACACTTGAAACTTAATTAACTAAAATTGCTTTTAATTCAATTAGAAACTATGTATGCACATGATGCGAGTACATATGTATGTAAAATATGCCCTTAACTAATGGAATTTTCACTTGTTTGTCATTTGTCATTGCAGTCGAGTGCTCGAGTGAGAGAACAGCCCCAAGATTTCGAAAACAACGAAAATGGTCTTCGACTGCGTGGTCTGGTGTGCAAAGTATTTGCTTTGCATATTCAATTTCATATTTTTCGTAAGTATTTACATATTAGACATAACCTTAAGCAATTTATACGCCTCGTAGAGCCATCACCCATCACCCATAGCATACCATACCATACCATCACATCATATCCCCATCCCCCCAATGGCTGGGAGCAACTCAATCAAGCAAATCTCTGGTGCGCGCATGCGCATTCGCTGCGGCTTTTTCCAGCGGTTCATTGACTCAAGCAAATCGTCATCATCATCATCATCATCGTTGTCAGCGTTGTCAGCGCGTCAGCATTTTCAAATGCAATCAACATCATAATAATCATAATCATTCACCACTGAGTTTGCATGTTTCCTTCGCTATACATACACACACACACACACACACACACACACACATACTTGTATTTTGTATCTTATATCTATGTACATTCCCGATGTTTTTTTGTTGTTTGTTTGCAGGTGCTAGGCACAATTATATTCGGAGTCGGACTATGGCTGGCCGTGGACAAGCACTCGCTGATTGCTCTCCTCAAGGTGGTCGAGAGCGAGCGCATCGAGGTAAGACCACCACACCATCCCCTCCCCACCCCTTGCCCCTTCCAGATCGATCCGAGTGAAAGTGTTGCCTCGGAAGAGACAGCTCCCCGCCCCCGGTCCATTGTCCATTGTCCATCCAATTATAACGCCATTTATAGCCGTACGTAACCACCCATCGATACATGTGATTCGAATGTCAAGTGCAGGAAACTTCACCGAGGAAAATTCCACCCCAAAAAATATACATACATATATTCGTGAATATAATACACACTGTACAGTGTACAGTGTGTACATTGTAGATCGAGCTCACGTGCAGAGGTCCACACTCCATACTGACCACAAAAAACGAACGAACGAAAAGCATTATAATTATAGAACAAACATGGGGACAGTGGCAGGGGCAGGGGGCAGGGGCAGAGCCAGAGTAAATAAGGACAACAACCACTAATCAAAGTGCACGATGCAACAAACGGGGCGGTTTTTTTCTTTTTTGATTTCATACTGACTGTAATTGGAGCGATATCCGATTTAATAGGGGGAAAAAGCGACTGAAATTTAGTAAAAAAAAATAATATAATAAAATAAATATTAGATACACTTTTGGGCATTATACATATGTATATTTAAACAACCCCAAAATAGAACCAAAAACTCCCCCTCTATTATTAGTTTAGTTTCAGTTTTAGTTTCAGTTTTAGTTTTAGTAAAAATTAGCCCTGCCAACAAAACTCCGCCCTTAGCTCTGACCAGTGTTGTGAGTGCCGCAAATTCTATGCACAAAAATGTGGCATGTTCAGAGTTAACTAAAAAACGAAAAGTGCATGTCCCTCCCACACGGAGACTAATTGCGGGGTCATCTAGGATAAAGCGATGGAGCCATGGAGCCAAATAAATGGTTAAACTTTAGCAGGAAATGCATATCTCTCTCGCTCTTCCGTTGTGTCCGTTGAAAGTTGGTCAATGAACCTTCCCTTAGAAGTTGTTTCTGTCCCTCTCCTTGTCGCTGTCCCTCTCCCTCTCCCTGGTCCCTGTCCGAACAATCTTCTTCTGGGGGAGACAATTGGCGGAAATGTTCTTATAATTCAATTATACGAATGGAATGGAATGGGGGGGGGGGGGGGGCAGAACAATTTTTGGACAGTTCAAAGGCTAATTACGTATACGCCACAGTGCGGCGAGAGCATCTGCAATTATTTCCCCATCTACATATGTATTTATAGCTCTTTTCGTACATCTTTTGTAGCAATTTACACAGACGCAGGTCATAGAGCAGCTGGCCTATGTGCTGATCGTCATCGGAGCCATCATGTTCTTCATGAGCTTCTTGGGCTATCTGGGGGCCATGCGCGAGTCCCGCTGTCTGCTGTCAACGGTAAGTGATCGAATAATGGTTATTGAATAAACAAACAGTGCGTTTCATAAGCATAAGCATAAGCAAGTCTAAGGGGTAGAGATTCTATTTGGTAAGTATTGGTTTAACAAGCAAATGGGGAAGCAAAGTACATGGGTGGTATTAACGATACTTTGTGGCATGATTTGTGCTTTAAGGTTCTGCTTTGGTACTTTGGTACTATTCCTACCAAAAGTTAGAATTGTTCTATGCCCAACTCGAGTATCATCTGCCATCTTACCTGCAATTGTACGCACAGTACATCTGTGTACACTTAATGTATGCAGTTTTCCCCCTTCCAATCAATGAGTCCAATCAGAGTTTTACTTGCTTGCATCATCGACGGACTCTACGGAATACATGGAACATTGTACGCTGTACATTGCAACTGCCACTGCGACTGCGACTGTCATACAGATATAATGACGCGGACGCCAACAGATGCCACAGCTCCCAGATGAAGAGCGAGAAAGAGAGAGAGAGAGAGAGAGATTCAAGATTAAAGATTCAAGATTGTTTGCATATTTCACAGATAGTTTTCATTTCTTGTGCAGTGGGGGATTTTCATGGAAAACCATGATGTCTGTTGGGAGAAAGTTGCACATACAATAGGCTGGACAATATCCACAATATATGTACATATATACATATGTACGTACTATATGTATATATTTATTACCTGATGGGTATACTATGAATGCATATATATACATATCTACCCGTAAAAATATATCGTGAGGCTAAACATGTTTGGACGATTGGTTAAGTATCGTGAGGGGCGACCCTCAGATACAACTCTGTGGTCTGTCTGTGTGTGTGTCTGTGTGCAAGCATTGACAAGCCCTTCACTTGGCCCCGTCTGTGGATGGAATTGTAATTTCTCTGTGGCTTAGAAGATAATTTACATTTTTCCGCGGCACTGAGGGCCAGCCAGCTTAGCCACTTTCTATGGCCGAGAGTACTCCACTCGATTGCTGTCATTAATAAACTGTTTTATCACATTCCCATTCAGCTGCATTATTTACACTCGCCATCGCATCACTTCACAGAGCCGGGCCCACATTGCAGGGCTTGGCCAGTGCTTAATTGCAGCGACAGACAGACAAACAGACAGACAAACAGACGTACAGACAGGTGAATCCAATTTGCCATTGAGTGAGGGAGATACTCGAGCAATCGTGGAGTGGCGTGGGGCGTGGGGCGTGGGGGGAGATGAGAGCTGAGAGGGAGATGGAGATGGAGAGAGGTTAAGAGCCATGCGATTTGCGCATGCGCGCACCGATGCCGAACACGCGACCTGCATGCGACCCCCTTCTTGGGCTCTGAGCACCATTTTGCAGTCAATTTAAAGACAAGGCCACTCGCACAACGCATCCCAAGGCCGGGGTCCCAGCCAGCTCTTGGCATGGCTAACATGTCTTAGCATTGATTTTTTCGTTGCTGCTGTACCCAAAAGGTTGCAAATAGTTTAGATACAGATACTCATGCTTTCGAATTGGTAGGCAGAGCAGAGCAGAGCAAAGCAAAGCAAAGCAATGTGTGTAAATTAGCCCTCTCTGTGGGCCATTATTCATTCAGCAGCGGCTTGCATGTGTATCTGTATCTGACAGATACATTTGCTACCAGCCAGGCAGCCAGGCAGCAGCTGCCATTTGGTTGGACGCCCAACGCCCACGCTGAAATGAAAATGAAACGCTGCGAGGCGTAACAGCCGCAACAACTAAACCGGCTAAAACCATATCAGGCCAACGCATCAGGCTCATTCACGACCACAGCCGCAGCCGCAGCAACAGCAACAGAACCAGCGACAATGGCAACGACAACGACTACATTAGCCAAGAGCCTGGGCAGAAGAGATGGAGGAACGGAAAGCCGCAAAAGCATTTCAAAACATGCAACACCACCCAAGCATTAGAGGTGGTGTGGAGGAAATGACCTTCAGCATTTCAGCATTTCAGCTTGATGCTGGATGCTGGAGGGGTGGGTTGTGGGTTGTGGGTTGTGGAGGGTCCTCGTGGGCCGTGCATGGCATCCGTGCGGCTGCAGAACATTAAGCTCAGGGTCAAATTCTAGGATTTTTGCTGCAGCCCAGAGCCCACCAAATTGGGTCAACCGAGGCATACTCGTACGTGTACGAGTTCGAGTGGGAGTGGATTTTACTCAACATGAATAAAGCATTTCCATTCCATTTGCCACACTCTATTTTATGCAGTATGCAACCTTTTTGATTCTCCTGCTGGTGGCTGGAATCGTGGCCGGAGGTCTGGCCGCCTTCTACAAGGATGAAGTGAGGGCCGAGAGCAAAAACTTCCTGCAGACGACCATAACCAGCTACTCGCTGGGCGAGAATGTGGACGCCAGTACTCTGATGTGGAACCAGCTGATGGGCAACTTTGGCTGCTGCGGCATCACCGACTACCACGACTTCGATGCCTCGCAGGCGTGGAAGGAGAACAAGGGCAATCGCACCATACCGGAGGCTTGCTGCGTCCTCAAGGATGTGGCCGCCCTGGTGCCGCGCGATGAAGACTGTGTGACCAATCCCAGTGACAGCAACAGTTTCTACAAAAAGGTAGGGAATCTCCCTGAAGAGATAACATTCCATAGATCTAACTCGTGTTTCTCCTTTCCGTTCAGGGCTGCTATGAGGTGTTCACCGAGTGGTTGATTGGACAGCGCGAACTGATCATCATCGTGATTGGTGTGGGCATTGTGCACCTGGTCCTGATCATCCTGGCCTTTTCCCTCTGCAAGGCCTTCGCCAAGTACAACGACATGCGTCTGTAAGTCGGACATCGTGGAAGGATGATGGGCGAGTTTTCATCAAGGCGAGTAGCCAAGTAGCCAAGTAGCTAACCCAGGCAAGCTAAACAACCATAGGAACCATAGAGAAAAGAACCGAAACAACAACCAGACAATGAAGAGCGATCCCCAACAACACCAAGCAATCAAGCAACCAAGCAACCAACCAACCAAAACCCTACCGTACTCCGAACTCCGAACAGCGAACACCGAACACCACGACGTGCTCAAGGGGAAACCACAAACCACAAAAGATTCTGCATTTGCCGCATATGGAACGGGACAACACACACACACGAAGACCGAAGACCGGAGACACAAATTATTCCAGCTCTACTCTAAAGTTAGGATAAGATCATAGCCAGCATAATCCATTTACAGATACTATTCAAGAATATCTTAGAGAAATGTTGCTCAAAATTTTGCCACCCGACAGCCAGCGATAGACACACAGCGTGACGGGGGAGGGAAAGCACGGGGGAGAAGAGCCGCAGCGCAGGTTTTACAATACGCAAGACACTTACATGGAATATTTATTTGTAAATCTGTTTTGATAGCAGCCTTAGTTCTTAAGTAGTTGTCTACAATATACAATATACGATATACATACATACATTCCACAATATACGTATACATATATTGTAACTGATTTGTCGTACGTACATACAGATGTAGTCTTTTAACATTTTGTTATGTTATCGAAAAGAAAAGAAAAACCACTCAAAAACATCACAGGTTCGTACTGTATCGCACACAAATTTTTTGAGAACGAACGAAGTACGATAAGGAATCAATTTTGAAATGTAATTTTTGACCGGGCGAACAATAGACGCCCGCGAGAAGCATTAAATATGTACTTGCACATAATAAATATTGATTGATATTGTACTAGTATGTGTATTAGTTGGTAAGTCTCTAACGTTAAGTTGTAATTTTAGCTATTTTTTTTTGCTATGGCTATCTTCGAGTTTTTAACTACATCTGCGGGAACACGGCGGCGTCGTGTTCCTTCCGGGCTCCTTTTGTTAAAAATGAATGTTGTACATTTCTGAATTCTATTATATACATACATATACTGCATATACATATACTATATCTATTATTAATGCATATTATAAACACGTACGTATGTCTGTAGTTTACTTAACGTACTTTTTGGAAACCAGCGCAATGAAAACCAGAAAAACGAAAACGTAACAAAAACCAATGATAAATCCCCCATAAACACACAATACAAAAAAAAAAGCCCAATCAAAAACAAAAAAGAAAACAATTTAAAAATGTACATTTCTGAACGTGAAGTAATTCAAAATAAATAAAGAAATTTAAAACCAAATTGAACTTTTAATATTTGAAATACATGAGATGGTTATCTCAATAGGAAACGAAATAATTTGATGGTTCTTGATAAGGACTGCGAGACATCAAGGAAATTATCTAGATCGAGCTATAACTTTAATACAGCTTTAGAAAGACAATATCCTAATTGTCCTTGATGATACTCTGATGCCAAACGATCGGAGATATTTGGCCGAAGACGAGAGGGCTCGCCTGGATCAGACGAGAAATACCCTGGCGTATAGCCCTAAACAGGCTATGGCCTTGTTGTCCCGATCATGAAATGTCGGGGTACGCCCTGATCGGCCCGCGAAAGTAAGTATGGAAGTATGTGTTGCTGGGGAAAATATCCTTGATCCTAGATGAATGCTGTCAAATTAAGGATGTTTTTCCGATCACGATAGCATCAAAAGAGACAGCAAGATAATATTTTGGTATTGCAGCGTAAGAAACTTGCAAGTAGAGCTCTCAATGAAAATTTCATCAAAGCATTTAAAACAAAGTTATTGTACGATGGAAGGGATTCATAATATCAATAAAGGTATTAACTATATACAACAAAGATTATATGTACTTCCTGCTGTGTTTTGATTAAATCGGTATTTTGTTAAGTACGCTATTGAGGACGATCTGTGTTTGTCTTTGCTGTGTTTAGTTCGAGTTTTCGTTATAACCGCCATCTCACAACTCAAAATGGCATTTCTACGCGATAAAAATCTTTGCATACTTTTTGACAGATTATGTAGCAGAATTTCTGCAAAATGTAGTACGAATGTACTAGTTACACTCTACTAATACGTTACCTTCCATACAAGCTAACGTTACTTTTCATGCACACTTATGTTTTATGCTTTGGCCTCTTTTCATTAAAACCTTATTTTAGACACAATCCAACTAAAGGCAGTCCTTAAAATTAGCACATCTTGTAGAAAATTGATTATTTAATCGGAGAAAATTATGAGTTCAGAGCTGAGGGTCCTGGTTAGCTAGTAATCTTAACCGAATATTCAAATCAAGGAACATGATTTTTGATCATAGACTGAGAGCGATTAACCCATATACGACCAGTGGATACATCTTGAATAATTTTAGCTCATTTCATGTGAAAAATATCGTGCTTTTTTTAGAAGTTAAGTTAATTTACACACAGTATTAAATAGGTTTAAATAGAGGGAGGTTAGGTGGGTTAAGTTTGATTTTTTATCGGTATCGATTTCAGATTTCAACTGCGTCAACCCTGGTTGCAAGCCGATTATTTACTATTCGCTATTTATTTAGTTTTAAGCTAATTACACACTCCAGCAGCAACATGCCCATCTTGGTGAAAACGTGAGTATCCTAGAACTATATTTAGCTAAGTGTTAAGTTTGAGAAAGTGCGTGTGCAAGAAAGAAGATGAACAATGCCCCAGAGTTGTCACCCTTATGTGAAGCATTGTCAGCCCAGTTTTGGCAGTCGGCAGTGTCGGTGTCGGGCTCTTGTGAAATTTTTTTAAAGAATTTAAAATGGGACCGCCAAAAAAGTCCAAAAAGGATCGCAGTGGTGGCGACAAGTCAAGTGAGTACGGGACACTACGAAGATTGTACAATTTCGGTATATTTATACGAAATTCACAGGCAAGAAGCGCCGCGCTGAGGATGAGGCTTTCACTCAACTGGTAGAGGACAATGACAGCCTGGATGACACAGAGTCGGACGGTATACCGGGTGCGGCCTCCAAGAATGCCGAAACCAATGATGAACAGGTCAATACGGATGAGTATGGAGCCAAGGACTATAGAGGGCAGATGCAGCTGCGTCCAGATCACGGCAATCGCCCGCTGTGGGTGGCTCCCAATGGCCATGTGTTTTTGGAATCTTTCTCACCGGTGTACAAGCATGCCCATGACTTTCTCATTGCCATCTCGGAGCCCGTCTGCCGTCCCGAGCACATCCACGAGTACAAGCTGACTGCGTACAGTCTATACGCCGCTGTCTCTGTGGGCCTGCAGACACATGACATTGTGGAATACCTAAAACGCCTGAGCAAGACAAGTATTCCCGAGGGCATCCTGGAGTTTATTCGTCTCTGTACGCTCTCCTACGGCAAGGTTAAGCTGGTTCTAAAGCACAACAAATATTTCATTGAATCTCCGCATCCGGAGGTGCTGCAGAAGCTGCTCAAAGATCCAGTTATACAAAAATGTCGGCTCATTCGGAGCGAAGGCGAGGGCTTTATTCAGGGCATAGTAGACAGCAAGGCTATCACTCAGTTCGGGACAAAACTACCACCTGGAGCAGACGATAAGCCAACGGAAGATCCGGCAGGCGCAGCTGCTGCTGGAGCATTAACTGCTGACGGTGCACCCGTTGTTCCTGACGATATTACCGACTTCTACGAGAAGATCGACAAGGAGGAGGAAGACGAGGATGAGGCAAATCTGAAAACTGTCTCATTCGAGGTAGCCCAGGAGAAAATCGAAGTTATCCAGAAGCGCTGTATTGAGATCGAGCATCCTCTGCTGGCTGAATATGATTTTCGCAATGATACCAACAATCCAGACATCAACATTGACTTGAAGCCCGCTGCCGTCTTGCGCCCCTACCAGGAAAAGAGTCTGCGTAAGATGTTCGGCAACGGACGAGCCCGTTCAGGAGTTATCGTATTGCCTTGTGGTGCCGGAAAATCGCTGGTGGGTGTCACGGCCTGCTGTACAGTTCGCAAGCGCGCCCTTGTACTGTGTAACAGTGGTGTTTCAGTTGAGCAGTGGAAACAACAGTTTAAGATGTGGTCCACAGCGGATGATAGCATGATCTGTCGCTTCACATCGGAGGCAAAGGATAAGCCCATGGGATGTGGCATTTTGGTAACCACATATTCCATGATCACACATACACAGAAACGCTCCTGGGAGGCAGAGCAGACAATGCGCTGGCTGCAGGAACAGGAATGGGGCATTATGGTGCTGGACGAGGTGCACACCATTCCAGCCAAGATGTTCCGTCGTGTGCTGACCATTGTCCAGTCCCATTGTAAGCTGGGCTTGACGGCTACCCTGCTTCGTGAGGATGACAAGATTGCTGATCTGAACTTCCTCATTGGTCCCAAGTTGTACGAGGCCAATTGGTTGGAGTTACAGAAAAAGGGCTATATTGCCCGCGTCCAGTGCGCCGAGGTCTGGTGCCCCATGTCGCCGGAGTTCTATCGCGAGTATCTGACCACAAA
The DNA here is from genome assembly GCA_008121215.1 of Drosophila athabasca. Classification (NCBI taxonomy): domain Eukaryota; kingdom Metazoa; phylum Arthropoda; class Insecta; order Diptera; family Drosophilidae; genus Drosophila; species Drosophila athabasca. The sequence goes on along the minus strand of CM017796.1, from coordinate 59,313,503 downwards.
AACCTCCAAGAAGATGCTGCTATATGTCATGAATCCTTCCAAGTTCCGCAGCTGTCAGTTCCTCATTAAATACCACGAGCAAAGAGGCGATAAGACCATTGTCTTCTCTGACAATGTATTTGCCCTCAAGCACTATGCCATCAAGATGAACAAGCCCTTCATCTATGGCCCTACCTCGCAGAATGAGCGTATCCAGATTCTGCAGAACTTTAAATTCAATTCCAAGGTCGGTTTTATTACTCAGGTCCGAGTTAAATTGTTAATTCAAATAATGTCTTCCCGAGCAGGTCAACACAATCTTCGTGTCGAAAGTGGCCGACACCAGTTTTGATCTTCCCGAGGCCAATGTGCTCGTCCAAATCTCCTCGCATGGTGGTTCCCGACGCCAGGAGGCTCAGCGCTTGGGTCGTATTCTTCGCGCCAAAAAGGGCGCCATTGCTGAGGAGTACAATGCCTTCTTCTACACACTCGTCTCGCAGGATACCATGGAGATGAGCTACTCCAGGAAGCGTCAACGTTTCCTTGTCAATCAGGGCTATAGCTATAAGGTTATTACACATCTGAAAGGCATGGACACGGACACGAACTTAATGTACGGCTTGCAAGAGGAGCAGGCGCAGCTTCTGCAGCTGGTACTCTCTGCCTCCGATTTGGATTGTGAGGATGAGAAGCTGCCGGGCGAGCCGGGGTACCGTCCAGGCGGCACCACCAAACGTGCCGGTGGACTCAGCTCCATGTCAGGCGGCGATGATGCCATTTACTATGAACATCGTCGCAAGAATGTTGGAAGTGTTCATCCTTTGTTCAAGAAGTTTAGAGGATAGGTCTAAGAATTTTGTGAACCACTGTGAAGCTTAAATACAATTATAAGTAACCAGATATGATGTTTTGTTTGAAATCTCCCAGGCTATTATACGCTCTGGCATCTCTGGCACAATTTTGAAGATACAAAAAAAACCAAAAACGCAGAAAAATAGAAAATTACCGTATCTACCAGCTTGCCGAATCTGGATCAGATTGGATCATTATTATAGCCAGAATGAACAAACCTATTCCACGTGCCTACTCATTCTCTCTCTCTCACTCTTTCTCGTGCAGTGTGCAACACAACTGGTGTTGGTGTTAGAAGAAAGTGAGAGAGAGACATTCGTATATATAGGAGAATGAAAAACAGATAAAATATTTTAAAATTCGAATAAAATTGGTCATTAGGTGGAATGCGGATCAACGAATTGCAACCATCGCATTAACCATTCGAATATTATTTATTTCATTCCAGACAAAGCTCTGGGACTGGTGATTGGGCCATTATTGAGCTGCAAGGCGATCTGGAAGTAAGAAGTAATCAGGATATGCATGACCAGTTCATTGGCGATCTCTACTACAACAAATATGGTCAACCAGTGCGTACCAGTCTTTCGGGCCATCTAAATGATTTGCTAATCCTCAAACTCACTGACAGATTCTCATAATAGGCCACCACATACTGCAAGGACGCGAACAGAAGCTGGAGAAGCCATTCGCCGTGCTGGAAAAATCGAAAACCAACGAAGGACAGCGCCTCTTCGACAGCAGCATTTCCACGCAAGATGTCAGCCTTTTAAATGGCACCTCTGGGGCAGAACGAACTGTCCTGGATCACACCATTGCCCAGGAGCACAAAAGTCGCCAGCGTACAGAGTATACAGTGCGAGCCGTTTGCACGAAAAAGCTGATCTTTAAATCGCGGCCAAAACCCATTATTGCCAATGTGGCCAAGACTGTATGAGGGTTTGATAGATGGTAGATTTATTTGTCCTTTATGATTTTACGATTATATAGTTATGCTTAGTCTCTCTATTAAACGATTTCCATTTCACGTTCGATTCCGACAAACTTCAATTGCTCTGTGGGTCCGTATCTGTAGTCGAAAAAGAGCTCTTCGCCGGGCTGAATTGCTCGCTTGGCAAAGATGCCAATGCGATGATCGCCGGTGACCATCATTACCTTGGCATAACAATTGGGATTAATGGAATGATTGGCAAAGCGTATTTTGTTGCCCTTGCGTGTGGCGTCCACAACAAAGTCGTTGTTCAGATTGAACAGGAAAGAGCACATGTACTTGTCATAGACCTTGCCACGACGATCAGCCTCGTCTTGGGAGATGATCTCGCCGCAGTACTCGGAAATGAATTCATTCTTCTGTGCGCCTTCCTTGAGAAAGATACCCCAACCAGCAATATCCGAGGGGGCCATCAGCAAGTGTTTGTCTAAAGAAAGGAGCACCATTTCGGAGATGGGAAAACAAAGATATTCACATAATACTTACGGAGACCACGCTGTACGCACACATTCTTGCACGTGATCTTCTGCAGCTTGAATTCATTAGCGCCGCATGCATTACACAGATCCGGATCACACTCACGGACAGCTAGATAGCAGGGGCACTGCTTGGTGTTGCACTGGGCCTTGCAGCGGCATCCAGGGAAACGGTTCTGGCATTCGGTGGTACAGTTACAGAACTTTTCACAAAAGTTCTGCGTCTGTATGCAGGAGCAGTTCACATCGCAGGGACCGGCGTGGTCGCAGGGCGTATAGTTGTATACGTGATTCGATGACGAGTCCTTCTTCAGTTGAATCTTTCGACAATGAAGGGACCACAAACGTTGCTTCTTCTTCTTCTTCCGAGGCGGAGTATAGTCGAGCAGCAAGTCGTCAATGCTGAACTCGGCGTCGTCCTTCTGAGCAAACTCATACACCTGGCGACAGGTCTTGGTGAGCATATTGTGGGCAATGGCGCAATAGTTTCTTAAATACACTTTATGCAGGACGCGAAAGAGGGCTTGATCGGCGCCCGTCCAGACGCACTGTGTGCTGTCAATGTTCATCATACCAGCTGCGTGAGGAGAGAGTCAATTGATTTCGGGGACACAAACAACAATCCAACTGATTGCAAAACATACCCATAATGGAATTAACCTCTTCCTCGGCCACGCAATTAACGGTAGGGCCATTGTCCTTGGTATTCTCGTTGCTGAAATCCTTGCTGCTGAACTGGCTGTTGCTGTCATTGCTGTCATCAGAGCTAGCCTCATTGCACGAGTCAATGGGAGGCGTTTTGCTGTCAGCCGCCAGTTTCTCCTTCATGCCATCCTGCGGAGTCACTCAATAAGCATTACTGTAAATACTATATGGGAAATATCTGAAGAAACTTACGATTAGCATATAGCAAGAGTTGCTGCACGGATCGGTAAATGTCTTCATCTCTTCAAAGACGCGCTTCTGCAGATTGGGACCAGCATGGTTTTGCAAACCTGTTGAAAGAGATCACAGAGATTAGCACGGTCTTCATCGAGTATCCACACTCATTACAACATGTCCATGAAACGCTTTTGGAGTTAGCATGAGGGTAGTCGTTATTTTTGTTCGAAAAGAGAGAGAAATGTTCAAGGCAAAGCCACACAGGAATGAGGTGAGAACACACCGAGAGATCAATTTTGATACAAGACATATTCGGCCAATTATTCCACAGATATAGATATACAAATATATATATGTATATATATATAGACAGATAGATGATGATGTGGAGGCGTGGACGAGCTAACGGCATGAGTGTGTGTGCGTGTGGTTATCGAAACAACAACTACAACAACGACTCACCCTGGACATGGTGACCTAAATTGCAATTTATTTTCAGTACAATTTTACAACAAAATGTATATTTTTTTGTGGTTTGGGAATAGAATGTTTGGTTTGTTTTGCAAAAAATATTGTTGTTTTTGCAAAAAGGAAAAGAAATAGCAAAAACAAAACGTAAAGTTATTAAGTAACCCAGTTGATAGCGGGTTAAACCCATGGTTTAACTTACGATGGAGGAAACAATCGTATTTGAAGCAACGCCGGCAGAAAAGTGTGTGGAAGGAGTGCATGGTGCGCTCCCGGGAAACACTCTCAGCCTTCATGCCATCGATGTTCGGTGTGCACTCCTGCGGACGCTCTGGATCCTGGTGCTCAGTGAGCTCAATGTACCTGTTAAAGATTTGCTTGTAATCATGTAATGTTCAAACTCTTTCCAGGTCGCACTCACTTCTCCTTCAGTTCCTGTGCTGTGCCCTTGTCAGGGAAATTGGCGCTGATAGCCTGGAATATAATCGGAGCTGGAAAGGGCAGCTTTTCCTTTACATCCTCCACAGCGGGTTTAACATCCACAGCAGCAGCCTCAGCTCCCGGTGGCTCTTCCTTCTTCTCGTCAGCGGAGGCTTCTTTTTTCCCATCCTCTTCACCAGCCACTTTTACTTTCCCATCGGCCCCCTCATCTGCCTCCTTGGGTTTCACCGCTGTCTCTGCTTTTACCGAAGTGCTTGGAGTGGGCTCCTCCAACTCCTTGCTGTGGGAGCGCATCAGTGCATGCACCAGCTCCACAAAGATAGCATCGTCCATGAATGAAGGATCTTTGTCGCCATGCACTTTTCCGTCGTAGTTCTTGATCAGTTCCTCTATGAACTTGCCATCCTTGTCCAGCACCTCATCGCCCATATAGGGTATGTTGTGGAGCACAGTCTCGTCCTCGACCATGAAGTTCTGCTGAGTGGGTGCCCACGTATACATCGTGGGTATGGGAGTCACGGCATTGATCACACAAATGGGCACTCGCTGTTGCCCGCTGGGGTGGCCGCTGTAGCTGGTTATTTCGGCTGGCTTCACGCATCCAACATGCGGCGGTTCGTACGGCTTGGCCTGCCATACCTTCGACTCGCAGTACAGATCCTGAACATTGTGGTTATGCTCGTCCCTAATGAATTACAAATCTTAGTATTTGCAGATATCGCCTTGGCACAGGCCTGTCACCTTCCCGCGCTTAGCTTACCAATTCTTTATCCACGCCTCTTTTATTTCGTCTGCGCGCTTGTGACGCTTTTGCTGCCGTATTTTAAAGTACTCCGACTTGACGCGGCGCTTCCACTCTGGTGGCACTTTGGTGTTGCTCATTATGTTAGCAAGTTTCAATAAATATATTGAAATCAAGCAAAATTAGCAAAAGTTGTCTGACTTAATTCGCAGCGGACCGCCTTTTTCTTTTCTGGCTTCGAGTGTGACCAGTTGTAAATCGAAAAGTGTTGCAGGACGGCAGCCAGAGATAGTGCTGGTAAACGACAAAAGTCATCAAAAACATACAAAGAAAATACTATGTAAATCCTGTCAAAATCTATGCAATTACACTCAATTTTACAAAATTCTATAAGCTGGACAAATTTAAACTCATCAAATCGGCCACGAGCATTGAGGAAATTGCTGCAATGGAACCCTCCGCTTGCGAAGGCGAGTTGGGGTCCGCCCCAAAGAAGGCACGCCGCGCTGACTATGTTTACTAACTATTGCATTTGTTGCTATTTTTATATGTCCCTTGCAGATCTGAAGGCTTTCGAGCGACGACTCACCGAAGTGGTTCTCTCGTACAGACCTCCGACGTTCCGATGGCGCAGTAAGTGAAACCCTTCTGAGCGGGAACACCGGTAATAACAGCAGAACCGAACTTTTTTCAGTTCTCCTTTCCGCCATGTCGATGTGCACGGCCATCGGGGCCTGGTACTGGCTGAGGGATCCCCGCACCACGATTGTGCCTCTGACGGAATCCCTCTGGATACACCCAATCTTCACAGCGGCCACAGTAACCTTAAGTAAGATCAGCCACTTTACCGAGTATTATATATCCACGCAACGTACCTTTTAACAACAGTGCGTATCTCCCTGGGCGGACCAGTTGTACTCTTTATTTTAGGCATACAAAAGTTAGTAATAGCGCCGCAGATAATCACTTCGCGCACGCGTAATGTGCTGGGAGACTTCAACATGAGCTGCGATGACACGGGGAAACTGATATTGAAGCCCCGCCAAAGCAATAACAACAGCACATGAGACGCCGACCGCTACGAAGATAATCAATTAGTTAATGCATCCAAAAACTATCCAAATAACTTTTCTCCATGCTTATTTTGTTCCGGACACTCTTGTTTTATACACGAAATTTTAACATACGTATCTATCGCCCTGACCCGACACTACTCCCATTATCGTTTAGTTATATAAAAATCATGCTAAAAACAAAAAAATTACTTTTAAGCTTAATGTGTTTCGTTATGGCCCATCGCTGCCAAATATCACAAAAAAAAAATAAAAACCACATGTCAAGCTGCATTCAAAACCAATTACCATTACATTGAAGTAGCCTAAGCAGCCGCTGATTGTGCAATGCCAAGTGTTTTTTGCCATTTGGAATAGGAGCCGGTCAGAGTATAAATAGTGGATGCCGGATCACTCCAAGGCATCAGAATCAATCTGTACACCAAGAATTCACCATGAAATTCGTTCTCTTGTGCACTCTCCTACTGAGCATTGCCTTGATCATGGCTTCAGGCAAGGATCACAGCGGGTAATATTCGGGAACATTTCCAACTAACCGGTTCTTCCTCCCATACTTACAGCTGAAATGCAGAATGAGGACATGGAGCTGTATCCGCAGCACAATGACCACCACAAGGACCGTCCGGTTCGCAGCCTAACACCTGAAGAAATTGCTCGCCAACAAGAGGCCGGCAAGAAAGGAGATGTGGTCGGCTGCTGCGGCTAAGTCCATGGCAGATTAGGGCGTGCCAGAGTCTGTTGTAATGGACCATCGAGCCCCTTTTCTTTTGAATTGAAATAAAGAGCAATATTGAAAAAAGCACATGATCCGAGTTTGAAATGTTATACTAGGACTACGAGAAAAACAATCCTTCGTCTGTCTGGTTGATCTTGCGTGATATTTATTTTGATTCAGCATTCTCTATAGTTCTTTTCACTTTCATCGTGCCCTCTTCTTATCGCATATATAAATCTTTTATCTTTATTTAGTTTTTATTTTTTAGTTTTGTGTGATCTGCTCATTCTTTTTTGGTACAAATTGTATGCATTAAGTTTTGCCATTTCATTAATTTCGTTTATGTCTATTTTGTAAATCTTAAAAAGTATTATTATTGCGCAGCTTTTGTCTCTATCATTGTATCATGAATTTTGTAATGTGTAGATTTGTTTTTTCTTTTTAAATAGTACGTTTATCAAAGTTGACGGCGTGGAAATACTCGGTATATAAATGCATCTGCTTTCTGCTTGTGTGGTTCAGTTTTGGTAGGCCTTCATTATATTAAGAATAGTAATCAATTAATTTATGAATTATTTGTAACTTTACACTTGGTTCTACTCTCTCTCGCATCGCACATCTACTTGCATCGCATCCTTTTAATCACTCGCTCGTCCATCATGCACAAAAAAAAATACTCTAGATTTGATTTAAAAGTTTTCCTCTTTTCCATTTTATATTTATAATCTCTGCTTTCTTTTGTAGTGAAATTTAGGATATACTTCGTACCTCATACATCGGTTAAACTTTGCGCTAATTTGTCGTTAGGTTCATTGGGTTCGCGGTTCTTCATTGCTTAACATTAGTGCTAGATTATTAACTAAATATTTTTTATTGTTGTTGTTGCTGCTGCTGCTGATATTTACGTCCAAGTCCGTCGTCGTCACGTTGCGGGAGGCGCGCTAAAGCAGTACGAAACTCAGATTACAATTCGAAAAAATACACGTGCTGGAAATGCATACAAAATTAAAAAAAAAAAAATATAATAAAACTAGGGGCTGCCTCCTGGTTGCACAACACTCGCATCGCACACACAATCTTTACAAATAATACAGAAGCCTAGTGTAATTACATAAATAAAACCATTTAAATCAATACAAATACAAATACAAATTAACGTTAATGAACTCTTCTTCTCTGCGTCTATCCTATCTATCCCCCCCGCCGATATTATGCAGCCAGCATATTGCGTATGTTCTTCGGCGTGTTCTCCTCGTTCAGATGCTTCGTCGTGTAGCGCAGGGCATTGAGCAGTGGCTCCGCCTTGATGGCTGGCTGGGCCTGCAGCAGTCGCACACAGCCCTTCACATCCACGTGGGCGCCGCGCACGAATGCCCCAACTGGATGCACATGGTCGTAGAGTATGACCAGGCCGACCATCACACGCAGCACCAGCATTTTCGTATCCTCCCGCTCGATCTGTTGCAGCAGTTTCCTAAAACAAACAAAAATGGCATTAGTTTCGAATTGCAGTAACCAGATTCGTGATCTGATGTTATGGGATTCACTCACGGATTCTCCAGCATTCTGAGGCACACCTTGGCCATGGTGCCCAACGTTTCCGTTGTGTTTTGCACATCGTCGGCATTGTCGTTGACAAACTTCGATGTCGCCTCGCTCAGCACCTTGAGCATGGGCGTGGCATGAGCATAGAACAGGGACATGCGATTGGCCAGCTCCGTGCTGACCATCATGTTCTCCGTGGAGTCCACCCGCTGGCGGCTCACGATGCGTCTGTAGTAACTGAAATCATTCTGTATGGCGGGTGTTTTCATCTGTCAAGGGGGAAACAGAAAGCAAAACAATTTTTGTTTAACTCAGTTCAGTCTGTAATTGTTGTCAAGATGAGACGAAATCCGGGTGGTGGTGGCGGTTTTGTAGGATTTTTATACAGAAAAATGGGTAAAATGGAATTCGCAGATAAGTAAATACAAAGTTGCCCAATATCTTCTCGGCCGCCTGCTCATTCCATCATTCCTTTCATAGAGATGAAGATTCCGACCAAGACCGGGATCGCAGACGGAGTCCCACGGACCAGGATAGTGGTCAGAATGGTCAGAGGCATGATGAGGACAGACAACGCACCGACGATATGGCTACTCTGGAACGGGAATTTGTGCAGAGTATGGCAAAGCTGAAGAACTCTCTAGGTGGTCTGCAGTTTCGCGAGAAGTCGGTGGCCACCGAATGGATACAAAAATTGTTGGACATGCCAGGCAATATAACTGAAGCCCGGGCGAGAAACGACATTCTGTCCTACTTGGTCCGGAGCATTGATAAGAACGTCTTCAATCAGGAGCCATTCAACAGGCCACCACCCTACGGCAATCTCTCCATCATTCAAGCAGTAATGGTGCGTGCCATTCACATACATATGTATAATCCTGATCTATAGTCCTGAATCGTTTTGTAGCCCATAACCAAGGAAAACGACAGGAGTTTGACTCCGCCCAGCGAGGGCATAAAAAGTAGATACATTGCCGATTTATTCAAAAATTCCTATGACGCCGGTAATTTCCTCTCGGAGCTGCCAGTGCCACGCGATGGGGCGTTCGCTATATTTCATATGCGCCCAAATCTATGAAAAGTCTACTCTATTTAGCGAGGAAAAACAAAATTCTAAATTATAAATTTAAATAAACGTCTCTGACCTACCACAGCAATCAGCTTTTTGTCTTCACTGTGACTGCGGCCCCGAGTTTTGCAACACTTGCCCAGTGTCTGCGTTGTGCTGCGCCTGACAGCAGCTGCAACGTTTTCCAGCACTTGCCCTTGTTTACCTGTAATTACGGTTGAGACTTTAAAATCTAATTGCTCTACGTGACACCTCAATTTGCTCGTTGCCCGGGCACTTGGCGACTCCGTAGTTTTCCCCAATTCCACAGCCAGGCCCAAAAACACTTAAGTTGTCAGGGCTGCATATTGCGAGCCGTGCGTGAGAAAATAACTTCAGAGAGCCGAGCCGCCGCCATGCCACGAATTTCTGAGTCAAGTCGCTGTCTGGGCCGGCTGTTGCTCATCCATCCAGTCACCTTGACAGATGCGCTGCTCGAAACATGCATTAGTTTTGTATACTATGTAAGCTACATAGATAAGCTATGGAGAAACTTTATATAAATACGTTATTAGCATAAATCGTTCTGAACAGTCAGAAATGATGCGGCGACCAGGACAGACCCACAGCACCAGCAGCAGCAGCAGCAGCAGCAGCAGAAACACAATCCGTTGGGTGAGTGTTTGCAATATACTATAGGTATATTATTCAGAGGAGAAGATGATTAATCGTATAATGATTCTCACAGCACCTATCTGCATCGCTTCTACTGATGATAAATGCAATCTGTGTAACAAGTCAATATGCATCACCTTATGGCAGCAGCAGCCAGGCTTATGGCTACAATTTGCCACAACAACAACAGCAACAGTTGGAAAATGCTTATGTAACCACTCAGCAACTGAACTACGCCCAACAATATCCCTCTGTACCAGCAGCAACAACAGCAGCAGCCGCAGCAGTGCAATCTCTATGGACTGGAGCTCCCATTGTAGTCAATGACAATCTATATAGCGCGAACAACAATCTGGGACAGGAACAACTGGAGCAGCAGCAGCAGCAGCAGCGTTATGTACCCATCAACGGCTATTACAGAGAGGATTACCCCGGGCGACAGTCCACACCATTTCCCAATTGGCGCTACAACAATCCGGAAAGACAGAGGAAGGAGCTAGAGGTACCGCCTCTGCCGACACGTGCAGTTAATCACAACTACAACAATGTGCCCGGCTATGTCTACTACCAACAACAGGAGCCTCCAGTTCAGCCACGGACGCAGCCTACAGTTCAGCCACGGATCCTGCCGGAGTACAAGCCTCAGCTTAGCCCCGAGTTAGACTCCAGCGAAGCACGCCGAGATGAGGAGCAAGTCGTCCACATTGGCGGCAGTCGCACTTTGGCCAGGAACAACTATAACCACAACTACAACTACAACGATAATCAGAACTACTTTGAGCCAGCACAGCCCTGGCGTCGACGTAACTTTGAGTCGACATATGCGGAGCACTTTTCCAATTATCTCCGCAAATATCCCCAGCGTCTGCAGCCGGTCTACAACACGGGTGAAAACTTTGATGACAAATGAGTGCAAGGATAATCTATGCTTCGACTGGAGCTTCACTCGATGCTTCGTTCGCAGACCAAAGGCTTGCCTTCTCCTGTTTGGTTTGGTTTGGTTTGTTTTGGTTGGTCGTATAATTCCAATAAAGCATGTCGTTCAGATGAAGTCAGTTACAAGTGAAGTCAATAAATTTTGCAGCATACTTTGTCGCTGCACGGGAGGCAACGAAGAACAGAGAACAGAGCCCCAGTGGAGCCGAGGAGCAGAACAGCATTGCCGCAAAGAGCGGCGCAGAGGCATGGAGTTTGCCGGAGACAATGGGTTTCTGTAGAGAAACGGAAGTAGCTGTTAGTTAGAAGGCACGTTTGAGCGCTATATACAACCACTTTTATATACGTACGCACACTTTTGCACTCGAGTATCATCTGTGTTCAAGTGCATCTGACACTTCGGCCACACAATGAACGTGCAGTTTACAGCATTTAACATCATCACCAACATCATCATCATCATCATCATCATCACCAGCAACATTATCGCTTCCCATCAAGAGCCAGGAAAGTTGTGGACATCAGAGGGAACAAGCCGACGACTACGACTATTACGACAAGGAGAATGACTTTGCTGGTCCCTTTTCATCCTCCTTATCCCTCTGTTCTCCGTTCTCCGCTCTCCTTTTCTCCTCCCCATTCACATCCAAATCGATTTGAGGAAAAGTTTTGCACAAGCGGAAACGAGCCATGGGAAATGCGGCAACTCACAGAGATTTTCCATTAAATGAATCGATTTTGTTTGGCACCGTCGGACAATAAAAGCCACACAGAAAGTGTAGCCTCTGTAGCTTGAATTTAACCCAGTCCCAGTCCCGGTCTCAGTCCCAGTCCCAGTCTCTATAGCAGCGATTAGTTTGCATACCGACATACTTATGCCCAGCACTGTGTGGTTTCTTACTTTTACAATTCCATCCGGCCATTGGCCATTGGCCATTGACCATTGGCTGTTGACTGTTGGCTGTTAGCCATTACGTTGGCGTGTGCGTTTCAATGTTGTTGATGTTTCTGTAGTTGCCTGCATGTGGCCAAAAGATTTTTCATCAATGAGCTGGAGCACGCGCTGATCGTCTATGAGACCAAACCATTACAACTGGGAGATACCCTCTATAGGCTTAGCTTAGCTTCAATCGAATACGAAAGGACATACAGATATGGCTCATAGGATGATCTAGATTCCAGAATTGCATCCTTTTTCCTGGCAAATAAATGCCATAGATATATACCCTGCACACTCTGCTAGTACCGGGTATGCATATCAGTCAGTCAGTCAGTCAATTAAAAATGCAACCACGCGCAGCCACGAGCTGGTGGAGACTTGGTTTGGCTTCGTTTGTCTTGGCCCGTCGACAGCCCCCACAAAAGGTGGCCAAGTAGCAGACAGAGACAGCTACAGAGATGGCAAACATACACACACACACAAACACACACACACACAACAAACAGACGTTAAAGAAGACAACATTTAATGCTGGTCTGACTTGGACCCACGCGCCATGCCTTGAATCCCGTGGGTGTTCTGGCTCATCCAAATATGAACAGACATGTAAACACCCAAACCCCCGACCCACACCAAACCACACCACACCATACCGCCGCGCAATACTCCACCCCTCGCTCCGCTCCCGACCCACCACTCACCTTGTACTCATCGAATTTCAATACAAATTCTAAAATCTCGGCCAGCTGCTTGACCAGGGCCTGCTGTGTCTCCAAATGCTGCGTCGGATTCAACTTGCCGCCGACCAGTTGGCCCAGCAGCTTCGGCACAATCTTGTCCAGCTCCATGGAGTGTTCGTAGCAGCGTTTCAGTTTGGTCACCAGCGGCAGTACGGCGGACCAGGCTTTGCCCGTCACCTCGGGCGAGGGATCGGCTATGGCTTCGCGGATTTCCTTGCCGGCACCCTGCAAAACGGAACAAAACAGAAGAAAACTTTGTCAATAATTTAGTTTTCGAACGAACAAAATGTGTGCTTGGCATGCGAACAATTAATGGGGGAGCCAGCAGACTGGCTCGGTTCGTTCGGTTCGTTCCTTTTCCGTGCTCTCCTCCATAGCTGACCACCACATTTCATGCATTTGTTTTATTACAATCAGCGAACTGTGCGAGAGAGAGGGGGCGCCTGTGCTTTTATTTCTATGCCACATGCAATAATAATAACGATCTGGCTCGTCCATTGACCGCTGCCGCAGCGCAGCACAGCGATTTTTATCGATGCTTTATGATCTACTAAAATAACGGAAAAGCACACAAAAGCTAACGAACGACGGTCGTTGCATGCTACTCTCGGAGTCGGAGTCGAGTCGAGTGGAGTTCACTTTTCATGTGCACTGTAATCAGCAGAGCAGCGAAATGGTGTTGATTATTTCAATTGCTGCATGTGTTCGTTTCATACATATGTACATATGTACACACGAGTACGTTTTTCAAATACATTTTAAGTGGCAATCATAGCACTGCAACTGTAAAGAATTCATCATTTTGACATGGTTATCCCAATTGGCGGCACACAAGCAAAACAAAAAAGAAAAGGAAATTGGTAAAACAAAACGAGTGTCGTGCAAAAAGTAATCAAAACCAACATGCATACATATGTACATATGTAATATTTATTCAATTAAACTCTTCTTATCCTTGAGGGCAACTTTAAAACAATCAAAAAACAGTGTTGGCAAACGACCCCAATCGAAGTGTTGAGCCCGACTGTCGATGGAGCCCTGGCTTTGCGTTTAAAGCTGCCCCCCTGCCAACATACATTTAATTATGGTGCGTCTTGTTAGTTTTGGTGGAACCCCCCACCCCTCTGGGTTGTTGTGGTTGCGTGTCTAACCGATTGATGCCTCCCCATATTGGCATAGAACGAACCTCAACTCTGTGATAAAAAAAAAACATGCGAATTACGCACAGCTCAGTGGGCTGGCAAGTTCAAACTCTAAGCTCTGTGGGAGAGGTGGAGATGGCAAGAGAAATATAGAAATATAGAAAAGAGGAAGCACGGGGGAGCCATAGAAAAAGACGATACACGAGAGAGCCATAGAACGAAGGGCTTCGAATGAAAAGAGCGTGTAGGGCGTGCGGTTATTTTCAGTTTGCACACACACCTTTCCCCCACTTTACCCCTTTCCACCTTATCCACTGGTGGTACTAATGTAATGGGGCAGCACGTGTTGTGTGTTTATAATTAAATCGCTGCGCATATCAACAAATACACCTCAGACCTCATCAGATACAGGGAAGGCCCCATCCCACACACACACACACACACACCCGTTTCCTTTGGTTGCTCTTCCTTTACATAGTAATCATAATAAAAATGCAACTGTCTGAAGCTGGAAACACAAACACGAACACAAAACATGCCATTGCAATGCATTCGCTGTGTGCTGGCATCTCTTTTCACTCTACATCTCTACATAATTTACACCTGTCTGTAAGTCAAGTCATGTCCTTGGTCGTCTCTGCTGCCTTGACTGCTGCTGCTGCTGCCTCGGCTGCTGGATGCACTTGAGGCAGTCCGGAATGTTTAACGCCCACAAACAAGTAAACAAACCGACAGACAGTTGATGGGTACCCTGTAGTGGCGTTGCTGTCGTTGACTTGGCCTCCCCTCCCTCCCTTCCTCGCTGCTCAGCATTTACTGGCATTGTCTCGTTTACGCCAGCGACTCTCTAAGGACCCTTGTGAGGGAGACCATGGAGCCCCTCACGGACATGCAACGGAAACTGCGATGCTGGCCGCTCTGGGATGTGGCATGTCCGTGTGGGCGTGCCATGCCACAGAGATTTCAGGCAGAGATTTTTTTTGCAAAGCAAGAGTAGAGGGAGGAGGGGAGGGGCAGCGATACTTATATTTTTCCTACATATGGCCAAGTGTTAGTCACGTTAGTCAGTAGAAGGAGCGAGTGAAACCCTTTAAAGTACAAGTCTCTCTCCCCATCTCCTTCTCCCTCTCTCTGTCTCTGTCTCTCTGTCATTTGGAAGAGTATTCAAAGCTTCGGTTCCCCTACAAAAATGCCTTTGTTTCTGTTGTGTGCTGCCTTTTATCTTGCATTTCAGAGCGAACAAAAACAAAGAGCGTAGGTGGTGCTGCATTTTGTCACAGGAAACCCATCTCCTGCTGCTGCCTCTTCGTCTCTTCTTTGGCAGTCAGCAATTGTTTGTTGATTCATCAACGCTGTGCATCCACTAACCCAACCATCCAACCATCCAAGCATCCATTCCGCAAACAACTTGGATGTGCTCCATTTGTCAGCGCACACGTGCTGTCTGTTTAAGCATTTACCAGGCAAAAGATTCACATTCACCCACATAAGAGCTCTCGAAGCAGCAGCAGCCGCACCACCAGTGGAGAAGAAACCACAACAAACTTGAACTTGCATGACTCTTTCATGGTTGCATGAGAAACAAGAAAAAGAAACACCGTTTTTTCGTTTTGTAACTGTTTCTAGTTTTGGTTTAAATTAACAGACCACCATACCAGGACCCCCTCCCGCCCTCTACCAGCAGCTGCGGTTTGGCCCCCGTTTACGGCACCAACTCCACAACTCCCAGGTCTCCCCTCATTTCTCCAGTGATTGCTCATCATCATCATCAGCTTTCAGCATAAAAGCGCAATCAGTCAGCGTTTCATTTATTCCAAAGAGGGAACCACAGCAGTAGCCGCAGCAGCAGCAGCAGTCAACCGCTTACATCTAGTTGAATAGTTAATTAACTTCTGGCTGTGAGTGTTGCATCTGCCGCAGAATGGAAGTGTTTTTAATTGAAAATGAAATTAGAGGCAGCAATGCGGAAATGCAGAAATGGAGACGGTAACAGGCGGAAGGAGAGAGAGAAAGAGAGACAGAGAGCACTCAAAAGCGATAGTTTGTTTAGCTTTGCTCTAGATAATTATCGATGACACTTGGACAACAGTGTTGCACATGGCTCTTAGGCCTGTATTACATCGTTTTGCTTCAAGATAACTATTACAACTAATTATCCACTCATTATTCTAGGTTACCAGTTTACTGAAAAGAACCGAAATATTCAAATGCTGTGAATGAGTGTCTAAACACAGCTTCTGTTATTCTGTGGAATTCCCACAGAGTGTCATACAGACTTTAATGATTGCACTTAAATCAGGGACTACTGCAGGCCGGCGCCAATGAAAGAGAGATATATAGAGAGAGAGAGAGACAGAGAGAGAGAGAGAGGAAGGGAGAGAGGGAGGTAGCTGCTTATCCAAACAGTCGCCTGTTGCTGTCGCTGTTCCGGATCGGACTTTCGCCCACAATGGAAACGCGTGACGCTATAAAATAGTTTCTGTCATGTGTTTTGCTTTTACAGAAGGGGATGTGTGTGTGTGTGTGTGGGTGGTTCCACCATTCCTGGAATGTTTTTATGGGATGCCACAAAAGTTTGCTGCCATTAAATTTCCATTTCAATTTCAATTGTGTCCTAGCAAAAAAAAAACAAAACAAAAACTGAAACTGAAACGAAACACAACCAATGCCAATTCATCAAGAAACTTTATCGAAACATTTGTGCAATTCACCAACGAAGTTTATCGATTTATTCAACTGCATCGCTGCATCCAGAGTACATTTATCTAATTTCCCTTGGCTTGCATCAGTGAATTGGAATTCCCATCACGTTGAAGTGAATCAATGAATGAATGAATTGGTTGAATCGCAAACCCAAAGAAAGAAAGAAAAGTGACACAAAATATGCCACAGCAAACAGAGATACAGGGACGGGGGGGGAGGGCACAACAAATCAATGCAAATTTATTCCAGGAAAAGAAGAGGAAAAAACGAATTTGAAAAATATCTCATTCAAATCAAAGCAAGAGAGAGAGAGAGAAATTCTTTGATGACTGTTAATTTCTCATAATTTATTTTTAATAAGAAAAAGCCAAAAGAAAAAACAACACACAAACACACATAAAAAAAATGGAAAATGAAAACAGAACAAAGGAGTCCCAGATCCCAAAAGCGTCCATCGCACGAGTGCGCCTGATCGACTGACAGCTCCCACAGACACCCGGACGCCTTGGATGACAACAACAGGCGACATCACGACACAGCGACACAACGATGATGATGTTAATGATGATAATGATGACTATAGCCAGGGTGCAGCTTACAATTTTCACATAGCGCCACCCCGGGGTTGAGTACATAATCATAAATATTTCATAATTCGCATACCCTGCAGCTGTGGAGTGCGAGGGGGGTTATATGTTATGGTATATCGTATGCCACAGGCAGTGGGAAGCAATGCTGTAGGTTACACAGATACCTATTATGTCTAGCCAGATCTGTCAGCTTCTTGGCTTCTGCTTCTGCTAGGGGGTACTCCCCAGTCCGGAACATGCAAACTTGTATAGCCCCCCATTACTCAATTATGTATGTATGTAAACTTCTGTTTATGTTTTGATATTCGTCTTCTTCCGCTGACGGGACTGAGTTCTTAATTATTCAATGGACAAGAGACCCCCAGACCCAGACCCGGCCCCAGCCCTCCACTCCCACTCCCACTCCCGTCCGGAGACCCACTCAAAGTGTTCTTTGTACTCCCGTTTTGCTATCAACGGCAGCAACATGTGTATTGCAAAAGTCTCCTCGTCGGTTCTCTCTGTGTAAACACTCCGGACTCTGAGACACTGTGACTCCCACCAAGTCCAAAAGAGAGAGACGGAACAAGCATGGCTTTAGTGAGTCACAGCCCCCGACCACCGACCGATCGTTGACTATCGGAAGGTACAGAAATTAACTATAGAGAGAGAGAGAGATGGAGAGTGTGAGGTGATTTTATGGCTAAACTATTAATGATGCTGTGCCTCATTGTAAACCAATTAGAAGATCAATTACACTTGATGCAATGCAATAAAAATAGATAAATGGTTGCAACAGATTGGGTCATTCACTGAGCCCTGCCCCAGGGTCTACGCATTAACTCTAGCTGCAAATGAATCATTAACATCCCACAGAAAGTGCGAACAAAGAACTGCCTACAAAAACCCATGCTTATATGTACATATGTACATTCATGTACATATATATTTACATATATGTGTATGTAAGATGTAAATCAACTGCAAATGGTGCAAACGGTGCGTGAGTTGGAAATTCAATTAACATTTATTTACACTCGAAAATAAGCCATAACAATGTGAGAGAATGGCTTAATTTTCTCAAGGGCCATGGCCAGGCCACACAGTATGAGGCGGCTTTTCGGTGTCACGAGCGCCAGTCCGTATGTAATTTATCAAGATAATCAGAGAACGGGGACAATAACAAGAATACAAGTCGAAAATTCGTTCACCGAAACGCAGATACCCTTACAAAATGGATCAAGTGCTCGCTCGTAGTCTTAAATTGGTTCGAATTGGTGGAAGAAATGCAGAAATTTATTAGCACAGATTTCAAGGATGATCGCTGCATTGCCAGCTTTTGTGAAACATTTATAGTAACCTTTCTTACTGAAAGGGTATGACAGCCATAAAAACACCAGCGAATGCCATAAAGATTAGATAAACATGTGAAATTATCAATGTCGCCAGCAATCCTGAGCGCAACAGAGAGGGGGAGAGTGATGGAAAGAGGGCGAAAGGGAGAGAGCAACGAAACATTCGATATGGCGAATGATTGCACTCCAATTATCGACAGCCGCTTATCGGAAGCGTTCACACAACACGAAACAGTGTGTGCGCCTGTGTATGCCCCGGGCTCCGGCCCGGGATTGACGCATTCCGCGTGGGGCTGCAGCCAAACAAATGTCAATGTCCCCCCACTGCAGTCAAGAGAGGGAGCAGGAGCAGAGGCAGCGGCAGGACAGCTGTCACATTCCCATATTACACATGTCACTCTCTCTCTCTCCTGCTCTCTCCGTCCCTCTTGTTTTCTCAATTAAAGCAGCATATAAATCACATTTGACATTCCGATGGTAGTGGTGGGAGGAGGAAATGGATCTGCATATCGATTACACACTGCACCTAGGCAGTGTTGTAAAATGCAAATACCGCTTTTGGGAATTGGGTTAACAGTGGGACGTAAAACATTTCTGTACTGTTTATTTTGTGCAAATTACACATAAAAAAGAAGGCCGTCCGTGCACATAAACAGTTGGATCGTAAAAAAATAACAGAAATAAATTTCTGCACACAAACGCCTGCCATAAAAGCAGCTGCACTTTGCTATTGCTGTTATAGCACTTTCCATGCAGTTCCTAAGCTGCTTAGAGACCCAGGCCCCAGACCATAGACCCCAGACAGGCGACAAGAACAGGCACCGGGGGCAAAGAACCAGCCCCACACAGGTGTCGTAAATTATACATTTGACAATTTTAGAGATGTTTTTACGAACCGAACAAGAAATGGAGGAATATTTAGAATGTCATTTGCTGTAGAAGCAGGTGCAGGAGGACACTGGACAACAAATACATATAAAAATACATATACTTATACACACCCATGCAGTGGTGTGCTCTTTAAATTGTTTAACCCTTGTGGCAACAAAGAACTGCTCAGCGATTTATTCAATTGAATTAAATTTGGTTAACAAATCAACACTCAGTGCTCAGTGTCATTTCAATAAATCACAAAAATGTGTCACCGCATACAGTGCGTTGCAATATTTTAAGACATCTACGGGTAATGACGAATATTATCCTTAGTAATAAGAACTAAGGAATAATTGAACAAAAATCTCCACTTTACACAATAAAATGTTCCAGTCTCTTAAAATCTTGAGCTCCATTGTAGTTGTCACATATCTGCGTCTGAATTTCCACCCACCTTGGGGCACATAATGGGGCGCGCATTCACACACACTCACACACAGAAACACACAAATGTGTAAGTATTTTGAGAGCAAAAGAAACTTAAACACACATTTGTGAAAACAATGAAATGTACCATAAAATGTTTTAAACATTCCATTTATTTACTTGGAACTGTTTACGCTGTTTGGATTTCTCTATTTTTGGCGTAATTAATTTCCAGTTGATGACGTCGGAAATACGAAAATAAATCCATAAACAATTAACAAATGAACCCCCTCCCTCTCCCCTATAAAGTTTAAACATTAAAACGGACTGATAGGAAAGTGAAACTGCAGTAAATCCACTAAATATGATATTAAATATGGTCTCAAAACGGGAAAAGTGTGGTTTTTTCTGTCGAAATGGTATAATGTACCTAGCGGAAATTGATGAAACGTTTAGCACTTTCATAACATCGCCATATACATACATATATGTATATATGTATGTATATGAATACTCGCAGTAGCATTATGTTATAATATTCAAAGGCTGATCGCTGGCACGCACATTATAATAATAATTATATTGACTGGCCAACCGAGTGACCACCACACGCCGGAAGTTCTCCCTCTCCCTCTGTCTCTGCCACTGTCTCTGTCTCTCCGCTTTGTGTTTTAGTATTCGCGCACATCATTTAAGTGGTTCTTGGAAAGGGAAACCTGTAATGGGAATGCAAACTGGAAGAGGGGTACGAGAATATATAGATATGTATACATACATATACATACATATATGTATCTAATGACTGCTCATTCGGTTTCTGTGATTATTGTGATTGCTGCTGCAGTCTGCTGCTGCTTCCATTGTAAAACTGACATTAAATACTTATGTAAATGTATTTATGCATACGCGTATATGATGACGATAAATCGCTTTTTGTATGTGGAGCAGCAGAACGCAGCAGTCTTTTAAATGGGTCGCTCGCACATCAATTTTTGGGGCTAAGGGCTCCCCCTTTTTGGTGAGTGGAAGCAGCTGGAACATCAATTGGGAATAAAAAACTGTGGGAATTTTACTAATCGCTGGCTTTAAAGGGGGAAGGGAAGGAGATCAAACTTTTTTTCAATTGGGTTCAATCATCAAAAGGTTTCTCAATTCTATTTTGAAGCAACTTCGTGACACATTACGCAAATCTACTCCTCAGATAAATTCCGATTAGCGGAGACCACAAAAGTCTGCGGTTCGATCTGTTTAGCATTTCGCACTTTTTTGTGCTTTTGTTTTCTGTTTTTCTGTGTGTAATGCAGTTCAAGGTTTCGTATCGGATTACTGGCATGTGTTTGACACATGGTCTGGATAGATATCCCCCCCCATAAGTACATAGAAGGTGCTATCGCCTGGCTGTCAATGGCATGAAACACAACAAAATTTATGGGTTAATTCATATAATTGAATAATATATGTATGTATGTATGTAGACATACCACATTTCCACATACTCGTAGCTCATCAAATTTTAATGGTGTTTTTGGCCCACATCTCTATCTATCTATCTATATTTCCACCCACATGATGGTATTACCTTTCATGTTTTTATTGTTTGTTGTTTTGTCATTGTTCAGGTGTGTGTATGTTTGTGTGTTTGTCTGTGAATGGCTTTGCTTTCTGTTGCTAGTATTTAGGGCCCTTTGTTGACCCTGTTGTTGTTTGTTGAGTGCACACAGACATACGCACAAGAGGCGCCTTTTATTCGATATCTCTGGTATCTGTTCTGGGCCAATATTTGACAAAAGAGACACTAACAAGTGCCGGTAAATCACCTAGTAAAGCCGGCCTATTGCCTATTGCCAATCGCCTTTTGCTGTCGAAAGAAAGTGGAATTGGGAGTCTTTATTTTCTCTTGGCGACCAGGCTTACGCTTTTCTGCAAAAACCATTAGAATATAATCAGAATAAATTCGGAATGTGGCCAATATTTATTAAGTTATAGTGCAACAAGGCCACCCACACTGCTTTACAAAGAATCAAATGCCACTTTGGGCAGGTTTTACGATCGTTTTTATCGTTTTATTTTTTGGTTGAGGTGCAGCAAATGCAACAAAATAAACAACGAAAAACGTCTGATTTTTACTTGTCTTATAGCATTTTTCACTCTATTTATAGCAAGCTACAACATAAAGGAGAGGAGGAATCGGAGAGCCAGAAGCAGCAAAAAGAAGAACACCAAGTTTTTTCCATTTTTCCAGCTTTTGGCGCATTGCCAAAGTTCTGTTTTTTTTTTCTTCTGTTGTATGGGGGGGGGTAGTAGGGGGTCACCAACTCCATAACCAGTTTGTTTGCCTTGGCAACCAGTTCCACCCCATGCCACAGTCACAGCCACCCACTCAGAAGGAGGGTTAAAGAGGGGCATCCAAAAATTGCAATGAAACTAAAAATTCAGGCCAGAAATTAAGCGCATTTTAAGTAGTTTCGGTTGGGATCAACTCAGGAAAAAGAGGAATAAAGGCAAAGGTGTGGTGCGGTGTGGTGCAGCGCAAGGGTTAAATGCCCACCGAGGTCGTCTTTGTTGGCTTGTGCTTGAATGGAGGAGGGTCACACAAGGGAAATGAGCTCATTGGCACACATTTTCCAGTTCATTTGCGTTGATTAAAGCTTTTTGGGCCTGACATTTGTTTGTCGTCTGTCGCCCCTCTATCTGTAAATGTATCCCTGTCTCGTTCTGTCTGAAAGCCAATTAATAATTTCGCACACAAACAACTGTAGAATTTTCGAACTCGTATCTAGCCGCTTAGGCAAAGGTCAGCAGCAAAAACGCGTTGAGAGCTGTGACTAATTTTCCCCCCAAAAAGAGCGAGGTACAGATAAAAGAGAGAGAAGGAGTGTGTGAAAAGCAACGGCAAAAGTTTGTTAGTGACGTCAGTGGAGCGATAATGAAAGAAGTTCTCACTGGCCGCCCCACTGATCATGCGGGGCACGTGTGTGAGTCAGAACGAAAGAACCATATAAGAGGGACACCACATAGAAAGACACAGCGTTTACACGGAAGCGTACATATATGTACGTGTATTATACCCAGCAATGGGTCCGTCCACAGTGTTACATATCTGTTAAAGCGATAAGCATTTCACCTCAATAGCCAGACACTTTCCCGCTTGAATGCCTATGAATGTAACCGATCCACGAACGCAGAGTGAGAGAGAGAGAGAGAGATCAAGAGAGAGAGCAATAGAAATATGGTAATACGGTAAAAACGAAGAACCCATATCAAATGTTAAGCATGTACTTGTATAGCAGCAGGCCAGTTCCCGTTCTTGATATTCGTTTTCGCAAGACGAATGCAGCGTGTAAACGATAATCGTGGTACAAGCAGCCAGCAGAAGCAGAAGCAGAAGAGAGCGAGCAAGTGAAAGATAGATAACATAACTGTTGACTGTGTGTCGTGTCTCTCTTGCTCTACCTATCTCTCTCTTTCACCCTGACAAAGGTTAAATGCTCAATTTGTTGCTCGTTTATTGTTGTTTGTCGTTTTGTTTTTGCTCATTTGATTGTATGCCATTTGTTGTTATTTTTAACATGTTGTAATTATCAGCTTGCACAGGTCTGGGTCTCCTTAGGCGCTTAAACCCAATATATAATCGAAGAATTACACACAAAATATATTACTAACTGTTGTCACTAACCGGTTGGTGGCTCGGTCTAGAGGGGGGAAAACCCCTGAGCCCAACCAGATGACGCAAACACCCAGATATCACCACTTCACTCACCCGATAGATCTGTATTTCCTCCAGCACCACCTCGGACTCCTTGAGCACACGCTCCACCTCATCGTATACCTCGCGCTCCGTCTCTGTGGGCGCGGCATTCTCAAAGTCCAGGAAGACATCGTAGGATTTGGCGGCGCAACAATTGGAGTCATCGCGTGACAGCAGGCTCAGCAGTTTGCCCATTTTTTGTGTGGATGTGTGAATGTGTGTGTTTTTGTGTGATGATTAAACTTATTAAGTTATGGATTTTGTGGTATTTGTTGTATTATTTTTGGGTTATTAATTAGCACTCGAGGCAACTGCAAATGGGGAGAAGGATGGGGAGAACAGATTAGCAGCTGTTGCACCTGTTGTCGCCAAGGGCTTTCATCTCTGATCCCAGCAGCTGCATAAAGAGAGAACGGGGATCCAAGAACTTGTTTCATCTTGGTCGAGGACAAAGGAAACGGACAACAGGGGTGGGAAAGGCAGGAAAACACACACAAAAAAAACAAATGCCTGACAATCCCCGCCCCTTCGGAATGGGACAATCAATTCTCTTTTGACTCCAGCACAGCAGCAGAAAATGCTCTGCGGGAGGTGCAGAGAGCAGAGCATCCAGGGTGTATTTATATAAGGTGCTGGGTATTTCGGCTCTCTCGTGTTGACTATTTTCTTGTTTCTTGTCCACTCTATTTTCTGGTATTAACTAAATAAAAAAAAATGGTATAGAGCACTCTCCAGCAACCTTATATAAATAATACACCTTGAGCATGGCCATGTGTTTGCCATATCTTGCTCTCTCTCTCTCTCCAGCATGCTGTTTAAACGTGCGTGTGTATGTGTGCGTGTGTGAGGTTCGCAGGAAACGCGTAAACAACAGCAACAAGAACAGCAACACTTTTCACACATAATGCCAAGTAGGAAAAGGCCATTTTCCTTCATACGCAGATCAAGTAAACAATTTTCCACACACACACACACACACACACACATGGACATACGGACACAACCCCTCTTCACAATTTAATTGCGAAAATAAAACAACAACAAAAGAGCAAGTTTCTTGTTATTAAACTGTTCCTTTTTGTTTGCGTGTGTGTGTGTGCACTGCTTTTGTTTATCTGCTGGCCTTATCTGGCAAACGGGTAGTAGGGAAGGGGTGTGCTGGATGCCCGTCATTTCTCTTTTCATTTTCTGCTATTTTGCGCGCTTATCTGTACTCTTTTTATTATTTATATTTCCCAATGCCCGGAGGGGTTCTTCTGCATTGGAATTTTTTTTAGCAGCTTATCACCTTTTTGCACCACCTTTTCGCGTAATCTGTGTTTTGATAGACTTGAGCGTTGTGGCGCCTATAGCATGGCTGGATTCTCAATGTTTTCACAAAATGTATAATTAAAAAAATATTTAAAAACACGCACACGATACACAGCTCGGCGCCAACGACGCGACAATTATTAATCAATTGCTTAAATTGTTATTCTATGCATGGACAAATTTGTTTCAGCATCCAACGAAAATGTATTGCACTTTTTTATTTGTTCTTGGACGAACGCGCGCAGCAAACAATGTGGGATATCAACGGACTTTTCGACTTTTCTGAATTCAGAAAAAAAAATTGTTGTCCGTTCGCGGCCAAAACATTTTGATGCAGTGTGACCGCGGAATTATCGATAAGATATACCGTCCGACCATCACAGATATACCGAAAAGAACGGTCTCATTTTAAAAATATACCGTAAAAATACCGACAAAATCATATTCCTCGATTTTGATATTGTGTTTAATATAACTAGTTGAATAGGATACTGAGCCCTGAAAAAATAATTTTAACTGGTAGATGAAACAATTTTCTGCAAGATTGACCAAATTTTAAACTTCGTTTATTACATTCTGTCTTAAATAAGGTTTAAACAAGGAAGGTCAACAAATAAGTCCCCTTTCTTACATGGAAACTACACGGTAACTACACATTTGCTACATTGCAAAACCATTTTTACGGAGTATGGACAATTTGTATACCCTACTTCTGAATTGATGTTAAAAATACTGTTTTCTAAGCTAAGTAGTCATTCATTTTTCTCGTTTTGAAATGCTTTTGACCTTTTCATGCATTTAATTAGATTCCCGTATATATATTCCCGTAGGTTTCGATCCCGATATACATATTTGGTATCAGTCGGAAGACTATAAACTACAAAATTTCATTGCAATAGCTTAAAGGTACAAAACAAAGGTTTATAAAATCAGTTATTGCGTTCGTTGGACAAACATTTAATCGATTCCCTTATGCCTTTCCGAAGAAGGGTAGTTTATACAATTCCCCTTCTAAATAACAGATTTAACAATTTTACAATGGCAGGTGGGCAATGGTATACGGTCCGATGCTTAGAAAAATACCGAAATATACATACATCACATATTCAAATTAGTTCGATTTCTATATTGATGAATTGGACAAGTGGATAAGTCCATAACGCGTCTTAAAAATACTGGAAAATACTAGAAAATATTATGAAAAGTATAAAAGTTACAAGGTATTTATTAATAAAATAGGCGGTCTGACCCTCAGATATATACCGTCTCATTTTTAAAACATACCTAAATATACAGATGAGAAAAGCGAATTAAGCCCACTTAGCCGCGGAATATAATCCTATAAGTAAATTGTTCCTATCCATTCTTTTCTTCTCTTTAGCTTTCGTGGGTACATATTTAAATACCAACGGGTCACAATGTTGTAAACCATTATTTCTAATCATAAATTTGATTTTCGCTTTAGTTTACTACACTGAAATTTTTTTTTTTTGTTTTAAGAAGCGGCCGAGTGTGACCAGGTTTGCATGTCCTGCGGTAACACTGTATACAAATAAAATCCGTTAAAAATTCAAATTTGCAAGCAGGAATTTATTATTTGTGGGCGCTGTGACGCCGGAGAACGACAATACATTGATAAAGCACCGTAATATTGGAATAATCCGTTTTTGGCGAACAGATATGCAATCAACTATTTTTTACTCCCTTTTTATCTTCAAAATGTCACAACAATTCCCTCTTCTTGACAGTCATTATTAACGTCATTATGTCGTCGTAGCAACACTCTCTTTATAGTTTGTAAATACCATGAAATACTTTTCCAGCATATATCGGCGTGTTTGTCGATCTAAGTACTACTTTGTATCGGTTTAATACGAATATCAACCCTGATTCTGTTTGCTAGTACATTTCTTGGAATACTTCAACCCTGATCTGCCCATCGTGGAATTATCACCACTATCGGCTCAAAATTTAAATTTTGGCGCGTAAAATGTATGGCTGAGGAACAAGGTGGAAGTATACATATGTATAATCGTAAAAACCAAAACTTTAAACTAATTTCATCATTAAATCAACCATATTAACAATGTGATTGATTTCTAAAATTTTGTTGGAAACAAGCAGCCAAACTCAATAACTCCAGTTTTGCAGTGTAGACGCCAATTCTGAGTTATTGCAAACCAAACTTTTGCTGTTTCGGAAGTCTTCCTCATCAGCGATCTTTTCTTATTCAATAAAGAAAAAGATGATAAATACGGGTGTATGAACCTCTGTGTATGATCATCTCGATTTTCCCTCATAGAAGCCCCTCTAGCATACGCACAAGGCACTTTCGCTCAGGCAAAGGCAGCATAAAACGTAAGTGAGCATGGATTGTAATTTGAACACTTGTTGCTTGTCAACCGGTGGTATGATCATTTTTATACCCATTATCTAAATTAGTAATAAAATACTGTTTTCCAAGCTTCTCTAAAACATAATTAATATTGCACTTTGCACAGATTGACATTTCTTTACCCATTAATGCATTTTATTTGTTTCCTGTATAAATGTCTTGATCCCGATACCCATTTTCGGTTGTTTTAAGAAAACAAAAAATAGCAACATTTTCTGAGATAGATACTGGCTAGTTTCTGCATTAATCGGTGCCTTGGATGACAAAAATGTCCTAAATTCTTTCATTTCCTACAGGGTATGCAAAATGCTTCTCATTCCGTGCCCATGTGTCGCTCATTTTGCGGCACATGTTGCTGGCCCATACAAATGAATGTTGGCAACGGTAAAAAACGTAAGTGATCATGAAATGCGACGTAAGAAACGTAAGTGGAATGTAAGGGAAATTGTTGTGGTGAAAAAGGAAATTGCAGGGATGAAGTTGCGACCGTAAAATATACGGTCTGATCTTAAGGTATACCGCAAATATTTGTCGATTTTGATATACCGTCTAATATAAGTAGCTAGTCAAGACTTTAGGCATTGGCCACATAACTGAAAAATTAATCAATTTTCTACAAGACTGTCAAGTTTTCCTTCTTGGCAAAGGTCCAGGTCCTCATTGTTTTCAGAATAAAATTCATGTTTTACTTTTTAGAAGCCGTTCAACAGTGTGACCGTGGTTTTATCCGCTTAACCCATTTAACGCCCCTCAATTTAAACAGGTGAACCACTTGAGTTAAACAACTTACAACAAAA
The DNA here is from genome assembly GCA_008121215.1 of Drosophila athabasca. Taxonomy (NCBI): domain Eukaryota; kingdom Metazoa; phylum Arthropoda; class Insecta; order Diptera; family Drosophilidae; genus Drosophila; species Drosophila athabasca. Next base: position 59,285,681 of record CM017796.1, on the reverse strand, counting down.
GTTATCAAGATATTTTTCGCCTGAACGGCGTTACATTTTTCAATTTTTTATCATTTTCGTCGGAAGTCTGCTATTCTTCTTATCGATTTCGGCGGTCACATATGTACATGTATTTTTTATTTTGAACATATCAACATTAGAGCCGACTTTTTTTATTGTCGTTTTAAAATAATAATTCTCCAATTCTCCAGCACCTAGTGAGTGCCAAATATCGTTTGATATTGACACAGTCGGCACACTCCCTTTTCAATTCCTGCCAGACGATAACAAAATCGAAATCGATTTGTCAGTTAGTTTTGGAAGGGAATTTGAATAGTCAGCAGCTAGAATACTAGAATGTCCGAATCAACCGATTTAGACTACGCTAACTCAGAATCCATGTTGATTGGAGTCCATCATGTGGGTGTGACAGCCAAAATACAGTCGCCACTTAAGAAGGTCCACCCCCGCATGGAAATTTCCAGCGAATCGGACATTTTCCACGATTCCAAGACCAAGACCCAATACAATGCGTTCAAAAACGACCGCCTGGCAGAGACAACCGGGACCACAACGACGGAACAAAGTTCACCGTCCGCTTTGTACAAGATGCATGCCGTGCCAGAGAAGTTGCTGCTGGGCAACGTTAAGCAAAAGCCGGAGCGCATTGAGTTCCAGCGCTATTCGAAGAGGCGTCCCCGCGTCTTCGTTCCACTGCGTGGCCGTTCCAGAGTCCCCCAGAGGACAAAGTCGAACAAGGCATCCCAGGCGGATCCCAGGTACACGGGCATCGTCAGCCGCCTAATGTACGCTCTGGACAACATGTGCAAGTGCCAACCGCAGCACTCGCACAGCATTATCGACGATCTGCCCGAGCCGAACTGGAACAAGAAGGAGGAGTCGCGTCACACCTGCATCGGTATCTATCCGTTCGAGCACGGCTGTGCGGATTACCTGAGCACTACGGACACCCATCCTAGGATCAATGCCATTGTGCTAGCCGACCGGGCCACCACCTACGCCACCCACTTCTGGGCGGAGTTGTTCGGACTCCTCCACATCGCCGTGGCATTTGCGGTGGCCTTCATCCTGCAGGGCTACCGATTCGTTCTCTACTCCCTGGTCAACACCCTCATCGTGGGATTGATGCACTTAACCTCCGACTACTTGCTGAAGCCCGTGCTGACCACGATCTTCAATGGTTTCCTGCAGCCACCTCTGATCTTTCTGTACAACATCCTCTGCTCCTTGCGTGATATTACGGAGCCTCTGGGTGACGCCCTTGGACATTTCATGAAGCCCCTGGCCACCGTATGCGGAAGCATTCGACTGGTCGATGTCAACCACCGTCTTTCCCGACGATTATCCAAAGATGTTTGATTTTTACCATATTTGTTCTTAAGTTTAATTTCATTTTATTTCCCATTAAATTGTGTTCTGTTTCCCGTTTCATCCTGCCTGTGCTGGCTTGTGTTTCATTGCCAGACGTTTCACGGGGTATGTAGGTGGGCGGAGCCTGTCGCTGAAACCAACCCCCGTTAGGGATGTTGGGATACATATCCTGCTGCCTCTCATTCCCGTCTTTCTATCTCTCTCTACAGGATTACGCACAATATTACGCACATTCCGAACATGGATCGGATTACATTGTTTTTCTTGTTTTCTTGTTTCACAGCATCGTAGCTGTGGCCATAGCGACAGTCAGCACTGCCTCACAGTCACAGTCGCCCTCACCCTCTCCCCCCCAACCCCTCTGAGCCGTTCCATTGTGGACTTAGGGGTGTTTGTGCGAGGCGAGGCGAGGCTCAATTACGGCGAATGAAACATTTATGATTTATTTGCTCATTTTGTGGTCGTTCCAGGACCAGGACGACAGGGAGGAAGGGCAGCATATGTCTAAAATAAAATCATAAAAAAAGGAATACTAATTGTGTCCCGCGAGAGTTTTATTTGGGTTTATGAAGTGGTTAAAAAAATAAGAAAGGAAAAGGCAATGATTTTTTTATAACATCATTTGATGGTCAAATAAAGATGCCTGGCTTCATCCAGAACCAGTTATGGATCTGCAGATCTGCCTGGAATTTATGGAATTTCAAAGTAGCATCTAGCATCTGTGCACCCGAAATATGAATGATTCTATCTCAATATTATCCTTTTCCATTCACCCATTTTTCCATTTCCATTTCCATTTGCACTGTGCAAAATTTCCAAAGAATTTTTGCTTTGTCTGAACACAAAATAGAATCAATAAAAGTGATCTACAAAAACGATGGTTATCAAGGCGTTTGGTTACCATTTTCCAGTTAAGTTTCACTTTTACACGGAATCGGAATCGGAATCCCATTCAGGAAGTAAGCAAACCAACAAATTATCATATTCAAATCTAGAAAAGAAATATTTAGAGGTACACATCAATGGAATGGGGAGTGGGAAAGCTCAGGTGGAAATAGTTGAGTGAGGAAAACCGAGAAAAAGACTAGACTCGCACTGTGTATTGAATTGATTTATAGTTGTTTTACTGTAAGAAGAGTACTGCCCGCACGGCAGAGCAGAGAGCACAGAGCTTTCATTAATGAGAATAATGAGGCGGCAGTTAGTTGCCGTCGAAGGATCGTCTTACACATGCACATGCACCCACCCCACCCCACCCACCCCTTTCTGCGTTTTCCGAATGGGGGAAAACGAAACGAGGAACTCTGAATCTGCCCCTGCCTCCACCACTGCGGCTGCTGCCTATGCCTTTGCCTCCAATTAGCTGTGTATCCCGACATATGTTTGAAATTAATGAAGCTCCTGAAGCACTGATTGATTTGCTCGACTAATTTACCTTATTCTCTTATTTTCTCTCTTTTCGTTCGTTCGTTCGTTCTGGGTTGATCAGTGAAAACCGATGATTATTAATTGGAATGTCACAATGTCTCTATAAATATGTACCTACATAATAATGCCCACAACATGTCCACAATCCAACAATTAAAACACAAGGTGCGAAAATCATTATTTACCCATACCCTCTTCAGACGAGACGCAATAGAGAAAATCTCGGGGTCTCTGGGTCTCCGGGTCTGAGGGCACCGCCCCCGCCTGCCAGTCAGTCACCTACGTACTCGCGTATTATATCTCGGTTTTGCCCATTATTGTGTGATCGACAGACGGATAAGGGCAACATCCGACTGCAGACTGCATTCATGAATGGTAGCAGACGGGACGGGGACGGTGACGGTGACGGGGACTGGGACGGAGACTGGGAAAGGAACAACGACAAGGTGACAACATCCCGGGGACACTTTACAAAACGTTTTGTTCGGAATTTGAAGATTACAGCTGTTAAGCTGTTTTCTGGGCTGCTGCTGATGCTCTATATTCTATTCAATTCTATTCTTCTCTTGGTGTCTGGTCTGTGAACTGGAATTGTAGGATTAACCGGGCAGGTTCCTCGCAACAATCCTAAGACCATGACGTTTGCTAAATATCAGTGGGTTCTCTTCTGTTCTGTTCTGTTCTGTTCTGTCTGCTGTCTGTCTGCCTGGCTCTTTGCGAGAAGTTAAGCAATTTGTGGCGAGTCGTTTATGTCCATGTCTATGGACACAATGGCAGAATACAATGGTAAAACTATGGGCTGGACAGACGCAAATGGTTATGCAAGAAGTTATGAGTAAATATACAAATTTGAGAGGAACTTTAGGGATTTTCGTATGGGAAATTGAGTAATAGTTGAAGATTATAGACCAAGTGTATCGAGATTTCTAGGTACTTGAGACATAGGGGTCAATACATCCACACAATGGAATGCTGAGTGATGCAATAAGTTGGAACTGTCCTGAAATAAGAGAAGAACATTAGGTATTGAGCATGGAAGTGGCCAAAGGATGTATGGATTATGAAGATAAGTAGAGCCAGAAGGATGTGGGACGAAAGGATGCCCGATTTGCAATGCCTTTCAATGTAAGGAAGTAAATGAAGATAAGGCATTTATTTAAATAAAAATGTACTATTACAGTCACGATTTAAATCACGATTCTATAAATCGCTTCAAATAAACATTTCATCCTTAGTTAATCTTAGAAAAATTACCGGTAGATCCACTAGAAACTATATAACTTTTTGCTTCTGCTTTGGAGATCTTCTTATTCCTTGCATGAATCGTTTAGGTTCTTATGCTCCATATGGTAAAATATATATTATATGGAATAAGAAATAATTGTAAATATTTGGTGCTGCACCTACCGTTGGTTTCGATTGATTTCTATAGATTGTATTTTATTTGTAAGATCAGCTGAGAATAAGCACAAAATTGAAAGAAAGTTGAGTTCTAAGGACGATCGAATGCTTAGAGTGAAACCTTTTCCAAGAGAAACAACAATTGAGTTTTTATTTCTTGGAAAAACGTAAAATCTTTGAGTGCTCCACACAGAGAGATCTGAAAAGTTTTGGAAACAAAGTTAAAGAATTTGTGGGAAAATTCTACGATCTATTACGATACCTATTAGATCCACTGGAAACTATATACATATGTATGTGTGTACCTTTATTCCTTCCTGTTTGTGGATACAATCGTTTGGGGTCTTATGCTCCCTACTATATCTACGACTAATTCCTGTCCTCTTCTTAAATGTATAATTCTAGCTTACCTTTACCGTAATTAGTATTAGTTCTTGCAATTTCGAGTGCATGCTTGGCTTTATTAGTTAGCTTAGTTATTATTTTGTTCGTTTTTCAGGCCAAGATCTATCCTTGCTGCATCTAAGCCGGAGAAGGGCTACGATTCTGCCTGGGACATCCTTCAGTCATTGGATAACAACGTCCCCAACAACAAAAACTATATACATACATATGTATATAATCTATCTATATTCTGGTAAAGATTCTAAGGCCTTGATTCCATGTGAATCTTATCATATATACATTTATCTTTTGGCTGACAATCGTCTTATCTTTATACATATATGTACATATACGATTTGTTGTGCATTTAAATTGTTTCAACTTCATTTATTTGTTGCGATACAAAATTTGCATGCATGCGCTTGCCATATTTAGGAAGCAGACACCAAACACACTCGAAGGAAAAAATCTGCTTGGCTCAGCTAAACACGATAGTGTGGGAACGAACCAAAAGACGCATTTCCCTTCAGTGCAACGAGAATGCAGAATGAAAAAAAAAATAAAATAATATAAAATACAAAAGATACAAAAAGAGCTTTGGGTGCCGACGGCCTGTAAGTCCTGACACGTGATTTTAATAATGGAATTAGCTGGGATGCGATTACATTTTACAATCCTTTTCCTGCGGTCAATTAGAGGGCACACACCTAGCCCACCCCCAAATCCCATCCTTATATTGCCAGCGGGGGGTGTTGCCAGGCAACAACAAAAGCTCAAATACCGAAATTAGTAATCTGTAATCGGTATCGACACCTGCAGTAATCTCTGCCTCCCTCCCTCCCTCCACCCCCCATCTGCCCCCTCCAGTGAATCGATAACGCAATGTGAAAGGGACAGGACTGAGAGCATCCCATCCCTTTTCCCCCTTGGCCTGCGTGTGACAAATCTGTGCTCTGGGACCAGGGACCTGGGACTCCGTTCGTTGCGTCGAGTGTGACGAAATTGTCAACCCTCCTAATTTGATGCTTAATGAATTCCCTTCAACAGCAACAACAAAGCAACAAAAAAAAACAAGCAACAACTGGAAAAGTGCTCCTGTTTCTGTTGTCTGTGTTCCTGGGGGCAACGGCAATGGCAACGCAATTGTTTAGCCTTTTTGTGGATGGATTGTCACCTTTGTGTCCATGTCACTTTTATTTCATTTTACTTTATCGCACCATTTCGTGTTGCATGCAGCAGCAGTGGAGGAGAAGAGAATTTTGTAATTGAAATTTGATCCCATTAGATGCGCAGGCAGAGCCAGAAGCAGAGCAGCGAGCAGCGTGGAGCGAGGAGCATTCTTTTCCCTATCCCAGCCGCCCAATCCCTGGGCATCAGATTGCATTGAGTCTGGATCTGGGTCTGGGTCTGAGTCTGGGACAGAGAGAGAGAGGGAGAGAGACATGACTTTTTATACGCGACTCGATGATGTATCTTGCATTTTATATGCAAAAAAGACAGTAAAACACAGCCAGAAACTGGGTGCAAAAATTAAGCAATGTCATAGAAATTTGATGTAAATTCCAAGAAACTGCACACGGGCATTCATTAGATACCATATACCATATACCCCACCCCCTTAAACACGATTCTAATGAGGTCATGATGTTTGTTTCCCAATGAAATTCAATGTTTTTCGCCGTTAGATAACACACACACACAACATACATATATAGAAGAAGTTTTGTAAACGACAAAATGGCTGCCGTGAGGTTACGCCCTCTTGCGCCGAGGATAACGGCGCAAACAAACTACCCCTAAATTGGCCTGCTCAACAACCAGTCAACGCTCTGCAGACCCGAACCCGAACCGAATGGCAACGGAACACAGCCTTGCCTGCCTGCCTGCCTGCCCTGCCCGGTCTGGGATTCCCCATGCACGGCTTCTTCCGCTTGCATTTCATTTGATTTTGAACAGCGGACGCGTCAAGACGGTCAGGAGAGAACGGATCTCCCCGAAAGAAATCTCCAACTTATTTTGCACACAACTAATAAAATAGTGTACGGAAATAAGAAGCAAATAAATAAATAAATAAATATACAAAATCGAGACAAATGCAGAGTGAATTAAAGTTTTTTTTTTCAAGTTTAAAATATTTAAATCATAAATATTTAAAAATGATTAATCAATAGAAAGTGTTTCAATTGAATCCCGCCCAAAAAAACAAGAGCCCATAATCGAAGTGAATAATTTGATACGATAATTAAATAAATAGAAAAATAGTATAATGTTTGAGAAAAATATGGATACAAACAATCTATCAGCGTCCATAAGCGGGGACCTGGACTCGACCAGTTCCGGCGGCACATCATCGGATCATTCGGCGGTGCAACAGGATACCCTCAGCTCGCCCATGGCCTACGGATCGCTCTTCCTGCCAAATCCCGGTTAGTTATACAATGTCTAGTCTTATCAGATCTGTGTGCAAAATCATTACTGGATATGTGACAGCCAATATCGTATTACCCTATGTAGACAGAGGCGTCAATGAGGCGCTGCATAAACAATTAAGGCCTGAACTGGACTACTCATTTTGCTGAATATTACAAAAGCTTTGAGGACTGCATGTATTGTAGTGTATTGTGGGGTGTGTAGGGTGCACCAGTGGGTTCTATAGAACACAACAGAGCATGACGCTGCTATATGCATTATAATAATATTTTTCCAATAATAATAATAACAATAATATTTGGTTTTTCACATCACTTCCTTCTCTGCAAGTATCATTTTGTGCTGGCGTTGGGCTGTAGGCTGTAGGCCATCCAGAATTCGTCGATTCTTAACCCATTTTTGTGGCCTAAAGCAATGTACCATCAAATGCATTATGTATTACATATATGTATGTACATATTTCTTGGCATATATGCACTTACATTTATGTACACATATCGGGTTTATTTATTTGCTTGATGTCTCTTTCTGGTCTCGATATACAGTTCCCATCCCCGTCCCCGTCTCCGTCTCCGTCTTTGTCTTCAGCTTCGTCCCCGTCTTCGTCCGAAGGTGTCGAAAGACAACGATCGTTTTGGTCGGCTATTTGATGATTAGTCACATCCAAATGTGTGGGGCTGGGGTGGGGAGTGGGGGTATGGAGGTGGGTTACCGACCAGCCCACCGAAATGGCACGTGAGAACGAACGACAAAAGAGCTCATTTCTCTGCATGATTTCGCTTTCCAGGCTACCGTGGCAACCTCTCGTGCAAGACCGTCTTGCAGTTGGACAAGTTCGGGCCATACGAGGCCGCGGAAAAGGATCATCTGCTGGAGCGTCGCTTTCAGGATATTACCAACGACTATGACAAGTCCCCACCGCCCACGGCCTCGACCACGCCCATACCCACTCACTATCCCACTCTGAATAGCATTATGTTCGAGAATGGCGGCGGCGGCCCTTTGGGCGATCTCAATGGCAATACAAAGACAGATTCCCTCTGCGCGGGTCTACAGCGCGGTGGTGCCGGTGCTCTAGGCGTTAATCCGGGAACCGGGGGACACCTTATATCGAATCTAACGGCTGGTCACAACATGTCCGCCGTGGGCAATTTTCCCATCGATGCCAAAATGCTGCAGTTCTCCACAGATCAGGTGAGGATTTGAACGTTTTGAACACGAATGCCTCGTGTACTTATAATTTTGCCCAATCCCCAGATCCAATGCATGTGTGAGGCCCTGCAGCAGAAGGGCGACATCGAGAAGCTTACCACCTTCCTGTGCAGCCTGCCGCCCAGCGAATTTTTCAAGACGAACGAGAGTGTGCTGCGGGCCCGCGCCATGGTCGCCTATAATCTGGGACAGTTCCACGAACTGTATAACCTACTGGAGACGCACTGCTTCTCCATCAAATACCATGTGGATCTGCAGAATCTCTGGTTCAAGGCCCACTACAAAGAGGCCGAGAAGGTACGCGGCCGTCCCCTGGGGGCGGTTGACAAGTATCGCCTGAGAAAGAAGTACCCCCTGCCCAAGACAATATGGGACGGCGAGGAGACGGTCTATTGCTTCAAGGAGAAGTCGAGGAATGCCCTGAAGGATTGCTATCTGACCAATCGTTATCCCACGCCCGATGAGAAGAAAACGCTGGCCAAGAAGACGGGCCTAACGCTGACCCAAGTCTCCAATTGGTTCAAGAACCGCCGGCAAAGAGACCGTACGCCCCAGCAACGATCGTAAGTTGATATGCAATTGCATAGTTCTGAGTTTGAATCTGTAGCATTTCTGCCCCGTACATCCAAAAACGAACCTCTCCTTTCCATTTCCACATAACTCGTAAAACAATTCATTCAACACTTGAGTGTGTTCCACCCAGAAGAAATGGGAAGACTGGGAAAAAAATCAAATATAATCAATTGTTTTGGAAATTGGCATTAAAAATCGTTTGTACTCGTAAGTGACCGTAAAACACTTGCGCGTCCAGTTCTGTTCTCCGGCCCAAAAATGCCACTTGAGCGTGTTTTATGTACAATTTTGTCCAGCTCCTTCCATGGGTCCGGCCCATGCATATTTATAGAGCCTAGGGGACGGGACGGGACGTGACGTGACCCTAACGCAGCGCATGCGTGTAGCATGTGCCGCACCGCTCCGTCGACTTCCCGCTGGTCGATCGCCGCCTCCAACTCCCTGGGCGTCAAATTGCAGCACTCGCTCTCGCACTTCTCCAGCAAGTGGACTAAATGTGTTTCCCTTTTTATTATTTTTTTTTTTTTTTTGGTGTTTGTATTTTTGTGTACCTACTACATATTCCCTTTCCTTTCGTTTTCGTTCTTTGCAGTGATATTATGTCGGTGCTGCCAGTGGGCCAGTTGGATGGGAATGGCTTCCCGCGCATGTTCAACGCCCCCAGCTATTATCCCGAGACGATTTTCAATGGGCAATAAACTTTGAGCCATTCGAAAGGGGTTCGTTCCATTGTTTTGTAAATACTGCGTTTTTATGTTAAAAAAAAAACAAAAGCAAATGAAAAACTGGTCATCAAATGGCATCATAATCTTTAGCTTTAGAATAATATTTTTTTTTCTCTATGTATTGTACAATAATAATAAATAAATCGAATAAATTGTACGAGTACGTTTGCAATAGATTCATAAATCCGATTTCCAGAATAATATTATAAATAAGTGTTTTATTCTTAAGCGTACATACATAATGGAACGATGGAGTCAGTAAAATATTACGTGTATTGCCACAAAAAAATGTCCAAAACTGTTCTTATGGCTATTCTTGTATGGCTTAAAATGAATACCATAATATAAAATTTTTTTAGCGAATTGGTGTGGTACCTAGACAGTAGCGGACTACTGCACCAAATATCCGTGAAGAAAACGACGTATAATGGCGAAAATTCTAGCTTGGCCTGTGGGACGCATGGGAAGATCACAAAAAATGGACTCGCAAAACGTGCCAATTGTTGACTCGGAACTAGTATCTGATTTACGGTATAAAATGATCCAAATCATTTATGACCATTGCCGTTTTCATTTGATTTTGAGGAGATGTTTTAAGGAAGGATAACCAACCAACCGTACAAGTCACACGAGTCCCACTCCGTCTGCTCCTTCCGCATCCAATGCACGGACCTGAGCTTTCACTTCACGCTTAAGACGAATTACGCCACCGCTTCCCAGGTCTTCGGGTCCTAGCATCAATGGCACTGATTCTAGCCACGCTCATCATCTTTGAGACCGAGTTGAAAGAGCACTTCACTGTCCTACGTGGCTTCAGAGACCTTTCATCTGATGTTCGGAAATTTGAATTGAATTTTGATTTCATACAACGCGATTCTCTCCTCCTGCTCCAATTCCAGCTTTCTCAGCCTAATGGCTGTTTCCAATTTCATCTCCTCAAACTTCATTCTCCTCAGCTCCTTCTCCTTGAGCCAGTGGAATACCTCCAGCTCCAACTGCAGAATGTCTTTCTTAAAATCCATCTCATCGACCTTTCCGGCAGCCTTCTGTGAGCTTATCCTCGATTCCATCCTGGTGATTCTGTAGCTAAGTATCGTAAAAGGAATCAAAGCAGTTAATCAACTGACGATTCGCTTTCGGTTTTCAAAAACTCCTCATTAATCGATGCGCGGGGATGGTTGAAGTCAGTGTTCCCACGCTATTTCTCAGGGAAGATTCAAAATTGAATTCGGCGCCAAACATGTCAACCAATTGATCATAGTGCGGGCACAAGTGTAGCAAGGTCTCTGCAAACATTTCCGAATTATTCTCATAAATAGAATTTTTAGTAAGTAATCAGTCTACATCTAACTCTAACATGATCATCAATCTATGTTCCTTTGGTCTTCCTCTAGGTGTTTGCCTTCTTTAGAGTACCTTTTAGATGTCTCAGCTTGCATTTAAATGTGTTTCAACAGCCGCTTATCTGGGTTTCCCCTATCAGTTTTGTATAGTACTTTATTGCCGTGTGTTTCAATCAAATCATTGTTGTCATTTTTAAAAGTCACAGTTTAAATCGGCTAAGGATAACGGTTACCTCGCTATTGCCGTTCCTAACGATGTATGTTCCGTTTTATTATATATTTATTTATATATTTATTTATATTTATTCAAAATATTAATTACTGATTAATCGCAGGTGTTCTGCGTATATACTAACTGATTTTGTTTAAAGACATGTTCTGGGAAAGGTATTATTTTGATTGTTATTTTTGTTTAAATCAACCTTTAATGAGCGTGCTAGGGCTGGAATGGCAGAAAAATATTTAGTATTTTACCAGTATTTTACACTAGTTTTTGCGATATTTTAATAGTAGGCTGTGTTTGGTGGTATTATTCCTCAAAAATACCAGAAACATACCAGCAAATCAATATAGTTGGGAATCGCGCAAGAAATGTCAAATAAATCTAATCTTAGCGAATACTTTGCTAATGATCCACCCAGTTTTTTTGATGAGCTGACGAATAAACCCAAGCCCAAGGAGATACCAGCAAGTATTGTCAGTGGCACCAGTGGCAGCAGCGGTAGCAGCAACAATATGTTGTCGAGCACATTCACAGGGTTCTTTCAACCTCCCGAATTTGTGGAAACACCAGAGGTAGAGGAGCCCATTAAAGTTACCGACGATGTCCGTAATTTGTGGGAGCTGCCCCGTGAAAATGACCACAGAAAATTGATTATGCCTGGCATACACCTACAACACGATCTGGTAAGATACAGAAACTTGTTGAGTTTTTGAGTTTTCATTTCTGAACGTGCGCCGCTTGCCATTTTTAGCCCGATCCCATAAGTGTGGCAGTGACCCAGCATCTTGGAGAAGCAGAGTTAGCGAACCGTAAGATCCTCGGCGTGGACGATGTCACACAAGACGAGCGAGGCCTGAGAAACCTAATCCATGCAGGCTGCCTCCGCACGGCAGTCAATTTAACTGGCCGACTTTTGACGGTCTACGGCCAGGGCTATGGACGTGCTGGACAGCCAGCCAAGCATTCCCCTCACTCGCTGCAGCTGTGGTTCACTCGCCTGGCCTTGCTGGCGAAGCTGGGCGAATTCGAACTGCTGCAGACTGAAGCGGAACCCTTTGGACAGCTCACTGCACCGGACGTTTTCTACGACTTCTATCCCGAGATGTACATTGGAAAAAGTGGATCCATAGCGTGTTTCTCGTTCCGCCTGTTACTCGCCGAGCTGCCCATTTACATGGGAAAGCCTCACGTAGCTCTGGACAGGCTGTCGGAACTGCATGTGACCAGCAATGAGATCAAACAGCATTTTATACAGCTGCAGAACAAAACGGCCGAGCAATTCTGGCAAAAGCGGTGCGAGAGGGTCTTGCATTCGATTATAAACTGTGGCCTGATGGTAAGTCCGAAGGTGTACTTCAATTATAATTTTAAATTTATAATTGAATGAAACCCACACGTGTAGATGAAGAAATTCAGTATGATTGATGATATAATGGATGGAACCCTCTTGAAACGCTCCAACCTGAGCAAGGATGAGCAGCGGTCACTGTACTCGGCCTGGGGTCGCATCTATTTGCAAATTGGTGATATCTTTGGGGCGGAACAAAAGTTTGCCGTCTCCCGGCGACTGAGGGAAATGTAAGCTTTAAATATTTCATTAATGGACGGATTTAATGTATGCTGATTATACTTCATTTACAGGAACTCTGCGCCTGATCTGAGGGACCTTATGGACAAGGGCTTAATAGCAGTGGCGAAAAATGATTTTCCGGAAGCGTATCTCATATTTCAAAAGGCTTTGCACTTGGATTCTGGCAATACGTTGATCCTGAACAACATGGGCGTCTGCCTGCTATACGCTGGGAAGCTCAAAGATGCCATTAATCTGTATGAGCATGCCATTAACCAGAATCCCCAGAGATCCCTGAACGAGAGCCTGCTGGTTAATCTGTCGACTTTGTACGAACTGGAGTCCAACAACTCAAAGGCGAAAAAGTTCAATTTACTGCGGTTGATCAACAGATACAAGCCAGATCTCAATATTAGCATAGAAATTTGCCTTAAATTGCAGACAATCAACTAAATATAGAGTTACCTTTTTACTTGTGTTACACACATTCCACCATCCATAGAATAAAATTCCACAAGATATCTGGCAGTGAGTACAGTATTATTCCAGTCCATCCCTAGTTTATGCAATCGATATGTAAAAAATACCACGCAATCGATACCATCGCGGACCTATCGCTGTGTAGGCCATCTCAAATCGACTTCCCAGTATCGGTCGCTGAAAAAGAATTTGAGAAGAATTTATTTATACATTTCCATTGAAAATCGCGGGATATTTACGTATAGAATACGCCTAAATGTTTACAAACACGTAGCGAGTGTTTATCTGAATAGGATAGTTGGAAATAGGTGAGTTTTGTGGCATTTAAAGGCGTTTCAAAAGCACGGCCACACGATGCCAGGCAGCAGGCGTATATAAAATGGAAAATATTGATGTGCTGCCTGTGGGTGCAAAAAAGAAAGTGTAGAGAAATTTTCGTTGCAGTTAGAATATTGTATATTTTGACTATACTCCTGTTAATGCTCCTACTGCGAATGATTCAGATTAAACGATGTTCGATTCAAACCCATTTGATTGTTTTTTCCTTTAATTTTAGCAATTTTATTTTGTTTGGATGTGTATAAAAAAAGCGCGCCATTATTTTTGTGCCATGACGTAGCCATCGGGGGCCACGAAACAAAGTGTTATTTGTTGTATTTTAGCTCATGTGCAATTGTTTACGGCGTGCATAATGCCTTCGCTTTATTGTGTGTGTGGGTGCAGCAAATAATTTTATATATTTTTTATTCTGCTTGTGGCGGTGCGCATACGCTAAGGTACACGCTCGTCAAAACATATACACATAACCCAGGCAAAAGGCAGAAAATCTCTATTCTTTTGCAATTTGTTTTGATTTCTCATTCGTGTGAGAGTTGTTGTCATTGGTTTTGCGCTCTCTTCGCCGTCGCTCTCTGGCTCTCTCGCTCATGCGCGCCGTCTCTCTTTTCTGACGGCTTTTGGTATGTACGTGAGGCGGAAAATCAAAATCCGCTGAGAAGAGAGCTGAACTCCTTCTCACATTTGTGGGTAGAATGTCGTGGGACTTAGTTCCCAAATTAATTTCAATATTTTTTTCACAACCTTCCCACGTTCCCCTGTCTGGCAACCGCCACCCTGAGCGATCTCGCTTCGCTGAAAGTCTGGTTTCGACTGCCGTAACGGCAGTTATCGCCTCTTTGGTGGTTGCCGTTTTTTCCTTCGATTTCGACGTGCACTCATTTCATTATCTCTAGTGCTGTCTGGCCCTGGCTTTTTTTAGCTAGGTCTAGCCGTTTTTTCTTTCATGTATTTCTCGGGGGAATAAGTTATTGAGTATTTGCATATATTATCACAATTATATACCAGTTAAAATATGAAAAAAAAAATTTATTTTACAGTTTTTTTTTATTTGTAGCAACTATAAAATCTTTGCAAATAATCTTAATTTTACTTCATTTCTATTATTGATTTCAATGTGCTTGCCTCATATTAAATATATGGGCATTCGCTCTTAGGCAGACGGGAGATACTTGACCTAGGGAACGTGTTCGAATGCAAATATCATTATATCTAACATATCATGAATTGCATTTTGCGAAAAGCCTGTTCGGCTTTTTTAAGCGCAATGATTCCTAGTTCCGGGGCCCTTATACGAGACCAAGTCTGGAATTCCATTGTAGAGAGACTAGACAGGCCTTGCACTTTTCCATTGCGTTGGCGTCTTATGAGTGCAGAGGTCGCCTCCTGCAGCTCTCCTTTCTCGACTATTGGCGAATAATAAAAAATACTCCTATACTCCTCTTTACTTAACATATACTTGAGATTTTTAATTTTTCCCGCTAGTTTTTACTACATATTAAACTGGCATCACTGTTCTTTTGATTTTCGCTCTTTCTCTCTATAATTTACTCTCAATCTCTCTCTCTCTCTGTGTCGGCTGCAACTGTAAACATATGTATAATATTTTTGTTTACCTCTCTCTCAGATCATCCACAAGATGGCAGCCAACAACAGCAATAGCAATATACACAATCTGGGGCCGGTGACGGGCGCGGGACTGCCGCAATCCGTGATAGCATCCACGGGTACTCCCCTGGGGACGGCTCCGGCAGCCACCAGCAGTGCCTCACAGAGTGCCTGGGACCAGCTAACGGCAAGTGCCTCCAACAATATGTCGCCATCGCCCACGGCTGGAGCGCCCACGGTGACGGGGCCCATTCTGAGCGATGCACCACCCTCCCTTGGGGGTGGACACATGAGTGCCGGCAGCTCGCCAGTGGCCAGCTGCTCCTCGCCGTCAACTCCGACAAAGACGCACGCTCCGTCGCCTCTGGAGAGCATGGCCCACACCCCGCAAGGACCGCCCACGCTGGGCCCAGGTCCGGGTGGTTACGGTGAGGAATTGACTGCCGAGCTGGTGAATCAGGGCTGGCGCAAGTTCTGGTCCAAGCGGGAGAATCGTCCGTACTACTGGAACAAGGTCACGGGCGAATCGTTGTGGGAAATGCCCGGCACGAGACCGTTCGATCCTCTCACGGATCCCCTGGGGATATGCCATGCTGGCGGAGCCACGCCTATTCCGCCACACATGCAGCAGCAGCAACAGCAGCACCATCATCTGAAGCGAAGGCCCTCCGATGACATGCACATCCATCCGAATCAGCAGCATCAGCACCATGGAGGTGGTGGACCGCCAATGAAAAAGTTCGTCCTGGCTGGACCCTGGGACCTAGAGGTGTGCACCAATGCGGTTATTGTGGAGCGTCCGCCAACATTGCTGCCCCAGCCCCATCCGGAGGTTGAGGCACTGAGGGCAGCCCTGACCATGAAACTGCTGAAGACGTACGAGGATCTGTGCATGCGCAGGGAGAACATCAAGGCGCCGAGGGACTCCTTCAATCGCTGGCTGATGGAGCGCAAGGTGATCGATACCGGATGCGATCCGCTGCTGCCCAGCAACTGCAAGCCTGAGATATCCAGCGCCATGTACCGCGAAATCATGGCAGATATACCCATAAAGCTGGTGAAGCCCAAGTTCACTGGGGATGCTCGCAAGCAGCTCTCCCGGTACGCCGAGGCGGCCAAGCAGATCATTGAATCCAGATCAGCGCCGCCCGAGTCGAAGAAGGTGGTCAAGTGGAATGTGGAGGACACTTTCCAGTGGCTGCGGCGCACTGTGGGCGCCAGCTATGAGGATTTCCAGGACCGTCTGGCTCACTTGAAGCGTCAGTGCGAGCCGCATCTGGTGGAGACGGTCAAGAGTTCGGTGGAGACGCTGTGCGTCAAGATCTACCATCTGTCCGCGGATCATTCCCGCAAGATACGTGAGCGGCACCTGCAGCTGTTAAAGGAGCATGGCATACCGGAGCCCACGCCTCCGCCGCCGCCGCCGCACCTGAAGAAGGTATGGTGCTATCCCATCCAGTTTGCAGTGCCCTCGCCCCGCATGCCGGCCATTGAATATCTGCAGGATCGCGATCACATGATCATCAAGTATACGCCCGCAGCCATCAATCAGCCGGATGCCCAGTACATCAACCTCACCTATCTGCAGAAGCTGGAGCAGCTCTATCGCCACAACTGCTTCGACGACAAGAAGTTCGATCTGTTCATTGGCCGTGTGTGGTGCCTGCTGAAGCGGTACCAGACCTTCCTGGGCAACTCATTGAACTCCTCGCAGGAAGCGGAGATCACCCAGGCGGCCCTGCCAGTGCCGGTGTTCGAGTGCCTTCATCGTCATTTCGGTGTCAGCTTTGAATGCTTTGCCTCGCCATTCAATTCCTATTTCCGGCAATACTGCTCCGCATTCGCGGACACGGATGCCTACTTCGGATCGCGAGGGTGCGTTCGCTCACATTTAATTTCCTATTATTCCGCAATATATTGGTGATTGATTTCCACAGGCCGTTCTTGGAGTTTAAGCCCGTGTCGGGGTCCTTCCAAGTGAATCCTCCACATTGTGAGGAACTGATCGAAGCTTCCTTGGTGCATATTGACAAACTGTTGACCGACACCATGGAGCCGCTGAGGTAGGGTGCTTCCAGCTCCCCATTATTAACACATAATACATTCTCTTCATCCTCTTAGCTTCATTGTTTTTGTGCCCGAATGGAAGAGCATATCCCGGCTGGACGAGAGCATGTACAAGCGCCGGTCAATGGTGGTCCTGGGCATGGCACACGAGTACAGGCATGGCTACCAGCATATGTTGCAGAAGTAAGAAATTAAACGAAATCCCCTGGATGCAGCAAGAACTATTCCTAATTGTTTCCTCTCCAGATCGGAAGTGCTTATCAAGTGCATGCAGGGCACCCAGGTGGTCTGGCTGCAGAACAGCGCCGGCTACGCACGCTGGGGACCCAATGAGAATCGTGTAGAGGCATTGCGAGAGGCCTTCCGGCCGCAGCGGGATCGTGAGCGTGAACGGATGGCAGTGGCTGCCGCCGCTGGGGTCGGCAGTCATCCCAGCCAGCAATCACCAGCGGCCACGCCCCCATCGTCGACATCGGGAGCACCCCCAGTGACGGCATCGACACCGACAACGTCCAGCACAGCAAACAGTGGCAGCGTCAGCAGTGCCACAGCCATTACAACGAGCGCCAGCAGCAGTAGCAACAGCATCCCATCCCCAGCCTCATCTTCTTCCATACTGACGCCTCTTTCGCCACACACGCCCACTGGGAATCCGCCGCCGCAGTTCCCGCCAACCATAAGCAATACGAGCAACAGCAGCAATCTAGTTGCTTCCTCGCCCACAATGAGTGTTCAAAGTGACTGCTCATCGCCCTCATCGTCCACGATGTCGCTTTCCCCGGCACCGGCCTCCGGTGGTTATCCGGATGGCGGCAGTTCGGCAACAGCGGCTGCTGTTAGCATTACGGCCACGGCCAGCACTTCGGCGGCAGGCACTGCATCAGCATTTGGCCAGGCGACCAGCATCAATAGCTCTGCCACCACCCAGGCAGCCATCAATTCGGCTGTCTAGAAGGCAAGGAAAAGGCAAGGCTTAGCAGACAGCAGCCAGCAGATAGCAGCCTGCTACTTCAATACGAGTATCCATATTGTTCTATTTTTTTTTTTTTTTTCGAAACTATGTGTGCACTTTTGGGCTAAGTACCACAATCGTTGTGTTTACTTCAATTAGGATAAATATTAGGGGATATCGCATGAGGAAATCAATGAGTAATTGGAGGGGGGGAAACGGCTCCCGCCGCCCCGAATGCCGAAGAATATTCTATCTTGTTATACACCTTTTCTACGCTATGCTAAATCCTATATCTACTATATGTACTATATTGAGGATGAGTTTTACATTTTCAATTTCTTGGCATTCGGCTGCTGGGATAACCATACCCGCCCCCAATACACAATCCGTTCAGTGTTAGGGCAAACAACAAGTTATACATTTTAAGTGTAAATATGTTATATTTAAGTTGAAATAGTTGATAGATTCCGGCCTGGCCGTCGTTTATCTTACAAGCATGAGCGTAGCATGCGTGTAGTAATCCCTGCCCTCCCCCCAAAACAAAGCTACCCAAAGAAAGAACTCGTAACGATGCATACCTAGTATGGGTAGTGTTGGGGTATGGTATGTGGTTATCCCATCCTTGTTTTGGGGGGTGAGAGGGGTATTACAAAATGGTTTTCCATTCAACAAAACAGAGAAAAAGAACATAAAATAATAAACAAACACACATACATACATATACAGAAAACAAACTCTAAAGCCCCTAAAACAATCTTTTGTGAGACTATTAACATATTATAGGATACATTTACCTTAAAACAATTATTGCAAACAATTATTTGAATACTGAATACTGAATATCGCACGTGTACCAAGGCGATAAACGTTAAAGTAAGTAGAAGAAACAGAATATGGAATATTGAAAATGGAATGCGCAAGAGAACCAAAATTTTGTAATGAAACTACACCTACGCACCCGCACAATAAACGAAAACCCTTTTTGGTATGGTCCGACAGCTCCGAGATCTCCAGAGAGTTTCGAATGTATTTCCCTTGAATTCTGGATGGAAACTCCCTGAAGGACTCGGAAGGACTCGGGACAAACCAAACCAGACAAACAAAAACTTAACAAAAAAACACTTGAACACACAACTAAAGGGAATTTAGCCAATTTATAGAATGTAGCACTCGGCAAACAAATTTATAGAAATCAATTAACAATTAAGTCGAAATTTATTAAACGAATTAAAAACGAATATGAGAGATCCCTCAAATCCCCCCCAACCCCCAATACACACACGTATCGTCACTATCGTCGTATCGCAAACAAAAAGCATTTTTGCGCTTAATTAAACATCATTTTTTTCGATTCAAATCTGTTATTATGTAAACCTTTTTTTTATTACATATTATTATTATTATATTATATAGACATCGTATCGCATAAGTGTGCGGAGTGAGTGTGTAAACCTCTTGGATATGGATTAGCTGTTTGGAGAGAGTGTACTCGTATAAAGAAAAACTTAAATGGCTATAAACGCAAAGAAAAAAAACAAACCAAAAGTCTCATGGTTATTTGAAGGGAGTGGAGGGAAATTCAATATACAAACGTTGCAGCTAAATATCATATTATATAGCTTATCTATATAATCTATATAGGATAGTCCATATGGCGAGCCTCTCTACATAATCTCCAGGCTGGAGTCGCTGTTCTTTGTGACCACCTCCGTTTCGGAGGAGCCAGAGCCGGATCCAGCATCGTCGCCTTTCTCATTGTCATCCGACGGACTGTGGAGATGATGATGGTGCGGCGAGCTGGCCAACTGCCAGGCGGGAATGGATGGCACTGTCACTGGAGCCACAGGCGAGGCGAACTGCTTGCGATTCAACAGCAGACCCTTGATGGCATCCAAGTCACTGCGGAAGTTGCTAAACTCCCGATTAAGCTGCTGGGCATGATCCCTTTGCTGGCTGGTGATCAAGTCCTTCACCACAGAGATCTCCTTGTTGAGGTCCTCGGTGCGTGTCTCGACCTTTTTGTCGATGTCCTCCAAAACCTCCTCCACGGGCTTCCTCTTCGGCTTGCCAAACAGATATGGAGCAATGAATTTCTGTTCGAATTGGATAGTTTAATGGGTCAGCCATAGTAGTGGATGTTGCTAGTGAATCTCCCCAATCCCCACTCACCTTCCAGAACAGGTACACCGCATAGATGACCCCACTAAACAGGGCCGTCGAATGGATTATCTCCCGTATGCGGCCGAAAATGGTTGGCTGCAGTTGCAAAGCCTGCACCTGGGAGCCAATGTTGATAACCGTATTAGGATTATTCGGATCTTGGGTGAAGACGCCGGCCCGCTCGCATGCCAACTGTATTTCATGGGCCGTCAGACCTTTGGACCGTAGGAATTGTTGCTTCTGGATAAGCGTTGTGTGCCGCACTTTGGTGTTTTGTAGAAAGCTGACAGCAGTTGTTATCTTTTACATAGTTGAACGGATTATATTATATATAGATTAGACAAAGTCAAAGTGTGAAGGGGTCCGGGTGCATTTTACCAGAGACTCACGGGGCGGCTCCTGCATCAGCTCCTCGCCGGCACCGAAATCCTGCACCGATGTGCTAGTGGTAGCCATAATGGTTGTGTCCCCAGTATCCGTATTGTTGCTGGACATTTTAATATCTACTTTTAATTCAATTTTGTTGTTTTCCTTAAACCCCACGGCCCAAAAATAAGTCGAAATATTCGATCTGTCGACAGCTAATAGTGAAATAAGTATAGGGTGAGGCCAAATTGAAACTATTGCATGCCCTACCATTTATGACGTCACAAAAATAAGTCAAGTGCTTCGCAGAGGTGAGTTACCCACAAATCAAATATACAATTCGCACATTTAGCTAAAAAAATGTATTCGAATGTATTTAAACTGTTAATTATTAATGATATTTGGCAAATTATGCGTATCACTTATTTATATGCATAGCATGGCAAATATTTTGCCCTTCAGGTTTATTTTGCGTCACCTTCTCAACAACCGCACAGACACCCTAACGCGTTGTAAAAATACCAAATCGGCCATAGCCGCCCACGATTAAGATAATCGTACGTTTATACATTTTTAGTTCCTCAATGGGAAACAAACGAATTTTTCCAATAATGGACACGCTAAAGGGTATGCTCAAGGCATACGAGGCATGGGTGGCCAGGAATCCGGATGTGGTGGGCGACTTTGAGACCACAGCCAAATGGGTGTCGTACTTTATAGCAGGTATTTGTGTACTCAAGAAGAAAGTTATGTTCGTGGAGCTTGATGATGCAATTTGCAATCCGTTTTAGGTCGGATATCCTCCTCCAATGTGCTCTCCGAGCTGGTGTATACCTTGTCCAATATGCTGGTCTTTTATAACGATCGGATCATCGACAGGGAACGCAATGCCAAGGAAAATTCAATGCTCCGGCTGCAGTCCAAACTCTGCTATCGTCTAAAGGTCACGCTGACGACACTCGAGTACAGCGAGGTGTTCATCGAGATATCGGCTAGGCGGCTTTTCGGCCAGACCGGCAAGTGGCTGATGATAGCGCTCATACAGGTCTTCAAGGCAGCAGGAAGACTGTTTATCTTGCGACATTCCACATCCGATATAATCACCTCACCGCCCATAGCCTCGCTGAACAGGCGGGCTCTGGGAAAGCAGCGGAAGACGGCAGCGGCAGAAGTGCCCGCCGCCAATGACGATGCTAATGTGATGCAATCCCAGCACTCCATAACCTTCCAGCTGAAGCGTTCGGGTCGTATCATTCGGAAGGTGGAGGGTGCGCCGCCTATACAGTATCGCGACTTCAAGCTCCACGTGGAGAACACCGAGGTGGCCAAGACGCAAATACCACGCGAGTTGCTCACCGCCGAGTACCTGTACATCTCCAAGCCACTCATTCATTTGGCGGCAATGGGCCTGTTCGGGCGCCGCAGTTGGAAGCAGTACATGGTGGCCCTGTCGGTGGATCTGTACAGCATCCATCTGTATCGCCAGCGCAGGCATCTAATGTCCAAGCAACAGAAACTGGAGCTGAGCAGGCGATGCATCAACCTCATGTATTTCCTTGTACGTTCGCCCTTCTACGAGAGCTACACGCAGACAAGGCTGGAGAGGCTGCTCGACCTACTGGCACGTACCGTTCCCATGGCCAAGATGGTGTCGGGACCCTTGAAGGACTACATTCCACAGTGGCAGAGCACGTACTTCTACCTCTGGTCCACTTAAGGATCGGATCGGTGCAGGAGAACATTAGTATTCCCATTCCCTTCCTTATAGGATAAGTTTCAAGTTACAGGTGACGCGTGCGAGTGTTTTTGTATGGCTTTTAAATGATATACGGAACAATATTTTTACACATACAATAAACGAATTGTTGTTTTTTTCACTTACATTGTAACTATACATAACAATTATTCGTAATTATAATTGGCTAAAAACACACAAAGCCCTCGGACGAATCAGAACTTCAGACTGAATCCTGGTCCCATGGCCAGCTGGCGTTGTGTGAGTCCTGCATGCAGCACAAAGCCAGTGCTGCTGGCCGAAGACGCAGCCACAGCTGCGGCAGTGGCAGCCGCTCCACCGTGGCTCTTCTTATTGCCCGTGATAATACCCGAGGAGAGTTTGTTCACGGCCGCAATAGGCTCGTCCCGGCCCAGTTGCTTGAACTGGGAGCCACCCGAGGGCGGTTTCGGGGACGAGGCCTGTGCCTTGCGGGCTCCGAGCTCACTTTTGGCCGGCCACGTGGGGAACATGGATGGATCGATGGGTAGGGGTAGCTCCTTGAAATAGGCATGCTTCAGGGCCGCATCAGCCGTCAGTCTTTGTTTGGGATCGTACGTTAACAGGCCCTGCAGCAGCGACAATCCCATATCGGAGGTCTTCTCCAGAAAATGTTTGCGCAGCTGTGATACGGGATATTCGGTGAACTGCGAGTTCTGGCTCAGCATGTTCTTGACGGCGGGTAGCTCGGTATAACCAGGCCAGATCTTATCGTTGGGCGTGCCCAGTTCCTGCAAAAAGAACAAAAACAACAAAACATCAATTAAGAGGATTTCCAGAGGGAAAATTCTCTATATCCTACCTTAAAGATCCGATTCAGTTCATCGATCTCCGATTTGCCTGGAAACAGTGGCAACATCTGAAGGAACTCGGCGAAAATGCAACCCACCGACCACACATCAATGGGCGTCGAGTAGACCGGAGAGCAGAGTAGCAGCTCTGGTGCTCGATACCAGAGCGTGACCACCAGGGAGGTGTACTTCTTGATCGGTGAGCCGTACTCGCGTGCGAGGCCAAAGTCACCGACCTTCAGTATGCCCTTGTGGGAGAGCAGCAGATTGGAGGTCTTCAGGTCCCGATGCAGTATCCAGTTGTCGTGCAGATGGGCCACTGCCAGCAGCAGTTGCTGCGTGAGGCACTTGACCTCGCCGGGAAAGAAGCTCTGCTTGCGGTTCTTCATCGTCTCCATCAGAGACTTGAGATCGTGCTCCACATAGTCCATCACAATGAAGATCTTGTCCATGTTGGAGCCTACCACAATTTCACGGACGGTCACAATATTCGGATGCTGGCCTTTGAGGAGCGTATTGATCTCCCTCAGGGATGTGATGGGAAAGCCCTCTTTTTCCTTTTCCATTTTCAGGCGCTTGAGGGCGACTATCTCGTTGGTTCGCTTGTCCTTGGCGCGATAGACAACGCCGTAGGTGCCCTCCTCGATGCGATTGAGGCACTGGAACTCCTCCACTGAACGACAGCCCTGGACGCCGGGATAGTAGTTGGGCAGGGGTACGCCCTTGTCGTCGCAGGGCGTCTGTTCCTCCAGCGATCGCTGTATCTGTTTGGCTGTGACCGCCTTCTCGTCGGTCGTTTGGGGCTTCTCGTCCGCCACTTGTGGCATGCCACGCTCCTCGCTACGCGTGCTGGTGCTAGGAGAACGCTGATGCTTGTCATGAGCGTCATCTTCCTCGTCTTCGTCCATGCTGCTGTCGTGGGAATGACTCTTGGAACGGGTACGACTGCTGCGGCTGGACTGAGAGCTGTCGGAGCTGTTCTTGGAGCTCGCTACCGAGCGGGAGCGTGACGACCTTTGGTCCTTGGGCGACTTGTATAGCTCGCCCACACTCAATGGGCTGTCGGGCAAGGGTATCTCCTCATCGTCTTCTGCCGGCTTGATGGATGATTTTCTTTTGCTCTTCTTTTTTGTCTCGTAGCTATCGTCGCTCTCATTGGATCCCGAATCGGTGTCGGTGTCCTCCGCACTGTCCTCGTCCTCCTCTTCATCCTCGTTGGAATCGCTCTCCTCGCTGCCATCTTCTTCCTCATCCTCCTCGTCCCTGATGACCTGCACCTCCTCCTCAACACTGGGCTTTCTCCGCTTCTTGTACTTGATGTCCCGCTCGTCGCTCTCCATCGCCTTCTGCTTGCGCTTGACAATATTCAGGCCAGCGGTAACGCTTGCGGCCACTGTCGCCGGACTGAGGGCATCGCTGTGCTCAATTCTTTCGCGCAGCAGCTCCCGACGTGCCTCCAGCTCGTCCCGAGCCGTTTGCTTCCGCTGGCGATTCTCACGCTCTGCGGCCAGGAGCTTCTCTCTTCTGGCCAACAGCTCCGGGTCCACCTCCACGGAAACCTTTCGCCGACTCACATCCGGTGCATCTTCCCTGAGCAGCGGCTTGACCGAGCTGCGGTGGGACTTGTGGTGCTGCGTCTGATGCTCCGTCTCTGGGCTGTCCAGCAGCTCGATTACACGCTCGATTTCACGCTCGTGCCGCTGCTTGTGGCTGCGTCCACGCTCCCGCTCCTTCCGACTCTCTCTGCGATGCTCATAGTTCTCCTCCGTCTCGTAGTCCTTGACGTAGTTGTGGCGCTTCTTCAGCAGACGCGAGCGCAGATCCTGCTCGAGACTCTCAGCATCCTTGCTCTCGGCATATTTACTGGTTCTCCTGCTGGGCGGCTCCTCCATCGGATAGTCGGGGGCATGCCGACTGCTGCCGTGGTAACCGCCCGACGGATAGGAATGGTAATCCCCTCGAGCAGCCACCCTGGTCCCACTCAAATGCATGGCCGCATGGTGCTGATGGTGGTGATGGGCATATCCCTGTGCTGACGGCAGCGGTGGTGGCAGGGACGGCTGTGGGTAGTGATACGCGGCATGGCTCAGGTGATGCTTGGGATAGCCTCCGCCTACTCCTGCCGCAACGGCTCCCCTTTCACTGTTGTTGGTCCGTGGATGATGGTGGTGATGGTAGTGCTCCTCCCTGGCCCTATACTCGTATCGATGCTCGCGCTCTGCTCCTCCACCATCTTCTCTCTCCTTGTGGCGCCTTCGTTCGCGGGAATGTTTCTTCTTTGATTCACGCTTCGATCCAGTGGCTTCCCTGTGGCTGGCCTGCGGCGGTTGTATGTACAGTGAATCGGCATCGGCATCGTGCTCCTCGTCCCCGCTAAAAGTAAGAGAGAAATAATTTACAATTATGATGCCATGCTAAAGGTTCTGCCCCCGGTCTTCAGATGCGAAATGCGAGTTGCTGGACGACCCAGTGGCTGACGCTGACGCTGCCTGTTGCTGTTCTGTTGGTTTTTGGGTGTTGGTTGTTGCTGCTGCAGTCTATGATGCTGATGAGGATTACATTTTACACAGCGCCCTTGGGGGCTTCAAAGCTCACGGCGATGGCTATGGCGATGGCGCGATGGCGGTGATGGTCTGTCCACACGCTTCGCTCTGGAATTCTTTTGGAGATTAGAATCAAAAAACTTGTGTGCAGTACTTTAAAGCGGAATTCGTGCAACTCGAATTGAAGCAATCATCTCGGCGCTACTCCAGATGATGAGGAGCACCGAGTGCAATCAATCAACATGGTGTACTTACCTGAATTCCGCTCTCCCCCGGCCACAGGATCGGTACGGATAGAGAAGGGACTAGATGGCTTGATGGCTAAACTATTCCATGAAGCAATGACACTCCCAAGGGCTGTAAAATGTAAACCCGAGACTTACACACGGACTGCAGCTGCACGCAACCACCTGCTACTCTGCTATTTGGGATGGATCTTTTATCTTTCTGCTCTGTTCTGTTCTGTGCTTTTCGGTTGACAAAACGACAAAAAGATAGAGAGATGGAGAGAGAGAGAGAGAAGGAGAGACACGGAAAGATATTGAGACTTGGAGACTTGTGGGGGACTTGGAAAGAGGAATTAGCAAAAGTTTCATCAATAGTTTCATTGTGTGATTGATTGATTGATTTGATTTGATTTACAATTACAATTTACCGCCAGCAGCACACGATACGAGATCCGGATAGATAGATCTCTTCTGTACAGAACATTGATTGGTATGCATTTATTAGTCAGCGCAAGCGATTAGCGTTGGTTGGGGCTTGGGCATTGGCTCGAGAAGACTCGCATTCGCATTTGTATTCGCATTCTTGCAATCGCATTCGCATTTCGGTTTCGCTTTCCACCTGCCCTGAAGAAGATGCTCGCTCGCTCGCTCTCACTCTGCCGTTGCATTTTTACACTGGAGGACGGGTGCACTTTTTTATGGTATTTTTGCTCGGTTTTTAACAATTATAATTCTTTTTTTTTCTGTTTCTGTTTTTGTATTATTATTATTATTATTAGGTATTGTTGTTGGCCATCGCGCGCCTCGGTCTTGGGACAAGTACACACTTTTTGGCCTATTTGCAATGAAAAAAGTCAAGTCAATTAAATGGTACAACAAATATTAGGGATTCAGTAATTGTTATCATCAATAATTGGATTTTGGTTTCATTTCTTTGGTAGTTTATCTTTTTTGGTTAGCAAACAAGCGCGAAAGGAGGGTGTGTGTGTGTGTGTGTGTGTGTATGGGGGGAGGGAAAGGGATTCTTTCTGTTTATGGGTATTCTTTTTACAATTTCGCTTTTAGAATTTTTTGTAGAATTAGCTTGTAGAAACAGATACAAATCAAAAATGCTTGGTGAGAAATTGTTTCATTCATCGCACACACACACACACATGCACGCATCCACATGCATATAATATATACAAGGATGTGGTCAGTGCTGCCAACTGTGGAATTCCATTGAAGAAAAACAGCTAGTTGGTACACATTTTTTGGCGCAAATAACGCCAAGTTGCCAGCACCAGACACTGTATATGATGTACGCCTGCCTTGGTGTGCGTGCGCGTGCTTGTGGATGTCTGTGTGTATGCAGCAACAATTTTTCATGAATTGCACTATTACTACGGGTAAAAGGATCTAATCCATATACACACCTGTGATAGTGCCCATCGGCGGGGCTACGCAATTGGCCATCCTCGCTGCCAGATGAATTGACCATCTTGTTGTGACCAGAGTCCGCAAATTGCTCGACAATGACAATATTCACTGCTCTGCTGCCCTTCCAGTGAGAGGAGTAGCTGGCTGGCCTGGCCTGGCTGATTCACGTAATTTTTTAGCAGCTTTCGCAGCGTTTGCTTGGCAAACTGATCTACAATTTAATCTCTACGCAGACAGTCTGCCTGCATTTATATATATTTAACTTTGTTTTTCGGTGGAACTCTACGCTTTCTTGTTTCACAATGTGTCTGTCGTGTGAATATGAGAAATTTCAAGAAAAAGAAAAGATGGCGTCGCACGCTTGGCACTGCCAACTCGGCTTGTTTTTCTCTAGCAGCTGTTGTGTCAGCTGCTCCGTTCAACATTCTTTCGGTGCGGTCCGGTCCGGTCGCAAATAGTTAAATTTTAAAATGTTGCACGGCATGTCGCGACGTTTGGTGTCGCTGGTGGGACGTCAAGGGCATCGTCTAGCCGCCACAGGGCCTACCAATGAGTCGCAGCCCAACGAGGAAGTAAGCCACACGGTCAGGAGGATTCGCGAGGAGCTGGCCAGCGATAAGCAGAGGCTGAAGTGGCGCACACCGATCGGAGACAGGCCCGAGGACTGGAACAGCAAGCTCAAGCTGTTCTCCAACTCCGAGCAGACGTCGGATTTTATAGTAATGATGCAGCGGCCCATTGATCTGTCGCCCAGGAACATGAAGCAGTGGTGGGAGAATCGCCAGGAGAGGATCGAGCGGCACATGCAACAGTTCATACCGGAACGGCACAAGATTCTGGGCGCAGAGCTGGCTGCGGCCCATTTCATACTTTATCGCGGCGGGGCCGCCAAGTTCCACAACGATCCCCGCTGGCATCGGGCCAGCGAGGATGGGGAATTTAGTTTGCCCAATAAATTCCATCCCGGGTACAAACTGGAGGCCCTGCGGTGCGACAACATGACGCTCTACTACGAGGGATTGGAGAACTTGCGCTGCCTCGACCAGCTCAAGTTTCTATCATTTCACAATGTGAAAACATTCGATGACTGGTGCCTGGACCGGCTTTCTGGTGGCGAATATCCGCGGCTGGAAGTCCTGGACGTATCTGGCACTAGTGTAACCACCAATGGGCTCTCCTGCCTCTATCGTTTACCCCAGCTAAAGCTTTTAATCGTGGACGATCCCAAGCAAACGCTGGAAATGGAATTGGCCGCGGCCATGCTCGAGGTGGCTCTATCCCCTCTGAAAGTTGTTGGAGCAGATGCTATTCACAGCCATAGCTAAATTTGTTATTATATAATTAAATTATATGCAAAAAAAAAAAAAAGAAACAAAGCGTTTATCAACTTTGAGCTGGTTTTGCTTTCATATATTCTGCTTTAATGGCATCGCGTTCTTCGATTGGCGGCAAATATGGTGATATTCCCTTGCCGCGGCGTTCTGCACGTATCTTGTTCTAGAAGAAAATATCATTTAAGTGAATACAAATCATAGTTTATTTCATAAACATACCCAAAACTCTTTGCAATTGTTATAATTTGCAAAATAAACTTCGCACTTGTCGCGGTCAAAGTTGTTTTTGCTGAGGCACTTGAACGACAATTCCTGCTCCTGTAAATGAGATATTGTTGATCAGACAGATTGCATTTTATTTGTTATAAGTGTACCTTAAGGCAGGGATTATCGCGCTCTGCATTCAGATTGCGCGGCATTTGTATTTAAGGGAAATGAATTTTGAATTATTCTAAAAACTTATATAAAATTTCGTTTGTTTTCGTCTGAAAGTTTAGAAATGCCAACCTGTTGGAAAAAGCAGCTGTTTTGTTTGCTAGGGCTGCCTACTTTAGAAACAGCTGTTCGGCAGTCGCGTCGCTGAAGAAAAATGAGTTTTAACTTTGAAATCAAATTAAAACGCGAAAACAAAGTTTATTATGAAAATGTAAGTTAAATAAGTATTGCTTGCGCATACCCTCTGACCGTGCAAGTCTCCCGCAGGACATGCTTCTGGGCTGCGTGCAGTTCCAGTGCGGCTCCGAGACAAAACACGAAGGAATCATGCTGTATCTGGAGGGAGTTGTTAATCTGCAACTTAGCAGCAAAACAGTGGGTCTATTTGATGCCTTCTACAACTCGGTGAAGCCCATTAATCTGCTACAGAACAATCTCGAGCTATCTGCCCCCGGAAAGCTGAGTGCCGGCCGCTCCGAGTTCCATTTCGAGCTGCCTCTGGTCTGCCGCAAGGAACCCCGTATTCTGTACGAAACATATCATGGAGTATTCATCAACGTCAATTATCAGCTACAGTGCACCGTCAAGCGCAATTTTTTGGGCAAATCCATGACGAAGATCCAACAGTTCTGTGTGCAATACAAGCCGACGGGCCTCAGCGAGGACTCGCTGCGGGCGGTGCCCTTTAGCCTGAGTCCGGACTCGCTGCAGAAGAATGCCACGGCCAAGGAGCGCCTGTCCATGCCCCGGTTTCTCATCACGGGTCGTCTGGATCGCAGTGAATCGTGCGTTACGATGCCCATAACCGGTGGCATTATGGTGCAGCATACGGAGGCCGCCATCAAATCGATTGACATGCAATTGGTGCGCGTGGAGACGTGTGGCTGTGACGAAGGATACTCCAAGGACGCCACCGAGATTCAGACCATACAAATCGCTGATGGCAACGTTCTGCCCAAGCTGGAGCTTCCCATTTATATGGTACTTCCGCGGCTGTTCACTTGCCCCACACTACTCACAAAAAACTTTAAAATTGGTATGAAACGATGTCCCTGTACTAGAAATTCGAATGTTAATTGATTTCATCTCTTCCAGAGTTTGAATTGAATCTGGTCGTTGTGTTTAAGGAGGATTACACAGTTAGTGAAAACTTTAAAATAGTTTTTAAACGCTCTGCAGGACCATTGCCCAGCAAAATAACCACCGCAGGACGTTGAGCAACTGCCCAATCGAATATGGCAGCTAATTATCTATAATTAAGGCAAAAGCTTAGTGTAGAGGCAGCTTTTAAAAGTGAAGTTGAAATATATGTACATATTTATAAGAAAACTATTTAATATGGAATTTGAATTGCCCGCCAAAGTCATCAGCTGTTTCCGTGCTGTACTCACAGTTTGCCAGTGTGGGTCAGTTAACGTGTTGTGCGAATTTTTTGACTCTAGCCCGTATTATTTTCCCGAAGTTTTATGTACCGTGAAGCGTTTGATAAGTGTCATAAACTGAAATTGTTTTTTATAGTGTTTTGATGCAGTGGAAAAACAGTGTGCGTCCTTGTGAATTATAGAAGTGGAGCGGTCAAACGGTTCATTTTGTGGGTGAGTACGAACATAGACGCAAACGCGCACATGCTTGCATGTGCGCTTGTGTGCTTAGTTGTATTTGTAATTTAATGAGCCGGCAAAAAGAGCCGCCATGAAAGGGCATGTCCAAACGTGTTTGAAATTTGGAAATAAATGAGATGGAACTCTGCAAATATTTGTATGTGTAAGTAAACAATCAGAATTGAAATTTAAAGGAATATTCGTTCATCTGCATTGAATTCCATATTGATTACATTATATCATCTTTATCACTGTTACTTTTGATTGCTAAATTGCTTCAATGCAAATGAAATGAAATGCGATGGCTGCGGGAGTAATGAAAATTGATGTTATATTTGTAAGTTTGGATGCGATGCTCTGCTTTTGACCGCCTGTCGTTCTCCATCTTCGTTATTATCTTTCAATTTGGCCACCCACAGCTGCCAAAACAAAGACTCTCTTTCGCTCCCTCCCTCTCTGTTGGTGTCTCCCCTCTATTCTTCGATCTTTAACAGCACACATACACATACACATGTACATACTACCTGGGGCGCTTCTCCCACGATTTAGAGTTTACCGTTAGCCAGCTGAATTTACTGTATTATTCTTAGCATACTCTTCAGCTCTGCCATCTGATGACTCTTTCTCTTTCTTTGTCTCGCTCTCGCTCACTCTTCCACTCTCAGGTTCCGTGTGACCGGTAAGTGCATATCAATTTCCAGCTCTCGCTCCCTTGCACTGCAAGGGAAATTTTTTTTAAATCTTTAATAAGCTGATACTGCGCTGCTTCTGCTGCTGCCGCTGCCGCTCCTGTCATACACTACATCCACACACATTCAATGCTTTTTATGTGTGTGCCGTGTATGTTTCTATATAAATTACTTAGCATAAAATTTCTTGGCTCCCTATCCTCTACCTCCTCTCTGTCTTTCTCTCACTACTCACGCCATCTTTCTTTCTGTGTGTGTGGCTGTCTGTCTGTCTCTCCTGTCTCTGATGGTCTTGTTTGTGTGGAGTGTTCGGATTGTCGGTGGAGGGGGAGGGGGAGTGACACTTCGGCCATCTCCTTTACATTCGATATACAAATATATGCATACATACATACAACATGTGTGTAAATATATGTACATACATATATCCTTTACGAACAGGACGGGCGAAAGTTCTCGCGGAGGCAAGTTTCAAGTTCACTAAATTATGTACATATGTACATACATATACATATATGTACGTACTGGCTGTGTGTGTGTGAGTATAAACATATATTTACTCTACTCGACTTGACTCGACTCCTCTTTGGCGTCGGCCTCAAACTTTTTACCATAAAGAAAGTCATACAAGCAAACACTCACACACACACACACACACACATGCCCATTCACTTGAATGTATTTATTTAAGTCAAATAAAAAGAATAAGAGAGAGAGGGCACGATATAGGGGCCTGTTGAATCCGTCGTACACTTGGATATACGGAGGAGTGCGGGATAGTGGATATCCCATCCATCCCTTAGCTGCAGTAAAAAGTAAAAATACTCAAAGAAGAATATTTAAGATATTTTAAAGACATGGCGCGGGGACACAATTTAAATAATATACAACTACACCACAAATCATCTGTGAAAATACATTCCATTTACAAAAATAAGAAATTATTCCAATGAATTCTCATACATTATTCACTCCTCCTCCTCCTCCTCTCTCTCTCTCAATCTTAAATTCTCTGGAATTTCTTTCAGTGCCTAAGAAGACTGTTGCTCTCTCCCTCTCTTTCTTTATCCTTGCGTGTCTGTTCCTGTGCCTGTGTGTGTGTGTGTGTGTGGTAACTGAAATTGAGTTTAG
This sequence comes from Drosophila athabasca, assembly GCA_008121215.1. Classification (NCBI taxonomy): domain Eukaryota; kingdom Metazoa; phylum Arthropoda; class Insecta; order Diptera; family Drosophilidae; genus Drosophila; species Drosophila athabasca. The sequence goes on along the minus strand of CM017796.1, from coordinate 59,253,108 downwards.
GAGGCTAAGTCCACCTCATCGTCAACCCAAAAAGAAACCACCCACCCACTCAGTCCCCACAGCCTACAGACAGCTGCCTTCAATTTGGTGCTGCTGTCGGTGCGGTGTTGTCGCCAAATGTAGCACTAACAAAAGTTTTCCACAGTCTTGTACTCCAGTACATGCCATGCTCGCATACATACATATATACTATAGTATGCTATGTATTCTGTTGTTGTTGCCTTTTTTTTTGCGAAACATTTTACATTTTCGTTCTCGAAATGAGGAAAATGAATAGAGGGCGTCGTATTGGCCACAACTTTTCTCTAAGTAAATCCAATTTTCTGCACGCAAAAACTCTGCACACCAACTGTTGCCAAAAACTTCTCTGTGTGTGACGACTTGTACGCATTTTCGATTGCGATTGCTTGCCTATTCTTATGGGCAGCACTGGCAATGTCACTGGAACTGGCAATAGCAGTGTGAATGCCATAAGCGAAGCTGTTATATTGTTGTTGTTTGTGTTGCTTCTAGAAGCCAGGGGATGGGGTAACACTGCTGGGTGTCGTCGTCACGTCATGTAATTGATTTAAAATTAGCACATCGCTTTGAAAATTTAAACTGTTTACAAGTGCCTTGGGACACAGCTGCTGCTGCTACTGATGCTGCTACTGCTCCCAAAAATGTTCTTCTATCTGGCACTCGTATCGTGTTTGTTTCAGCGGGTGTTTGCGTTTGCGTTTGCTCTTCTGCGAGTGTGTGTTTATGCATGTTTAATGAACATGAATCCACCAGGCACCAGGCACCAGGCCACCACAGCAGAGGACTGTAATCGCATTTCAATATGCTGCAGCAGCACAGCGCCACACCACTCAAAAAAAAACGAGAGGGAACGTTGTGAGCCGCGGCAAAGGCCGCGGCTCTACCTTATACCCGGTACTCAGTCAGTATATACATACATACATATATGAGCCTACGATTTATGAAATTTATTATATGTTCTCAAAAGGAACGAAAATAATATTTAAATTAAAAAAATGAATTTTTTGGAATTTTTTTACATGTTTCCATTTTTGTTTACATATGCTTTTTACATCTGCTTCTAAATTTCTACATGACATGTATAACTACATATTTGACACGTACAAGTGTTTGCGACAGAGAGAGAGGGAATGAGTCAGCGCTTGGCAGCCGTTGCGTAGCCACTGAAATTTAATTCGTTTCTTCTGGCCATAATATTGATCCGATCTGATCCAAATTCGGTAATCTGGTAGATATGGTAATTTTCCATGATTCTGCGTTTTTGGTTTTCATTTATCTTAATAATTGTGGATTCCACAGATTTTCGTCTTTTGTGGGGGCGGAAGGGGGCGTGGCAAAATTTTAAAACAAACTTGTGCTGGTTCGGTATCACAGGAGCTTGGATAGAAAGTTTGGTTGCTCTAGCTTTTATAGTCTCTGAGAACTAGGCGCTCATTTATACGAATAAGCAAAGCAGATGGGGTCGCGTGTGAGAGAGAGCGAGAGGGAATGATGACTTTCGAAATGGTTTTCTTCATTGTAGCTATATTAATGATCCGATCTGATCCAGATTCAACACTCTGATAGAAATTGTCATTTTCTATGACTCTGCGTTTTTAGTTTTCCCGTATCTTCAAAATTGTATACGCCACAGACTTTCGTCCTTTGTGGGGGCGGAAGGGGGCGGGGCGAAATTTTTAAATACATTTGGAGTAGTGTGATCACACAGGAGACTGGATACAGAACTTGGTTGCTCTAGCTTTAATAGTCTCTGAGATATAGGCGCAAATGAAGACGGACGGACAGACGGACGGACGGACGGACGGACGGACGGACGGACAGACAGACATGGCTATATCGACTCGGCTATTGATGCTGATCAAGAATATATATACTTTATGGGGTCGGAAACGCTTCCTTCTGTGCGTTACACACAACCGTTATCCCCACAAATCTAATATACCCCTATACTCTTCGAGTACCGGGTATAAAAAGAAGAAATGGGCTGTGAAGGGGGTGGGTTGGGTAGGGTTGGGGGGGGGGGGGGAAAAAAAGAAACTCAAAGCCCGGACCCCAGACTATGGTCCCCGTTGCGCTTGTCTTTCGTTTCGTTCCTCCGCGTTGCAAGCGGCAATTTAGTTTTGTACGGGGCAAACTTTTCATACCCGCTCTGACCCGTAAACGAGGTCAACGCAAAAAACATTTTGAAAAATTCATATGCAAACGTATTTTCAGTTGCCACTTGCATCGCATCGCATCGCACCATACCTGCACAGGTGGCAGTGGCAGTGGCAGCAGTAGAATCAGTAGCAGTAACAACAGCAGCTCCAGTAGGGAAATTCTCTGGCCTTTGGTCGCTATTCCCCTCTGTTCCTCGGTTCAAGAGTTTTTTTGCCATAGAAGAAACAAACTTTTTAATGGCCACACACATTTTAATAGGTGTTCCACTCTGTGTTTGCCAGGTCTCTCCTCCCCTCCCTTTTGGGGGCTTAAAGTCTTTGCCAGTTGCCAGGGTGTAAAGTGAAACGTTTCTGCTTTTTATTAGTTGGTAAACATAAAAATATTCTATAATGAAAAAACCAGTTGGTTTTCATTGTAAATTAAATGAAAATCAACGTGAAAGCGAATTTTAAAGTGAATTTATAGTTCAACTACTTTACCTCTCTCACACAGTGCTACCCATCCTACTCAATAATTCACTGTTTCCCTTTCCCACCCAGTGCTACCCAAAGTTTACCATTTTGCATTATAAATATTAAAAGGAAATTGAATCGCCCGTTAAACGTTAAACGTTAAACGTGGTACAAAGTCATCATCAGCTTGAGCATTTGATTGATTTGGTATAGAATTACTTACCATTTTTTGTATAATTAATTGCTTTTGCCAAATTATTCTGCAAACATATCGATTACGCTCCACCTTACATTGTATTCTTCTTTTTTTTGTGTCTGCTGTTGAGCACATCACAGGATGTGTGCTTGTGTGGGTGTGTGTGTGTGTGTGTGTGTGTGTGTGATGGATGCAAGAATAAAGATAATTGATTTATTATCTTCCCATTTCCCACACACACACACACATACACACACACACCCAGTACTATGGGTGGTAGCATGGCAACTGTACTTTTGACAGTTTTACTCATTCCACTTAATCATTCCTTAGTTACCCTTAGTTACTTAGTTACTCCCACTCCCATCCCCACTCCCATTCCCACTCCCATCCGCATCTCCGTCTCCACTTTCATGTTCTGTTCTCTCTTTGTAATTATGCGACTGTCAGTGCTGCCCATCGTGCACAAACTGTAATCGGAGTGTAATCAACTCTGGGCTCCTTCTTGCATTTCCCCCGTTTTAATCCTGCCACTGGCTCCTAATTGCCCGGCATCCAAAAACCGAAAGCGGAAACTCTTCAGTTTAACACAAAGTGAAACATTTTCCGCTTTTCTTGTTCCGGTCTCTGCTTTTTTCGGGGATAAGCATTGACCGAACCAAACCGGGCACCCCGTCTCAGTCCCGGTCTCAGTCCCGGTCTCGGTCTCGGTCCAGGTCCAGGGCGTTGGTAATTGTTACATGGGGGTGAACCTACCAGGCGGCTCTATGAGTAATTAGGGTCGGTGGGATTAGTACAGTCGCCTCCGCTTCGATAAATTTGTGCTTGGCCCAAGCCCCTGGGGTCGCTCAAGGTGTTCTTCGCTTGGCTCCTGGAACCTGGTATATGGATTGGGATAAGGGTAAGGATAAGGGTGTGGGTGAGGGTAAGGGTAAGGGTAAGGGTAAGGGTAAGGGTACCCTCCGCCCACATTATGCCATCTCGCGTCCGCTGACGCTGATGTATGTACGTGTTTCGGCTTTGCTTCCGTGATAATTTTCCAAACTTTTTGCACCAATTATGTGCACGGCAGCGCGATATTCTCTCTCCCTCGCCCTCTCACTCTCTTGGCCATCCTTTCTCTGTCTCTGTCTCTGTCTCTCTCTCTCTCTTTGTGTGTGTGTGTGTGTGTGTGTGAAAGTGTTGGCCTTTTTGTGCCGTGTAGTTTATGCTCATTACGTGAGTGCTGAACGCAGGCAGAAGCCTCACAAATTGTTCTTGTACAAGAAATTGCCGCTGCCGGCGGCTGCACACTGTACACGACGCTATACAGTGAAATCCGCCTACACACACATATACGAGTAGTATACATGTATATATGTATATGTATGTAGGTATTTGTATATATCCTGTACATCTGTACATGTATATCTATATATAGATTTCTTGCCTGGATGCAAAATCCACGAATTTAATTTTCAGGTAAACTCCCGGGCTCTTTCTCTTTGCCTCTGTCTCTGCCACTGCGTCTTGCCACTGCCTCCTGCCTCTGCCACTGCCTCCTGCCACTGCCTCCTGCCACTGACTGTGTCTCTGGGGCGTATGCGCGTTATTTAGTTTTCGTTATTTTGTAAGCAATTTAAATTTGTTGAATAATCCACAGCGTCAGCGTCAGCCTATTACCTAAAGAGAAACCATTTAAATGCCCCTTCAAAACGATATAGAAACAATCAAATCTGTGTGTGTGTGTGTGTGTGTGTTTGTGTGTGTGGCATTCACTATTTATTCTACTTTTCATTTTCATTTTGGGGCATAAATTCCACACTAGGCGCAGCCTTTTCAAAACTCATAAATCAAGGATTAAATCAACTTAAGAACATAAGACTGGCAAAAAACAATTCCAGATTGCCAGACCAAGTGGAAAACTGCCCACGGACGGGGAATGGAATGGAATGGCATGGCATGGCTGCTTCTGGGCTGGCCAAAAAGGTGAGTGGCAAAGCTTCTGGTTCTGTTCTGGTTTTCCCCATTCAATAAATGAAACTTTAAAGGAGCGTTAAGTTCCTTGGAGAGTCCCAAACTATTCCCACAAAATATTAGGACAAATACAGAGCCAGTTTTGCTGTCTCAGAGAAGAGGAGGCTTTATCGACGGGGCGGGACGGGGACGGGGAGAGGCCAAAAGTGCATAAACTCTCAGTTGGCGCAAAAGTTTCCATTGCATTTTCATTGGAAATACAAACTGAAGTGTGGGCTAAATGTCTTGTCGTGCTGCTCCTGCTGCTGCTTCAGTGGTTGGTGCCTGTGCCGGGGATACATTTTGTTTGTTTACTTTGAAATTGTAAATGGATTAGCCGCACTCCGAGACAGGGAAACGGAGAGACGGAGAGACAGAGAGACGGAGAGACAGAGAGAACGCCAAGCGCGCGCCAAGCCTGACAAATTGAATTTGTTAGACTCGAGAGAAGTTTTTGGGTGCAAACTTTTGCTTGCATGGTTGGGCCATTGGACGTGGTTTCGGGCAAGGGATGGGTTGAATGGCACACAGCACACAGCACACATAAACCTCGAAACAAAACTTTGTCCTGACGGATCGGATAGTTGGAGAGCGAGCAACAGAGAGGGGCAGGGTGTAGAGTGTGGAGAGTGTTGGCAAAATAAATTGGCCTGCCGAAGGTGGTGGTCCAGAAGGAAAAGGGTTTAAACTCCTCCAACACATCCGCACACCATCGTCGACTGTTTCGACTGTTTCGACTGTGTGCGAGCGTTCTATTCATCAATAAGGTAATGCTTTAAACAAAAATCACCCGACACCAGACAAATCGAGGGATTACCCCGCAAATCTTGACAATAACTGAGAGTTTATAAATGATGCCAAGGATTCCTCGCCAGATTGATGGTTCCTCCAATCCAAGGTAAATAAATTACTTAATCAACGAACAGCTGCTCCTTTGTTGATAGGGACTCTTCTGTTTACAAATAATGGAAAATATTCGGCAGTTCGGCATCGACTTTAAGCCAATTCAAGTGCATCTGGCATTGACATGGCCTCAAAAGAAGGCCCATCAAAGCACCTATCAAATGCACAAGTGCTGCCCATTCTTTGCTTTTGTTGTTTTGAATCTCGAGTGCAGGCCAAGCATCGCTTACCTTTAATCCCCTCTAAACTGATGACCAATGCCCAGAGCCTAAACCCCATAAGAACTGTTCTCAGCAATCGATTTACCCGCCTACCTGTTGCATAAATGGATTGGGGGCAGCCCAGGAGATCGAGGGCTGAAGCTGGAACTGGGTCTGGGGCTAATTGAATGTGCTCGATGCGATGCAAATCCCAAGTGAATGGGCGCTCATTGCGATATGTAATCCAACGAAATGATGATTACAACCATCCACGATCCACGGGCCATTCATGGCACAAATACCCGTTCGGGCCAGGCGGCCAAGTTGTGTTTGAGCCACGTTGCTTACCCTTTGGTTATTCCCCCGCGGTCTGCCTGCGCCCCCCCTCCCTCTGTCTCTCTCTCTCTCTCTCTGCTGTGCGCTGTGTGCTTTGGGGCACTGTACGTCATTTACATTATTATGATGAGATGCAAATCTCGTTAAAGGACACTTCAGGACAGCCCCTGCCATCCGCCATTCGCCATTCGCCGTCTGTCTGTCCTGCCCTGCTCTGCTATATAGACTACACTTCAATATGTGTGCCATATGCCCCTCTCTATCTTGTCAGCCACACAATTCTCCTCTACCCCCCCCCGTCTCCTCTCTCCACTCTCGCTGCTTTTTCTCTCGCCCCGAATGTGTGTGTGTGTGTGTGTATGGGTGTTATTCTTATGCAAATTACATTTCCTGTGTTTGAGCTACAGCTTGTCGCTACATGTGTATGCTCCGAGCACAGACACCCCCCGCATTCCCCTTCCCACCCATCCACCCATTCAGATGTCCTGCTAACACGGGGGGAGGGAAATATTTCTGTCGTATGGCTAAAAAATATTCTACAATTCTTTTGTAAAAGTCAACAACAGACGAAACGCTCATAAATGTTTTCGCTTGTGCTTTCGTGCTTTTCGTCCCATTCTGACTTTCAATTTCCCCACTCATTTGCATACTGTGCGTCGTATCTATTGCTAGCTGTCTCCCCTCCCCTACCCTCCCCCTTCCTTCCTCTCTGTCGCTCTGGATCCTGTTATGACATATTTGTTGCTGGCTGCCTGCTGACTCTTTGCTTAGTATCTTATTTGCATTTGTAAACTTTAGTGTGGTGGCATTTTGTTCATTTGTTCGTTTTGTTTTCTTTTTTGCATGTTTTCCCACAGATTTTGCATTTTATATCCCTGCTTTTGTTCAGGGACTGCACACACACACACAAACGTTCTATTTTTATTTGAAACTCATTAGCTTTTAAGGGCACACTTTTCCCATTGCCATTTCCATTTTCCTCCTACTAGTTCGTTTTTTTCTTTCTTTTTTTGATATTTTATTTCGCTTATGTGGCACAAATCAAATGCAGCATCAGCACATTATTCACTGAAATGTGTGTGTGTGCAACTGCAACGGCAACAGCAGGAGGTATGAGCAAACTTTTAGCGGGTTCGCTAATTGCAGATTCAAGCAAAAGTTATATATTTTAAATATTCCAGTTAAACGCTAAGGGGATTCCCAAAATCCAAAAGTCGTAAGAAAGCAAAAACAATATACATGGCTTGGGCATGACACAGAAAATGCATGCTGCATAGACTCTGGTATGACTCTGGCTCTCTCTCCCAGTGTGGCATAGCTGTGAAGCTTAGAATGTGCTCAACGAAAGCTTATCGCAGCAGTTATAGGGAATTCCCTATAACACATTCAAACACGTGCCTAATTCCATTTAAAGAGTACCACAATTCCGACCATTCCATAGCCATAACTATTCTCCCATCCATTTGCTGCTCTCTCTCTCATCCTCTCTCTATTCGAAAGCACTTTCACCGGGGCACTTTTACTCCTACTCTTTTTTGTGGTTCTGGTCCTGGTCCTGGTTAATGGCTACCCAGGCAGCACGTCTGACAATTGGAAAATTGGAAGTTAAAACCATTAAATAAATGAGTGTCACACAAGCGAAAGAGACAGCAAGAGACAGCTAGAAAGAGAGAGAGAGTAAGAGAGAGAGAGAGAAATGGGGTAAAACACAATCACATTTCAGTTGCTGTGATGCTCTGAAACTGAATGCTATTTCGGGTATTTTTATCTCTTTCGATTTGCCGAGTCACTCGATAGCAGTCATCCCATCCCCCCCCCCCCTCTCTAATATCGGGGGGTTAACCACTTTGATTTGCTCCCGATGGCAAACAGGCAAAATATCCAGCATCATCCAACAGATATACAAAGCGATATACAGTCGTAGTCGTAGCAGAGGGATAAACAGACAGACAGACAGACAGGCAGGCAGACGGACGAACAGAGGAACAGACAGGAAGCCCTGTTTGAAAGTCAACAGTTTTAACCTAATCACAGTGGATTTTATTGCCGCCTCACACACACACACACAAATCGATATACATACAGAGTGAAAGAGATGAGCGGAAGGGTCCTTGCCAGCCATTTGTGGGCGGACCGCACGGATATACGCTACCGAAAAAGGAATCATTACGGTCGCCCTCTCCTGCTGCCTGCCAGCCGCCTGTTGGCTGCCATTTGCCATTGCTGCATAAGAATTTTCGGGTGCGTTAAGTGCCCCCCAGAAGAACCTTTTTTTGAGGGTTTTAGTTGGGCTACACCGAGAGAAAAAGAAGGCATTAAATGGTGCTGGGATATCTGAAAAGTTCTCTATTAAACCCATTAAATAACCCTGATTCTTTTAGAATTGCAATGATTTTTGAACCATTACTCTCTCCCAGTGTGGCTGGCCAAGCAGTGTACTGCAACACACACAGTGTACGGTTTTTCTTTCAGTGCAGCCAGGCAAGGGGATTGAGTTTTTGGGGATTGCGATGCGTATTGGTCTAACCGACATGGCGTCCTGTTTTGAACGGGAGAAGGGTACGGACTACGGACTACGGACGGGTGACGTGACGAAGTTGAGCTGAGCCCTAAATGTTATTTATCTCTAGATTAAATGGATTTGTGTGCAAAATTGTCTATTTAACTTGGGGAGCAGCCTCAGCTCAGCAGAAGGAGCAGTGCCAGTCGCTCTCGCTCTCGCCGTGGCAGTCGCTGTGGCAGTGGCAGCATCATCAGCAGCAACAGTGCCAGGCACTTTCAGTTAGCTCTCTGCAAAGTGGCAGCAACTTCATTGTTTGAACTTTTCACTGAATACGTGGGCGTTTGATTGAGTTTCAACAAGGGTCTCTTTCAGTGTCTGCCACTGCCTTGGGGTGTCCTGAAACGGATGCTACTGCTGCTGATGCTCCAGCTACTGCCACTGCCACTGCCTGTCGTTTCAGTTTCTATTGTCAATTAGAGCTGACAAGTGGCTGTCTATGGGCGAAAGTGTTCATCTTTATTTCCTTTAACTGGTTTGGGTGTCACACAACCGGTTGACGGCCTTCAGTTGACAGCATTCAAGTGTATGAGTGTACACATTCGATTGGTTAACAGCATCTGCTGGGCATCTGGGCATCTGTTTTGTATGGTCGCCACTTGATGTAGGCTCCCTTTTGGCTATTTCTATACATTTTTCCATCGAGTGGCGAATATTTCCGGTTTCTGTGCATGCATTGGCAGCACTCTGTCAATGTGTTATGCCACACTGGGCAGCACTTTGACAGCATTGAGGGGAAATATTTCCAGCAGAAAGTCACAAATTTACAACACTTTGACAATTTGTTAACATTCTGCCAGAAAGTATGTACTCTTCAATGTGTGTGTATGCTTCTGTATTTTTGTGTATTTTTTTCTGCTTGAGTTCATTCCACTCTCTCTCTCTCTCTGTCGCTCGTTGAGTGCTGCTGGCGTGCTAAGAAACATGTCAACGGATTTCCATGCCTTGGCAATCGTGTAGGAGACAGCACGGCTCGCAAACAAAGAGTTCATAAATGCGATAAATATTTTAGCACTTTCAACCATCTTCCGCAATGAGCACACATACGTATGTACATACATATGTCTTGTGGAATGAGTTCTTATGTCATTGCTCTATGGCCTTTTTTTTATTTCAAATTGATTAGCATTACTCAATTGCATTATGTGGGACAGCACTGAACAAATGTGATAAATATTGCAATAATATCCGTCATAAATAATTGGATGGAACAATAAAACATTGCATAATTATAGAATTTCCCCTTTATAATAAATAAATTGCAATCCATACATAGTTAGCGCTGATTTATGACTGTTTCTCCGCCGATTTGCACTGTTGAACACTGCATTATGATGGGCAGCATTGAAGCACTCTATTACGATGGGCAGCACTGCACAGCAGCACGTTCGCACTCCTCCACTGCACTCCATTGACCAAAACAATTGCCTGGGAATCACAATGGAAGCCGTTAGAAGCTCTGCTTGGCCAGATGCAGTCGACCAGACCGAACAGACACAATGGCCCCCAAATAAAAAATAAAATAATAATAATAAAAAAAACAAGAAGAAGAACCCAGCAGCCAGCAGCCACCAGCCAAGTAGAAGAAGAGAAAACCAATTCAAAATAATAGTCTAATAAACTTACTTAGCGGAGCGCACAGCTGATTAGCCTGCTGGCCGACTGTTCTCTTCTCTGCGCTCTCCACTCTCCACTGCTGCGTCTGTTTGTGGATGTGAGCTTGTGCTCATCTTAAAGCCAATTTTCCCACTCCTTCGACCAGCATTTTATTTTATTATTGCGCTTCTGCTTCTGCAGTTGGACCACCAACAACAAAAACATCGCTACGCCGCGGTCGTTTGCTTAATGCGCCGCGTGCGCTGCGCTGCGCTGTGTTCTGTCCTGCTCTGTCCTGTTCTGTCCTGATCTGCTGGAGCCATGGCAATGGCAATGGCAGTGGGCGATGGGCGATGGGCAATGGCGATGGCCTTTTTGTGCTTATGGGTGAGAAATGCTTTCTTTATGTATTAATAGTACTTTTACTCCCTTTAGCACTCGAGAGCCCCTTTGTTATAGCGATGGCACCGTGATTAACTTTATTTTAGACACGCAAGGCGGAAGGAATGATTCCTACGGCAGTTGAATACTATTTTAGAGGCTCTTAAAATGTTAAACAAGAGTTTAATAAGAAATATAAAAACAGGTAAGAGTGCTGCCCATTTTATTCCAAATGGAAGTGCTGCCCAAGTGCTTAAAGTCTTAATTGCTTTGTAAACCCTTAAAATGGTAAGTTTATGATCTTCTTCAGTTTTAGTTTAGCTATTATGGTCCCATTTTGACTCGTTTGAACCCAATTAGGTCGCTATTAAACAGTTAACAGCTCCACTTGCTAAAGTGCTGCCCATTGACATGTGAACCCTTTCTAGCCATGATATTCCATTGATTATGTAAATGTTCTATAAAATATTTGGAGTTCCCAGCAAAATCCAAATTTCCCATCACTATTTAGCGTCCGATCAACATGCAGCCTCACTGCTCGCACCCCCCAACATGCCACATGCCACATGGCAGTGCTAAGGCGTCGGTCTCCCATCACCAAAAAAAAAACCAGTGCCAGTGGCAGGGGGGGCGGGGCGGGGACTGGTGTTCATGGGGCAGGGCACCAAAGCACCAGAGCACATTTATACGGGAATGACTTCAGTGTTGTATCACGTAGTAAATAATTCCTTTGTGGCATTGTCTTGGTTGTTGGCTTTGCAGCTTTCAGCTTTCCTCCAGTCTGTCCTGGTCTTAGTCCTGCTGCTGTCCTGTCCTGTCCCCCTCCTCCACTCGAATGGGAATGGGGCGGGTCTAGAGGGTGTTTACGTGTGCCACTGTGACGTGACGGCGGCAGGGGGTGGGGGGGTGAAAATTGGTCTATGTGGGAGATGGTTTTTCGGAGGTATGAGTCTTTTATTGTTACGTGGCAAATACAACATAAAACGAACGTGTAAATGTTATTTCTTGATTTATTTTAGCGGTGCATGCAGATGCTTACGCCGAACCGATTTTAAGGTTCCCCCAACTCTGTTTATCCTCTGGGGCTATAACCATTTCCATTTCCATTCCCATTCCCAATTCCCAATTCCATATCCTATATCCAGTCGGAGTCGGAATCGGAGTCGGAGGAGAAGCATCTTCAATTGGTTACGTATACGTACGAGTGCCAGCATTCGGTGGATACTTTTTTTCGCTCAACGCTCAGCGCGAGAAGCGGCAACAAATATAAAATATTCCGCTTACCTTGCACAAATATTTATACATTGTGTTGTGTGTACATAATATATAAAATTACTGCTGCATGTCTCTATATACATACATACACACACATACATATGTATATCTGGCCATGTGTATATGTATGTCTTTTTGTTGGTTTATATCTCGACTGTCCCCTGTCGCCCCTGTTGCCCCTGTTGCCCCTGTCACCCCTGACGTTCTGTGCGGCGTCTGTGTGTATATTTGCGATGCCATGGCAAATTTTTTTGTATCTGTGGCATTTATTTTATGTTTCGTTTTTGTGCACCCTACAAAATAGGCACCATGGGTCCATGGGGTGTATGGGCACTATCGATGGCATTGCGGAGAATATCAATTAAACTTTTCTGTTTTAGAAACTTAGAAACTTTCAATTAAATTACCTAAACAAAATTGCTGCCCATGGAACAGCAGAGGATAAAAGTGTTACCCATAGAACAGAATAGGGTAAAAGTGTTGCCCATAGGAAAGAATATAATTAAAAGTACTGCCCATTCGAATGTATTCAAAATTTTAGGAATATGAATGGTATTTATTATGAGATATGAGATTAGCAACTAGAAAAAGACCTCAGCTCCATCGAGCAATCCAATATGCATTTTCATCCTCAACTTACCAAGCAAAGATTAAGAATAAATATTCCGAAAAAGTCTACTAATCATCTCTAAAATGTTCGCATTTTCAAAATTCGAGTGCCCTTCTGGTACTCCTTTGCTCTCTTCCTTCTTTGTGTGGAATATTATTCTACATAATCATATGATTTCCCCTCGTTCTTTGTGTTTCCCTTGCCACCGAGTATAATCGCTTCATGATTGTTTTCTGCTTGTTTGTTTGTTTGTTTCGTGTTTTGATTGCTTTCTGGTTTTTACCTTGGAAACTTGTGGATTTTCTCTACCAATTACAGGGTAACCATGGCTTACAGCCTCACTCATTGTCGCCATTCTCCGTTCTCCGTTCTCCAATCTCCGATCCTCCCCCAACCCAGTGTGTTTGTTGAGTATTTTGTAATTTTTTGTGCCATGTTTTTGTTCTTTCCCCATACCTGGCACCTGCCAACCCCCATCCCTCAGCCCTCAGCCCCCAGCCTCAGCCACTCTTCTTCCTCTGTGGCAAAGCAAACACTTTTCTTTTGGGTGCAAGCGACTTTACATAGCGCTCCTCTGCTGCTGCTGCTGCCCAGACCAGAGTCTAGGCCCAGAAGGCCCCCATGGTTTATATTTACCTCTCGACTTAAGCCAAGGCGGCGAGACGTTTGTCTCTTGGCTGTCGTAGCCCTCTTCTCTCCTCTCCTCTGCCACTCTCCTCCTATGTGTCGGTTTTTTGTTTGGTTTCGGATTGGGATTGGTTTGGAACATGGTTGGTGGGGTTTCTCTCTTTTTATTGTTGCTGGTGTTGGTGTTGCTGGTTTTGGTTCCGTGTTTTGCCTGTTGACGCAAATTGCCAAAATTGCCTGCGGTTGTGTTTACATGGCGAATGTAACAGACAAGTGACAGCCGCACGCACCGAAATTCAAATAAAAGCCAATGCCAATGCCGTGTCTACAAGTCCTGTGTCCTGTGGGTTGGCGTGGCATGGAATATGCAGGACGAGTCAGCAATCGTGCGGTACATTATTTAATTTTGACATGTGCTTGGGGTTTTGTCATCCGTATGTACGCTTTTACCGCACCCGCACACACACAACAGACACACACAACAGACACACACAACAGACAACACACACACACAAAACCCACAATCCGTGTATCTATATCTGTACATGTATTGTATCTATATGTGTGCATGTATTGTACGTATTTTATATGTGTGAAGCAATTGGCAATTCAAATTTCAGCTAATGTGCTTTTGATATATGGATTGAGGTCTCCTCCTGTTGCCACATTCTGTACATAAAATACTTATACATGAACACATATATACAATATTGATATACATAGCTTAGAGTCATTTGTGGTTATCAATAGATAGATATGGGGCGAGTGTGGGGCGTCTTTGATGTCTTTTTATTGATTGCCTTATTCGATAAATCATCTTTGCATTTCTGTCATGTGACAATTGGATGGCCTCCACTTCACTTCACCCCACTCGACTCAACATGACCCCTGATCTGATCTGGATTGATGGCACTTGCATTAAAATACATATATGTATTATACATATATGTAGATGAATACATGACCAAAATCAAGTGGCTTCCGCTTCCTGGCTGGAATGTTTAATGTGTGTTTTCGATGTCATTTTGTCAGCTGAATAATGCTGAATAATATTGTCAAGTGCTGCCCCATTGAATGGAATGTAGTGTCAAGTGCTGCCCATGGCATGGAATTGAGGTTCAAGTGCTGTCTATTTGACTAGAAATTTAAGTGCTGCCCATATCAATGAGGAAAGAGGATACCCAAAGCCACAGCCCCACAGATGTTTCTTTTTTCTTGTTGGCTCTTTTCTGATTCTGAAATTGGAGATTTTTCGCCTATGTTCGTACTCCACTAGAGTTTTGAATGTAACTAAATAAAAGGTTGATGAGATTAGTTGGAGACCCTATAGGGAAAGCTGACGCAGTCAGTGAGGGAAGTGAGTCAGTGATTTTTTCAAGTGTGCTCAAAGCTTTGATGGATCACCCTTTGGAGTATTATTTTTTAACCCTCTAGCCCTCTACGATAATATTTCCGTACATTTGAAAAATATATGGATAGTTAGGCACTTCTAAGGTGCTGCCCATTCGCTGCAAACTATAGTCTTACTTGTTCAAGTGCTACCCATTGACATTTAGTTTCAAAATAATAGCACAATTCTGTTAATGGAGTAAATTATACAGGCAGCTGTGTACAATTGCTTATTCTTTGATATTTGAAACAAGTGACTGTAAGTGCTGCCCATCAGTAGTTGGATTACGGTAGAGTTGCTTTCTTTTGTTGGGATATCCATTGTTGATGGTTGATAGTTTTTCTAACGCCCTTTGAAAATTAAAGAGATTCTTTTACATTCTTTTTACCTTTTTCTCCTGTCCTCTCCTGTCCTATCCTCCTATTTATTGTCAGCATTTGCCAATCTCTTTTCCAGTCCTCCACTTGCCTGCCCCTCGTTGCTTTCTCTCTCTTTTCCATTCTGCTTTGGGCTTTTTTGTGCAATGTTTGCAATAGCCATTCACTTTTTGAGACATGGATTTGATTGCTTGGATGCCTTTCAATGCCCTTTCAGTCCTCTCTCTCACTATTTTTGCTGTCCACTCGATTCAGTTCTGGTCTCCTCTTCTACTATATATACTCTGTTCCCCTCCCACTCTCCCTTCTGCCTTCTGCCTTTCCTGATGATTGCTGTTGAATGTTGAATGGTAGAGTGTGCCTAAGATATAAATTTCAACAGTATACTTTTCGTTTTTGTCCCGCTCCACTTTATACTTCCTTCCAATACTTTTGCTCCTGTTTCTCCTCTTTTTTCTTCTTGTTTTTTGTATACTTACTTCTTCTCCTCCAAAAGCAAATCTCTGTAGTGGGCGCTTGTCCTTGTCCTTATCGCAAGGCAGGCTTTTTAGCAGGGGTTCCTGGTTTTTTTTTCCTGGTTGCCTCTGCTCGCTCGTTTGCCTTGTTTCTTGCTTTTTGTTGTGCCTCCAATAAATCTACCATCGCATATCTTTGGGGCCACCTCCACTGCGCTCTCTCTCTCTCTGTCTCTCTTGCGTGTTTTTACAGCATCAACAACAAAATAACTCAAAGTGTCATCCAAAACTCTTGAAGTCTATTGTGTTATGCCTTTGTTGTATACAATTTTTTTGCCTTCCTCATCCTGTAGCTCCTTATCCTTATACAAAACGTTTGACGGTTGCAATCGTTAGGAGGTTACACGTGTACCAGCAGGACAGATGGACGAAAGGACGGATCTTCTGGCGTGTGGGTGTGTGGGTGTCATTATTTGCCTTTCGCCTTTCAGAGCGGTATCGAAGCGATTGGAATCCCACGCCGCCCGCTCTTTGCTTCAAGTGGCATTTTTATTAGGTGTATGCCTCTGTAAATCACTATGCCGCCCACTCAACTACATAAATATATCCACCACCCCCCCTCCCCCCTCCTCTACTATATATAGTACCTATACCTTTTGCTTATATACTACTTTATTCATGGTATTTTAGCATTTGATAACAATCTAAACAAAATGTATGACATTGTTCGGGGGCTCTCACGTCGACAAAGGAGTGGGTGGAGAATGTGGGCTGTGGCGGGGTGGTGGGGTATCCAATTCCCATGCATATTCGTATTTTTCAGAGGCTCTCTCTCTCTCTCTCTCTGTCTCGCTCGCTCACTCTGCCCGTACCTTTATGTATTTATTTATGTTTGGGTGCCTGCCTGGGCTGCCTTGGCTGCCTGCCTGGAACTTATTACATATTATAAATCATATCATGGCATGACATTATGCTTAGCATACAATTTGCCAAAAAGAACGAACGACCTTTTACCCTTACTCCAGCTCTCCAGCTCTCCTACTCTCTCTCTCTCTCTCTTTCTCTATTGTTTGCTTGTTTTTGAAGGTCGTATTTAAAATTGTATACAAAACTTTTTGGCCAGATTTTTCCTTTTTGTAGAAAGTATTTCCATGGGTATTAGTTTTGTGTGTGTGTGTGTGTGTGTCTGTGTGTGTGCTGGTACTTTTGATGGCAATCATATCGATGACAGAGCTTTTGGGTTGAGCACGGATCAAAATGTTCGTTGGGCTTTAGATGAGTATGTGTATGGGTATTAGATTAGATAGCTGGCTTTCGTTTGTGTTGGGCTGGGAAATGTGGTCACAAAAAAAGAAAACCCTACAAGATTCCAAGGTGTTTTTTAGTATCGTTTAGGTTCTGTTTGAGCGCCATAAAGTATGCAACATTCAACTAACTAAATAACTGAAAACGCAATCGAAACGTTTGGAATCGATGCCATAAACCTACAGGTTGTACTGTACTCAGTTTCTATATAGTGAAATGGAGCTCTAGAAATGAATAGTACTCAAAAGCTCACATCCCACTCATTCTGTCTATTATAATGAACCGATTGCAGCGACATAATCATGGCCTGAGAGTCTCTGTGTTTGAGACTTCCCGTTGTGAATGTTCCCAAAAGTAACTCCATCGATAAATGGCCTTCTAGTAGAAGTTTAATTATAAGTTAAGCAAATTAAAAGTTAACAAACGACTAAAAACTTTCGACCCAACAGCAACATAGCAGCACAGCAACACAGCAGCACAGCAACAGAGCAACCGAAGAGCAAAACTTTGCAACAAATTGCAGCAGTATTTTCGCACATAATTTAAAAAAAAAAAAAAAACCATGAATGAAAGACAATCGATTTTTTTAATTGGTTTTACTCGCTTTGCATACCAATTTTTGGGTTTTATTTTCCGTTTTAACATAAATTTAAATAATGTTTTTGTTGTTTATATAGTAGCATACATACATTTATGTGGCAACATTATGACATTAGCTATAGATGGGTTGGGGTGTGGTGTGGGGTGTCCCCAGTCCCCAGTCTCCAGTCTCTTGGAGGGCGATGGAATCTGGGAGCTGTGGGTTGTGTGTGTGTGTGTATATGTGTGTGTGTGTGTGTGTGTATGTGTTGCAAATACTTGTTTTCTTTTCGTGTGTTGACAAAATAACCATAAGCTAATTAGCATATATATCACATACTTCCTAATTTAAGAAGTACAACTAAAAACTATTCATCATCTTGTTCTTTCATCTTTATCATCATCATTTTCTCTTCTTTCTCTTCTTTTCTTCTTCGGTTTTGGTATTATAGTTCTCTTAGATCAACAAAAAAAAAAATTATACATACATATATAAGGTTTACTTCTCCTATATACAATTTATAGATTTACGTTTCTTCATGTTTTGTTTTTTTGTTTGTTTTTTTTTTTAGTAATAGTAACTCTTGTTGTTTTCTTCTTTGTTTAAATATTTATCGTTCTTTTAATTTTTGTTTTTTGCTTTCTTGTAATTTCATAAGAATACTTTTTTGATTTTTGTTGCTGCGGAAGTTTCGTTGCGTTTTTCGGTTTTTTGTTTTTGTTTGCAAATTTTGAAAAAAATAAAAAAAAAACACAAAAATGAAAATGAAAATTTAAAATGAGATCAATACCAAATAAACAAAGAAATAGGGTTATATCATCGTTCGATTCGCATTCGAATGGAGGGAGATACCCGGGGGCCATTTGGTATTCCTTTATTCCATACATATGCATATGCATGTATATAAGTGTGTGTGTGTGTATGTCTGATCAAAGTGTTATCCTTATAGTCAATATAGTCCTACAAACAAATGAAAAAAAAATAAAAAAAATGGGCACGAAAGTTAAAGTTTTCTTTCTGTTCGTTTAGATGCTGTGATCCAGAATGGAGACCGGATCGTAGGAACGTTTCTTGGCACGCAAATGCAGAATGTAACCGCCGAGGATCAGGATGATGAAGAACTCACAGACCGAGATGGCCCCCACGGGCATCAGATAGAAGGAGCATTCGTTGTTCTGGCCGAAAACCTCCACTTTGGGCTCCAGCTCGTAGGAGCACAGGCAGCAGGGCTGCTGCGAGGCTGCTGCTGCTGTGGATGATGTGGACGATGTGGTTGGAGCTGCTGCTGTTGTTGTCGTTGTCGATGTGGTGGAAGTGGAGGTGCTGCTGCTGCTGCTGATGGTGGTACTAGCCTGAAGCTCCGCACTAACCGAACTTGTGGTCCGCTGTGTGGTCTCTGGGAGCAGTGGCGGAACAGGTTGTTCCTCTATGTCCTCGTTGAATTCGTCCTCCTTGTAATCGCCATTGGCATCGGAATTTGCACCTCCATCTGTATCTGTATCTGCATCTACATCTACATCTGCATCCGCATGTGCGCCTGCATCGTCCTTTTGCTTCTCATGTGGCACGGGATGGCCCTCGGGCCAGCATACCGGACAACAGGTGTTCTTGAGGAAGACATGCCGCTCGCTGGGGCAGTCGATGTTCCCACAAGAGGATATCGTGCACTTCTGCTCCCCCCGGACGCACTCGCACTCGAGGCACTCGTCCCTCCAGGTGTCGCCGTCCTGGAAGTACTCGTTGAGGTTCTTCGACTCGCAAATGGCATTCGATTCGACCTTCTCGGCATCCGCCTCGTCGCAGCTCTGGCGACAGATGCGTGCCCCCGAGGTGCACTGACAGCGCTGGCACTGCTGCAGCCAGTAGAAGTCCGTGTCCCGCACCTCCGTGCAGTTGGGCTCCTTCCGGCACTGGTACTCGCCGCAGCACTGGCCCGGCGTGTCCATCGCCTCCGGCAGCACCTCCACAACCACCTCCCCCGCAGCCGTGTCACAGTCCGGTATGTAGCACGTCCGGCACACACACTTCTTCGCCAGACAGCACTGGGCGTAGGCCTCGTCTGGTATGCGGCTCGTGTTGTACGACATTTGCGACTCCGCTGCGGTTAAAGCGGTTACGGCATCAGCCAGAGCTCCTGCCTTGGCCCCAGCTCCAGCTCCAGCTCCTGCCTTGGCTCCTGGGGGGACAGTGTCGGTGTCGGGGACAGTGTCGACCGCATTCGATTTAATGAGGTCCACGGCATTTAGTGTCTCCCGCACGGAACTATCTGCCGGGCACTGCATCTCCGACTCCGGCGGACATTTAATTGAGTCGCATAAATCCGGCAGCGGTGGAAGGTCGACGACTGTAACGAAATATGAGAAATGTGGGGGGACTCGTTAGTGGTTTTGCTTGTCAATAAAATATGAAGGGACCTCTTAGTGGTGGCTTAAATGGTTGGGCACCGCCCCGCCCCGCCTCTCCTAAAACAGCCCCAACAATATGATCTAATTGAAATGGGGAAAATCGATTGATTGGGGAAGAGACTTGAGGACTTGTGCATGGAGGAGGGGAGGAATACATAGATAGATGGAATAAGGAATCGCAATGTTATATTCATCTACATCTACATCTACATTTTCTCGGGTTAGCCCAAAGGAAGGTGGTCTGGATGGAAATGTAATCATTGGATATGAACCCTAGAGAAGGATCTATTAAATGTACCCCAATATCTGTACAATAGAGAACCTTTCCCTTCTTATGGATCTCTCTATGGAGTAGTTTGCTCCCCATATCTGCCCATAAGTTCTAGCCTTATCTTTATCCTAATTAAACCTAGCCAACGTTTTTCACAGAATATCCTGGCCAAGAAAGAAAGACCAAATGCATTAGGGTCAAATCCCATCTGATGGACGACTGGTCCGCTGGTTATCTAAGGTAAGTGATTCATTACCGAACAGTGGACCCTCTCCGCAGTAAACCAATTAAAGTTTCCTTCAATCGATTGTTGATTGCTGACTGTTGATTGTTGACTGTGTGTTTGTGTGTGTTTGGCTTTCCATTAATTTTATACGAGCTCTACGCGTCTTGTGTACCTGACACTCCTTTCTCCTGTTCGAGTATTTCTATTGAATTTTGGAACTTTTCTCTACCATAGTATTTCCTTTTTTTGTGTCGTACGGTAGGGGCTTTCCATTGTTCAAGTTAATTTGTCATTTTCACTCGCCCATATAATGGGAAATTTTCCTCCTTTGACTTTTTTTTCACTTTTTTTTGCACTTTTTTTTGTCCACCATTGCCTTTCCTTTTTCCCTTTTTCATCGTACGTTTTCGAAGCGAACAAACAATCGAGAGTTAAGGGGTTCGGAGTTCGGGGCTCGGGGTTCGGTGGGGTCCACCGGTTCGAAAGTCAGGACCAGCCAGGACGAGGACAAAGTAAATATCTGCTCGAAAAAATCTACTTAATTTAAGCACAAGCATCTTCTCTGTCGAATATTAAAAACTTTAGTTTTTATGCCGTCTTTTCCTTTGGTTTTTTGGGATCTTTTTTCATCCGATTTTTTGTGTTTGGACCTGCACTTTGATGTCTCTCGGTTGATGCCACAGAATGTTGTTTGGTGGCGAAATTGGCGGGGATTCGGTGGTTCGGTTGTTCGGTTGTTCGGCTGCTTTGAAGGAGAGCTCCCCATGAAAACTTCTTACACTTTATTTAATTAAAGTTCGCCTTGTCTTCCGTTGACATTCGCTTTTCGGTCTTGCGCTGTCGTGTTCGCTGTTATCAGCGGGACAGTTGGGACAGTCGGGTCGCGGGGTCGCGGGGTCGCGGGGGTCACTCATTCGCTGTCTGTCGTATTGAGTGCGCAATCTGACTTTGAAGTTTTCGGCAACGGCAACAGCAACAGCAACGGGAGGTAAGACCTAAACGAGCCATCAGTGAGGAGGCATGGGGCATGAGGCATGCCCCCAAAATGCCTCAAAAAATAAACAAAAATGCCAACAATTTAAATGCTGCCCAACTTGATTTTCCTGAGGCCGATGATCCATACATCCCATCATATTGTACACACTGGAGTGTACACTCTTTCTCCTGAATATCATTTTCATTGTAGAATATTTGGCAAGTCCTTTGGGGAGGACATATTTACATATGACATAAACATACAAATTTCGTGATATTT
Source organism: Drosophila athabasca (assembly GCA_008121215.1). Lineage (NCBI taxonomy): Eukaryota > Metazoa > Arthropoda > Insecta > Diptera > Drosophilidae > Drosophila > Drosophila athabasca. The sequence continues at coordinate 59,231,532 of CM017796.1, read as the reverse complement.
CCTGGACCACTTTTCGATAGGGGAATACTAATTTTAGGCTGAAAGGAATACGGAAACCTCATGAAAAGTAGATGCATAAAAATGACTTTATCCAGGTTCTTCTAGGGGCAACATTTAGGGGAACAACAGAATGCATAAAAACTGCATCTTCCTGCACAGAATACACACACACACACACTGCAACATGCTGCAACACACTGCACTCCATAATGGCCTGCGGGGCAAACTGGTTCGCAAAAATGTGCATACCCTTCTATGGCTGGCTGGCAATGGCTGGTGAGGGGTTCTATACGGATAGAGTACACAAAACACGAAAAAATGTGAATGAATTAGCCGTCAGACGGAGGACAGGGCAATGCATTCGGAGATTGGGAAGGGGGGTATGGGGGGGTTGACCGGGAGACTGGAGTAGCAGCCACCTAACCTAGATAAAAACCAAACCGCACACTTGGCTGCCTATTCAGATAAAGCCAGAACCAGAAACAGAACCAGAACCGAAACTAGAACTGGAGGCAGCACAGAGACCAGAGATAGAGATGGAGACACAGTAGTGGCAGCAACAGCCACAGCACAAGCAACAGCAGTATCCGTCAGATACGAAAAGTGCTAGAATGGTGGTGGTGTGGCAATAACAGGAAGAAGACAAAAGCGCACACAAACTTGGACTCCGACGAGGACTCGGATGGGGATACATGGGGATACTTGTTCTTCTTCTGCTGGCTGGCTGTGGCTCTGCTTCTCGGATGGTGAGAAACTTATAAACAGCCCCGTGGAAAGTTTTCATAAAGGATGAAAGTACACACACCGCCATACGCATATAGACACTCGAGTGTTTTGCATTTTATGTGTGTTTGTAGGAGCACCAGCAACAGCAGCATGAATGAAAATCATCAAGGGGTTGGCTGTGGGATGTGGGAGGCAGAGAAAAACTCTTTAAAAAGCGAAAAACTTTTTTAATAATCCAACGACAACGAGGTACAACGCATCTTTTTCCCCATCCTCCCGTTGCCGCTACAGATACAGATACATACTCGAAAGAGATACGAATACTCAGATACAGAATGTGTGGCCAGAGCCACAGAAATCACTCTTCCGTATCCGTACAGTAGCACACCGATAGGAACTGTGTCAGGATTTAAATTGTTAGTTTATCCACCCCTCCCCCCTCCCCCTCCATTCGCTCGCTCGCTCGTCGTTCGCCTGCCCGCTCGCTTCGACATTGATTGCAATTCCAGATTGAATCCATCTTAACCCGTAAACGGGGCCACAGCACGGCACAGCACAGCACAGCCCCTCTTCCACCCCTTTCCACATTCACAGGTGAGAGAAATGGGGCAAAGCCACTTGGAAATTGACTGATTTGGCTGCTCAAAATTGTAGTTGAGAGACACAGAGAGAGTGTCGAGAGTAAGCCACAGACCGAAGCTCTTTGATTTCACCTAATTTCCATTGGAGTATCTAACAGATACAACAGAACAGATATCTAACTTAAATGTGATTTGCTGTTTGCATTTGCCTATCTCGAGGGTTTCCTACACTGAAAACAATGGAGACAGCGAATGGAGACGATTCGCTTATGGAAAATGTCAACTTCAATGGAGCTCTAGAGATAAACGTGGCTTTCAGTGTTACAGAAATTGGTCCGACAAAAGTGTGATTCAAACATTTGCCCAGTGCATCCCATGCCCGTCCATCCAACCATATCCTTCGTATCCATGAAACCCTTTTGTTGTGGGCGGTGACTGCTCATTGAATGTGTTACATACATATATCTGGGAGCCAGAGAACCAGAGAGCCAGAGATTATATCTGGCTGAGTGAACGCCCTGGCTAAATGAAATTCAATCAGGCTAATAGCTGGCGTAACCAATGCTCCAATGCGCCAATGCGCCATTGCCTTTGGCTTTGATTCGATTATGTGTCCTCGACTCTCTGTGCCGCACCACACACAGAATGCCAGTTGCATTCATAACGATATGTCGTCGTCGTCGTCGTTGTCGTTTTCCGGTTGGACATTTCACTGGATACAAAGAGTAGCCGTAGCAGCGCTACTCCTGTTCTACGGATTGACCAAGGTCCTTGGCCTGATGGCTGCCTCTGCGCCGCGTGGAGGGCGCGGGCGCGGGAGGGTGCGGCAGTCCCTCTACTGGCGCATCCATGGCTATGTGATGCTCATCTTTGTGGGCTGCTTCTCGCCCATCGCCTTCGCTTCGGTTTTCCATCGGATGGACTTTCTGCGCCAGAACCGCTTGCTCCTGCTGATTGGCTTCAATCGCTATGTCCTGATGCTGGTCTGCTCCTTTGCCACGCTCTGCATCCACACGAAGAAGCAGGAGGAGATCGTCGGGTGTGTGAATCAGTTGCTCAGGTGTCGCCGCCAGTTGAAGCGTCTGATGCACACCCCAGAGCTCAGCCAGTCCATCGACTGTCTGTCCACAAAGGGTAACCTTCTAGTCGTGGGCGTGCTCATCGTGGTATGCCTCCTGTCGCCGGTGCACACCGTTCAGATACTGTCGTGGGACCCCGCGGTTAGGACCAATTTCTTGTACGCCTTCAGCCTGGTCTTCATATACGTCTGCCACCTGATCCTGCGCCTCTCCCTGGGCATCTATATCCTGGCCCTGTTGCTGCTAGACCACCTGGGTCATCATTCAAATCAGCTGCTGGCCAGGATCCTAGCGGATGCCGCCTCGCTCCGGCCCCCCCTTGGCTATGGCATCCTTAGGCGGCGCCAGCACCTCTACCACAGCCAACAGACGTGGCTGGCCCTCGAGCTCTGGCGCCAGCTCCATGTCCACCACCATCTGTTGGCCCTGTTTCGGTCGCTGTGCTCGCTCACCGGCCTCCAGGCCGTCTGCTTCGTGGGCCTGGTGCCCCTGGAGTGCATGGTGCATATGTTCCTCACCTACTTCATGCATTACAGCAAGTTCATTCTGCGAAAGTACCAGCGGTCCTTCCCCTTGAACTATTACGCCATGACCTACGTGGCGGCCCTCTTCACCAATCTCGTGCTGGTCATATCCCTCACCCATCGGATGATTTGTCGCTTCGCCCACACCCGGGCGGTGCTCAGGAGTGGTGTGCTGGCCCTGCCCCCGGGTGGCACAGTCAAACAGCTCAAAGAAACTGTAAGTTATTTTATCTGATTCCAAAGAATTTTCTTAATATCGATTATTTATCGATACCACTTTGCCTCCTTTATTTATACTTATTTTATTTATTCGAATGCACGTAAATCTAACCAAAAATGTCTCTCATATTACTTTCGATTATTTATCGATACATCATTGGCTTCCAAACTAATATATTTCGTTCGATTATTAATCGATGTATCATTCCTACAGCTACACTACTACGGACTGTATCTGAAGAATGCCGAGCACATATTTGCGGTTAGCGCCTGTGGACTGTTTAAGCTCAATAATCTGCTACTATTCTGCATTGTGGAGGGGATGTTGAACTACCTGATGATACTCATACAATTTGATAAGGTCATAAACAAATAGCCAAGACCAGTCAGCAGCAGAAGCAGCAGAGGCAGCAGCAGCAGCAACGTGACAAGTGCGATAAATAAATATATGCGAGTACGAATATAAATTAAAATGTTCTCTCGACACTTAATAACTCTTGGGTAAACATTCAGCAGATTGAGATGCATGGAGTGGGAGTGGGAGTGGGAGTAGGGGTGGGAGTGGGCGTGGCTGTGGGAGTCAGATGTGTCTCTGTGTCTTCTACTTACGTGTCGTTGCACTGGATACAAATATTAGTCCATATATTATAAGCATATGGTGCAAGCACCTTCCAGGCTTGTGCAGCAGGCTAGCCATTCTGTGCGACTCGTGTGTTGCTTTCTCTCTCTCTCTGTCTCTCTGTCTCTCTGTGTGTGTTGTTGTGAGTGTGGCAATGACAGCAGCAGCTGATGACAATCGATATGACCTTGCCCCGTCCCCGTGCGACCAGTGCGGTGAGGTGCGGTCCGGTCCACTGAATTTTTGCTCAAAAATTCTGCTGTAATTCGTATGCGAATTCCTCCTCCTTCGTCGAGATATCAAATCATATAAATGTCTTGTTAAAATTTGCAAAAATCAAAATCAATTGGCATCTCAACTGCGACGAAATCAACTGTGAAAAAAAGAAAAAAAAAACAGGAAAGAAATGGGAGACGATGAGAATTTATTACGAGTATTCGGGAGACACACACACGCACGCACGCATACACATAAATATGATGAAGAATATACATATGTGTGTATGTATCTACTGCATTCAGAGCAGATACGGATACAGATACGGATACGGATACAGATACAGGCCAAAAAGCAAGCAGGAGTAAGCACCAGCACTGAAATGGGGAAGCGTTAATAAGAGTAAACGAAAGGTGGCTGCCCCGAAAAACGGTTCGTTTCGTTTCGTTTAGATTCGATTTGATTGAGCAAAAGTTCTCTCTGGCTCTGGCTCTGGTTTTTTTGGTTTTTGGTTTTGTTTGGGGGTTTCTGCTCTGTTGTATCACTGCTAAAAATAGAAACCTTTTTTCGACTCTGCGAGTAGTTTTAATGACCAACCAACTGCCTGCCAGTACGTCCATCCGTCCGTCCGTACGTCCGAGGGGTAGTACGGCGCGACGAGGGTCTCGGGGTCACCCATTTCCCCGGCAACGCACACAAAAGACAGAGAGACAGAGACAGAAAGATAGAGAGAGAGAGAGAGCCGCAACTGAAAAATGTTTGTGCACCAAATACCCAGAGAGTGAAAGAGAAAGAGAGAGACAGAGATCCAACAACAACAAAAAGAACGAACGACTGATAAAGCCAGAATAACACACAGAAGCATGAGGCATGAGGCAGGAGGCATGAGGCAGGAGGCAGGAGGCTGGAGGCATCAGGCCGGAGTGGAGAGGGGTTTGTTCGGGTGGGGACTTGCATGGGGGTTCCACAGGTAAAAGCCATCTCCCGAATCGAACAAATTTTGCGTGTGTGCTACAGAGTATTGGCATTGAATGCCTCGGACGATGATTTGCTTTTCACATTCATTCAATCAAATTCTAAACGTATCCCCGTCTGCTCTCATTTCGAGGGTGGGAGGATTTATGAACCAGACCAGAGACTGATGATAGAATCCCTCGGACAGGGTATTCGTCTCTTCCCCTCTCCCTCCCTCTCTCTGTAAATTGAGTTTGGTATCGTTTTTGGCATCTGGTTGTGGCTGTGGCCCTGGCTCTGGTTCTGGCTCTGGGGCTTAAATTGCAGTATCTTTCTTTTTTGTGCTTTTCAGCCTGTTCGGTCGTATCTTATCTGAGATTTCGTAGATGAGTTCCTGGAATTCCGCTTTAATTACTGGGGCTTCTTTTGTCTGTTGTCACACGACCAATAAACCAACCGGAGAGTCTTGCATTCTGCATATCTCCGCTGCTGCCATGAGACACTCGGTAAACTGAGGCCGATGATGGGGCTGATGGAAATTTCTGGGAATTGGACTACCTAGCGGGCCGGGCTAGGTACCTGCCAGGCTGGTCGTTCGTCACAGCACTGGTTCAGTAACACATTAAGTACACACTTGAAAAGCTCGAAAGAAAGAGTTGATCATCAGCTGTACATATTTATATGGCGAAATAGTAGAGCAATAAAAGGTTCAAGTTTACTGACCCCAAAAGTGGTGGGGAAAACGATAGTACATAAGATGTCCTCAAACGTTCCTGTTCCCTGGCTGGATCTGTGATCTGTGACTACAAATTGTATCTACCGCATCTATCGTATCTAAACTAACAGATCTTATCTCAGATCTTAAGATTTGTGCTTCCTCTGTTACGCTCTCCTTCTGTCTCATACATTTTCTTGTTGGAAATAACTTTCTGGTGATGCATCATTCGTTCAACTATCTTATCTTCTTTGAACTTTAGCTGGATGCATCTAATAGATATCTAATCTTTCTAGCTGCATGTACATACATATGTATGTACATAAATCTAAAGCAAACATCTAGTAATCTGTGCTTCCTATTTTAACACCTTCTCTCCTCTCTTCTCGGAACCATTCCACACTTCCAACCGTTAGTGTACACAAGTGTAGATGCATCTTAAGATCTTATCAGATTGGTTTTCTCTCATCTTCCTGCTTTGACATCTTCCCCCCTCTTTGGGCCATTGTTTTCACTCTTTCACTCGCTTCGTACTTTCATGCATTTGTGGAATGAACTTTCGTTGAGTTGAGTGCATCTTCTGCACGTAACTACGGACTATGGGGTGGGTTAGATTTCTATCTATCTATGTATCTATCTATCTATAACTATCTAAAGTACATATTTGATCAAAAGTTTCTATTTGTTCCCGCTGCATGAGTTCGTGTACACTGAAGGGGGGGAAATACATACACATGTACATATGTATGTATGTACCTTTGGGGCATTCTTTTACCCCTTATGTATCTTTGTATCTGTAGAATATATCAGTATATCTTTGTTCATGTGTGCTCTCTCTATGTATGTGTGTGTGTGTGTGTGTGGTAATCGCATATTTGTGTAGATGACTAATCTGTTGATAGCAGCGGTAGTAGCAGCAGCAGAAACCAGCAAGAAAGCCAGCGCTGAGGCAGCGCTTTTCTTGTCTACATCGCACGATCGAAGCAGCGACCTGTGTGGTGGCGGGGCAGTGTTGTTGCTGTTGCTACGGGGTGATGGGTGGTGGGTGGTGGGGCAATGGCTTGGCAGCGATAACTGCTACTCTCTCTCTCTCTCTCTCTCTCTCTGTGGTAAAGAGGGGGAGCCAGAGCGGTAGCGGGAGCGGTGCGTCAACTGAACTATGAAATGCTGACGTATGCCAAATGTTAACTGTAAGTTTATTCTGCTGACGCCTCTACCATTGCTGCCATTGCTGCAGCGTTTTCCCCTCTTCTGCTTCTGCTTCCACTCCACTGCTTTCTGATTTCTGCTGCAGGATTTCTCGTTGTTTCTCTGCTGCCTCTGATGATGCTTGTGCTTCCGTTTATTTTTTTTACTTAAGCTTGAGCTTTTGCTCAAAGAATGCCACTCGAAGAACGCAAATATGCCTATTATGTATTTTGGTTCTTATGTTTACATATACTGAAGCCTGCTCCGCATTTGCTGCTTTGCGTATTCTGCTTCCGCTGCAGCTTTTGCGAGTACCGTTGCTTCTACTGCTTTGATCTTTGATTCCGTAATGCTGCCCACTGCTTTGAAAACTGCTTCTTCTACTGCTCCCACTGTCGTGTTTCTACTGCTTGTTCTACTGCTTACTTTTCAGTTTATTCCCCTCTCCTCTTTCCTTTCCCTTCTCAAGAATGTATTACTGCTGCTGCTGTTGTTGTTTTTGTTGCTGCTGCTGTTCATCATATTTTACCTCGAAAGCAAGTTAAGCTTTATGATTGCCATAAATTTCACTTGAATGCGAAATCTGATGCATCTATGCTATGCTCTGCTTTGGCATCGACGTCGGTCGGCGTCAGAGTCAGAGCGTCAGCGTCAGAGCTAGCCGCTAGCATCGGCTTTTTGCCGTTTTCTTTTCGTGTTGTTGCTATTTATCTTGGCGTCGCGTCGCAACAACACATGCAAAAAATACAGCAAAAAAGTACAAAAAAAAATAAACCTTCCAGTCAAAAGTTGCTCCATGTGTGTCTGTGTGTGCATAAATACTTATACAAGCACAAGCACACACACACACACACACACTGACTGGAACACACAGATACAGTCTCATGTGGGGCTGGCTGCCTGGCTCTGCTCTGCTGCTATTTACTCGTGTTCGCGTACAATAATTTCACGTTCAACAACTTTTGGCTTTTTTGATGAGCCAGCAGAAGCTGAACTGAAGCTGAAGCTGAAGCCGATGCCAAAGCCAAAGCCAAAGCCAGCCCCAGCCCGCACTTGAAAGGTACTGACTGCGGGAGAGGAGAGAAAGAGAGAGAGCGAGAGTGGGGGGACAGCGGGGTGAGAAGAGTTAACAGCTACTGGAGTGGCAGAAGAAGGGGAGAGCTGAATGGGGTACTGAATGGCCGAAAGAGAATGGAAGGGAGGGGGGGCATGGTTGAAGGGTAGGGATGGCAGAGGATGGCAGAGCTAAAGGGTACCGGGAATGGTCGAGAGGGGGAAGAAAACGGAGATTTGAATTGTTGTTCAATGCGGGCGAAGAGTAAGAGAGGAAGGCGGCTCAAAGAGGTGGTCGAAAGAGATGAAGACGATGATTACAAAGGGTACATATGTATATCGGAGGGGGACGGGGAGGGGGACGGGTGCGGTGAGGGTGAAGCCAAAAGAGAGGCTTTGGCCGAAGCTTTACTCTTTATGTTGGTCTCTTTCTCTTTCTTTGCTGTCGCCTCCCATCTCTTTTCCACACATTGCAATTCGGAGTCGTATTTCGGACCAAAAGCATAGTCTGGTGACTATCGGAGTCGTCGTCTCGTCTCGTCTTTTGGTTTCTTTGCCTCGGCTCTGACCTCTGATTGCCCGTCCGTGGATGCCGCCTCTCGCTTTTCATATGTACGAGATATACCCTACCCTACCCTATAGTCTGCAAAGTTTACTAGAGCAGTTGAGCGGGATGAAAGGCGGTTGCGGCATGACCAATCACCTGCTAAACTTTCATCTACAGTTAAATTTTTTTTTTTTTGGCTTTGAACATGGCCCAAATGGTTTAGCAACTTTTTCTTTGAGTACTCGCGAGGTTATAAGGTTATGTGCGGTGTTTTACATTTTGATGGGAAAAGATCTCCAACGAAGAGCGGTTCTTGTGGGATAAAAGTTTGCAACAACAATCGAAAGAGTTCTCACAATGAAAGTAGAGAGAGAGAGAGAGAGAGAGAGATATCTGAAGAGATCCTTTCAAATGATAAATGTGAAGTTATGAATGAGCAAATAAGGGGACGCATACGCTCTTACAAATTGATCTGCTATATCTTCAGTTCGTGCCAAAATTCGGTTAACGGATGATTTATAATGCTAAAAAAATATGAAATGTATTCATATTTCATGTCAATGGATTGGGTATTTCTGTGTTTCATCGTTCACAGAATCCTTTCACACCCGAATGAGACCCGACCCCTACGCGTATGAGTATCGTATCCCTTATCCATTAGCACGTCTCCCCAGAGTATATTAACTTCGACACCATATTTCCCCCCGACACCGTAAACTCATACATATTTCCGCTTTCTCGTATTTTATTTACTTGCTCTGGTTTCATATTTTTCGGCATTTCGGCATTTCGGGTATTTCTTTAAAGCTTGCCCTTGCCCGCCCCTTCCCTTCCCTTCCCAAGTTCTGCGGTTAAGCCACCAAGTAATAAGTCTTCCACGGTGCGTGCGTGTGCGACGAGAGGGAACGGGGAACAAGTGGTGGAATCTGTGTGGGGCACACGCAACCGACAGCTACAGCGACAGCGACACTGAAGCCTCGAAGCACCGAGGCACCGACAGAAATGGCTAATGAAATCAAATTGTTCGATCATTGCGATAAATTCACTTCCACCTTTGCGCCTAATTTCTGTCCATTTGCGCGCTTGACGCTTTTAACCTTGATTTGTGGCAGTGTAAACAAAATACATGCCAAAAAGCGAGACGAGACGAGAGAGAGGAGAGACGGAGACGAGACGAAGCTAAGGGAGAGCCGATCGGATCGAGTGGGACAGATACAAAGATACATAAAGCATACAAGGTAGTGGGTACAAAAAGCTTTCAGACTGTCCGTCCGTACGAGTGTCTGTCTGTCTGTCTGTCCGACTGTCTGTCTGTCTGTTTTGACTATTTGTCTCTCTATTTATCTTGTGTGTGTTTTTTGCTGTTTGCCTTTTTATTAAGTTACCTATTTATAATTTGTTTATTATTTAGCAAATGCCTGTGAATAATGTTTAAATATAAAGCACAAGCACAGCATCTGGAAACCTTGTTGAATGAAAATTGAATTGAAAATTAGCAAAAAAAAAAATACTGGCATCGGGCGGCGCACACAAAAAAATCCATAAATATTTTATAAATGACGTTATTCCGTACAGTTTTTCCTCTTGTTATACTATTATTAGCTATGCTATCTTATCTATGTACGCGGGACGGGACGGGACGGACTCGAGGCTCGACAGAGTCGACAGTGGAGAGTCGTGTGTATGTCCCACTGTGCTCTGCTCTGCTCTGCCAGTGCTCTGCTCTGCTCTGCTCTGCCTGTGTGTAGGTTTTGTTTGTATAGCCATATTGGGTGCCTGCCTGGGTATGGGCCAACAAACAACGCTAGCTAGCAACGCTACCGCTACCGACATTACCCTTCTACTTTTTATGCTGCGGCGGCTTATATAATCGGGCGAACAACAAAGAGAGCGAATGATGGAGACGACGGGTGGAGACGGTAGCAAAAAGCGAAACGAAGCCCTGCAACACTTGAGAAATGATTTCGGTTCGGTTTTCATACCCATATAATATATAGATTATGTACAATCTCTCTGTGGAATGCCACTAGTGCCACTCTGGAGCTCTGTCCTCTGTGCTCCCTCGTACACACCTGCCACGTAAATTCTTTTTCGAGCATAAAACTGTTCTGTTTTTGTTGTTCACATGCTTTTTGCTGTTTGTTGTTTGTTAGTTTTGTTTTTTATTTTTCACTTGATTTTTACTTTTGTTTTGTTTTTGCTTCACTTCACTGTATTTATGTTTTTTGTATTTGCTTCGCATGTGGCGCCTTGCGAGACTGTTTAACTGTGGCTTCTATTATATGTAGCATACGAGTAGTTTCGGTGTTTGCATCACTAAACGGAACTTAATTGATTGGCGGCAATTGTTACGGTGCGGTGCTGGCAAAGCTCCTCACGCGTTGAAAGCCCAAAAAGACTGAGCCCCCAAGCTCGCGCCACACACATTTAAAGCTTGCGATCGGGCGAAAGAGAGCCAGCGCAAACAAGCAAGCGAATGAGCTCTCTTCGAGCGATGACGCGATGATGCGTTACTAAGCAGAAAGACAGAGAGAGAGAGAGAGAGTGAGCGATGGCATGCTAGAGAGAAAGCGTACGGGGGAGAGAGCCATAGCTTTGTGCAGCGAAGATCGGCTCGGTTGGGGCAGCGGGGCTCTCGACCCGCTCTCTTTTGGCCCGCATTTAAAGTGCAGCGCTTTAGTTTGGCTATGTGTATACCCTTGAATATGATGATATGACTTCAACTAGGAGCTTGGAACACATACCGCCAAATTGTGCCAGTCACTGTAGCACATAAATACATACATATGTACACTCCCTTAAGAACGATCGATTTGTTAGGGTATCAAAAGCTTCGGCATACGATAGCAAGCCTTCGTTGCTTGCTTTAGCTGCACTCTCTTCAGTCACCGGTTTTTGCCGGTTAGTTAGCCGGCATCCATCTGTTGCTTTTGGGCTCTCTCCCGCTCCGCTCTCTCAGCAAAAAAGAGCTTAAAAGCTTAGATCGATATCAGCGACCGCTAACGCGACGGCGGCAAACAAATTCATTTCCAACAGGTCGTAAATTTGCACAAACACAAAAAGTAGAAGCAAAGAGAGACAGGAAAGGCAGCTGGAATTTCGGATGAGTGCCTGGCTGCCTGCATCATGCTCGCACGCTCGCACGCACGCACGCACGCGTCACGTGCATCATCGGTGCTGCACCAACGATCGATCATTGCCGCACACTTGCACACGCATATTAATTGCGGGGAAACGAGAAACAGAGACAGAAACAGAAACAGAAACAGAAGGGAAGATGGCAACTGTAAAAGATCGTTGCCTCCATTCCGCATTTCCAGGCCAAGGCGTGTGCGAAATGCAAATCTCAACAATCCCATGACAACACCCTCCCCCACGCCCACGCCCACATCACCAACACCATCACCATACACCATCAGCACGGATTAATGTAAAATGCAAATGCAGCAAACAATCAAAAAAAAATTACAAAATTAAAAAATGTATTTACATTTGTATGCGCAGAGATATATGGATTTATTCCGTTTGCTGATCGGGCCACAAGTGCGCTCTCAGGTGACTAATTGCCACCGATGCCAGTGGCAGTGGCATCGGAGTGGCCAAAGAATGAGTAATATCTGTCTCTGTCTCTGTCTCGAATTCGGTGTTGGAGTCGGTGTCGGATTCGTAGGTTTATTTATTCTTTTCTGTTGCAACAATGTCAAGGGAAAATCGAGGAGTTCTGTCTGGAATTATTGGATTCGATTTACATACATAAATATTAACAGATCTCTTGATCAACATTAAGAGTCATTGAGCGATTTACGCGGTTTACGGTTTACGATTCCCCCGGAATGTCATTGTTTTTCGAACGATTTTGATAAACAGAAATGTGAGCGAGTGATCCTCTGTTTACTATCTATATACAGACATTTATGGGGATTATTTTTAAGTACTTTAACGCTTGATTTTTCCGTTCCGTGTTCCTGAAAAGATAGCACAAGTGTTTGTGATGCTTCTCACATAGCAAACTCTAGGATTCTTGGTTCTCCTCTGGGGTTGGCTTTAAACTATTTTGTCTTCAATCAATCAAATAATTTTGACTTTACTATCATAAGAAAATGAATTGATTGAAGTTGTTTCTCTCGTCGTTATATGCAATTCTGAATGAAATCCCTATTTCTATCCTACTTTAACCTCTATTCAAATTGTTGAAATTGCTCTCTTACCCTCAAGAAAATCCCCCATTTCGAACGAAATGTCCATTATTTTGGTGAAGAGAAAAAAAAAAAAAATGTAATGCAATACTTGTCCCCTATCTTGACGCCCTTTCAGTACGAGTATTGTCTTACAATGAGAGTATATTTTACTTAACTTTATTTCTTCTTCCCCTGTGTCTTCCCTGATGTCTTCCCTGCTGTTGCTGCTGCTGCTGCTGCTGCTGCTGCTGCTTGTCCTTCTTTCTGCTGGACAGTTTTCATGGTCAGTTAGCCGGGAAGTTGCTGTCCCATAAACAGAACAGCCAACAGATAACAGCAAAGAGGCAGGCAAAATCCGTATAATGAAATAAAAATATATAGCTAAATAAACTGGACAGCCAGACGGATAGGATAGGACAGGAAAGCGCAAACGGACAGACGGACGGACAGACAGACGAACGGACAAAACAAAAACAACATTGATTTCACTTTAACGAGCTTGTAATGTCTTTGAGCCGGCTTTGACTCAAAGGCGAAAAGTATATAAAGCGCGTTATGTATACGACATGTGGGTCACAGCCACACCGAGCATCTCGTATCTGTGTGTGGCTCACTCTCTCTGTCTCTGTCTGTCTCTGTCTGTCTCTGTGTGTGTTTGTGTGAATGAAAACTTTGCTATGCTGTGCTGGCGCTGTCACATCCTAATAGGATAATAACGAGCACAGGCACAGGCACTGGCACTGGCACTGGCGAAAGTTGTTGCGCCTTTTGCTAGCAAAAGTCGCCCCAAAAATAAAATATGTAGCAACACAATAAACGATGATAAGGGGCCAAAGAACGTGTCGGCTTCAGTCTCAGTCTCAGTCGCTGTCTCAGTTTCAGTCTCAGTCTTGGAGTCAGTTTTGGTTTTGGCAACGTCATTATGGCCAAGGCTCCAAAACTTAGCTCCATGTTAGCCCTCAGATTCGAGTTGCCTTGGCCAAAAGAAGAGCCTAGGATGGTGGGATGGCTAAGTCGGAAGCCGCAGGAAGAACTGATAAGAAAACGACTTGCGGCAAATGTTCGGCATATAATGCGATGCAGCAGCAGCACCAAAAGCACCAGCAGCACATCCTCCTCCTTCTCCTCCTTCTCCTTACATCGAGAGAATCTCATCCAGCCGGGCCATGACTTTTAGTGTCCTGAAGGCGTTTAAGTAGGGGCGTGGCTGCTGTTGCTGTTTCGGAATCTGCCAAATGATAATTTATGGGCGGAACTCTATGAAACTTTGAGGCGTCATGAAATCCGTTAGCAAAAGTCACAGTTTTTTCCTTCCTGCTTCTGTCTCTGTCTCTCTGTTTATGGGAGGGACAATGGCGGTGCCACCAGAGGGGGGATAAATGCTACAGATTGAAGGGGGGGAAGAGGGCCGACCCCGGATGTATTCTGACAACGTTAAGGTGAAGCGGAATTAAAAGAGGGAAATCAACAGTTCCACTCGACTTAATGCTGGAAACTGAGTGATAGCCGGCGGAGGGGGAGAGGTAGCGGTAGTTTGAGGTTGAGGTGGAGGAAAATTGAAAGGATGGTGGGAGGATAAAGGAAGTTTATGGCTGGGTTGAGACTTGAGTGAGTTATAAAGCCAAAAGGGGAAAAGTTGAAGAGGTGCTTTGTGGCGTAAAACAAAGCGAAAGCCGGCGAAGAAAAATCCAAGAAAAGTGGAACAAGAATCCAGAAAGAAAAAAGCATAAAAAAGAAAACATAAGAGCAGGAAAAAGTAGCTCTCTCTCTCTTTCGCTCATACTCTCTTTGGTAAGGACAAAGTTTTTTGATTGCAATCTATATAAGGTATATGTACATATGTATGTATGTATGTATGTATATATAGTATATAAGTTCGTCCAAGGGGATTATTATGTACAGTTTGTCGAGTAAATATGTACAGAGAGGGGAGCATAAGGAGTGTAGTTTTAATTCTAGTTACGAAATAGTGGCAGCTACGAACCGTAATTGGCATAAAATGATATTGAAAAGGGCCTGAAGGACCTGTACTCACTGTCACTCGGGGGGGTAGATGTCACTTCAAAAAAGAGTCCTCACTGTAGCTAATAGATTTCCTCATCAAAATAGAAACTGTAACCCAAGAAAGAGCTTATTATGGAATCCATTAAGAGTTAATTTCCTTGCTTCCTCCCTTCCTCCACCCATCACGAGCGAAACTGCCGCCCAAGGTCACACACATTTCCAGAGCCCCCCTTTCCGCTCCTCTTCTTGGCATCCAAGCAAGACACTCTCCATGATGGAGATGACACTCGACAGCAGTGGTGCCACGAAAGTAGGCAAGCGAAAGCGAGAGAGCGAGGAGAGCGAGGAGAGCGAGGAGAGCGAGGAGAGAGAGGAAAGAGAGGAGAGAGAGAAAGCGCGTCGAGCAAATTTCAACATCATTTTGTGTGTGCATTTGAGCGATTACCCAAGTGATTACGGGTAGATGCACAAGGTAAGCACCTGACACCACCTGCTCGACAAACAATTCATAATTTTCCAGAGAACTGTTGGCCCACAGACAGGACAGATCTTTTGTACCTTTTTTGCACATTACGCTTTCCACTCTTTCCACTCTTGCCACTTGCCACACCACAGCACACAGCACACTCCCCTGGTCCCCTCTCTGTCCCTGGTCCAGCGTGGCTTCATTCAGGGGTCATTATTTAGGGCCAACGAGTTATTTTTACACCCCGAAAGCAAGAAAAGAGGATACTCTGATTTTGTTTGAAGAAAACCCACTCTGGATGGAAGGAAAATTGTGTTTTCATTAAGTAAATGAAATCACAAAACAATTGTGGAATTGTTTGCGAGATTAACATCTGTTGAGCAGAGTGAAATGTGAGCAAAAGTTGTCTACTTTCCTTGCAACTGGGTATCATAGGGTATCAATGGGTGCTTCGCGCACCCAAAAAACACGAAGCATTTCGCTAGCTTCTTGCGGTTTAGCAAATGCTTTCGCTTCCTCCCTCCCCTCCCCTCTCCTGCTCTTTTATCTTCACCAATCTCCGCCGCTGTCTCTCTCCATTTGGCTTTTGCCTCTTCATCGGAGCTTGCAAAACGTCGCTCATTTATTTTGATTACCCTTTTCGCAGAAAAGCGCCACAAAACCAATGCCAACAACAGATTTTCTGCTCTCTTTTGTGGTCTTCTATTTCTTTCTTACTTTCTGTTTCTTCCTTTTCTTCTGTTCCACTGTTTTACTGTTTTTATAGCAACATTTTTCAGTTGGTTCTCTCTCGCGCGGGGCTGCGCTCCATCGTTCATACTCGGTACCGTTCATATCCCCCTGACTGCCTGCCTGCCTGCCTGCCTGCCATGGCTCTCTCCTTGAGAGCTTATCTAAGACCCGTTACAGCAGAGCAAAGCCAAAGCAAAACTAACAGGAAGAGAGAGAGAGGGACAGGGCAGGGGTAGTATCTCTAGTATTTATTCTCGTTTTTCCCTTTCTGGTTGAGAGACGGGACTCTGAATCATGGGAGAACATCAAGCGTTGATGAGCTTAATTCCCAGGCGACACTTTTGTCCGAACAAATTTAGTGGAGCAAATTTTACACACTCACCCGCACCCCCGCACACCCCTCCGCCTCACTCCTCCCACACAGTCACAGTCACAGTCGCAGTCCTAGTCCCAGTCCTAGCCTCTCCATCGCACCATGGCACAATGGCTAAAATGCAATAATAAAGTTAGCAGAAAGATCTACATCTTTCTCTGGTTCTCTTTTCTGTTGGAAGCATCTTTCCTGCGCTTGTCTAACCGTTTCCGGAGCAGCTTCCGTTTCGCCTTGACTTTCATTTTGACGACAACGACAGGAGACAGGAAACAAGGAGACAGAGCGACAAGGATGGCAGGAGATGGGACCATCGACCCCCCGAAGGCCCGTTACCACCAAATTCCATTATGGGAATCCTTGCTCATTGTTTTCTCAGTCCCACTTCCCACTCCCACTTCCAAGGCGGTTGGTTGCGGTGGGGCAAAGGTCGCCCGTCCTCCTTCCTCCTTCCGCTGTAAAGCCCTTTGCCATTCTCCTGGGCACCTCCTGGTCTGGTCCTGGTCCCTGGTCCTGGTCCCTGGTTCTGGTTTCCTCCTTCGTTACGTTGTACACAAAATTAATATTACAATTTTTGCTTTCAACCCGCCTGTCATATAAGAGCGAAATAATTTCAGAAAGCATATTTCAAAATGAAATTTTCTTGCGGCCAGCCCCTGGTATGCGGTGGGAATGGGAGTGGGAGTTGGTGGCGGTGGCGTTGGCGGTGCTGGGGTTGAAGGGGCATATTTAGGCTAAAACAAATGTTTGTGCGGTCTGCTCCTGGTCTCGCTGGTCTCTCTCTCCCCTCTCTCCCTCTCTCACTCTATCACTCCTTCTGGTTGCCAGGCAAGTGGCCTGTTTTATAATGAAATAAATTTCATTTGCCCATTGACTCGATGAGACGATGTCGACAAACCAGAAGAAGGTGGAGCTATGGATGGAGCAGGCGAAGGAGCAGCAACAGTAGCACAAGTAGGAGCAGGAGCAGAAGCAGGAGCAGGGACAAGGAGCAGGGACAAGGAGCTGAAAGTCTGGCCGACATGTGTGGCCAGGCATGAAGAGGCGGCCCCGGAATTTGCATGCTCGAAACTGGAGCAGCAGCAGCAGCAGCAGCAGTGGCAGTGGCAACCGTAGAGCTGCTGTAGACCCGGACCCGAACCCGGACCCGGCTTCATGTTGCTGGCAAAATCAACGGAACGGCCCCGACATTAAGTGTTCCGGCGTGGTCGGTCGGCCTCACCCCGGGTCCCCCGGGCTCCCGGTTCCGTATGTATGTGTGAGTGTCTGTTTTCATATATGGTACGTATGTATTACGTATACGTATTACGTATAAGGTATTAAGACTTGTGCGAAATGAAATATGACATGGTTGACAAAGGAGCGGATGGGAGATGGCATCTATATTACATATTACACTCGCAGACACACACACAGAGAGAGAGAGAGAGAGGGAGAGAGCATACAGCATGTAGCATGCAGCAGCAGCGGCAGCGGCTGCCAGGAGCATCAGCAGCAGATTTTGTGCCAGGCAGGGCAACCCTTTGGCAAATATTGAATGGCACCTAGCCATAGCAGTGGCCTCCAGGGGTAGATTAGGCCCCCCCGGAAAGTTGAATGCGAATAAAAACACTTGATGACCGGACGGAATACACCCCCCCCTCGCCGCTCCCCCCTCCAGGGCATTGTTTTCCATCTTCTTTCGGCCATGGGTTGGCAGGGCCTTTGTCTGGGCATGAATATCTGGCCTGAAATATGGCCATGATTTCAGTTGCGTTTCTTCTTAAGCGGGTTTCAGGTTTACTTTTTATTAATTTATACAAACAAACAAGTTCTGTGCTTTCTTTGGTCGCTTTTCCCCCGATTTGCACTCGAAAATAATCCGTTCTGCTCCGTGTGTACGAATTATAGATATTAAAATAGATAAACCTGACTCTTGGTGGCGTATGTGACTCCAAAAAGTCGAAAATATATTTATCTAAATTCTATTTCATAATATTTAATATTTTAAGAAATATAAAATAATATTAAAAGAATAAATTTCAACCTTTCAATTAACATTAAAACGGAATGTTTTCGAGTCGAAACGTAACAAAATAAACCAAAAAAATATATGAAAATATGGGTACTATCCTATGTATAATCTTCTAATAAAATTACCAAATATTTCTAAAAAATCAAGAGAAATATAATTTATTTTTAATAAGATCTTTGAATAATATTCTTTTCATTTTACATTCGTTCAGTTTCGGTGCAATTTTTGTTGTCAAATATAATTCATAAAAAGAGCAAATAAAGGATTCTTTGTAAATTCTTGGATCCAAAGAAGAGCTCCATCTGAGCAGATGGAGTGAGGTGAGGTAAGGGAATACTTGGTGATACTTGCATCAAATGTTGATGTGTCGATGGCTTAGAGAGTCAATGGAAACCACAACCTATTCGAAGCGAATGCTAAAGTAGACATGACGACCTTTCAAAGGCTTTCCCTTAAGAATCACTTCTGCTCCACTACTCCACTCTTGAAGTTTTCGCACTATCCATCATGTTAGATACGGATCATCACAGGATATTTCCAAGTTGAGTGCAGTCATCAGGCATGCATAAATGCACACACACACACACATACACACACACACACATACAATACATGCATCATCATATGGTATAATACATAAGTCAAATTCTATGTGGGCTGCTATCATCTCTGGCTATCTGGTGCTCCTGTGTGCTGTCTGCTGTCTCCTGACTCCGTGCACCGTGCTCCGTGCTCCTGACGGTGTGTCCTGGTTTGTGCATTAAATGCCACTCAGGCACTCGGCTTTAATTTCACTCATTTTCCAGGACGTGGACAGGGACACATGCTGAGGATGCGGATTCGGATGAGGATGGTGTATGGGGTGTGGGACGTGGGGCATGGGGCATGGGGTGTGGGTCGTGGGGCATGGGGCGTGCGGGGCATGGGTAATGGGGTAATAGGAATGGTTGGAATGCAGCGCGAGTCGAGCGAGTGGAGCGAGTGGAGCGTGTGGAGCGTTGCATACTTTACAGCTATGTGCGCGTCGCTGGCCGTGTGGCATGCCACACAGTTCGTGTGGCGTGGCATGGCATGGCAAATGCAACGAACCGTTGGAGATGATGACGATGATGCCACAGTGTTGCGTCATGTAAAAGATAAACAAGTCGACATTTTGACAACCTAAAGAAAAAAAAACAGCAACAACAACAAAAACAAACAAAAAAATAGAGAGAGAGTGAGGGAGAGAGAGCGAGAGCGTAGTGAGACCAAAAGATGGCAGCCAGACAATGGATGACGGGCGCTGCTGCGCTCTCTCCATGGCGAGGGCGAGCGGGGAGCGGGGAGCGCGAAGGATGCCCCATCAAATAATCGAAATCAACTTTCAACTTCCAACTTTGGGTCCTGCAATTTATATGCAAATTTCATTAAGAAAAGCTGAAGCTGACGCTGAAGCTGGCAGAAGTCTGCCAAGGGGGGAGGGGGGTACTCGCTTTAGCGGTGACTAGTGCTGTGCCAAGGAATCCGCCGCGAGCTTAGACGCCGTCATCAACTTCCCCCCCTCCCATCCGCCTCGCAGAAAGTAATTGAAACAAGAAATATGCATTTGACCAGAACTCCGGCAGGACTCCCCAAACCTCCTCCCCTCTCTTAGACTCTCTTTCTCGCTCTCTCTGTCTCTCAACTAATGTAATTTAAAATGGACGAGTGGCAAATTACTTACTTGGACATTGCGGACATTCCACACCAACCTAAACCACACCAACACCCCCTACCCCAACCCCCAACCCCCAACCCCAAAACTTCCAAAACCCTCGAAAGCTTTGAGAACAAAAAAAAAGAGAAGAAAACACCACGCAAATTACCCCGAAGTAAATCCCCTAAAAAAAAATGGCTCTAAATAAATTGCAAGGGCGTTGCGTAAATTTGGTTTTTCTTTTCTTTTTCCTTGGGATTGGGATTGGGATCGGGATTGGCTGGGATTAATTTGTAATTCAAATTTATTTCAAATTTCCAGCGAATGGTTAATTGGGTGGTCAGCAGCACAAGCAGGACAGCAGTAGCGATGATCAGGGAGGATTAGGCAGCAGGTCTGCATTGGGATTTCATATGAACATTGGGTACAGTCTCGCAGCGAAAAGATGATTGGCTTGAGAGATCAGAGGAACGGGCAGCAGAGATTGTCTCGAAAACTAAAGGCAATGCATTAAATGCAAGACTGAATATCCACCAAAAAAGAACTGGGGAGTGTGAGGAATATCTCTAAAAAGTTGTCTTAATGTAATGTTTACCTAAAATTATCATTCCGATGCTTCTTTCCATCCTTATCGCAATTAAGAGCTGTCCGCAGCTGCAGCTGTAAATGTCTGCCAAACTCTAGAGCTGTAGAAAACTGAAACTACAACATTTTAGACTCGTACCGAAACATTTTTGTGTTGATGTTTCTCTTGAAATTTTCCCCTAATTTATTTGCCTCAACTCTTGTGGGAATTCCAACATAATTTGATTCAAAAATCATTTGTACGGCAATCGTTGCAGAGCCAGAAAGTTGCACAACTTTGCCAGAAAGTGTTGCCTGAAAAGTCCTCAATATAAACGGGAATGGCAAACCATATTTCATCACCCAGCCCCCCGCCACATTACAGTCTCGCTTTGTCTCTGTCTCTCTCTGTCTCTAGTTGTCTATCAGCCCTCTCTTTCATTCAGTTTTGATGGTCTCATTTTGCAGCCCCAGCCGTTGCCGCTGCCGTTGCCGCAGCCAGCAGCCTCTTCTCTCTGCAATCATAGCCAACTTTTGTGAGTTTTTTCTCGAGTTTAATGTTTTATGGCGCACTCAAAAAACAAGAACCAAAAAATGTGTAAAAATATGGTATTTATGCGGAGAACACTTCAATTTTTGTTTAAATGCCAATGAAACTGTCATCAAAAAGTTGTTAAGTAATGAAACATTGAAAATAAATGTGTGCTCTCTGTCCCCGTACCCATCCCCCTTCCCTCCCGAGTGGGTCCAGAGGCATTCAACGCCTCTGCCACTGCCACTGCCACTGCCTCCTCCTTCGCTTGAACCGACCAGCAAGACAAACTTTTGCCTCTGGCAATTGTTCAAGAATTAATAGCCGAAATGCACCATTCCAAAGGGGGAGGGCAGTGGAGGGCTGCTCTTACAATTTAAGCTGCTCCTGCTTCCACCACATTGTTGCACATTTACTTTTTGCAGCATATCAAGTTGAGCGCACAAGTTTTTCGATATATACTATATACGATATATGGGAGTACGTATACCCTACCCAAGGGGGGTATTCCACGCTATTCTCCGACAACACAGATGGGACCCCGCAATTTATGTTCTCTATCAGTCTCTGGCCTCCGGACAGCAGTTTCTTAGCTGCACATAAATCCAGTCTATATCTACAGATATGGTTAAAACCCTGGCGGACAGACAGACAGACAGACAGCTGCTAGCCATATGGAAATCAGAGAAATTGAATGCTTAAATCAAGGATTATTCATCCAAAGAGTAATTTGATTGATTGATTGATTGATTCCTGAAATGAAAATGAAGCTGAGCAAACTTTCAGAATCGATCGGAAAGGGTATCTGCAGATCCCCCTTCGATGCTCTGTGGCTCTTTCTCTTTTCAGCCATATTTTCATATTCTTGGTATATATTTTTTTTAAGTTTTTTTCTCTTCAGTTTCTTTTCGTTATTGTTGTGGAAAAAGTTTTGCCCCACTCATAATTCCCGATTGCTCTTTTGTTCAATTGTAAATCTGGTTGAAGGAGAAGGAGGAGGACCATTGGCTGGTACCCCCCCTTCCCTGGTATGGGTATGGGTAGGGGAGGGGTATGGGATGCGATTCGATGCGGTTGCCAGCAGCCTCTTCTGAGTTCACAGTTGTTTTACGGAACATTTACTGTGGGATTGGATTCATCATCAGTGGGTTGGTGGCTGGCTGCTCCACCTCCACCCCCACCATATCTCTGGGGCTCGGACTTGAACTCTCTCTCTCTCTCTGTCTCTGTCTCTCTTTCTCGCTCTCTCGTGTACTTTTGTACTCAAACGTCTGTTTTACGCTAATTGGAAAAGTTGCAAGTTTTTTTTGCCCCCCTCCCCCCCATCTCTGCCTCTCTCTCTATCTATCTGTCTGTTCTTAGAGGGGCACGCGTTGTGTGGAGGCCGAGTGGCAATGCCAGTGGCAAGACCAGGCCCGTGCCCTGACGGTGCGGTGTGTGGCTTTTATTGGAGGCAAATTGCTTAGAGCGATGCTTATTAGCAGCTGACACGAGCCTCATCATCAAAGTTCGGTCAAAAAAAAACAAAAAAAAAAGCAATAATAAGAGACAAACGACGAGAATTTCATACTTTTAAATTGGCCATTAGCCCGGATAAATGTTGCCGCGGCGTGGCAGCATCGCTGGCTGATAGGCGGTAGAGGAAATCTCTGCCGGCACTCGGTGGAGGCCCCCGAAAGAGGCTGCAGATGCCTGCCGAAAAGCGGCGGCTGAGAGTGGGACCTAAGCCCTTGCATCCTGCTTTTCAGCTCTTCAGCTCTTCTCGAGCTCTTTGCTTGTAATTATAATAAACAGAAATGACTTTATATTTTGAAGGATGTTCTTGCATCCGTTGTTTGTTCGCCGCTCACCCGCACACCCGCTCACCCGTCGCGCGCCCTGCCATTCGACGTCAAGAGTTTTTAGTGGCTCGTTTGGCAATCTGTCTGTGTGTGTGTGTGTGCATTTGTGTGTGTGTGTAGGAGGTTTATGCGGCGGATGGGTTTGTGATGAAGGAGATATGGCAGTGATAAGGCGCATTTTCACGAACCAACTGAACAATGGCACTTTTAAATCAAAAACTTTCATCTAAATAATTATACAATATTTATAGAAAAATATATAATTATTTAAATTACAAATCTAAATCTATTTAGAATGAACTCCTCTTATTTAGTACCATGCTGTTTTGGCTTCTTTATTGACTTAGTTTAAAGTCTCAAAAAAGTTATGTACATACTATATGGACACTCTTGTTGCGAAGCTCGCACTTAAATATAGTGCAGATACAGAGCATTTCCATACAGCAGGCATTACGTGTTGTTGGTTAGATATACTGGCGTTACGTTACCAAATTTCGGGGCAACAAAAGTTAAAGCAAAGCCAACGCTAGCCGCGATTGGGACTATTTTGTGGGATTTTTTACTTTTTTCTAGATAGTTCAATATGCTAGAAATGGGGGACTTTGAGCAAGGACTTTTATCAAGTAAAAATAGTAAACGAAAACATGAATATACAAATGCCAAAAAAATATACAAATACCAAAAACTTTGGCTTATTCGAATAGGTTTTGGAATCAAAATTAATTCAATATCAATTGCTTGAGCAAGTTAATTTTCATTGAATTTACAAAATATTATGCAGGAATGCGCAAATCTGTTTTTGTTCTGACTTCTAATGGTTTTTGGAATTATAAATTAGAAATAGCAGAAAGTCGAGACTTTACTTGGTAATATTCCGCATGTTTTTAGGCTATATTGAAACTAGAACCAAGGAAACTGCTCTTTCTGCTACAGTCTCCCCAACAATAGTGTTAAACAACCAAATTTTCATTGAAAATTGTACAAAAATATCCTCGAAAAGAACGGAGAGAAAATTTCCCTTGGTCAGGTATCGAATATCACGTACTTTGGCACTGCATAAACCAAGTCGTGGGTGTTACTGTGTATGTGCTGTGGCTGATAACTCTGCCTTCCAGGCTCAACAGCCACTGCGCACGCTCTCAGAGAGAGAGGGAGCCGACAGAGAGCCGCTCGCTCTCTCTTGGCAATATTGGGATATTTTTCGCCTTACAAATAACACAAACAAGAAATGTCCCACGACTGTGGTGCTGCTGCTGCTACTGCTGCTGCTGCCTGCTGCTGCTGGTGCTGCCTGCGTTCTAACTGGCAAAAGGTCTAGGCGGCGAGGCGATATCAACTAAGTTTAGTCTCTCGACTTAAATGGCCGCGTGCGGCAGACAAAAGCGCATGAAAAATTCATAAGATTTTTGTGGCGGTCCGTTCCATCATCATTCGTCGTCCTAAAGTAGTCGTTGTGTAGTCGTACTCGTCCTCGTCCACGTCGCTTTCGTTGTCGTAGCATTTCGTCAGAGAATTGTGACAACAATAGTAGCAACAACGACAACAACAACAACGACAACAACAGCAGCAACAACAACAGAAAGGAAAACCACAAAGAGCGACGACGACGACGACTACTCCTGTGGCCCTAAACGTCTGTCTGTCGTTAGGTGTAACGAGGTGTGTGTGTGTGTGAGTGTGTGTTTTTTTGAGTGTGTATGTTTTTTTGAGTGTGCGTGTGTACATTTGTGTGTGTGTGTGTTTGTATTGGTAGTGTCGTTGCTACAAAAACATAACACAGCACAAAAAAAAAACAACAAAAAACCACAATACACTACACACAAAATTGAATGCCAAATTGAAAGTGGTTGACGACAGGCAACACAACCGACCCAACCGACCGACTGACTGCAAAAAAAACACACACAACTACCAATACAAATACAAAGTACTAGCATTAAGTGTCCTTTTAGCCCTGGCCAGAAGTGAGAGGCAAAAAACTTGGCCAAAAAGTGCAGGAACCGATCGAAATAACACACAAAAATACCTAAAAGAAAACAAAAAACATCAAGAGCCATAAAGCAAAAGTTGATTATTTTTTCATTGATTTCAAGGGAAAATCATCAAAGGATGGTAATGGGTGGGGGGGGGGGCTCACGAGCAGTTACTATACCATTCAATGGGTGCGGCAGAGGGGGGGGGGGAGGGTACTGTGGGGAGGCGCGGGGGCGCATGCGAAGGCGACATCAAACGTTTAAATACAAATTAGTTTGGCATGTGTTTCCAACAAATTTCATTTCACTCTCAAACGCTCTTGCTCCCTCTCTTGCTCACTCTGTCTCTTTCTTCCCTATGTCCCTGTGTCCCCGTTCCGACCCTCTCGGTCAGCCTGTCTCACTCTGGCTTTCAACAACTTTCGACGGCATGTGGCATACTTTTGGGGATTCGCTCAAATTAATTTCTAAAGTTTTCGTATTTTTTGTGTTGGTTGTTGGTTGTTTGTTGTTGGTTTTTTTTTATTTTTGGTTTTTGGTTCAGCATTTTGGCCACCAGTTCATTTTACACTCTCTGATTTTGACACCCCTGCCCCCCCTCCGTTGCTTTCCCCTTCCAATTTTTGGTTAATTAAGTCGGAAATTTGTTGTTCAGATTGCAATTTGGAGCTGATCAATATCGAGAGCTAATGTGAATGAAATGTCCAAATGGAACGCAATCAAGGCTGTGGGCTGGGAGTTCATTAGGTTAAAGGTTAGAGGTTTATTTAGTAATTAATACCAGTATTTATTATTTACTCTTTGCATTAAATAGATAAATAGAGAGATATGTAGGTGCCCGGGGAGAGATACGCCAGAGAAAAAAAAACCCTCAGCCCCGGAGAATAACTAAACTTAAATTTAAATATTTATGCCAAATATATTTTTATTAAAATGTCACAATCTTTTTTTTTATTTAAATTTCGAATATTATGTCTTAAAATGGGTTCGTTTCTTTTTACTTTGCCATTTTTCGGTCAGTGTAGTATAGACCCTGCCAATAGCTTGAATTTTGTATTTTGTATATTCAATTAACTTTTTTTCAGCTCGTTCAGCTGGCTAGCATTTAAATTTTCATTTCCCGAACCAATTACATCGCATTTCCCCAAATATATAAAATATATAAATAAATTATGGCCAAAATATGGCACTCTCAGATCAATTTCCCTTTTGGCAGAGCGATGAAATTTTAATGAAATTAGACGGCAAACCGATTTCCGCAAAACAACTTTTCAATTTTCAATTGGGGTGGCGGAAAATGCCAACTCAGCGACGTTTGAATGATGGGGGAATGATGGAGGGGAACAGGAGTCCTAGTTTATGGCTTTTTAATCATTTAACAACGCCCTTGCCTTTTGCAGTCAACATGCAAATTGCCTTCGCCGGACCGAGAAGCGATCCCCATCCAAAAGAGAGCCAGAGCAAGAGCCAGAAGGAGGACCAGAACCAGCATCCGCATCTGCAGAAGCAGAAGCAGAAGCAGGACCCGCAGCAAAAGCACAATAAAAATTGCCTATAAATGGGCGGAAGAGCTAAAGGAAGGGGAAAAGGAGGGCAGGACGGTCGTTCGCTAGATGTGGAGGCCATGGATATACGCACAAGGACAACAGCAGCAGCAGTAGGAGGAGGAGTCGAAGCAACAGCAGCAGCAGCAGCATCGACAGTAGAACCAGAAGGAGAAGCAGAACCCCACAGAATTGGGGGAGGAGCAGGAGTCAAACAGTACAACAAAGCCAACAAACTTCCGCATAGGATGCGCCGGAACGGAAGTTATTTTGGCCGCCTGAACGTGAGCGTGTTCCTCATCTACTTGTGGTGCTATCTGCTGCTGATAATGGCCGCATCTGGCGGCAGCAACAATGTGGTAAACGGCCTCAAATGCTACTGCAATCCGAAGGAATGCGATGTAATACGCTCGCTCGACTGCCCCGGCAAGGGCCTGATGCTCTGGGATCCATGCAAGTAAGTGGATTCAGACATCTTAACCCCCCAACCCCAACCCCCACCCTCTTAAATATTATCTCATTCGGTGGTGCGTGTGGGCGTCCGGGCTTCCGGGGGTCAGGCGGTGTGGTGGTTCTGTGGGTGGGTGGGGCTCTTAATTATATGATTATCCAAATAGCAGTGTGTTCCAGGAATCTCTTTCGATGCTGGTTTTTGCTTTTAAAACGAAGCAGGCAAGCGGAATGTTTCTGAGATTTCAAAGATTTCTTACCGAGAATCCTTACCACACATTCACAAGGAATTTGCATACGTAGTCTGTTTGAACTTCAATTATAAGCTATAGACATTATACGTAGCATATTAAATATTTATTTATTAAAAAATTAAAATGGGATCTTAGCACTTTTTTTGCTTAAGAGTTTTCATTTTTGTCTTCAATGTTTTGGCAATTTTCCGATACGAAAATCCATTGTTGTGGAAGATTTTTATATCCAATCGAAGCTGTGCCCCAGTTCCTTCCAATCCTGAATATGTAAACATTGTTTTATGGATGGATATCCTCATCTTTCTATCTATCCAAACTATTCTTAGGAAAACTGTGTGTTTTCAAGAAAATGTGGTATGTTCTTTGTCCAGCATAAAGTCTCTGAAATATCGAACTTAACCAAGTGTCCTTATAATTTCTCACTTGACCTGCTCAAGACTTGGGCATAATCTCATTTAAAATGCAGAATTAAAACTCTAAAAGGTTTAGGCAAAATACTTGGCACAAAACAGGGATTTCTGGAACACAACACCTACATATATACATATATACCTACATATATATATATAGTATGTATTGAGTTCCTTCTGATTTGTGGTGCACCGAAACCGAGGCTAATTGGCAGTAATACAGTTAAGCGAATGATGTCTCACCATTCTCAAAATGTCAATCGGTGGCTCACGTACACTCCTTGAGCATTACGTATTCGCATTACGTATTCGCATCACGCATCCGCGCTAAAGCCCCGATTCAATTGAGGGTGTTAACTAATTGTTAACGCTTATCGAAACCAAGTCAGAATCGAATCAATTGCCACTGGGATTCATTTAGGGAAATCTAATACTCCAATATATATGTATGTGTATGTGTACTCATCCATTCCATTCCGTTCTATTCTGTTCTATTCTATTCACAGATGTTGTCGCATCTGCGCCAAGACCTTGGGCGAATCCTGCGGCGGTCCCGGCGGTTTTTCCGGCCAATGTGAGCCGCCCCTGCAGTGTGTGACCAAGCTGCCCATTAGCAGCGGTCTGGGCGTGTGCATGGGTGAGTATTCCACAGGGCCAAAGGAAGGAAAATGGGGAAGAGGGCAGTGGGCATACAAACAGCAGGGGGGGGTTATTTGGTTATGGGCTATTTCGCATATGTATTTAGTCGCATCCATTATGCAGTAACATCACGTATTATAGACCAGTGCGCCCTCCATTAATATTTCCACATACACCTCCGCTCGCTTCAGCAGCCGCGTCCGCACTTGCCACTTGGCCTGTGGCACGTTGGGCGGGAACTCGTCCGATCGGAATGTGTAGTTGCGTATCTCGTACAGTTTTCCCTGCATAATGCGGTGGGTCGTCAATTCAGTTTCATTTCAGTTTAGTTCGATTTGATTCGAATCGCATCGGTTCGGTTTTTGCTGGTGTTTTGTGCTTGACTGCAGAATTAGTCGTAATGCGACCCGGCGGCAGCTTGTGCGATGTGCGATGGAATTTTGGTTGAAATTGGAAATGAAATAAAAGAGAATAAAACTGCTCTCCTCTCCTCAATTAAACAGAGTACTAGTGGCAGCAAAATTGTGTTGTTGCTGAATTTTGACAAATATTTGCTTTTATTTATTGAAAAGTTATTTTGTGCAAACGAAAATATTTGTCTTTGTTCGAGACTTTTCGGCAGAGAGCCAGGAAGGGAGGGGGAGGGAGGTAGTAAGGTGGGGGCCCAGAATGGGCGGAACTTTCGTTTCATTAAATAGTTTTCTCAGCACACAAATTTCATTCTCTGTTTCAACTCAAATCACAGCACACAAACAGCCCACACACAGCACACACACATCGTAGAGTACGCACCTTTAGAACAGGACATCCCGGGGGGAAATTGGTAACCGTCCTGAAGCGCCTGAAGAGCTTGCCCAGGATATTGTTCTCGTACATGGAGCTCAAGTACTTGCAGCCGTCCATCTTCAGCTCGGCCACGTTCATGCGGCTATTATCCTTCTTGAGCAGATCGAACGTCGAGTGTATCTCGAAGTGATTGAAGGTTTCGTTCAGGTTGAAGCGGGCCGCTATTATGGGCGTTTTCTTGCGATGGATAATGCAGGCCATCTCATTGATGGCCGACTGCTTCAGGGCGCGGCACTTCAGATTGTTCATAACGATCTCATAGTTGTTCTATACGAATCGAATCGAAGAAGGGGTTACTCGTGGCTCTCCTTTCTAATGATGTACAACAAACCCTTGCGTGTCCCAGATGCAGCCACACAACTAGCATGAAAAAGCAAAGTGCAACACGGGCAAACAGCATCGTTTTATATTTCGTTTAGTTCGTACTAAGCGGAGTTTTTTCAAAGAGCTGCTCTTTATATAGCAGGCCGTAATTTGACTTTAAATTGAACACTTTATCGTGGAATAATCGCTGTTAATGCGCTGCCAAGAGTCAAAAGTTCATTTAGGGCCCTAATGAACATTTAATGTGTATATTAATGCCCGGCCATTGATGTGCAAAATAACTAAATAATAAATGGTTTCTATTTTTTGCGTAGATCTGCAACACCTGACGGCCCTGACCTCGTCGCACGACAACTGTACCGAGGGGGAGTCCATTGTCCTGCAGCCGGGCTGCGAGATCACCAACAAGCGCTGCCAGTGCTGGCCCATCATGCGCACCTGTCTCAGCGAGCTGTCCAGCGACGGGGGATCCCCCAATGATTCACGTTGGCACTTTAAGAACTTGGAGGTAAGCAAAATGGCCCAAAAGTATGGAATGGAATATTGATATGCATTTTATGGTATATGGTTTGCAGGACTGCCAGTTAAATTTGCAAAATCTCATCAAACTCGAATTGGAATTCGACGGAGACTACAAAATCTCACCGAGCAAATTTACCTACAAAAAGCTCCGCAGAAAGCGAAAATCTTTGAGGAAACGCATGTGAGCCAGTCCAGTCCAGTTCAGCCATTCAAAATGTCTCCTGTGCCACCAACAATGACTAATGAATGCCTCCCTCTTTTAGCATCATCTTGGACGATTGAGGAGGGACATATTCAGAGCCAAATGCAACGTCCTCTCTCTCTATTGTATGTTCTCCAGAAACTCCAGAAACTCAAGAAAGCGAAAACCAAAAACCAAACCAAAAAGATCTTGTACAGATAGTAATGCTTACTTCTAAATGATAATATGGCTATTATAAATACCAATACATATACATACATAACGTAAATACCTATACATATACATATACAAAGGGAAGAAATGCATACATACATACATACATTAATAATGAAATAAAGCAATTGTATGTGTATCCCAAGACATTTGTTACTTTATTGCGCGCAATTTTTCCTCAAAAACTAAACAACTAGAAAACTAAAGAACCCCTCGACAAAAAAAACATGCATACATACATAAACATGAATACACACACACACACACACTTACATAAGTATATGTATGTGTTGTTGCTTTACAAATAATGTTGCAAATAATAAGAGAATAATTAAGTAACAAAAAAAAACACAAAAAGAATGCAAGTTGTTTCAATTTGAATTTAAATTCAAAACATTACGTCACATTAACGGGTGTACATTTAACGTAACGTAAGGCTCTATGGCGTTAACAGCTGAAGAACGACGGCGCTTAACAGCACGCAATTGGACCTAGCAGGGCACTGTAATATGTTTTATCTATGGGCGTTTCATTCCTATATCATTTCCTCGTATTTATAATGCTAGTAAAATGTTATTACATATAGTAATAACAGTCAGCGAACTGTAACAGCCCGAGCTGTCAAAACTTAACAGCCAGCTGTAACAGATGAACTAATAAACTGCAGCATACTTTTTGGCACCGCCAAAAAGTTAATTAATTCTTATTGTTTTCGGCGAGCTAAATACATACTTTTGATAACACTTTTGAGGTATATTTATACCCGGTACTCGAAGAGTTTAAGGGTATATTAGATTTGTGGGGATAACGGTTGTGTGTAACGCCCAGAAGGAAGCGTTTCCGACCCCATAAAGTATATATATTCTTGATCAGCATCAATAGCCGAGTCGATATAGCCATGTCTGTCTGTCCGTCTGTCCGTCTGTCCGTCCGTCCGTCTGTCCGTCTTCATTTGCGCCTATATCTCAGAGACCACTTAAGCTAGAGCAACCAAGTTTTGTATCCAGTCTCCTCTGTGATCACACTACTCCAAATGTATTTCAAAATTTAACCCCGCCCTCTTCCGCCCCCACAAAGGACGAAAGTCTGTGGCATGCACAATTTTGAAGATAAAAGAAAACTAAATACGCAGAATCATAAAGAATGACCATTTCTATCAGAGTGTTGAATCTGGATCAGATCGGATCATTATTATAGCTACAATGAAGAAAACCATTTCGAAAGTCATCATTCCCTCTCGCTCTCTCTCACACGCGACCCCATCCGCTTTGCCCATTCGTATTTTGTGTCGCCTAGTTCTCAGAGACTATAAGAGCTAGAGCAACCAAACCTTCTATCCAAGCTCCTGTGATATCGAACCAGCACAAGTGTATTTCAAAATTTTGCCACGCCCCTTTCCGCCCCCACAAAAAACGAAAATCTGTGAAATCCACAATTTTTAAGATAAATGAAAACCAAAAACGCAGAATCATGGAAAATTACCATATCTACCAGATTGCCGAATATGGATCAGGTCAAATCAATATTATGGCCAGAAGAAACAAATTAAATTTCAGTGGCTACGCAACGCCTGCCAAGCGCTGACTCATTCCCTCTCTCTCTGTCGCAAACACTTGTACGTCTCAAATATGTAGTTATACATGTCATGTAGAAATTTAGAAGCAGATGTAAAAATCATATGCAAACAAAATTGAAAACATGTATAATATTCCAAAAATGACTTCATTTTTTGAAATATTATTTTTTGCCCAAAATTTAATTTGTCCGTTTTGCGAACATATAATAAATTGCATAAATCGCAAGCTCATATATGTACATATGTACATATGTGTATACGACTGAGTACCGGGTATAAGGTAGAGCCGCGGCCTTTGCCGCGGCTCACAACGTTTCCCCTCGTTTTGTGTTGGATTTATTTAAAAACCATTGTCAAGCAGTAAATAGTTTGTTACAAATTGTAAGGTAGCTTTTGGGGTTGTATTTACATATAAATTATGGCATACTTGAAGGCTTTTTATCTATACCTACATATGTATGACTGGCCAAACTATCATTGATCTTTGATAAGGACTTCACCGGGGATGTTTCCTCGTTCATACGTTCATGCTGCTGTAGCTCATTAGAGAGTTAGAGCAGTGCGGACTCGCATATTTCTTTCTGTAAATATGGGCAGACAAAAAACCAATGTTATTGAAGAGCGTAACAGTCAGCGCGTTGTAAAAATGTAACAGCCAACGTAGCAGAACTGTAACAGAACTGTAACAGCAATGTAATAGCGTAACAGAGGAGTTCATAATTTGCAGCATACTTTTCGGCAGCGGCGCTGAGAAAAATGCTAGTACGCAAAATGGCCACGGAGGGCGCCTGTGAGCAGAGCAGTTCAAAAGTCTGCGCGGTTTGCGATTGCTATGGAAAATGGTTAAATATTGGATGAATATCCCGAAAGGCAGTCTTCCAGTCCAGTCCAGTCTCCCCCAGATAAATCATTCCATCAGCTGCCCTCTTATGTGGCTCTTAAGATCATCAGAACTACCAGAACAAAATTAAGGCAACAACAAAGTGAAGGAAAAAAATCAAACCTTTTGGCCCAAAAATCGACCATCAACGGCAGCAGTCGAGTGGGGTCAGATCTTCAAAAGATCAAAGATATACTTTGGCGCTTAAGTGTTTTCCCTCCACTTCTCTGGCATCCCCCAACCCCAACCCCAACCCCATCGCCATCGCCATCTATCATTTCAAGGAGTTTGAGATATTTGTTTCGTTTTCGTATTGAGTTGTTATATTTCTGTGTGCTCTCCGAGCACTCGAATTCGTTAGGCACCTTAGTGGAGCAAACAAAAGCAATTAGACGGCGTCATCTGACAGCCTCAATGGAATAGTTTTTGGCCCCTGGGGCCCCTGGGTCTCTCGAGAGGAATGCGTCGAAGCGTTTATCGATCGGATCGCCCTCTGATGGGATGTCCAACTGCCAATGAGGTACCAGGGAATGGTCGCTGGGCACTGGGGATTCGGGGGGACCCAAACGGGGGGGCTACTGTGTCCCGAGCATAACAAAAGATCTCAAGTGCGGAGGAGTGAGGTGTTAAAAATTCTACTTTTTATGCTCTTATTATGATTTGCCTCTTTGCTGCTTGCTGCTTGCTGGAGACTTTGATGGACATTTACGATATGAGTAATGTGTAAGTGTGTGTGTGTATATGTGTGTGTGTGCGTTGTCTTCTGTATCTTTTCTTCTTTTGTTTCACTTGTTTGACAAGCGATGCGTACAAATCAAAGCAGGGATCGGATCGAGCGGACAGAGAGAGAGAGAGAGAGAGAGACTCGATCTACGAGTCCGAGACGGAGACTCCAACTCAGATTCAGATTCAGACTCAGACTCAGACTCGTCTGTTGTTTGATTAATAGCCGCACAATTGATATGTTAAGTGGTAAATTACTCCATTGGCACGCAAATGTATCTTGAACAATACACGAGATACAACACACACGAGCATACAATAGTCGTACAACAAAAACGGGCAAATTGTTGTTTGTTTAAGGCGCCGCAATGAATCCGAGAGATGCCTATCGCGAGGCCGAGACCGCGCTCTTGAGGCCCAAATCTTTTGGGGCGCTCTCGAGGCGGAGCCTAAAGTGCGTAAAGTGATTTAATTTTGAATGGGGGACGACGGCGGTCAGAGAAAGTTTATCAAATCCACTCACATTCGATCAATTATTCAATTATTCGATTTGAATTTTTCCCCGTAGAAAGAAAAAAAGAAAAGCATCGAGCATAAGCCATAGAGCATTTTACAAGGTTCGTTGGCTTAAAATTAAAACCCATTAGTCTACTTTTAACACGCTTTCAGGGGCTACGACACTCTCTGGTTAGCTCTGGTTTTTTCTTTTTATGGTCCCGTTTATACGTTTTAAATCAAACGAGAAACAAAACCCAACCATAGCATACCACACCATGCCGATCCGAATCGAAAAATCCATTAAAAGAGGAGTAGAACTGAAACAATGGGGAGTTTGGGGCGTTCGATGTCATTAAATTTTTGCCACGCCATAAAATCCGTGGCATTCCTCGTGATTGTTATTGTTTTATTGAAGAAATCACCCGCAGAAGTGTTATAAAAATCATTTAAAAGTCAAGATTGCCATAGATTTGATTCGATTTTTACCCGTTTCTTTGTTTTTGTTTTTTTTTTCGGTTTTTGTGTCTCTTTATTTTAATTCACGAAAGCCTTCGCCGCATGGTCTGGCTTGGCGTGGCTTCATGCTCAACTAAAATGATTTAATTTCGAAACGTGCCTGGCACATTTTATGATCAATTTTCGCTTTAAATATAGATTGAATGCCTCAGCGAATTATTTAAATTTCGTGGTTTCGGCTTTCGCTTACGTATTCCGTTCTGTTGCTGCTTTTGCGGGATCGAAGCGGAGCGGAGCGGATCGGATATCATGTGACCGAAGGGTATAGAATACTTATTGGAATGTGATTGAAATTGATCATTAGTCATAAATATTGTACTTAGAAATATGGGACACTTTAATGGCTTTCCAGAGGTAAATACAATTTTCTTTCGAATGTGATGGCAAAGCGTAATGGATCCTTTTTTATTAAACTTTTTTTAGAGCTTGCAAAGTTATGTTTCCACTCCCTTTTGGGCTAATAAAGATCACTTTCTTCAATTCAATTTAATCAATTAAGGATCCAATTATTTATGGCTCTTATCTGAAGCACCAAAGATGCCTCATTCAATCTTCCGAACACAACTCTTCAGAGTCCTAGGCATTCCTAGGCAACCTCCCTGTATCCTAGATGCATCGATCCATCTCCGCGTATCCTTCCAAATCATTGATTACCTTTCAATAGCCTTCCGTTTAAGGCCTATTCTCAGTCAGATTGATTGCTTAGCCCACTTCTTGACATGGCCAATCTCATTTCCATCTCTGCAATCGATTGCTGATCTCTCGATTGACTTCATTTCCATTTCTATTGTGTTGCATGGCTCTTCTTCATTGCTTCGTTGTGGCTGTGGCTGTGGTTGTGCCTCATAAATAAACTGTGGCAAATTCTCTAAGCCAACCTGCTGAAGTCCCAATAAATTATAAGCCCCCAAACCAACGATCGTTGTTTTGTTGCTGCTGCTGCTGTTGCTTTTGCTGTTGTGTCATTTTCCCGGCGCGCTTAATAAACAACACACACTTTATGCGTTCTGTTGTTGCCGTGGCTCTTGTGTGCCTGCCTGAATGCCTGCCTGCCTGAATGCCTGCCTGCCTGCCGATTGCTGTTATATGATTTCATATATCATCAGAGCTCCCAAGGAGGATCCTCAAGCAATCTCCGTCCATCTGCCCCTGCCACCTTCCTACTGCCTCCCGCTTCTTGTTCGGCATGCGCAGGCGTGCGGCATTTAGTTCAGCCTGTCGACTCTCGATTGTCTGTCGCATCGTACGACTCCGACTCTTCTTTTCTGGCTCTCCGAATCGTACTCGTACATATATATTTTTTGTTTGATAACATTTTATTGTCCGCTTTATAAATTATTGGCGTTTGGCCTGGGCCTGGGCCTGGGCCACGAGTTCGGGCCATCGGCATCGGGGAATCGGTGAATCGGGGCATAAAAAGTATCCTTTTACGTTGTGTGTGCATTTTTTGGTATGCAACATGTGTCCAAATTTGTGCAGCATACAAATAAATACTGAGGGAAAATTACTAAGCTTTTGTTATGATACCCTGTACGCGGGCACAGAGAGATTGATGTATGATAACAGTTTATGACTATATCTATTAGATATATTGATGAGATTTCTGAAATGTGAAAGGTGCTATTCTGCAGGTCTAATCGAGAGTCTGTTCCCATTGGCAGTCCCTTATTTATGTTTCTTTTGATTGCTGCCTACAGGGTAGCCAAATGCTCCATCATATCCTTGGGCTCATCATGGTTTCTTCCACCCTTTTTGTTGGCCTGTTGGGTCTGCGCGTGTTTTGGCCTTTTAGGGCGCTGTTGGCCCTAAAACAGACAATTGAGTGTAGTGTGAAAGTTGCTTTAAATACTCTCGATATCGGTATCGAGCCAATGGCTGGCGATGGCTATGACGACTTCTGCTGAGGACCTGCTCTGCAATGAGTACGAGGACTGACGTAGAGGGGCGAGGAGTGGCGTGGTGGGGAGTGGAGTGGAGTGGAGTGGAGTGGTGGCTGCCACCAAATCAAACCATTTATGTCTGGGCTCATGCGACACATTTATCATCGTCAACTGACGGACAATGGATGGCCGTTGGCCAATGGTAACGAAACACTCTCTGGCGCAGAGAGTTCCTCGCCTTGCACCTGTCTGTGGCCCCCGGGGGGACATTGGGTATCGACACAGAGAGAGGGAGGGGGATCTTTAATTATACATTATACAAGGCACACCCGCTGTGCCAGTGCGGTATGGGGCTCGTTCTGATTGCCCCGATTGCCAGTCTTCGTCTTCTAACTGGGGCCCCCAGTAATGAGCTGTGAGCCTGCATGCATACACTGCCCGGAACTGTTTATCCATAACATACATACATACGTATGGTACATGTATTGTATGTATGGTATTCCTGGCATCCAATTATACATACTATCTCTCAGATACATGCACGGGCGCATTGATCAATCGAAATGATATAATTATGGGCCACGACTGAAGGGCGGCTCTGTGTAAATTGATATCAACAAATTACGCGAAAATATTTCAAAAATATTAACGAATGTGAATGATATAATGATGAGATGATGAGATGATGGATGGCCAACTACACGGAGAGAAATTCGTTATAGAACTCAAGACTTGAAAACATCAAAATATCAAGCAATATTGAGAGCACGTCTTAAGGATGGGATCTTGCATATAAGGTTCATATTCTGCAAGTAGGTGGACTTTTTCTGCCAGTGCGCAATGCACCACCCTAATTATGCCCAATTTAAAAAGGGTTAATTAAGGCACAAAACGTATTTCGTGTCCTGCCTGCCTGCCTGCTCCACCATTGGAAGGGCGTTATTAATATGCGACATTTCTGATATCTTTTTGCGGGTCCAGGAAGAGGTAGAGGGTAGGGGTAGGGGTGGGGGTAGGGAGAGACCCGTCCATACTATAGAACACTGGACTCTCGTCCAGGCAATAATTACATACAGCATTTGTCATAACACCAGATATGGACATTCGATGCTGTTGCTCTGGGCGCGAAACGTTCGAGCCCTGCTCCAGAGGCGAAAGAGACAAAGGACAGCCAGCTCCCAGCCTCGAGGAGATCCAAACTATGCGACAAATGTAAGCGGACAAAAAACTACATCACAGCACAGCACAGCACATCCATCGCACAAAAAAACAAACAAACAAGCAACAAAAAATGATATAAAGAGGCATCGCAGGGAAAAATTGTAAATATCATCATTGGTTGGGCATTTTATAAATAAAATAAAATCATAAATGCTGCCCTCGACTCGATTCGACTCGATTCGAGAGATTCTCGAGTCCCCCCGGTTTGGTCTGGTACGGGGAGAGTCGGAGAGATGCGGCCTCTTCGAATCAGTTGAATGGACGATGGACGGGTGCTATAATAATTACAGTCCATTGGGGTAGACATTTCGCATTGGAATTCGGAGCATTGTGTCATATTTAATACAGAAATTTTAATTAAACATAATTTGTAAGGAGTGCACGTTGGTGCCCTCACATGCACCCAGTGATGGAAGATTGCTGGCATCGGATAGCCATACCCATGCCCCATGCCCATACCCCGACCCATACCTCTCTGCGATTCCATTCGATTCGTTTCGAATAGAGTAATTTATGGCATTTTATGGCTAGGCCTAAGCTTGTCTATCATCTGTTGGAATTTCACTTTGATCTTATCGCAGCGATCGCCAGCGAGTGAGTGTTCAAGCGAGTCAGTGTCCAAGCAAATGGGTGACAAATGGTTATATGTTTGATTGCTCTATTTAGATAGTGTTTTCCATTGGGTGGAAAGTGAACCAAGGAGCTAGGAGTCTTGGGGGAAGCTTTCTAGTGCTACGTTCCAGATGACACCTATAGACACTTCCCATCTACATCTTCAGGGAGACCTTCACCTTCTATTTGCCACAGACCATGAAAGACAGACAGACAGATGGACAGATGGACATTTAGACATTCCCATTCAACCCAAATTCAATTCCGAAACGAAACCTTCCGATTGCTCAGTGATTATTCAAATGATTTAACTAGTTCAATCGCATTTGACCCTCCTCGTGGGCTGCTGCTCGCCAGGTTCGAAGTTGCCGATCCCCGAACAAACTCTGGCTTCCTAAGGTTCCAATTGTTGGAGAGGAAATAATGCCCTGGAGGTACATACATTTATATATACATATCTGACTCTGGCTATGACTCTCAGACTTTGACTGCATTACATTTGCCGTAGAGAAGACGAACAATGGGCATTTTTATATGTAACCTCGGCAGCGTCGGCGGCATTGGGCGTTTTTATTTTTACAGATATTGTTTGAACATTTTCCAAATGCTCGTAGGTTGTTGGCTGCTGCAGTGCACTGCAGTCCGTGTCCAGTCGCAGAGTCCATGTGGCAGTGTGGCAGAGTGGCTGTGCCCTCTCATTGTTGTGTGGATCTGTGGCTGGAGCTGGAGCTGAAGCTGGAGCTGTGCTCCAATCATCGTTTTGTAGATATTCGCTTGGTGATATATTTTGGGTGAAGCGCTTCCGGCAAATCGGAGCTAGGGAGCTGCGGATTCGGATTCGGATTCGAGTGAAAGGTCAAGTTGTGGCCAAGAAAAGGCACAACCGTATCCAAGGCACAAAACTGCTGCCCGCTGTATGCTGTATGCTGTGTGTTGTGTGTGTGCCATTGGAATGGGGCAGATCCGTGGCAGCTTCGTGTGGCATCGAAATAAACAAATCAAAGTGAGCAAATGTTTCGGCGGTTTTCCTTCTCTTTCCTCTGCCTCTCTGCGCTTTTCCGGTCCTCTTCGATTTGCGGTATGTGCTCAATTTTCTATAACATATTTGCCATCTCGCTGCCGATCTCTGCGGAGATCTGCGAGCCCCTGACTTTCCATTTTTCCATCGAGCCTCGCTCTTCTCTTCGTTTCGCTCATTGTTTCGTGTGTGAGAAAAACTTATCGAATCGTGGCTATCATTGGGGTTTGGGGTTTGGGGTTCGGGGTTCGGGGTTTGGGCTTTGGTTTTGGGCTCTAGCAATGGAATGGCGAATGGCGAATGGGTTTAAAAGGGGTTCAAATGAAGCTCAGGTGACCAAAAGGCCAACGAGAGGCTGACAAACCTTTGGAATTCCTTTTTGGAAGATGATCTTTTCTGGCAGTTGGCAGTGTCAGTGGCAGTGGCAATGGCAATGGCAGTGGGATATACTATATGGGATTTGACAGCCTGCAG
Organism: Drosophila athabasca; assembly: GCA_008121215.1. Taxonomy (NCBI): domain Eukaryota; kingdom Metazoa; phylum Arthropoda; class Insecta; order Diptera; family Drosophilidae; genus Drosophila; species Drosophila athabasca. The sequence goes on along the minus strand of CM017796.1, from coordinate 59,191,960 downwards.
ATAAACTACTTTTGAGATCATTAATTGCTGATCGTTTTGGTGCTCTACTCCAAAAACTGCCCCAAAAGTAACTGCATGGGGGAGAGAGAGAGAGAGAGAGAGGGAGGGAGAGCCTGTCTCCTGCCTCTTGGGGCATGGGAAAGCTGCTCTGCTCTGTGGCACAAGATCATTCAACTCCTACAGACACCCGTTCCACAGAGCCACAGAGCCACACCCACACGGCAACAAATCCATGGGCACAATCCAGCAGACATCAAACAATGATCACGAGTGCCTCGGCTGCCTGCCCGCTGCCCCCTGCCCCCTGCCTGCTGCTGCTGCTGCTGCTGCCCTGGCGGTGCGGGTGCGGTTTTTGGCCAGATCTCGAGGACTGCCTCAGCCTTAGCCTCAGCCTCAGCCCTGACTGGCGTTGAATTTTTAGTACTTTTCCCTGCCACTGCCACTGCCTCTGCCTCTGCCTCTGTGGCCTGTGTTGTTGCTATTGCTGTTGCTGTTACTGTTGCTCCCCCCCTAAGGGCGTTTCGATTGAACTTGTTCCACATTTTGATTGTAATACCGTTCGAGGTGGGCAAGACAAATATGATTTTCAATTTGCGGCGATCGCTTTCACAAGATTTGCATACCATTATTATGCATTTCTCTCCGCTGACGACCAGAGAGATGGCCATTAAACACCAGAGCCAATCCTCTCGAGTCAAAGTTCAACTGGGTTCGGACTTCCATGGGTGCTGTTGTCTGTTGCCTGTAGCCCCTGTTGCGTGTTCTCCTGACTGCCCCCATTCCCACTTCCCACTTTCCACTCCCATTCCCATTCCCATTCCTGGGCTCATTAAACTGGAGTCTACTCCAGTTGTTGCTTGGCGGATGGCCGGTGCGGTGCATCTGCCACAAATCAATATATTTATGACCCGACACGGACCAGTGTAGAGGCTAATGAGTGCGAGAGTGCAGTGCAGTGGAGTAGAGTGCGAGAGTAGAGTGGAGGAATGCTCGATATACCACCCAAGACGGTTATAGATGCACCGCATAAATAGCCACCAAATGTGTCGTAAAAGTCTGACGCGATCATCAAAATGTTACTCCTTAGGAGGAGACAGGAGAGGAGAAGATAGAGAGAGAGAGAGAGAGAGAGAGAGGGAGAAGGTACCCACCTGCCTGTTCTGATCTGTTCTGTTCTGGTCTCCCTGCTGATGCTCCTTTGGTGTACAAAATGCTATGCAAATTTGGTTTTTATTTACCCGCACGGCTGCCAGAACAAGTGCGAAAGTCTTTTGGGGCCAAACTCGGCCCGTTCCCCATTCCACGTTCCCCATTCCACGTTCCCCATTCCCATTCCCAGAGGTGGATCCCATGGACCATGGTACATTTTTTAGAGAGTCAACTCTGGATTTTATGTGTGTTTGGCATTTGCGAAATGCGTTCGCATGCACATTTGAATCAATCGCTGACTCAGATGTGGCTCTGGATTGGATTCGTCTTTGCTTTGCTTTGGATTGGATTGGTTTCTTTTTTTTTTGCATTTTGTTTTTTTATGACAGAGACAGAGACCGACCGGTTGGAGATCGTCTCCTCTCTGGCTTTGGCTCTGGGGACTGGCGACTGGCGACCACCACCGAGGCGATGCTTTTGAACTGCACTGATATCATTTCGATTTGACATTTAGCATCGCTAATTCATGCGAAATCACCCGCAGATTATGTTCATAAGCACACATTACGATTACACGTTTATTATAATTTAGGAGTTTACTCCGCGAGATCGAATCGGAATCGGAATGGGAATAGGCAGATGCATAGGCTTAGGAATGGGGTGGAGTGGAGTGCGGATTGCCGCTGGACAAAAGGCTTTTGCCTTTCCCACACAGAGCGGAGCCACGAGATCCACTAAGTGGTGCCATGGAGCCGCTTAGATACGGAGTGCATGAGTGACCTCAAAAAGTAGGGAGAGCCGAGTCCAAATGGATCCTGGGATTTGTCTAAATGCTGTTCGATTGTGGGAGAAAGTGAGCAGCGAGAAAGATAGAGCGGGGAGGGGGGAGGGGGGAGGGGGAGAGACCTAGAATAGAAGTCTCTCCCAAGAACTCCTTCATCATTCTTTCTAGTTAGCCATGATGCTATGCAGCCAGATGAACCACACACTTAACAGTGGGTGGATATGGACGGGGCGGGGGGAGAAGGTGGCTTGGGAGGTGGAACTGGAACGACATCGTTTGCGGTTCGTTTCGCGTCGTTTGTGACATGCGCGCGGTTCCACCAATCAACCTCTGGATGGATGGATGGATGGATGGATCTTCTGAAAGGGAGCCCCTGTCCCAGCCCCCAGCCCCCAGCCCCCAGCCTTCTCCCTTCTGGCCAGTCGCTGGTTGTCGTTTGTTGTCTGCGCACTAATTGAGCATTTAAATGCAACGTAATTACGTTTCTAACACCTTCATCAACCGTCAAGAGTCCAACCGTTGAACGGCTTGGATCGCGCCTTTCCTTTGATGCCCCCTACTGCAAATTAGCATATAAATTGTCCCGTGTGAACATAAAATCAAATGACATGTGAGTTTGTCAAAAAAGCAAGCGACTCAAGCGACACAAGCGACACAAAGAGCGCCGCTGCAAAAGCCGCTTGCCGATGCTTCGACGCTTCGGCTGCCAAAAGCTGGCGGAAGGACATGATAAGGTGGAAAAATCCACGAAGAAGAACAAGAACATGAAGAAGAAGAAGAAGTAGAAGAACATTCGATGCATTTGCCGCAAGAGACGCAAGAGGCAACACTCAAGAGACAGTCATTAGCATAGCGAACGTGCAACTAATTGGAAATGGAACAGTGATCGGCATGAATGGAGTCCGTAGTCCGTAGTCCTCCCTTTCGGGGTCTCTCGTCTGCATAGTACTCGGATCGAAAGGGTAAACCCCTAAATTCTGGCAACCGGCGCCAGCCAGACGTCTTTATGGCCGATCCATGCACTGCTGTGCTGCATTTTAAATCGGCCAAAGGGCACATCAATTAATTAAGCATTATAACAGTTAGACAGACGAACTCTGCCACTACCACAGGCACTGGGGACGAGGCACTGGCTGTGGCTGTGGCTGTAGCTGTGGCTCTGGCGACGTTCTATAGACTCCCTTCTGGAGTGGAGTGCATGGAGTGCACTCCTCCTCCTTTACTTTACTCTATGAAGTGTGGGCGAGTTTTTTGACCCGACTCTTGCGACGGGCAGGAAATGCAGCGCGTTCTGAATGCCAAGGCGTATTCCAAACGATCGCTCGTTCGCTCGTTCGCTCGATGGTCAATGGTCCGACGATCGTTGCACAAATGCGCTTTGCATAACTGAGTGTTTTTTTTTCTGTGGTGCCCCAACGCCATAACGTTGACGCTGCTGCTGCTGCCGCTGCTGCTTTTGGGGGCGTTAGCTTGCTGCACTGCACTTGTTGCCCAACAGAAACCCTCAATGGAGGCCCTTGGCAACGCGGGAGGGGCTGAGGATTGGGTGGGCGAATGGGCTTGGGTTGTGACTGGAGCGGGGGTCGGAGGGGAGGGGGGGGGCGCATCCGGTCAGTATTTTTATAGCGACCATAGGCGATCATTAAAATTGATAAGTGAAATCATATTTATAGGAGTAATATGCTTTCCAGGAAATAAATGTGAGGTCTCTGCTTGCACTTGATGAAATTTCTGTGGGAATCATACATAGAACGAACAAAAGATCGTGCAAGAAATGCTAAAACATATCCACATATAGGAAAAACTATCATATAAAGAAGGGGGAGCACTTCCTCTAATGAAAAATGAGAATATCGTTCTTTGGGATTCGTTCTGTGTGTGTACTACTTTGAGGAGGATACTACCCCTACTTAAGTATGATGTGATCTTATAGACCACATCGCCAGCAGCTTGGGTATTGCCAAAGTCATATTGGTTAATCTCGAGCGATCCCTGATCTCGCTTCCAAGTAGTTCGTAGCAAGCGATCTCTCGGCCACAAGATGTTGGTCACTGAAGGACGGGGAATTTCCCAGCATGCTGTCCATTGACTGCGTTTTTTCCCAGTTAGCTTAACTTGTGGCTAGCCGGTGGCCTAACGATAGATTAACGAGCATTAGACTCGGATTAGGTGACCATGTTTTGCCCCAGGCAGTCAGTCATCCGTTCAGCGTTCACCGATCACCGATCCTCTGCTGTTCTGTGCTGTTACTTGTGCAATCTTTGTTGAAAAATTCCAAAGCCAGGATTCTCTGATCAAACAAGTCCACAGAGTCCAGAGAGAGTCCACGGAGTCTCTGTGCTAGCTGTTTGAGAGTCCAGCAGCGGATTTAATTGAGATCAGCAGAGAGTGTGTGAAAAACCGCGAAACGCTTTGGAAAATTTGTTGCATTTCCCCGCAGCAGGCGGTAGGCGGCCGATGGCCGGCGGCAAACCGCAACGCAGAACGCAGCTTCGACTTCCGCTAGGGGGTTTTGCCAATCCCAGTCGCAGTCGCAGTGGCAGTCCCAGTGCCACTCGTAGTCGTAGCCGGAGAGAGAAGTGTAGTCTAATCTTAAACATGTGGGTACTCGCACTCGCACTCGTGTACTTTGGGCCAACATTAACATATCGTTAGCGATCTTCGAACTGGTATCTGGTATCTGGGTATCTGGGTATCTGTGTGTGATCCGTGTGATCTGATCCGTGGGAATGCCGCTGCTTGGCACAGCATTAAATCGGCGGAAACTCCATCAGAAATCCAAACTCTGCTGCTGGCAGCCATCGGCTTTGGCCCAAAGGCTTACAATAATATAATGGCAATGGCATTTCGGGAAATATGATCCGATATGATAGGAAAATATGAATAATTCCAGAACAAACTCGTGAACAAATGTCATAATTGTAGGGTAATTATTATTTATGCTGTCACACTCGATTATAAATCTTATGCGAGTATTTGCCAAAAGTCTTAACATTGCCATCCTGCCACCCAGCCACCCCTCCACCCCGTTTTTTATTTATTTATCTCTGGTTTATTGCGCTACCTCTTTTGTTGGCTTTGTTGGGTGCCCCTCGATCATAATTCGGTATTCGGCATTCGGTATTCCGTATATTTGCATAATTTCATAATTCCAATACAATAACCAATTGTCCGATCGATCCACTGATAAACCAACTACATACGTACGGTTCCATCCCGTCCCATACCATACCATACCATCCCGCAGCGAGAATCAATAAACTGATGGCCATATATCAAGCAAAACATTCATATCATATCTCCAAATGCTAAGCCCATTAAAGCATAGAACGAGTTTCAAATCCGCACATTGCGAGACCCAGAAAGCGAGAGAGCGAGAGAGGGAGAGCGAGAGGAGAGGAGAACCACCAAAAGGGGTAATGAAGACATTACCGAAACACAATTAAAACACAAGACATTTGTCAGATGGAACCGAACAGACAACATATCAAAGACCGAAATACTATACTAATACTATACGATACGATACGAAACAGTGGAGGACAGACGGACAGACAGACAGACGGACAGTTCTCCCCTCCATGTGCCATGAGAAATTAGCGAAACAAGTTTTATTGACTTTTCTCTCGCTCTTGCTCTTGCTCTCGCTGTCGCTCCCCTTCCCTACCTCCCTTCCTGCCTTCCTTCCTTCCACCAAATGAATTTCTAATTTTTCGCAAATGGCATTTGCATTCGGTTTGGCAGAAGCATTCAATGAGCTATACAATGGCTATATACAAGGTATAGCATATTGATATTTGGGATACTTTTCGGGGCAGCATGACCTTAAAAACAGAAATTCCAAAATTCCAACAGAAAACACTCTCTACAGACAAGAATAGCGAAGACATTCCACAGATCCTAAACAAGACTAGATAATGATAGATCCAAGCATTTAGTATCTGATGGAAAATCTGTTGTAAACAATAAATATTTTCCACCTTCTTTTTATATAACAAAAAAAAAAACTGATGGCTCCTCCTTCTGCTGGACGCCGTCCCGTCCCGTCTCTTTCGTTCATCAAAAGCTATTTTTACAACGAGTACTCGTACTGGTATTCGTATTCGTTTATAATGAAACTTGAATAGTCATCGAATATAATGAATACATCTCAAACAGACTCCAACTCAAAGGCTATCCTATACGATACGATCCGATCCGAGACGAGACGATACGATGTGTGATGTGATGTGATTCATTGGTTTATCTGAAGTATTATGCCCAAATCTGTGGATTGTAAGCCATCAATTTACTAATTGTAATGGCCATTGGCCACTGGCCACTGGCCACACTGACCACTGACCACACTGGCCATTCAAATATTCAAACAAAATAAGATGAATTCGTGGCTTAATCTGATGTATCTGCTGTTTATTTTTTGTGGACCAAAGACGCGACCAGTTTGGTGTAGGGATACATCCATATATCGACAGTACCCGACAAAATGTAAATTTTTCACACATAATTACAATAACAATAACAATAACGATGGGGGTTGATCCGGGGGTCCAGTCCAGTGTTTTGGCTGTTTTGTCCAGTGTTTTGGCTGTTGTTTCCGACTAACTTAAGTCCGAGCTGTTAAATCAAAAATATGCAAATTAGTTTCGAGAGCGAGGCAAGGCGAGACGAGCCGAGACGAGCCGAGACGACACTCGACACTCCACACTCTGACGAGAGTTCGACTCTGTCTCAGTGTCTCCGGCTGATCTCTGAGGATGATTGATATGTGCTGGTTATACAGTCATTTGGCCAAAATGATGCAATCAAATCTATGTAAATGCGAAACGGGTTGACTTCTCTGACATTTTGAGGCCTGATAGCCACTACGGCGCTCCACTGATAGCTGGCCAAAAGGGGGGAAAGGGTTGGGGTTGGGGCAGACTCTACCCCTAGACGGGGGCTACCTGGCATAATTTAGTAGCTGGCACTAGCCACTAGGCTGGCTTGACGTTTCCGTCAGTTTATTTTTCTTCTCATTTATCTTGTAATTTTTTATTTTTCATTTTTTACGACTTTTGGGCAATTAAACAAAGTTGAAAAGTCAAAAAGTCAGCGCAAATTTTTGCGTGTGTGCTACGCTTTATTTTTTTATTGTGTTTTTTAGCCAGTGACCGTTTTTTAGCATCCAGCCAGCCTCCTGGCTGTCAGCGGGAAACCGTGTCCGTGTCCGTGCGTGTGCTGATATTTCGCGCGACCTTGACGCTGTTTTCGTTGGAAAGTCATTTTTTACGCAACTCCTCGGAGCAATTGACTTTTTTATATGAGAGGTCCTGGCCCAAAACCCTGCCCAGAGTCTCAAGGCTAAACATATGTACGTACATACATATATGTCTAAGGCTGTGTCTCTGTCTATGCATCGGTTTTATCCCTTTTCCACTTAAAAAAGTGCGTGTGGATGGTTGCTCTGTTTTGGCGCGGGTTACGGGCAACTGCTGCTCGACTTTTTATGGTTACGACCAGGGCAGGGCAGGCAGGGCCCGGTCCGGCCTGACTTTATGACTCCCTCCGGCCAGGCCGAACGTCTGTTATGCGAACGGAGACATCGAGCGGTCCCCGAGTTTTGGTCACTTTTTTAGGCCAATTCTTGTGGCTACCTAAGCTCGCGATTTCGTTACCTAATCGCGGGATCAGCTTACCTAAGCTGCAGATTATCCTAGGATCATAATTATGATGATGCCCGCGTCCGCCGCCGACGCGACTCTCAACTCGTCGTCTCCAGAGTACGTATTCCAGCGGCTGGTTTTTTGTTGCACACACACTCTCTCTCTCTCTGTCTCCCTTTCTCTTGGCCACAATAGGGCCGACCGACCGACCAACCGACCAACGGCTGAGAGCAGCAAAAAACTTAAGCCAGGGGATTAAACCGGATTAAAGTCACATTGTCCTTATTTTTTCTGTTGTTTTTATGCCCCTCCTCTCCCTCCTTTCGGGCTAACTAATTACTCGGGGAAAATTACCCATTTGCGGAAATTCGCGAAAACGTTTGTGTTTTTTATATTTTTAAGAGAATTTTCGCCAACGCGGCTTCATTTTTTTATGGTGTGTGAGAAAAACAGACTGCGCGATGGCCAGAACCGGGCAGAGAGTCAATAAAATTGAATCGATTAGAAAAAAGAAAAAAAAAAACGGTGGAAAGGTTCAAAAGAATGAGAGAAAGAAAGACAGAGCGAGAGATAGAGAGAGAGAGAGAGAAGGATCATTCCGAGGAGGGTTCTAGATGTGTGTGTGTGTTTTTGACTTTTTTGCAAGCCTTTGTTGCGCGTGTTTTTTTAACGTTTTTACTTGGAAGAGCCTTCGGTTGATGCAACCGAAACTAAACTAAGGAATCTTCCCAGAATCCATAGCCTAACGATGTTTTTTACATCACAAAAAAGCATACCTACAATATGCAGATACTTTTGATATGGCAAGATACAGATACAGCAAACAGCTAATATCGGAAAAGATATGTACATACTCCCAAAGCTATAAATCGCTAAATTATAAAGTCAAGGCTCTGGTCACTCGTCACACGTCGTCTCCCACTCGGACGAACCCTTTCCGGGGACAATGCAGTTCCATAAAAGGGTTAAACACAAAGGAAAAGAAGGCTTCATAAAAGGGTTAGGTTAGGTTAGGTTGGGTTAAGGTGGTTGTGTGGTGCCTCAACAGGTAGCTCTCAACTTCCTTTTTGGCTCTCATAAAAAGAGTTAAGTGCTACCATAAGGTTCTTTTGTATGCACAAAATAGGAAATGAAGCTGCAAATTGACTTTAGTTCTGGTCAAATGTTGAATTAGAAAACTATTACGAGTTTATTGGGTATTTTAAATCGAGGGAAATGGTGCAATACATAGAGATGAATCATAGGGGAAATCTAGTAAAGAAATTTCCTATGAATTCGGGTAAATGTCTGCCCCAAGAACCCATTCATATTAAATATTGAATTGATCGGATCTAAGCATTCCATTCGGTATTTTATGGGGAAAAGCGGTTCCGATAGATGATTCATATGACGGATATAAGTATTTGTTAAAGATGGAACGTAGTTTACTTCAAGTAAATCCCCCAAAACAACCGCCGACGGAGTTTCCTTCGTATCCATGATCCATAATATATACCGAATATCCGAAAATCCAAAAAAACCTCCTCCAACCCAACCATTTCGATTTTCAGAGCGATCGGAAAGGCCCCGCCCCATGTTAAAAATGAAGTCAATAGCTTTCGCGAGAGTGTGTGTGTGTGTGTGTGTGTGTGAGAGCGATACGATACCAGCCGCCCTTCCAGCCATGTAGCAGCATGTAGCATGTGGCATGTGAGTGGAAGTGGAAGTGGAGTGTGTCTCTTTAATAAATAACCGAATAACGAATAATATCAGAGCAATGCAAATAGAGCTCCCCACAAAACAGAGCGAGAGAGCAAGAGAGAGCGAGCAGAGAAGAGAGAGAAACGGTTCATTCACAGGGCCGCCGCCTGCCATCTAACAGCAGAGCCTTAGCAGTGGCCTAACAGCGGCCTAACAGCGGCTTAACATTTCACTCAATCCAACAGCGGCGCGAGTGTGCGCGCATGTGTGTGCGTGTTTCGATTGCTCTCCGGATGTGTGTTCCGCTCTCGATCTCCGCTTTGCTGGTGGTGTGCTGTGGCTGTGGCTGTTTATGTAGTGGTGTGATCGTGATTTATCAGAGAGCGAGTGAGAGAGCAACGGGTAAACTCCACTGCTCATCCACCGCTGTGGATGTGTGCGTGTGTACATAAGCATGAAGAGTTTGGGCCAGTAGGGGCGACACGACACACAGAAATGCTTCTTGCCAGAGACGGGTTTAAGCCAGAAATCAGTCGCAGCTAGTGGCCCGAAGAGTCAGTTACAGAGATACTACAGACCGAAAGAGTAGAAACCCGACGACCCGACCCAGAGACCAGAGCGCGTTACGTAGTGGAGTTGACTGTGTGCCTCTCGAATGAATATCATATCAGAATATCGTGTGTGTGTCGCAAAGCAAAGTATTTTTGTATTTTTTGAACTGTTGATAAAGTGCTAAAAACCCAACCGAAATCCAAATCGAAATCAGAGGAAAACACAAAAGGAAAAACTCAGCTCAGCACAGCACAGCACAGCTAAGCGCTCAGTGAAAACAAAAGAAAAGTGGAAAAAGTGCATACGCCCACGCCCACGCGGTGCAATTAAAAAGTCATAATAAAACACAGCGCACACACAGTTTTCTACACAAGTTCCAAAAGCCAAATAAAACCAACAGCAACAACATACACCACACACCACACACAACAAAAACAACAACAACAAACTAAAGGTAAGTTTTCACATAAGGAACAGAAGATATTTTTTGGGAATGAAAGTGCAAGAGCAGGAGCCTAGATAGCCACAGAGAGAGAGAGAGAGAGAGGGAGATGGAAATCAAAGTCAATTCACGTTTTTGTGATTTTTAATTTTCCTTCGGGTCGCGCCCGTCGGCAGAGCACATTTTTATGATCTGTTCGCTGCACTACTTTGATTTTTTACAGTTTCGCGTGAAAAACCTTTCCATCTTTCCTTCTTTGATTTTTTTGGCACACACAGAACAGAATTTTCATATTTTCGGTTTATCTTCGTTTTTTTTTGTTTGTCTGTTTTCTGTTTTTGCCTTTTTGTTGACTTGCGAAATATGTTTTTATGGCCAGACGTCAAGGTCTGGTCTGGTCTGGTCTGGAGTGCTGCATTTTTTTAAGGGAAATGTAATGGAAATTGCACAGGGCCCGCACGGCCGCGTAATGACTTCATCTATAAAAAAACACACACAGAAACACAGAAACCGTATCTGAGAGGGAGGAAAAGCCGCTTGCTACCTGAGTTTTATGACTGGACAGCGCGAAAAAAATGAAAAACTCTGAAAAATGAACGCATAGGGTTGCATAATCCGGCAGCTTAAGTTTTTTGCCTGTCGTAAAAAAATGCCATTCCGATGCCTTCGAGGATCGGAATGGAAGAACGAAACGAAACCGAACGAAACGGTTCGGCTCGGGTCGCGTCCGTTCGGTTTGGTTCGGTTCGTGTCGGCTAGGATCGTTTTCTGTTGTATAAATGTCCTGCGCTGCGACGAACAGGCATCAGTTGCTTAGCAGCATCCCAAACGAGCAGATCGCAGCAGCAGCATCAGCATCCTTTCTCAGCGAAGAGAAGATATTCGAAAAAAGATTTAACGAGAACCAAAAACAGAACAGAGAACCCCTGGCAAGATGGTGTTCAATTTGGTTAGTGTTCAGTGTTCAGAGAGAGAGAGAGAGCAGCGCACTCAATAACGGATTACCAGTGGATTAAACCCTTACTAACGAAGGATTCTCTTTGCTAATTACAGATGAACCAGACATGCAAAGTGTGCGGCGAACCGGCGGCTGGCTTCCATTTTGGCGCCTTCACCTGTGAGGGCTGCAAGGTAAGTTCCGATCGAATGGCAGAAGTGAATGAATGGGAGTGGGAGTGGGAAAGCCACGTCGATGCCCTATCGATGCCACACAATTAACCGAAACAGCCTCATCAACATCTCTTTTCTCTCTCTCCCTCTCGCTTTGCAGTCATTCTTTGGCAGATCCTACAACAACATCAGCACCATCAGCGAGTGCAAGAACGACGGCAAGTGCATCATTGACAAGAAGAACCGCACCACCTGCAAGGCGTGCCGCCTACGCAAGTGCTACAATGTGGGCATGTCCAAGGGCGGCTCGCGGTACGGCCGTCGCTCCAACTGGTTCAAGATCCACTGCCTGCTGCAGGAGCACGAACAGGCCGCCGCTGCGGCCGGCAAGGTCCAGTCCGCCGGCGGAGTCACCTCCTCGCCAGTGGGCTCTCCACACACCCCTGGATTCGGGGACATGGCCGCAGCCGCCGCCCATCTGCACCACCAGCACCAGCAGCACCAGCAGCAGCAGGCCCAGCAGCAGCAGCGCCACCCACACATGCCCCTCCTCGGGTATCCCAGCTACCTGGCCGAGCCCTTTGGCGCCCGCCATCCCGCCGATGCCGCTGCCGCGGCGGCCCTGCCCTTCTTCAGCATGATGGCCACCCCACAGTCGGCGTTCCAGCTGCCCCCGCATCTGCTGTTCCCCGGCTACCATGCCAGTGCGGCGGCTGCTGCGGCCGCGGATGCCGCCTACCGCCAGGAGATGTACAAGCACCGCCAGAGCGTCGACTCGGCCGGATCGGTGGAGTCGCAGAGCCGCTACACACCGCCCAGTGTGGCGGCAGTGCCCTCGCCCCCAGCCCCAGCTCGCCCACAGACGCCCATCGATGTGTGCCTGCAGGAGGAGGATGTCCAGTCCGTGCACAGCCACCACAGCCAGCATAGCCACCACAGCCACCACAGCCAGACGATGCACCACCCCATCGCCATTCGGGCCACCCCCACCGCCCAGCTCTCGGTCAGCCACCACTCGTCGCACCACTCCAGCCCCATTCCCATGGGCAAGTCGCAGAGCAGCAGCCCCCTCAGCTTTGCCGCCAAAATGCAATCCCTGTCGCCCGTCTCCGTCTGCTCGATCGGTGGAGAGACCACAGTGCACCATCAGCATCAGCATCTGCAGCACCAGCACCAGCATCATCAGGAGCAGCAGCCCGCTGCCGCAGCCGTAGCAGCTGCTGCTGCTGCCCAGGATGGCCCCATGGACCTCAGCATGAAGACGTCGCGCAGCTCTGTGCACAGCTTCAACGACAGCGATGCCTGCAGCCTGCAGGACGAGCAGGAGCAGGCGCCGCGCCGCAAGTTCTATCAGCTGGAGGCCGAGTGCAGCACCGCCAGCAGCAGCAGCAGCTCCATCACCACCAACGCCTCCTCCTCCGCCTCCTCGTCCGACCACGAGGCCGTCAAGCGGCAGAAGCTGGGCGGTGGCCAGGAGGCGGTGGTGTCGTCTCCCTTTGGGGCAGCCACAGCGGCGGCGCGCAGCGGTTTTGCGGTGGCCCACAATGCGGCCAGTGCGATGCGCGGAATCTTTGTGTGCGTCTAAGCGGATCGATGGATCGTTGGATCATTGGATCGGTAGCTCGGTAGATTGGTATATCGGTGGGAGGAGCTCCAGTAATCCCCCTCCCCCACCCAACCACTTGTTGTTGATTTTTTTAGTGTATTTCTTTTTTTTTTTTTTTGTTAAATGTTAATTTCATGTGCGGGCCTCACTCGCACACACACACACACACACACACACACACGAGAGACAGTAAGAAAGATAAAGAGCAAGAGAGAGACAGAGATGGCGATAGACTGGTTTGCTGGAAAGAGACAGCCAGATAGTTGCATCACTCTCTCTCACACACACACACGAACACACGTACTCGTACACCTATTGAGAGCTCAAATCCAAAAATTATATTTACAGCCAGAGCAAAAGTTTACCCCCTCCCCCCCACTTCCCACCCCCTCGAACAAAAATTGTATATATTGTATCTTTGTATCTTCAAGTTTTTTTTTTTTTTGTATTAGTATCTAAGAGTTCAAGATAGGATATGCATAGATATCATCCATACCATTCCATTCCATTCCATTCCAAGCAAAAAATGTGCGAAAAAGTAGTGAAAAATCCCACCCTGAAAACAAAAAAAAACCACACGCTATTGTATATAGAAATTGGTCATCATTAAGGCTCGATCTTAATTTGTGCTAAGTAATTTTTTTTTTATTAATTATTATTATCATTATTATTAGTTTTAGTTACTATATACATACATACACTATATATATATCTATATAGATTGGCTTTTAAAAATTATGGAAAAGAAAAGAATAAAAATTATTATGAAAATTTATTTATACATTACAATTTTTTCCATATTTATTTTGGGAGCGAAAGATCAAGCAGGTCAAGAGGGGGAAAAGGATATCAAAGGACTCTTTTTCTATCTGTAGATACATTCCGCTCGCTTTAACCTGTTCTGGGACTCATTCTTCAACTGTTAAATACTATCTTAAATACAGTCGAAACAAAGATCGAATACTAAACATAAAAGATATTTTCATACCCAAATTCGTAGCACCCAAAAGAAGAACTTTCAATGCCCCTTTATATGATGTTATACAAAATAGATACATATGCATATATGTACATACATACATACATATGTATGTAGGTATGTCTGTCAGGTCCCTGTCCATAGAGCTATCTGTCGGATGTATCTATTTGGCTGTCAGCAGGCGAGTTTGTTCTTTGGCTACCGCTACCGCACATTCTTAGGATCAAAGCTAGTAAATTATTTTGGTATTCAGGCACCATTCTTGTTTCAAAATCAGTTCTACTCCAAGCCGAATATATCTGATCGAGCGATCGAGCGAGCGAGCGAGCGAGCGGTGTCTTTACTCTAAACACGGGCCAAAAAAGCACATGGGGCGTGGCCTGTCTGTCAATGGCAACACCAAGCCGAAAGCCGAAAGCCGAAAGCGGGGTATGTGTATGGTATGGAAAAGCGAATGCTTTGGCATAAATTCAATCAACATTTTGTTGCAAGTCGATCGATCGAGCGATGACCGCCCGCCCGCCCGATGGCCGATAATAAAACCGATATAGCAGGCCGTTAAGTGCCTGCCTTTGTGTCGTGTCCGTCCATCTGTCTGACTGTCCGTCTGTCTGTTGTCGGTTTGTCCATTGCAATCGATGGATTGCTGTAAATTATAAATGCCACAAATGTTACGCACAGATATTTGTCGTCCGCCTCTCGGGGCCTTCTGTACATACTATTTGATATGCTATGGTCATGAGCATTAGGCCTATGGGTCGGGTCGATGTCGGCTCGGTGTCGGTATCGGTATCGGTGTCGGTGTCCCAAACGGCGCACTGGCCATCCCTAGAGCAGAGCAGAGAACGACCACCCGACCACGTGCTGCTTCAAATAATAAACTTTATATTAACACATACAAAAGTCATATGCCTCGTTGATGGCCAGAATTTTAATCACTTAATTAGGGAGTCAGTGAGTGGGGCAGAGTGAGGCACAGAGCCAGAAGCAGAGCCCCAGCCCCAGCCACAGCCAGAGCCAGAGCCAGTGCCACAGCCATATCCAGAAGCAGAAGCAGGGCCCAAACTTTGTTTATGGCCTGACGGACCGACTGCCCCGTAAAGTGGATCCAATCCGGCGATGAATGATGAATGAGACAACGCGCAGCGACACGAAAGCTAGCCACAGGATCCATCCATTCGGTATAGTAGTATCTTGGATGCAAAATCGGGCATTTGTACATCATAATAGTCTCCGATTGAGGCCCTCTGGACTTCTGGCCATGTCAGAAACGTTGACGCCTTAACGGATGACAATAAACCATCAAAACAGTCCAGGGGATGGGGTGGGATGGGTCGGCCAGCAGCCACATATCATCAATATGCATAATGGGGCACCTGGACTGGGGGAAGGGGCGGAGGTGAAGGCAGTGGCGGGGGCGAGGGCGGGGGCGGAGGCAGCCAGCGCACGCCATTGTGCGTTTAACCGCCTGACGACGATCCACATTCCAACGTGTGTTTTGTCGTCATTGTTTCTAAATTTATTTTTATAGTTTATTAAACAGTCATAGTAAACAACAAAAATAACAAAAACAAAAAGTGAAAGAAAGACAGAAAATAAATAAATAAAAATGGTTTAGGCTCAAGTTAAGAAAAAGGCACACAAAGCGTGCATTAAACTTTTCCAAATCAACGAAATGGGAATATAAATGTGAAGGATTTATGATTTTTTTTTTGGTATTTACATATATGAAAAAAGCACAATCAATCATTCTACAAACATTCTACAATCCATTCTGTAAAGAACTTCTCAATGTCCTGAATCTAAGGAGCATTGAATCCTAGGTGAATCCCAGGTCCCACAGATCCAATCTTCAGACTGAAGTTCGTTGTCCAAGTCTTTGGTTTTCTTTTGAGCCATAAACTGAAAGAAAAATCTCTGCCATTCCGAAGCCCTCATCTCAGCTAAACCACTCTTAAAATCCGATTTCAGGGGTATATACTCGTATCAATATCATTCGTCAAGTATCTGTGTATCTGTGGCGCCCCTCCCCCTACCCCTACCCCACACCCCACCACCTGTCTGTCGGGGCTGAAAAAGTGGTTCATTTGTCTCATCATCGCGATCGGCCCCCAAATCTCTCTCCAATCAAAAAGCCATTTAGACAAACGAAAAAGAGAAAACAACAAAAAGAAGTGGTAGGAGTGGGGGACGGGGGGTTACAAAATAAAATCGAACCAAAAAGTATAACATTTCAAAATTTTATTGACTGTCAAAAAGGCAGGCAGGCGGGCGGGCAGGGTCGATGCCGATGCCGAGGCGCCACATCGATGGCCCAATGGCTTGTAGACAAGCGGGCTAGAGGATCATGTTACCAAAAACCGATCGACTCGCATCGGACATGGCGCCATGAACCCATGAAGAACGCTTTCAAGAGATGCTTTATTGATGGGGAGAGGAGATCTAATAGGTGATTCGATGTTTATGAAGAGTGTGTGTGCAAGTGGTGTGTGTGTGTGAGTGAGTCGCTTTGAAAGATGCATTACTAATAGAAAAGTTCCGAGGAGAATCCACAGACAAAGACTGAGAATCCACAGACAGCGACAGAGACAGCGACAGCGACTGAGCACATCTTTAAAAATAGTTCAAGAGTCGAAGCACCTGCAGCAGCATTCGCTTTTTAATTATTTATCACCGTTCGCAATGCTAATGCTAATGTTCCTTCAGCTTTCAAATTAATGCATGCAAAGCATATATCGTATACGGCCCGAGAGGAGGACGTAAGAACATGTTTATTAAATTAAATAATTGCAGTCCCCCAGCCCCCATTGGAGTGGCAGCAGCACCAGCAGCAGCACCATTCGAAATTTGCATTTTAAGAACTGACAATGGAATGGAAGAAACAATATACTCGTACATACATACATACATATGTACATGCCTCGTACCATATTGAAAGACTCGTAGAAATATAATGGCAAATATTATTATTGACACATTATAATGGAAACATGTTTATGCAAAAATTTGCATGAAATTTGTTCGTTGAAAGGCAAGTCGTCATCCCCATCCCCATCTCTGACCGGTAGCGGCCTTAATTACTTGGAGAGACTTCTTTATACAAAAGGCTGCCTGCCCCAACGGCTGGACGGGGGCATGGGGCGTGTTCTGCGAAGACTCTACAAATCACTGACAAATAGTCAAAACAAACTATGGCATGTGTCAAACGAGTACGGATACCAGTACGAACTGTATCTATGTATCTGTACATGTGTATTGTATCTGTGTGACTGTGAGAATGCCAGTCAGAGATCATTAAAGTTGAAGGAAGTTGCTGCAACTAGGAAATGGTTATACTCCCGCTCTCCCAGCGATCCAATGAACCAACGCACCATCCTTACGTTACGTGCATTTGTTATCCCCCCAGAAAGATATCCCAAGCATCCATCGGTTGACGGACAATTCCATTGTTCTTCCAGCAAGACATTAACCCACTTAAAGCAGCCCGAGAGCACCGCGAAAGCATCGCGAAAGCAAGAACAGAGCAAATCACATAGCACATGGCATTCCCGCCAATATCTGGGGCTCATCTTTATTGATTTTCGATTCCCGCTGCCACAGCCACAGCTACAGCCCAAGCCACAGCCATAGCCATAGCCTCTGCCACCTTTAACCCCTTCGCCCGAATGTACGACCTCTCTCTCTCTCTGTGTCTCTCTGTGTGTGGAGGCGCTTGGCTCACACGAGATCTGAAAGCTGGAGGACGCCAAAAAGGGATTCCTGAAGTCCGGGGCTCTGTTGGGCTGTTCGATTGTTGGACTGTTGCTTGGATGGTCCGTAGCTGGCGCTGGTAATTAGTGATCTGGTGCACTTGATATGCACCTTAATTTAAACATTTCGTACACACCCAGCCGGGGCACGCATTTGTGGATGGGTTCTCGTTCCCCGTGCCCCCCCGTTCTCCCTGCCTCCCCTGTCCATTTGTGGGCCCTTCTTCGACGCCCGCCCCCGTTCCCTCTGGTCTCTCTCTCTCTTGACTGGACAAGTTCTGCGTGTAGCGCATGCCGTTCGCTTGTTCTTTCTTGGTCTTTTGTTGCGGCTCATTCCCATTGCCATTCCCCATTCCCATTCCCCATACCTCCCCTTGCCCCCTTGCCCTTCTCTTGCGCACCGTGTTCTCGTTTAAACGTTTATTTAACTTAAACGAACTTTGCGTGTCGATTAAAGTGCTGCGATTAAGGTACGACCTGATCCGGTCTGGTCGTCTCTGTTGGTTCTCTGGTATCTGTTTCGTTCATTCGTTCATTCGGATATTCCTGTGTGTGATGGTTCTCCAAAGGGGTATATCAGTTGTAGACTGTCTACTCCCCAATCCCCCGAAAAACACAGCACCCACATAATCCATGAAATGTTTTCCAAAAACCAAAAATTCAACCTCCGTATACGTATAGTAGTAATGCTGCTGGCTTTAGGGTAATCGGTGGGTCGATCAATTGCCATTTCTTAATCCATTTTCAGGTCTTTCTTCTGCTCTTCAGAGGCGCATGCGTGTCCAGTGAACTTACAGGTCAGGCATACGCATGCCAACGATAAAGCAGCACCAACCTCCGCAACCTCCCCATCCTCGATCATCCATAGCATCATCATCATCATCATCCTCCTGATCATCGTCGTCATGATCATCAGGATGACCTAACCCCAAGAACCAGACACTGTTACAGCTGCATAAATCCTTTCGTGGACTTTCTCTCTGGGGCCGGGGCCCGCTCTCTGTTGCTGTTGCTGCTTCTTTACGACAAATTTGCCCATTGTTCTGTTTTGGTTGCTTGATGATGTCCTTTTGTCTTCGTTTACGGTGTGTGTGCTCTGTGTGTTTGGCCCCCGACAGCGCATATACACAGAGAGAGAGAGAGAGAGAGAGAGAGAGGAGAGGACCGCACACCGCAATCCACAATATTAATTTGTGCATCCAGCACCTCAAACATTTACGAGGACAAAACGCCTAACGAACTCCATCTCCATCTCCACGCCACACCACTCTACAGCTCTGGACAAAAATCAACTCTCGATTCTCTGGCCTGGCCTGGACTGCTCTGTTCGGGCCTGGTCTGCTCTGTTCGGGCCTGCCCTGGGCCTGGCCTCTCGCCAGAGATCCTTATCGGGCCCATGGGCCTGTATCTGGTTGCCTGATTATTGGTTGTTGTTGCTGGTTTTTAGTGCCTTGTCTTATCTTGTTACCCTTATTTATTTTTTGAAAAACGAAATTAGATTTAAAGGCCTCACGCAGGCCTCCCTCCACTCCACTCGGCTTGCTCCGCTGCCGCGCTGCTGCGCTGCTGCTCTGCTGCCCGCTCGATCGCTCTCACAAGTGATTTTGATAGCTCGTAAAGAAGTCAAAAAGTCACAAAAATTGTTTTTTTGTGTGGTTTTTTTTTGTTTTTTAGTGGGAAAACCCACGATCCAGCGATCAGTAGATCGACCACCGCAGCAGGAGCTGCTCCTCCTTCTTTCTCTGCCTTCTGCCTTCTCCTCCCCCTCCTCCTCGTCGTCATCGATGGATGGATGGATGGAGAATTTATGTTACAGCTCGTTAAATTAGTCTAATGGGGCAAAGCCAGCTGTCCAGCTGAAAAATCCCCCCATCCTAGATCCATGCATCTACTGTGTATCCGTGTGTATGTGTATATCCATGGTGGAAAGGGTTGACATCATTAGGACAGATCTCTTCTATGTGTGGCTCTCCTCTCTGTTGCTCTGTGCTCCGATTGCAACGTGTGCGACCTTCTGCTGCTGCTGCTGCTGCTGCTGGCCCGTACCCGTTCCTTTAACAGCATCCAGCATCCAGCTCCAGCTTCAGCTTCCACTTCAGCAGCCAGCAATCACCTGAGCTGACACTTAAAGCTTCTTCAGCAGCTCGCAACACTTATGCGAACGGTTCGGTCTCTGGTCTCTGGTCCCTGGTCCCTGGTCTGTGGTCTTTCTGGTCTCTGGGTTATTGTATGGTTAACTGATATGCTTAGTGCACGTATTAACCCAAAACCCAGAGCTCGCTCCGAATGGAAGCTCCACACTCTGCACTCCACACTCAATCGCTTGGGCTTCTGCTGGTGCAGTTGCTGCTGCTGCTGCTGCTGCGGCTGGAGCAGTGTCACTGTCAATGTCATTTTAGTTGCCAGACCAAAGACCCAGACCCAGACCCAGACCGAGACCCAGACCCCCAAGCGAAGACCCAGAGTCGGGCTGAGAGTCAGAGAGCCTCCTCGGAGGCAGAGCCACAGGCACAGGCAGAGGCAGAGGCAGGCCATGGCCATGCACTTGGCTCAAGTCTTCTTTTTGCCAGCTGCAGCAGCGGCAGCGGCGGCGGCGGCAGCAGCAGCAGAAAAGATCGTGTGATCCATTACCAAACGTGCGCGATCGTTTGCGCCTGTGTTTAGTGATATTTATACTCTCTAAAAAGCCCAAGGATACCCTCGCACGAGTCGTTGGGGCTGTGACAAAATCACAGCTGGATGGAATGCAGACTCCCCCCATTTGAGTCCATTTTCCATTGGATTCTCCCTCTTGAAGGGCATTTTCTATTCGTTTTGCCGTTGCTGATGAGGATGATGATGATTTCCCTTGCCCTTTTCGTTTTCCTTTTCCTTAGGTTTACGTTATTTTCCTCGTATTTTTTTCACAACTCTTCTGCATTGCACCTTCTACGTTTTTGCATTGACATTTGGTAAATATTGCCAAGGCTTTGGCTTTGGCTTTGGCTGTGGCTTTGCACACCAGCCACCAGCCACCAGCCACCATGGAGGAGGAGGAGGAGGGCCCCCAGAGTTGGACCTGGTGCTGGTGCTGGTGCTGGAGTCGTTGCAGCTCTGACGTGACTCCATAACTAGTGGATCCATGGCTCATGGCTCATGGCTTCTATGGCTGCTTCCATGGCGGCTGGCTGGTGACTTGATTTGATTTTCCATACAGAGAGTTTTTCGTGTGCCTGCCTGCCTGCCTTCCTCCTTCTGCATACGATATGCAAGCCACTCAATCAAGCCGCCTTTCGGTTCCAGCTTGTTTGTCTAGCGCACTTCTCTCACACCATTCCGTCCCGTCCCAACCCATCCCGTCCCATCCATCCATCCATCCATCGATCCATCCATCGATGGTGGAATACCATGGAATGGAATGGACTATGGAATGGTGTATGGAGTGTGTTTGGGTGTGGAGTGGGGGTGGGGGGATACCTGTTGAAAGGGAACCCTATACCATATACCATATACCATCCTACAGCATCCACTATCCTCACATTCTAATTAACTGCTCTAGCTGGGCAGCACACAGCACACAGAATGCAGAGCAGGGCAACCCATCCCATCCCATCCCATTCCATTCGATCGCATCGCATCGTTTTGTTTGCTGGCTTTTAAGTTCTTTCGCGTTCGCGTCTCTTTTGACCAGTTTTATGACACTCAAAGAGTGACCGACGAACGTCGAGCGACGACCGTAGGACCATAGGACCATAGGACTGTAGCACCGTATGAGACGAGACGCACAATGAACTCCTTTCATGGCCTTGTTAGGCGGGATGCCTTTGCTCTCCTAAGCAGCCTGTTTGCACAACATGATCGTTGGCCCAGAGGTCGGCTTATTAGAACAGCTCTAGAGATCTCTCTCGCACTTGCACTCTCTCGCTCTCTCTCTCTCTCGCACTCACTCTCACTCTGGGTGTTGCATTGTTTGCCCGAACACACATTTTGGAAAAAAGGATGCGGAGGACAGAGGAGCTCGTGACAAGAGCACACACACACACACACACACACACACAAACACGCACACAAATAGAAAAGAGTTTTCAGTGCATTTCACGTTAGTCACGATCGCCCTCACGCCCCCTCTCTCACTCTCTCTCACTCTCCGTCTCTCTCTGTGGCGGCGGTCAGTTGTGAGAAAAGGGTTTCCCTTTTCGGGGCGAGTATTTGACAAATGCAAACAATTTTCCATCTCCTTTTGGCTTGTTATTAGAACACTTTTCCCAAAAGGCCACTTAGGCACGAACCCCCCACCAACCACAATTCCCTACCCAGTCCCAATCCCAACTGCATTTCCACTTCCATCTGCATCGCATCTGAGAGGCATCTCTCATCTCTCAACTCCATCTCCATCTCCCATCTCCCATCGCCATCTCCCAACTCCAATCTCATCTCCCAGAGACCTGCCATTTGGTTATGATGTAATATGGCTTTTTGACTTTTGTAGACATGATAAAATACAAAACGTTGCGTTCCGTTGCGTTGCGTTGCGTTTCGTGGCTGTTATATTGGCTAATGGCCGCGGCCTTTTAGACCATTTGAGAGTGGAGTCAGTGGTCGTCAGAGTCAGAGTCAGCCTCGGACTGTGACTGCGACTGGGACTAGGACTGAGACTGAGACTGGGACGTCGGACATCGGGCAGCAGAGGTGTCAGAGAATCGACTTCAATGAATGGCCCCGCTTTCGGAGGCGGCTGCAGATCAAAGAGGTTCTTGTTCTGGTTCTCAGTCTTCTCAGACGGTCTCCTCGTCTCTTTATTGACCATGGTCCAAGAGTGCATCATGTCTGTTGTGTCTGTGCATTTGTTGTTGCTGTTAGTGCTGCTTGAGATACATTGGGGCAAGTGCTGCCTCTGCCTTTGCCTTTAACTGCCTCCCCCTCCCCCTCTCTGTTTTGCAATTGCAATTGCCATTGAACGTAATGCCACTCTGGTAATGCCCCAAGGTAAAACTCATTTGCATAATTCAAGACCCACAGAGCACTTCCAGTTGACAAACTTTGAGATACTCGCCACTCGCAACAGAGCCTCAAAATCAGTTCAAACTTGGAGCAAAGCCATAGCCACAGCCATAGCCATTGCAGATCTCGAGATCGAGGGATCGTATAATGCCGCGAATGACATGTTTATAGACCCTCTACCCCTATCCTTCCAGCCATAACTGACTTTTGAGCCGCGCCCTTAGCTATAACATTTGTGGATCCATTCTGTTCCATTCTCTTCCATTCCGTTCTTGCCTCTGGCGAGTGGTGTCTGCTCTGGGCCTTGTCTAGAAGTTGGCCAATCCATCATTTGGCCATCATTTGTATGCAGGGATGTGCCCCGTGACATGTGCTTTATATATAATTTAGAGTTTAAGTTGTGTTGCCTGCCTGCCCGTGCCGCTGCTGCCACTGCTGCCACTGCTGCCACTGCTGCCAGTGCTACCGTTGCAAGTTGCTGGTCCGTGCCTCGATGCGTGCCTTGGTAATGTGCCAATAAATGTGGCAGCGACTCGGCTCGGTGCGGCTCAGCTCTTTCGCTGGAATCGTTTTCGACTCATTTCCGCAATCAAGCGTCTGGGTGCACTGGGGGGCACAAAGGGGGCACTCGGGGGCACTGGGTGGGGTGGTAGCATTCGGGGCATGTTAAATGGCATCCTAGTTTTATGTCCAGGCCATTATCAATGGGATCACAAATATCGAAAGCATTTAAACAGGTGCAAAAATCAGTAGCCAAAGTAGTCGTCGATACTCGATATCTTTTATATCGAACAGAACACAAGCGACACACACACACACACACACCGGACAGATATGCCAGTTGTTGTTGTTGCCACTGTTTTATGTTGCAGCTCTGTGTCTCTCTCCTCTGTGGCCTGTGAAATGCGTGCAACGCGAGAATCGAAGCGAAAACAGAAGACAGAAGGCCAGAAGACCAGAAGAGACATCGAAACAATGAGAAGCTGCTACCGGTGCTCCTCACTTACAAGGCAATTAAATGCCAGGCATAACAATCTTTTTTTAGGGGCTAACCCTAAAGAGCGCTTTCCAATGATCTCCCGAACAGATCAACCAGCGATGTGACCGTGACACGAGACCCAAAGAGAGAGAAAGAGAGTGGGACAGCTTCATCTCTAGATATATTTATTAATATTTTGCTAATCATTTCATTATTCAGGGAAATCTTAAGATCTAAAAGTGTCCAACGATGTTTAGCTCTTGATGTCACGACACTCGTGACACGTTCCAAGCGATCGTTTGACTGAATATTATACATAAATTGAACCCTTTTTTGGGGGTTACCTTTGAGGGGTCTTTTCTGGTATAAAATCTGCCCAAATGCTGGTTAAAAGTGAGATTTTCCCTATACTATATATGTATGTATATATATCTCCCTGCCATATGGCCCTGCCACTGCGTGAGTCGTGCACTGTGTGTGTGTGTCTCCCCACCAATCTTCAATTCCAAATCTTTTTCTTCTCCTCCTCCTGCTGCTGTTGCTCCTCTGTTTTGTTTCCTTCAGGGGATCTTATCAAATGCCGTCTATCGGTTTCACATTGCCATTTGACAAACACACAAATTAAAAACGATTTAAGAAAGTAAAACGTTTTAGCCCGCGTGGAATGGAGTGTGAATGGGAACACAGAGCCAGGCTGCTCGGATAGTTGTTGTTGGCTATGGACTTGAAAGTTACTCCAAAACCCACCCCCCTACCTCCCGTCACAGCACTGTCTATCCATCCATCCCCTCCCAACCTCCCGCACTAGCACTGGCACCCACACCCGCACCCGCACTCAATGTTAATTAGCCTACGGCTCAGGCGCCAGTCTACTACTAAAGACAGACCCACCAGTCGGACAGACAGACAGACGGACGGACAGATAGTCGGACAGTCGACCTACCGACAGACAGTCGGACAGTAGCAAAACATTTTGTTGTCGTCGCTTTTGTGTACAATTAAAACGTGATCAGGGGGCCCTCTGGTCTGGACGACAGGCGGCGCAGCTACAAATTTGTCGAACACGCAAAATGGTCTTCCAGGCCGTGTAAATGCGTGGCCCCGTCCCCGTCCCCGTCGCCGTCGCCGTCGCCATCCTCCTCCTCCTCCATCTGCTACTACTCCTCATTGGCCGCTTAGGCCCAAATTGTATTGCATTTCGGTTTCCATTTGGTTTTGGTTTCGGTTTTGGTTTGGTTTCGATTCCCATTCCCATTCCCCCATTCGAATCGATTCCCAGACATGGCCCTAAAACGAGAACTAGTTTTGCATACATAAGCATGGCCCTGTCTGCACTACTTCCCTTCTGCGGGGGATACGGATAGACCAGACCATGGCCAAGGAGGAGTGTGCTGTGTACGGGGTGTACGGGTGTACGGGTGTACGGTGTCTGCTCCACAAATCCGAGAGACGACAAAATCCGAGACGAGTGGCGTCAGTGTTAGAGCCATGTTTATGAATTGTTAAACGGCAATGCATTATCCAAAAAGAGTTTCCAAACAGAAGGAACAGCCAAGTGACAGGCAGCGACAGACAGAGAGAAAGAGAGAGAGATGGGAAGAGAGAGGAAGGGAGACTCCAGGGATGATAAGCAAATTCTCGAAGGATTGATACGGATTGCAACTACTGCAACATAACATATCTAAAGTACCTTCTGCCGCCTCTTGAAAAAGTCCTGGACTTATATAGGATCTCTACTGGGAGTAGATGATTAATCGATCGAATCGATTTCCCATTATCGCAGCCCTGGCCAACACGCACAGACAGACACTTGTCACAGAGCCAGCTAGACATTTGCCTGTCCATATTCTTTATTAGCTTTTTATTGCTATCAATATTTTCTGTTAGGGAAAGACAGAAGGAGAGGGAGAGCGAGGGGGGAGAGGTAGAGCCCTAGAGCCGACCGATCGACCAAATGTCACCACATCCGGCCCGAACAGAGTGGCCAGAACGAACCGTCGAAGAACAGTCTGAACTGGAATTAGTATTCTAAGTCAACGGCAACAGCCAAAGCAAGCAGCGACAGCAACAGCAACAGCAACAGCAGGCATTTCCATGATGATGACTTGACCATGGTCTAGGGTCCCATACGCTGGGTCTACCGATGGTTCTACGATGGCTCTATGTTGGGGTAACAAACGACAAACGAAAGAACAAAAAAAAGCAACAGCAGCAACAACAGCAGAAAAAAGAGTGCCAACAGTTGTTCAACAAATGCGTTGCACTTGCCTCCGGGGCTCGGTTCGGTTCGGTTCGAGCCATCCTCGGCCATTCCCTGCTTTGATTTCGTATGCGTATCATTAATATTTCCACGGCCTTTGCTTTTGCCTTTGCCATTCATTCATTCATTCATTCATTCCGTCAATCCATCCATCCATTCATATGCACTCGTACGAGGTGTACCTTCAATAAATTTATGGCCATTGACAATCAGTTAAGACAATCGGATATCTAGGGTAATAATTTCTAATTGTGCTGGGGACACACATCACAGCTGTTCGAGCAGCAGCAGACGAGACGATGACAAAAAACGAGCCCCTCAGACCCCTTCTACCCCTTAGACCCCTTGGACCTCGTAGACCCTTTAGACAATGAGAATAGGATGCTGTGCAGAGTTTTTCCTACTCGAAAGGAAGTCCCGAGTTGGGCAGATGGGGGGCTGCGGCTGCGGCTGGGGCTGGGGCTGAAGCTGCTGCTGACTTCCGGCTAGCACATGTTTCGATTCCTCTCTCCAAGGAGTCGACAAATGATCAACAAATGAGAGAATTCTGGGAAAAAGGATTCACGAAATGACAGATTGGTTCCAACAAAAAAAAACCCACCAAAACACTTGCCAAGAGTTTTGTTTTTCTTTGGAGGTTATCCAACCAATTTGTTCTTTTTCTGCTGTGTGTTTGTGTGTGCGTGTGTGTGTGTGTGTGTGCGTGTGATGTGGAAAATTATTCCAGCCTTGACAGCAAATCTGCTTGGAAAATTTCGTATTGAAAAACATGAAAATTAACCCAGAAAAGTTTCGCTGAACAATAAGACAAAAGAATACGTCGCATTGGCCCTCTGTTGTTGGTGGGTGAGTTGGTGGGTGACTTGGGGGGGGGGGGTTCCGTTCTGTTCTGTGTTCTGTGTGTCACTCTCGACAGTCCGTCTGTCCGTCCGTCTGTTCGTCCAAGAGTCATGCTCATGTGCTTAAGTTCAATGAGTCGAACGGTTGGTACTGGCACGGCTGCCTTGCTGCCTCCGACAGAAGTGTGCCACAACATACAGTATTTTCCGTGTGTGAGTGTGTGTGTGTGTGTTGCAATATCTGCAAGGTTTTTCCTATGCATTTATTAAACAACATTTTCGGTGACGGAAGGTCACTCGAAGAGGCATTAAGTCAGGCAACCAATTTCACCCACTAAAACCAGGCACACGACCAAAGAGCCGGTCCCCTCCCCTCTCCTCCCCTCCCCACCACCCCACTCCCTCCCACCCAAATATCTTGACAATGTTTTGACAATTGACAGAGAGAGAGAGAGAGAGAGAGAGAGACGGAGAGAGAAGCAGCCAGCCCCCCCTTAGCAGACGCCAATTACAATGTTGGCTTTGGCTTTGGAGCTGGAGTTGGAGTTTGGAGTTGGAGTTGTGTGATTTTCAGTGACACAGAAATTGAAACTCTGAAATTGTTCATTGTTCGAGTGTGCTCTGGTCGGAGAGCTCGTTAATGACCTGCTCTACCCGCCCCTCTAGCGTCCCCTCCCCCCTACTCACTCCTCTTGGTTGCAATCGTCGTATTTCAGGGTTAAGTTGTCGGTGGGGAAGTTATTATTATTATTATTAAGTATTATTGTCGATGCTTCAGTAAGTTTTGTGCCAAAAAGCTCTACATTGAAAAATTATTATAGAAATTATAATTGCCTTAAGCCGTTGCCAGTTGCCAGCCGCTGCCCCCCTGTGTGTCCCCCCTCCCATCCCCTCAGCCCCTTAGCCATAATATTTGTCAAAGTTATTTTCAGAAATTGTCAGAGCGAATCGATCGGATCGGTTTGGATCGTCCAGCAGGCATTTGTGTTAAGGTAAAGCCCCCCATCGTCTCCAACCAACCCCCTCCTTCTCATCATCATCATCTTTATTTATTTAACAAGCACTTTTAACCACACTTTTAGCCACAACAAATTCCCTGATTAATCATTCGACAAAATACCCCATAAATGGTCGAGAAAATGGAATGATATTCTACTTCTGATTTGCATTTATTTGTTTTTGAGTTCTCAGTTTTTTTGGGTTTTTGTTTATCCAAGTATTTGGCAAAGATTTCAATGCCCCACTTGAGAGTTTTGTGCGTAAACGCGGTGGCTTTGGGGCAGGGCTTAAGTCGCCCAGCCACTTGGCTTAAATATTTCAAAGAATAATATTTTTCCTTCTTCGTTTCGGGGTTTCTGCATAACTTTTGAGCTAATTTTTACTGCAAAGGGTAGCGGAGGAGAGGGGTGGGGCGGGAGGAGGAGGCCTTTCAATTAGAGCCAGAGACAGGGAGCTCTCTGTCGCTGTCTCTGTCTCTGCCTTGAGTGGGGGTCTCGTCTCTGTCGAGTGTGGGGGCCCCTTCTGTGATGTGTCTGGACAATGAACCGCAATCACACAACGACAATGCCCCTCTGGGGACGGAAAGGGACGCGAAGGTGGCGGCAATTGGCGATGAATCATGTGGCTTCTACAGAATCCACAGAGACACACACACACACACACACACAGAAACGGGACTGAGACTGGGACTGGGCTGGGCTCCGAATCTGTATCTGTATCTGAATCGATTTGCATTGTGCTCTACATAATAAATATTTGCATTTCTTGCCGGGTTTCTCTCGGTCTCCGTCTCCGTCTGGTAATATTTCTGGAATTTCCGTATCAATATGGAATGGAATATGAAATGAATAAAGTAGAAATATGACAGATATCTCAAGGAATCTCTCTCTATAGACCACATAGATATTCTTTTATTCGATTTCCATCAAATCGACTTTGGCAAAACATCTCTGTTTCATCTCCAAACAAAACCATTCCATTTCCATTTCCCACCAGCAATTTCGAATGCCCTCAAAAGACTCAAGAAACGAACTTCGTTTCCGTGGAAAAACGGGCGGCCCAGACAGGACCCGCAGACCCTGGGCAGAGCTCGCACAATTGGAAAACCACAAAAAAGTGTCAAACTGGCGCCAGGCCCTCAAAAGGATCTCAAAGGACCACACACTTGCCGGAGCGGAGCGGAGCGCAGACGGAGCCCACGTACATGGTAGGTGCGAGCCGGACAAGTGATCTATTTAGGTTATTATGTCTTTATGTTTTTGGGACACAGCTGCAGGGAAGCTGCAGGATCGAACCGATCTCATTGTACACACACACACACAGTAGGTGGTGGCCCAAAGCGAGAGAGAGCGGGAGTGCACAGGCGAGAGGAATCCTGGAAACATAAATCAAAAACATAAGCTGCATCGCCGAGCAGCATTATAAATCTTTTGACGACGATTCGCTTCTGCTTCTGCTGCTGCTGCTGCTGTTGCTGCTGCTTTGGCAATTGATTGTCTGGAAATTGTTTGTGTGTTTTCGCCAGCAAATCATATTTAGCCAAGAAGGCAGCCGGAAATCGCTCATAATTCAAAAAAGGAAATGCTCATATCCTTTCGTTGCGTGACATCTTTCTCCTTCGATTAATCTAACTTAAAGTTTGCTCACGCCGCGTACGTGATTTGAATGCCAAGGCCACAAAAGGGGCCCAGAGCACAGAGCCGAGGGCCCAGAGCCCAGAACACATTCAATACCAAAATATAATGAGGAGAGGAAGAGGCCAGCTACTTACAGGAGGAGATCCTTCCTGCCCGGGGCCTGCTGCTTGCTGCTTCCCCTTGCTGCCCCTTGCTGCCATGACTTTTATCTTTATCTTTATTAAGAATTTCTCGTTTTGATATCTTGATTTTATTCCCTGGGCAGGGCATTAATCATATGTACGGCCAGAACGGCACACATTTTGATTTGTTTTGTGTGGGGTTTGATTTCTGTCGAGTGGTTCGGTTCTCGGCGCTGTGTTGCATGTTGCATGCCAATTATTATCCAACGGATACCTTTGGCTCCCCCCCCCCCCTTGGGGCTTCCACTTTTGTGTGTGCTGCTGCCACACAGCCACCCACAAAATTTCCAGCTATTCAGATCTCAAAATGTCATATACTTT
This sequence comes from Drosophila athabasca, assembly GCA_008121215.1. NCBI lineage: Eukaryota > Metazoa > Arthropoda > Insecta > Diptera > Drosophilidae > Drosophila > Drosophila athabasca. The sequence goes on along the minus strand of CM017796.1, from coordinate 59,162,070 downwards.
TCATTGATTGCATAGAAGACCACACAACACACATGGCACATGGCACTTGGCATTCCATGCCCCCCCCCAATCATTAGACCGCTCCCACATGCTCTCTCTCCTTCCCCACACATGAACGTACCTACTCCTACTCCCTCCCCTCTTCTCCTTCTCCTCTCTTCTGTCTCCATCTGTCGCTTTTTGGCGACTTGATGTTCGTTTGTCTTTAGCACATGCCTCACAAATGTATGATTTAGACGTTTATTAAACTCTAAACAATGGAGATCTGAACAGATGAATAGAGAAACAGAAACAGAAACACAGGCAATGGCAATGGGATGGGATCGAATGGGATGGTAGCTCTATGGTCTGTGGGTTTTGTTTTTTCGGGTGAGAGAAGAGTGAGAGGAGTGGGGTGTGGGGTGTGGGAATTCAAATGAAGAGAACTTTTTGACAAGTTTATTTACGTACACTATGGGCCATGGTTAGCACCTTTTTGTCGGAGAGGCTGAGAACTGATAGAACAGAGAGCCAACAGAAGTTCAAAGCGAAAGAATTTCTTAGGGAAATTTTGAGATCATAAAACAGGGTTACCAGCAGAGAGAGAGGGAGAGAGAGAGAGCTATTGAGAACAAATCTGAGGATCATAAACATTTAGTTGGCTTGTATTACAGCATCCCCCCCCAAACTCTTCTCCACTCGCACTATCCTTGCAACCTACAACCTACATCTTCTCTCTTCTACATTTGCGACATAGTACTGAGGCCGGCCTCTCTGCTGCTTTCAAAAGCCAAATTGTTTTTTAAAAGCACCATTTTTATTACCACCCATCCGATAAGTGATCTCGCGACATTTTCGAATTTTAATAGGGTCTCCACCTCCACTGACCAGATCTCTCCTTACAAAGAGCACTCGTTGTTGTTCCTGCTGTTGTTGTTGTTGTTGTTGTGGGTCTCCAAATCGAGTCGAGTTGAGGCGACTCCTGTACCCCCCTTTTCCTTCCTCCCTTCCCTTCCCTGAACATGAAGCCAGCGATCATTTGTCGTTGCGTTAATAAAATTGCATTGAGTCTGCATTTGAATTCGCTTTGGCGGTGGTCAAAACTCTCAAGAGAGCTCTGGGGACCGACCACTGGAGTCACCACCACCACCGCCACTCCACTCCACTGAGGCCTGGGGCATTATTAATAATGCGGTGGTGGGCAGAGATGGTAGAGGGGGGTGGCAAAGAGGAGCTCAGGCTCAGGCTCAGCAGAGAGGTCACCTGGAAAAACGTTGAAGTTGAAGAAGAAAAAAAAATAAAACGGCCGTCCATTTTTAATATGATTGTATGTCATCTTAAGCCCACAGCTAGAGAAGATGCCCCTGCCACAGGGAGAAAGAGAGAGAGAGAGAGAGGGAGAGGGAGAGAGAGCCTCCTCTTTGGCCTTCTCCCTCTGCCACAGAGAGTCTCTGCCTCCTCCTTGGTCCATGTGTCTATTCGTATACTCAAATTATCAACGAGAGTCCGGGGATCCGGTCCGTCTCTGAGTCCAATACCCCATTGTGTGCTCTGCTGCCGCTGCCGCTGCTGCTGCTGCTGCTGCTGCTGCTGCTGCTGTGGCATGGTGTGGTGTGGTCTGCCCCCATGGCTGCCCCATGGGTGTCGAAGACAATTTTTCATGAGATGAGCATTCGGGACAGTATCGTATCAGGTGTGCATTCAGTCGCCTCTCTCCCCCCTCCCCCCCCATCACCCTCCTGGTAATGGGTTCGCCTAAATAGTTGGACATGAAGCAAACTTGTTGGCCAAGTGAAAATGGGTGATAATCCGTTTTGACAAATTTGCTTACATGGCTTTGCCTGCGTAGTGACTGCGGGAGGGGTCAGAGTTCAGCAGCCAGGGGGAGAAATTTTCTGTAGCTATTGAAGGCAAGAAATCATGGCCTAACCTTACCCAACATTGGACCTATCTTAACATCTTACAGACCATTGATAACTTTCCCATAGATCGACGGACGAGAGCATCCTCATCTTGACACGATTTCGAGGTATCAGGTTTCCTCTCCACACATTGCTCGCATTTCATTTGAATAACTCAATAAATGATTCGATCCGATCCGATCCGAACCGCGACTGCACATGCATTTAATTAGTTATTAGCAATTGTCCGAGGGATCCAGAGAGATCCGGCTCCGGCTGGTAGACGACTCTCGACGACTCAACGGCAGATCGTCAGTAAAGTTCAATTTTAAATATCTACTGTAGCTGCTGTTGCCATTGTTGTATCTGTCGTAATGTTTGGAATTACCCAATGGGAATTGGCTTTGTGGCGACTAAACTAGTTTAGCAAATCACTTGGGCATGACTAAGTGCCATAAATGCATAAAAAATTCCATATCCACTCGTACAAGTCAGCCACACTACACACAGTCCCTGTGGGAGTCTAAGTCGGAGTCTAAGTCGGCGTCTAAGACTGAGTCTGATTTGTGCCTGGGACACAGTAGTAATCGTAATTCGTTATTTGTAATTTGTTTTTTGTAATTTAGCAAAGATGATGCTTTTGTGCCAGAGACTGACCGACCGACCGACCAACCGACCCCCCAACCATATAATTACGGCAGGTCTAACATCTGCAGCTCTCTCGAATGTTGTACAGGTGTGAAATGCTGCCAAATCATGCAAATCATTTGACTTTTTATAGTTCGAATAGACAGATAGACGGACCGACACACATATTAGCTGCAAGCTTTGCCGTACTTTTGTAATTATTAATATTTTTCCCGCCAGCAGCAGCAGCAGCCGCACGTAATTTCTAAACTTAAAATCGTCGTCGTTGGGTCTTGATTTCCGGCCCCGTCTCCGTGTGGCTCTATCTGTGGCTCTGGCTCTGGCTCTGGCTGCTGCACCTCTCGTACATGTCTACGTATCGTATCTACAGCCTGCACACATTGTTTAACGTCATTCAGTGGCTGAAATATCAAGCGTGAGAAAATCTATTATTATCTATCTCAAACAGGCAGCAGCAGCTTCAGGCATCCAGCATTAGCTCTGGCTCTAGCTCTGGCTCTGGCTCTATGGTTGTATGACTGTGTGGCTGTGTGTGGCTGGAAAGCGGAACTAGCGCCCGGTAGCACCAACGGGGGCAGATGGATCGCAGATCGAGGGAGGGACAGAGACTCGACTCGACTCTGTAACTGATTCTGATTCTGTGTGGCGCAACGTGCAATGTGTGAGGTAATTGAGGGAATCTTTTCATATTGATTAGGTTTTCCGAACAGAATCAAGTTTGTGTCTCAAGTCTTTTGATATTACGAGTAAATGCTGCCCCAATCAGAAATACTTATCCACAGACAGACAGTCAAAGAATGAATCCCCAAAAATGAGTCACAGCCAAAGTTCTTCGAATAGGAAACACCCTTTAATCACAGGAGAGATGGTTGGGGTGGGGGTGGGTCGGGGTTCATGGCTTGGAGGTTCATATCTTATAAATAGACATGTGAGTAAATTTATTAAATGGCAATGATCTCATTACAATTTAATGCCAATGCACAAACGCTTTTTGCTGCAAAAAAATTTAAATTAATTTCATTTAAAAACCACTTAGGCCCACCCCCAACACCACCAAGTGCCCCCACGAGCTCTTGACGTTATAGCCATCTATACCTCTCGGGCTCTGTGGCTCTGTGGCTCTGACTCTGGGCTCTCTTGGTTACTGGCTCTGTCTCTGCCTCTGGCTGAAGCTGAAGCTGAAGTTTCGAGCTCTTGGAAGTGACAAAGTGCGGCATGGCCAACTTGTTAGCATATGTTAATTAAAGCGGGCGAGCAAACACTGACACACACAGATCGAAACCGAGAGACGGAGACGGAGATGGAGGCGGAGGCTGCGGCGACTGCGACTGCGACCCGTTGCCTGCTGCCAGTCTGGCTGGGCCTGATGGTGACTTATGGGCTTGGGGTCTTGAACCGCGGCCTCAGCGACTTCATTTTGAACGATCGATGCATAAAATGCCAATAACTGGAGAACTAGAGCTGGCACCAGAAGAAATGCTGCTACCGAATGCTGAAAGCCACCGATTGAAATGTCACTGCACATCAGTAGCGGAATGCAATAGAAAACTTGGATTGAATATTGGATTCATATGGATTTTAGACATTTTTCAGTAATTTTTTTTTAGTTTTTCTGGTATTTTTTGGTATTTTTATCGGATAAGGTATGTAATACAAAGCTCAAACTATTAAATTCCTTTCAGTATTTTACAAACATTTTTATTATTATTTTCGAGTATTTTTTAAGTTTTTAATTTCTAAGCAAAGGAATGAAAAATTTAAGTATTAGGTACTTTTTTAGTATTTGCCAATAGTATTGTCTAAAACTAGTAACTTTTCATTTTTAATATAATCCGAGGTAAAAGACGAAAAATTCGAAGTTTTAAATATTTTGATTCTTTAGTATTTTCCAATAATATATTCTGGTATTTTTTAAATTGAATGGCCATTTCGAAGCAAATATTATCAGAAATGCAAAAGAGAAACGCAACTTAGTATTGGGTATTTTCGGTATTTCCCAATAGTATTTTCCGTTATTATTAAATTTTTAATAAATATTTTAAATATTATTTATTTAAAATAAAAGTTTTTTTGAATATTTTGAATATGGGTAAAATAAACGAGAAAAAGGGGAAAATGAATAAATTTTCAGTATTTTCAGTATGTGATCTGGTATTATAATTATAGTTCTTTATTTTTGGGCCAAATAGTACTGTGATTGAGACTCCGTGACTGCAAATGGTACTGCAATGCTACTCTAACACTCCGACAATCTGCTACTCTGACAATCATCAATCGCAGTGATGGAGCAGCAGCGGCAGCAGCCCCCTCATCACTGCTGCTGCTCCGACTGTGGCTGCTGCTGTCGCTGTGGCTGTGGCTGGGGCGCAGGCGCAGATACTCGGTACAATTCGATTTGCGCCCAATTTCAACGCCTCAACTACTTTGCGCTCAGATAAATCATCGCGGCAACAATAACTGAGTGAGTCATTGACTGCTACATGTGTATTCTGAAGTCTGAAGTCTGTAGTCGGTTGTCTGTATCTGTAGTATTCTGTATCTTGTATCTCGTTTGCATCTCATACGACGAGTATCTGCATCTGGGGGCAGTCGAAGTCGCAACGATTTTCCATAACAATATTTTCCAATATATCGATTTGCGCGTTGGTCGGACGGGCCATTGATTTATTTTTTCGAGTGAATGCGAATGCCTTGCATAATCTAATGCTCTGCGACATGTCAGCAGCAACTGTTTTGGGGGAGAGGGAGGGGGAGGGGTAGGGAAGCTGCCACAGTCCCCCCGCAGTCCCGCAGACTGAGAGACTGATGTTTTGTTGTTGTTGTTCGGTTTTCGGGGCCTGCCATCTTTATCCGTAATTGGGGGCTTGCGTGCGGCTCTCACTCTCTTTAACTGGAGCAGGAAGAGCCACCGAAAATTAGAAGAGATCAGAGCATTTTTCATTGTTTTTCCATGAGAAAAACTTTGGACCGAACCGAAACCAGAGCCAAAGCCATAGCCACTCTCTGTCCGCGTAATTTGGCCGCCTGGCCTTTGGCAAAAGGTTCTCAATGGTGGCAGGAGTCGGCTACCGTGGGAGCTGCTGCTGCTGCTGCTGCTCTTGAGCTCTTTTTGGCCCTGCTTCCGTTGCTACAATTTCGTTTCGGTTTTCCGTAGCGTGACCACAAAACCGTCCAAAAGCAGAGGCTGAAGCAGAGGCTGAGGCAGAGGCTGAGGCCTGAGGATGGACGTGGGGGACAGACAGACGGACAGACGGACACATCGACCGACGGACCGACAGACCGAACCCGAGCGAGTGTCGCCGACAACACTCTCTGCCACTAAATATCCGAAAATGATGGCGATAACAATTTTGCGCCCATGGCGTTGACGTTTTGCACTTATTTTGTGTACCCTGTGTGTGTGTAGCGTACCCTGTATTCCTTATGGTTTGCTTGTTCCGGGTATAACGATGCAGTCAAGGCGTTTGCCACAAAGTTTCCAAGAAAAGATAATACTATTTGTGGCGCAACATACCGTTCCTTACCATTCCTGGACTGTGTTTAAACTCTACAGAGTATCCCAATCAATCGATCGATCTAGCGATCATAGAGTATCCAATATTCATTCATATTCTTGGATCATTTAAGGCCAAGACAGGACCTTGAGGCCTGGTTAATGCTCATCTGTGGTGTGGGCTTCGGCTGGGGCTGGTTGCTGGGGCTTTTCTTTTGGGCCAGCCTGCCAGCCACTGATTGGAATCTGTCTGTCTGTCTGTCTGTCTGTTTGGGTTTGCCTTGGGAGTAAGCAGAATTATGGCTGTCATCAGGCTTGCAGTTGACATAAACACTCATAGCTACAGGGGGTCGATCGTCTCACGTCCTCAGTTGCGGCTCTGCTCTGGGTCTTGCTTTTCATTGCAGATCTGTCTGCAGTTCCCTTTGTGGCTCTGCCACTGCCACAGCTACTTGTATGTGTATTTGTGTCTGTCCTTCCACCCCATTTGCATGCGATGCACGCACACGAGAACGCCTTTCGAGCCATCAAGAGGATGAGAGAGGAGTAGAGTAGAGAAGTTTTTGGAGTGTCTCCACAACTAAATATAAAATATGCTTTTAATCACATTTCCGCTGCTGTCCGAAGAGCGAGCCACGATTGTTGGACAACCCAACGACTGTCGACCAGCAACGACAAGCGACAACAACGACAACAAACGATCAAATAATTCCACACGAAACTAAAGTAAATCATTTGGAAATTTATGGGCCACCATTCCATATAGCAGCAGCAGCAGTGGCAGCAGCAGCAGCAGCAGAAATGATAAACGAACATAACCAAAACCCAATCGAATCCGAGGCGGAATGAAACGATTTCAGGCAGGCAGCAGGCAGGCCTCATTAATATGCAAGACGCATTTGTTTTATAAAATCCATAATTGGTTCTACTGTACTTACGCACTGGAATCGGTACTACAGGCGGTGGCGGTGACGGGGGGCAGGGCAGGGCAGGCAGGGCAGGGCAATGGGGGGATTTGTATTATGATACACAAACAATCAGACACTTATGGTCAACACTTTAAAGCCAGATTTGGGTCGAGCAAAGTGGCCAGGCCAGGCCAGGCCGCCACAAGAGCCAATGACCCAAGCCAGCAACCAGCAACCAGCGACCAGTGGAACAGTGGAACAGAGTGGAAGTCGCTTTGGGGTCTGCCTCCCCACCCCCCCTTGCGGCCCGCCCCCCTTTCATGGCTGCCCCTATTTGCTTAGGTCGCCAAAAATGGGTCTGGCATACGCATAAATATCAAAATAAGACATATGATTTCTTACTATATCTATCTCCCATTCGACTGTCGACTGGCTGACTGTTGCCTGACTCTTGCCTCCTTGCCTCTTGCCACTTGCCTCACTCTCCATTGAAGTCTCATTTGTGCCATCGTTTTATTTGCAATACGTGTCTGGTTTACTCAATTAGCTTTTTGCTTTTCTTTGGGGACTTTGGGGATACAGTTTTTTACAGTCTGCGACTGGCTGTCCAGTCCATTCCAATCCATTCGGATTCGGATTCGGGATTGCAAAACCTTAACGTTTTTTTTGTTTTTGGTTATTGGTACAATTATGAAGTTTTAATAGACGAATGTTAGCGTTATTATTATTGTAAATCAAGGCACATTGTGACACTTATGACAACTAAAGTAGCGCACATAACCGTTTACCGTATACTGTGTACCGAATGCGATTCGTTTGTATGGATTCCGATATGGATATGGATTTCGATTTCGATTTGGATACCCAATCCATTTATGGCTAGAAATTTGGAAAGTTTTGCGCAGAGGGAAAGATTCTTCTATTGAAGAATACAGTCTACAGTCTACAGATGGCACTCCTTTTGAAGATCTCTTCTACTACTCCCACACACACACACACATACACACATACAATACAGAGTTTTTCCGCACCCGCCAATTAATCAAAATGTGTGGCGCTTGGGCTCTGATCTGCCAAAAATTGGCCTGCCATCCATCAAGACTCATTTGTCAAAGGTCAAACGGAGAAACCAACCTCTGGCAGGGCCACACACACAGGCAGTCGACAGAGAGGCAGTCGGCAGAGGGATACCTGCCACAAAACAAAACACCTTGCAACTGCCACCAGAAGAGAGGCAGATCTGCTCGATCTTCTGGAGAGATAATTGATGTCTTACTCCGCTGCTGCTGCTGCTGCTGCTGCTACAATTTTCAATTGGAAATTGAGCGTGCCGTGCGAATTCTGGGCACCCTAATTATGGGATCATCTCTTTTCCCTTTTCCCTTTCTTTCTTTTCAATCTCTTTTTGTGTGTGTGTGTGTGTGTGCGTTTCTTTTTGGCATTTCCGCCGGAATTAAGTTCTCAATTTATTTTCGGACTGTGTCTGGCTGGCATTATTTTGCACTTGCCGTCGCGACGGCAGTCACGTCACATTAAAAGTGGCATAATCCTCTTAAAAGATCGAATCGAATCGGATCGGATCGGAATGGGAAGGAGAACGTGTGGGCGTCAACGTCCACTTCCGCAGAGGCGAGGAGAGAGAGGAGAGGAGAGGAGTGGAGTGGAGAGCAGAGAGGCCACCCAGAGGCCATTGAGGGCTCTTTGCGCTCTAATGAAGATATTAGTGAAAATTAATGAATATAAGTACATGTATTTGGAAGGGGAATAGGAATGTTATGTTAGACATGAAATGGGTCTGGCTTAGGGTTACTTCAGATATTTGATGGGAGTTTCAGTTGGTACAGTATTTAGTCCCCAAAAAGTGATCCATAGAACACAATGTGGATGGATGCCTTTTTATTTATAGAAACATTCTTGAAATCCAAAGTATTCTTTCTCCTAGGAAAGCGAAGATCAAAGAGTATATGGGGCTGTTTGGCTGTATGGTATCGACTGTAGGACCCAATCCAAAAAGGGGGTTAAAGCTTTCAATATTCGATATTCGCTCACGATTAAGCAGTTGCTGCCTCAATTTACATGGCCAGGCTCCAGGCTCCAAAACTGCAGCGATCCAAGTCGCAAGGCATTAAATGCGAGTGGGGGGATGGGCAGGGGGAGAGGGAGAAGTTTACCGGCCAAAAGGAATTCCAGTAGCAAATTGTTGCGTGCGGGCCACATTTGCACCAAAAACAACAGCAACAGCACACAGTAGATACAATATCTTTCTATCTATAGGATACGAATACTTTTACTACTGCTGCTGCTGCTGCTGCTGCCACCTGCCACCCATTCTTCGAGCGGGGGTTCCTGAGGCATCAATTGTCTCCGCTCCTTTGGGGGCTTCTTCGGCTTGGGGCTTGGGGTTTGGGGTCTGCGATCTGGTCTGTGTTTCCTTTGGGTTTGTTTTTTGGTCACCACGATATTGTTGTCGCTGGTCGTTCTTGTTGTTGTTGTTGTTGTTGCTGTCGCATTTGGGAAATTTTGTATTTGCGCAAATACTCAAATTAAATTCCAATTCATTGAGGGGCACACACAGAGCCAAACACAGGCAGTGCCAGTGCCACACAATCTCTGTGGCAGTGCAAAAGAAAAAGTTTCATTGCAAAACGGAAGACGGACGACGGAGGACGGAGGACAGACGACGGGCGGGTGGGCGCTGCCAGAGACGACTCCCGCGGACTCTCGCAGAGACTCCGCGCTTACAATGTGCCCCATGCTCAGGATTAACATAAAACAAATTATTCCAACGTGACTTAGCCATAAATGAATGAGCCTCTCGTACTCGTCGTCTCAGTCGTCGTCTCCATCTCCATCTCCGTCGTCGTCGTCCTCCTCCTCTATATACGAGAAACTTTTCGCTTCAGATTCAGCTTCAACTTGAGGTTCAACTTTGGCTGCAGGATTGGTCTTCTTTTCTTCCTTTTCGACGTTTCATTTGTGGCGATTCTTAGGTTTCTCGAGAATCGAAAATCAACTGAAAAATGCTCTCAATGAAGGGCCCCCACAGCCCCCTGCCCCTGGCCATCGGAGAGCTGTGATTAGCCAGCAAATGGAGATACTTTTGCCTCCAAAGTGGAGCAAAGAGAAAAGGTGCAAGCCGATCGATATATCATGATTGATCCCATGAGCTTTAAGTAAAAGATTTCAGTACTAGTTCTTCCCAGAAATATCCAAGAGATCCTAAGAGATCTAAGAGATGTTCTAGCATCACTTTAGAGAACAAGAAGAAGAGTAATCCCAGCTACCGTTGTATGTATCTCGTATCTGTTTGTTGTTTAATAACTGCAGACCATGTTATATCACCTCCTGACATGACAACATCACAGACAGGACAGAACAGCAGAGGAGGATGGTAGGAGGAACAGTTGCAGTTGCAGTTGCAGATACAGAGACAGCTACAGCGACAGTCTGGAAACTTTTGGTCGCGGCACGTACGTCACGACGATATGAAAAGAGCAATCGAGTGGCACACAAAAAGCCAAATATGTGCATTAAATGTGCATTGGCATTAATCGATGATCCAGAGAGACCCGAGTCGCGATTCCCGACCCCCGAGAAGACCCTCAAGCAGGGGCAGAGTGGTGGGGCAGAGTGGGGCAAGGTATAACTGTTTTGCCCCGCCACAATATCGGTCATGTTCCAGTTGCTACGGTCCTACGGGTTTTTCGGTTACCTCACCTCTGACTTGGCAGGGAGAGGCATCATCTTTTGGGTATGGGATACGTGGGGCGCTCTACAGCTCCCAGATCTTACTGCTCCAAACTGCATGCCCCATACTCCATGCCCCATACTCTCAATGTTAAATAATTTATACATTTATTTGTGTATGCCTCCAAGTATCATACAACTCTGAACTCCACGTAATGTAATGTGTGTTCCGTTCCTCCCAAGCCTCCTTCTGCTTCTCCTTCTGCTTCTCCTTCTGCTTCTCCTTCTGCTCTGAAGTATGATGTTCCAGGTACTTCAGGACTTTGACACAATTGCATTCCATTAGCATACACAATTAGCCATCTTCTGGGACTGCTGCTGCTGCCGCTGCCGCTGCTGCTGCTGCTGCCGGATCGTGATCGTCAAAACATTTATGAGACCCGCAACCGAGCAAATGTAACATTTGCGCAAATAAATCAATTTTACAATCGATTCTACTCAACCTCCACCTAAACCACACCCCCACCCCCGCCCCGACTACTCCGGCTACCAGTGTTGTTCTTTCATCACACAATTCCATTTGGATAAACAGAACAGGGCTCTGGGTTCTCTATTGGCTATTGGCTATTGGCTTGGCTATTTTGGCTATTTTGGCTATTTCGGCTGGATCAATAGACGTGCCTTTCTTTTTGGGCAGGTGCCTAAATTGCCTTCTCATTACGTGACAGAACAATAACAACAGTGAACAGTGAGCACTGAACCGTCGCCGCCACCAAAGAACAAACTTCATTCAAAGGAGGAAGTACAAAAGAGGGCCCATCATGGCTGGAGATGGAGATGGATCGACTAGAGAGATGCTCATTGAATGGTCAAAGAAGCTAAGGGAATGGCTCAAAGATGGATGGAGGTTGCACCATTGAAAGGGTTCAAAGAAGGGTTCTCTTCTGTGCAGAGTACCCATATACCCCTTTGCTCTTTGCTCAATTCCTAGTGGGCATTAAGGCAGGAGCTGTTGAAAAATCAAAGTCGGCTCTGAGCTATTTAATCAGCCAGTGGCTGTCTAAGGCAAACAGCATCTGACTAGAGTCCCAAGCATCACAGCCTCACAGCATCACAGCATCACAGTTCCAGTCCCAGTCCCCGTCCGATCGGTGGCGGCGGCGGCAGTGGCAGCTTGTTGTCCTAATAATTGTGTAAACAACAATGACGCGTTCCCGATCCCTAGGTATCCACAAACACCCAGCAAGAGCCATACCATGCCATGGCATGGCCATCCTCTATTCCACTCTGTGCCACAAGTTGTCGTCTCGTTCGGTCGCTCGTCGGCTTCTCTTTCAACTTGGGTGCATCTTGGCCAGGAAAAGTGTGTGGTGTGTGGTGTGTGGTGTGGTGTCTGTGGTGTGAGGATCCGTCTAGAACAAAGTGCATTTGTCTGGCAGTTAGAGTTTGGCTAATTTTTAAGCAGCTGCGCAGAGGAAGAGCCTGAGAGAGAGAGAGAGAGAGAGAGAGAGAGAGAGAGAGAGCTCTTTCGAGCTTCTTAAGCAATTCAAATACATAGTAATAACAATAATAACAAATACTAATGGTGAACAAATAAAGGGACCTCCTTCTCCCTCTCACTCTACTCCTCTGTCGGCTCTCGGTCAGCTCTGCCGTCTTGGCCCTGTCGGCTCTAATCCCCATTTACCCTATGATCATTAAAAGTGTTGGTCATTTCGGTTTTGGCTGAACAAATATTCCACAGCCAGCCAGCACTCTCTCTTGCTCTCTCTCCCTCTCCTTCTCTATCTCTTTCTCTGTCTCTGATTACCTACTGCAACTGTTAAAGTTTTGATAGATAGAACCCACTGCTAATTCCCCCATCTATTTGGGGAAGTACCCACCCATTTGGGATTGAACTTTTGTCGGGTTACGCCCACTCAACCCCCTCCGCCCTACTGAAGTCACCCCATTCATTATAGCCATTATATGGTAATGATTAAGTTATTACGCTCATCTCACTGAGTGAGGGACTTCCGTTTCCACGGGCTAGCAGAGATGATGTCTGAGTGTTTCATTAGAAACGAATCAGCGCCCTATCTTGATCTTGTTGGACATGATGTAAAAACCACAATAATTTTAATGGAAATTATGCAAAAATCCATATGAAGCAACAAAAAAAAAAACAAGCAAAAACTACAATCACAAATCACAATTGAAAGTTTAATGAGAAAATTTCTTCGCGATGCCGGATCATGTATCCCAGGTATCGATTACAAGTACACTTTATTGGTTGCAATTTGCTGGAATTGATTGGAATGTGTGTTTGAGGTATTCGATGTGATTGCCCCCTCGGAAGTGATTTAATTGGATATTCCACTGATTGGAATGTGTATCAAATGGAGGGGGGGATTTACATTGTTTCAAAGTGGGTTCCGTTCCGGGTCATATTAAAGATGTTTCCAACTACTTGTAGAAATATCAATAAATATAATTTTCCCTGCTCGACGAACTCTTTTTATATATATTTTCTCTAATTTATAAGAATTTTTTAAACATTTTTTAAAATATAATTTAATTCGTTTTTTTCATGAAAAATTATGTCAAGATTACGATTTTTTTTAAGAATATTACTTTAAAAAAAATGTTATTATGCGAAAAGGTGGTCACTATTTTCCGCATTTATTTCTTGATAGATTATAATTTTTAATGAATATTTCCATGAATATTTAAACATTTTATGCCCCATTTTTGACACATTTTATGGGCCACAATTTCCTCATTCCCAAAGCCACTCCCAAAACTTCCATCACAAATGCAAATCAGTGGCTAAAGGAAGTGTGTAACATTTCAGATACAGATATATCGTATACATATATCGTATTCCCCATGGGGTTGGGTTGGATCCCCCGAAACAAACTTTCGAAAAGCTTTTCGACACCTTCCAAATCCAATCACGAATCATGCATAAATCTATCATCCATCATCCGTCGTCACTTCCCATGGTTCAAATACATAAAACTATCATTTAAAACCTATAAAATTTTACTATGCAAACAAAACCATGAAATAGAAAATATTTTTCGATTTTTCGATTTTCAAATGCAAAGCGCAATTTCCTGTCGTAAATATTAAAAAAAAAACAAACAAAAAAATGACGAGCCCACTCCCATGTTGTGGGGGGGAGTGGGAGTGGGAGGGGCAGTGGGTACCTGAAAACCTAATGGCTTCATTACCACTTCATAAAGTCACGTTATTATTACGTTCGCCTGTCACAATGCACAATGGACAATGCAACATGCAACGTGCAACCAAACACAAGACAGACACCAGACAGAGTCCAGAATGTTGGACATGCTAAAGTCGGACTCCAAGCTCTGCTCAAGAGTCGCTCATCTGCCAGGCTGGGGGCTGGGTTAGGGGCTAGGGGTGGTTGGGGGGGTTGTGACTGAGTGACAGACAGGCCCAATAATTGAAGCCAAAAGAACAAATTCGATCTAAAGTCGCAGTCGGCAGACATCATCATTTTGTGGACCTCATTCTCTTTGTGTGTGTGTGTGTGTGTATCTGTGTGTGTGTGCGTTTTTCTTATGCAAAACTTGTTCAAAGGCATTTATCAAAATCAAAATCAGAATCAAGCAGAACATGAAAGTTATTCAACATTTGCCGACGACGATGTCCATGGAAGAGTCCGTCGCAGAGTCAGAGTCGGGGTCGCGGGGTCGGGGGGCAGCGGGGGCTGTCAGAAGAAGGCTAAAACCCACCGGATCGATCGATGGCTAACTGTAAAGCCTCTGTTTGTGTTTTTGTTAATGAAAATATTCCCCGGTTCTGGGACTTTTCTGGGGGTTTCTGTCAATTAAATGCACATTTCGTATGGCCGCCACATGCACTTTGCGCCTCGCCTCCCCCACAACCCCTCCCCCTCGACAGAAAGAAAAGCCACCCAAAAACCATCGAAAATTAATATGCAGCCAAGAGCTTAAGCAACGTTTTGGTTTGAATCCATCCCATACCATACCATGGATGTCCATGGATGGATGGATGGATGGAGAAGCCTCACAGGAAATGAAGCATAAAAATGCATGTTGTATGTGTGCATACGAGTATGTCTGTGACTGTACATTTGTAATTGTAATTATATGCATGACGTACGATAGTTTCGATTTTAATAGTCAGAAAAAGTCATGGCAGCGCGAAGCAGGCTCTGGCAGTGGCTCTGGCAGTGGGAGTGGGAGACAAAGCTTTTTGGAGGGGCATGCCCCTCAGCGTTTGAAGCGTCTGAAGCTATGAATGAAGCTGAAATTGTAGCTCGGAATCTAAGCCTGGCTTCATCGACATTTTCCCACATTAAGCGCTTCAGCGAAAAGCGATTTGCCAAAGCCGCGCAAAGCCCAAAGATTTCTGATTCGTATTCAATAACATGGAAGTGGAAATGCCACTCAATGTATCGACTATGGGATGCCCCGTTCAAATAGAAGAGGGGGAACTATCCTCCCAGAGTTTGAACTACCTTTCAGTATCATCTTTGGATAAGAGTATCCTTGCTGCAATCGCAGATTAAACGCCTTTCCCGAGAGGCTTTCCCTTTCATTTTGCAACTCGTAATTTTGCATGGTTTTCGCCTTGAACCAGCATGCCCTGTGATACCCCTTAAACGATATACAATTGCTTTTGCATAGAGCATCTTTAATCACGTTTTCCATAGTTATTCCGATCCGATCCGAAGGCATTAACACTTGGGCAAGGGGCAATTATAGCCATTGACCAAGTTTATTCATTGATTGGCCTTACATGCCTTTTTGCCGATTGCTGTTGTTGCTTTTGCTGTTGCTGTTGCGATTGCAGATGGCCAAGCCAAAGAGTTTTTATTTTTTTGTTTTTTTGTGGGTGGTGTACTATGATTGAATGTTGGGTTTGAGGTCACTCTCGGATGATGGATCCATGGGAATAATTCCCATTTAATTTGTGTGTGTGTGTGTGTGTGTGTGTGCAGAAACGACAAGCACCGTGTGAAAGGGACCACCCAAAAGGCAGCCAACAAAAAGCTAACTAACGTGGCCTGCTAAATGGAACTATCCACAAAAAAAAACAAAAAAAAAACATCCAAAAAACTTGTAGCCCCAAAAACCTATTAGACATAATTAAAATGCAACTCAAAATGCGTGGAGAAAGACAAAGAGAAGAAAAGGGAGTAGTAGCAGAGAGCGGAGAGGAGAGGAGAGTAGTGGCGAGTCTCTTCTCCTCTTAACTTTTTATCGATGGATTGTCCAAAAACAAGACACACACACACACTGAGAGAACAGACAACAAAAGCAGCCAACAAACAAACAAACAAACAGGCAACAGGCAACAATTGACATGAAAATTATCAGCCAACTGATTGCCAAGGCAAACAGTGAGGCCCAAAAATAAGTAACAGGCCCCATACTTAACACTTTTTGGAGCCCAACCAACGAGCGGTTCCGATTGGCATTTTGTTTCAGCAACGCACGAGTGGTGCCCCTTAACAGATTGCACATTGATTTAAATTAACTTTTTTTCGGGTGGCAGAATAGGAGGGGGGGAAGGGGGGGAGCATCTAAAAGTGTTAATTCGTAGAAACAACAGACCACGTTTCGACTTTAGACAATTGAAAGGTACTCAGCAGACAACAACAACAAGAAAAGAGGAGTAGAAGGAGGCGGAGGAGGAGGAGGCCTCTACGCGACTCTGAACTGATTTTCACATGGCCTGACTGACTGCCTGCCTGCTGGCGGCATTCGAATTCATTGACATTTCGTTGTCACAAAAAACACACAAAAAAAAACCAATAACTTAGGCAACAAACTTAGCCAGAACTCATATTTTATTTATCATAAAAAACAAAAACAAAAACCAAAAAAACACAGAGCCAGCAGAAGCCAGAAGCCAGCGTCACAGCTACCTTAAGGCCATAAACAATAAGAGATATATCTACTATACATATATACATACATACATACATATGTATGTACGAGTATAGCCAGAAATCGCAAATCAATTAACTAAACTTTTTTTGATAGATAGAACGCCGCGGGTGGTAGACAAATTTTCTGTACGACTACGAGTACGAGTTTCATTTGCCAAATAAAGATATTTATACGATATCGATCAGAGAACTCAGTCAGAACATGGGGGGGGGGGGCGGTTGTAGAAGAGCAGAGTGCAACAGCAGGGGTACAGCAGGGGTACAGATATAGATATAGTATTCAAAACTTAGGTGTGAATTAGTGGGTAATGACATCATTGAACTTTAACTTGGCAACGGGCGAGGGAGAGACTCAATAATAACTGTAGCTTGTAGCACAGCCCAGGCAGGCAGGCAGGCAAGCAAGCAGGCACTTTACCACACCTTCCCCATTCAACAGTGTTGACTGGAACGGCAATTGCTATAGAGGAATACAGAGGGTACAGGTAGAGGGTACAGGTATAGCAGCAAATGTGCAAATATCATAGAATTCTATTAAGGGGGAGCAGTCAGCAGTCAGCATTCAGTCAGAGACAGACCGGACAGATAGACAGACAGTCAGTCAGTGGAATCGATCGATACAAAAGGCACACACAACACCACACAGAACTGCTGAATGGGGGCAACGAATAATTGTTTTAGTCATACGAATACTCGAATACTCGCGTACTCGTACTCGTATTCGTATCTGTGCGCTGTGCAGTGTGTGTTTGTGTGTGATTTTCGCATTTCGCAGATAAATTTCTATGAATTACCCCCCGCACTGGGACGAATGATTCGGAATCTACATTGCAAATGAATAGATTCTGCTCTGATTGATTTAATGAGCCATTGATTATACAAAATAATTATGAGGAATCACAATCAGACACACACACACACACACACACACACACACAGTCACAGATACAGATACAGTTGGTGGCGTCAAGCGTGGAACCACTTAACAAAAACTGAGATTTATGGATGCTTAAGGCACCCACCCAATGGGGCTTTACGAGTGTCAGTCTGCACTCTGATGGGCCACCAAGAGGTGTACAAAATATTGGAAGCAAATTCTGTGAATTCTGTTACTATTCTGCCATCTACTTAGGGTTCTCTATGAGCTGACTGCACAACTTTTAAGGTGACCATTCTTAGCACTAGTGTGACCAAAGCTCTATAGCAAACATTTGAGCAACAAAATGTTAAATGCATATCCTTCAATTCCCAGAAACTTTGCTACTTCTCAAGCTCCACCAAAAGTTTTATTCTCCCACTGACTATCCCCCAGATAAGTGTGACCAGATGAAAGCCGTCCCTCCGATAAGTGTGACCAGATGAAAGCCTTCCCTCCGATAAGTGTGACCAGACGAAAGGCTTTCCTCCGATAAGTGTGACTAGATGATCGACGTGGCCTAGCTTTCTGGGAAAAAAAATAGGTGTTCAAAGCGATTCAAATTGTTTTGATCCGAATGCAATGATTTTTTGGAATCTAATAGATAATGACATTATAGAGATTTCAGGTGTATCTTCAAACAGCAACGAAATAATTTCAAAAATTAACTTGACGATATAACAGGAGTCTGTACACAAAAGCCTGTTGCTCGAGAACTTATAACCTCTGAGATCTAGGCTAGAATCTAGTCTCTAGAGATCTGTATGGAGACGGGGGGCCGGAAAATAAATGAAAACCCTCTATAGTCATATATTCAGAGAATGGAGACACAATCCGAAGAGCTACTGTGAGAAGAAACAGTTTCTAATGAGAACGAATATCGGCGGGGATTAGTTCAGGACAGGTGACCCTTTTTTTCCATCCCAACCCCAACCCCAAACCCAACCACTGCCCTGAAAATCCTTTTATGATGTAAATCTTCCCATCGAATGATATCATCAATAAGATATGTCGCCAGCTTTTTGGGATGGTCAAGCCGAATACGATTTATGACACTGTTTCCCCCACTCGGGGATGTGTGTGTGTTAATTTGTGTGTGTGTGTGTGTTAATTTATGCCAGAGACTGTTACAATTAAAAGATAAACGGTCGCTTTGCATTGGAAACGCACCGCTAAATGGGACCCAAACAATGGATATCAGCGGGGAGAGGGGGAGGGTGGGGTGAAACGATGGATGTGAAACGAAAGAAGGAAGAATTGAGTTAGGAGTGAAAAACCGGTTAAATGCATTTTGTGTAACAATGTGTCAGGTCAACTAATAATACCCCCAACCCCCATACCGATTTCGATTCCAATTCCAATTCCAATCCCAAGAAAGAGATAGAGAGAGAGAGAGAACTTGACCTGAAACTAAAGTCCCATTTTGGTAGCTCCATGGCTCTATGGCTCTATAGCGCTCCCCCTCCTCCTCCTCCTCCTCCTCGGAAACGACACGACACGGCCACGAAGAAGTCAGCCTGGTAAACATTTCAATTTTAATTAAGCATGATAAATGATTTCACTTGGACGCATAAATCTTTTTTACAGTCGCGATGAAACAATGAAGTTCCTTTGTTTTGTGTGTGTTTTCCATCCCCGAGCCACTCTTTTCACGGGATCGGTCGAGCGGTCGAGCGGTCGGTCGGTCTTTTGGGGTTTTTGTTTGGCCGAGAAGAGACCAAGAGCCAAAGAGCCGAAGCTGTGAAGAAAATTGATTTGAAATTAATGCAAGAATTTGTTATAGAAAAAAAACAAAACAAAACAAAACAAGCTCGCGTTTGAAAAGCTGTTAAGGTCTGCGATTTGAATTGATTTCGTTTAAGAAATGTCCATCGTATAGCTCCAGATCTCAGTTAAATATATGCAAAGAAAAGCCATCATCGGAAACACAAGGCAAACGTGATCATTCGATCCAGGAGGGAGGAGGAGGAGGCGAAGATCTTGTCTCAATTGAGGCGAAGAAAGAAACGAGTGTTTTCCACCACATAACGGAGGCCTGGCTCTCGAATGTAGAGCATATTTTATATAGAACGGAATCTCTTCCATGGGGTATATAGAGTCGTAAACCTCGTAAAGCTCGATCATAAGCTGCAACCATTGAGTTTTAATGGTAATGACACTTCCTTCTCGTGTTCTCATCTGCTGTGATGCTGTGGCTGTTGCCTGGTGCCTGTGCTGTGCCCATAAGTGCTAATAAATTGTAATACAAATACATTAAAACTAAAGACTAATTAAATGACTGTACTTAAGCGGCGATGCGGCGATGCTGCGTTGAAGCACTGGACGGAGTCTGAAGCGCTGACTCGAGGCAAACCCCGACTTAATCACCGCTGGAGGCTGCAATTCCTCTGCAGCAAGCAAATCTCTGGTGACTCTCTGGTGGCGTAATCTTTTTTTTTCTGTTTTTTGCAACAGCAACGGCAACCGCAGTCAATGTGTGTGTGTGTGTGTGTGTGTGTGCTCCGTTTTTCGTTCGTTATTTTATGCTCGAAGAAAAAAACCTTTTGTGGTCATTAATTCGCACTTAATATGCTTTTTATGGCCTGGTACGCGGCCTGATCCTCCTTCCTGCACGACTCCCTGTCTGTCCCCCACGTTTCGTTTCGTTTCGTCTCATTTTGTTTTTGGAACGGTGCGAGGTTATGTGTGCAAAACAATTATTCCGCAATTAAACAGTTTGCACTTCAACAGAAAGAGACGGAGACAGAGAGAGAGAGAGAGAGAGCGACTAGGAGGGGGGAGACAGAGACAGAGAGAGCGACTAGGAGGGGGGAGACAGAGACAGAGAGAGCGACTAGGAGGGGGGAGACAGAGAGAGTCCAATTTGGACTTATGGCTCATGGACAGTCATACATATTAATGAAGTTCCAGGTCCAGCACCCCCCTCCCTCACTCCTCCTAGCATCATCGTTTCGGTGGGGCTGTTAGAGATGAGAGCGTGACTGGGAATCTGTGTGTCGCAATGTGGCTCCACACAGTAGTGCCATTTCATGGTATCTCTGGGGGGAGTACGTGTCTCTCCTTATAAGTTGGTAGAATGGTGGAAAATGGTGAAAAATTGTGGAAAAAGGAGAAAAATGGTAATATCTACATATCATTGGAACTCCCCTGAAAGTCAATATGGATGGTACAGAGGCCGATCCACTGGTTGTCTTCAATTCTTACACTTTCGAAATCTTGAATCAATGCCATGTAAATGGAACACGAAATTCCCAAGATATGCATTTTTTAACCATCGATAATCCAATAATTATCTTAATATTATAGTAGTAGTAGTAGTAGATGTTCCTTCCTCTCATTCTGTGCCTTCAAATCATCACTTTTGGAATTTACTGATCTACTACTATTACTACTACTAATACTACTATTTCGCTCTGCTCCTGCTTCTGCAGTATAGAAAATATAGAGAGAGAGAAAGAGAGAGAGATAAGAAAAAGTCGAATACTTCAGTCGAAGAGCAGCAGCAGCGCAGGAGAACCGAATTGTGAAATGCCGCTGCGCTTTGAAGCTTCGTGTCGACACGAAGCCATAGCCGAAACCCAAAAACGAAACGAAGAACAATGTGCAATAGGAGAAAACAAAAACAAACGAGAGCCTTTGAGAGCTTTTGCTTATACGAAAAGTTGAATGCAGATGTAGGAATTCCATGGCCTGCGTGGGGCTTCCTGTACATGCTATGCTCTGTTTTACTGCCATCTCTAGCTACTGCTGTTCACGGGGTGGCAGTGACGGTGGGGAAAGGGCATCGGGGGATGGAATGGGATGGGATTGAACAAATCACTTAAGCGGCACCGCAGGCAAATGACCACCAACCGCAACAGTAAATGCTGTGACCGCGGCGGCGGCGACAATGCGTCGACTGCTTTTTCTAGTTCGCTCGCAAAACACACACACACACACACTAATACATATGTATGTATGCAGTATATTATATCGAACAGAGGAATGCACAGCCACAGCAGCAGACAGAGTGTTAAATATGTTGCATGCCATGCCCCTCTCCTGGAGATCATTCATCCTTCGTAATGCTGCTGCTGCTGCTGCTGTGCTGCTGCTGCTGCTGTGCTGCCTTCCGTTCTAATTGCTGTGCGGTGCGCGGCCTCTGTCGTCTCATGGCCTGATTGCGCCTAGGCTCTTCTGACGGTCATCATCATCCGTACCCCCTCCTTGTACTCATCCGTACTCTGCACTCCCCACTCGTATCTTCTTTTTTTTTGCTTCAAGTTTTTGTGTTTCTCTTTATTATAATTATTTTGTTTAGCTTTTATTTTTGTTGTTGTTGTTGCTGTTGCTGTTTTTGTTTGCTGGCAGCGTGAGTGTGTGGCAATTATTCACTTAAATCATCAGGAGGCAGGCATCACATCAACCACAGATAGAGAGAGTGTCATGCTGAGGTTGCATGCCCCCTCCGAGAGCATCGAGAGCATAAAACATGTCAGTTTCAATCCCGCACCAGCCCGAACTGCAGGTTAAGTGAAGAGAGTTCAACTTGGGTTCAATGACAATGGGGGAATACCCCTAGGCCCACTTGACCCATGGTCCATGGGATGAGGGAGGCTGAGGATCTGCTGCTTATGCAAAACTTGCCCCCAAAAAACAGATTCCAGCAATTTGTTCTATGTATTAATAAAGCAATTCCAAAACGATTAAGTCCAAGATCAGAGATCCAAGATCCGAGTTCCAACAACAAAACAGACAACAAAGTGACCACAAAACAGAGTGCCGCTGCCGCCGCCGCCGCCCCGATGATGGGCATCACTCGGCAGAAAACTCATTTGGACATTTATAGCCGACAAGATGAGTGGTCACAATGTGCGTTGGCTCTCTCTCTCCGCTCTCCACTCACCGCTCTCCACTCTCCGCTCTCCACTCTCGACTTCTTTTACGACGTTACGGAGGGTGGTGACCGGGGAGGGGAGGGGGACGCACGAATACGACTTACGAGTACGAGTCCCAGTACGAGTAAGGAGCTCCAACAGTTATAAATCACTTTGTTGCGGTCCAGCACGAAGTAGGAGCAGCAGCAGCAGCAGGAGGAGAGTACGCTTTCCTTTTTCCTGACGGCGCCATAAATTTAATTTGAAATTAATTTTTTTGCTGCTACCAGAAAGGAGGCTTCCCATAACCCCCCACCCTCCCCATCACTCTGCCCCACGATCCGCCCCAATGGCCATGGCTATGGCTGTTTTGCTTCTTGGGTCATCAAAATGCTAAGCTATGTAAATGATAAGCACAATGCACAATCCACACACACACACAGAGAAAGACGACACTGCCCCACCAACCACTAGCAACCACTAGCAACCAGCCAGAAGAGTGAACATTTTGTGGCCTTAGCTTCAACTTCAGTTTTCAGGCATCGACTCTTTGGCTGCAGCTTCAGTTTTTGGCTTCAGTTTTTGGCTTCAGTTTTTGGCTTATTTTTGCACGCCAACTAAATATGGTAAGGCACGCATTTGTTGTAAAATGCAAAATTGAATATTGAGTGCAGGAGTGCAGGAGTGCAGGAGCAGCAGCAGAAGCAGCAGCCATAACAGCAACAGGGAGGCCCTCTCTCTCCCTCTCTCCCTATCTCCCTCTCTGTCTCTCTTTCTGCTTCTTGTAATTATGAGCCATGCACTCGATAAAAATTGAAGTTTTCATTCATTTCGCGAAAGTTTTTCCACCATCCCCACAGGAGAGACGGGGAGAGGCAGAAGAGCCAACAGCAGCAGCAGCAACAGTAGCTGCCAACAGTAGCCTCCCCAAAAACAAAAACAAACACAAAACAGAAAACAACAAAAACCAAAAGGAAAACATTTATTGTTCTCCCGTTAAGGCATTGAAAGCGAGGGGCCCCCAAAAGTCCTCTGCTGCTGCCGCTGCCGCTGCTGCTCCCAAGCGACCGCAAGGGCATGCGAACTAAATTTCGTACAATTATGAGACCAAAACAAGAAAAGAACCCCCCACCCCCACTACCACAAAGCGACAGGGATGAGTCGACCAAGGGGATACCCCCTAATGCCCACTGGGCTGATCGATAGACAGCGAAACGTGAGACGATAGATGATGGTTGCCCGTTTAAGGGTGCTTCTATAGAGAATCCAAACTCTATTGAGATCAGATCTGCAGGAAATTGTTGGGAAAGTGATCTTAACGTAAGATTGAGACAGAAATAACATTGAAAGATCTATTTTTACGTAATACAAATCCTCCTCCAAACAATCCTCATTCAAGCAGTCCTCTTTCAATCAAGCAATCCTTTGTTGCCACAAATCTCATGCCTCTTGCGCCCGCCACTACTTGACCTTAGTCGAGCACACTCTCTGCTACCCTGTGCACTGTGTGGTGCAGCATTTGGTAAGCCAAGTTGTGCCAAACGGTAGCAGAAAACCGCAACAAAACAATCGAGGAGCTGCTGTTGCTTCTGTTGCTGCTGCTGCATGTGGGAGGTCCTGTTTCATGCCCCATAATGACAACCGCAATGGAGACCACCAATGGAGAAGTTGCATGCAAATTTTCGCCCCCCACCACTCACCACTCACCACTTACCGCACTCCACCCCATCTAAGCTTCAGCGCCCCCCCAAAAAAAGTGCAGCAGCAGCAGCAGAAGGCGACAAACTTACGAATTGCTCATGTCAATGGTCGGGGCGGCGGTTGTCGTTTCAGGAGAGTGGATCCGAGTGGCTAGAAGCGCCGGTTAGCGATCATAATCGATGGGAATCTCTTTTGGGTGGACTAACCATAAGAACTGCTGCTGCTGCTGTTGCAGCGGCCCCCAGGAAATGGCTCAGAGCCCCCGAAGAGCCCGCCTTCCCCTACCCGCCCAAGAGTTTTTGGCAATGTTTTTCTCCTTGTGGCCATGGGGAGTGTGCATGTGTGTGTGTGCTGTTTTTTTATATGCTGATTGGCATTAATAATGGATTATCACGATCATGGATTTTGTGGATTTTTGTGGGTTTTGTGGGGTGTATGGAAATATCATGGTTCGGAGGAAGTCCACTCCACTCCACCCCACCCTCTGCTCATCATCGTTTTGGGTTTTTCCTTTTTTCGGCAGTGCCTCATATCGTGCGATCATCAAATAATGTGAACGTGTGATCAACGCTTGCAACGCTCTGTGTGCCACAGAGCAGAGCAGACCAGCGCAGAGAGAGGGGCGTCGTATTGGTACTGAGGTTGGGGATGGGGCTCAAGCTCCTGCTTCTGCTCCTGCTCTGGCTCTGGCTCTCTCGTGTGTTACACTAACTTATTTATGCGAAATATTTTGAAATCGTGTTTAGAGTGCAGGCGTGCGGCCTGGACAGAGGGCAGAAGCAGCAACAGCAGCAGCAGATCCCTACATACTCGTACTGGAGGAATGGAGGGTGTGGAGGGTGGAGGTGGGGGTGAAGCGCGCAGTTAGCTGCTGCAGTCGGGTCTTGCCAGCGCTTCAGCAGCAACAACGTGACCCTCTTTTTGCGCCTGCAGATCACGAATTATTCAGAATTTCTTTTTTCAGGCCTCTTTATAAGACCTTGGCCAAAAGGGTATGGTATGGCTACTTTGTTGCCCATCTTCCACACACAGATTTCATGGGCGGGCGGGGCTGAGGGGCAGAGCTTCCTGACATTCACATTCGGATTGGTATCCATTGGGTTTTCCTTAGCACTTTAAATAAAGACAACTTTTACAAAGATTTTGGTGGGAAATATCATTCAAAAGTGCACCATCTTCAAAGCATTCCAATATTCGACTTTAAATCTGTTTTTTTGTGTGTGTTTTTTTGGAATTTCCATTCTGGGAACTTACGATTTTTGGGGCCTCTGCTGCTTTATGGCTTTTCGTCTTGTTATGAGTCATGTGAAAGCGCCCCGAAAAGAGCAGCAACCAGAGAGCAGCCGAGTGCCCAGAGCCGCCCTAAAGGAAGGAAGGAAGGAGCCGAGCCGAGCAGAGCAGGCGATCGAGATTCCCCGCCTGATTGTGAAAATTATGTTTGCTCTGAGCGGCGCAGTGCGGCGTGGCGTGGCGCGGCACAGCGGACACACGACGAAAGGCAGGGGACTGGGGACAGACAGGGAGGGAGGGAGGATGGACTGACTGGTCATGGGACCTGGAATTGGGACTTGGGATTGGAGACCTGGCGGCAGGTTCATGTGGCGTTGGTGAAAGGCTACCATCATCATCATCATCAGCAGCAGCAGCATCAGCAGCAGCAGCATCAGCATTGGGCATCCATTGAGTATGAGTGAGCATTCAGTATTCAGTTGTTCAGTTGGCAGTTGGCAGTTGCCTGTTCCATACCGTGGCCTAATCATCATTGGGTCCATTGTTATTAACATGATTATCTGCATTATGTTGGCATCGAGGCGAAGCAGGAGACGGAGGAGGAGGAGGAGAGCCCCCAAGAGCAAGTTGAAAGTTCAGGCGGCGTTTAAGCATGATTATGAATTGGGTCAACATGTGGTCGGTCGGTGGTTCGTCCATTCCATCGGACGACTCGTCTTCGATCTTTTTTGGCTACATCCTCCACTCCACACAACAGCGACAACAACCACAACAACCACAACAACCACAACATCTCCAACAACATCTCCAACTCCAAAAAACTCCTCCATCAATGATGTTCAATTATGCCAAGTCAAGCATTTTGCAAATGCGTTTAGCCCCAAACGACGACAACGACTGGCGGACTGGAAGACTGGCGGACTGGAAGACTGGCGTACTGGAAGACAGAATGTTGTGAGGAGGCTGAAAGGAGTACCTGCCATTGCCAAATCCAATGGAAAATGAGACATATCGCAGAAAACTTAAGTCTATTCCCGTACGGGGATTCGATTGACAAGTGACAGGACGAAACAGAACAGACACAGCCCCCCCGCCCCCATAACCCGCCCCCCATAGTACACCCTCTATCCTCTATCTCTCTATAAGGAAATGAGCGAAGAAAAACTGAAAGAAATCTATGGTTAAAAGCGACTGCGTTTCCTTTGGCTCTTCTCATAGTTTGGTTTCTTTCAGTGCATTTTGTGTAGAAATCTCAGTGTAGAAATCGGCTATTGATGCGGCTTATTATATGCAAATTTGTTCGGGGCTCCAAAACAAACCGCAAAGCGAGTGCTTGACCATAAAGTAGGAAAATGTCAAGTAGGCCTCCTCCTCCTTCTCCTTCTCCTCCCCACCTGCTGCTGCTCTTGCTGCTCCTTTTGGCTCCACTGGGCTGCCTTGGAGCCTGCGTAAATTCACAAAATATTGACACCGCCACGACTTGAGGGCCAAGAGCCTTTGACAGTGATCGAAATGTGTCTTGTCCGTTGGCAGAAGGAACAGGCAGGCAGCCACAAGGAGCAGCCACTAGCCACCACGAGGAGGAGGAGGAGCAGGGAGGAGCAGGGAGGAGCAGGGAGGAGCAGGCTTATGTTGCTGCGGAACAATTGCGGGCGGTTTGTTCTGTGACGTTTGCTTAACAAGAAGAAAATTGCTGCAATTCTTTACAAGTTTTTGTGAGGCCTGTGAGACCCAGACAGACAATCCTTTGCCTTGCCACAGATTGCGGGGCCTCAGCGTTCCCATGCCACTGCTTGGGGACACAATGTTCTATGCGTTCGCCATGCGTTTGTCATGCCAAAAGTGTAGTAAATTGTGTGGCACTTAAGTCAACACATGGTCTGAAGGAATGAAGGCAGGAACAGACACACAGACAGACTGAGAGACAGACAGACAGACTGAGAGACAGAGAGACGTGGAGCCAATTTGCATGTGCATCGGATTCAACGGATTCTACCGATTCTACGCTCTATTTTGACTTTGATAGATGTCCCTGTCCCCGTTCTGTCCCCTGGGTTGTTCGTTCTCCTTTTGTTTCGCGTTTCGCTCGCTCGAGAGAGAGAGGGAGAGATCCAAGGTGTGTGATTAGGAGATACTTTTTGGGTTCAAAGTGAATCAATTTATTGATTTGCTTGGAGCCCTTTTCCATCGCTTCTTGCAGCATTTTCCTTTGGCTTTTCCTTTGTGGTCTGTGGTCTGTGGTCTGTGATCTCGGGCTCATTATGCTACACAAAATGAATGCAAATCGGCGGCATTTAATGTCACATCCTTGCTGCCTGCACAAATTAACCTCTTGGACTCCTAACTTCACTTCCCTCTCTCTCTGTCTCTCTTTCGGTGGATCTCTCTTTCTGCATCTCTCCATCGTGTGGCACACACTATCAGCGCAACTTTGAGGCCTTATCACGCCGCCACACTCTCACTTACTCTCGTATACGACTATACGATTATACGACTCTACGACTACGACGAGTACTTGCCACAAAATTTGCAATTATAATTTTGCGCCCAGACCCGGGTTCGCGTTCGCGTTCGCTGCTTTTTTGCTCTGACTGTGGCTGTGGCTCTGGCTGTGGCGGTGTTTTCCTTTTGGACCCCGACTAAACTTGACTTTTTTTTTTTCCTCAGTCGCCGCAGCGATTTAATCTCTTTTTGGCTAGCCGCAGCCTCAGCCTCAGCTCCAAGCTGCGAGCTCCAAGCTCCCAGCTCCGAGATCCAGCTTCAATCCAAGATCCCAGCAGCTCCACAAAAGCCTAGTTCAACAATTGAATTTTAAAGCTTTTGGCCATGGCTTGGATCCTTTTGCATGTCTCTGCGTGGCACCCCCCCCTCCCCCCCCCCTTCCGCCATCGTCCATCGTCTTGGGGGCATTTCTCTAAGGCCGCCACAAGCGCAGCTAATTGGATTTCTCTCCTGGGAGAGCCCAAGAGCAGAGCAGAGCCCAGACCAGAGCCCAGACCAGACCAGGCCTCGGAGACCACTACGTAAAACATATCGATAATGTCTTGATCAGACAGCCAGTCCAGCAGTCCAGGAGTCCAGCAGTCCGCTGTCTGCGAGCACCAAAACCAAGGCTCCTCCAGCCACAACAACATTGTTTGGATCTGTGGCCAAATTGTAATAGTAAAGCACACTGAGAGAAAATTCAGCTGGGTGTTTCGATTATCAAAGAAGGAAGGGAATGTTTTGTTTTGAGAATTCTTAAAAGAATTGAACATTGATCATTGTTCTATTATTTATTGGGAATATTGGGATATATGTTAATAGATATTCATGGTGGGAATTCCGTTTAGATTTGGTCTTTTTATTAGAGTTTCGATGGGTTTTCTGTACACTTTTTATACAGCCAGAAAATATATGTACATATACTTCATATTTTTTCAAATCATTTTCACATAAATTTTAAATATAAGTAGAGTTATTTAAATAAATAATAATTAAAATCCTGTAATCCTGTAATCGTTCTGATTTTGTGGCTTCTAATAGATCCTTCCCACCCCCGATTTATTGCAGTGTACCAGTTCATAGTACTTGCATGTGTAGTTTTTCCAGCGCAGCAGATGAATGATTTCGCATGGACGATGGACGCTGAGGAACGCGTGTAAAGCGGCAATTAATTTGTACTCAACAAAAAAATAAAAAAATAAAAAACAAAAACAAAAAACGGTTTGTTGTTGTTGTTCCGCTTTGGGTTTTTGGGAGATGCGTGGCTCCAACTCTGACTGTGGGCTCTCTGTGGACTCTCTGTGGGTCTGTGGCTGTGCCTTGGCAAAAGGTTACAAAGCAATTATAAGGCACAAAAACCACACACCACACCATACCACACCACACCACAGCAGAGTGCACTGCACTGCACCACACACTCTGCACTCTGTAGAGATGTTTTGGGGCAGTCTCTGTTATAATTCTCTTAGCATATGAGAGGCACAAGAGTCAGGCAGGAGTCAGGAGTCGGCTCACAAAGCCGCAACACAGCACCGCAACGGCATCCAGTGTACGGCGGTGTACGGTGCAAGATGATGATCTCTCATGTAGCCGCCGCGACACGGACGACCTCTATGAATATTGCCCCGACGCTCAACGTTCGACCCAAAGAAGGCGCTGCCAGACCCCCAGATCCCACTCTCCTCCGCTCCACTCCCCAATATCCCTCCTCCAACTCCGACTCCATTCTACCTCTCCCTTTCCATCCGGGGCCCATGTTGTGGTTGCTTTTGGGGTTGGAGCTTTTTTTTTTGTTGTAATCTACGCTATAATCATGCACTGAGTAAATTCGCATAGCCGCCCATTATTCCACCCACTTTTAGTGTTTTTTTTTTTTTGCTTTTGCGTTTGCGTTTGTGGTCTTTCGAAGGCATTCAATTTTTGTGGCTTTTATTGGTTTAACCAAAGCGGGGAGTATGGGTTCTACCACGATCCATTCACATGCGGCATCCATCGAGCACTCTGGGAGTCTGGCAGTCTGCAGATCACTTCTTTACATTTCCATATATTTCTTTGAGTATTACCCCTATTACTATTTCTTTTACTGGAAGACTTTCGCTATAATTCCATTCCTAAATATACCCAAAAAAGTCTACCCAAAGTTGATTGGGGGATAGTCCTGTCTACGATTACGATTACGAATCTCCTTTCCAGGACATTCTTTGGGTCGACTACCTCTGTGGCATTCCTCGCTTTTCTGTGTGTGTTTGTGGCTTTTATTGCAT
Source organism: Drosophila athabasca (assembly GCA_008121215.1). NCBI lineage: Eukaryota > Metazoa > Arthropoda > Insecta > Diptera > Drosophilidae > Drosophila > Drosophila athabasca. The sequence continues at coordinate 59,132,074 of CM017796.1, read as the reverse complement.
CAAAATACACTTAATTTTTGGTTCTTTTTGCCGTAATTCATGGATTTCACATGACCATCCGTTCCGTACCGCCCCATACCCTTCCCTGAGAGTCCCAGCAGTCACCCCCCTCTGCCGCCTGCCTCCTGCCTCCTGCCTCCTGCCTGATCGATGAGCGCCGCAAGATGATCTACATTAAGAGAGAGATTTTTGCAGCACTCTGTTTCCCAGTGGAGTGCAGTGGAGTGGAGTGGAAGGTGGAAGTGGACCTGTGCAGACGCAGGCCCAGATCCGACCAGACCTGGAGACTGCAACGTTGGCGGTGGTTCGATGGTTCGATGGTTCGGCGGTTCGGGGGTCCGACCTTTTGCCGCCGCCGCTGCTGCCACAGTCGATTCCGATGGGGGCGTGTTCTGTTTAAACTGTGTGCGCCAGCCAGTCAGCCTGCCAGCCCAGGCTCCGCCATGGGGCCATGGTACAGTTTTAAGTAATTGCATTATGTTTAAAGTTGGTTGTTTTTTTTTTGTTTTGTTTTTGTGGTTTTTGGAGCAGAGTTCGCTGCGAGTCGAAGTTTAAGGGGAAACAGTGGGCGTAGAAGGTCTTTCGGCTACGGTGTGTATCATAAAGATAAAGCCGGGGTTAAGTAAATACCATAAATACCATTAAAAGACTTGGGGGAATTTTTTCGGTACAACTTTATAAACGACGGTCAGAGAGAGGGGGAGGGGGAGAGAGGAGAGAACCGGTAAACCTGTTACCTCATTAGAGAGACAGAGAGAGAGATTTGATCTTCATTGATCCATTTATGTCACAAAATGTGAGACTCTGTCTCTGAATCAACATTTCTTCGAACAGGTGTCTCTTCCCAGTCCACTCTCTTACCCTCTCTCCCTCTCTCTACTGCCTACTCCAATTCCCGATTCATCTGAAAAACGTTTTGAGCTACTTAACATAACCGAAAACGCACAAAACAGAAAAAAAACAGCGATTAGTTGGCATCTAAAGCGATCCATAATCAAAGAAATGCAGCATTAATCAGCCTCGTAAACCCTCTTGGGACCCCCCACAAGGTCCGAGCAGCAGCAGCAGCAGCAGCAGCACTCGGAGGTAGGGGGGGGCAGGAGTCTGGGGCAGAGCAGTAGACTAATTAAAAATCATATTACGAATGTTATTAACATGACAGCGAACACAGCGCCATCATCAGAGATCGGGGACCAAAATGGGTCTCTCTATGGGACCATAAAAAGGCTGCAAACGTGGGACAGCCACAGCAACAGCCACAGCAACAGCAACAGAATCGAAAGATAATGAGCAAAGAATGAGAGAACGGTAACGATTCGGACTCGGACTCGGATTCGGAATTGGAATCGGTATTGGAATCGAATGTTGTGCATATTTTTCAAGTAACAGATTTCCATTTTTGCAAAATGCGAAATATTTCGTTTGTTGGGGTTGGGATATTTAATCCAATTAACGGAGACACAGAGACACAGAGAGAGAGAGCGAGAGAGAGAGAGAGAGAGAGATGTTGGGAGAACATGACAATTATCGAAATCAGGTAAACCCACACACACACACACATCGAAAGAAAAGAGATATTGTCACTAATGAGTTATGATGCACAGACGACATAAGCGGTGGACAGGAGGCACCAACAGAACCACCAACAGCTGCACCACCTGGCTCTGGCTCTGGCTTCGACTCGAGCTCTCGCTTGGGCTCTCGACATGGAGCGCCGCGTCTCTGGCCAGGCCTCGTCTTCGGAGTCCGCAGTCCGGACTGACTGAAATGTTGAACATTTTAAACCATAACATTTTATTAACATAATAAAATCAAAATTATCAACAAAGTCGTCAATGTCGCGACAAACAGACAGAGGCTCTGAGACAGAGACAAAGACAAAGACAGAGGCGGAGAGAGAGAGAGAGAGAAACGAAAAGAATGAAAATGAGACAACTTTGGAGGTAACGAGGAGCTTGAAAGATGGAGATCTCTGCTGGAATCCGCTGGGCAGAGCTGGGCCCCAGGGATGGTCACATCACGTGACTGCGACTCGAAAGTCACGGGCACGAATAAATACAACATTAAATAAATAAATAAAAAATATAAATAAATAAAAAATAAAATAAATATGTATTAAATAAACTAATAGGTAAGTAAGTAGTACCTGTAGTGCTAGGAAGAATTATTCAATAATATAATGCAATAGAGGATTCTGTGGGTCTAACAACAACAAAAAAGACAACCAACTAAAGGATAGCCAGCTTTAATCTTTAGTTGATAATAACTGCTGGAAAAAACCAACCAATTTATCACGTACTACCATTCCCTCGTGACTCTGAAAGAAAAGTCTACTTTCATCGCATCTGAAACCCATCTCTAAGTCTATTTTCCCCCAGGAGATTGACAGCCCAGACGATCAGCGATCAGCGATCAACGATCAACGATCATAGGTCTCTCGTCTTGTCTTTCAGAGTTTGGGATTCAAATTTCCTATGTCATTCATAATGCCCTATAATATATATAGTAAAGTGCAGCATTTATGTCCAAAGACGAAGAGTTGATGGCGCTTCATTTCTAGCCCCCCACACAGCCCCATATCTTGCGATAGTTTAGAGCGTGTCGTGTCGAGATCCACAACCGCAACAGGTTGAGGTCTCTGTGGTCTGTGCTCTGTGGTCGCATGCGGTGAGGGAACCCTAGATCATGGAATTATGATTTAGTATAATGAAGCGTTATTCTGCTGCTGCTGCTGCTGCTGTGGCTGTGGCTGCTGCCTGATAGGCATCGCTCGGTGTCGATTGGAGCATCGATTGTCATAAAGTTGATGAGTTGTTATCGATTTTTAAACGGGAACTCAATAATCATATATATCCCACGATTGTGTATGCGATTTCTGGAGTGAAATTTCCCTAGAAATTGATGATAGAGGTTTCTGTTTGGACAGGGGAATTAATGATTGGATTGCAGCTCGCTCTGGAGAACAAAAAAAAGGAGAGCAATACCATTCCTTTCCACTGAAATTCCTGATGTGTGTGCGTTACCTGTTTTCCTTTTCTTCTTGTCTTTTGATTTCTTCAATTCCAAAACAGGGCATTGCTCATAAATTTTATTATGAACTCGAACTCGAACTCAAACTCGAACTTAAAGTCAGAGGCAGAGACTGAGAGCCAGAGCCAGAGACTGAGAGTCAGGATCCCCCCCTTGGCGAGCGTTGCGATGCTCATAAACAACATGCAGAAATTACTTGTTTAAAAATTTGTCACACCATTAGTAAAAAAAAAGAAATCAGAAAGAAAAAAACGATGAAAACGATGCGGCGAAAGGACCTCGTGATCGTCAGAGGCCCAGGGTTCCTCCAGAGACAAGGGGCACGGGCAGGAACGGGGACACGGGGGCAAGGGGCAAGGCAACCTTGTTTGCTCTTGATTTTATCAACCGCAAAACATCTACTCAAGTGTCAGTGTCACTTGGCACAGCAGGGAGTCCAGAAGAGCCCCAGTGCCGAGTGCCCAGAGTCGAGGCATCGATGGCGACGACTGGACGACTGTGTGGTGGAGAGAGTGGGAGAGCGAGAGAGACCCTTCTTCCAGGCGTTGAAAAATGAAGAACAGACAGGCCAGAACAGAAATTCCCCAAAACGAAGTCGAATAATGAATACACCCTCAACTTAAGTGCATAATTTATAACGAAAACCCCAGACAAAGCCTGGGGAGCCTTGGGGCTCGGGAATGCCAGAGCCCCAGAACCCCAGAAACCAACTCTTCTGGCTATATGTTGTATCTGTGCATCTGTATCTTCCATATCCCTCCTATCTCTCTCTCTGTGTGTGTGTGTGTGTGTTTGTGTGTGGAGGAGGGTCTCTGTGTCAGTGTTTGTTAATAAATTTCTTAATAAAACATGCAAATTCAAATGCATTTATCTAGATCAGCGACGAAAAAAAGCGACAAAATTTAACGCTCATACCATTTATCAGTCGAAACGTTTTTTGCAGCCCTTTTTGTTTGTGTTTTTTTGGCACACGTCGTCGTCGTCGTCGTCGTTGCAATTCCCGCTTGCCGCTTCCGTTGTCCCTCCTGTGCGATGATACGGTTAAGGTTACAGAAGATACTCGTACATATATGTATGGCCCTCTCTTGACCACAGTCGGAAACCAGTTGATCTCAATAAATATTTTGACTTGTGACAAATGCCTTTTGGCAACCACAAAACCACGCGAAAACAATGGCAGCAGCAGAGACAGGGGCCAGGGGAGAGGGCCAGGGACAAGGACAAGGACAGACCATAGGGGAGTGGCTGCCCAACCATAAATATATCACGGGTATGTATGGTATGGCATGGGACGAACGCGGAGACGCACAAAAACTATTCAAAAAATAAACAGAAATTGCCACAATTTGCACAAATGTCAAACATTTTGTGTGGCAAATTTGTTGGACAAATAGGTGGGGCAGCCCAGAGAGGCAGGAGGCAGAAGGCAGGAGGCAATTTATGTCAAATTTTTGAAAATATAAACAAACATTTTTTTGCTTTTTGGAGGGTGGCAGAGATTTATAGAGCAGTTTGTGGCCGTCTTTTGAGTGCGCGGCTAAGGATTGCAATTTTTTTGTGAAATAAGTGACAGTTTTCCCCTAAATACAATTTTCTTTTCATTTCAAGGAGAAAGTATTTCTAAACAATGATTATCAAGGATCTTATCTAGCACTCTTGGGAAATTCTTCTGGAAATTATGCCAAATGAAAGGCAAAGAAAGGCAGGGATATGGAAATGAAAGTAACTAAAGCAGATGAGCGTCCAGAGAGTAGATTGAATGTCTAAATTATCATGAAATTCCAAAGTTTGAAACACTAAAATTGAATCAATTTACGAGTATTCTACAGGTCCCAAAGGTCGTCAAAGATAGAAGAGGTTCTGCCTCCGTCCGTTATTCTTTTCAGCGGAGAGAACACTGCTTTATAGATGGATCTCCTATGTACCAAAAGAAAGCACTGCTTCGAAGGTAGATGGCAAAGCGCTGCTTGCTTCAAAGCCCTGCTTGCCCTTGTGGCTGTACAGCTTGAAAGCACTGCTTACAAGACAGATGCACTGCTTATGGAGCAGTGGATCATTTGCTGATTTGGAGACAAAGAGCATTCAACCGAGATTTCCCTTAAGATTCCTTAATCGATTCACTGAACCCTGAACATCGCCCGAACTGTGTCAAAAACTCACTTTCTGCGCGGGTTTTTTGTTAGTTTCTTGGTTAATTTCCATGTAAATGACTTAACACTAACCCATTGACCCAATGGACAAATTCTATTACACAGAATTGTAGATTTTTTTTTGTGCTGTTGTTGTTCTTGCTGATGGTAATTATAACGCTAAATCTGCCAACAAGAGACACGACCATTGTTCGCACAGAGCGTCAGAGAGCGACAGAGAGAGATCTCCGCAGAACGATAGACGATAGACACCGACCCAATGGCACAGACAATGGCATACCCCATGGACAGGGGGGTGGTACAGGGTACAGCACTACGAGGGGGGGGTACGCGGTGGAAGCGTGCATTATAATTATTTTCATAATAAACTTGACAGAATTATAGTTTTTTTTTTTTTTTTTTTTGAAGCAATTAAATATAAACAACGCGTTGGAAAAAAAAATAGAAGGAAAAACAAGAATAGAACAGGCAACAATAATGTGAATGTGAATGTGAATAATCCGAGATAGATACTAGATGCATCTGAAAAAGATTCATAGCATAGCCATAGCCAAAGACAAGACAAGACCAGGCCCAGACCCCATCCATCCATCCATCCAACCCCAAAGACAGCGCCAAACAGATTCAAGGCCAAAGTTTAAAGAACATGTTTTACGGGGGTCGACGGGGCGGAGGGCGGGGGGGAAGACTGTCAATAATGACGATGATGAGTCGCTGGTTCATCATCGCTTGGATCATTTGGCTGTAGATCTTTTGCTTGGCCATAATTAATGACTAACATTTTGGCCCAGGCTGTACGAGTAGTCCGTCAAACTCGCGCTTCATCTCGAACATATCTCTCGCCAGCAGCAGCAGCAGAAAAAAAAAACACAACACAACACACAACATTTGAATATCTACTCAGTCGTACATATACATATGTGATTGATAACCCCCCCGGAAACCTGCTTGAGTGCCGCAGGAGTGCCGTGCCATTGGTATCAATCACAAAAACGAGTACGATTCACCGTTTGCAAAAATCCAAAAAAATCCAAAAAATTATTCAAATTATGAAATATCACAAACGAACAGCAAGTGCATTCGAAGAGCGATAACAAAACGACACGAGAAACCCAGAAAAATTAATGAGCACGTTGATTGTTGTACGGACTAAGGGATACCCAGCTTTTTGAAGAGTAAGAACAACTCAAAACTGATCCATTGAATGATGGAGGACTCAACCTCTTCTCTTCTTCAAAGAAGCAACACTGAGACATATTCCTAATTGTGGACTTGCTATGTCTACCAATCCCTTCCTACAACATACCCCTTTTCGCCTACAGGGTACACCCTGCCACAAACAGGTCCGTCAAATAAAGATCCCCAAAAAGTCCAAACCACTGGATGATGGGAAGCTGCTGCTGCTGCTTCTGGGATTGCTGTGTGGTCCTCTCTCTCCACTCTCTTGGGTCTGGGCCCTCTTGGGTGGAGGATATTTTCTTGGTTGGTTTTTCGTAGTTTTCTTGGGTTTTAATTAACAACTTTACAGCACATTTCAAGCGGTGAAACTTTCGGGGCGTTGAATGGCTGGCTGCCGCTGCCGCTGCTACGGATCCGCCTATTAACATAAGACGATCGTTCGTTCGTTCATTCGTTCGATCTGCAGAGACTCTTCTCTTCTCTTGTCTTCTCACAGGTCCTCCCTCTACCAGCTCTACCTCTCCTCTCTCTGTGTCCGATATATATGGCCGCAATATAAAATGCACAGTGAAAATTAACACGCTTTTCGGTTCACGCCGTCGCCATCGGAAGTCTGGTCTCTTCTTCAGGCCAGTGGGGACGTGGGGAGAACGGGGTAGAGGGGGTAGGGGGGGAGACCCACCACAGCGTTTGTCATACGAAATATGCAAATTGATTTCGTTTCGAGTCTGTCTATACGGTGGATTGCCCCTCATTTACGCATATTTTCCATTACTAATGATATTTTTACGGCTCTTTCGGGATTTATGCGGAAATGTTATACAAATTCAATAATACGTTGTTGTTTTTGGAGATCTGTGTGTGTGTGTGTGTATTTTTATGCTTGTGTGAACTAATAATCGACTATGGCTAATGATCATTGGATCATTGTTTAACTGGAACTAAAGTTACTCGTTTAATCTCATTTAATTTACGAAAAGAAAGCGACTGGAAAATGTTTTTCGAACAATGAACGAACGACTGACACAAGGGAGCAAAAGGGATGCGCATATACAAGATGTACTGCCAGAGGGGGAAGTGTTTCCTATCCCGAGAGAGATCCCGAGGAAGATCTCAGAGGCAACTGCATTTGGTGTACCAACTCCTGTGATATTACGCCATAAAAAATACTAAAAAATTCTATGGCATCTACAGTTTGAAAGATCTATTCGAATGCACAACCAAAAATAGTGATATTATTTATTCGAATCTGAAAGATCATTGCAAATTCTTACTCTGTCTTTATCATTACACATAGATTTCTATATACTTGATATTCAGTTCTCACCAATCTTTAGCTATAGCTATTCCCAAAATGTATTCCCATAATTATCAGAGTTTTCCCATTCTAGACGCTTGAATACGCTTCGTTTCACCTTAGGATCCTTAGCCATCCCAATCATATTTCCATTCCATTCGTTTCCCATCCTCACACTTTGTTATGCCAGTCCTCCACCCTCCAGCCCTCCACTTGTTCCATTTCATATTTAGCAGCTAACCCCAAAAAACAAAGACCCCACAAACAACAATCAACACCTATTTGCTTCGAAGAAAACCTAGAGAACCCAACCCAACACACCTCTCTCTCCCTCTCTCTCTCTCTCTCTCTGTCCCTCCCTCGGATATGACGAAGAGGGGTTTGACTTACTAGCATAATTACAGCAGAAACCGAAAGATGGGGATGGGTATGGGGTTGGAGATGGGGATGAGGATGATGATGAGGAGAAACCATCATAAATCTCAGATCCCATGAAACGCTACAAATTAACATTATTAAAATTTGGTTTTCGACACATAAAACAAAGCGAAACGAAACGAAAATAAAAACCAAAAACAAAACACAGCAAAACAAAAACAAAAACAAAGAAAGCCCAGACACAGGCACAAATAATTTTTATTTTATTTGGACTAACCTAGTCGTCCGGCCAGGCCCAGTCCGACCCAGTCCGACCCGGACTAATGTTTGTCCCGATTTCCAGGTGCTAATCGAAGGCGCAAACGTTGCCCCCCCCCCCCTTGCCCCAGACCCAGACTCAATCCAGGGAATGGGGAAGAGACGGAAAACCTTTTACAAAAATTGTTCCGACAAAAAAAGAAGGATTTTGAATTTGTTTCTGATATTGATGATGTATCCCAATAAAATGGTGAAAATTTACGATTTGATTCGATTGTACCCATAATAAATCACAAAAATGTAAGGGAAAAATGTAAGGGAAAATCTATAACGAGAACCAGGAACAAGAGTTCAACGGCGAATGCTCTGATTCATTTTTTATTGAGGTACCCTTCGAAATAATCAATAACCAGACAGGACACCCATAAAAAAGAGAACAGCAAAGAGAACACTCAAAAGCCATTGCGGGGGGTGGGGGGGGAGACACTCATCTAAATAAAATTTAATGTTTATATGGAGGCACACACCTCCAAAGACAGAAGACAGAAGATGAGAGAAACAGAAACTGTATTCTGTATTCTGTTGCAGGGCAGAAACAAAAAGACACACACAATGCCAAGTCCTTTGGCTTCGTTTAGTGGATGATAAATTGCTGTATGGCTATGGCTATGTCTGGCCTATGTCTGGGGGTATCTGTATCTAGCAATTGTTATGATTTGTTTATGCCTTCTTTTCTGGTAGCAGCTGTACGTACGCCCCGCTCTTGCACGCTCTCTCTTTCTCTCTTTCTATTGATGAACAATTCAATCAGGAATTCATCAGTTGATCAGAGATCAGACGTGATGCCTGTACCCCCTCTGCTCTGCCCATTTTCACACCCAAACAGTAAGTTATCGCCTCGGACGGCGACATCGATCTATCGGTGAGGAAGTCCCGCATTTAACGCATTTGACAGAAGGACAGAGCGACAGAAAAATCCACAAAACCAAAAATTAATGCAATCTTTTGTGAGATTTCAACACGATTCAACACGATTCCAGTTAGTAACGCTGATTAGGATCAGCGTACACGCACACGCACACGCAATGCAATGCTGGGGGCAGCGGGGCAGGAGGGGGGAGGGGACACATTAATGTGTCAACATGTGCGATGGCTACACACCACACAATGGCTAGTCGTCCTGGGGCATTGATGGGTAGTTCCTGGTAGCAGAATAACTGAAAACTGAAAACGGTAGGAAACAGCAGCTAGATCTCTCGATAAGGATCACATCTCAGAGAGAGAACCACACACACACAAACACAGACACAATGTGTCGCTCTCTCTCTCTCTCGCTGGATTTATGCGAATGTCGCCTCCCAGGGAGCCAGCAAACGACAACCACAACAATGTACGCATAATGAGCAGCAGCAGCAGGAGCAGATAAAACTGTTTAAGCAGCAGCAGCAGCAGGAATACTCGTATCCTGGTTGAGTTATCAACTGGAATATATATGTACATATGGTATATACATATGGGTATACCGAAAGGACCAATTCCCATAAACTTCCTCACTTGAAATGCCTTCATTTAATGGCTTTTTGCATGCTACATAAATCTTTTGATGAAGAAAATTTCATTTTTATTGCTTTATACTCGTATGCAAAATAGGCTCAAGATTTTCTTCGAGTGACCTTCAACCCCTCGGGCCTTAGGGCCCTCTCTTAACTGCTGCGGTTGACCGCATTACTCCAGAAGAAAGGCAAAGGCAATTCCCGAAAGGGTTCTCCCGAGGCCTCCGTCCTGAGGCCATAACTTGATTGAGTAGAGTAGAGAGTAGAGAGGAAACTGGAACTTCCGTTTTTTGTTTCTCGAGCGAGCGTACATTATTCTTGATTAAGTCACATTAATTATGATAATGATGCTCTGCCCTGCCCTGGCCTGCCCTGCCCGTCCCACAGTCCCACAAGCGAAAGGCAGACAAAACTCCCTCCAGTGCGAGCAGGAGGACAAAGGCAATTGAAATGGGAACAGGATATTGTCCTAGCCAGCGGAATAAAGGCATCACGCATCGGGCATCTGAAAGGAAGTGAGGAACGGAACGTGTGCGCAAATAAAAAAACAAACGACGACACAAAAAATGGTAAAGGTAAAGGTAAAAGTGTGATAAATGTCAGTTTCCTGCTCAGGATATTCGGACACGCTGATGACTTCATCAGCAACTAGATTCCTCGTTTCCTCGTCCTATCGTCTATTGGGGAAGCCATCATCTGGTGACTCTCTATCGTAATCCTTTTATGGAATTAATCAAGTGTGGCCCATGACGCAAAAAAAGCAGAGAGTACGAGAGAGAGACAGAGAGAGAGAGAGAGACAGTCAGAGAGATAGATGTCCCAGCTGCCAGACAGATGGAAGATACAGAGGAATGTCTAGCGTTTTTTATCCGAAAGATTCTCTGATTCCCAAATGATATAATTTGTTGGATTTTAATCAAGGAATCTACAGAATATTTAGTCCTTAGCTACGCTGTGAAAGAGAATATTTATCTACTTCTAAGCCACTCTGTGTAAGATAATATTTGTTTAGGTCAGCTAAGGTACGCTGTAAAAGAGAATATCTACTGCTAGGCCACTCTGTGAAAGAGAATATTTAACTACTGCTAAGCCACTCTGCAGAGAATATCTACTGCTCAGCCACTCTGTGTAAGAGAAAGAAAAATGCATAAAAAGTGAGATATAGAGACTGAACGCAATTGAAAATAAAAAGAAAATTGTTCGGGTCTGCCTTTAATTATTCCGCTCACATTTCGAACGCGAGAGACATTCATAAATTATCCATAAACCAATAGAAATATCCATGGGCATAGAAAGAATAAATAGGAATAGGAATAGGAATATGTAGTAGTACTTAAATTTATGGCCATTCCATTGATTCAGTGCATGAACAAATCAAATACACAATTTTTATGGTTTGTGTTTTGTGGCTTATGTGATTTCCGTTTTGGAGGTTGTAGGTTGGAGGTTGGAGGATACCCAGTCCAGCAGTCCATCAAAAAAGAAACGATTAAACCCTGGAAAGAGTGGCAGTGGCAGTATCTGCTGTCTGCATATTAAAACAAAAGGAACAAAAAACAGTTGCAGCTGTCTTTTGGTTTCAAAATGATCCTCAAGTGACCGCAGAAATGACAAATGAAAGACGGACTACTGCCAAAAACAAAGCAAAAAAAAAAAACCATCTTGAGTAGCAGCAAAACTGTCAAAGCAAACTGTCTATTCGCCTGTCTGTCTGTCTGTCTGTCTGTTTTGGCAGAAAATAAACAATTAGAAAACAGTTGCAAAATGTTGATCTTCTTTTAGGGAACACAACACTCTCTACTCTACCGTTCGGTGGCGATCATTAATCATCCTTAAAAGTGTTCCAAATTAACGGTTCGATTTGAATTTCTTTACTTGAAATCAGTTTTACCATCGATTGTCATTAATTATTTAGGCTCTCCCGGTTCTCAAGAGGGTCTCCGTCTTCCTATTAACGGGTTAGCTATACATAAAACCGATCTTACGGTTTCAATTTCTAATGAAATGTCATTAATCAGTCATTGTTTTCCAGATGTCGCTTTTTGGCATACGTTCAGTTCAAGGTGACAGCAGCAGCAGCGACAGCGACAGCAGCAGCCCTACAAAAAAACAACAGAAAACCAAACAATTGCCGTCTTCGGGGGCTGGAAAAACTCACTCACGTGACATTGGAAATGGCATTTTGCAGTGCCCCCTGCTGCTGCTGCTGCTACCAGACCATGCCACCAATTCGAATTCAAAGGCAAACACATCCCCATACAACATGCAACATGCCATTCTTTGTCGAGTTTTTTGGTGTGAAACTAGAACACAAATGAGAACTTTTTGAAGGCCATTTGGGTGCTGGGGCTGGTGCAGCCTTTGTTTGCCCTTAGAGTGAGTTTTTTTTTTATACCAGAGCGAAGCTTAAATACCCTGCCATTGAGGGGGTAGATAGTCGATAGGAGTTTAAGGTGGAATAATTGGTACATAAAACTTACCCTCGCAATCTTTGATTCATATTTTCTACATATTCATGCCTATAGCTTCGTGTATCCATTCAGAGTCTGAAAAAACAATAGAAGCATAGAATATATAGATAAATAAATACAAAAAGATCATCTGTATATTGGAGATTGGAGGTGTAGACAGACTTTCAACAGATCTTAGAGATCACAGAATTATCGAAAACTTTACCCCAAACTTTTTCCCCAAAGCAGATAAAACGAGGCATACAAGTGGAATTTTCCAGTTTATTTCACACAAATGAACTAAATGAAACATAAATGAAACTAGAGTTGCTATCAAAGATACATATTTCCACAAACATAATAGATAGATACACCCCCTGCCAAGGGAGGTAAACTCTGCAATCGATCCCCCATTGCTCGCCCATTTGGCAAGTGTATAAAAAACAGTCAAGAACTGAACCTAAGGTCAGAATTATAATGCAAAAGGCATTGAACTTGTTGTTGGCTTTGTCGGAGTCGGAGACAGAGTCGGAGTCGGAGTCGAGCTCTCCTTGGCTTCGTTTTTTTCGTAGATTTTGTTGATTTTTTTTGGTAGCCAGAGAACTTGCATAAGAACCATGCAATTAATTCCTCAAATGGGCGGGGGAGGCTGCCAGTTCTGTCAGTTCTGCCAGTTCTGTCTGTTCTTGCCATTGTTGTCCACAGCAGAACAGACTAGAAGACAAGAACACAAGAACAGCAAACAGATATTGTATCTCATAGATTACACAACGCACTGCAGAAAATGCGTTAATTAACAGAAATATATGCAGCGCCCACATTGGAACAAAATCTCCGAATGCCACGCCCATTCTGCAACAAATAGTTCTCTCTCGAGGGCGAATGGTAGCCAGAGCGGGGGTGGGGTAGGGGCGGTGGGGCGGTAGAGGCTTATGTTTCTTGGTTATTTATGATTTTTCGCATAAATTTACGCGAACGATCGTAAAAATGCGTGAAATACGACATTTTGAGTTGTGTGAAAGTGTAACACGAACCGAAGAACCGAAACAACCGAACCGATCCGATCCGAGCCAACAAAGCCAGAAAGCCACAAAGCCAGAGAGGTTTAGACCCCAAAAAGAGATCTGTGTGGAGATCTGCAGAAGGCAGGAGAAGGGAGACCAAAGCCCAGATCAACAGCAGCCTAACCGTGAACAATGTGTGTGCAACAGTTTCGTGTGATTTGTTGCTTTCAGAGAGGGATTGGGATTGCTTTCAACAATCAGGCAACAATGTTGCTTATAGACTTTTTGAGGCATCCATGTTCAAGGCTCTGGATAGGCGAAAACTGCAGCAAAAGGTTGCCAAGTCCTAGCTAAAAAAGAAACGCAAGAAAAGAAAAAAAAAAAAATTAAGAGAAAAAAAAAATATTTCCTCATTTGGGATTTTGTAGAAATCAATACTGAATGAAAAGTATCTGGAATATGGGTGCTAACCCATCATAATCCTTATACAACCAGCCCTCGAAACCCCCTAATAATCTCAAATTTCAAACAGTATTTCTCTAGGTGCAGGCGATACAAATTTATACGATATATTTTATGTTTTCATTTTTTCTTTTTTTTTAGGGGTTTTACAGTCTGGAAACAGTCTAGGGACATTTTGGACTACAAATAGTAAAAAAAAAAGAGTAGTAGCCTCCTGAGCAGATCCTGGCAGGCAATGGTTTTTGTTTTTTGTTCTTCAATCATCTGCCATATCCCCCACAATGGTGGCAGGCAGTGCTGGGAGTGGTGGTGCTGCCACTGCCACTGCCGCTGCAGTGAAGGGCAGGCCGTTGTGTGTGGCCGAGGCCCAGCTGCGACGCGGCAGTATCCTCCCGAAATTGAAATACTTTTGCCTTAGCTTGTCCTTGATCTCGTCCTCGTTCATGATGGCACTGGCCTCGCGAAAATTGAGGAAGATGCGACCCTTTTCGTCCGTCTTGATGGGCAGTATCTCTGTGCAGACATTGCGGGCCTTCAGCAGGAAACCCTCCTCATCTCCATCCTCCTGGTCCATGGTGGCGGGGGCCATCGGGGGATCCTCGCCATGGATCAGCTGATCCACAGCCACGCTGTCCAGACGCGAGTCCATGGAGAGGGAGCGCGGTGGCTTGCTGGCCGCCGTGGCCGTTGCCGGGTGATTCTTCTTTTTGCGCAGGCAAAACGGATCCCGATCGCTGGCCTTCACGTACTGAACGATGGGACGATTCACGCCCCATTTGGGGCGATCGTCCATCTTGTCCTTGTCCTTGCTGTTGTGGCTCTTCTTGAGGCACTTCTCCTTGTCCTTGTCCTTGCTCTTGGCCTTGAAGGTGGTCGTGGTTGTGGTCGTTGTTGTAGTCGTCGTTTCGTGATCCTTTTCCGCCTCGGCCGACGCCGCCGACGATTCCTTGGGCGACTGCGTCTGCGTTTTGGATGTCTGTGTGGTGGTCGTGGTGGATACCTCCCGCTTGAGGAGCACCTTGTAGAAGTTGTCGTGGAACAGACACAGATCGCAGTTCAACGGGAGCTCCGTTTGGGTCTCCACATCGCTGTTTAATCTTCCAGCTTCTGCTGCTGCCGCAGCTGCTGCAGCAGATCCCTTTTGTTCGCCTCCTGCCGGTCGCTTGGGGAGTGGAATGAGTGCCAGCTTGTCGCTGGGTGCCACATCCACCTCCAGGGAATCGGGTGAGAAGCACCCACCACTGACCAGACCCGAGCGAGCCGTTGTGAGGGTTTCCTCCTCGTCGGGATCTCCCTCTTCCTCCTCCTTCTCCGCCTGATAGCCGTCCTCCGTGTAGATGGAGGTATCTGTCCTTTGGGTCATTGTGGCCTTCGAGTAGGTCTGCTCCACGACGGACGAGGAGGCCGCCGATGGTGGCATCTGCATGTGCATCTGCTGCAACGGTTGGGGGGGCTGCATCAAGTAGGTGGCTATCTGCAGATTCCCAATGGCATTCTGCAGACCGAAAATGTCGCTGGTGACGGGCAGGGGAATGAGGGTGGCCGGCTGCATTAGCAGGGCCAGATTATCCTTTTCCTCCTTGGCCTCCTCCCCCTTGGGCTGTTTGATGGGTTTCGTGATGGTCCGCCGCAGATTGATGGGCGTTCCAATCAGCACTTTCTCCTCTGCAATGACAGGAGGGGGTGCTACCGGTGCTGCCGCTGCTGCAGCCACTGGTGGTGCCCCACGTGGAGTATGGGTTGCCTCCTCCTCCTCCTCTTCCTCCTCCACAGACTGCACTCGAAGCAGTTCTCCCTCCTCCTGGCCATCCTTCTGCTGCTCCTTTGGCAGTGGCTTCTGCTGCTTGCGCTTCTGTTGCTTCTCCATTTGGGCCGCCACCTCAGCCTTGGCAATGGCATCCAGCATCGCCTGCTGCTTCTTCTGCTGCGCATCCTCCCGCTCCAGCAGCTGCCGCCGCTCGTACTCCACCCGCTCCTGATCCATTTGCTTCTGGCGCCGCAGACGCTCCTCCTCGATCTGCTCCTCCTGGCGATGGCGCTCCAGTTCCCACTTCCTGATCATTTCCCGCTCGTGGAGCTGCTTCTTGATGGCATTGTGGTACTCGGATGCCTTCCGACGCTTGTCCATGCGCTCGGCCAGCGTCTGGGCATCCAGGGGGGCATTCTGTCCCCTCAGATAAGTGGAGGATGACTGCATCGACTGGACATCGTCCTCGCTGCCGTCCTTTAGATCGTGTATGCCACGGCTTAGCCAGCCAGGCGGCGGTGGCATCTGCATCGCCTGCTGATGCTGCTGCTGCTGATGCTGCTGATTGGCCCAGCGGGCGCGCTCTCGCTCCCTCTCGTGCTGCTCGTGCTGCTCGTGGATGTAATAGTCGCTGCCGCCGCCGACACTGCCGCCCTGGATCTGCACTTGGTACGTGTTGGAGGTGGACACATCCCGACTGATGCTCATGTTGGAGGAGCTCGGCGGTGCAGCCATGTAGCAGCAGCTATGGGGAAAGACATCGTACATAAGGACTCTCTCTCTAGCGACATTCGTTTACTCACCCATCGGCCAGGTAGCCATCGTTTGCCAGCGGCTCGTATCCCTGTCCTGCCACACGTCGTCCCTTGATGACATATGCATTTCCCTTGCCCCCCCCACCACCACCAAGTGGCACCAGTGGTGCTGCTCCCCCCTGTATCGATCGACGGAGACGACGACCCCCGCCCCCACCCACACCCACACCCACAGCCATTCCCAGGGGAAGGGTCTCGGCTTCCCTCTCCTCGACGACACTGGCACTGCCCACACCACTAATGCTCTCAATCTGGCTTGCTCCATCGTTGAACCAAATGTCGGGCGTGTGTGTGTTGTTGCCGTTGTTTTGGTTGTTTTGGTTGTTGTTCTTGGGGAGCGTGTTGTCGCTCAGATACCCGGAGGTGTCCTCTTCCTGGCAACCAACAATGCCCGAAGGAGCTCCTGGATTATTATTGTTGTTTGATCGATGTGCATGTCCTGGCCCGTTGCCAGGATCAATGTCACTTGGTTTGCCATTCGGCAACGGAATGTTGTTCCCGTTACCAGGTTGATTGGCCGCCTTTTCCTGATGCCTCACCCTCTGCCGCCGAATGGAAGGCAAACTGGGACTCCTCAGACGTTGCTGTTGCTGTGGCTGTGGCAGATACCCCTGCTGCTGTTGTTGCTGCTGCTGCTGCAAGTGATAGCCCTGCTGTTGCTGTTGCTGCCCCTGCTGGGAGTTCTGCATCCTTCCCTTGGCCGTCTGCAGGGAGGTGGGTGGCATCATTTCCACATACCGGGCCGGCGCCATCTGCATCTGTCGCATGCTGGTCATCCCAGGGGCATAGCTACCTCTCCTGGTGCGCCTGTACAGTGACTCCTCGTCGTCCTCAAAGTCTGCATCGGCATCCACATCCAGATCCTCGATATAGCGCTCCAATTGATTCAGATATCCACCGTTCTGGCGATACTCCTGTGCCGGTGCCAGTGCTGGTGCCAGTGGAGGTGCCTGTGCCTGTCGCAGGATCAAGTGCATATCCTGCTGCTGCTGGTGGTGGTGCTGCTGCTGCTGCTGCTGAGGGGGTAGGCCTCGTCGTCTCGACGACTGACTGGACGTCTGATTCGATGTCGATGTCTGGCTGAGATCCAGATTCGAGTAGTAGGTGCGTATCGAGGTGCGTTCGATCTTGTGGTGCGATGTGTGCTGCTGCTGCGTATGCTGATGATGATGATGATGGTACATCTCATCCATGCGTGCGATTTCCTCTACAGAAAGGACAGAGGATATAGTTACAGCCACACATTGGATCACTATAGTCTTACCTCTCTCTTTGGCCCATTGCTGCTTCTTCAAGTCCAACAACCGATGCGTTTGCCTCGATTCTGGACCCGTAATCATGTCTCTTGCCGCCTTGCCCTCTCGCTGCAGTCCAGTCCAGTCCAGTCCACCGCCTCCTTCAGTCGAATCTTTGGTTTGGTTTCCTTCTTTTGGGTTCAGTTCATGGTTCAGAGGTCAGCTTTTCTAACCACTCCAAGGCTACTGCTGGCCACACACTGAAATTCCTTTGGGGCCGCACAAGTTTTCGGTTTGTTTTGCATTGGAATGCCTCGCCAGTCGAGCGGTTGTCCTGGCAACAAACAAAGCTGCCACGTTTTCCACCTTTTCCACGCTCCCCACTAGACTCTAGTTTTCCCTTTGATTGTCAGTGGGTTACTGCTGCAGTTGGGTGGCAACTATCGCGTGTCCCTTGTCTATTCTCAAAGTAAATTAAAAGAACATTCCGAAAACCAGAAACAAGGAAGAAGACGCTTGTTTTTCGGGGCAGATGGGGCGGATGGGGCACAGTACATCAACCCGTTTATCGATTTGTAGCCACACGCATGCCTCCAATTATCGCTGCAGGACGGGGGGTGTCTGTGTCTGTCTGTGTGTGTCTGTGGCAGGTGGGGGTGGGTACAACAAGTTTAACCTCCTGGGCATTGCGTAGGTGTTAAAATGTGGCACTTGGAACGTCCTTCATTCCATTCTTTTGGTTGCCTTTTGCTTCACAAAAATTTATTTCCCATGGTCAACAGAACTGGCCAACAGATAGCCATGGCTCTCATAACCCATTTTCCAAACCACAAAAAGCAGAGCCCAGAGTCTGGCTGCCGCTGCTGCTGCCTGGGCTCTTCTCTGTTCGTTCGGGTTGTCTAAAATGTTTTTTATACGCGTGGGCGTTGAAATCACTGCCAGTCAAAAGGTCATGTTATGATCTTGAGCGAACTATGTGTCTAAGTCGAGGGGGCCAGAGAGAGAGAGAGAGAGAGAGAGAGAGATGGAGATGGAGATGGAGATGAAGAAAGAGCATGGGAGACCCAAGACCCCAGAGCCCCAGTCACACAGAGAAGAAGAAAAAAGGAGCAGCAGAGAAGCAGCAGATCGCAGAGGTCTGGCTATGGCTCTCGCTTTGGCCCCACATGGCAATCAAGAAGAAATCCCACTTGATATCCCAAAAGTGCATTTATAAGACATTATAATGAGTTTTTATAAAACTTAAAACAGGGTCGTCTCGCTGCTGTAGCCTTAGGGCGTCACTTAACTAGACTTCTGCCCGTACCCTGCCCCTGCCCCTGCCCCACACTCTTTGGCATAACCTTCGCTCCAGTTGAAGCGGGGGATCAAGATCATAATTGCTTATGCAGCTAGGTCAAGGGTTGGACCCACATCTCGCCACAACCACAACGAGAGAGACACATGTCACCCATGCTGCATGAAGCAATCGAAGAAGTGGGAAGATTTCCCCAACAGAAGAAAGTGATCACTTGGGATGATCCCATGTCCAAGATCATGTCCAATGACCATTTAGGCAGCAATTTTCATTCATCTTCTCCAAAGATTTTCACTTGTCCGCGCTCCGCTCTCAGGCAGCAATCAATTGAACGATCAGCGATCTCTCGAACGCTCAAACGTTCGATCGCTCGATCGCCCGATCGCTGGTCACTGGCTGTGGCTGTGGCTGTGGATCGCTCTATTCAAACGATCGATGTATCATTTAGTGTACGGATAACCTCAATACACCACCTACCAATAAACAAACAAGCCAAAATGCCTAATAATTGTAATTTTCCATATTTTTGTCGACTATACGATACGATCCGATCCGATCCGAGACAAGACGAGACGATGAACCCAAACACGATCGTACCCCAAAGCCAAAAGGAGTCGTTTAAATGGCAGACACACCACAGCAAAGATACAGATACAGAGAGGCAGGTATGGGGCAGAGGGGCAGAGTGGTGCAGAGTGGCACAGAGCGGTGCAGAGCGGCAAAGATATAGCCATACATATTGATCAAAATTGATGATGTTGACACGAACTTTGAACGACTCTGAATGGATCGTTGTGTTCGCTGCTCTGATCTCTCAAGGGTTTTTTTTTCGGTTATTTCTTCTTTGGTTATTTCTGTTCAGAGCGATTTTCGATAAGTGATTCGTGTTGCCAACGACTTGAAGTACGAGTATGTGTGTATATCTTCAAGTGAGAGTATCGCCTGAAAAGCACTCCAATTGGATCGAAGATCCAACGATCGAAGCTAATTTTCAAAAGACATACAAACAGTTTGAAGAATTTAATTGTTATGTGGACTCTCGAAGATCTTCCACATATCTCCTATCTCTCTCTCTCTCTCTCTCTCTCTCTGGCCATAGAATTTTTTAGAGAATTATTTTGTTGTGCACTTTCGATTCCACAGACCTGGCGTCTGTCGTCGTTGTTTTTTGTTGTCATTGTGCCCAAAAATGGTCACTCAAACAAGACACCAAAACGGCAGACAGAGACTAGCGCCAACGAACAACTGTCAGGTGTTTGGATATGCCTCAAAAGCCATCTCCCGCGACTCCCTCCTCCCCTCCTGCCCCTCTGCCCCCCCTGCCCTCTCCGACGACCGTTTTGCCTGGTTGCATGTGTGGAGGAGCCACGCGAGTCGTCGCATCGCATCGCTTCGAAGGAGCGCACGGGGCCTTAGGTGTGTGCTGTCTGCTGTCTGCCGTCTGCCGTGTGGGGCATGATAACTTTGTGATTACTTTTGTAATGGCAAATAGAAGAGAATGAATGTTCTACGATAAAACTCCATAAACATAAACAAATGAGAAAGTTTTTCCAAATGTGGGAACTCAATTAGCCAGCGATTCAGTAAGAAAATATCATAAATGGGTTCATATATCATTCGATTCATACAGATATGGTGTACTATATGTTAAAAGTGGGTTGTAGGAAGGATTTCTTCTGACATTTTGGTTAAACAATGATACGATACTTAAAGCACTGAATATTGGTTGTATACGTAGAGCTGCTGCCCTCGCCGCGTCTCACAATATTTTAAAATATTTAAAAATTTCAGAAAATAAACAAACAAAACAGATAGTTCTCCTGATAATATCAATAACTATCTTATATTTCCTTCTGCAGGGTTAGGGTATACGGTATACCCTGTTTAGCAATCCTGCCACAAATCTCACTGGTGTGTTTTGCTGCTTGTAATTGTTGCCACTCGTCGCTGGTCCGGCAGTTGGGTATTTTAGTGTTTTGTTGCATTTGTTGCGTTTGCTGTTGTCCTCGAAAGCTGACAACATGTTACACTTTGGTCACTATAATGAGCCGTAATTAGTGACAGACACCGAGCCACCGATCCACTGAGCCACCGTGCCATCGAGTCACCGATCCACTGAGCCACCGATCGACTCCAGCATTCGAGCAATGCCATACGTCCGGACAATGATCGTCTGCGTGTGAAAAGTTGCGCGCTTTTTGGATAATTGCAACAAAACTGCGGCGGGGACACCGCCATCGCCGCCGCCGCCGCCGCCGCCGTCTCTTTGATTCCTCTAGCGTCGAGACTCTAGCGATGCGGCGGCCATGTGTCAACGTCATCGTTGGCGGCGGTAATTGTCAGACTAAATGAAAGGAAAACTGATTACATTTGACAAGTTCAACATTGTGTCTGTCTATCTGTCTGTCCGTCTGTCCGTCTGTCTGTGTGTCTTGTGGCATAGGGACAGGACAGGACTGGGACTGGGACAGGGACTGAGACAGACGCGACATTAAAGACCGAGAGTGAAAGCCTCAACAGATTGTCAAAGTTTTTTTTTTGTTTTTGTTTTTACCATTTTTCATTTTATTTTTTTTTTTGAGAGTACGAAAAATCTCCAAAGCAATTTCCCACCAAGGAAAAATCTGAAAATGTCCACTGATTGCCGTAGCTTGTTGCAACATGCTTGTGCCATGTGGAGGTACAGGCCCGTCCCCTGCCCCTGCCCCTACCCCGTCCCCGTCTTTAGCTTTAGCTTTTTGGCTAACGGTTAATACAGTCCATCATTATCAGAAATGCGTTTGCACAGAGAGGAGCTGCCAGCACAGACCGAGAGACCGAGAGCCAGAGCCAGATCTCCTGGCTCTAAGGTCACTTTAGAGACCAACAAAAATTGTTGCCTACAAAAATCTCTAAAAACAAAAAAACAACAACAGCGAAGAAATTCTCACAAGGCGCTGGCTACACGTAGAGAAAACAAATTGCGGAATTCTTTGGGAATTGTTTCGGGGTCACCAATATTTATTTAATCTAAATAGCTCTGCTAAAAGTATAAAGAGTGGGGAGACAGATATTGTTCATCAATAAATCTACACAGAATTGGTTTTCTTAGTGGTATATTAAAATTTGAAAGGTTACTAGCATCGTCGGGGTCACCAATTCTCAGCCTCAGTGTTACACACAAAAAGTCGCTGTGGCATGGGGTTAAACACCCGAGACTTTAAACAGTTACTGAATATATGTGTAGATGTACATATATAGAGATTCCCCGAATTATTTACAGATATTCCTTGATGTTGGTACGATCTTCCCTTAGATCTTTCCGTCTAATGATTCTATTGTCTATATTTTTCTCTCAGTGCAAGTCTCAGTGGCTGGTTCTTGGCTGGAGAAGAGCGCCTGACTACATGAAACAGGTGTGGCACGTCGCAAAAAAAAAAAAAACAAAAAAAAAAAGCCCAAGAGGAGGAGTGGAAGAGTCTGCCTCTGATGCTGCAGCCCCTGCTGCTGACTGGACCAAGACTCTGACTAAGTGTGTGTGTGTGTGTGTGTGTGTGTGTGTGTTGCTTTTGGCCAGGTTAGAGCCTCTCTGAGAGGTTGGCGACGCTTTTACCGCACGTTCGTTATTTTTGAGGTCACAATATGCTATGTGCTGCCTGGCCTGATCATTGCTGGAAATCTGTGCGCAGAGCCTCGGACGCGAACGCGGACGCGAACGCGGACTGGGACTGTGTTTGTTTGTCGCCTCTAATGAAACACGCGACATGGCCAGAGCCAGGCCAGGCCAGAGCCCAAGACAGAGCCCAAGCCATAGCTAAAGCCACAGCCAGAAGAGTGGAGACTCGTATGGGAGGCTCAACTTTGACCCGGGTCAGAGAGCAAGCTGTGGCTTGAAATTAAAAAAGATAACTCAGATGCGAAAACAATTGATAGTCACAGATATTGAGCTTTGACAGCATACAAAAAATACGATAGACAAAGCCAGATAATATATATATGTATATATATATTTTGTTTTTTTTCAAGTCAAGTCAATTAAGGTTCGAGTTTTCATAGAGAGAGATAGAGAGATAGAGAGAGAGCGCGAGAGCAAGGAGGATATTTCTTTAAACAGAGATGATCCTCATCTTTAGAGATCTTTGGAGTGCAGTTTTCATTTTGGAGTCCAGTTTAACGAACTGTCTTTGAACTGAATGAAGGCTCTGCCCTGCTCCCTGCTCTGCCCTGCCCCCTGCTCTCCTCCTGCTTCTGCTTCCTCCTCCTGGGGCATGATTGATGGATGGCCCGAGGGCATTGTGCATGGGTTTTTGAGCTAATTTATAACAACAATCGGGCGATTTGTATGCCGCCTGTCAATATGGAATCAAAAAAATGTATAAAAATCTTGAGCGATCCTTTTGTCTGTCTGTCGAAAGATCGAAAAAATCGGTTTGATTGCAATCGACACAGACAGAGAGAGAGCGAGAGAGAGAGAGAGCGAGAGAGAGAAAGAGAGAGTGTGAATCCGAATGTGAGTGAGTCGGAAATCGTTGAATGCGATGAGTAATGGATGGAAAAGTGGAGGAAGAGCACGACGACGAGCGTACATATTACCCGAAAACTCAAGCTGTGCAAAACACACAAAAAAAAAAGGAAGAGGCGGGCGGGCGGACAGGGGCAGGGCCCAGAGCTCAGAGCTCAGAGCCAACGACACTTTACACCTCCGATGATCCGTCATAACTTTTAACACATGATATAATTTTGCATGGATTGTCGGCTATGCTATGGGCTCTTGATTGATGAGTGTCTCTCCTCCCTGTACAGCATCCATCCATCCATCCGGATCCATTGAAAGCGATCTCCCCTGATCCCCTGATCTTGAAATTAGTACAACAAACTCAACGCAACTGTCAATGATTTGTAATTGGATTTTCAATCAAACAAAACTCCTTTCGAATGGCCTCAACAACAACAACAGCAGCAGCAACAGCAGCAAAAGGTTTGCTACCCTGGACATAAGCGATGATGGCATGTTCGAGAGGTTTGTACTGTGCAAGAGATTGCTCTGTTCAATTGATATTTGAATAAACTTTACAGGGTATCCCGGTGGACGACTCTCCCGCTGTCTGTCTCACTCACTCTCTAAAATAATCTCACTCCAAAATTTCGATTTGTTTTACAAGCAATTCGTGAGGGACAACAAAACACTTTCAATAACAAGAGGAGAACGAACCGAACCGAGAAAACAACCGAGAAATCAAATATAATTCGTTAGCGCAGGGCCACAGACACACACAGATACACAGATACAGATACACAGACACAGCAGACAGATGCACCACAATGATAAGAGAGACTTTAATTGATTAGGTTTTTGTTTTTCCGTTGATTATTGAAACCATTTCTCGCTGGCTTTCAATTCCCACGCCACGCAAGTCATCATCTCATCCACATCCACCACATCCACCGCATCTCGGGGATCATCTCGAGATCTCGATCTCATCTCATCTCAACTCTCGCGGGAGCGCGCGAAAGAAAGAAAAAGTCTGTGATTTATTATGCACAACAAAAAAAAATAGGGAAAATATATCAACAATTTTTGATTTGGTTTTTGGATTTTTGATTTGGGTAGTGGCATAAGGCATGAAGGTGGATGTTTTGTGGGTCAACGGAATGCGGAAATTTTTTTTTTTGTCTGATGATACGCAGGTGTTGGGAGCTATACGAGCCATAGATATATGATCTATGTGTGAGCGATGGAAATAAATTCATAGCATGACCTCAGACATCAAACTTCGACACTCGAAAAACACTCATCACGATGGAGCTCATTAACAAGAAGCTCGACTCTCTCGATGGTGCCACTGCCACTGCCACCACCGCCAGTGCCTGCCTTGTGCTTTGTGGTTTTATTTTATGAATAATCCCTCAAGTTTATTAATCAACGAAAAATTGTGTGTGTGTGTGTGAGTTTGTTTGATTGCAAATAGACGATGATGCTATTATAATGATCGCACTATTAGGGATTACTAGATGAGAACAACAACAGCTGACGGAACGGAACTAAAACCTTGGGAGACCCAGACCCCACACCACCAGAGACCCACACCCCCCGAGACCCACAGCGTTGTTTCCTGTACTGTTTGTGTACTCCTTTCCTTTCCTTTTCTTTCTCTTTCTCTTTCCTGTATACTAAATGACGATGACAGCCTAATTTCAGGGCAATTAAGTGAGCCAAAAACGGTGCCCAGGGGATGATCATCGGTAGCCTAATGACTGTATCAATAAACCGAAAGGAATCCATCTACAACTAACAATTTACGATTATCTGTATCTTCGTGTGGACCCTTCAAAGTGAGCATGAAATTGCCGTAACCCTGACCGACCCACCGATCGACCGATCGACCATATGTTACTCTTAAAGGAAATTTTCCCAAAAAACCAAACCGAATCAAGGAGAACGACAGAAACTTCCTTTTAATCGCTCGCTGGCTCGACGCTGGACACAGGAAGTTTCCGCACGGGGCCCCCGGTAACTCTGGAAAATTGTTTGACATGTGACACGACTTAGGGTTAAGGATATGCACACAAAGACAAAGACAAAGACACACACACAGAGGACAGATAATAATGCATATTTAAATAAGCCTTTTGTTGGCTTTTCTCCACGGCACTCTCTCCCGCACTCTACGTACTCGTATTTTCCAAATCCAACGACTTTGCTAAGTACACACGCACGCACGCACGCACGCAGGGCTTAAGGATAAACTCTCTCTCCCTCTCCCTCTAGCTCGCTCTCTCTCTTTCCCCCTGAGTGTACTCATATCTGTGGCATTCTACATGCTGCATTTTCCAGGTCCATTTCCCTATTTCCTAATTACATGCGTGAGCGCTCTAAATGCGCAAAATGTTTAAGGGCAAATATTATTGCTTATTTAGGGCCCGAGATCCTCCGCTTTCAATGATTTTTCGTATTGTTTTTTCAACAATTTTTGGTGTCTGTGTGTTTTTTAATCTGCGACACACGCTCTTTCCATCATACGGAAAACAGAATACAGAATACGGCATACTTAATACGGAGTACGGAATACGGAATACGAGTCCTTTACCGCTTTGCGGCTTAGTCAGGTTTTTGTCTTTCTTTCTTCCATTTCGGTTGTGCTCTGGCTGTGCATTTTGTGGGCCACACCCATCAGTCGTTCAGTCGCTCAGTCGCTCAGTCGTTCAATCGCTCAATAAATTTTTAATACTCCAGTGTTGACGGCTGAGGGCGCTGCAACATCTGGAGACGAGACCATAGCCCCAGACCCTGGCCCTGGCCCTGGCCCCTGGCTATGTGTGCGGTCAGGACGAAGGCTAATTGAGTGATCAAGCGTGAGGGTCAACAGTTAGAACAGATCAGAACGGAGGAGGAGGAGAAAAAGGGGAAGGAGAAACGGCAGCAGTTAAAATGTATCTTAATTACAGGTTTACGTTTCGAAGGGAAAAACTAACAAATTTTGACAGCAACAAGATTTAGTTTGGTAACCAAAAAGAAGAAAAAAAAAGGACATATGGGAAATGGGAATGGAAAGAATTCGATGGTAGATGCTAGGGGGGGGGGGCACCTCTTTAGAGGTTAACGATGATCAAGATATGGCAAAGATATCGATCAACTTGGATTGAATTGAAAGAGTTTCCATATGGTTTATATAATGAGATCTCGATGAGATCATCTGCCTCTCTCACAGAGTAGCTTAGCAGCCTCTCTCGCTGTCTCTTAATCAACGAAAAATATGAAAATTAAACCCTAATACGTACGTGTTCATATCAATAGGTATATATATAGTTATTTAATGACATTCAACAATTAAGCGCACAGGCGTTCGATTCAACGTTTATTTTGCAATTATTATCGATATAATATATTGATGGTGATTTTTATATTGTATTTTGTATACCTCTAACCATCTATCTATCTATCTATGTATCTATATCTCTATATCTATTAGACAAACAATCGACACACCCAAAGTGCATCGCCATCGCCATCTTTTCAGCTCGAAAAACTCAACAGCGACGACAACGACGACGTGGACTGTCATTAACAACGTTTAACGTTTTTGTTTTGTTTTTTAGCACAATTTGCATTAACAATACACACAGATGGACAGACAGAGAGAGAGACAGAGAGAGAGAGAGAGACATGAACACACACAGACACACTCGTATTCGGACTCAATAAACAATATCAAAATGGAAAGCCTTCAAAAGTGCGCGGATTTTTGTGCCATACAAAAATGGAGCTGCTGATTGCCACACAAACACACACACACACACACACACACACACAGACACATACAGATGCTGCTGCCGCTGCACTGGGGCATTGGATGAGCTGCATCACGATCTGTGGCAGCCGCTATAGCCATAGAGCTGTACGAGTTATTCTAGAAGAAAAAAAATCTTATTAAAATTTTATTGCAACAAAATGGAAAACAGCAACAAAAACTAAAGCCTCGAACGGACGGACTCTGAGCTGTGGCTTCAGCTTGAGCTCAGCTTCAGCTAAAAACGGAATTCGTGCGCATCAAACAGCTTCAGCCTCAGTTGAGGTTTTGTGTATCTTTTGTCTGTCCGTCTGTTAGCGGAGGAACGGAACACCTGCTTCGATATGAAGTTGAAGTTAAAGTTGAAGCTGAAGCTGAAGCTGCCTCTGATGACGTCCAGCAGCTGTGTGTGATGCATCTCTCAGAGTTTTGGAACCAGCTACGACTTCAACGACCTTCTTACCGCCCCGGTCCAAACAGAAACCGCCCCATTCGCCCCATTCGGTATGGGTCTATGGCTATTGCTATGTCTATGGCTATGGCAACGGGTGTGTTGCATCCACAAAACTCGGCATCGGCTCGACCTTAGTCATTTGTCAGCTCCATCTAGCAAGTGGCAGCAGCAGCAGCGGCAGCATCAACCTGGGAAACTGCCTTTGACTTTGGCACTTTCTTAACCGACATTGTCTTTGGGTTTGGTGTCGTCTACTCGTAACTAAATATCATTGGGTCAAGTTCAGCCTCACAGCCCCACAGCCCCATAGCCCCCACAGCCCCCACAGCCCCACAGCCCCACACAGCCTCTTGGCCAAAAGGAGAAACAATCTATCTATTAAATTGGATTCCAGCTGGAGGAAAATTGAAAACATATTTTATACGCGGGACCGTGTGCATTTGATTTATACATTTTCATAATTTTATTGTCGGCACGCAGTGGAACCGCCTCTTTCCAGCACTCCAGCACTGAAGTTCATCTGTGGGTCTTCGTGTCATGGTTCCAGAGAGAAAGAAAGAGACAGAAAGAGAGAGAGAGAGAGCGAGCGATACATGCTCTTATGATTCATTTCAAAATGTGATTTGCTATGCCAGGCAAAGGGGTGAGGGTGAGGGTGAGGGCGGGGGAGTGCAGGAATGCAGGTGCATCCATCGACCATCGCCCCACTTTGAAGTTCACTGGTCCTACTGGGGTCGGCTCCCTGTCCCTGTCCCTGTCCCCTCTTCTCGTCCCTATCCCTGGGATGTGCTTTTTCTTTTTTATAGCCCAACGGAACAGTAAGGAACGGAACGGTTGCTATTTTCTCACATAACCATGTTAGAGTGGGAAAATATGGCCGCGAGAGAGACAGACCCATCAACGACTGGGAGATGCTCTAATGAGAGCTGCTCCATTCCTACACTTCAAGAAACAGGCCTGTAGAATCTGAATTTGTAGACAGAATGCCCTAAGAATGTCCCTAGAATTTGTAGAATTTTTAAAAATATATTTAATCGAATTAAATGAAGATATTTTAAAATCCAGAGAGATTCTTTGGGTTCTTTTTCTCTCGCCCCCCCGAGGGTTTCATCGAGTAAACCGAAACTCCCATTCGGCCCACAGACATCCAGCATTATATGCGATGCTTCTCACAATCAGCTGTGAAAAATCTTTACCCTACCTTGCCCTACCCGCCATTTATGACCCACTAAAATATGCCAGAGAGCGACGAAAACTGAACTGAAAACTGACACAGCAGCGCAGTGCGGGGCATCTTCCCTCCCCCTCCCTCACCCCCTCCCCTGTCAGTCACCAATCCCCGTTTCGATACCGCGTGATGTTATGGATTTAATGTATGTCCATTATGCATAAATTCACGAAATTCCGAGAGTGAAGAAAAAAAAAAACACCGAACGAGTGAACCGAAAGCTTTGTTTTTTCTGGAACACCGTTTTCTTTTCTTTTCTTTTCTTTCGGTCAAAAACCTTTTGCACCCAAAAGCCAAAAGCCAAAAAAGACAACCTCTATACACACAGTCTACACTCTAAACAATTTCGTAGTCCATTTGGTTCGAGCGCTTAAAGGTGTTAATAACACCACAGACAAAGACGTTACAATTACACATTGAAATCGGTTCGGTTTTCGGTTTTTGGGGTCTTCTTTCTGGGGTCTGGGGATGGATGTGTGATGTCAACTTTGGGCAGGTTCCCACCGAAACCGAAGCACAGGCTGTGCCCAACAATTGTTAAATATGGCATTTTTAGAGCTCATTTTATGGCTAGAGCGAGCGAGAGAGAGAGAGAACGAGATGCCATCAAAACGAAATTATAACAAACGGAGGCTTTTGTCCACTCTCGAAAAGGGGACACAGCGAGCAAAAGAGGGAGGGAAATGGTAAACGGAAGCTGTTCTGGGACGGGAAAGGGAAAGGGGACGGCACAGTATTTCTCTTCTTTTTTTTGGGTTGAAAATATTTATATTTAGATCTGTTTTGGACCATAAAGAGTGGTCTTAGCCATGGAGCCCATTGAGCGCTTTGTGGAGCAATTTGTTTGGCCGGCATCAAAGGCCTGATTGATATGGCTTTGGTCTGTCATTTGATCTGTCAATTTATCACTGTCCCCCCCCCTCCCCCAACTCATCTCCAAAATTGATCACATCACAAGAGTTTCGTATCGGAATCCATTGACAATCCAATAATTAATTTGATTAAATTCAAATTCGCGCATAAGAAACCGAAAACCGAAAAATAAAATCACATTTTTCATATGACCGAAATTAACATTTCTGTTTTCGATTTTGTGTGTGTGTTTTTTTTTTGGCATGTGGCATGTGACGACCCCTAAGGGTCAAATATGATTTCCCAAAAACAGATCAATGATCTCATTTGCATGCCGAATCGAAACGAATCGAACTCGATATCGAGACATCGAATCTGTGGCAGCAAATCAAAAAAAAAAACTAAAATGTTGCCCGCAAGGTGGAAATTAATTTCTGTTTCGTTTTTCGTTGGCTTTTGCTGGCTTTCAATCAAAATCAAAGTTTGATTTCAGAAATGTTCAAGGAATAAATTCAAGAAAATGTTGAACGAATTTTAAATGCTCTCTGAAGACAGGGAAATGCACTGCTGATTAGCTTGTAAATTATTTTGGGATATTTTTTAAGTTTCCAAAGATAAAAGTTTGAGCCAAACTGCCAAACTGCCAAACTGCCAAACATATCCTTCATAATTTTCTTTAATTTATTCTCTTAAAATCCCATTCAATATTTGCAATAATAAAACCCCTATTTATTTACCCCCCAACCCCCGCACAATCGTGCTCCCTCTCTAGCAACCGAATTATCATGTCTCGCGTCATTCCAGAGTATTTCTGTCGAATCTCACAGAGAACCGAGAACTCAGAAAATCGAACGCATAAATTACATCGACAAATAATGTGCGCGAAAACGTGTTTTAAATTTTTGTTTTCATTTCACGCAAACGCCTCAAAGAATGAAACGCGAAAACGATGGATCGATGGATCGATCGATCCACGCAAAGATTCATTCCACTCCACTCCAAAGAAATCCAAAGCGAACGAGCGGAGCGGAGCGACCAACTCATGTCAGTATTTTGTCAAAGAAATCTCCAGCGTCCGTTTGGCATTGATTAATGCATTTATAATTAATTTATTGTATGGATAGTCTTTTCAGATATTCAGATATGTGTACAGATCTCTGCAGATCTCTGCAGATCTGTGGGCATGACATAAGTAAAAACCGAATAAGCAGGCGAAAACTGGAGCTGGCAATGGCAATGCCAATGGTCTTCTGCCTTTAACCTAATTTCAGCAGAAAATATTTATATTTGTGCCCCGAAAGAGAGAGAAAAGGGGCCTCTTGCGGCGGTGATTGATGATGGTATGGTATGGTTGATTGTCACAGGATATTCTGCAAGTCACTTGAGTTTTTGGCGGCGGCAAATGTTGAAAATCCTGCCAAAAGTCACATACATTAGAACGCATTAAACTGTAACCAGAAAGGGGCGAGGCCCAGCCCCGGCCACGGCCCCGGCCCCGGACGAAAAGAAAGGAAAAGAAAGGCAACGGCAACGGCAACGAGGCAAAGAGCAAGAGGAAACCCCTCGAGCATCATCGAGCAGCGGCACATTTTCGTGAAAAGCCATAGCCATAGCCATGGTTTTCCTTAAGTCCTGCACCCATAACAAACAAATCAAAAGACAAACAATTGCCAGGGATAATCTGTTGCTCACCAAGGATTAGTCCAGGACTCGTACTCTTCCTCTCTCCCTCTCTCTCGCTGTGTTAGCTGTCTCTTTCCTGCGCATATGCAAATTTGAGTGCAAAGGAAAAACAAATTAAAGCATGAAAATTTGTCAAAAGTATGTAGAAGAACCGCAAAAGGCAACCGCCGCCGCCGCCGCTGCCGCCGACGCAGAGAACCAAAGAGAAAACTTCTGTCCGGTAAGGACCCTTGTAATGGGTTTAAAACACCCCGAAACATCCTTCGAAACAAGAGGACGAGAACGAGAACGACGATGACGACGAGGAGGAGTAGGAGTAGCAGTAGGCGTGCCGGCACACACAAAGGGTTAGAGGTCACAGGGAGAGAGAGAGAGAGACCAAGAGATGATAACGAGGTTGCGGTTGCTTGCGGGTTTCTCTGCCATAAAACGCACAAATTGGATTAACTTCTGTGACATTTTCCCCGTTTTGGCAGAAAGTCAAAATGGGTTAAGGGAAAGCAGCAGCAGCAGCAGCCAGAGAAAGCAGCAGCGGGGAAAAGTGGGAAAATTAGTATAGAAATTGTATTGAGCCACGATCTAAGCCCCCCGCGCCCCTAGCCATACGCCCATTTTCAAATAAAATCGAAATACAAGAGAATATACAAGAGTGTACATCTGCAAAACACACACACACACACACACACACACACACACATATGTATATTTCATTAAGAAATGCCCCTTTTGGGCATGGCATCGAACATAGAAACAAAACAAAAAGGGGTGATGTTTTGGGTTCAAAGGATACAGCAGGATGGCAGAAGGCAGAAACAATACTGAGAATGCCAGATACGAACCATTAGAGGTACATACATACATACATACATATACATGTATCTCTAGCTGTGTCTTATCAAAGGGGGAAATCATTAAGGGAAAATTATGGGAATTGATTGGAAAACAGAACTGTATGGTATGTACATATATGGAATATGATATAAGGAATGATGGAATAAAACGAATATATAGCTTACGTATAGGAGAAACATATACAAAATATATCTATGGAAAATTCTAGAATTCTGAGGAAAATGTTGTAGTAAAAAGAAAACCCATCATCCATAATTATAGTAAATTAAATATTCCGTAGCAAAATTAAATAGATATTACTATGATTTAAACATAAATGTATTAAAAGTATTTATTGTATAAATATAAAATACTTTAAAATATATTAGCTTAATATAAATATATTATCAGTATCATTTTCTCAATTTGGAAGACTAGAAATATCTCTAAAATCAGTTTGAAGGAGGTGACGTGCAGTACTGCTATTTCCATGAACTTTTTTATGAAATAAAACAATATATTAACTAGGTATATATTAATTATCAATATATTAACAATATGTGTATATTTAAACAAAATATTACAATAATTTGTTTCTATTTTCTTTTAAGTTTAAGAAGTCTTCAAAATGTTATAGAAATCGTTATTTCAAGGTGGATATCATTTGAAATATAATTTGCCAACAATCGACATTAATGATACAACAAAAATAACATTTTTCATTAAAATATCTGTTCTTACTGATAGATAATAATAAAAGAAGAATAGGTAAGATTATAATGTACAAAATAGGTCAAGAAATATTTGTACCATTCTTTCAGCCTATATTTGTGAAAGTATTGCCCTCAGGGGTGTGTGTGTGATATGTTATTATCTGTAGAGTCAAGATCGTCTTCAATCTGGAAAGCACTATTCCACTTTGGCAGCCAATATACAATGATTATTTATGGATCGTTTCCATAGTTCGTAGTAGCAGTAAAGTACAGTACTGTACACTACAGTGTACAGTTTACAGTGGCACTCCCCTATGGGGGGTGGGGGGGGCGCAATCAATGGAATGGATCGATCGATGGCCGACAAGCAACTATTCAATTTTGTAGATCTTCGTGCATAAAGATGGCTAATTATAATTTATATTTAGTACCAGAAACTAAAGCTATTTATGATACATTAATCTGAAGATGTCTCTCTCCCTGTCTCTCTCCCTCTCTATCTCCCCCTGTCTCTGTCTCTCTCTTTCGCTCACTGGGAGCACCATGGGGGCCTAACAATGTTAGTAATATCATAAAATGTCTTACGGCTATCAACAGATAACGCTTTTAATGATCCCCAACTATGACAGCTTGACATCGGCACGGGGTGTAGGAGCGGGGCTAGTGGCTAGTGTTAGTAGATGCTAAAACGCCGTTAGGAAAACCTCTCTATCCATCCCCCTCTCTCACACTCGTTCTCTCTCTCTCTCTCTCTTTCCTACTCACTCCCGTTCCAGTCAAGAGCAATTAGAGCTTGCTTTGTGCGGTAAAAGTGGTTGAAGGGCGGGGGGGGATTGGTGGTTGGGGGTTGGGGGTTGGGGGGATGGTCGGCCTCATCGATAGACCACGCCCATCGCTAATATCATTTCCATGTGTGTGCGTGCGCATGTTCGATCACGATCGCTCTGCTCTGCTGCTCCGCTGCTGCTCTCATTTGTATGGCTCGCTCGCTCACTCTCTTCCTCTCTCTCTCACTCATTGAGCGCTCTGCTGCTCTGCATTGGTCAATGAAACGGTAACATAACATAGGTATATATATATACATATATATATGGCTGGCAGGGGGCCTGTACATAAGCGACATGGCAATATAGTCCGGTCTCGTTTTGGCCAACGGGCAAACGGGATCGCGTTCGTTTATTTATAGCACACGAAGCAACGAAGCGACGCTCGCTGCAGCCGACAACGACGACGACGACGACGAAGGCGAAGGCGACTGAGTGTGCGTGTTCGTGTGTGTGTGTGTGTGAGAGGGCGGGCGACCGAGCGACCGACCGACTCTCACTCACTTAAGTCTCGGTTCTCTTTTTCCGGCCCTGTGTGTGTGTGCCGCTCTCTCTTTCCGCTGTGAGTGTGAGTGTCGTACTGGTTATAAC
This sequence comes from Drosophila athabasca, assembly GCA_008121215.1. Classification (NCBI taxonomy): domain Eukaryota; kingdom Metazoa; phylum Arthropoda; class Insecta; order Diptera; family Drosophilidae; genus Drosophila; species Drosophila athabasca. The sequence goes on along the minus strand of CM017796.1, from coordinate 59,097,776 downwards.
GGTGCTCCGATTGTGTTAATCGAGCCAATCAAATGTCGTAATGAAGTCTTTTGCATTCCCCATGTTTGTGTGTGTGTAGCTGTGTATGTGTGTGCATGAGTGTGTGTTTTGAGAGAGAGAGTGAGTGCCAGTCATACAAAATGGTGAGAGTCTGAGTTAAATGAGCTAAAATGTAACTAAAATATTTATCAAAATAAAACCAAAATTCTTATAAATATTTGAAAATATTCTCCAATAATCGATTACAAAATGTTGACTCAAAGTTGGAGACACTCTATAGAGCTCTATAGAGCCCACTGTTAAGTGTTAACATCACTCAAAGCCAGAGTTTGAGATTCACTCAAGTCTCACACACACACACACACAGGCTCTCTCTCAGCCTGTCTGCCGCTCTTTAGGTAAAGATGAGGCGCATATCAACCGTTAGAGAGCAATCGACAATCGTCTTCTTCCTCACTCACATACATACACACATACACACACACAGCTCGCTTGCTCGCTCTCTCTCTCTCTCTCTCTACAGCGTTTGTCGTTTTGCAAGTCTTTTGTTTTTGCTTTACGGAGAGACAACGAGCAACCGACCGACAGAGCGACCGAGCGACCAGTTTTCCTTATCTTTTTTCGTATATTTGTTGTTCTTTTTGCTTTATAGCTGTATCATCTCCCCGACGCTGTTGTTGCTGTTGTTGTTGCTTTTCTGGTAGCCGAAGCCTCTGCTCAGTCGCTACCGAGCGGCGACGAGCAGCCACACGATGATGCCTCTGCTGACTCTGACTTCTGCCTCTGCATATAGCATCTGAGCAGCCGGAGTGGAGTCGACCGACCCGACACGACCGGAGACGTAGCAGTAGTCTAAGCCCGAGTTTGCAGAACTGCTGCTGCTGCTTAACATCAGTCTTTTTCGTCGCACGCTCGATCGCACGTCGCACGTCGTCGTCGTCGCTGCCTGCCTGCCTGCTTGCTTGCTTTGCTTGCCTACTGCTGCTGCCGTCGCTGTAGCGCGCTGTTGCGTCGCTTACGTTATTATTTTTGTGTGCCTTACGTTGCGTTACGTCACGGTCACGTCTCGTCTCGTCTCGTAATTTGGGATATTCGATCGATTTTTGTTACTGTTCAGCTAAGAGTAAAATAAAAGCAAACCCAACAAAAACGGCAAAAATTAGAGCACTCTCGACCCGACCCGACCCAAACGTGACCCCAGGGGTGTGCGGCTATCGGTCCTGCAGCCGCCCCACACTCAAAAGTACACCCAAGCCGGAGGGAGGTGCAAAAGCAAAAAACAAACAAAAAAAACAACAAAAATCTATAAACTATCAATCCACCGAAAATCAAGTCAGATCTACCCGGAAAACGGATATGTATTATTTTTTTTTTGCCGACATGTGATATACATACTTATATAGTACTTACACGGATACAGATGCAGATGCAGATCGAGTGTGTATCTGTGTGTGTGTGTCTCTGAAACATGCTTCACGCTTGCCCCAAAGTTCTAAAAGTCAAGTGCAATACAACAACAACAACCGAAACGACTACGAGTACGACATCTAACAACTCTATAGGACGGCTCAAGTGACGTTTTATTGGCGCAAGGTGAACACAAATAATAGCTCACACGTACACACATACACCCACACACCCACACCCACCCCAACCCCAACACACACACACACAAAATACAGAACAAATAAACAATAACAAAAACAAAAACAACAACAAAAAACAAATCAAATAAAAGCTGCAAAATGTTTTTGTAAATGATTATTTTTTTAATGCGAAATATTTTTGTGCTAGCTAAAGTTTCACTTTAAATTTCGGATTAACATTTAAGAAACGTAACGAAAGGAAACGGTACGTTCTCGTTCCTGTTCCCGTTCCCGCCGTTCCACAGCCAGTAGCCAGTAGTCGCTCAAGAAGGTAAGTTCAAAGGTTACTACCACAAAAAACGGTACCAAACACACACATTTTTTTTGCGACACATTCATCATCGAGCAAATCGTAAAAAAACCCAACAACAACAAATACAAAAAAAAACCCGAAAGATTGAGATATGGAAATATAGATGGATGGGCAGATGGGTTGATGGCAGTGGCGACATGTGAATTTCATAAATAATACAAAAAATATGCATAAATAAAAGCACGCTTGAAAGAAAGCTTTGGGATTGATACCCTACCAAATGGTGATGTCGATTCGAATAAACAACAAAAACCTGGGGAAATAGAAGAGGTTTCCAATAGGAATATATAGGAGATAAAAAATAATAATATATGAATAGTAATCCTCTACAGGCTAGGATTTGCCAGCCTCAAACTAGACTTTTCTTTAGATATTTTCAAGGATTAAAGATTGGTTTACAGGCAACCTCATATGGGGGCGAATACATACATATTTCAGGACTGTAGTCAAGGCGGGAAGTCCATTCAACCTTTCTGTTATGCCCATAATACCCATCATAAAGGGTATTCCAAACAAAATACAAAAACACCTCAAGGAAGATGGCGTTCGGTAGATAACACTTGCTACAAAAAAAACTACAAAAAACTACAAAAAACTGACGGAACTTTACTCTGCGCCACTGTTGCGGTTTTGTATGATTTAATTATACAAAAACCATATAGCATATAGCACACACACCCAAACACACACACACACACACCCAAACAGACACACACACACATACACATACAACTCTTGTATATGACAGTATTGAAAGGCGAGAAGCATCGGGCGGGCATAGGTTTTTGGTGAGAAAGTTTTCTCTCTCTCTCTCTCTCTCTCTCACTCGCTCTCACTCACTCTCGCTAGCCAAGTTTTTGTGTGCACTTTTTAGTGTGGCCATAAAACATGGGGCTAGATCAACAAAATAACAGCAACAAAAGCAACAACAAGGGAAGGGCAAATAAACCAACTTTACGACTATATACGACAGAATCAATGTAAGTCATGTGCGAGCGAGATGGCCTATACTATATAGATATAGCCGATCGGTGGGGTCGATGTTTGCTTTATAATGCAAATATCATGTTTAGCTCTGTATTTGCCAGAATATTTGTTGCAAAAATGCAAAGGGGGTGGAGCGGGGTGGGAGGCAAAAACACTGTACGAAATGATGTGCGGGAAAGATAAAGATACTCGTAGATGGAGGAACCCTCTAAGGAGGGGAATTAGTATTTGAGGGAAGGCTTCCTTAGATGGGATATACAGAGATGCAATGCAAGTCTATAAAGTGCCACCTCCCCAACCCCTCCAGCTGAAGGTTCTGTTGTGCGATTCATCAGTTTGCAGCTTTCCTTCATTTCCATGCCCCCTTTTTGTAGGCAGTTTGTGCGGAGTTTCTTCGAGTGCATTTCGCCTTGACTTGACTTGGCCCCTAGTCAAATGAAGAATCTAACTTGGATTTGCTTTTGCAAGTGTCGCAAATATTGACTGATCCCATCGCACACGTACTGGTACACGGCGTACTCGTGTACTACTTATGACGAGTGCCTTGTACATATGTAAGTTTGTTGTGTGTGTGCACTTATTCTAGTTAGCTGCGCTGCGCTGCAGCCACTCCAAAGATTGTTTTTTGTGCCCGAGTTTGTTGCCTCAGTCTTTCGTCTGCGATGGGATGGCAGTGTCCCTGTGCCGCTCCACACCCTCTGGCCATGTCCCCTTTGATGACTGTCAAGAGCTGCACCAAAGAAATTAACACATCAAGGTCGTGTGGCTGACTTGTTGCACACATCCTTAAGGGGGCACAAAACCCAACAACCGGAAGAGCACAATCTGTTGAAAGCAGAGCAGGGGACTGGGACTGGGGCTGGCACAGGGACCGGGACCAACGGACCGACCAAGTGTGAAAGTATTTAGTATGAGCGCGCAAAACACGCTTCAAAAATATCAAATGCAAATGTGGCAAGCAAACACCTGTTGCCAGTTAACATGCCACACACCATATACGAGTACGACGGGGGAGAGCACCACAAAGCACGAGCTCTGGACAGAGAAGCCCAGGACGGGGTCTGGCTCTGGCTCTTCTGTTGGCTCTGGGGTGGGGGTGGGGGAGCTGGTCCATAAGTGAGTCACAGAATCGCAGACGTTGTTCTTCTTTGGTTTTTTATAGGTGCAGCAGCAGCTCCTAAGCTCTGTGTTTGCATTGTAATAAATATCGAAATTATTATTATTAAAACGAGTATTAGCCTGGCAGCCAAATGTCAGAATATCTAAGCAGCGAGCAGCGATTTGAAGCAGCGAATCTTTTGGTCTTGTTTGAGGCCACAAATGGGAACATAATCGATTGTTGATTGTTGATTGGGTGCTCTCAAGAGCAATACTTTTTATGGTATGGTAATGGGTGTCGTTAAACTCCGACAGTAACAGTAAGTTCTATTCTATTCGATTCAATGAGTGCTCTTCGCATTTATGGCTAAACATATCGATATTAAATCGATTGTATACAAATTTCATTGAAAAGCAATCGATTTCTATATAGATAGTTAATTGGAAATTTACCGATTGATTTTGAAATCGTTTGTAAGGGAAAAGGACAGCAATTGGTCAAGTTTTTCAAATCGATAAGCAATCGGATATGTATCGATAAGTTCTTTAGCACTAGAAACTAAATTTTTCATAGGATCTCTACATACTTTGATTGAACTGCAATCGATTAATTGGCTTATATTCATGAATAATCAGAAAACTTACATATCGTTATCGTTGATTAATTATCGATGGTCAAAATATATATATATATAAATCGATACGTGTGTGTTTATTTGTAAAGCAATTCCCCAAACGAGCCATTGAATGATTGAGTGAAAAAGTTATCCAGAATTTATGGATTTAGATATGTATGATGTTCCATCTCTATTGCACACACCTTACATATTACACCTTACTCTATATCTCTCTCTCTCTCTTTATCTTTCTCTCTTGCAGCCTTCAAACGTTGAGAAGCCCCACGATTACCATAATGATGAATCAGGATAATCCATATGCGGTAAGCTCTCATCTCACTCCCATTCCCCGCGGTTCTTTTTTTTTTATTTTTTATAACAACAAAATAATAAATATTTTACGAGCTAAATATTGAGCAAACGCCCCTCCCCCCGTGCATGTCATAAAAAACCACCAATTTTTATGAGAATAATAATTTTATTTTATATGGCGACAAAGAGCAGGAAAATAATAATTATGTTTATGCTTGAAAATCGTTTGCATTTTTCAAGCATTTTGAGGGGGGGTTGGTGGTCGGGGGGGGTTGGGGGGTTTGTCAGGGAGGGAGCCTCTCTGCAAATCAAAGCGCTTCCGCATTTTCAAATGAATTTATGAATTATGGGGTTTGTGGGGTTTGTTCAGTCTCTGGGTCTGGGTCTGGGGGTTTGGTCGGGGATGATGGCCTAAACCAGTTTAAACACACATATGAAATGCTGGCAAAACAACGGCGAAAATATTTAAATGATGTCATAATTTTAATAGTCAAAAGAGACAGAGAGAGAGAGAGAGAGAGAGAGAGAGAGAGAGAGAGAGTCACCTGTGTGCCTCGTCTTGGCCTTTTTGTCTTTTCAAAATTAGATGCAGATCAATTAGTAAATCCATAGAGCAGTGCGTCTGTCTGTCTCTCTGTCTGTCTGTATGTCTGTCTGTCTGTCTGTCTTTTGGCTGATCTTTTTGTTGTCGCTCCGGAGCAATCCACATGCATATTTTAAGGGGAGTATTTGAAAAGAAATATAACCAAAGAAGCAAACCTCTAGAGAAGAGCAGAGACAGAGAGCCCCAGTGGCAGTGGCAGAGCCCCAGTGGCAGCAGCAGTGGCAGTGGCAGAGCGGTGCTGGGGCTATATAGAGAGCGAGAAAAACACGTAAGTTGCCTGCTAACATGGCACTAAATGTCAATATTTGAATATTAAATTTTATTTAAGTGCGTTTTTTATGATTTTAAGCTGATTTTCGTTTAGTCGATCGTCGGAGCCCAAAAAAGTCTCCAACGGGCCACAACTGTGTGGCTGTGGCAAAGAGGCGGTCCCCCCCATTCGTAGTGTTAATTAGTTGAAATGTGAGACGATAAACTAAATGTTTGATTTAAATGAAGGCAACAACAACAACTACAACAACAACGAGGGGCGGCACGAATTTGGGCCACTTGGTAGCATTAGCTAATAAATTTATGAATTTTTGAATATGGAATATGGAATATATGTATATGTACATATGTACATGCATACATACATATGATAGAAACAAGTTCGAGACATCGACAACAGATCGCCAAAGAGTAAGGAATTTTTAACAATAGTTGAGTCTCTCTCTCTCTCTCTCTTTGACTCTCTGTCTCTCTCTCTATCTCTTTGTTTCTGTGGATAGCATAAATTGTAGAAGTTATAGGAACTAGAAGTGCTTTTTGAATGGTTGCTAAATGAATATCATATTTCTTTTAATTGAATACGAAATGAAGCATCCATGGAATATGATATTAATTTATTGTTTTTTTCAAGCGAATTTATTTAATACACAAAAAGAAAACATCATACTAAGCCGCACTGGGAGAGAGGGAAATAATCATTCTCCCATCCTTTACTGCTAAGTCCCACTGGGAGAGAGGGAAATACTCATTCTCTCATCCTTTACTGCTAAGCCACACTGGACGAGAGGGAAATACTCATTCTCTCATCCTTTACTGCTAAGCCACACTGGGAGAGAAATGTTGATGTTGAAGAATTCTGCATAAATTCTGCAGTCAAAGGCTTTGTTTTATGGCCTCAAAATTATGTTTTCTTCTTCTCGATTTTCATCCATTTTGAACCCAAAATTTCCATCTCTTAAGGCTCTCCTCATTTCACATTCCTTAAAAGGAAATTTCCCACATTTTACTATATTTTTCGATGGCTGCCAAATTTGCAAATATCTTAAGTACTACCAGAATTCCCTTATGATTTCCCCAAAATAGAATCTTCCCCCCATGAAAAGCACAAAACAAATTAAATATTTTCCCTCGCTAATGAGAGATAGAGAGAGAGAGAGAGAAGGGGAGAAAGAGAGGGAAGCAAAAGAGATGCAGAAATCTGCATTAGTCGGGCCATAAATGTGCGGCGTGGAGATTTACGAGTAATGTTCTTGCAACATCTCCATATTGCCACGACCTTCGTTTCGGATACGATCACGCCTCCAAAAAGCCAAATCCCGTTGATGGCAGCAGCAGCAGCAGTAAAGGAAAACTAATTTCCCAGCATCATTTCCAATGCCAGAGGGACAGAGACAGAGAGAGAGAGAGAGAGAAAGGCATGGGAGAGGCCAGGGGGGGTGCGCTGGGGCGGTATCCAAAGCGAAAAATGCATTACAATGTTGTGATGTATGTGAGAGAGGTACGCTCCTCCGTCCCGTGGGATGAGGGTTTTTGTGTGCCTCGTTTTGGGGCACACACGCACATAGCTTTTCTATTTGCATTGGCAGCAGTGGCAAGCGGCAGGCGGCAACAGACAGACAGTCAGTGGCCTTTCAGTGCTGACCATTTTGGTCATAAACATTTGCGTAATGGATTTTTCTTCATATTTTTTGTTGTTTGCTGTTCGCTGCGGACTCCTTGGCTGCAGCGGCGGCTGCCACAACACACAAAGTAAATTAATTACGAGCCTTATGGCCAGTGGCAAATATTTTCACGTTGCCAGAGCGTTTCGGGAAATTCTCACTCGCTCAAAAAGCAGAAGCTGCAACGCGGGAAACAAACAGAAAACGAAAAACGAAAAAAAAATAAAAAATTAGTCAAAACAAAAAACAGAAGCAGCAGGCAAATTAGCAGCAGCGGAGGCAGCGGAGGCAGCAGCAACAGCAGCTTAGGCCCCAAAAAAGCTGCACACACCGAAATGTAATTACTGCCACAAGAAGCAGCGGCAGAGCCCACAACTTGTGGCAGGCTATGTGGCAGGCTTTGTTGCAATTTTTGTGGTGTGGTGTGGCAGAACCCGACGGGCAGAACCATTGGGCCATTTTTCACATGTGCGTAGCGCGTAGCCGTGGCCAGTTTTTGGCTGCCCCCTCGAGACGAGACGCGAGTCGAGTCGAGTCGAGACGATGAGAGGAGATGAGAAGCTGTAAAAGTTGGTCCGCTGTCGTTCGGGGCATCTCCTTCTCATGGCTGCCTCCTGCCTCTTGGGGCTGCATGTATGTACATGTTGCGGTTGATAACTCAATTAGAATGTTAAATTTATGTTCGCAACAAGAAATTAACTTGCAATTAGAAAATGCCTGAATGCCACAGAACGAAACGAAACGAGACGAAACGAGACGAAAGACTCAGGACACGAACTTGGACCAAGAAGACCAAGAAAATCGAAGCAAACGCTGAAGGATGAGCATGAGGAATACGAAAATACCCTATCGAGGGCGAGGGCTTTGGGTTTTCACTGCATTCAAGGGATTATTTACCTATTCTGTGGGTCTAAAATCTATAAAATTAATAACAAAATTCTATAAATATTCAGAAAATGTATATCTATAAAATTTCATAGCCTTCAGCCCTCTAAAATAACCCTTTGCATCTTTTTCATCCTGTGGACTGGGAACAAACTGCATCGCCGAATGGCTATGGCCTTTAGCTGGAAAGTTCTCCTAGTAATTATCTTAGGCACAGAAATAAATTTGAAACAATTTAGCAAAAGAAACTAAAGACAGACACACTCGACGGTGCAGGTACAGTCGCACAGTCGCCCAGTCGTAGAGGTAATTGCCAGAGCAAGTTGTAGGGCAAACAGATGGAGAGAGACAAGTCTATTGGCCATGGCTCTGCTGTTGCTGTTGTTGTTGTTGGCCCGAAAACTAATGATGATGATGCACTGCACGCATTTGCACTATTTATAATTCGTGAGCATTCACAGAGAGAGAGAGAGAGAGAGAGCGAGGGAGAGAGAGATGCTGTGTGCCGAGGATTGAGTGCCAAAAGATCAATGATCAATCCTCTCGAGAGGATCCTTGATGACTCTACTAGAAGGAATGAAGGAATAGGCTTAGAGAATTTGCACAGACAACTTCATTTGTTTGCAGATACATTTCACTGCCAGCCAGCCAGCCACAGACAGATCTTTTCGATTTTGTGGACGGGGGGGGAGGGCGTACATGTGTAATCAGTTTTCGGGAACCCAGAGAGGCTCCATCTTTCATCTTCCATCTCCATATCCATCTCCATTTCTGCTGCTGCAGCTCCCTCTACTCCCATGATTAATGAGCGAAATTAGCCAAAGAGAAGAGAACCCAATGCTCTGGCTCTGACTGTGGCTCTGGTTGTGGCTCTGACTGTGGCTGCTGCAGGCCATAATGCAGCCAAAAGATCGTTTCGTTTCGTTTTGTTTCGTTCTAGAGTTCGTTAGGCAGTGGCAGTGGCAGCGGCAGCCTCTTGCCAAATGACTTGGGCAGCGAACTTGAACGAACTACACACAATTACACTGCCGCTTAAAAGTAAACTTCCTCCCAAAAAAAAAAAAAACAGTACAGACTTCCCTCCTCGATCCAACGTTGGAGAGTATCTGTGCTCTATGCATCATGTCATTATATCCGCCATCCAACACACACACACACAACTGGATAACCTTGACAAAAATCCTACAGCTGAATGCATTAGTAGTTCAAGCGGCAGCGGCAGCTACAACTTGCAACAAGTTGGGGTCTGGGGTATGCTATGGGGTCTCAGGGGGTCTCGGGGATCTCTCGGACCGCAGCTAAACAAAACGCTATTAAACTTCTATTATTTAAGTACTACATTGTGCACTGATACTGAAAACGAAAACCGAAACTGAAGCCAAAGCCGAAGCCGAAACGAATCTCAATCTAAAGGCAAAGACCAGACCAGACCGCGGATCGGTCGGTGGGTCGGTCAGTCGGTCGGTCAAACGATAATGAGACCCCGTAAAGACCATCAAAAAGAGAACCCCTCCCCCACACCACCCCACCAAAAGACTCTGTTGAGTACTCTGTAGAAACCTCTCTGCTCTCCTCTCTCCTCTTCTCTGTGCTCCTCTCCTTCGTGTACCTAACAGAGCAGAAATCCCAAAACGTCGACAGCAGAGCGTACTTTTTGTTGTGTGTGCAAAATTATGCAATATTATGTAATTATACAGACAATCAACAAGTGGGAGGAGCAGGGCAGGGCCGGCCAGGTGCAAGGGGACTCCACAGAGGGCTTCTGCTTCTTCTCCTCCTCCTACTCTTCCTACTCCTCCTCCACCTCCTCCTCTTCCTCCTCCTCTCTTCTCTCAGAAATCTGAAAATGATTGGAGAGCATTATTTTCAAATTAGCGCGTGGCTTAAAGATACGTTTTTTGGTTTTTCTTTTTTGGGTTTGGGTTTACCAATTTGCAGTCGTTTGTTTATGCCCTTCCTTTGGCTGGGCTCTTACAGATATTAAGTTTAGTTGAGGTATCTGCTAGATACATATATAAGTACATGTATGTATGTCTGGTATATGGCCTGAAAGCCGAGTTCCTTGAGGCTGTGCTGATGGTGATTCAATTCCGAGTTCAATGGGGTTTCTGGGTTTATTTTTGCCAGGACTGTAATACTTGGGGATAAACCCGATTTCCCAGACATTATTTCCACGCCTTTAAAGCCTTTAGAGCCCCATAATCATAATTAGGCCAAAGAAAGCAGGAAAATTTGAAATATCTTCAGGCCATTCAGGCTTTTTTTTTTATGATTCTATTAAAAATTATGGTAATTTGTACGGTATTTAGATCACACATATTTTTCCCCTTTCCCTTCCCCTTCCTCCCCTCCCCATTCCCGTTTTGAAATGCTTAGCTTTTCCACTGGTTTACAGATCAATTAAGATGCTTACTCCCCGTCGATTGTAAGAGCATTCCCACAGCGACTTGGCCCCTCTTGGTATTCCCATTCCCCCAATTCCCCCAATTCCCTCATTCCTCCGCTTTTGCTTTTTGCTTTTTGCTTTTGCTTTCGATTTCAAGTTCAACACTTTACCGCTGCTGTTGCGGCTGCCACAAATAACTGTTCCAACTGGTTGCCCCTCTGCCACTTTATTACGCCAATGGAATGAAGTTGGCGCCTAATAATAATGCTTTGCGGCAGCAGGGGCAGGGGGGTGGACTGCAGTTGCCCTTTCCTCAAAGAAGCGTAACAAAATTGTTATAATTTTCATAAGCAACAACAAAATAATAATAATAATAGCAGAGCGACTTGTGCTGTAGTTGAAGTTGAAGTTCGTTTCGTGGTTTTTGGGTATCTTTCATTTGGCTTAAGGTCAAGGTTGTGGCTGGTGGGCTGCTTGGTGGGTTGGTGGCAGGGGGGGGGGAGGGGGGGGGGGGGGGGGGTAACTGGTGGTATGGATCGTTTATTGGAGTCAAGTTGGCGTGGTAGTCTCGTCTCTGTTGGCTTGGAGTCGCATAATGAGCTGCCAAATTGTTGGAATTGTTTTCAAGTCAAGGTATTACACATTAAATCTCCACCAACCACCAATCCCCCCCGCAACCTACCCCCACAAGACTCTCCGAGTTAATCATGAAAATTAACAGAGAGAAGTACACCAAGCCTCCTCCTGCCCCCCCCCCTGCCCCTTTGCCAAACGACCTCTGCACGATTGTGAGGGGTAAAAAAAAAATAAACTAAACAATTTAGCTTTGCAAATTGAATTAAATTTATATAAATTGCATATACTATAGGCCATAGAATACTAGAGATAGATGCACATACCATATATTGTATATTGTATATCGAGCGAAGATCATTCATTGCATGTGCGACCGAGCATCATGTCCGCTTACATTAGACGAGACGAAACGGAACGAAACGAAACGAGATTCCATCTCTCAGATACAGCTACAGCTTAAGCTTCAGTTTCAGTTTCAGATACAGATACAGCCTCTGCCCCAGCCTCAGCCTCTGTCTCTGCTTGAGCTTCAGTTTTGCGCTTTGGGGGCAAATTGTGGCCATTGTTATATTAGCTGTTTATTTTTAAAAGCGCACTCCAACAAATGCCTTTTGCTATTGTTATTTCCATTATTTCCATTTCGATTCCACACACACACACGTGATGGGGATTCCATTCCTCCACCTCCTCCACCTCCTTCTCCTCCTCCTTCTTCTGCCTCCCTCCCCAACCCCAAAAGATGAGCTTTGGCATTGATCGAAGATCGAGCAAATGTCGCTAAAAAAAACATCAGCCAATGATATTTTTTATTTGTTTGTCTTTTATGTGTGGCTCTCCTCCTCCTCCTCCCTCCCACCAGTTCGGTTCTCAACTTAATTCCCATTTAATTCAATAATTTTTCAAGCATTTTTTATTGCGAAAATGAAACTCGAAAATTGACTTTATGGAAAGGGAAATTCATGGAATTTATACAAAATAATCTTCCGAATAAAATCCGATAAAATCCCTCAAATTTCCATCATTTGGGAGTTCTTTCAAAGTTGATCTACTCTCCCATCTCTCACCTGCCTTTGCCAGAGTTTTCTCTCTCTCTCGCTCTCCTTTTGCCTGGCAATCACTCTCCCTAAAACTCGCCATAAAACAAAAGCCTGCGAAAAAAAAGCAAAAAAAAAGAACTTGGCCATAAATCACCTCAGTAATTTTGCTACCAAAACACAACAAAAAAAAAAAAAAAAAAGAAAAAAACAAAACGGTTGAACGGGGTGAAATGGTTCCCATAGTGCTCTGATCTTCGGTTAGCACCACCGAAGGAAAACCCATTCGAGGAAAAACAGTCACAAATTGCTCGTTTCGCAAAAGAAAAAAAAAACAGCAGCAGAGGCTGAGGCAGCAGCAGAGGCAGCAACAAGTAGTACAAGCATTTCACTGTACACTGCTCTTATTTAATTGACTTTTGACTCCCCCGAAAATCCGAAAATTCGACAAAAAAAAAAGCCAACAAGGAAAATCAGAGACGAAGCAGCAGAGTGCAGGGGGGGGGGGGGGAGTGGCAGGGGGAGGTGGGAGCTTAACTCTCTGCGATAACAACAACGAGAGACAACAAAACAAATAAATCCCGCAATACAAAGAAATAGAAGCTCGAAAACAACAACAAAAACAACAAAAAATAAAGAAATTGTAGAAAAAAAAGAGAGAAAAAAAAAAGAATTGTCTGCGAGGCGCAAGTGCAAATAAAAAAAACAAAAAAAAGGAGAGGTGGAGGTGGAGGTAGGAGTGGGTGAGAGAGAGACACACACACATTTACTTATCGCAGGAAAGAAAGAGAAAGAGCGAGCGGGGGGATAGGGGGAGGAAGACACATTTACTTATCGCGCCTCTTTTCAACAAGAAACGGTGGCAACTCTGCCAACACACACACACACACACTGCAAAAAAAACAAGGAAAAAACACATGCAAAATTGCACGGCGTGGGGCTGCCAGAGGCAGAGACTGGGGCAGGGGCAGGGACTGGGGCGCAGGCGCAGCCAGAGGCAGTGGCAAATCGAACGAAATAAACTTCTTTCTTATGCCACACTGAGAGAAAACCAAACGTAAAACTTTCGTTTAATTTTAGGATTTTAGGAAAACTACAAAAATTATTTCAGAAATTGAGAAAAATATTCTTAAAAAATATATTATCGCTCTCTTTCTCTCGCTCCCTCTCTGTCTCTGTCTGTCTAGTGTTTCCCTGCCTCCTCTCTGGTTGCCATTTATTTCTCTCAGTGCTGTGTTTGACCAACTTCTGCTCACTTCTGGCATTGCCTTCGCCTTTTCGCCGGCTTCTAATGATCCAATTCCCACGAGCCGCAACGCCGATGACACTGGCTGTTGCAAGGTAAAGGAGCTGCTGCTGCTGCTGCTGCACAACTGAGGCTGTGGCTGTGGCTGTGGCTGGGGCAGGCAGCTGGTGTAGACAACAACAACCACGACGACGACGACGACGACGACGACGACGACAACGAGGAGCTTCCAATGCAAAAAATAGAAAAAAAAAGAAATAGAAGGTGGAGGTTCGCCTCTTGGCTCTTCGCCTGTTTAAACAACTTTCAAAGTTAATAGTCTGCCCGGCGTCGAGACGTTTTGGCCGAAAAACCGCACACCGCCACAGCCACAGCCAGAGAGCCATGGCCAGAGCCATAGCTAGAGCCTATCCAAGCGACCAGCAGGAGTCCCGCGAGTCTCTTTCATGAATCATTTTTCTTGGGGGCAAAGAAAGCGGACTGCCTGCCTGCCTGCCTGCCTTCTTGCCACCGCCTAAAACTGCCTCCACACACTATCTCTATCTCTATCTCTCTTTCTCCCTCTCTGTCTCTCTGTCTGCTGCTGGTGCTCCTCTGGTGACGGCGACGGCGACTGTTGGTGGGCTGTTTGGTGGTGTAAATGTTTTGCAAGTTGGCTGTTATAATTTTGTTCGGCTTTTATGGCCTTCCCCCCCCACCACAGCACAGCATTCACAGGAGGAGGAGGAGGAGGAGATTGGCTGCGGCAGTGGCAAGGGTGGCCCCCGTCTCGTCAGATGCGGCGTATACGTAATGTGAAAACTGTTTGCTAATTAAAATGGAATTTGAATTTTTTTGTTTTCTTTGTGTGAAAGAAGCGTGGGAAGAATTTTTCCAGAAAAGTGACAGGAAAAAAAACACAGGAGACACACAGGTTGACAGGACAAGGAGGGAGGGGGTGAGGTTAGTGTTGGGATTTGGATTGAGAGGTGGCGATCCTTCAGAAAGCTAGAGAAAGTAAGGTGTCAAATACATTTGGAAAAGACAGTTGGGAGCCATATATGTAAATGGTCTCTGATAGAAGGCCTTAGGCTATTGGCCTGACTTTTGATTGCTCGAAAACTTTTAATTGGCGGCCCACAGATGTTTGAACCAAAGTTCTAAGCAAGTTCTAAGACAGTTCTAAGCTTTAGAACCATTTTAAGTCATTCCAAGCAATCATTCATTCATTCATTTATTCATTCATTCATTCACTGCTCGAACTGCTCGATCGATCCATCGATCCATTCCATTTTGTCGCTCATCCTCTGCGATTTGTCTGAATTGTCGCTGGCTTTAGATTTATTTCCAAAGCTGCAGCGAGTATCTGTATCTGTATCTAAGTGGCTGCCTGATTCGCATATGTCAAGTAGTCATGTGCCACATGTGGCAACTTAAAATGCAATTTTCCAAGCATCTCCCCACTGCACACTCCAATCTACTAATTTGTTGGCCAAGTTGTTGCCTTTTTTGTGTGGGATTTGCTGTTTGCTGTTGGGTTTGCTGGTGATTAATTTCGTTTGGACATTTCACCTGCGGCACGGCTCCAGTCTGTGGCTCTGTGGCCCCTGTCAATCGCATTGAATGATATGGAATATACACTGCAAAACCAAAACTGTGTAATATACTCTGTATATCTTTGTATCTACATATGTGTATGTCTATGTGTGTGTATCTGTGTGTGTATGTGTGTAGTCAAGAGACGCGCACGCCGAAATGTCAAGTCAAACACTTGTAACAGCCAACAGGCAACAATTGGCACAAGTTTGCTATTTTTTTTTGCTTTGCTTTTGGCTTTGCTTTTGGCTTTGCTTTGGCTTTGGCTGTGGCTTTGGCTTTGCTTTTGCTAACATTTAAAATTGTAACAAATGCCACAGCGATCGGTGAACGTGTGGCTGGCAGCCAAACAACATTGAGCATTGCATTAGTGTCGTCGTCGGAGGAGGAGGAAAAACCTCGCACATTTTGCACGCATTTGCATAACGAGAAAATGGGAAATTGCGATGCAAACAGCAACAAAACAGCAAAAAAAAAGAAACAACAGAACGAGTGACCTGTGAATACCCTTCCACTCCACTCCTGCCCCTTCGACAAGTTCTAAGAAAAACCCCACACCACCCCACCCCACCCCCTGGTTACCTGTTACTGTTACCCTTTCTCTGAACCCTTTCTCTGGGGCTCTTTTGACGTTTTCCTGTCAATTTTTCAAACATAATTTGTACCATTTTGTCTCATGGTTTTTTTTTTCAACGGAAATTGCACAAACACTTGTCACTTGGGCGCTGGAAAGCGGCAGCAGAGCCCCGCAGTCGTAGAGCAGAATACATTTGAAAATTTCACATGAGCTCATAAAAATAGTTACAAATTAATTATAATGACAAAACAGACAAGACAGAGAGATAGAGAGACAGAGAGAGAGAGGGAGGGAGGGTGTGGGGCATGGTTTGAGTCGCATTATAAATCCAAACATTTCCTGCTTGACAGCTTGAAGAGGAGCGACTGCGCTGTAGCGCTGATCTGATGATGCTTCAGATGTTGCGTTGCAAACTCTGTTAAGCGCTTTTCATCATCATCATCATCATCATCATCATCATCATTGCAGTTCATAATTATAGTGTTTGGGGCAGCAGCAGAGACGACCGACAGCAACAGACAACAATTAGCTAAGTAGGAAAATCAAAAGCCAAAGACTTGAGAGCCAGCGAACGCGTTAAATGATGATGGATTGAGGGGCGGGTAGAGGACAGGCAAACAGGGGGAGGAAACTAGTCTCGAAATAAGGGCGTTTTTGGCATTGCAAATTGTCAAACAAAACATAAATCAATCAATCAATCAAGAAACAAATCACAACTGAAAGTAATCAAAATTGTTTGAGAAATATTTCCGTAAAGCTCTCCCCCCAAATGGGAAGGCAACTGCAGAAAGTTCTCACTGCACAAACTGTAACTTTAATGCAACATACGAGTCAGTCGCACACGCATGCCACAGAAACAACTGAAAGATTTGCTCTATGATTGATCACTCCCCAGAGGCGCCTCAAACGAAGCAACAAACAAAAAAGGGCCCAAACCCAAACCCATCATGGCCATGTGTAAAATGCTCATCTTTTTTGTGATTTTTGACAAATTGCCTGGGCATCAAAGGCCGCGTGACTAAGCAGAGAGACGCAGAGAGATCATAGGAGCAGGAGAGGGAGACGCAGGAGAAGGAGCAGCAGGAGGAACAACGAGGAACAGGAGTTGAGGTGTGTGCTAATGCCAGCGAAAGCGAAAGAAATGCGTGTGTGCAGCTGAAAACCTCACGCTGAATGCCTCAAGTATTTTCTGACAGACAGACAGACAGACAGACGGATAGACGAACAGCAAAATCATATCCCACACATGCGATATAACAATTTTGACAAATTCTGGGGGGAATAAACGTGTTTTGGCCATGACTCAACCCAAACGATTGTTGGCCATCATCTGTGCAGCTGCCTTTTTGGAAGTAGATCGCAACTAAATGTGAGAGCAAATGTGTAATGTGATTTTGTGATGTCGTCTAGCGTTGAGTCAGGGATTGAGTCATGTTTTGGCTAGAAAGTAAGGAGTGTCTCTTGATTATAGATCTTAATGCAAAGCTCCTATTCAAATGAAGATCTAGTGCAGGCAGCGAAGAAAGTTTAGCTCTGCAAATGGATCTTAACATTTCTGTTAGTTGTTGCCTCTGTAAGCGCTCGCTGCTAATACGGCTGCAGGCAGGCAGGCTCTGTTAGCTCTCTGTTAAAGCTCTGTAAGTGTGCACCGAACAGCTGCAGCTTTGAATGAAGATCATCAGCGGATGATGCCACAAGGCAACAGCAACAGCAACACCAACACACACAACACATAACAGAGGAGGCCACAAACCATCCACCGACCGACCGACCGACCGACCGACCGACCGACCGACCGACCATCTAAAGTCATGAAACGAAAACGAAAAACGAATAAAAAAAAAAAAAAACTAGAACAATTTGTGGCCCGAACAAAAGCGAGGCAATTGCTTTTGTGTGCTTTTGTGCATGATTTCATTTTAATTAAATTATGTTTTTACCTGTGGCCCCTGCGTTTTATTTTATAATTGCATGAAGTGCACACAGAGGGCGGCAGGGGGGAGGGGGGGATTGAATAGATGTGCAAATTTGTATTCGCGAGTACGCGAGCGCCAAGGTCGTTGAGCGGGCAATTATCATAATTTTTTACGTTGCCCAAAAAAAAAAGAGAAGAAAAAAATGGAATGGAAAAAAAAGAAGACCACGTTTTGGACCTGGTCTTAATGGCACTTTGGGCTGGCTCTTAACTGCTCTGCGTCGTAGCTGCCGAAACTGGAGTAAACGTGCCTTTAAATGAATTTTAATTTTTAATTTTTATAATAAGCCATCCCCGCATTATCATCCATTGCATCATCGCGGAATGAAAAATTATGAATTCTACTTGCTATTTTTGTTTCGGTTTAAGGTTAACAACCAAACAACCAAACAACAAACAGAACAGATCCGAACAGAGCATCAGAACATGGCCATAATTAATCACAGACCAAAAATCAACATCCACACAGCATCCACATCCACAGCCACACACACGCTACTCATTGTGGATGATGACTGGTGGAACGTTTATTTATTTATTTATTTATGAATTTATCTATCACTTGTTGCATTTTTCCACCGAAATGCGGGGAACTTTATTTTCGGTTTTAAATCCAACAACTAATTAAAGAAAAAAAAACACTCTTCCTGCTGCTTCCTCCATTAATAACTTGCGCACAAATTGCTTGACAAAGAGAACAATTATTTAATATTATTAATACCGGAATATTTAATGAACATTTTGCTGTGGAGATTTTTGCTTTTTGGTTGGTGGATTTGTTGTTGCCTTTTTGCTCTCATATCTAATTTATAACACTTTCACTTAATCGTTGGGTTAATTGTCAGCTGCTGCTGTCCCCTGCTCTACGGCTACAGCCACAGCTACAGCTGCTGCTTCCTCTCTGCTGACCCTCTGGAGAGCTCAAATTATGCAACAAAAGCTTGAAGATATATGCGTGTATATTCATCAGCGAATAAAGAAATTAAAACGAGTCTGGAGCGAGAGAGAGGTTTACTCAAAGAGTAGGCAAAAAAGGGGAACTTAAGTACAAGTTTAAGCTACCACAAACTTATCTAGCAACCCTCGCCACGCAAGCCCGCAAATTACGGCGAGTGATTTGTTTTTGGGTTATATATTTCAAGTCTTTAGCCAAATTAAACGATCCCACAAATCAGGCCAGAGACATTTGAAATAAATTTAAATGCCGACATTTAACAGGTTCCATCTGAGAATTTAGCATTTCTCTGTTAATTAACAGAGACTGTGGATTGCTCCACATCTGTTAATGTTAGATTACAGAAAAGAGGATGATCTCCCTGTTACTGTTACTGTTTCTGTTAGATTACAGAAAAGAGGAAGGTCTCTCTGTTAAGAGGTTCCCTGGGAGATTTTTAACCCCAGCTCGAACATTCTATATATCTATCATATTTCCCCCCCCCCCCCCCCCCCCCCCCCCCCCCCCCCCCCTCTACCGCACACCGAACATCTCACACTTGTCTGATGGGAATGTTTGCCGATCGCTGTTAAATAAATGTTTATTGCTTTTTAATATTGCACATTGTCTGCATAAATTTTACAGTGCATTCTCCACCTCCCTCTGTCGCTGCCTCTGCTCCCTCTCTCTCTCTCTCTGAATGAGATTTAAAATCAAACCAAATCTGCTGACAATCCACCAACAGCCTGTTGAAACTTGAAACTCATAATTTTTAATTTATTTTATGTGATTTTTATTTGTCGATTAATCCGAGGGAAGGCATTCAGGCAGCAGCAGCCACAGAGACGAGACCGAGACTGAGACCGAGACTAAGACCGAGAGCCAGTGCTTTATGAAAACCTAAACGTAGACACAATTTATTTCCTACCCAGTGAGAGGTCCAGGTCCAGACTTTGTCCGTGAGCTCTCAACAGACTCTCTCAACACATAACACGAAATCAGATTAGCATGTTTTACAGTCAAACAAGGCATCCCATCCCATCCCACCCCACCCACCATCCACCATCGACCGTCCACCGTCCAACAACAAGAGAAAAAAAGGACAAACTCTGGAGGCATTGGGAGGCATTCTTCTTCACCTTCCACTCTATCAGGGATTTGCTTATTGGCTTGCAATTGGTTGTGCTGTGCGATTCCTTTCGAGAGAAAAGTGAATGTGTTGAATGGTGGTGTGGTGTGGCGGTGTGCTGTGTGGCAGTGTGCTTTCTCCCCACTTTGTAATGTGCCAAAGTTATGGCCAAGAACTACTGGCGCGACGATGCAGCACTCATAAGGTGTCCAAAGAGAGAGAGAGAGAAGGAGAGAGAGGAGCTACTTGCTGGCTGGCTGACTGGAAGATTGTGCCAGTGAATGGTTCATTGGGATTGAGATATTGGAACATGAATCAATGGGGATTCAATTAGTAGGCTACCTTAAGGCTAACGATACAAATTTGTCCCTTGAAGCCCGCTCTATAAAATTATAGAAAAATCTTCTTATCTTTTCTGGCAGCGAATCCCCCTTTTCCATAGACAAAAACAAAAACCTTTCCCCCAATTGTCTCCCACGATCACCACCTGCCTCTGCCTGTGCCACTCTACCCCTCCCCTGCCACCCTGCCGTTCTCTGGCTCCCATTGCATGTGCGCGTGTCATCAAAAGTATTTTTTTGTTGTTGTTGTTTTTTTATTTTGGTGCTGTGCTCCAGTTAACCGGCTACAAGTGGCAATAAGGAAAACGCAACGACCATTCCCTAACAAAACGACGACGACGACTGGGGCAAGAGGGAGACCCCCCCCCCCCCCTCCTGCCCCCCACGACCCCCGACTCCCCGACTCCAGGCTTGGGGGCCCAGGCTCTCCACAAAACAACAATTGATGGCAATTTGTTGATAAACATTTCGCTCGCAATAAATAAACAAATATTCCCTGGGCCACAAAGGGGGGCGGGCAGGGCAGTGAAGGGAAGGGAAGGGGAGGTAGGGGAGCAGACCATGGCCATATAAATGCAAATGTTGCTTGTTTGCTCAACGTCCCCCTCGTCCTCTCTCTCTCTGTGGAGTGTGTGTGTTTGTGTTTGTGTGTGTGTGTGTGTGCTTTGGGGCAATTTTTCATTTGATTCCATCTTCATATTTTATTATGGGGCCCCAAGAGAGGAGTCGTCTATGTCTTTTGCTGTGGAGTTCATGGCCAGGCCGAGAGCCGAAAGCCGGGCCCGGGTTGGGTCCATGTTGGTCCATGGGTCCAATGGTTGGGTCCTCCTTTTGGGGGCCTCCGTCGTTTCCCCATTTCCATTTGTCGTCGTCGTTCGTTGGTTTTTCGTTTGATACCAATTCCCCGATATGACAAACTATGTTTGCATTTTAATTTTTAATGCGTGTGAATTTCGCTGGCGGCTGGCGGCGGCTGCAACCAAGGATCTGGGAATTGTTGGTGCTGGATTGGTGCTGGATGGGTGCTGGATTGGTGGGGGGGGGAGGGTATTGGGTGGTTTGGAGCTCTAGATGCTCGTGTCATGATTTGCTGTTGCTTTTAATTGAAATTTTATGAATTTATTGCCTTAGTTTTTTCCATTCGATTGAAGGTAGATTCTTGTAGGTGGGAATGGGATCTGGGAATTGGGAACTGGGGATTGCGGATTGGGGGCGGGGGGCGTCCAATTCTGTCCAATGATATATACTATTTCACTATTTCTTACTCGATTCTCATGTTCTGTTTTCTCTTTGTTTTCTCATTGCAGATGAATCAGACGTGCAAGGTGTGCGGAGAGCCGGCAGCTGGTTTCCATTTTGGTGCTTTCACATGCGAGGGTTGCAAGGTGAGTTATTATCGGTTATCGGTTATCGAAGTGGGGAAAACGAGACCAAATGACGTCAGAATAATGGCAACTACTGGCAGACCCTATTTGACTTGTGGTAAAGTTTATCGATTAACTTTGACAGTCGAAAAATCCTTCAACTATCGATATTGAATTAAAGATTGAAATTCACTTTTCGAAATATTCTTACAAGTAATTATCGATAGCTAAATCGATAATTATCGATAGCTGCAATAATTTATCGATATCTTTTTGTTGACAATTCAGGCTTATTTTCATACTTCGACAAAAAACTCACTAATTGATACAACTTTAAGTTATAAACAAATCATTTGCATATAAGCGATTAATATTAATCGAAATGTATCGATTAATTTTTAACAATTTGAACTTTTTTCCTCTGACCTGGTCAATAGTTGTTTCGCATATCAATCGATGCCATTTGTGACTCAAATAAATCGAATTTGCCGACACCGACGCCGCCTTCGTGATGCAAAAAGAAAAAAAATAAAGAAAAAAAAAACCGCTTAGGCAACAAAGCAGCAAAACAGAGTTATGAGGCCATTCTGCCGCCTCCCGCCTCCACTCCTCCACTTCCCCTTCCCTCCACGAAGCTGCAGGAATGTTGAGTCCATCAATTGTAGAGATGGGGTGGGAGCAGGGAGCATGGAGCATGGGGGCAGGCATGGGGGCAGGCATGGGGGCAGGCATGGGAGTAACAAATGGATGGGCCCCAGGCTAAGGTCAAAGTTAAACAAAGCGCCCCACAAATAATTGATTTAAATACGAACGAAATACTCCTTTAATGGTGGGATGATCATTTTGCTGATCTGATCTCCGTTCGCGTTTCGTTTCGTTTTCGAATCGCAGAGCAGAGCAGAGCAGACTCGAGCAGAGCAGAGCAGAGAGTCTTGCCAAGAGATCTGTGCCCACGCCAAGGAGAAAAGGTCAACTAACGTACAATTTGTAGGTCAGCATTATTTGATTTGTGTGTTAGGCCTCTTCTACTCGATTCGCTGCTGATGCGGCGTGGGGGCCTCTGTCGCTTGGCTAATTTAACGCCCACAAGAAAAGAAGGCCCCCCCCAAAAAGACGGTACAAAAAATTGGAACCTAAAGACAGCAAAAAAGAAAAAAAAAAAAAAAAAAAACCAAAAAACAAACAAAAGTGAATCTGCCTTGGATGCACAGAAAATTGCTTGTAAATAGTCGGTTCTGTCTGTCTGTCCGCCTGTCCGTCCGTCTGTTGGTCTTTTGCTGCTGCTACTTTTTTGAAACGAAACTGAAAACTCCTCTACTCCGTTTCCATTTCCATTTCCGACCCAGTAATCTTGATGCCCAATTAACCTTAAAAGTGGATTTTCGCATTGTTTTTTTTTTTTCTGTGTGTTTCTTCAGAGCATCAGCAGAGTCGCTGCCGCTGCCGCTCAGCCTCAAAATGTTTCCTCCATTCAAGAGAACAGCTCCACCTACGGACGACTGCAGAATGACAGACACACAGACACACAAACAGTCAGTCAGTCGGAGGAGTCGGAGGAGTCAGAGAGTCACTCCGCCAGTCATTCATTTAGTCGTTTAGTCCGTCTGTCTGTCCCTTTTTTTTGCTTTTTGTTTTTGGTTGATTGCAAAGCCCGGGAGGGAGGGAGGGAGATAGGTAGGGAAGGCAGTGAAGCGTTCGTTTTGGTGATTTACTGCCAACATTGCAACTTGGCATAAGTGTTGCACAGCCATAACCTTTGCAACATGCTGCGCGCGAGACGAACAACAAGCAGCAGCAACATGTTTCGTCTGTTTTCATGGCTTCATGGCCTGCTCTCCTCTCCTCCTCTTTCTCCTCCTCCGCATTGAATTAAATTGTTTGTTTGCTTTGTTGCCAATTGATTGTCGTGGTGCCCCAGCCTTAGCCCCTGCTACCCCACTACCAGTCGCAGCCAAAAACGGTTAATGGTGGATGCAGTGGTGCCGCTTTACGAGTGTAGGTGGTTGCTTGTTGCTGCTTTTTGCAGGGTCTCTGGTCTCCGGTCTCGAATCTCGGGTCTCTCTCTCCATGTGAACCTCTCGAGCATCAGCCATCGATGAATCATCACAAAAATTTAATGAGATATTATATTGTTGGCTGGCTGGCTGTTTGGCTGTTTGGTTGGTTACCATTCAATGACATCATATGGCTTACCAGAAGAAGGTCTCGAGCAAAGGAAACCACTTGAAGAAGGGAGGGGAAGAGGAGGAGATACTTGGCGACTTCCAAGGCCAAGGATACCTAGATTGAAATCCCCCCATTAACCACCCATGTATGCATCTGCTCTTTCCGTTCCAGTCCTTCTTTGGCCGCTCGTACAACAACCTGTCATCGATTTCGGACTGCAAGAACAACGGCGAGTGCGTCATCAACAAGAAGAACCGCACCGCCTGCAAGGCCTGCCGCCTGAAGAAGTGCCTCATGGTGGGCATGTCCAAGAGCGGCTCCCGCTACGGCCGTCGCTCCAACTGGTTCAAGATCCACTGTCTGCTGCAGGAGCAGCAGCAGCAGGCGGTGGCCGCCATGGCAGCGCACCACAACAGCCAGCAGGCGGGCGGCGGTGGCGGACCGAGCGGCGGCCCTGGTGGCATGGGCGGCCTGCCGAACGGTGTCAAGGGCATGTCCGGCCAGGGTTCAGCGGCAGCTGCTGCCGCGCTGGGTATGCTCGGGCATCCCGGCGGATATCCCGGACTCTATGCAGCCGCTGCCGCTGGCGGAGGGGGTGGTCCCCGAACGAAGGAAGAGCTCATGATGCTGGGACTGGAGGCGAGCGGCGATTACGGAATGCTGAAGCATCCGTCGGTGGTGGCCTCGCCCTCCGTCAGCTCGCCCGACTCCCACAACTCCGACAGTTCCGTGGAGGTGAGCGTTCGGGGCAATCCTCTGCTGCATTTGGGGGCCAAGCCGAATGCCAGTGGTGGCTCCTCGTCCACGCCCGGGGGAGATGTCAACCAATCGACGAGCACGGCGCCGGGCAGGCCGCCACAGCTGCAGCAGCGCAAGGATCTGCCACCGTTCCACCTACCGCTCTCCTTTCCCGGCCTTGGATCGATGTCTGTGATGCCGCCACCCGCCTTTCTGCCGCCCTCGCATCTCCTCTTCCCCGGCTACCATCCCGCTCTCTATCAGCATCATCAGGGTCTGCTGAAGCCCACGCCGGAACAGCAGCAGCAGCAGGCCGCCGTGGCCGCGGCAGCCGTCCAGCATCTCTTCAATTCAAGCAACGCCGCGGGACAGCGGGGCGGATTTGCTCCAACAGCCGCATCCTCGCCCTTCGCTAATCATCATCCCCTGGAGGAGCCACCATCCGGACACCCGCACAATCACAGCAGCAACAGTCAGAACAGCAACAACAGCAACAGCCAGAACCAGCATCAGCACCAGCACCAGCACCACATCCTGGCCAATGGCGGAAAGGGAGTGTCGGCGGCGGATGAGTTGACCAAACGCTTCTATCTGGATGCCGTTCTCAAGTCGCAGCAGCATGGCAGCCCCCCGCCGATGGCCACCAAACTGGCACCGCTGCAGCATACCAAACAAGATTATTCCATTTCTGCTTTGGTGACCCCGAACTCGGAGAGCGGCAGGGTCAAGAGCAGGCAGAGCAATGGCGGCCAGGGCGATGGCGAGGGGGAGGACACAGCGAGGGAGGATACCAGTGATAAAGAGGAGAACGTCGATGAGACAGAGGATGATAATGATGACGAGGAGGAGGAGGAGGAAGATCTAGTGGTGTCCATGACGCCACCGCATTCGCCAGCGCAGCAGCTGCAGCTGCATCAGCAGCAGCAGCAGGAGGAGGAGGAGGAGGAGGACCTGGCACTTTCTCCCTCTGTGGCTCAGGATAATCCCATTGATTTGAGTATGAAGACCACGGGCAGTTCATTGAGCAGCAAATCCAGTTGCCGGGACATCGATGTAGAGCCGCTCGACAGCGATCGATCGGAAAAGATCGAAGATGAGGAGGATGCCGAAGAGGAGGTGCTGAAAGTAACAGCAGACGATGAGGAGGATCCAAAAGAACAGACCCACAATAACAACAACAACAGTATCAGCAGTAACAATAACAACAACAATAGTAGTAATAATAATAATAATAATAATAATAGTCTAAGTGATAACGAGGCCAATGATACGATCAAACGAAAACTGGACGAACTCATCGAGGAGGCATCCAGCGGCAAGCGTTTGCGTCTGTCGGAGGCGTCACCCGTCAAGGCATTGGCTCTGGATCTAACCACAAAGGTCTAGGTCTAGGTCTAGGGCATCCATCGATCAATACTTAAATGGAACTCCGCTTGCAGTCTGCCAGCCTGCCAGCCTTCGCTTTTGGAACTCTCCTCTGATTAATGCGAGCGCCAAAAAAAAAAAAAATACAAGTTCGTGCGTTCCGTTTGAGAGATGGTTTTGTTTTTTTTTTTTTTTCCTTTGGGGTACGGACTTTGAGAGATGTTATCACATCGTTTAAAACAACTAACCAAATTGCCAAAATATGCAAACGGCAGACGGCACAAGGCAGTAGGCAAACGGAGAGGAGACACACAATCGGCGTATATATTTGCATATGAAAAAAAAAAAAAAAAATGAAATGAAAAAACGAAAAAAAAAAAAAAAAGTATAACACACGTTTGATAATTTTATTCAGAGTTTGGAATTATAAACAAATTTTTCGGTTTAGAATAAATTTAGACCACAACAAAAACAAAAAAAGATGAAAAAATTGTAAAACTGTAGCACAAATATATGCCGCTTTTTTTTTTTGTTTTTTTTTCTGCATAATATCGTAGTGGAATTTGTAGATACATAAGTTTTTGCTGTAAACCATATATAAATATTAAATATTAGCTATTTAGATCTAGAGTTTCCCCCCCCTCCAAGAGTATTTGATAGTTTAAAAAACATTTTAATCTTTTTTTTTTAGATGAATTTTTTAAAGTGAATTTTTTGTCGCTTTGAGATTTGCTTAAGGTCCCCAAAGGTTCGATGTGGATAGGCATAGGCCTAAGGTTCCCTTAAGTCTCGTTAAAGGTTCGCTTTTCATTTTTTTTTGTTTAGTCACAAATTAGCCAATTTTTTAATAAATTAATTCATAGGTTTTTTTTTTTTTTAAATTAAGGTTTAATTGTGAAAATTGTATAGAAAATATTATAAATTATTACGTATGTATGTATGATTAGCATTGTATTTGTCCCTGATTATTGCTTCGTATGCAAATGATCAACAAAAATCCACAAATAAATACAAATAAATATTTAGATGAACAAAACACAAAAAAACAAAAACAAAAACCGATCTATCTATTGATGGGGAGAGATCTGAGCGGCAGAGAAAGTTGATTTCTCAGACTCCTGCGGCGATGATCAATAAAAGTGTATCTAATGGATAAATGTGTCACATAAAGCAGAGGCAGAAGATACACAGTAGCTGTAGCACTAGCCGTACCAGTAGCAGCAGCTTAATTAGAGAGAGAGAGAGCGAAAGAGGGAGAGAGAGAGAGCTCCTTTTTCTTTGGATTCGGGTTCCCACATTTCCCACGAACGGAACGGAACGAGAACGAACTCCTCCTCTCCAGTCTCCTGTCTCCTTCTCAATGTGAGATTGTGCATACCAGCAGCCCGCCAGCAGCAGCAGCAGCCAATCAATCCGAAATCTATTTCAATCAATCTTTGCGTAATTGTAAATACTTTCAACATAGCTTCTCCTGAAAACGTTGCAACGTCTCCAAGCAGACAGAAAGACCAAAAGAGAGACGGATGGACAGACAGCCCCAAAGCCCCGACAGCAAATGGCGTGAAAATTATAGCAAAATGCTAGAGATCTTTGGGACCTGAATTCGTTTTCGTTTTGTATTTATTTCACACTTGAATTGATGCACAGCACCAGATTGACATTTTGCAAATGCTCACAGCACTCCAACAGATCCGCACAGCGCACTCACAGAGAGAGAGAGAGAGAGAGAGAGGAGGCAACGATCCACAACGATCCACAAACGGTGGAGGCAACAGCAGCAGCGGCAGCAATTGCCAATTGGCAAAATCACAGAAGCAAAGAAGCAAAGAAGCACAGAAGCTGTGAGCGCGATTCCAAGCGACAAAACGATGCTGCCGCCCCCCGCCCCCGCCCTCGCCCTCGACTACCCGACTGACAATCTGAGTGCCTGCCTGCCTGCCTGCCTGCTTGCCTTCTGGGCCCTGGGCCTCATGAATGAGGTTTCGTTTCAATCGATCACTGAGAGAAACGAACAGGCAACCAGCAAGAGAAATTCTGAAATTATGCCCCCGTTTATGCCGCACTCTCTCTGTTTTTTCGCTCAGTGTACTCTTCAAGGCAGGCTTGGCCGCCGTCGTCGACGGTTGTTGGTGGATTGACGCTCACAGCTTGACGAGTTGACGGGTTAGAGATCGCTAGCCTCCGACTGTGACTTTTTTCGGCAAAGAGGCAGCAGAGGATTTGGGCTTTGGCTTTGGCTTTGGGATTGGGTTTGGGATGGGATTGATATGGAAAGGTGTGCGGGGGAAAGCAGAAGGTACGAGTAGTAGTGCCAGTGGCAGTGTTCAGTGTTCACTGCTCAGTGCCTGCCTCTCCTCGGATTGTCAGCAGTGAATTGTAGTGCAAATAAATTTCAATTGCGAGACACATTCTCCCACTGACATTGTTTGACACTTTTTCTGCGGCAGGCTGCACAATTTGCATGCCCCCAAAGAGAAGGAAGAGAACCAGAAGATCTTTAAGTTTATTGTTTGATCTTTAAAGATTGGCCAACACCCAGCAGCAGCAGCAGCAACAGCTAACAAGCTCGACCACAGAGGCAGAGACACACACACACACACACACACACACACACACACACACACACAGACACACACAGACACACACACAGACACAGATACAGATACAGAGAGAGGCGGCAGATGATGATCATGTTGATGCTCTGGAGAAGACGCACCCAATCTTAGAGATTGAAGCTCCCATTTATCTGTGTGTGCTCCAAATGCATTAAGTGTTTTGGCTGTGGCGCTTTTATTTGCTACCCACTCACTGCCGACGCCGACGACGACGGAGAAAACATAGCATGGAAGGCATGGAAGACGGTGTACCCAACCCTAATCTGTATTTCTATCTGTATCTGTATTCAGTGGACCACTTTCCGCACCTACAAAAACACCTACAACACTCTGCTGGAACTCCCAGATGGATGTGTGGCATGAAAAGGAAGCAAAAGCTGAGCCCAGACCCCTCAATATTTAACACCTAAACGAAACGACAGACTAAACGCTTGAATTGGGGATTGCTACGGATTGCTGGGGCCCGGCGTTGAAAGCCGCAATCTAACAAGCATACATATAACACACACACGCCCACTATCGGTGGCAGCCGCCGCCTAGGGGGTCGGTCGGTCGGACGGCAATTGGGCTAACAGTTGCCACAAATGGAACGGAAATTGTTAGCTTATGGCCAGACCAGAGCAAACAGTGAAAACACTGGGGAAATTCATTCGAAATTGAAGGCACTTTGGGTTACGATTTGATTAGCGATTTGGCTGCTGTGGCAGATACATACAACAATAGCCTATAGGATCCTATATAGCTTTAGCCTCCCAATGAGTGTTGGAAGGTTATTTCATTCATGGAACCGCAAAGACAACCGAAATGTCTTCCTTCATTGGAAAAATGCTTTCCTTTCTCCATTTCGAAAAGCCCTTCGAACCGATGGGGCCCTCTTTAAGGGTATAATGACACCCCACAATCGAGTGGCCCCCAGAAGGTACCCAAAACGCTGATCAAGTAGCTCCACACCACTTCAGATTTACATACATATAATTTATCCCCGAGTGATCTGATCTCCACACAACAACAACAACAACAACAACAAACAAAATAAACCTGTGAAGCCCGTTCGAAGATCGTTGTTCCATTTCATACGATTCCCAGAGGAAAGAACAAGCGCCTAAACGCCGCTAAGTGCTCCAAAGGGGGGGGCATGTGGCATGGGTTTTTGTGGTTTTTGTGGGTGCCTCAATGAGTAGGAGAGGCATGACTTTGCGCATACCATGTCCATACACACACACACGTGCACATACACACACGCATTAACTACTCCACAAAGAAATCACTTAAGTACTTGGGATGTCACTCCTTTGTCAAAGTAAATCATAGGAAAAAAGGCGAACAGAATCCATCTCCGATCTGTTATAGCCAGTATGCATGTATGTATGTATGTGTATGTGTATCTGTAGCTGCATCTGTATGTGTGTATTCGGTTATGAAAAGAATGAAAACGGGGGAGTTTTATTGACAGCCGCAATTACCACATAATCATGCAACAAATATGATGGGGTTCCTTCAATGCATTGCTTGTGCTTCGGAGGATGGGATGGCTGAAAGGATGGCTGATGGCTGAATGCTGGATGGATGGCTGGATGATTGGAACGGAACGGAACGGCACCGCACTGGTTGGTAGGACGGGGTGTTTCGTGTTATTATTGTGTGGCTGATGACGTCTGAAAGGCAGGCCAGGCCAAGCCAGGCCATGCCAGGCGTCTGTGGGGCTCTGGCAACGTGCTGATCCATTACGGCAGCCAGAGCTGCCTCCCCCCTCCCTCTCCACCTGCTCTCCTTCTCCTACGGACAGCGACAATCACAGGGGTACCCCCGTACAGGTACAACCACATCTTTCGTCTAGACTTATTGAGTGATCGTCGTCGTGGCAGTATAGTGGCAGTGGCAGGAGCTCCTCCGCAGAAGGCTAGTGGAAGGCGCAGCCGTTTTTTTAATGGGGTGGCAATCACTTTGAACGACGACGACGATGACGATGACGACGACGAGTCGAACGTTGCCTGCACAGGCCCCACAAATTATGATGGTCAAGAGAGAGATAGACACGGAGAGAGAGCGAGAGAGAGAGAGAGAGGCTGGGGAGGAGGACAGAGCCTCGTTTTGTGCCATGAACTGGGTTGGCAGATACTTAAGAAATATGTTATTAAATAATAATGGAGTGCGTGGTTAATAGATACAACGTCAGCAGCAGCAGCAGCAGCCACAGACTCTGCCTCCGATGCTGCGGCTGCTGCGGCTGCTGCTGCAGTGTGAAAGAAGTGTGGCATCCACTTGGGGGCATCGTTTGGGGGCCTCTTCTCATCGACGGGCAATCATTGTTAACAATCAATTAAGGAAATAAGTTGTTTATAAAATGTTGCTATTACCCGCCACAGATCGACCATGCTACCCATAAATACACCATAAGATATGGGTTGTTTTCCCTCCCCCCCCTAACACCCAAACTCCCAACCACCCAACCACCCCTCCTTCTTCTAGCCAAAGAAACCAACCATTACACTGTGCTACAATTTTGGTTATAGAAAGGAGGAAAGGAGCAAATATTGATGGAAGGGATTCCACATGTGGAATGTGGGATAGGAATAGCCACGAAAGATACCGAATAAATTCCATAGAGAAATGAAAAAAAAAGAAAGCTGAAACCATAGGGAAAGCAAATGTATTCCAAGGGGGATATAACGGGATAGATGTAACCCTTAGAATACTCACCTTAATGATCTCCAGTCCAAGGATCTGCATGATCAAAACGAAACGATGGAAAGTCATTCGAAGAATTCTTTGCAGTAAATATATTTTATATTTAATTTTAATATAATAAATAATTTAAATAAATTTCAGGGCTTTCCCCCGAAAGCTTTCTGCTTCCACCACTGCCCCGACACCTGTTGTTCCCCTTCCCATTCTAGCCACCAAAAATCTCCTGTAGACCACTGTAAATCGAACAATCACTTTGGACCCACTGCTGACTGACTGTTGGCTGCCTCTGCCACTGCTGCAAAATGTTTTAATTAATGTGGCAGACAGTTAATGAAACTGTTATAGTTATGCGCTCGCTCTGTCCGAATGCGAATCAAAATGCGAGAGAGTATGACTATACAATATTATAGATCACCATATATAGGTACATGTACATGTACATACATGTATGTATGCTTGTAGCACCCCACCGATTTGCTGTGGGGAGTTTATTAACCCGAAATCAATCGATCGACAGCCAGTCCAAAAAAGGGCCCCAAAAGAAGATCATTAATCAAAACACCACAGCAGCAGCACAAGCGGCAGCAGCAGCAGGCGGCCAAAAAGACTACCGAACTGTACTACCACTTGACCAACAGATGCCACCAGATACCACCAGTTACCAGATACTATACCAGAGATCTCTAACCCATCCACCATATGATTAGTGGCGAGAGAGGGGACCACTTTAATGAGCGTTAACTGCCTTTCCTGCCTCAAAGTTCATTAAATGCAGGCAGCAGGCAGCAGTTCTCCTCCCCCTGCCCCTGGCCCTGCCCCTCCCCTTCTTCCCGCGGAAAATTCTCTCTGTTCGAAAATCAAAATCGTTGCTCAAATTAAAACATAAATCAAAATTCCTGTTCATATATTTTTTGGAATCTTTTTTAAATCAATGCGGAAACTGCCAACAAAATCTTAAATCTTTCAGAGAGAGAGGGAGAAGGAGAGACAGATCTCTCTCTCTTTCTCTGGGCACACAAAAATCGCACAAATTTTCAGACTTTTGCGGACTTCGATCAACGTTTGAGCCGTTCGTTCAGTCGTTTGAGCCATTCAGCAGCGGTTCAGCGCATGTGGCGTTAATTTTGATTAATGGCCCACAAAATTTTAATTGTTTTCAAATCGGCGGGCGAGTCGTTCTACAAATAATTATAAGCAGTTTTTAATGATAAAAATTCGGGTTGAAGAATAGCTTCAAACAAAAGAAGCTCCTAGCAGGGAAACAGGCAACAGGCAGAAGCACTAATTGTTACAGATCCACCAAAAAAAAAACAAAAAAAAAAGAGGCGCGCACCAGAGATTTTTGCTACCAGTTCTGAGCCGGCGGCGGCTCGGCTCTTGCTGGCCACAGAGATGAGGTCTTCTGCCTTGATGTTTTTGCCGCTAAATGGCCAAAGGGGGTGGGACTGGCGGACAGGTGGACAATGGCCGAGCTTCGAATAGAGCACGTGCTGGAAGCCCCCAAATCCACAAAGAGAGCCGAAAAAACAATTAGAAGAAGTTCAAAGTGATGGATATATATAGAGAAAGAGAGTGAGGATGAGGTGGAGGTGGAGGAGGAGGAGGAGGGGTAGGAGAAACGGTTCGAAATCGAAGCACTCTTAGCCATTTAATGAATGTGGCTAACAAATGAAACAATTACTTATCAATTTTATTTATAGAAAATAAAAACCAAAAAATTTAAGTGGTTAAGTAGTGATCGAGGGTAACGTAGGTAACAGAACAGCTCAGAAATCTCTCAGAATATATCATAGGGAATGCAGTTCTGGGCCTTCTACCGAGTCTTCACTGTGCAATGACTTCTTTGAGCAGAATTTCTGAAGAGAAAAGGATTTTGGCAAAAGAAAGATACAAAAAATGATCAAAATTGTTAGAAAAGCACGAAAGATTAACCTTAAACTTCTATCTTGAGGGTTTTATATCTCGAGGGTTCCTTAGACTTGAATGATTGACTCTGCAAATCTTTGTACATTCCATTGGGAACTTCTCTCTCCATTGCTCTGCCACTGCCCCTGCCCCTGCCCTCCTACTGTTGCCTCTTCGTTCTGTGGCATACTTGAAATAACTGTAAGGCAAGTCCAAGTTTCCATAGTTCATCGCCTGCCTTCGAATCCATCAAAAGTCGCTGATTGTTCTTAATTGCCCTGAAATTGCATGACCACCTACTAATCTTTTGAGCGGTCTCCAAGGCCTGGTCCAGTCCTGGTTCCAGTTTCAGTCGGTAAGACCCAGAGCCTCTGTGGTGGATCCCTTTAACCTTTTGCGCACCACCAACAAAAGTTCTTGGCTTCTTGATGCTCTGCTCTGCTCGCGGGCGGCTGTAGGGGGGGGAGGGGGCAGAGTGGGGGAAATGCTGCAAATTCCATAAATCTGTCAAGCGAGGAACGTCGCTTGCACTTGTTCTTCTCAGAGTCTCTCCGTCTCTCTCTCTCTCTCTCTCTCTCTGTTTCTCTCTTTGCAAATCTCTTGACATGTGAAATACGCAGATTTGCCAGAGTTTTATGGGCCGCACTCTGTGGAGGAGCAGAGACCACAGCGGAGAACGCGCTCTGGTGCATGGTGCATGTGCCGCATGTGCTGCCATGTGGCATGCATTCCGTGCATTCGCCCAGTGCCATAAACTTCGGCTAAAAGCGCACCAAAAGCGGCGGCGGCGGCGGCAGCAGCCAAAGTACAAAGCGACCGCTGCCACAACACACACACACACACACAACACACACGTGCAACAACCAGGTGAGGCGGCAACTGCAGCGGTTTGGGGCACAACATGATGACCCGGGCACTTGAACTGGACTCTGGTAGAAGCTCCTCTTCTTACATTGGGGAATGGTTTGCTGGTTGGATGGATGGATGGATTGATGGATCGCTGTTGTTGTTGCTGTTGTTGTTGTCCAGTGCAAATGAAGACCTGCTCTCGGCTTTCGGCCATTCCGCCACTTGTTGCGGTGTATCCAAAACAAAAAAAAAAAGCAAAAAAAATACTAAGGCTACTATAATTCCATATAGACAATGTGATACCCTACTAAATATTTGGGAACCTCAAGGGAATCATCATTATTGTTTTTTAATTGTGCGTGTTTTGTGTGTTTTTGTGTTTTTTATTGTGCGCCAGGTGGCGCACACTCTCCACGAGGTAGACTATGGGAGGGAGCGAGAGAGAGAGAGAGCAATTAGATTTAAGCTTTGTTTTTAGAATTTGATAAGTACATAGATGTGTGTACTACTTTCCAGATTTCAAAATTGCCACATATATCACCGCAAACCATTTTTTTTTAGATATTTCAAGATTTAACAGGCGAAAGTTTTTGTTATTAAGTTATTTTTTTCTTTCTTCAGTAATTTTAATTCCCACCAAAACAAACGACAAATCTTGAAATATATAAATAAATATATAAATAAATAAATAAATATATAAATAACCATATAAATAAATAAATATATAAATAAATAAATATATAAATAAATATATAAATAAATAAATAAATATATAAATAAATAAATATATATCCAATGAATAATAGTGCTACAAATAAGGGGGTAACTTTACCCCACTTTATATTACACTAATCCATGCTATTAACATTATTTTAAATTTACACAGAAAAAAAACTCACTATTTTGCAAAGTGTAATTTATCCAAAACAGATGATTTTCTTTATTTTTCTAGATATTTATATAAAATATATTATGTTTCATCTTTTGAATTCATCCACTATATGTACATACATATATACCCGTTGATGGCCCAGAATCACAGGGTAAGCCAACAGAAAAGCATTGAAAAGCTAATTTAAAGCAATTTAGTTTGAAACGCGCGCACAGACACACATTTCCATGCGCGCAAATACAGGCGATAGATGCATCTGCACGAAATGAGGTTGAACAGACGAACAGACGGACGGACGGACGGACGAACGGACGGACGGACGAAATGGACGGATGGACACTTATTTATTACATCCCAACGAATGGTAGCAGCAGCTGAAGCAGCCAAAGCAGCAGCTTCAACGAATTCTGATGGCCATGAGTTGATAGTCCAAAAGGCACATTGACACAAAGCCAAAAGTAACTGCTGCTGCTGGTGCTGGTGCTGCCACATTCTCTTCTTGCCACTCGCCTTGTTGCAATTATTCGATTAGAGATTCCGTTAGCCCAGAAAAGGTTCTTTTTTCCTTTTGGTTTTTGTTGCTGTTGTTGCTGTTGTTGTGTCTCGTTTTTATGATATATGAGGAGCTGAACTTTCGGAAGGCTACCAGGTTTACAGCTCCAATGAACCCGAAACTCCCCAAAACACTAAAAAACACTAAAAAATACAAAAAGAAAAAACGTTACGGATTCCCTAATACATCACTGCCGTTGGACAGACGTTGCTGATGGATGGAGGAGGAGCCCTCACAAAAGGAGTAAAATATGAGAAATGCAGAGAGCACTTACATACGTCTCTCTCCTCGCTCTGAATGGATGGGTGGGTGTCAGGTATCGACCAGGGGATGCTCTTTATTCAAAGTAGAAGAAGCATCTTTATGCCGCCCCCTGCTTCACCCCTAGATCTACTTGATCTCCACCCAAAAAGCTGATATTAGTATCTTGAATGCTATTTGTTGCTGAACCTGCCACCGGGTCGTATACTTCATTTCTTCTACACCCTGAGAAGCAAAATGTTTTCTCCGAAAAATGTAAACCTTTTATTTATGTTTAGACCTTAGAAGAAAAGTCTAGTTTTAGTAGTTAGTAGAAAAGTAGTTTTACAGTGAGGGATGGGGACAATTTTGTATTCTAGTCCCACGAAACGGGTGCATCGGTACTGCGAGCGGCCAACTGCACTTGACTTTGGGATGTCGTGAACCGAGTATTTAATTGCAATTTTTCTCCGAGTGTACCACCGAGTGCCCCTGGGCAGGTCAAACTCTCTCGTAACTGTTATCATTATTGCTGCCTCGTACGGGGGGAAAATCCGAAATAAAAACGAAGAAAACCCCAGCTGCAGGATCCTTCTCTTCGAGTGTGTGGCAGCCCGCCGAGAGCGTTGCTAAGTGAAAATTGCTGGCCATAAAAAGCGTAATTAAAGTCCCTACGTCTCCCTCTCTCCCTCTCTCTGTCTCTCTGAATAGATGAGCCAAATAGACAGGCCAAAAAACGAATTAACAACGAAAACCCTAAAAACGTATTTTGGACTACTTAAAAAGAGGCTGAGAAAATCGAATTTAAACCAAATCTAATTGGTTTTTTTCTGTGTTTTTTTTGCTACCGCAGTTCGCTTGGAAGAGACGAGGGACGAGAAGTGACGACTGACTGCAGGGCTTATGAACCAATTACTTGTTTGAGGCCATAAAAAACAGCACAACAAACACACACACACACAAAAATAGCAACAGTTTAAGTGCCTTTTGGAGCTGGGGAGTTGGGAGCTAAAGCTGGTCTAGAATTCCCACCGTAACCAACAAAAAAAAAGAGCGACTATAACTATATGCAACACGAGCGAGAGAACGAGCGAGAGAATCCAAAACAAAATCATGGCTGACCTCAAACGTTGCCTCAAAAACGAAACAGCAGAAGGAGAGACCTCAACTAGATACAACCCCGAGGTGGAAACAACCCACACTCTGCCACCATCCCAAATCCCAACCAAAAAGAGTTCGTGAACGAACAAAAAAAAATCAGCAAAAAATATGTAGGAACCAGCTATAGATATTGGCGACTGTCATAAAACAATATTATTGGCATTATTACATTTAAGTGTTGACAGCATAATAAAATAATTGTCGACAGACAATTTACAACTAGGAGAAGGAGTTGGAAAATCAAAAAAAAAAGCCAAACGAAACCTCATGGAGCGATATTCGATATCGTTTACAGATATATTTTCTGAATGCAATTCCGTCTCTCTCTCTCTATCTCTCTATCTCCCTCTGTCTGTCTCTCTCGATCGTTGTGCCTGTCTGGCTGGCTGGCTGCTTTGTTGGATATCATGTCGATTCCCATGTAAAACACTTTTAAAAATCACACTCACAACTCAAACCGAATGCAAAGTGCAACAAGTCATCAAAGGCTGTGGCAACAGCAACAACTGTGGCAACAACTGTGGCAACAGCAACAGGCAATGGCAACAGGAAAATGGAAAGATTTTTCATAACCAAAGAGGAGATCAAAAGAATTGTGCGGCGCTTAACGCAGATCACAGACAGACAGAGAGACACACACACAGAGAGAGAGAGAGAGAGAGGTTGAGGGGCTCTTTGGGATTGGAGTTCCCTCAACGACGACGACGCTCATTCATATAATTCACCCTCATTTCATAATAAATTGCTCTCAATTGATCACGACAATCGACAGCGATGAAAAGTCATGCCAAAGTTGACTCTGAAACGAACTCTCGCAAAAGCCACAAAAACCAACTGGCGAGGGGGGCGGTAGGGGTTGGGGGGCACTCTGCAGGAGGAGGAGGAGAAGGAGTACGCGAGTAAATTGGCAAAAGGTGCGACGACAGGCATCGATAGCGTTCTTCCTATGCCCCTGCCTCTGCCCCTGCCCCTGCCACCCCCCTCTGCCACTCTCCATAGTTGGCGGCGTTAAGTTGTAGGTGCGCAGACTGGACAGCGCAGACTTCCCGCACCATCATCATCATCGATGCGGCGATGCGGTGCCTCCTTCCAGGGCAGGCCAAGCAAATAAGTCATATGCCAAAACAGAGCTAAAGGTTTTCCCCCTCTGCATCCCCTCTCCTCTTCAGTTCTCTATAGGAAATTGCTCTAATATTTCTGTTTTTTCTTCGTCTGATTGGAAATATCGCAGGCAGACACCCAGCACCCAGGCACC
Organism: Drosophila athabasca; assembly: GCA_008121215.1. Lineage (NCBI taxonomy): Eukaryota > Metazoa > Arthropoda > Insecta > Diptera > Drosophilidae > Drosophila > Drosophila athabasca. Next base: position 59,059,819 of record CM017796.1, on the reverse strand, counting down.
CAGGCACCCAGGCACCCAGGCACCCAGGCACCCAGCACCACCACCCGCACGTTTTGTGTGCCCGCAGGAGTCTGTGTTGCCGCTCAGCCGCTCAGCCGCTCAGCCGCTCAGCCGCTCAGCCGCTCAGCCGCTGACTGTGTGGATTGATGATGAATTATGTAGAGCACGAAATACGAAGCGAAGTGCAGCATCCCCCCCTGACTCCCCTCCACGATGGAGTGATGGAGCGGTCCTCCCGCCTGATGGCGGGAATCGGGGGGGGGGAGGGGGGGGGGGGGGGGGGTGGGAGCCTTGGTGTGGGAGTTTTGCGCTGATTTGCCAACAGCTCACGAAATCGAGGAATTTTAATGAAAGAAAAAAATCAAGCCACAAATATTGTGCAATGATTTTTTTTTTTTTTGGAAGCGGAAAATATTTTAAAATTTAAATTGGAGCAAAAAAAGAAAAGAAGGCACGTGGAATGTTAGCGACTCTCTCTCTCTCTCTCTAGCTCTCTCTCTCTCTCTGACAAGTGCATCCTTTCCACCACAAAGTATGGAATAAAAATGTAAATAAATTAACTAAGACAGAAAGACAGAGAATAAGCACAAAATCACATAAAATATTATATTAAAAAATTAAAAAAAAAATGTATATTAATCAAAGGAGTAAGTGTGTGTGTGAGAGTGTGTGATAGTGTGTGTTAGTGTGTGTGATAGTGTGTGTGATAGTGTGTGTGCTCTGTCCGTAGAATGTCAGACAATACTGCCATAGTTTTTCACGTCAGTTTTTAGTTGTTTATTTAAGTTTAAAACACAAAACAAATATACATATTACACATATCTCATATCTCATGTGGAACACATTAATTAATACTAGAACACAACACGGAGCCGTCTCCCCCCACGGATGTGTGGGCATTGGAGGTGGCGTTGGCGTTGGAGGGTGTTCTGCTGCACTCCTGCGACACGTCAACTGACACAGCTACTCGCACGCACCCTGCATCGTCTCTCTCCAGCAGCAGCATCCTCTTCATCTCTTCCGGCCGGAGGCGGTCGGACAAGCACTTGCAGTGCACAATGGACGGGCCGGACTCGACGTACTCCTGCTTGGTGATCCACATCTGCTGGAGGGTCGACAGAGAGGCCAAAATTGAGCCACCAATCCACACGGAATACTTGCGCTCTGGGGCAGCAAGGATCTTGCTCTTCATGGTTGATGGGCCCACGGCAATGATCTCCTTCTGCATGCGATCTGCGCTGCCAGGGTGCATGGTGGTGCCACCGGACAGGTGCAGGCATCCCATTTCATGAAGGAGTTATAGGTGGTCTCGTGGATGCCACACGCTTCCATTGCCAAGAACGAGAACGGCTGGAACAGGACCTCGGGGCAACGGAAACGCTTTCTCCAGGACTTCTCCAGGGAAGAGCTGGATGCAGCGGTGGCCATCTCCTGCTCAAAGTCCAAGGCGACATAGCAGAGCTTCTCCTTAATGTTGCGCACGCCCCGAGCCACGCCCCGTGAGGATCTTCAGTCAGTCTTCAGTCAGTCAGTTCGCGATCAGCCAAATCCAGACGCAAGATGGCGTGGAGCAGAGCATAGCCCTCACAGATGGAGACACCAGAATCCAATCCCAGAGGCGTACAGCGACAGAACGTCCTGGATGGTCACCTACTTGGCGCGTGTGTTGAAGGCCTCGAACATGATCTGGGTCATCTTCTCACGGTTAACGCCTCTTGGGGTTAAGAAGGGCCTCGGGCAGCACAACGGGATGGTCCTCGGTGGCAACACGCAGCTCGTTGTAGAAGCTGAGATCCCAGATCTTTTCCATGTCATCCCAGTTTGTTTCGATTCCTCGATGCTCGATGCTCGATGGGGTACGGATCAGCGTAAGAGTGCTACGCCTGCTCTGGGCCTCATCACCCACATATGTATGTATGTACGAGTCCTTCTGTCCCATGACAACCCAACCATGACACCCTGGTGACAAGGGCCGCCGACGATCGATGGGAGGAGAGAGATAGATATGCAACAACAACAAAATAAACGAAATTAAATGGAAAAGAAATAGCAGCCAAGAAATATATTATTTCAATGCGGAAGGAGGGGGTGGGTGGGGGAGCTGACAGATGGCAACGCTGAACGCTGTCGACATGAATGATCTTGTCTACGTACTACTACGTATTGCTGCTGCGGGAGTGGATACCCCCTTTGGGTGAGAGTGAGAGAGGCTAGCGGTTAGTCGAGTTAATTAAATGCATCAAAGATCGTCAGAAAACCAAAAATAAAATAAAATCAAATAAAAGCAATCAAATGTTAATCAAACGATAAATCTCTTCAGAATCTCAAAGTGAATTTCCGCGGAAAAAGTTGTGTGTGTGTAACCGACATTCTTCCTCTTATTCCCAAGAGAGAGAGAGAGAGAGACAGAGAGAGAGACGGAGAGATTATATGTATATGTATGTACATAAGTGAGTCATACATATATTTCCTACCCCACCCATCCCCGCACATCTCCCTTCCGCAATCAAACGACCAGCCAAAACACCGGGTAAAACGGGTATGACAAGATGGAACGCAATGCAGAAAGAGATTTGCCCCCCCCCCCCCCCCCCCCATCCCCCCCTTCCAATCCCACCCCCTCCTCCAGCAGTGCTGCTGGGTGACCCGTTAGAGGTATGTTCTTGTATAGGGAGGGGGGGATGTGGGGCTGTGGTGCGTCGGGTGCTTTTGTTATTAGTCAAGTAATAACCTCGGGGGGAGATCCTCGGATCCATATGGTCCACTCATCGAGAGAGAGGGAGGAGGAGGAGGCTGGGAGGAGGCTAGGAGGCAAGCGATGATGCCACACGATGAACCTGAACCCACATGCACTTTGCGGTAAACGAACCACACAGTCGTCTGAGCCGCCACCAAAATTGTGTTATCAAACAACAACAGAAAAAAGCCTGGGAATTTGCCCTGCATACGGGTCTTCCTCTATAGGAAAATTGTGCAAAATATGTACAGGTAGCAGGCAGGCAGGCAGGCAAGCCACAAAGGAAAAGCCAAAACTCGTTAGACTCGAGAGAGTCGCCTCTGCCTCCTGCCTCTGCCTCCTGCCTTCCTCCTCCTGCTGTTGCCTCCTGCCTGCCTACTGCCTGCTGCCTGCGTGTGTGAGAGCCCAGAAGAAGAGGAGTCGAACCGTACCGAACCGGTGTCCAAGCAGCACACAACACAACATTGCATTATTTCACCAAATCATTTCATGCCACATTAATCCACTTTACCACCATACCCATACCATGCCACCACCATCATCATCATCATCATCATCATCAAGGCATCAAAAGCACCTTGGGAACCTCTCTCTCTCTCTCTCTCTTTCTGCTGCTGCTGATCATCATCATGATGATGCTGTCGACGACGTGTGCCTAGAGGGTGTCAATTGTTGCATATGAAAAAATATGCAATTTGTGGGCTCTAGATCCCATGGGAGTGCAGTGCATTGCAGCATCCAGCATCCCCTCAAATGATTCGAATAGAGCCTCAATTTACTATTAGCGTGACTTTTGGGTTAGTTTTTCTATACGTCCAAGCATGGAGAGAGGCAGAGGCAGTGGCATGGGCAGTGGCAGCAACAGCGGCATATTTCCCATACTTGCGGAAAAACAGAGCAAAAAGCACAGGAATGGCATCGTAAAGGTTTATGGTAAAGGATCTGGAATGATGATTGGGGTATATGGTACATAGATGATAAAGACTCGTAAAGAGAGGGGTAGGGGGGTCGTGTAGTAGACACAGAATAGAAACACTCTTGAAGATCCTCCGCCAAATCAAATTACAATGCAGAACAGAACAAGATCATACGATTCAATCAGCGCTCAGCGAGATCTCCCCGATCGAAGATCCCTGACTGATCATCGTAGAAACAGCATTAAAATCGCTTGATTGATCGCTTAAAAGGTTTTTATTAAGTCATAGCCGCTATCCATCCATCCATCCATCCATCCAGCCATCCAGCCGTTCGCTGGTTTTTTTTGTTGTTTTTGTTGTTGTTTTTTATGGGCCCAATGCCTCTGTTGATCATATGTAATTTATTTGTCATATCACGTGTTAAACATTTAACAACTCCATGGGGCTAGGCGCAGGCAGAGGCAGGCAGGTCCTCCTCCTAGACTCCTCGCAGCAACCCCCCCCAACCACAGCCACACTTCACTCAAGCGGCAATAACCGGAGGCCACCGGAGAGAGGCAGCGGCAGAGGCAGAGCATACAAGTGCACAGCCAGGGGGGAGGGGTCGGGGGAGTCGTTGCACAAATCGAATGGAAAAAAAAAATAAGATACATTTTGCACAGAGATCAATCTTGTTATTGCTGTTGCTGTTGCAAGAAAGAAAAGGCCCAGGCAATAAGTCAAAACAATGGCCTGTCGCCAATGTCGTTGGAGTTGGTCGAGTTGCAGCTATCCCCCTCCCCTCCCCGCCGCCCCTCTCCATCGATTGTTGTGGCAGTCACTCAACAACCGCCCCCCCCCTCCCCACAATCTGCCCCACTCGCCAGAGTGGAGAGAAGATTAGCCTTGACTCTGGGACTCCGAGAGACTCCGAGAGACTCTGCGACTCTGACTGTGTGATGCTAAACGAGAGTTGAATGAGTCGGGAATGAGACAGTAATGGGCTTCTTTAGTGGTAGAGATAGTACCCCGAAAAGACCCAGAGGAAACGTGGGTGGACGGTTGGTTGTCGTCGTGTGGTAACAGGAGACGACACTGATTGTGCTGGAGTCCTCTTCTCCTCCTCCAAAGCGGACTTTTTCGGAGATAGATGGAGTGTCCAAGATATCACAGAGAAAGAGAGTGGCTATGTGTGTGTGTGTGTGTGTGTGGAGACAGAAGGTCAACCCCCCCAAGTCCTTCTAGGGTCACAATCAGGGGCTATACTATTAATTTTGAAACTTTTGAATTGAAGGAGCGATCTCTTAAGGGATTACTTGCCCAAGGGATAGCCACATCTAAAGCAAGAAGAAGAAGGCCTTAGGATCCACCTAGAAGAAGATTCGAGTGTTTGCCATGGACAACTTTCTTTTCTTTTCGTATGTTATTTTCCAATCTCACTTTTGTATCAATTCTCATAGCTACCACAGTTTTCCCATCCATAGATAAATATCGGGAATTTTTCCAGCTTTTCCACCTGTGTGTGTGAGTTTTAGGCGATCCGAAAAATCAAAGAAATGCCACAAAAAACTATATATAAGCGATTGAGGCCATCGAATGTTGTTGGGATGACAGGCAGACGCCACAAAGATTACACCAGAGAGAGAGAGAGAAAAGTGGCAGATTGAGGCTCCTCCACAGCTCCCTGCATCTTGGATGCTGCCTGTTGGCTGCCTGGCTGGCTGACTGCTGACTGCTGCCTTCTCCTGCTCGGCTTTGGTCATTCACACGTCTTGTTAGCGCGTCTTAATAAATTGCACGCAATCAACTTGCGCGCTTAGCTCCATTTAAGTGAGACTGAGCGAGTAAATCTCTTTGGCCAGCCACAGTCCAGAGCTCCACCGAGCACACAGCACAGCATGTGGCAGGCAGGCAGGCACCTCTTACTCTCTGTGGCTGCTGCTGCTGCAGACCGATCGGATGGTAAATAATTGATTGCGCTTCAATTGCAATTACCCCCGAGAGTCGTCTCGGGATGCGCCATGAGAGAAGGCAACAAAAAAAAAAGCAGAAAAGCAGAAAAGGAAAAAAAAAAAACTTGTGTAATTGTGTCGTAATAATGCGATTTCCGATCCCGACACACTATATATATTTCTGCCCCGTGTGTGGCGCCACTAAAAGCTAATCTTTCCTGCCTGCAGCAGCAGCAGCAGCATGTATCTGTATCTCTGTATCTGTGCTGTGTGTGTTCCCACGCAGCATCCAACACCTCTTCGTCGCTTAGCTTAAATTAAACTTCTTTATTTCAATTAAATGTCCGTCTATCCGGGGTCTGCGTCCCTCTGCCACTCTGTGTCTGTGGCATGAAGCTCTCATTGACGCTCAGTTTGTCATCGCCATGGCGGCGGCCGTGCCCACAAAACGTGAAACGGGAACAACGCGAGCAACAATCAAATCCCAGCAAAAGTCTAACTCTTTGGGCCCGTCTGTGGCTTTTGGGCTTGGGCCTTTGTCTGTCTGTCTGTCTGTCTGTCTGTCTGTCTGTCTGCCTGTCTGTCTGTCTGTTTTGCTTGTAACCTCACCTTTAACATCCCACATGCGTCGACAGTCGACCGTCGACCGAGACAGAGAAAGAGACTTGTTAGATCACGTCACATATGCTACCCAGAGAATCGCATATCCTATAGGGTTCCCCCTGACTTTATCAAGGGGTTTGACAGCCCCCATTTTCGGTAAAGATTTCTGCACTGTAAACTTCTAAAGATACAATTTTTAATGTGATTATAATGATCTATAAATAGTCATATTTTTGGGGAATTAAAACCGCCAAAAGCTATGGGAAAACCCCTTAAAAAAAATCTTATAAATCTCATAATTTCCATCTGAAAAATCATATAATTTCTGATACGTTCTATAGAAATTTCAATGGCAACTCTAAGTCGCTGTATTTTGGTTAAACTTTTTTTTGGTTTCCTTCTATTCTTCCTTCTATTTCCAATACAAAACTTTCTTCAAAATGGTTCTCCATTTTATTTTAAAGAGCATCACGTCTTTCATATGCCCGTAAAATCCTCCCAAAACACAACGCTGCCACGTCATTCGTTCAATCAAATGCAAATGTTGGATAAATATATATGTATATGTATATATCCAGCTATATAAATATTAAGCGACAGATATATCTCTCTGTCTCGATCAGATCAAAGTTCAATGATTATTATTATTACTCCGCAGTAGCAGCAGCAGCCGCTGCAGAGCGCGTGGGCCCCAGAGCCAAAGGAGCTACCGTATTGCCAAATTGGCAAATGGCTTACTGGGGAGGGAGGTGGCCGGCAGGGCGTTTAATTAGCAGCCAAAGCAGAGCTAAAGCTGAAGCCGCTGCACCAAACCTTGAGCTCAATGGAAAATGTGAGAAAACATGAGGGAAAACACACACACACACACACATACACAGAAATAAATACTTTGGGTGGCCGCAAAAACAGGAAGTTTGCCTGCCACACGCAATCAGCATTCAAGTCAAGAGATTCGTTGAGATGTGGGACTTTACTCAGCAGAGGATCCATCGGCCGGCAGTGCAAGAGTCTTGGCCCGGGTCTTGGCCCGCGTTGCACATTCCACACTCGAACTAGACAAATATTGATGGCCGCTCATCAATAGCCGCAGCGGCAGCGGCAGCAACAAAATCAAACGCAGCCAGCAACAACATGAAAGAAGAGAAAACGAAAACAGAGAACATTCGAATGGAAACGGACCAAAGGATACCCATTAAGCGATAGAAATCATCTAAGAACCAACAAAGAAACAAGCTACAAGTAACAGAAAACAAGGGAGAACATTGCGAGCCGCGGCAAAGGCCGCGGATGTACACAAATTATTATTAATATGCACATAAATCTATTACCAATCCAAAGCAGAGTCATTGAGAACCTTTCAACACTCAAAAGCCACAAAATCTGTATGCATACCCCTTGACCCTAACAATTACAGGGTATTTGCAAAACCAAAAAAACAAGAAATGCAAAAATGGTTGCGTTGCGATTGATTTATTTACCACGGCTTAGATTTACCGCCTTGAGAGTGGCATTTTGGCATTGTGCTGATGATGCCCCACAGTCTGTGCCCCGTTTGCAGCTGCCCCTCTGGCATGCAGCGGCGGCACTTGCGGCACTCTGCGTGCAACTAGGGGGCAAAGTCAAAACAACAAAAAAAAAAAAACCAGAGAAAAAAAATGTTGCATTTGATTTTGTTAGGCCACAACTTGTTCCATGTCCATCGCTCCATCGGACCATCCATCTATCCATCGCTTCGCGAAAAGAAGATATCTCTCGCTCTCTCGCTCTCTCTCTCTCTCTCTCTCTCTCTCTCGTCTCGCATCGTTTGCATCGTTACACAAAACCACAAACAATTTATATTCCCATCAAACATTTTGACCGCAACGCTGATTCATCTTAATCAATTATAATCTTTTCGGATCGGATAGGATCGCCCGAATCGCTCTTTGCTCTTCGCTCTTTCTGGTTTTGTAATGAGCGAAAAAAAGCACAGCACACACACACACACACACACACACACACTTTGTGCAACAACTGCAGCAGAAAGGATTAGCAAGAAGAGAAGGAGGGGGGCTGGCTGGCAGGCGGGCGGATAGCAGAGAGGGCAAAGAGGTCGTGTGCTCTAGGGGGCTGCGTGTAAAGGCATTTGCCCGCCCCACACCCCACACCCCATCCCCCCCAAAGCCAGATCAAGCCTGGCTTTAAAGCGATTCCATGCCGAACAATGGACATGGACATGGAATGAAGAGACAGAGAGAGAGAGAGTCAGGGGGGGGGGGGGGGGGGGGGGGGGGGGGGAGTGGAGGGAAGCGGAGTGTGCCATCGATCCGAGTACTCATCTAAGATAAAAGTGTCCTTAAAAACTACATCCAAGGCAGCAAAATGTTCGACTGAAGGAATTGCTAAAAATAGGATCAAAGAATGGAAGATAATCCCAGATAGAGTTAGCCCCAATGGGAGTCCATGGCAAAGAAATGGCTAAATGGGTTCATCTCTATCCCCTTCTCTCCCAGTGTGGCTTAGTAACAAAGCGATAAGCCCGTTATCGATAAACACACTCTGGCTGGCTCAATTATTTGTGATTCACCTGTGATTTTGCTCAATCTCGTCAATCTAATCAAGATCTTCAGAGAGCCATCAATCAATCATATTTTTTTTCTCATTTTTTTGGCTGTTGAATATATTCAAAAGTTCATTATCAAAATATGATATTACTTCCTGTTATTGTTGTTTAGGTTTTTCAGTCGAAATATTTAGCTGCAGTAATCGTTTCCCCCCCTCCACCCTCCCCCCTCCCCACTGAATCAGAGTCCAATGCCAATCCTCAAATCAATATACAAGCCCATCCCCCCCAACCCCCAACCCCCAAACCGAATCACGATATTATCAATCAACGCGTGTTGCCCCGCACCCCCCCCCCCCCCCCTCCCTGCCAGCCACAAAAGCTGTCAAAGCTCACACCGTTTCTTCATGCTCAATTTTCAATTACAAATTACAAAAGTCTCGGAGCTCGCGCTCGCAATTGTTTAATTTACAAATCATGTGAACCAATTAAAGAGCCACAGAGCCAACAATGCCATGAACAAGGCTTAAATAGATTTTACTTGTTAACAATCCACAACGGGGGCGGAGGGGGGGGGGGGGGGGGGAATCAAATGATAAATGACAACACCAAAACACAACTAGAGACGATGCTGAGTGAAAGAATCCAAATCCAAGTCCAAGTCCAAAATCCAATCCCATATCCAATCCAAAAGACTCTCCGCAGCAATCTTCAATATGTCGATCCATTAAGACCGAAAGCCAACGCGCAGCACACCACCACGCACCACCACCACACCACCACCACCATCACTTGACGGATGAGTTTGAACTCTTATGTCTGACCCACAGACAGACAGACAGACAGATAGGCAGAGAGAGAGAGAGGAGCAGCGGTGCGGCAAGAGCAGGAGGAGGAGGAGGAGGAGGCGCCCAACTGAAACTCACACCAGCCACCAGCCCAGAGAGTGCCAGAGAGTGGCTCTTGGAGTCTAGCCCTAGCCCTAGCCCTAGGTTCAGGTTCGGCTTCAGCTTGAGGTTCAGGTTCATTTCCAGTCCAGTTTGAGTTCTGCTCTGCTCTGGTCTCTGCTCTGGTCTCTGCTCTGGTCTCTGCTGCAATGATTTGATAAATGGCACACACAACACGAGGTTTTCGAGGTTGATTATTTTGTGTTCTTGTGGGATTTCTATTTTTATGATATATTTATAATACCCTACAGCCAGGAGGATATCTACACTCGTTTAGCGTTGGGAAGAAACTATAGTTAGTTTTGGTTCAAGGTTCTAAAATTATGCTAAGCCACACTGGGAGGGATTTCGATATGACTGTCTAATATATATACTTACTCTCATATATATACTAACTGAGTACCGGGTATAAAGTAGAGCTGCGGCCTTTGCCGCGTCTCACAACGTTCCCTCTCGTTATTATTATTAATATTAGTAAATATATTATTTATCATATTACTGCTAAGCCACGCAGGAAGAGAGAGATTTCTGCATTCTGGTGATACAAATTATCAGATCGAATGGAAATATTTGTATGACCGATCTACAATTAAGGAGAGAGAGAGAGAGAGAGAGAGCGGTACATCATCTCTTATTTATATATAGAAAAGATCTTCCAATTATTTCATATTTGATCCATTTCTCAGAGCATTCAAAGTTCCAGCTCTTTCAACCATTATATGTATGCCCTAGGGGCGTATACCCCAAAATACACACCACAACAGATCAAAAATCTACTCGGATCGGAGCACAAATTTAGCTACAATTTCAAGCAGTTTTTTTTCTCCCTTCTTCTGTGTTTTGGGGCCTCACCAGACACCCCCCAACCTCAAAATATTTGGCGAATTGAATTAATCGTTTCCATTTTGTTGAATTTTGTTTGGTAATTAAACACCTTCTCGCGCTTTGATTTCTTGTCTGGAGAAAATGAATCATTTACAAACATTTTTGGTTGTTGTTTTTTTTTGGTTTTTTACATTTTTTTTTTGGTGTGGGCTCCTTGTTGTTGTTGTTGTTGTACCTACATTTGTTTTATTTTAATGTTGAATCGTTGTAAGCCATCAATTTACGGTTACGCTTTGGCCTAGCCATTTTATGCGTGTGTGTGTGTGTGTGTGTGTGTGTCGGGGGCCTGGGAATATCAATTCTTCTTTTTTTTTGTTTTTTTTTGTGGGGCACAGAATTATGGCGAAATCGAATCGGTTAATGAAGTTTCCACACACACATACGTACACACACACACACACACACACATGCAGACACACACAAATCGTGGGGAACAGACATTTCAAATCGAGCCAAAAAAGAGAAAATATACAAATTGATATACAAAAAAAAGAGATATTATTGATAGGCGATTGAGGAGGATCTTGCTCGCTCACACTCTCACAGTGTGGCTTAGCAGTAGCGCTAACTCGATTGTCTTGAATCAGAATGTACAGATATGTATGTATACAAATTACATAATTACACTTATTTATTTTATTATTATAAGTTTATTAAGTTATTACACTATTGTAGTTATTTTAGTTTTAATGGATTTTTTAGTTTTAGTTTTATTTTTATTTAGTTTAATTTATTTATTTATTTATTTTAGTTATATTTTAGTTTTAAAATAATGTAGTTATTTTAGTTTTAATAGTTAAAAAAAAAATTAAGTGAAAACAAAATATATTTTTATTTGTTTACATATTTTTAATATTAGTATTTATATATTTATATATTTATATAGATACTACATTTATAAACCATTTACAGATACACTTTACAACCTTTACTGTGCTAAGGCACACTGGGAGAGAGAACAAGTGCCAGACTTCATTTCTCTCTTTAGTATTTCCTGTAGAAATCTCCTTTAAATAAGGGTATTCCCATAGCCCAGTAACCCATTTTGTGTCATTGGCTTTTTTGCTCTTTCAAATTTCAATTTTAAGCAAAATGTTAGCAGCAGGTGTTCCACCCACCCACCCCCACCCCCCATCAACATCTAACCAAAGAAAAAAAAACACAACAAAAATAAAGCAATTTAATGTACGCCATTGGTGGTGTATCTGTTTTTTTTTTTTTTTTGGTTTCTTGGTGGAAAGTTTATAGATGCTTTTTGGTTGAAATATTCTCCAATGTCAAAATGAGAAAAATTTGCATTAACAGGCCTCTACGCCGGACACTGGGGCTGGGGCTGAGGATGGGGCTGGGGCCTCGGCCTCGGCCTCGGTCGCCCTCAGGCATTCAATTACAATCGATTCTGGTGTGAAAAAGTTCAATTTCTTCTCCGCTCGGCCACAAAACGTAACTCGTGGACGAGCAAGAAGAAGAAGACAACGATGGAGACGACTCCGGGACGACTGCGCGATGACTGCGACCCGTTTTTACTATTTTCTTCTCTCTTATATTTTTGCTGCTTTTTTTTCTGTTTTTTTTTTGCTGTTTTCTGCGGCTAGTAATGAGGAAATGGCAAAACGCAGTTGTCCGCGGAGATGGAGGAGTTGCAGGCAGGCAGAAGGAAGAGACTCATGTGGCAGGGGGGGGAGGAGGGAGGGTGCAAGCATTTTGTGGCCATATGGAAAATGCAATTCATGCACTTCCTAGATTGGACAACTGGTTGAAAAAAAAAAAGTTGCTGCTGCTGCTGCCGCTGATGCCTCTGCTGAGTGTGTGCATATCTACATATGTGATTGCCATATTGTGTAGATAATTGTGGGGCCCTGCTGGCCCCACCCCACCCCAGCCCGCCCCATCATCCGCCATTCCCCCAATAAGCACCTGAAGTGCTTAATGCTTTGTGACTATTCATGGGCACTCAAAAGCAGCCTCAGACTCAGACTCGGACTCGGACTCCGACTCAGACTTCGAATCGTACTCGGACAGAGGCTCCAGGTTCAGGCTGCTAGCTGCTGGCTGCTGCTTCTGTTGGGGGCAAACTATGGGGCCACATATGCAAATCACAACCACAGGTGAAGTTCGACAGCCAGGAAGCCAGCCAGCCAGCCAGCAGACCAGGCAGGGACGAATCAGGCCAGGCAAAAGTGCAGCACTCGAAAATGGGCAAACAAACACACACACACACACACAGAGATTCAGAGTCAGAGGCTACACAGAGATACACTGAAATACAAGGAATACCTAGAAATAGTACACATGAATTGATAGATAGATTCACTCCCAAAGGAACAACAAAAGATTTCAGAGAGAGGAAAGAAAGAGTCATAAATACCCCAAACTTTTCTGCCAGTGCACCTCAGTTGATGCGGCGTTGGGCAGTCGATGGGGGGAGGAGGAGGAGGCGGAGGAGGGAGGGTGGTTTACCCACTCCACTCCTCGAGCCATTGACAGTTGAGTGGTCAGCGTTTTCTATCCTGCATCATCAAGCAGGGGCAAGCAATAAGCAGCAACCAGCAACCAGCAGCAAAAACTACAGAGCGAGTGAAGGAGAGGGGGAGAGGGAGAAAGAGAGAGAGACAGAGACAGAGTCAACAACAATAATTACCCACTTGCCTGCACTTGATATTAAAATCAGAGAAAAAGGCAAAAAAAAGAGCCTTCCACTCCCCCATGTCACACTCCTCTATCAATGCAACCTGTCTCTGTCTCACTCTCTATCCCTCTCTCTCTCTCTCTCTCTTTCTTTGAACGGTCTTTCAACAGGTCACAAAAGCAAAAGCACCAAAACGTGCAAAAAAACGTGCCAAATTATCAAAAATCGTTCATCAAATTACCAAAAAAAAAAAGAAAAGAAGAAAAAAAAAAAAAGAGCCACTTAACGACTCTATTACGAAATGGATAAAAATATATATACGAAGGAGACAAGACACCAAAGAGGGAGCAGAGAGGGAGCAGAGAGGGAGCAGAGAGAGCCATTGAGACATTGAGACTCCTCTCTCATGTCTCTGTCTCTCTGTTTGTGTCTGTGTTTCTCCTTCATCTGCCTTCTGAAATTGCAAAAGCGTCAACACAAAAATTATTTTAAATTAGAACTCGAAAACTACCTCACGTTTTGCAATTTTCGCTTGCTTTTTTTTGGTTTTTGTTGTGTGTTTTCTGTGTGGAATGCCAATTGAAGTGTTAGGAAAATAAACAGAAAAGCAACAAAAAGATAAGAAAAAAGCAAGGCAACAAAAACAACAAAACTGAAGCATCATCATTGCCCATTGGGAATCATCGAATGGCAAATGGAGGAGAGGCGGGAAGTCATCTGGAGAAGAGCGGAGAGGAGAAGGGGGAACCATCCATCCATCCAACGGTAGCACTAAAAATAACAACAACAATAACACGACTCCCATTCGATGGGAAGACCCCAAGAGCCCCGAGAGACAGACCGAGAGACAGAGTCGCTTTAGTGATGGAAGCGTGACAGTCGAGATCAACAGCAGCGGGCGGGCGGGGAATTGGATCAGAAGAGCGCAAACATTGGGATGGGGTATCAAGCGATATATATCGATGGGCGCTTAAAGCTTCAACTCATGCGGATAGCAATCATCACTTTTGGATGAGCGGAACATTCACTTATCTTTACATGTACCATAATATTTCTTACTTTTACCCAAACGATGTTTAATTCCTATCGATCGCCACTAATCGTATTGTAACAGCCATCGCTAAGACTTTTTGCGACTTGCAGTCTGTCGTCTCTTTTTGGCTATGTGCTATGGTGGCCGTTGACAATCAACGCAAATAGCTCAAACGCCTCAAGTGTTTGGCTGCCACTGCCGCTGCCACTGCTGCTGCCGCTGCCACTGCTGCTGCCGCTGCTGCTGCCGCTGAAGATGTCACCCACACTTCAGGCTCTCGGTCTTCATCTGCATCTCTCTGCCAAACTCTCTGCCAAGTTCGTTTCTCGAGTCTTTTGTTTAGACAACGTCAACGGCTGATGATGGGGAGATGGCTAGCTGGCTGGCTTACTGGCTGGCTGGCTGTTCCCTTAGTTTGACTTTTGCGCACAAGGAAGCACAAATATTGGCAATATTTTCAATGACTGCTGAATATCGCTTACAGTTAAATGGAAATTGATGCACTTAACGCTGACTCACTCACAGTTCTCTTCTCTCTTCTGTTTGGCAAAGAAAACCCAGGCAAAAAGAATTCAATAAAGAGAATTCCTGACTGCCCATGCAAGCAGCGTGACTTTGAATAAATTAAGAGACTGCCACCACATACGAGTAACTATGTATAGCATCTGGATATCTGCATCCATCAGAGGCAGAGAAAAGAAATGGAGCACACATAATGATGACGGCAGTAACCATAAAAGATATCTAGCCAGCTTGTCAGCCAGGCCTTAACTCTGTCGTAAAACCACAAACGATTATAATTATTTTTCATAAATTTCCATTTGAATAAATTGCAATTAATTTAATTTAATTAACAGCTCTACAAACACCAGTTACAGAGCAATTCGACAGGCTGGCTGCCGCCTCATGCCTGCCCGTTGCCTGGTTGCCCGTTGAATCCTGTTGCAACAACCACTTGTCGCATTTTATTATCAGCTACGGCGACTGTCAAAAACTCATGCTAAATGCCATAAGATATAAGATTTTATATCCAGCAGCACATCGGGCTACAAATGGCACAACAAATTCGTGCAGAGCTACCAATCCACATCGAACCACCAGAGCAAACCACCACAGGAGAGGCGCATGCACCACACCTGAAACGACAATGAGGGGCACAAGATCATGATTGAGGCTGCTGTTGCTGTTGCTGTTGCCGATGATGATGATTATGGTGATGATGATGATGATGATCGTCTAGCTATCGCATCAAGTGGGTTTCTTAATGGAGTTTTTCCTTATGATTTTTCTTCAAATCTTCTTCCAGGGGACAACTAACAAATTATTTGGAGTTTTATCGCCGTTGAAATGAAGAGGTAGAAATGGAAAGATTGTATAGTCATCGTGATGAAAGGAACACGATATTTGCTTGACTTCTAATACGATTCGAAATATCGATTTCCAACTGAGACAAAATTTTTAATTTTTTCAGAGGGCAAAGAATTTTGATTGATCATGGATATTTAATCACAAATATTCGATATTTCAAAACTAAGCTATAAATAGTTTATTAAAATCGATTATTAATAAAAAGTTATCGTATGTAATCGTTGATCGAAACATAACTAAATTTAATGAAATTTTAACCAAAAACTGAATACTGATCTAAATTGATCGAAATGTATACAAAATGTATCGACATTTTATCAAACATAAGCTGAAATCGATAATATTTAATGAATATAGTTTTCGAAAGTAATCGATATGTAATCGAATAATTATCATCGATATTTAAATGAAAATAATGAATGATTATAGTTATCGAAAGTAATCGATATGTAATCGAATAATTATCATCGATACTTAAATGAAAACAATGAATGATTATAGTTATCGAAAGTAATCGATATGTAATCGAATAATTATCATCGATATTTAAATGAAAATAATGAATGATTATAGCTATCGAAATTAATTGATATGTAATCGAATATTTATAATCGATATTTAAACGATAATAATTTTTATTTTCTTGAAATTCATTGAAAGTAATAGAAATTCAGTAACATTTAATCGAAATGAAAATAGAATCGATATTTAAAAAAATTAATCGAAATTCACAAAATTTCATTTAAAACTTATCGAAACTCCCTGCTTTTAATCCCTAAAGTAAATTCTCGTAAATTTCCAACTAAATCGAATTTTCCAAGTTAATTAATTTGCTTAATTGAAAGAAAAAAACATAGAAAGAGAGACAGAGAAACAGAGAAACAGAGACGGCAAGAGAGTTGTCTTTCAAACTGTAAAAACGGCCTCAAGTAGGCTTCAAATATGCGAAATTAACAAGACACAATTACAAGCCAACAAACGCACACGCCTAGCCATCAGCCCCTAGCCCCTAGCCCCTCCCCCCGTGGCATTACCCACCGTTCTGTTATCGTTTAGTCTATGGTTTTATTTTTATTACGCCGCCGCACCGCCTTGAGACGCACAAGCACACCAGAGAGCGTCTCCGTCTCCGACTCCGACTCCCAACTCTTGGGCGAAATGTTCGCACAGAAATTTGCGAGATTGTTATCACAGGAGGCTGGAAAGAGAGCGCGGGGGAAGGGGCGCTGACTCTGTGGATGCTGGAGACTGAAGACTGGAACGGAGGCGTAGAGAGCAGCAGCCTAGTCAAACATCGGCTGTTGTTGTCGGAGGTGAAAAC
This sequence comes from Drosophila athabasca, assembly GCA_008121215.1. Lineage (NCBI taxonomy): Eukaryota > Metazoa > Arthropoda > Insecta > Diptera > Drosophilidae > Drosophila > Drosophila athabasca. The sequence continues at coordinate 59,042,906 of CM017796.1, read as the reverse complement.
TCGAACCCGCGCGAATGCGAATCCGAGTGCCAGTGCCAGTGCGAGTGGTGGTGCCGCGGTGCATGCAAAATGGAATTTATTGTATAATTAGGATTTGTCTTATTGGTAATAAGACGAGTTAAACACACACACAACGAGAAACGAAACGAAACGAAACTCGAACGGCAACGAAATTGCTTGTTGTTTTTGTTGCCCCTTTTTTTTCCCCCTGAAGACAACTGCTTTCTACATAAACAATATTTTGTTGCGGACGCGCCCACCTGAGGCCACAGTCAGTGCCACAGGCCAGAGAAAGATGCGTCCCACAACGGATGCTGCATCATATTTATTCCTCCATTTCTTTCGAGTCATTCGATACCCTCAGAGGGGGTACATCTTCTGGTATTCATTAAAGTAAGAACTAACGAACTAATCCACCCATATCCATAGCAATTCTTTGAAATATGCCTGAGATCTAGTTTTGGATGTGTTCTACGATCAAAAGGCAGTCAAAATCTTAATTTTAGATAAAATCATAAAAATAGGTAGATACACAATTAATCGAACGAAATCGATATCTTATCTAAAGCTTTCTGAAGTGAACTATATGTAATCCAAAAGAATCGATTTTCAATCAAAATTAATCGATATTTAATCGAACATCATCTATATATCGATTCTTAGCTTATCGAAAGTAAATGAAATGAAATTAAATTATTTGTAATTTAAAAATCGATATTAAATATTTATAAAAATTAATCGAAATTCTATTACCAATTGAGCGAACAAAAGATAAATCATATACAAATTCGATTACAATTGAAATGATTTCCATAGTAATTTCTACGAAGTTCGGGAAAATGGTATCAAAAACGGTATCCTATGCTCTGAGCTCTCGCAACTCCCTCCCTGTCTCCTTTTAGCCCTTCTCTGGTTCAACTCCCAGCCAATAACAGACATTAGATTTCCTTTTTTCATAGGAACAATCGGTTTGTTGCAAGAGTATCTATGGATTCAAACACCCCAAAAACAGGCCTTTCTTTCTAGTTTTTTGTTGATTTTATTTCTCTCTCTGCTGCTCTGCTGGTCGGCTGCTCTGCTCCCGCCGCTCTGGGCAGGCCGAGTGGTGTGTGTGTGTGTGTACAAGCTCATTACGACTCTTGCTCAGCGGTTGCTGTTGCTGTTGTTGTTGCTGTTGTTGTTCCTCTGGTTGTTGCTGTTTTGCTATGGTTGTTCGGTTGTTGTCGCCGGGGTGTCGAAATGTACAGCCAATTACATGCGACAACAACCAAACAAACCACAGCGAGGCGACCGAGTTGAGTTGAGAGTTGAGTGTTTGGGAAGAGACGAGGTGGCGATACCAGGAGGATTGGTATCGGATCGTCCAGGGGGTGGGGAGAGGGAGGGTTGAACGTTGGAGTCTGGTCATTCGATAGCCCCCAAAAGCACAGAGAGAGTGAGAGAGAGAGAGTGCAGCCCGCAGCGCAGTGCAAAGGAATTCAAGGCTAAGAAGTCTGAGAATCAAAGATGCAAGCGCATTGAATTTCATGAGGAAGCAGCAGCAGCAGCAGCCGCCACGCGGGTTGCGACCTCCGAAAGATTGGAGGGGATTCTCATTCTCCCAGGGAGCTCCTCCACACACACACACAAACACACACATACACATACGGAGACATCGTAGTAGAACAATTATTTTGCGTGTAATTATATGAGCATGTTATGCGACGCGATGCGACGCAAAGGAGCTACGAGCTATGTTCCGCGGATCTCCTCTCTTCTCTTCTCCTCTCTTCTCTTCTCTTCTCTTGTTTTTTTTGTGTTTTTGGGTGGATGGATTTTTAATGGTGCTGCATCGGATCGATGGGAGTGAGTGTTGGTTGTGCATGGAATATCTGCGAAATATCTATGGAGAAAGGAGTGTGTGTTCTATAAGGAACATTAAGGCTAGAAATTGGCAATCGCCAATCAACACATTGTACAAGATTCTTAAAAAAGAATTAATCGTTAATTATCGAAACTAAGCGAATTTAGTTGATGTTTAATCTAATATGATTTATGATTAATATAACCCGTAATCGATCATAATCGATATATATCGAAAGAATTTTAAATTGAATTTTAAAATTTAATTTTTAATTGAAAAAAAACAAATTTTATTGCTTTACTGGTATTTATTTGCATATATAATCGAAAAAAATCGATAATTATCGAAAATAATCTAATTTAATCGATATCTGATCGAAAATCATCGATACTTTAGAAAGAAGTATCGATATAAATCAAATCCATTGATATTTAATCGAAAAAAATCGATTGTTGATCGAAAATGATCGAATTTTATCGAAAATCATTGATCGAGTAATCTAAATTCATCGATACTTTATAGAGAAGTATCGATATAAATAAGATCCATTGATATTTAATCGAAAAAAATCGATTGTTGATCGAAAATGATTGAATTTAATCGAAAGTTATTGATCGATTATCGAAATGCATGTAAGTCCATTTCAATGGCTACCGATTAGCGGTAAATTATAGACGTAAGACGGCCACACGTCGCTCATCCTCAAAGGCAATCCCTTCCGTACTCTTCCCATAGACGTATCTCCACCGAGTTTTTTGTAACTCGAATTTACTTTCTAACATCATAAGCCCATGGGGTTAGTGGTAGTGGTAATAATTATTCAAAGCAATCAATTAATTTTAATATGGGAAACAACATGTCCATATATTAATTGTGGAAATTCCCCCCCAAATAAAAACTATAAAAATAAATGATTATAAATATTCAAATTCCCCCGGCCCCCCCCCTGCTACTCATTTGTCATGGGAAAATCGCTATACTAATCGCTATATCCATTTCCATTTCCCCCTACCCAGATTATGGCCTAAAAAGCGTAACATCATAAATCGGGGAATGTATCGCTGGGAATTCATAACTTTATTAACCCAACCCGAAATGATGGGCACATTTAACCTTAGCCCAAAAGAACGTGCGCATCATTTGGTGGGGGACGAGTGGGCAGAAACACTTTAAAGTGAATCCCAGACTAGACCCAGACCCTATCCGATCCGATCTGATCCCAGACCCGAGCTGCTTTCGATTGCCCAGCAATAACTCAATAAACAGCCACACAGCCAACAGAATGTACGGATGGATATTTCTCGAAAAACTTCCGACACACATTGAAAATTATGCATGCGATCGAAAACGATGCGAAACCCGACCCGACCCAAACCCCCAACCTGGCGACCCAAAACCCCGGGAACGGGAACGGTATCCACCGCGACCTGACCGACCAACATTGACTGTATAATCGCCCGCGACTGTCCACGGACGGTCGCTGCGGCAGATCAATCATAGAGGCCTCCTCGTCGCGTCTTGCCTCTTCTCTTCTCGTCTCGTCTTGGGCTATCCTTTTGGTTAATTTAATATGGCTAAAGATCAACTGCAGCCGCAAAATGTTCCCGCGAACTTTTGTGCACTTGCTGCTTGCTCTCTAGAGAGTCTGTTCTTTATCTGGGATACTCTTTTGGGGTATGGTAGACATGAAGACATTTCCCTGAGAACTATTTAGTATCTAAGGATATCCAAGTCTTGGCCAAGTCTGTTTCTTCTTAAAGATCATTTTCTTGTAAAGATCTCATCTGGAAAGAGTAGATCCAATTCGTTGATCTCTTGCCCAGTTCATTGCCGTTCATTTTATGCATTGCCTTGGGGGCCTTGGGAGCATAATAAACAGAGGGGGAATATGGCTCTTGGGAGAATAGAGCTCTCTGGGTCTCTGGCTCTGGCCAATTGATTTGCAAGCCATATTGTGGCATCGTTCCAATGAGCGAACCGTGCGAATAGGTCTTCGATCATCTACTCTTCCTTGTGAGACGACGAGGATGAGATGTCGGGGTCATTGCTACAAATTTTGAACGTTCGGGTCATAGTCGTAGAAGTCACACGGGGCACCATCCAGGCATCCAGGCATCTGCCACAAGGCAGCCAGGCAGGCAGGCACCATCAACGTCGTCGTCCGAGTAGAGTTCGATCTTGTAATCAGGCGCAACGAATTTGTATATGAACATGCATGACGTGTGGCCTGATGGCCTGATGATGAGCCATGGAGCATCAGCATCAGGAGTCCCGTCCCGTCCCGAGTGGAGTCCATGAGGTCGCTGCGGTGCCATACGGCACATACAGCATCCCATCGATCGGATCACATCACAACACATCGCAATACATCGCATCGCATCACGTAGGTGAAATGTTAAAGTTCCAACAAACAAAATCACGATTGACATGACGTATCAATCTCACAATCCGCTGCTGCCGCTGCCACTCCATTCGTCGCATGTGTTGCTGTGTTGCTGCTTTTGCTGCTTTTTGCTATTGTTGTTCGCTGTGCAAAGTAGGAAGAAAATTATAATTTCATAATTTTCAATTTCCATGGGCAATCAGCAGGTCAGCGAAATTAGCGTGGCCAAAAATGATTGCCCACCGCCTACCTACCCAAAGCAGGCGAGCAACCAGAATGAGCATCCGTATGGCCCATCCCCCCTCCCCCTCCTGCGGCCGTGGGTGGATGCAATCGATGATAGATCCATCGGATGCCATCAACTATTTGCATTTTCCACACCTCGTTGTCTTTGCTTTGCTGTTTTTTGTGCCTGATACGTTTCCGTGATAAAGTGAATGTGAGAGGAGCTTTAACTAAGTTTTGTGGCAGGATAAAGACCACAGGATGACTCTTTCAAAAACATCTCTCTATCGGCTCTCAGCGAGACACACATTAACTTGTTTGCATACTAGCAAACGGATGGTCCTTGCAAGAGAGCAGATGCGCTGACGATGCAATTGTATAGGGTGCTTCAACTCCCTCTTCTTCAGCACTGAGAGAGCTGAGAGCGCTTTGTCGCCATGTCTGATGAAAGACAGAGAGAGAGAAGGACGAAGTTTGCTGTTTTACTCTCCCAAATAGGCCCCGAAAAGAGAGCGCATTGGGGGGGAATGGACCCTCTTCTGTAACTCTGTAATTTAATATGGGAAGCAGAGTAACAATCTATCAGGGAACACCCAAAAGCTCAAATTGAATGCCACATAAATTATGATGTATGCCACCTCTTCAAACACTTGAGATCCAAACGAGATGTCCCTCCCCCTCAACCAAATGTTCCACCAATTAATTTAACTAATTTCTTACACCAAAACGATAGCCCAGACTTTTGGTCTCTCACACTCAAAGTCCATCCCATCGGTTTGGATCGGAACGCATCGCTTTTGGGGCCATTTATTTGAGGCCCCATTAAAATGCGTTCGGCCCCAAGCTCGCACATCGTAAACCACACACCGAAAGCCGAAAACTAAATACTATACGCAACGTAAAGCCAGTCCCGTCCCGGCCCTAACGTTAATGCTGAACATAAATTTCCACAAATCAAATCGAGCACAAATTTCCAGCCAAAAGAGTGGAAAAAAGGCTACTAATTAGCAACGCCCACGAGGAGAGAACACACACAAAAAATATATGGAAAACGTTTGTCGGAGGGAAGAAACGATGATGATGATGATGATGATGATGAACCCGCGCAACGACGATTAAAGTCGAAAAGTTGAGAAAATGGGTGTTGCCTGGTCATAAAAAGCAACAGCAACAAAAACCCCATCGAAGGAGAACGAAAATGAAACGAAAATCTCGCGCTATGAGAAAAAGTGTTACAAATATCTCTCTGGAGAGAGAGAGAAGAGAAGAGCCGGGCGGGGCAGGGCAGGGCAGGGCAGGGCGGTGCGGGGCTGTGAAGAGTATAGATGAGATTTGTCTCGTTTTGGGAATCGATTCGTCACATCCCAAAAAGGGCTTTGGCTTTGGCTCAATGTCGACTCGGGGGTCAGGGGTTCCGATCCGAACCGATCGATCGATCGGGGTCGTCAGCGTGTAATTTGCATACATTAAACTACTGTTGGGGGCCCCTCCCCTCTCGCCTCTCTCTCGCATCGAGACTTAATCTAAATTTAATTATTGTTAGCCAACAAAATACCAGAAAACGAAACGGCAGCCGCCAGCCGAATGACATAGAAATCTGTATATAAAAATGGTTTTTTTTTTCTTCTCTTCTCTTCTCGTTTTTTTTTTTTTTTTTTTTAATAAATTAATAAACAACCAAAAACGCGCTTTTCATATTTTTATGGGCTTGAAAAAGCAGCAAGCACGGTTCGCTTTGAACTTCGAGTTCGAGTATGCATTATGTACATATATTTTCATAAAATTATAAACGATTCTCTCGAGGGCTCGGGCTCCTATTTCATGAGATCTGAGATCGCTGAGCAGATCGCAGATCGAATGAGATCTCTTTTGAATGATTGCCCAAAGCCAGTCCGTTCCCCCCTACCTCCTGCCCTTCCTCTAACCTGTTGATATAGTTTTTATGGGCGTTTGATAAATTTCTTTTCATTTTCCATGCCACAATTAGTTGCAATCAAAAGGCATATTGTTCAGGGAGATAGCCCAAGGGGCATTTCGGTTTCTTTTTCTACGGCTGCTGCTATGGCTAATCCGTAAAGCATTCGTTATGAATATACAACAACCTGTTGCACGTCCCCTCCCCACCCCTATCGATGTATGTAGGTCGATATCTAAACGGAATGGTAATTGGCGTTAAAGGAGATCTGTGAGATCTCTATTGATGTCTTTTGATGCCAATTCCTAGTTTGATTCATACTCTTGAGCAATCAGACGACGCACAGACTGACTGCCACTTGCCACTTGCCACCTGCCATCTGCTGCCTTAACACCAATCAAAACCTTTTGACCGAGACTTTTAGAATTAGCAGACAAACAGCAGCTAGCCGCAGTAAGCAGCAAGCAGCGACTGTGGCAAGTGGCCAAAGATTTGCGCAGTTTGCAATCCGTAAAACCCGTCAACGTGTCTACCCGTCGCCCCACCGCCCCACTTCAAGTCACCGCCTCCTCCTCCTCCTCCTTCGCCTCCTCCTCCTGCCCATTCCCATGCCCATTCCACCTGTAGTTGCACTGCACTGCACTGCCCAGTAGTTGTAATTAAAAACGCGCAAGTCGTAAAAAACAGAAACAGAAAGATACAGAAAATACAGAAGAAAACGAAAAAAAGCTAAAAAAAGAAAAAAAAAAAAAAAAAAAAAAAAAGAAAAGAAAATCTACAGTTGAGAACAGGTCGTTCGTTGAGTCGTCGTCGTCTATGGCTGGATGGCTGGATGGCTGATGGCTGTCTATGGGAATCTCTGCGTGCCTGCTTATGAGAGCAGCGTTTTGTGTCAGAAAAACGGGGCGTAACACATCCAAAAAGAGTGAAAATTAATTTTCCATATGCTGCTGCTGCTTCTGCTTTTTGAGGACTGGTCTCAGCCTTCAATCATCCGAAAAATGCGCTAATTGCAATAGAAATACAATTTCTATCGTTAAAACTAAAACAGTTAGCAAAAAGCAAATGGAGTGAGAGATAGGCCAACATTTCAGCGAATACCCTCCAATCGAAAGGCATATCTATCAGATTTTTCTATAGCTTTGGCCTGTGGATTTTCTTCAATCATTTTGGCAGTAATTTCATGATTTCATTTCATTTCATCATTTCATGAAATGGGGAAAAAAGTGTGTGTATAAACACCATTTCATGCCCTCGAAAACTGTGAATTCAGCCTCATAACGTGAAATTGTGAGACAAATTAGGTGGCAACGCCGGGCGACGAAACAAGAAGAATCAAAAATATCCTTTTGGAGCTGACTGGAGCTTCTTGCGCTTCCTGAATGGGGGAGAATGCTAATGGATTTTACTTCAAAATTGTTTCCAACTCTGGCAACGTCAGGCAACTCCGTCGGATAAACAAAGGCTATTTTAATTTCACGAATTCTAGAATTCATGAAATTAATGGTATAAATATAGTAATTATTATTGAATCGAGAAGAATCAAAGCAGCGAAATCAGCAGCGTTTCTTTATGCCGAAAAGTCTATAAAGTCTGTTGTAATATTTATCCAACACCTCCTGTTACCTGCCCCTCCCCCTCAGTGACCCCTCATTCCCATTATTGGTTATCCCAAAAACTTTTCCAACTAATGAAGCGCAGAAAATATGAAAATCTGTGAGAGAGTCTTTCGGGGGTTCGAGGCAGGAGAGGGAGAGGGAGGAGGGAGGAGGGGTTCATGAACTGAACGATTGAGAGATTGGCAACGAAAATTAGTTGTTGAAAATGAATTGCACTAATATCGAATTTCACACTGTACCGCTAATGGCTGACAGCAGCAGCAGCAGCAACAACAACAACAACATCTGCCGCTGCTGCAACATCTGCAACTGCAAGCAGCAGCAATTCACTTGGACGGCAACAACAAAGACAACAAAATGCAATCAACCTGTGTGTGTGTTGGCTGTAGTTTTTCTTTTTTTTTTAAAGCTTTTTTTTCTCTCGATTTTTTTTTTTTTTTTTTTTTTTTTTTAAAGCAAATGTGCAAAGCGCTGATTGGACGAATGGCTGACCGCAAAAATGGAAATTATGATGAGGCCCCCATTTGAGTAAAGAGCACAGCAGCAGCAGCGGCAGACAGACAGACAGGCAGACAGACAGACCGGCAGACAGACAGACAGACCGGCAGACGGACAGACCGGCAGACAGGCAGAAAACTAACTTGAATTTAAAGCTGGTTTCACTTTTGGGCGAGGAGTTTTGTGTGTGGCTTCATTTTTTTTTTTTTTTTTTTGTTTTTTTAGTGGCTTTTTTGCAAATTGTCTTAAAAAAAAAACCAACCAGCCAATAACAAACTATAACTAACAACGTCAACCGATATGAAGCTGCATGTTTATTGGTCAATCGGCCATCCCCCCAGAGAGCGAGAGCGAACGAGCGAGTGGAGGAGGGGTGGAACGAGATCGGTAAACATGAATATCGAATATTGAAAAAATATTGGGCGGGTATTTCAGCTACGGAAAATAAATGGCAGTGGGGATCAGTGGAGACAGCAGAGGAGACACCAGAGGAGGCACCAGAGGAGACACCAGAGGAGACACCAGAGGAGACACCAGAGGAGACACCAGAGGAGACACCAGAGGAGACACCAGAGGAGACACCAGAGGAGACACCAGAGGAGACACCAGAGGAGACACCAGAGGAGACACCAGAGGAGACACCAGGGGAGGCACCAGAGGAGACACCAGAGGAGACACCAGAGGAGACACCAGAGGAGACATCAGAGGAGGCACTTGCATTGTCTTCTTTCTCTGGGTTCTCCTCGTTCTTCTCTTGTCTCAAAATATTCTCAAACATTCTAGCCACATTATTTTTACATTTCTCTTCGAGATTTCCCTCTAGTCATTCAAAATCTATGAGTTTTCCCCCCGTGTATCTACAAAACACTCTGGTGGTGGTGTTGGTCTGCTTTGGGCCTTGTCATCGGTTGTACGATTTAGTGGCCATCATTAAATTGGCCAATTGGCAAGAAGGTCTAAAAAACGCCGATAGCTAATGATGGAATTATGTATAGCCGAAGAATGCAATGGCAGAAAGGAGACAAGAGAGGACACAGAGTGAGACGACTGCAAGGCACCGCCCTCCCGCTCTTCTCTCTCTCTCTCTCTGTCTGTCTCGACGGGTGCCTTAATTTATGTGCCTGATTATGCTACGGAAACCACCAAACAAATCAATTGGGAAAACAAGTAAGGAATAAAAAATGAAAACAAAAACCGAAGAAAAAAAAACACACAATCAAATGAGGCAATGAGTACCAGAGCGAGAGCAAGCGAGAGCGAACGAGAGCGAGCGAGGCATTTAATTGGCTTCATTTGCTTGCGGTGCTTGTTGCCCCCCCCCCCCCCCCCCCCCCCCCCCCCCCCCCCCCCCCACAACCGCCCCAACCGACCCACCGCCTGTCACCCGCCCGATGCCCGACGTCCGATGTGTGTGTGTGGAGGGTGGAGCCAACAAGTGCCAAGTGATATTCGCATATGAGGAGTGGATTGTGGGTGTGGGTGTGTGTGTGTGTGGGGGTTACGACTAGAGGATTACCTGGAATAATACTCAAATGTGTACCACCATGGGAAATTCGCATTCGCGTGGAACTAAAAAACTTGACATTTCTCTTCAAAATCATTTGAAATTTACCCAAAAATTATTTATAGTTCTTATGGAAATTTTATTGATTTTTATTGCTAATTTTAATAGAGTTTTCCAATATCAAAGTTAAGAATTAAATAGTTTTAGAATTTGAGACTTTATTTAGATTAAATATTGTTAAAAATCGTTCAAAAATTCCGCAATGGAAGAAGTTCTCTAGAAGTATCTCTCATTGGAGCACCTCCTTGATAATCCTTCCAACCAAGCGACTCTTCTACCTAATTTAACCTCCTAAAGGGTATCAAAGGATCACAACAGACAAAGAGACGAAGAGGTAGAGTTAGAGGAACGATAAACGATTCCCAAATCTGTTGCCGCACCCATCAGACGACGACGACGACGACGACGACCTGACCGACACACACCACCCATAGACCCATAGCCAGACGCAGGCGCAGAAGCATCAGGGAGAGAGAGAGAGAGAGATAGAGAGAGAGAGAGAGAGAGAGTGGCGGTGGCAGAGGAGTCCACAGAGTGGAGGATCCACAGCAAATGGGTATACGAGTACGAGAAACTTTCCATTCAGACTGAAAAATGTTATCAAATCACAGGCCAACAAAACGGAACGAAACGAACGAACGACCGACCACAAAACTAAGCAAGCCAATTTTCAGCTCATATTAACCCGCAGCACAAAGGCCAAAAGCAGCTAAGCAATGGACACGGCCTCTGGCCAGCATTGGCGAAGACACCACCAGAGGAGAAGGAGCAGGAACAGGAGAAGAAGCGGGCTGGCTGGCTGGAACCCATTTTCCAACTTTCTCACGCACTTCAAATTTCAATTGGCAATAAATGTAATGCAAAGCAACACTTTAAATCATTTGCCACAGAGAGTCGCGAGAGGCGAGAGTGGAGTGGAATCGGAGTCGGAGTTGGAGTTGGACGGGGCCACAAAAACAACACGCCAACACCAATAAGCCAACAAGACATCCCCAGCGGCACAGAGAGAAAGAGAGAAAGAGAGAAAGAGAGACAGAAAGCCAGCTCGTGTTTTTGGCTGGAATTGGGATGGCAATTTCTTTGGCATTGGCATGGAAAATGCAGCAGCGGCAGCGGCCTTCTTTGCAGCGCCCCTCCCTCCTCCCTCCTCCTTGTCCTGGGGGGCAGTAATTAAATGTTCGCCTAATTGCCATTTTCTTTATAGGCACAAAAATTTGTCTAGTCATAAAAGTGAGGAAGAGGAAAAGAGCTAGGAAAAAGCAGAAGAGACACATCCAGATATATATATATACATATTAAATCGACTTAAACCCCTCTAATGCAATCATAAATTCAATCCGCTGCGCTACTTTGGCGGCCACCACAACGATATACATACATACATATATATGTATATACATATATACAGATATCTGTTGTTTTTGTTGGGTGTTGGATTTTATGGTCCAGAAGATGAAGTGTAATAAAGAAAGCACCTAATCGACTTTTATGTTTCAAGAAAACCAAAAAAAAATGAAAAAAAAACACAAAAACAAAACCAAAAAACAAATGCAAACGGAAACGCAAATGCAATGGCAATGGCAAATGCAAATCTCTGGTTTGGCTGTAAAACATCGCATTTATGCGGGTCTTTCGTCGTCCAGGAACATGTAAATGTATCTATTATATGAAAGCAATAAATCATTTGAGTGCGGTAAGCAGATACATATATCCCAGATACATATGTATGTATGTATGTATGTATGGCACATAAACAGAGCACATTAGAAAGGGGAAAGGCCGGAGATTATAGAGCACTTACTGGCCAGTGCCAGAAGCCTTTTGGCTAATTGTTTTCTTAACCATAACCTAACCCAACCGAACCACAAAACTGAACATCCGTGGCAGCCAGTCGGCCATCAAAAATCTCTGCCATAAAACGAAACGAAACACACAGAAAACACAACGTACAATTTCGTATTCACTTGAACTAATTTACATAAAGACCAGGCCAAAAGCCGAGGCCAGACCAGGGGTTGGGTTGTTGGGTTGGTATGACGTCGCTTTGTCTGGGACAAATGACTGACAGTCGCCTTGGCCGCCATGGCCATGGCCATGGTCGTTGCCTGGAGCATCCGTTGCATCCACATCATCGAGAGGGCTTCTTCAGTAGCCAGAGTAAACCCACCCCCCCCCCCCCCCCCCCCCCCCCCCCCCCCCCCCCCCCCCCCCCCCCCCCCCCCCCCCCCAAAGGACTGGACCGGAACAAACGCCCAAAAAGAAAAGAAAAGTAAAGGCTTTCGAACAACTTGCGACTATGGGATACCCTCTATAAAGAAGACAGTGAGAAAACTGGGTATCCAATCCACAACAAGCTATATTATATTATATTCTGTGAATAGTTCTGAATCTTCCACCTTCTGAATGTAAACCTAATACTCCCTCCCTCCCTACCGTGCGTATCCTTTCAAGTGCTCCCCCTCCTCTTCCCCGTCCTCCTCCCCGTCCTCCTCCCAGTCCTCTTCCCCGTTCTCATCCTCCTCCTCCGTTCGAGTGTCTCGCGATGCTAAATGCGCGTTAAATGATGCTTTCGTTGCGCATGCGCATGCGCACAGCCTGAGAATGGAACGACATTGCGCTCGTAAAAATCACGAATTGATGGAGTGTCCAGAAGAGAGCGACCGGAATCGATCGGCAAATCATTTTTGCTTCTTTTTTTTGCTCGTTTCTTTCCACACAGCAGAGCACAAAAATTGCCGAAACATATGCAAATGGGAACCATAGCATTCGATCGCTGGTGGAGTCGAGTCGAGTCGAGTGCAGAGTGCAGAGGAGTGGAGTAGAGTGGAGTACTTATTCCCAGACATTCAAGCAGCAGCAGCAGCAGAAGCTACAGAAGGATCTGGAAATGGAGTTGGAAGCTGCAGGGAGACACAGACCCATAGAAGGAGACACCCAACCCAACAGTTGGTGCACAGTCCCTCAGGTGCACTTTGCTGTATTTTATTTTCCTTTTTTCTTTTGTGTTTGTGTTTCTCTCTCTCTCTCTCCCTCTGTCTCTCTCTCTAAGGTCGCCTGGGCCGCTGCTTTTGTGTGCCACTTCCCCAGTGGCACTTGTATGCAAAAAAAAATAGTACGAGGTTTTTTCAGAGAGGGGAGAAAGATTTTTTAATGCTCTAACAAAAAGGAAAAAAAAAATATAATAAATTAAAAAAAATGTATAAAATATAAAAATTAATACAAAATGCAGAATATAAAAACAAATAAAAAAATATTTGTATTTTCTCAGAGATAGGAAATTGTAAAAAAAAAAGTTCAATATTTTTGTTATATTTCAAGTTAATATGATTCATTTTTAATTTAAATATTTTCATATTTAGATTAAAAATATATTTCCAAAAAAATTAATATTTTATTTGTATATTAACTGTTAATGCTCTAACAAAAAGGAAAAAAAATAGAATAAATTAAAAAAAAATTTATAAAATATAAAAAATTAATACATAATGCAGAATATAAAAAAAAAAAAAAATACAATACATATTTGATGCCAATTTGTATTTGCTCAGAGATAGGAAATTGTAAAAAAAAAATAAAATATTTTTGTTTTATTTCAAGTTAAAATAATTCATATTTTAATTAAATATTTTAATGTTTAGATTAAAAATATATTTCCAAAATAATTAATATTTTATTTGTAATTTAAAGTTTTTTCTAATTTAAGTAAATGTGGGCCTTATTAAAAACGCTTTTTAATACATTTTTTTTTTGTTTTTTAAATTTTAATTCCATTTCATTTTACTATTTTTTATATTTAAAGTTCGAAGTTCTAATTGAAATATCCCAGAAATATCCAATGTGTATATTTTTCTCTTATCCTTAAATTTCCTCAAAGGCTGCTCGCAATCGTTCTCGTAATCCCTCCAAAATCTATCCATATCCTGCCACAAAAAGGAAGAGTATGACAACAGAAAATCAATTCACACTCGATGCCCAACGAGACCAGAGCCAAAGTTCTGGTCTGGTCTGGACTAAGGACTCCAGAGGCTGGAGGGGAATCGGTTCGGTTCTGTTCTGTGACTGTGACTGGGTCTGAGGTCTTGGCTCTGGGGTCTGGACCAAGTTCTTAGCCGCCCAAAAACCTTAAACTAAACCTTTTGTTATTTGCTTTTCGCCGTCTGTCGAGTGCCGTGGCAATGGAATGCTGCCACACTGCCACTGCCACACTGCCTCTGAAACTGCCACTTGTCTGTCTTTTCTCATCTCATGGCTGGCTGTTGAGCTGCTGCTGCTGCCTGGCTGCTGCTGCTGCTGCTTCTGACTGAGGCTGCTGTTGAATTTATGTTCCTAGGGTTAGAGGGCGCAAAGCCTCGAAATCAGCGTTTGAGTTAGTTCCAAAAGCAGAAACAGAAACCGAAACAGAAACAGGCAGAAAGGAGAGTCAAGTCGCAGTCGCAGTTGCAGTCACAGGAGGCTGTTGCAAGCGTGTGGCATGGCGAAAATGATTTACATTTTTTGTTGCTAAAGAAGAGCCGTGTAACGACTTGGAGCGCGAACTGCTTTCAGTGCTTTCAGTGGGTCTTCCGTTGGTCTGTAATTAATTTTACCCCCCCCTCCCACCCCGCCCCATTTCTGTGGCAATTTTATGCTAAATCGATAGACCGACCGATGCTAATCGGCGGGGATTTGGTAACCGACAAAAAAAAAGACCAGTAGCCAGCAATCCAATAATAAAAGTCTTTGGAAAAGATATCGAAGCGCGGTGGCATGTCGCCAAAAGCAAAGAACATGTTGCACACACACACACACACACAAGTTGACCCTTTTTTCCGCAATTCCTGCCCCCCCCCCCCCCCCTCCCTCTTTTCTACGTAGTTGCGTCTGTTTTTTCTGTCGTTGTGACTCGAAAAATATCGATTACATGCTAGACTCCCAGGTTCGCTCTTTCGCTCTTTGGAAATTCTCAATTTTTCCAGCGAAAACAGTTAAATTCCGGTAAAAAGAAAAACGTTTCCACCATGCGAACCACCAGCAGGAACGGAACGGAACGGAGACCATTGTGGGTCCATGGTGGTCCCAGCGATTATCATGAATTGATCTGTAAGATGTCAAAGCGCAGACACAGACGCAGACGCAGACGACGACCAAGACGAGCCACAAGGAAAAGAATGGATGGGATGGGATGGGATGGCCAATGTGGGCAGGGAGGTCGCTTTTGGCTCTTGGCTTTTGGGTCCCACCTTACCTCCCCATACACACACACATGTTGCATCCCAGGCACAGCCAAAGCCACAGCCACTTTGTCTGGCTTGGGTTCCCACAGGCCCCACTGTATGTCTGTGTCTGTGTGTGTGTGTGTGTGTGTGTCGGAGTCCGGTGGTCGCGGTTGCTAGAATTGCGAGTCGTCGCGAGCAGATAACAGCACAAAATGTTGGCAGCACTGTTGACATTATGAATGACAGCGGTTATTTATTATGTCTTGGGCTATTCGGTTTTTGGAGAAGCAGCAGAAGCAGCAGAAGGCACCACCAGAAGGCAGAAAGCAGAAGCCAACGGATGTGGGTTACTCCCAAGCATCCAACATACATAGAATCAAATGTGCTTCTCTTTGCCATTACAGAATGTATCTGTAGCGTTCAAAAGATACAAACAAGAAACACCAACAAAGTGCCTGACAAATTATGAGAATCGATTAATTATCTTCTCATTTTTTTTCTCCAACTTTTGCACAATCACTGAGAATTTTCATCGAAAACATATTTTCCGCACACCTCTCCAACGTGGCATGTGGCATGGATAATTGCGTAACTTCAACAGGCAACAAACAAGCAACAGGCAACAGGCAACAGGCGGCTGTGGCTTCTTCTTCGTACCGTTAAGTGCCAGGCTCTCGACTTCATTAGATTGTAATAAACGCGTTTCGGTTACAGCCTCCCCTCAGCAACAAAAACAGCAACAAAAATATATGAAAAACTGACAGTAACATAAAAAGAAACAACAACAACAAAAGCCAGAAAAAACTGGGGACTGGGGGCCTATAAATGCAATTCGCGTTCGCACAAAAACCTCAATGGACTTCATTAAAATATTCGAAACACAAGCAGTTTAAACACCGAAAACTTGTCAGTTAGAAAGAGATGCAAAGCGAGAGAGAGAGAGAGAGAGAGAGAGACGATGCTATAAACTGGAGACTCAAGAGGAGGAGGAGGAGGAGGAGGACTTGGACTTGGTTTCCGAGTTGGATGTTGGCTTTGGCTTGTGGGGGCCCAGCTGTGCGTGGCTGCTGCATTCAAGTCCAACTCTTGCGGGTTCAGAGGTCTAATTGAAAATGCTGAAAAACCTTAAAAATATTGAGAGTGTTTGGAAGAGAGCGAAAGAGAGAGAGAGAGAGAAAGAGTAGGAATGAGTTCTCATTCCCATTAGAACTCAATTTGTGCAGCAGAACACTCTCGTATGTGCATCGCCCACAAGCGGTTAATAATCCCCCCCCCCCCCTCACATACCCCATCTCACATCTTCGATCTTCAGATTGGCGGAGGGGGAAGAGGGGGGGGAATGGGAATGCAAATTTATAATACGAAAGGCAAATTGGGGCCAACTTGTGACAATTTATGATATTAACACTAAATATTTGTGCCCCGTCGTGATTTACGGTTTGGCGTATAAGAAAAGCCTGTCGTTTAGCACTGCCCAAGCCGAACAGGGAAATACTCTTACAAAAAGAAAACAGAAATAATACAAATAGAAATAAAAATTGCAAAATAATTTAAAATCCCTCAACCCCTGCGTACGCCCTTGTGCTTGTATTTGCTGTTTGTTTTCGTATTTGCTGATAGGCAACGCGCGACCATGTACGATCATGCACGAGAGCGAGCGAGCAAACATGCAGGAGCTTGCCCGAGAGCCCGTACGAGAGCTTGCCAGGGAGCATGCACGAGAGCCTGCGAGAGAGCCAGCGAGCCAGGCAGCATGCACGAACATGCACGAGAGCCTGCGAGAGAGCCAGCGAGCGAGCAAAAGAGCAAAAGTTCAAAGCGCAAGACAACAGCAGACAATTGCAATGACAAAAGGGATCATTTGGGTGGTTCATGGGTAGGAGGGGGGCGGGGATATTTACTCTTTACAAACTCGATGGGAAAACCAATGTATCCCCACACCGAAAAACTCCCGACCATGTAGAGCATATTTCGAAAATGTTTATAAGTCGCATTATTTTGAGGTTTATGCGTTTTTATTGTTTGCCTGCAATAATTTCAGTGCTTAAAGCAAAAGATTCTCCCCAGAGATTGGCCGTCGGCAGAGGGGAGCAGGTGGACGAGCAGGGGGGGAGGAGGGAGTGCCGTGGTGGTGCAGAGGTGCGATGGACAGACACACAGATAAAGTGGAGCAGTTCCATAAAATTTTATGATAATTGCACTGCCCGACAGCGACGACGAAGGCGACGGCAACGGCGACTGCGACTGCGACTGGCAACTGCGAGGCAGGAAAGAGTGAGATAGATGTATGTACCATATGGTTCACATTCTCTCTCCTCTCACTGACAAATAAAGAGATTTTCGCTTATTCGTTTATTTTTTTGCAAACGATTTAATTATACAGTTCACCGATGGATGGATGGATGGATATATAGATACATACATATGTACATATGTATATGTATGTATGTATGTATGTGTGTGTGCATGCTAATGATGGTTAAAGTAGTTGCCGCTCCCAAAATGAAATTTAAATCAAAAGTGGATTTCACCATTAGAAATCTCCGTTCCAATAATTGGGGGATCGGATCGGATCTGCCTGCTGCCTGGGAACCAAACAACAAATTTATGGGTCAATGGTTTATGATGGTTTTACTGTAACCGAAGCGAAGCGTCATGCACAATTTGCATGAAACATCAGTCGAAAAAACATCTTTAATAAGCATCTCTCCATCCACCATCCACCATCCAGCAGACGGGACGGGACTGACAGAAGAAATCTGCACCGTTGGCTATTAGCAATTAACTGGGTCTATTATGAGGCATCCGTACAACAAAAATCTATTTGACATGCTACAAGGCAGAAGAAGATCGAAACGAATCGATCGAATCCATCCCAAGAGAGAGACGCCCATCAGCAAAAACCCCAAAAAAAAATATACATAATGCAAACGATCAAACGATTTTCGGGGCAGATTGGGAGCGTGGGGCAGTCGGGGCAGTCGGGGCGGTCGGGGGTGGGGGCAACTGTGCGCATAAAAGCCAAATGCCATAATAGCCAAATTAATCAGTCACAGGTAACAACACGAGACTTGGCTCAGACTCCGACTCCGAGATCTTGGCTTGGCTTTTCGGATCCCAGAGAGAAGAAGAAGGCGACGTCCCGCCGTGTGCGTTGATGACTTAACAAAAATGTCAAAAAAAAAACTATGAATAGATGAGAGGAGAGGAGTTCGACGGGGAGCTGGAGGGGAGCTGGAGGGGTGTTCGAGGAGAGTTTAAGTGAGAGATAAAAGGGAGAACAGAGGGTGTGCAGCAGAGAGGCTGTCAAATCCAAAAGGCGACCTTAATATGCCCTTGCATATCCATTTTTATCGACATTTAAATATATTATACACAAATTTCAGAATTTTACACAAAAAAAAAAAAAACAAAAGCTAATCAAAGCTAGAAAATTGGTCATTAGCAGCCAAAGGGGAAATTAAAGAAAGGGTGGGGGAAATTTACTCTTCTCTTAAGAGCTACTGGAATGTAATATGTAATATGTAATGTAATATGGTAATAAATTAAAGATCATAAAGAGATATTTGCATTAATTATTATTACAAAAATAAATTAAATAAATAAATAAATTCCGATAATTCTGAATCCAATGATGGATCGATACATAATTCTTTAAACAGAATATAGAACATACATATATTGCCCAGAATATATTCAATGATCCATGGTACTACTTTTTCTTGAATTTTCCAATATTATTGCATGTTTTTTTCTAGCAATTTCTAAATTTAAGATATAAGATTGACATTTGATACTTTTCCAGATATTAAGCAGTATTATTGATCCTTTTGGGAGTCCTCTTCTAATTATTAAATTTAAAAATTCCGACAAAAGCCATCCGAAACGTATGCCACCCAATCGAATATCAGAGTATGCAAAAAGGTTTTATCCTACCCGTCAGACAGACAGACAGACGGAGGGACGGAGAGACGGACAGCCACACACATGTGACTGCCAAGTAGGGGACTTACATTGTCTAGGTTTCAGCTGCAGATGGAGATGGAGTTCGACTTGGAGTTGGAGATGGAAGGTGGGTGGCTGTGGCCTTAAGTGCCCGCCGGCTGTGCGCCCCCCTTTCATACATACAAATATGGGCAGAGACCAGCGGTTCGATCGGCTACCGGGCTACCGTTTTCGACACACACACAGAGAGAGGGAGAGGGAGAGAGAAAGAGAGAGAGAGAGAGAGACAACAACAACAACAAAAAACTGACAAAATGTAATTGTTATATAGGCGCAAAAATGGTGTTCGGTCCATCAATAAAAAAATATAAAAAAAAATAAAAAATAAAAACCAGACCGCAATGCGAACCGGATCGGAACGAAACGGAACGGATCGTATGGGAATGGGAATGAGGGTGGGGGGAGGTTTGTGCCTCACATGAATGTTAATTGAAATATGCGTATGACTGATGGACGACAGAGAGATAGATAGATAGAGAGAGAGAGAGAGAGAGAGAGAGAGAGATGCAGGAGAACATCTTTGCCATCGATGGACAGTTGGACACTCTCTTAGCTCAGCTTTCACAATTATTGATTGATTTATTGATTGAAATCTTTGCAGACAGACAGACGGAGAGACAGACAGGAGAGTGCAGACAGTGGCAGGCTGGCAGCAGCAGCAGCTTTTCCTCTTACAAATTGCTCGGCACCAAGTTCGTTGCCTAAGTCATTCCTTGTGTCTGGCGCCCTGTCGCGCCGTCGCACACACACACACACACATTTATAGAGCGTACAGAGAGAGAGAGAGAGAGAGAGAGAGCCAAACAATAAATAATTAAAGCAATTAAAAACGCTAAAACAAACATTTAACAAGCAGAAAAGATTCTGTTTTCTCTTCTTTGTTTTTTTTTGGCAAACTTAAAAAATGGGAAAGTCTGGTGAAGCAGGGGAGGCATGGCACTAGAGTGTACCCTGGAGACATACAGAAAATTTCAGTCACCCGTAACCCGTAACCCAATCTCCTGACAATTCCAGTGATACATCATACCCATGGATACCCCTGAATACCCCTGGGATACACGCAATTCGTATACAAAATCGCTCTTATCTTGGCCCCAAATCGCGTCTAAATGTTGCACATTTATCAAAAGAGGCCCAAAACAGACAGCCAGACAGACAATCACCCAAAAAAAAGGTCAACGCACAGTTATAGCCAACTGTGCGTTGACTGGGGATCGGCCACTAGAGGGTACTGGATAGGGGGTAGGGGGCAGGGGGTACTGAGTGTTTGGGGTCTTGTTACAGTTGGTGTTTGTTTCCGAGTATTTCCGCCTTGGCCCTCGTATATCATGGCCAAAAAAAAAAAAAAGAGAAATATTTTTTGCAAACTAACATTAGAAGTGTTTTTTTTTTTTGCCAATTTAATTCTTTTTTTTGCTGTAATTAAAATGAATTTTTGTGGATCTTTTTCCGAAAAATTGTATGCAAAAAAAAACAGCAAAATCCGCGAAAAACAGCAAAAGGGAACAAGAAAAGGAAACTCATTCGTTTACCAACCCCTCCCCCCTCCCCTGTTCAGTCTCCCCCCTCCCCGGAATCCCAATCTCAACTTATCTGTGACTCTGGAAACCTTTTTTGCACGTGGCTCGCGATATGCAAATAAGTTGATATACAACATAATTAAATTTCATCTCCGTCTCCATCACCAACCCATCTCTGGGACTCCATCTCTGAGGAGGCTCCATCTCTGGATGGAACCAGGTTGCAACGATGCAACCTCGGGGACATGCAACAAATTGCCAGCAATTAGTGCGCGGGCACCAGTGCGAAATCGGTTTTAGAGGAGAGTCGAGGAGTCCCCGCTTGCCTTCCCATTCCCATTCCTGGTCCCCTCCTGAGAATCGTTCGAGGCTTCAAATCCAAATGGAAATCGCATTAGGTGTCAGGATTGTGGGAATGCAGTCAGTCCCATTGCTAAATGTATCTCCTATTTGTCCTCCTGGCTAATTGCTGCTTAACGGTTCTCGGTTCTTAGTTCTCAGTCCAGGCAGAGACAGAGGGAGGGAGGGAGAGAGAGGGAAAGGGACAGGGTTCAGCAATCGATTTTGCATTTCTGAAGATTTCAGATTAATAATCGAAGATATTTCGATTAATTAACTATAGCCATTATCGATTAATTTTCGATATCGGATAATTATGATTTACCGCATAATCTTTGTATATCGATACAAAAATTCGAGTCTTTATCGATTCTGAACCAAAAACCAAAGAAAAATCTTTCTAAAAATAATATTTCAAGGACATTTTGTCCACCTTTGCATTTCCTATGGACTGATCTGCATAACAGATACTGTACTAGATATATATCAAAATATTTCAGGAATTCCTTTCCCTCATACCACAAAATTCTCCCTCATATAAACCTCATCACTTAACTCCGTATCCCCCACCCCCCACACCCCACACCCATGGCTTTCAGCATGGCTTTTGATAAGCAAATGTAATTTCATCTCCTTTCGATCACCTCCTGAGAGGGAGGGAGAGAGAGTGAGTGAGTGAGGCAGCGAACAACAATGGGGGCCACCTTTTAGTTCCAATAATTTACCAATTAATCATATTACTCAACATCTCCTTTGGCCACAGCACAGCGCAGGCGCACACGCAGACCGAAGAGACCGAACAGACCGAGGAGACCGAAGAGACCGAAGAGACCTCTCTCTGGGGCCCTGACAATAGGTGCTGATTGCCCCCCCCCCCCCCCCCCCCCCCCACTCCAACAGAAATGAGAACAGGAGAGGGCGATACTATACAACCTATTGGAAGGGGAGCGGAGGAGTGAGCGGGGGAGAGGAGAGAAGAGCCTGCCTGCCTGCCTGCATGGTGACGTGATAAATGATTTCGATTAGTTTGTTCTTGTAATTCGACGCCTATAAATGGGTCTATGATTGAGCGCAGACGACTTCGTTTACGTCAGGCGGTGTCGTTGTCGCACCCTATACCAAAGTGTCCCCAGATCCCCTCGCCCCCTTCCACCTTCCAACATCTCTCCATCTACTGTCAGAGTCTCTTCGTCTCACCATCTCTCAGTCTCCTTTTCCAGTCATTTGACAAATTGTCTATAATTGAAAGATTAGCTTTCCTCACACACACACACGGGGAACACGGGGAACACAGGCAACAAAACAGGCCACAGACCTGCAACACCAACAGCAACAACAACAACACCGAGAGTAACGGCTACAACCGACAACAAGTTGACGATGAGAACACGTCGCGCGCTGCGGACTCGGTTGAAGTTCCAGAGTCTGGTTTTCGTTTGGTGTCTGGGAGTATGGTGTGTGGTGTGTTGTGTGGCATGCCTCTCCTCTATAGAAGGTAAGCATCCTTATCAGCCGCCATCAGGTTGCATCTGTTGGGGCTGGTGCTGGGCTTTTATTAATCAAATTCACAAAATGGTTTTAGGGGCTGCACCAAGTAGGTGGAGCATGTTTACATAGACAAGTGCTTCAATCTTTAGGCCCTCTCTCTCTCCCTCTCTCTCTCTTCTCCTTCGCATTGTAATTGGAATTGGTGTGAAATTCGCGTGCCAGAATGCCAGGAGGATACCCGCAGAACCCGCAGAAGGTGTGGTCTTTTGTCAGACGGAGCAGGGCAGAGCGGAAGGTAGGGGTGGGGTGGGGGACCGAAGGGCGAAGGCGAGTGCCTTTTGTAATGCTTGAAACATGTCAGCGCAATGCGATACCTTATCGCTGTCAATTACTCAACTCTCTGTCGGGGGACAGTAGGGGTGATGGAGTGGCACTGGAGTGAGACGACAGTCCACCTGGGACAGACTTACAAATTACCCTCTTAAGTATAACAAAATCCACAAAAAATATACATATACAAACGAAGTGGGAAATGCAGTCCAGAAAGTGTATTAGAGAAAGGGGAAAAATGGTTCCGGTAAATGGAAAAGGCAGCCAGATCTACACTGAAAAATTCGTAAGAGAGAAAGAAATATCCTCTTTTTCACTTACCTTTTGTCACTTATTATTTTCCCTCCTGCATTTGCTGACGATTACGTTGTTACGACGGCAAAAGATTTCGTATTTAGATTACGGATTACGAAACGATTAGGACGACACACGGAATTATTCGCACACACATTCACTTTTCATATTTCCTTCGCGCAAAAGATTTTACGTATTCGATTCCAATAAGGGCACAAATTTGGGATATATTCATTTAAGATCGGACATTAAAGGGAACAACTCTCCCAATGCAGAGGGAGAGAGATCACGTCACCAGATTTGCACATAAAACACTTGGAAAGAGAGCGGCTCGCTCATTCCTTTTTGCTTCTCTTCGCCTTAGCGACAATGCTGCTGTGGGAAAGGGACAAAACTTTTCGCCTTCTTTGACCTATTTTCACACACACAATTGCAAGACATCACGTGAGCAAATGGGAAAAAAAAGCACTTTATGAGACACCATGGAACCGGGGGCTGCTACGCACATTTTGCACATGTAAAACTTAAAAAAAAAGTGATAAATGCAAATAATAATATGCTTATATGCACAAACATATATACATATATATATATATATATATATATATACATATATACAATTACACTTAATAGCACACGCACATGTATATCCGATTGATCAAGCACTTTTTATTGCACTTATTGCACTTTTTTTTTTGGAAATTTTCCATGTTTTATCACTGCACCACTTCACCACACATTTAATCACTACACCACTTCACCACACATTTTATCACTGCACCACTTCACTCACATTTAAACACTGCACTGCACCACATTTTATTGCACTTATTGCCCTTTTTTTTTTTTGGCAATTTCCTATGTTTTAGCACTTTACTACACATTTATCGCGACATTTTTCCGTTTTGATTTTCACCATTTTTCCCGATATTCGCGGCTCGAAACGCGGAGCTTACTTGCACATGCGCGCGGACCGGATGAAAAAATTAATATGTGAGAGAGGGAGAGCATGACAGATGCGTACGTGACTAAGTGCTCGATCCAATTCCCATGCTTCCATGCTCTCCTTCTAGTTCACTTCTTAATTGCTCGCACATTCCATGCTCTACTCTTGCTTCTCTTGCATGTGGAGGGCATAATGGAATTTGGCATCGTTTCTGCTCTCATTGTCGTCTCTCTAATTGTTCACTTATGGGTTACACCTGTTGGGGGGGGGGCGGTGCAATAAATGGATTAATGAATATACGTATACTTATAGTTTACTCATACTTCATTAGCTTTCGCCTCTTTGTCTGCCTGAGCAAACCTATTCCTCTCTCTCTCTCTACATTGCTTCATTTGCTTATTGGAAATTTGGATTACTTGTCAACTACAGTTCTTCTCACTCTCACTGCATATTGGGAGTGCGAACTTTTGTGGAACAGGTGGGAGTGAGAGCTAAATTCCCTAAAACAAATTCCCTTTACTGAAAGAGGGAAATTACTGCTTAATATTTATTTGAATTTAACTCTGCCTCTCTGTCCGTCCAGCCACTAAATATCATGATTATAAGCATTTATATTTATGCTTAATTGCATACAACAAAATATGAATAACAAATGAATGTACATATGTATGTATGTATGATTGCTGATGGCTGAGTTCGATTCAATCCAATCCACTTGGATGCCATACAATTTGGCCATAAATTATGCGGCTCGTTGCACTAAATCAAGCGCACATGAAGGAGGGGAAGAGAGGGGCCTGGCGGGAGGTGGGTGCTGGAGTGCTGGATGCAAAATGCAAAAACTAATTAACGCTTTTATTGCGACTTCAATTATGCTAAAAATGCACAAATTGTTGGAAAATCACGCCCCTAATTGCCCGCTCGCCACAACAACAGCAGAAGGCAGCAACAATGAGGGAGATCTTCTCCTCTGCTAAAAAATGATTGCCTTAGGTCATGGCTGTTGAGTTTTTTTTCTTGTTTTTATTTTTTTTCTAGAGATGTGGTTTGGCTTTTGTGGTTTATTTATAGGTAAAATTTCGCTTTTAATAAATTGTTCATACTATATGAAAAATAAAGGAAAAATCCAAGAGAGAGAGAGAGAGAGATTTCCCCTGCGTTCTCACACACAGTTTTCCACACACACACACACACACAATGAGGCGACACCTGCTGTTCGGGGGATAATTTATCATGGACCTGCTTAAACGCACATCCATTATCAGGAGGAGCAGGAGGAGGAGCAGCAGCAGAAGGCCGTGGAGTGGACTCCAGTTAGTGGTCGGTCTGCTGGCCCCTGTGGGCTCCCAGACCCAAGATGATCGCCGGCGCACTTGGCTTTCCTCTCCTCTTTTAAGCCTTTAATTGAACAATTTGTAACAATCATGTGCACAAAATAGCGCAACAATTTGGCTTAAATAGTTTTCAATGGAGTTGCAACTGCCGGGCTGCAAAATGAATATCATCGATTAAAGAACAGAACAATGGGAGTGGTAGGATGGTCGGTGGGGAGTAGGGGAGTAGGGGGAGGGGATAAAGTGTGTATTTTCTCAGACTATTTCTGGTTGGGATTGGGTATTGCGGCTTAGCGAAATGATATGATGGTTGGATCATTATGAATTGGGACCTGGGAATTGGGGGAATAGCATTTTCCACACACACACACATTCCGATACTTTGGTGCTTTCTCTCTCTTTCTCTTTCTATTTTTATATAGTTTTCCCGTCACCTTCCCACAGCCCAGCAATTACAATCTCTCTAGATCATCAATAACTAAACTTTGTTGCCTCGTACTCTCGTGGCAATAAGTAGCACAATCAGCTCATGAAATTTGAGCGCCAATCCGCAAGAATCCACCTCCTCATCATCAGCAACAGCATCAGCACCAGGCCTCAGCATCAGCATCAACATCAACATCATTATGATGGCAGGCTAGTAATCAGCACCCAAGAAGAATCCAACCTGAAGTTGGAGCTGCAGAAGAGATGCTTATCAGCAGCAGACAGGAGACTGAAGACCGTCGACTGAAGACCTGAAGCCCCGAAGAAACTGGCGACTGTTGAATGCAGTTTGGCATGTCAACCCGAGAGGGACCTGTGCCTGGGCCAGTGCCTGTGCGCCTCCTCTGCACCAATTTATGATCGACAGAAGACCAAAAACAAGCCAACGAAAAAAGGAGTGTCCGTTGGACCATGGAAGCGTAGATACTCTTCAAAGTGTGGCACACTCGAGATCTCTCCCGTAAAGAATTGTCTTTTATCTTCATTATAAAAAGAAAGATTTAGAAGCCAGAAGGAAAAGCAAGTTTTTTTCTTTGAAATATTTGCCAAAAGAAGATACTTTTGTATAGCCACTGATTGTTGCCCTAGAGATCTCTTACCCAATGAACCTTTTGCCACACAAAAGTGTCATACTCCTCGAAGAGAGCAAAGTGTATAACAGGTTAAGACTGCAGCACGAAACGGAGGCAATGGGGTGTTGGCATACAAAAATGATAAATTCTCATCAAAAAAATATTTCACACTGCGGGATATCATCAGGCCGAAGATCAAGATCAAGAAGAGCACTGCACTGGACTCCAGGAACAGCAGCAGCAGCAGCACCAGCAGCAGCAGCAACCACAAATATTTCGAAATTATTAAAGATCATGCAAAGACGAAAAAAAAACCAAAGAAGAGAAGAGATTTTGTTGTTGTTGTTGTTGTTGTTGAAAAACACGCGCCCATTTTGGCTTAATTAGTGAAACAAGCCCCAAAGAAACATCTACGACTTGGACACGATCCAGAGCTGCCGTCTCTAGAGCAGCGGCAGAAGCAGCGGCAGCATCGTCTTCGTCCCCAACTAGATCTCGATTTCGATCTTGATCTCTCAAATATCGTTCGGGCTAATTAAAATTTATATATTTTAAAGGCGCATCGCATAGTTTCTCGTTTGAGAGTTCTCTCTATACTATTATATCTCTACCCATACCCATAGGCATACCCCTAACCATACCTATTGCCATACCCATACCCATGTGTGTTTTCCCCATCGAACCCCGAACCCGAACCCATAAATCTTATTGATAATATGATTTTATTAACTTTTAAATAGGCAAAACATTTGGCGCCTGTGTTTGAATCACCAGAAAACAGAAAACGAAACCGAAATCCATTTTTAAATGGAATTCATTTAAAAAAAAAAACCAAAAACAAAATCTGAAGTCGTTTTGACAACCAAATTAGAGTACATATTCGTACATATCGTAGTATTTGTTTTTGCCTTTTTTCTTCTCTTTGTTTTTGTTTTTTTCATCTCGTTTGGCGTTTTTTTTTTTTTCGCCTCGCCTGCATATTTATCGGTTTTTTTGTGCTTTTTGGAATTAATTAAGTATGCAAATGTTGTTTTTTTAATAGGGTTTTGATTTTTTTGGCGTTTGGCGTTTTGCGGTACTTGCCACGCACCACCGATCAAACGGAATCTGGGCCTGCCTCCGAATTATATCTACTACGATATTTAAACATGAATATACGGAAATTCCTTGTGGCGTTATTTTTATGAGGTGAGCTCATAATTTTCGCTGCCTGCCATATTGCCCCCAAAATCCACGCCAATCTAAATTGGCCTTTTGCCGGGTCGGTTCGGGTCACAATCCGCCAAGTGATTAGCGGTTTATTTCTTGTTGCTGATTTTTTAGCTGATTTTTTTTTTGCCATGAGATTTCGTATCGATAATCGTGTGTTGGATGCCTGAATTTTGGATTTATTCTAAAAATTAACATTTATTTACGAGGCGAGATTGGAGGGATATGAATATTTTGTAGAATCGTAGGTATGTATTCCAATACCATATGTATAACAGTTGATTGCATATATTTTAATCGAAAAGTGGTCGTTCAATAAAGCAATCATCTCAACTATGTGATTGAAGCGGTGTATAACAGTTGTATAGCAGTTAAAATATATAAATCTGTATTCCAGTTTCTTACAAGTTTAAAAATACCACTTAATAATAGTAAAGCGGCCTCAAAATAATCTTATAACAGTATAACAATTGTATAACAGTAAAATAGTCAAAATTATATAATAGTTTTATAACAATTCTCTAAATAACCACACTAATGGGGTTTAATGAAAATAGTATAACACTTACATATCAATATGTATAACAGTTTTTTACCATTTCTTAAAACAAATCGCAAGTCAGCTTAAACATTTTTATAACAGTTCTCTTGAAGTTTTATTAAAGAAGAGTTTTGAACAGCATTTAAAATTCGTATAACAGACGAACTCTTATAACAATCCATCCATGTAGCACAGTTGTATTACAGTTTCCTGAAAACCAAAAGAAAAGTAGTTTTTGAATTGTGCAGCACTATTTTAGTCAGTATTATTATGTTTATTATAGTTGTAGGTAATAAACATATGTATAACAGTGCAAAACCGTAAGAAAAGGAAAATTATAAGTGCGTATAACACTTATTTAACAGAGGGATATATCAAACATATGAATAACAGTCAAAAAAAAAATCTCAAAATTGTGTTTAACCGTAGCCACAGCAGTAAAAAAAAAGGAAGAATTTTGATATCAGCCTTAGAAGAGTGATATAACAGTCAAGTATAACAAGTATACCAGAGGTACACTCTAATTGCAATTGTTCCTTACTGATATGACGCTTCAAAAGGAAACCTTTCAGCTATGACACACGCGACACACACAATGTTGCATTCAGAATCGTTCGACTGTGGTCATTGTTTAGATCTCTATCTATTAGATTGTCCCGCCCCCCTCCCAGCTGCCCACCCCTCTGATCTGATCCCCCATCTGGCCAACTGTTGACATGTGTCAATTATAAATGTCTCAACTTCCAAATAAAACCGCATGGGAGGACATAGGCAGGAGACAGAGGCCATGAGCAAAGGCTAATGAAAAGCATGGCAAAAAGGAGAATTAGCCATAAAATGAGGTTGGCAAACCAAAAACCGAAAAAAAAGAAGAAAAAAAAGAACAATAATAAAAACATGTGAAATATGTTCGGGCAGAGATACGAGAGATGCTATGCGTCCTACACCGATATTGAGATTTTATGGCCTATTAAAAAGCCTGAATCATTAAGCGTTCTCCTTTTTTCTTCTCTTCCCCTTTTTTTTTTGTGTGCTCCCCAGACAGCAGCCTCCCATCCCAGCCCAAAACACTCTCACAGACACACACACACACTCTCAGTCGGCAGCACACCACACCACACCACACCGATGCGGTGTCCGTTGTCCCGTCGCATCCTAATTGATGTTAGTTCATAATTTTCCTTTGGGAAAATGTAGCAATTAATTGCATTGCCAATAAAACGCGTCAATGCCCCACTGTGCGAACGACGCACATTGCGCAATGTGCGCTGCATAAACGGCATACCCGAACGATCCGATCCGATCCACCAGGAGGATCCACCAGCAGACCCTCCGGATCCACCTAGCCACCATGGGCATGGCAGTCATGGGCCAATAAAAGTCTACAAGACAAAGGCCCCACCAACCCACAAAACAAAAAAAAGCAGAAAACAAAAAAAAAGAGAAAACAATTTACTTTGGGAGTTGGGAAAACACGAAAGGAATCCGGACCATGGGCCGGACTGACGTTAGATGCTCTTTAAGACGATTGCCCAAACGGGAAAATTAATCGAAAATGTAATTTCAGTTGCAAATCAAGTGCTTTTCCAATCACAATAAAATTAGGAATTTTTTTTTTTTTTGGGTGTCTTAAAGGAAAAATGCAATGAAGGATAGAAAGTGGTATTTAGCAGGCCAAAAATTGTAATTGCATTTCCTGAAAGCTGAAAGATTCATGTAACCCGAGACACGACACCAATGGAAATAATCCCTGAAAATGTAATTGATATTTAAATTTAGATTTTGAGAAATTCAATTGTGGAAAGAAAGCGAACTCCAAGGATATTTGACCCCAAAAAGAACTTAAAAGCCTTATAATGTTGTCAACAAATTGTTGTAGACATTCCAAAGTATTAATTCTCACTTATCTAAGGGTTTTTCCCAAAAGTAATCCATTCTTGAAAACCTCTTCAATGTACCCCCATTCCGAAGAGTATTTCCGCTAGAATTATGCCTTTTGTGGGTGTAAACCAAACATGTGTGTGTGTAGTGTGTGTGTGTGTTTTGGGGGGTGGGCTTTACGATTCTGTACAGTCGATAAGGCCTTACGTTGGATAATTAGAACAACAACAAAAGCTACAGCATTGGGCAGAGCACATGTCATATATTATAAACATTTTCCATGATTTGTGCACGTGTATTGGGGAGGAGTGGAATCATAATGCTAATGGCACAGGTTCTCCCCCCCTTAACCACCTCCACCTCCTCCACTGTGGCTATCTCTCTCCCTATAAATATATATTCTCTATAGACCGCCAACCGATCGGACCCACCGCTGCTTCTACTAGATCAGAGCGTTCGTTCCAGAGGTGATTTA
Source organism: Drosophila athabasca (assembly GCA_008121215.1). Classification (NCBI taxonomy): domain Eukaryota; kingdom Metazoa; phylum Arthropoda; class Insecta; order Diptera; family Drosophilidae; genus Drosophila; species Drosophila athabasca. Next base: position 59,012,244 of record CM017796.1, on the reverse strand, counting down.
TTGAAAATTAAATTTTTCACCAACAGAGGTCGAACTCGAGAGAGATGATGCTAAAGAAAAGTACAACACACAACACAGAGCACAAAGCACAAAGCAGAGAGCACAGAGCAGAGAGCACAGAAAACCACTAAAAATTTGCAGGCAGCCAGCAAGTTAATTATGACTGTGGTTGCTCCAAAGGGGGTGGGGGAGAGGGGACGGAGAGGTTAGAGAGGATGGGATGGGATGGGGAGTATAGGAGGATAAGGGGATGGGTGTAAGGCCACAGATATATGTACTATGGGATATACTATGGAGATGTGGAGATGGAGAGTTTCACAAACAAGTGCGCTGGGTGTATTTTGCTGTTAATTAGTCTTACGTGATGAAATCCCCATAGGTGGTGCTGGTGGCGGTGGTTGCTGCCTTCCACAAATGGCGTCTCTCTGGCTATCTTTATCTCTCTCTCTCTCTCTCTCTCTCGCTCTCTCCCTCGCTCTGTCTTGTATTGTATATGCATCTATCTGTCTCGCCCTGTCTTTGTGTGTCTCACATTTTGCGGTTTATTTAACCCCTTGATGGTTTACAGGCAGTTATTGCCGTCCCCAACAAGAAATATGAGTAGAAAAAATGAATAAAGGTTGAAAAATATATGAAAATTGGGAAATATTTGGCAACCGCACCGTTAAGTAGTTCCCAATATGATTTAAATATTAATAATGATTTAATAATAAAAAACAAAGTAGGGACTTGACCGAGGGGCGCTGCTATACGACGCGTGACACGCGTGTGCATAGACAAAGAGAAACTAGATAGAAACTAGATATTCTTCTTAAAGAAATGGATAATGAAGAAAATCCTTACAATAGAATCTTAATTTTCGAAAAGGCGGAAACTCCTTAAGCTACAGTCGAGAAACACGTTTCGCATCACCAAGATACCCAAATCGTTAAGTTATTAAAGGAATTTATTTTTCTATGTTATTTATTAAATTTTATTTCATCGAATTCTAATAATTTATTTTAACAAAAGGAAAAATAGAACCCATGAAATATGTTCTCGTCTACTCCATAAAAAAGCCATCAATAATTGCTTTTTTTAAGGTCCAGTTTCTTGATTTCGAATAAAGATGCCGGTTAGTTGTCATTCCAAAAAATGTTTCGACCCGATAAACTTGTGGAAAAAACAATTTTGGTTTCTCGAAGGCCGGTTATTTGTCGGAACGAAGAAAAAAAAAACATAAATAAAGTTCTGGTAAACGCAAAGATCCTGCAAAGCGAGTAGCTTTTTCATTAATTGGATTTCTTGAATCAACTGTCGATAGTTTCTTCTTCTTCATCGTTTTGTAGAGCCGAAACTTCTTAACCGGCAGTCGACCGCCGGTTAAGAGTTAACTCAGACGTGAGCCCTTGAGAAAATCAATTTTCGTTTTCGGAAACTTTTTCGGTCCGAGGAATCAGCCTTAAGCCTTCTAAGGGGCAAAACTAAAGGAGAAGTACTTTAATAACCCCTCCAATGTGCGAAACTCTAAAAGAAGATGGACCTATGGACCTGCACTTCTCTTTCCCGCCCCCCCCGGATCCCTACCAATATATGTATGTATGTGTGCTAACAAATTGTGCACAATTTTCACCAATTTACAATTTTATGATTCGCAATTGCAGCATCCCAAAATCCAAAAGAAAAGAAAACAACAACAACAAAAACAATGAGCGCGCGAAGAAAAAACAAAAAACAAAAAACCAAAAAGAAAAAAGAAAAAAACTTCATTAAAGCAAATATTGCGAATAAAATTTATGTTGGCAATTTAAATACATGGAAACACAACAACAGCAGTTGGCGAAAAATAGGAAAATAATAAAAGAAGGTGTAAAGACTCAAAGGCTGTAACCGAGAGGCAACAACAGCAACAACAACAACAGAAGGCAGCAGCAGCCGCAACAACAACTAATCGAACTGGTCATCAATTGACCAAAAGCCAGGTAATGGTCGGTCACAGCCCAGTCTGGGGATGGGCGATGGAGATGGCGATGGAGATGGGGATGGGGATGGGTACGGGAGGCCACAGCCTGGGAGACCCAAAACCATCGACGATCGATCGAAACGACAACGCGCGCCCCAAAGAGCTCTGAGGCTATAGCTGGAGCTGGAAGCAGTCTGAAGGCAAAAGGCAGTGGACGATCGATCTTGGCAGCCGCCGCTGCGTTAGATGATGCAGCCCCAGCCATCCAAAGAGTCATCTGAAGATCCACCATGGACCAGCAAAGTGGGTGACGCAGACATGAGGCAGGAGTCGAAGGCGGGTGGCCGAAACACAAACACACATACGCTGGCCAGCACCAAGAAATCAGGACAGTGGGTCAGGAAACATAACAGAACATAAAGTTAAAAGTAAAAGTGAAAAATCTGTTTTTCCTTAAGGAAAACCCTCTACATAAAATCTATATTTTTCATAGAGATTTTACACAAAATATTAGACCATTTCAATGAATGTGAGACCACTGTACCATCGATTTGCCTCGCCCGCTGCCATCGACATCATTTGGCACATGTGAACACCAAAAAAAGATGCCACAGCCACAGCCAGCGGAGGCAGTGGCAGATGCCCCAAGACCCAGTCGAATGTCGGTTCGGTTCGGGGAGATTCGTCTGCGGCCCATAACCGAAATCAAGTATGGAACGGAACGTCGCGTCGTCGTCGTCGTCGTGGCATACGGCTTGACTTGACCGTCTGTCTGTCCGTCCGTCGTCCGTCCGTCTGTTTTTCTGTCTGTCTGTTTGTCTGTCCAATATCCCCGTATGGGGCAGAGTCAACGGGCGGCCGATTCACCTGTCGCGTCGTCGTTTTTTGTTTGCTTTACGCAAAGGAGAAGAAATGTTGGTGGAGCAGCAGTCGCATCAGGTTGGGGAGGAGCAGAGCAGAGCTGGCGCAGAGAGGAGCAGGAGCAGGAGCAGCAGAAGATACGACCTGGTCTCTGGCTAGCTGGCTGGCTGGCTGGCTGGCTGGCTTTATGCGAAAATTCCATGAATTTGATCATTTTGGTGGAAGCGTATTAGATATTTGGCATTTTCTGCCAGCCAGCCTGCCTGCCTGACTGACGTACAATGCAAAAAGGAAAACTCCGGCCAAAGCCAAAGCCAAGGGGTCAGCGCACACACGTGACCCCATTGCTAGCCTCTGAGCGCTGCCAAATGATCGATGGAATTGCCAGGGCAAGAGTCTGCAGAAATTAAATGGATTATAATTATTATGCATTGGCCAGGAGGAGAGAAGAATGCAGACAGCCGGACAGCCATACAGTCAGGCAGTCGGACAGCAGCAGACACTTGGCTCACTTTTATTGTCAACCAATAAAATGGCCAAGAGTGCAGCAGCAGCAGCAGCAGCAGCAGTAGACAAGGCTTACATGTTGGGCCTGGAATTGATTTGGCCCGCAGCAACCATTAACAGCAACAAAGCAGCCTCAGCCACACAGCCGAACAGCCACAGATGGTGGAAAGAAATAACCCTAAAGCTGCTTTGATGATCATCTTCTGCTGCTGCTGATGTTGCTGCTGTTGCTGCCACTGCTGGCTGCAGTTGCCATAGATGACATCAGGTGCAGATACGTAAGGGAAATCTCCTACAGAGGGCCAGGGGCTGGGGCAGATCATACGAGCATAATAGAGAAGCTCAACAGTTGTGGCACCAAATTCCATCGGACATTTTTGTCCGATCCAAAACGACACACAGCAACAGCAACACAGCGGCAGCAGCAACAGCAACAACGAGGCATGTAACAACATAAACTACAGAATACTATTTGGCCTTTTGCACCTTTTTGGCATGAACAACTTTTGGGGGCACCATCAACCAGGAGGAAGAGGAGCAACAGAGGGGCAGCAACAGGGAGACCTGCCTGCCTGCCTGTGGATGAGCTGTGTGCGCCGCCACAGAGATCTTTATTTCGGGTCGAGGCGGCGGCCCAGGCCAGCGATCGACCAGCAACGACAACGCCCCGAAAGGCACAATTAAAATTTCACGCTTTGTTGCTGCAGGAACTGCCAGTAGGATGGGGTCGGCGGAGCACCGGAGTACCCGCCAGGACACCAAAATCGGACAACTAGGCAGCAGCCGAAAAAAAAAAAACAAAAAAAAAACAGGCACAACTTGACCATTTTTGGGTTTACATGTGCGGCGGCATTTTCGCTTTGAGGCACACAAACCCAGGAGCAATGCCGCGCGCAGCGGTCCAGCGGTGGTGCCACGCGTGCAATTTGCAGTCATCGGGGAATTGCAAGGGGCACAACCACACCACACACCACCACACACCACCACACACCACACACACACACACATATGTATGGAGAGGTGCCTCTCCAGAAAGTGTTAATTAGCAGCGCGCGTGCTAATTACCAATGCCGGTTGGTGTTCGAGGCAAGAGGAAGTACACCGCCACCACTCACTCGTACACCCAATGACAGTGGATGCCCCACCAGTCCCCACCACGCTGCCCACAGCCGTGGTCCCACAAACCAGCTGAAACCCCCAAGCGCCCGGCGCAGGCCAGGAAAATGTCAACATGTCAGCGACGCTGCGAGATGTAGGATGAAATATCAATTAAATGAAACGAGCATTACTGTGTATAAATGCAAGGCAATGCCATACGGTCCTCCGTATTCATTCTTTCACATTAAATATTAGGGAATTGGGAATCCAAAATATTGAAAACATAAATAAACATTCACACAGTCTATGTCTTAAGAGCTTTTCCATCATTAGTTTAAAAGAACAAATAAGTCTTAATAAGATACTCAACGGTTATATTAGATTTGTGGTGAAAGTGGATGTGTTTAACAGCCAGAAGGAAGCGTTTCCCAATCCATAAGGTAGACGAGTCGATATGTATACCTTTGCATCATTTTGCGATTTCCAAGACCCTATCAGAAGCGCGGGTCCAGGAATATTCCTCCCCGATCTCCCGCTCTCTCGACAGCCCAGGTCATCCATCGGCTCCAATACCAATTCCAGCACTTAAGTACATACATACATACTTATAAAAATATATTGAATTAGTTATATAAATCATAAGCTCACATATACTAACTGAGTAGCGGGTATAAAAGTAGCGCCGCGGACTTTTCAGCGGCTCACAACGTTCCCGCTCATGTTCTATAAAATTGACTCTTTTTAGAGGAGTAGTTTTGTTATTTAAGATTGTTCCTAAGGAATTGATGCTTTCATCTGGACAACATATCAGCGATCACGGATCATCTATAATTTTTTTGATTTCTGGGGAGCTTCTAGCATTCATCAATATTTTTTTTTTAGTAAAAATTAAAAAATTGTTACAATCAATCCTAGCAATCAAAAATATTTAAAAATTTAGATAAAGGAATACCCATTACAGTTTATTATTTAAGAGAAAGAAAGATAAAGAGAGAGTAGGCGCGTGAAAGGAAAAATCGATATTTTCCTTCTAGCTATAATATCTGGCTGTTATCACGTATCTTCCAAATTGTGCCACAGATTTTCATACTTTGTGGGGGTGGTGGAACCAAACTTTATTCAGTGTTATATCAGAGCAGTCTCTTATAGACTCTTACATATAGTCTCTAAGAAAAAGCAGTCCAACAAGACGGGCAGAAAGCCGGGACCTATATCGAATCTTCTTAGATGCTGATCAAGAAAATATGTACATCCATAATCTTTGAGTATCGGGTACTTGTATATGGCAAATAAAGAAATTTTCTATAAGATTGTCTAATTTTTAGGGAAGTATTTTTATTCAATTCTTAAAAAGTTTCTAAAAATTATTTAAGAAAAAAAGTCGAAAGTAATTCTAGTAATTCTACATGGCAGCGGCATCTGCTGATATTTACATGAACTCTAAATTCCTACATGCGTACGACATGCGTTCTACGTGAGTTCAACATGCATTTTTAGGTGTGGAACGTTACTAAAATAGTGTGACCAAGAACCTAAAACTAGATTGGTCACTCTCAGGATTCAGCTGTGCTTTGCCAACAGCGCCAATTTTGAAAATTCAACTGAAATAAAAAAAAGGAAAAAAAATAACTCTGACGATGAAAAAATAGGAAGAAGAATGTCAAAATTATCGAAATGCCTATTTTCCGTGATCCACCGTAGACATGGTCTTGCCACAACTGCTCTTATTAAAGCAATCTTGTCCTCACGTGGAAAATTTGCATGTCTCTTGTTGGATTTTTGCATAGTTTTTGCCTCCATCTTTCACTTTTACATCAGTAATAATAGGCACATATATATTCCTGGCCTGAATTTCAGCTGTTCACTCAGTGCACAATCGATAGGACAACTATCGATAAGAATCTGTGGATTTCGTTTAGCTTGCTGGATACTTAGGCCAGGAAATCACAAACACTAAATTCCTGGCCCAGTTTTTAATATGAAGTTTGGCATTAATTTTTAGTTTCCGCGGTGCTGGATTGAGACCTTTAAACTCAATGATGCCAGTCTTGTACATAACAATCGCGCCTTTTTCAGCCAGTCTGGCAACATCCGGCAGATAGCAGGCTATATATACCGATAGCTGTCAATCGATATAGAGATAATTTAAATTAAACGCTTTTTTTATGTATTAAGTATACGCAAACATAGCAGGTGCATATAAAAAATGCTGGTAAATTGTGATCTAAAATACAAACCCAGCGGGAATTACGCACTTACCAACATTTTGTAATCAAAACAAAAACAAGATCACCAGCGAAGAGATTCAGAGAGCGAAGAGAGCGAAGAGACAAGCGACAAGAGCGCTCGTGTTTTGCAAAATGCTTCGGAGCATTTGCTCGGAGCCGCTTTACGGCCCGAAGGCCGGGGTCTGGGGTCTGGCTGCTGCTGCTGCTGGCGAGCGGTTAAGTTTGCTGTGAAAATTCATTGGAGCCGGTTGTGTACGCGCGTGCCCCCAAAAAACCATTCAACAAACGAAATATTATCGTTAGACGGCGCAAACGAAACAAAACAAAATACAGAGCAGGCCAAAGCCATAAAAAACAAACATTAAAAAAACGCAAAAAAAAAATAAAGAAAAGACACACACAAACAAGCCACAAAAAAACATGGACAAACAAAAAAAAAGGCAATTGAAGAAAAATACATTGATACAATGACGTTTTATTTTTGGATCAGTTGAAATCTTGGCAAATAAATAAAGGTACGGGTACGGGTTCGGTTCGGTTCGGGTATTAAATGCGAGTAAATCTCTACATTGATTGTTTGTCTGTCTCTCTGTACCATACGTACATACATATATGTACATATGTATATGAACATACATATATAGATATGTATATAATCTGCGTAGGCCAGGCGACCTAATTTCCGATTCTATGGGAATTCGTCTTTTTTTTCTTGTTTTCTGCTTTTTTTTTTTAAACCAATCTCTGCGCAATTTCTTTTGAAAATGTTGTGGTGGGGGGGGAAAGAGTGATATTTCTTATGGTTAATGGTGCAAGTACTCCACATTCGCGTGTGTTATTCCCATACATGGCATTTCATTGATAGCCTATGGGCGCCGGTGCGGCACATGCGCCTACACGGCGGCAGGAGAGCGCAGCGCAGGCGCATGGCAACCAGAAAGTGTGATCTAATGTGTGGAACCTTCCAGCAATGCTTCTGCATTCTGCAACTTACATAAACAGAAAATGCAGAAAGACTTATTTATATCTGCCATACCTGCCTCTGCCTTAGCCCCCTGCCCCGTCTGTGTGTGCATTCTTTTCTGCCAAATAAGGGAAAAAATTTTTGTGTTGTGCCACACATTTACGTAAAAGTTTTCATTTTTCACATTTGTCTCTTTTCACACCGGAACCCCTCCCCCAAGTTCATGTTGGGGTTTACTTACACTGTGTGTATGTGTATGTGTGTGTGTGTGTGTGCGTGTCTGCTTGTGTGTGGTATCAAACGTGAGTTATCAGGCAATCAGTTTTGGCATATGTATGTTATGGCACTGCACTTATCGTTGGCCAAATCGAAACAAAGAACAAATATGTATTACGACTATGGGATACCTGACACTCTAAGATATACATACATATACATACATACATATGTACATGCTTTCGCAGATAATAATTTTATAAATGTCCAACTAAAATGCAGCCTGAGAATCATCCATTTCATACTTGATGGCTGATCGCAGGCTGCGTATAGCGCAACCACAGGTCGGTGCCTGACTTTAGCAGCATCCCAGAAATAGAGTTCTATTTTCCACAAGATGCATGTCCAAATTGATGTGTGGTGAAGGTGTGTGAAAGAGGGAACGGCGGGAGAGAGGGAACGGACCAGTAAGCGCCGCAGACACCAATACAGTTTCTGTCGCGCAGCCTTGCCACCTGGTTGCCTGTTTTGATTTCTTTGTGGTATGAAATTCCACACTAAATACACAAATATTTCACCATTCGAGCTAATTGTTGGCAACAGCTAAGGCCTACTTTGTGTGCATGCATTACGAGTATTTGCAATGGAAAAACTTCTTCTAATTTGTTTCATTTTTTTTTTTGTTTATTTTCAGAGTTTCAGTGCGGCACATAACGTATTTCCTAAACGACAAACAAAAAAACAATCAAGAAGACATTGCAAACAAAATATATAACATAAAATATATTACTGGTATATCCGTCATTTGAAATACTCTTTGTCACGTGTGAAATGGCCATGTGGGGCATTATTCTTGTCTGCTTCCTTGCGTGCTCTATGAACGGATTAGATGGTGAGTGAATAATGCTGAAAATAGTTCATACGAAATACAGATCTGGATATACGCGTTATTCAGGGCATTAATGAAGGTGATTCATTCGTGGTTCAAGTGGTCTTCAATGCGTTTTATTTTGTTTACTCATTGAGATTCGGTATTCGGTAAATATTTCTCAAAAAATCAAGAATGTTAGGGCCGGTCCCGGTCCCGGTCCGGTTCTACATATGTACGTCATAATATGGCAAGATCTTTTGTGACGTCTCTAAAACTACATATTTCCATCTGACTTTGGCCATTTCTTCTGTGGCCTCCCCTTGTGTCTCTTCACGATTCTCCCACGCCGGGAGACACATGTTGTGTCGGCACTGAAAAGTATGACCAGTCCGGCATCTGCGCTCATCTGCGGCATAATGTACATATGTATGTATGAATCATTCCCTCACAATATCTAGGATATTGTCTACGGTCCCAAAGGAGAACCACTAACTTCCGATTGATTGTTTGATTATGTATATTCTTCCGATTTAACTCCATCCGAACTCAGATCTGTGCATCAGGGGTATCAGATAGTCGGAATATCTTCATTTGTTTTTGGCTTTACTGTTTGGTTTTGTTTTTGTTTCTGTTTCTGTTTTCATTGATAATTCAAAAAGGCGGCGTAGCGTATATTTTTGGTTGTATTACTTATGTATTTTTGGTTTTCTTTTCTTCTTTCTTTTTGTGAATTTCATGCCATTTGTTTTGTTTATTTTTGGATTTCATTTGATTTGGTTTTTGTTTGAACCGGAACTGAGAACTATGAACCGGAAGGAATAGGGTGAGGAATAGGTCAGGAACCAGAAAGGGAACGATTATGAACTATAGAGATTTCAGCCGATAAATTGGAACTTTAAAGAAACGATAATGCAAAAATAAGACTTTAAAATCTATATTTTAAGAACCGAAAGTTAGTCAGATATATCTGACTTATCGCTTTATACATATGTAAATATCTTAAGAATCCATCATTGAATCTGTATCCCTCGAAACAAGAGCAATCTATGAGAATTGCTAAACAAACTAAAGCAAAAACAATTTAAAATCCAACTGAAAGCAGTTTTCTCTGCCACCCCCAACCCCCACTCGTCTACTCGTATCACTCCATTTGCCAGCCGCCCCCTAACTCCATCGATGATTTGTATCTGGAAGGAACATGTGTTTTAATCTACCACAAAATCGAATGAACTTAACCTTGGAGGTGCTGGTGGAGTGCTAGAGTGCTGGAGTGGAGTCTTGATTTTTTTTTGTATAGACGAGGAAGGAGAAGAGAGAGGAAGAAGGAACACAGAAGTGGAAACACGAAAACGAAGCACACAAACTTTTATTTGGAATTCCATCTTAATCTTGTGGCATTCTTATCAAAAGTGGTGCGAACGGGTGACACAACGACAGATACAGATACGGATACAGCACGGCTACAGCAGATACAGATACAGCCAGAGCTACAGTTAGTTTTTTTTTGTTATTTTTTGTTATGTTTTTTTTGTTATGGCCGCTTGGCAGAGCCCAAGCCAAGTGTTTGCCAAATAAATTCCAACCAGATGAATACGATAAAGTGAACTTCGGAATAGAGCAAACAATGGGAAACTAGAGGTAGAGGCTCTACATACACTCTCCCTGTGGCGTGGGCGATCTCTCTCTCTCTCTCGCTGCCTCTCTCTCTCTCCAAACGATCTCCAAGCAATACTACTCTCAAATGGGTTCTTCTTGGTAGCAGCCTACCCTGACTCTACCCTAACTCTACCCTAACTCTAAACCAGCTCCATTTCACACACAGAAAACACAGTTTTCCATTACCGTAATGAAATCGAAAACTACTATATTCCGGCCTGCATTCTCGCCCCACACCCCACACCCCACCATCACCGCCAAAGGCACGTGGGCGCCTCTTGTGACTAACCCACTAAGTGAGCTATTTGGGACTTTACCCCCACCTGCCCCTACCCCTCGTTTTTGGGGCTAGCATTTGGCTAGCAGTTTTAGGGCAGTTGCTAGGGTGGGTTCAAGACTGTCTGCTTATGTCACCACCTTTTCTCCCTCTCCATGGTGACCTTTGTTGTGGCTCTTATGCTAATGGCATTGACCCGAAAACGAGCCTTGGGATAGTTCCCATACAAATACATACATATGTATATGTATAGGTATGTAGAAGAGAAAACCCCTTTTGGTTTCGTTGGCTTTTGGCGCCTTCCTCAAAAATACTAAATGGCGTATTCCCCAGCGATAAGACCCAGAGACCGCTGCCTGCCATAACTCCATGAATCAACATATCGCATTGAACGTAACGTTCTACGTAACGTAGAGAGAGAAATCGGAACTGGCGATATCTATACACTATATCTATATCTATACACTATAACATTGCACAGACGACACGACGACGACGGGCAATGCCATGGCAATGCGCTTTTCTTTGTTTCCCTATTTTGTTCTCAGCCAAATATCTCTCTGTTCTGTTCTGGTCTCACGTCATTTCTTAATTTGATTGAGGGGCGGGCTCTTAGCTCTTAATCTATTATTTTTGTGCACTCGCAATATCAACAAGAGACTGACTGCTTAGAATAAATACGAAACGACAAAGAAATTAAAAAAGTTAAAAAAAAAAAAAAACACACCGACTAGCAGATACCATAACTGGAATCAGTTGGATTGTGAATCACTGGAATCGGTGGATGGTTGGGATATGCTCACACAAATTTCACAGCATTTATGAATCTCAGGGTTTCCGCGTAGCCCAGCCCTGAAGATACTGATAAAAAATATATATACATATATATGTATATGTATATCAATAAGGCATACCTTAGATTTATTATTTGCTTTAGCTTTAGACACGGCTCTAATCTAGAGAATGCCATATTATCCATGGCATCATACCAAGGCTATTAGTCACTCCCCATTCCCCACGTTAGTCATGGCTTTGGCTTTGGCTTTTGGTTTTTGATTTCGATTTTCAATTTTCTCTCTCTTTTATTGGAACCTGGGACTGTACCTGGTATATGTATGTACATATGTATATACATTTGTATCTACGATCGCCTCAATACCTCGGCATCCACACTGGCCCTAATCAAGGTGATATTCTTGCTTAGATAGAAAACCAATTTCGTGTTGAACTTCATGTCCGGCATGTAGGCTGGAAAGTGATCGGGATTGAGGGCAAAATGTGTGGACGTATAGTTGACGTTCTGTGGAATGGATATTCAGATATTCGGATTGAAAAAACTCGTTAGGCATTGCACAAGAAAATGAAAATGATATTCAGAAATCGATTTGGGTTTCATTTGGCCCGGGCCTGGGGACTGGACTGGACTGGGCCTCTCACTTCAGTTAGCAATTGCTCTATTTTCGGTTAATACGCATTTGATGTGTTTATATGTATGCATTTTTATCTTGTTTATCGCGTTTTTTAATGATTGCCCTGTGTGTGTGTGTTTGTATTTTTAAACAACAGCCTTGTTTATTTGCATATTTTTTGGCAAATTCTTGGCTTTTTTTTTGAGGATTTGTGTTGCATATTGCGTATCCTGAACAGAGATGCCCATGGCCAGATGAAATGCCAAAACTTACCCCCAAAAGTGGACAGGTCTTGGGATAATTTCCCGACTGCAGCAGCTTCCCGAGAACGGCATTCAGTATACGATTCTTGCTGCGAAATCCAATCAGATGACAGGCATCCACACGTACCCTGAACAGGGTCTGAACAGTGCGATCCTTGGAGCTGCCACTCCTGCCACTGCCACCGATCTGCCCCACGCTCATTTCCACCCACATCTTGGGCACGGGTCGCTTGAGCAGGAGTCGAGTGTTCAAGAAGTTTCCCTGCCGCTTGGGCAGTTCCACGATCAGGCAGTGAAAGGCGGCCGTTGTGGCCACGTCAATGGCCGTGCAGTTGATGGCGCGCCAGCGTACCTCAAAGCCTCGCTATAAATAAGTGGAATGTGCTATACTATATATATACTATATACCACTATGTGGATGGACATCTGTTACGTACTGTCGCCAGCAGGGGATCGATGAGAACGGCCACCGATGCCGACAGCGCCAATAATCCCAGCAGAAAGGCGTCTGTCATGATACTAAAACACACACATTTGTGGGGAAACATTTTGCCGGTCCCAATACAGTAATTATTAAACCATAATTATTATGATTATTATTTTGTATACAAAATAAATATACATACATACATATATGTAGAAATTGAATATCAGCGCACATCTGTTCCACTGGCGAGATCCAATTCCATACCCTCCCTTATCCTCCCCCTTCCAGTTGTCATCAATCAGACATTTTACGCTTTGCGCGTATAATTTAATTGTAATTGTGCAATTTGTATAAAATAATACAAAATAATTACCAGTTAGCCTCCCCCCCTCTATGCCTCTCTACCGCCTCATCAAAGTCAAGGCACGTACAATGTTATTTCTCACTTTTTTTTGGGAATCGGTTATATTGGTCTTTTATAAAGCAGTTTGCTATCAACTCAAAGAACTGTTTGGCCTCATATCCACAGATATGTACTTACGTATGACCCCCAGAAAGGGTAACCAAATGGCAAATGCCAAAATGAAGTTGTACAATCATTAGGATCCATTCCATTTGAGGGCTTATGTACCTTTTCTTTTTTCCGTTTCGCACACATCTGTTTGACCGAACTTTTGCACTTATAATTAATGATGTTCTGTTCTATTTGTTGTTCCTAAGTTCCTATATATACATACATATGTATGTATGTATGTATACGTGAGTAGTGTGTGACGGCTACCACTACTATAATTGATCTATAATTAAGATAAGGTTTACTACGCCTGTCGCCGCCGGCTTAAACGGCTGGCAAAAAAAAAGTAGAAAAAGTAGAAAAAGTTAGAAAAAAAGAAAGCTCTTCGCATACGAAAATGTTTTGTTTACGCAATTCCAGCGAATTAGCAGAGCACTCATAAATTCTACTCTATAACAGGAGGGGTTACTCCTCCGTCGAGTGGCAGAAAAGCAAAGCAGCAACAAATACTTATGTGTACTATTAGCCACAAGGAAAGAGCGTTAATGTTTCCAGCTAATGGTAATGTTAATGTTAATGCTTAGCGTGAAGTGCTGGACAATCATTGACAATCATGGCGCGGAATCATGACGGAATCATGGTGGAATCATGGGGTCGGTCTATGACTGCCACTTAATTGGCAGACAATGCGGAAAGAGATTCGAGATCGTCGCCTTTTTGCAGTGCGAATGCGAGTGCGAGTGCGAGAGAGTATACATGTATATACATACATACATATGTACGAGTTTGCACTAAATCACTAAATCGCATAAATCACGGTTACTTACGGCGGCCGACACATTGATAGCCTTTGTTTAGGTTCAGTTATATGATAGTATTTAGAATAACTTTTTGTAAAAACTATAAAAACTGATTACTCAGGCTTTCGGGTCACATTTTTACGGGCCAACTTACGGGCAACTTAAATCACTCTAAATCACTGTCACAGTTCATTGATCATTGATCAGGAGGGGGAAGTGACAGTGGCTGTGGCTGAGGCTGGGGCGTCACCTGTTAAGTCACTGCTCGAATGCTTTATGAATGTGATTTGTATTTTGGAATACTCATTTTGTGGCTTAAAACATTGCTAATGGGATGCATGAGTGTATGATTTTCTCAGAAATTGAATGTTCTATTAAAATTTAGACAATGTCTTATAATGCGATACAGAGTCAAAGGAATATCGAAGGTTCGAGTAAGGTTTAGGACGAGAGCACGACGAGTCTGTTAGCTCGATGCAAGACGGGGTCACCATTGAAGACTCGTTAAGGGTTGATTCAAGACGGTGTCAAATACATTTTTATTATAAGTTTTTCGAAATATTTGTTTTAAAGCAAGAGTATAACTGATCTTACCTCTGACTTTTTCAACTCATTAATAATTATTTAGCTTCCAGCTCGAAACAGAAAAAACATTTTGACAATATAGTCACTGACATATCAAGCATTATTCTCATTCACTGATCACTAATTGCTGGCGCATTACTGTTGATAGATCACAGTTTAACAAGTACTTCCCTTCATGGTCACAGTTTGATGGCTACCCTTATGCCCATCCATACGATTGTCCCCCCCCATCAAATGTGATAAAATGTACGTAAATATGATAATGACAATGCGACAATTCTACATGATGATGATGATGTTGTTGATGATGGTTCAACGTGATTGCCAAATGGAAAACACACGAAATTTCAACACAGAATCTAAGTAAATGAACGAACATGGTCTCTAATTACTCCATCAAGTGCAAAAAAAAGAGGAGATGTAATGGCTAGCGTTCAGTCAGGTACAGGTACATACATATGTACATATGTACACGCCTCTCGCTGGCGAAAAGACTCGACCTTTAAGATATGAAAATGACATAAACGACGACCTCCTCCTCCATATTTTTTTGTTTTTAGTAGGTAAGGTATAGGTATACATATAGTATATTGTTGTGTAGGTAATGTAATGTTTGTTTGTTTTGTGCGTTGTCTGTTGTGTGATGTGTGATGTGATTTTTCCAAGCGTCATGTTTAAGTAACTTTGCATGTCAACGGGCCGGCGCTGACAGGCAGCGTGTCAAAAAATATAACCGACTGCTAATTGTACTGGAATTTATTTTTGTACGTTTTTGAGATACGCCGCCATAACGCGTCAGAGAGTACGAGTATCTGGTTTTTGTGTTGTGTTGTGTGTGTGCTGTGTGTGTGCTGTGTAGTTCGGAGCTTCTCCTCGCTCCCTGAATTGCATTTTTGCATGCCAACCTTCGACTGTAGATCAATCAAAAAGAAATATGGATCGCCTGAGCGCCAGAGCGCCTGTGATCTGTTGTATCTGTTGTATCTGTTGTGCTCTTGTATCTGGTTGTATCTGTTGTTTGTATCTGTTGTATCTGTGACTGACTGACTGACTGACTGGCTTGCTGGTTGGAGGTGACGTAAGTGAGTGGTCGCACTTCTGCTGGCTGCTCTGTCTCTGATCCCCTATAATCATCATCATAATCATCTCAGATCTCACTGCTAATGAGTGCCGACCCATTTATGAGGCGGATATATGCTTAGGTAATTTGCATTGAATCTCTACACTGTAGTAACCTTTGGAACCGTTGAAACCTGGAACCCTCACCTTCCTCCCCACTCCTCCTCCTTCTCTCTTTTGATTCTTTACTTTTTGCTGACTGACCCAAAAGGCGATAAAAAGAATTACTATACCATACATACGTTTGGGTCAATAAACCCCCGAAGAGGCAGTAGCAAAAAAAAAACCCCACAACGAAAACGACGAAAAATATAATGAATATCTACATATAGAAAGCAAAAAAAAAGCCATATTCATGCGCCATATAGACACTTATTGTCTAGCTAAGCATTTAAATATATTTAATTTGCAAAAACGACTTTACGCCCAGCCACTAGATTCAGAATGAAATTGTTTTCGGCATTTCAGTGGCCGTTAATCTCGTATTTTTTGTTTTTTGCAGGTAAAAGTTTATTTTAGAAGCCTTCTTTCATAGATCTTTCAGGGTTTTTCTATTCCCATGGAGGGCATGGAAAAATGTTTGTTATACATATTTTTGGGAATAATTTTATTAACTTTGATCTGAAAACCTATTAAAATTGGCAAAAGTTCACTTTTTTTGGTATTTTTTTTGTCATGTTTTCCATTATTTTTTTCGCCTATAAGAAAGACGATTCTTGATAAAAGTTTTTCCCCAAAGTCTCCCTTACATATTGAACTATCTAAAAAAAATCCCAGAACATTTTCTCAATATCGGTTAACGGAATTTTTGTAACATTTATAAAGCAAAGAAATTTTTGTCCCTTGCGAAAGAGGTTTAAATTAAAAAAAAACTACAAGCCATAAATGCTTAAAATTATAAACATTTTAAAGAGTCATCAATGCAGAACATTAATCAGAAATTCGCATAAATATATCGCCTTAACTTTCGCTGAAATCTGAGTTTGAATTGGTCGCCGCGAAAATCACTTCTATATTTGTCCCGTGCGAATACCATGGTTTTTTTGCAAATATCTCGAAAACGAACAGTAGCCCAAAATCGCTCTTAGCATCAGCTATAGGGCTAGTCAAGTGGTGAATCATAACGGTAAAACAATTTTGAAAATCGGTGTTTTTTTTACATTTTTACAACTTGAAATGCGTACGAACGTCCGCATCAAGATTCGTGGTCTATTTTTGGATTTTCGTCCAGTTGTTTTCTCTGGCCTCTTGTCTTTTTTTGCATTTTTATTATTACTATTATTTTGCACATAATGTACATACTGTACATATGTACATATATGTAAATGCCTGAGAAATACCACCGACATAAAAAAAAAACCTACCGCTTTGATCGTGGCACGCAAGGTTCCCTTCCCTGTGTGTGTGTGCCTGCCCTTCTATGCGCTTCTGCCATCCAAAACGTGTGGCACGCACGCACACGGGTCGCTAGCTGGCTAGCACATAGACAATAATTGCCCCTCCCATCACCCCCCTGGGTCTGGGTGGCTGGCTGTCATATAGATCGCTTCGACCTGATAGCCAAAGAATCAAACAAAACAACAACTACAACAACTTATATCTATTTTAAATTACGTTCAATTAAATGCGCTTCACCTACAAAGTCTTTGACAGTGACGTCAATATCGAAAATACAATACTCTCCCTCTCTCTATAACCTTCGTGATCACATTGATCGCAGGGGGATGGGAGGGCTGGGAGGGAGTCTGTAGTTGTAAATGGCATGGAATTTTGTAATACTCGTATCAATATTTTTTTTGAAAACAAATTGAAGCTATCCACCACCGTCGTCGGCCACCAAATTGACTCAATCGATCCAAAAGAAAGCTTTCAGTTCTTTTTTTTTTGTTTGTTTTCTTTTGCATTGCAATTGGTTTTTTTCCCTATTTTTTATCGCTCTACATACCATCCCCCCACCCACCCCCTGCCAGCCAGCACTCCTCCTCCCTTACTAATTCAATGATAAAATGTCAAAAATCAATAACAATAAATAAATGATAAACGAGATTGTCACTCGCGTACTTTGTATTCCCTCAAAAATAAATTTCATTTCATTTCGTTTTTCTTTTGTTTAGTTTTTTTTTTGTTTTTTTGTTTTGTTTTATTTTGATTGTGTGTGGTTTTTGTGGTTGTTGTTGTTGCTTTCCTTGGCTGGAGAAACTCTCTAATCAAATTGCAATTTTTATAAATTTACCTCCAGATTTATTGAATAATTCAGTGACTATATAGAATGTTTGCTGTGCTGTGCGCTAGAGTCTGGAATTCGAGATCGATACGTCGATATGCTAATATTGAACTTGAAGGGCATTCGAATCAGTTTTGGAATTCTCTGTGATCTGTGGTCTGTGTTCTGTGGTCTCATTTGGAGAAATGTATATCCCAGCACAAGGGTGTACTTGATTTTTGTTTAACTTCATTCAAATCTGATGAGAATTATGTGTTCTGTGGCCATGAGAGTTCTAGTTTATATTCTAGTTAAAATAAATAATTCAATAATAGTCATGCACTCGCACTACGGATAGATTTTATGCTAGCAGATTAATTAGGGATTTTATTGAAGGTTTTGTTTTGTTTTCTAGCCAAAATAAATGGAAAATAGGCGGAGCGCAAAACCAAAACACGACTGATGACGCGTGTGCTATTTTACTATATATTATGTATCGGTAGAGTAAGGTCAGGTACATGAATTTTCTACACACAGGGAAAGCATCTCTCTGGGTTTTTTCTCTCTCTCACACTCCAGTTGACATTCTGGTAGAGAGAACGTGAAAGCAACACACAATTCGGTGTGATTCGTTGTGAAGGCCGGATTCGTAATGATCGAACGCTTTGAAGGGGAATGATTTTGATATTTTGTGGACAGCTATAGCTACCATTTCTGGTGAACTTCTATGGATTCTTCAGACATTGAAGAACATTGACATCTAACATTGAACTTGGCAAACTTGGCTACCCATTTAAAATACCATTTAAGCATACCCTGGATTCGATAATAAATGTAGCCAAATGTTTGCATTGATTTCTTACAAGATGAGGAAGTTTACTTTGGCAGCTTTTTCACGTGGCATGCCATCGTCGGGTTGATCGTGTTGTTGTTAGAAAACATTTCAGTATTGTCAAAATATCCAGGAGTATTAATAGACAGAACCAACAATATACATATGTATGTATATGTAGTACATACAATTTATTCACACCTTTCTCTTCGCATCTCTTCTATTTGCAGCCATACCCATTCTGGACAACGCCATCATATCACACACGAGCAAATGCCAGACCTGTCCGGAGAAGAGGCCCACATGTGAGCCGGATCAGGTGCTCATTGAGGTGGTGCGCGGCACCGGGGAGCCGGGCAGCTGTTGTTCGCGCTACAAATGCGTCAACGAAATGCCTAACTGCGATTATTCGAATCCCATTCGATACTATCCGACCGAGTGCTATGAGTGCACGACCTGCTCCTTTTGCCAGTCCATTTGTCCGTCGAATGAGTTGGAGCAGTTGGCCAACTGTTTGACCTTCAACGAAGAGCCCAAAATGAAGGGTGATATCTGGACGGAGAATAACGGCTGCACCACATGCGAATGTGATCAGCAGACTGAGCGATCCTGCAAGGCCACACAATGTCTGCAGCCGGACTGTGAGAATCCCATTCTGAGAGAGGGCGAATGCTGTCCTGTCTGTCAGTCCAAAGACGAAGAGGATGTGATCAGACCCTCAGTTGCGGGCACCACCAGTGGACCATCACTGGTCCTGAATGGTACCAGCATCACTGAGAAGATCGAAGATCAATCGACCCCAATTCCAGGCGAAAATGATTCCAGCACCGCCACAACAACTACTAGTTACGTTTCCTCGACAGAAAACGAGCCAAGTGTTGTTCCATTAACATCCAGCACGACAATCTACAGCTCCACTGATAGCGACAATGCCACAGAGTCGTCGCCAGCCAGCGAGGGCCCCGTAGCTCCTCCCGACTTTGATGAGCATTCAGCTTTGGATGCCGCTTCTACAAAGCCATTCTTCTACATTGCCAGCTCTGCAACTCTCGATGAAGCCACTCGCGGCCCCACAGCCAACTATGAAACCTCAACGGATGCCTCCCCAATAGAGAAAGATCAGATTACCAATCGACACGATGCGGTGTCATATTCAATTGAGTTCAATGAAGAGACCACCCCCGGACAGATGCTCGATGATACCATGAGCACATCCACTGAAGGCGATCCGCTGCCGAAGGCGGCTAGCGATTATCCCAGCACATCAGAGCCGCCACCGCCGCCACCCGTGTCGACCAGCCTGGTTTTTGAATCCAAGAACACGGATAGTAGGACCACTCGTACAGTCATTAAGAACCACCGGGACGATGACGTTGTGCCTGCGGAGAAGGATGGTCTGGGGCGTTGGATTTATGTTGTAGCCTGTGTTTTAGCCCTATGTTTTGTCCTTATATGTGTCTACTACTACAAGAAGCAAACTAATGGCAAAATGCAAAACGCAGACTACCATGAGGTCTCACAAACCAATCCACAGCCGAAGGTCAATACGGGCCAATATCCATTGCTACCGCCCATCAGCAGTGAGCCGATCAAAGAAGAATTGAAGAATTAGCAATGTGGCACCTCCTTCATCCTCCCTGCAGACTGCTTTTGATCTTATCCTCTAGATGTCCAGTCCATCTAGAACAAATTAAACCAAAACAGTGAAAAAGTCTGCAAGGCTACACAAGTGATACCACATAGAAAGAAGAGAGAGAGAGAGAGAGAGAGAGAGAGAGAGAGAGAAAGGGAGAGAGAGAAAAAACCTTATCAGATCCATCAACACAAAAGAAAAAAAAAACCGAAAAGAAAACACAAATTTTCCACCGAACGAGGCGAAGGAGAAACAGACAGTCTGTCGGTCAGTCAAACCGAAACGAACCGAATCGATAAAGGACAGGCAGCAATTCCAGTATTTTTAGGAGAAAAAATGCTCCGAATTTCCGTCAATAGATCTTTCATTTGTATTTCTATCAGAAAGCTGTTGGAAAAGTCTGCGAAGGTTATTCAGTTTTTTTTTTAATATATACATGCATACAAATATTATAAAATTATATTATATATATATATATCTTGATCTTTAGGTTATGCTCAAATCCACAGAGTAAGAATTATGTTTAAGGTTCCATTAAGACAGTTAACGTTATTTTGTGATAACTCTCAATAGCGAAAAGAAAAGATAGAAGAAACTGCAAGAAATGAAAGAAAACGAAAGGAAACGAGATTGGATTAAGTATTAAAAGGCGGACTGTGTAGACTGTTTGTAAATTATATACTAGATATGATTCCGATATAACTCTCTATTATATAAAATAATTTTGTTTTGTCGTCCTCCTAGTACTACTATATACATACACTTACACTCACTTATAAATTATATACATATGTATATATCGGAGTATATACATACATACATACGTTATAGTCAAACGCATTGACTGCATTCCCATTTCATTTCATTTTATTATTAAACAATTTAGTCGCTAGTGCAAAAATAAAACCAAAGTAAACGAAAAACTTACCAAAATCTAATCAATATTTAATCTATGGGGCTGCTGTTAGGGCATCCAAGTGATGAACTATTCCCCTCATCACTTGGGCCGTTGGAGAATCGGGCAGCTCGACTAACACAGAAGCTGTCGAGCCTGCCAGCACGCCCACGCGTGGATCGATGGGCAAAGTGCCGAGATGTGGTATTTGGGCGAGGTTTGCCAGCTCCACGCCGCCATTCGAAGAGAAGATATTGGTGCAATTTGTGCAATTAGGGCACACAAACCTGTGAAATGTAAACGAAAGTCTCAGATAAGTTGCCGGCCGCCTCCATAAACCTTACGACACTCACCCGCTCATATTCTCGACTATGCCCAGCAGCTTGATGCCCGTCTTCTTGCAAAATGTGATCTCCTTGCGGACATCGTCCAGGGCCACACCCTGTGGCGTTGTCACAATAATGGCACCATTGCAGGGCACATCACGCATGCACTCCATGACGGTGATGTGCTCGTCGGAGGTGCCGGGCGGCGTGTCGATGATCAAATAGTCCAGCTCCTCCCACTTGACATCGGTAAGGAATTGGCGTATCATCATGGTCTTTTTGGGACCGCGCCAAATCACGGGATCCGTGCGACTCTTTAGCAGAAAACCAATAGACATTACGGCCAGAGTTTTGCTCTCATCCGTGTAAATGGGGACCCAGCCCTCGTCACACTGAAAAATATCGCGGCCCTCAAGGCCCAATAAGAATGGAACACTGGGACCGCACAGATCTATGTCCAGCAGGCCCACCTATAAAGAAAATGTAACCATTACGCATCCATTTTACAGGCTTATGGTGAAATAGTTGGCCCGGGACTTGCCTTGTGTCCGGTGTGGCGCAGCGCCAGCGCCAGTTGGGTGCTAACAGTCGACTTGCCCACGCCACCCTTTCCAGAGAGCACTATAATCACGTTCTTAACATTGTCCAACATTATACTGTCTTATTTTAAATGGTATAATTCCAGAAGTTGTATTTTGTCAACAAGTGTGCTTTAAAGTAAATTAGTGCTGGTAAACAATTAATTTATTTATGGTTTGCCAACAGCTGCTTGCCACGGCTGGAGCGAAATTCCGACAGTCTGGCAACGCTGTGTTATCACTCTACGTGTACGGCAACGACTCCGCCGGCAAGTGTCGATTTTTATTGGTCCAAGTCCATGCCCGCGCGCATGTTAATTAACAACAAAAGACATTGCTGGCAAAAGATTAAATAAAATCACTTTGATTCAGCGGGAATTGGAAATCTATGAGTGAGGCATTGCTGACAGCTGACACAGGACACGGACTAGGGCGATTTTGACTGGGGCAAAGCCGTATAAATCAAGCCGACAAACGAATGTTGCGCAACCCGCTGCTCTCCCCGCATGTATTTGAGCTAGCACCACCACCATCACCGCCACCACCACCAGACCAGCAATCAGTCCGCCTAACAACGCCGCCACCGCCAGCGCCACCCCACACCATCACGCCATCCGCTTACATCTGATAATCGAATTTAGAGTGACTTTTTAGAGGCCAGCCATGAAGAAGCGGTCAAACTCACGTGGTACGCCTTCGGCCGATGGCGATCATCCTCCTGCGTACAAATCGGGTGCAGCCAGTGCACCTGCCACCCCAACGAAGGAGCGGTTGGGCAACGACAATGGAAACAACAGTGCTGGTGCCCAACGCAAACGCAAGGAGGAAATCGCCCAGACCTTTGTCATTGTCAATGAACGTCCTGTGGATGACATTTCACTGGATTTCTTCTACAAGCCCCACACCATCACACTGCTTGCCGTCTCCGTCCTGGCCGTGATGTACACCGCCTTTGTCAGGTAAGGAGCAACCACCGACCCGACGACGACGACGCTATTGATCTTTCGTTTCATGATGTGTGTGGCGGACCTTGCTTATATCGAAAGTGTTTGAGGCAAACGAGTAAATGTCATGCACGCACATACACTGCCAAATGTGTCATTTCAGGCGGCTCAAGGTTCACACAACTAAAATTATATAGACGCACGTATATAATATATGTTTATAGAGAGCGAAAACAAAACGACGATACACTAAGTCTACATAGTGTAGAATTCATTGACCCCGCAACCGAAACGTGCGACGATGCTGATAAGGATTGGTCTGTCAGACCAGCCCGCAGCACAACTAACTAGAATAGCCAGAGATCAATTCATTTACCCCATGGGTATGTCCGTGCTATATCTTTTCAGAAACGAAACGAATGTGGATGATAATCTTTGGGCCGGCCTTCTCTGCATTGTGTTCTTCTTTCTGATCATCTCGGTGCTGGCATTACCCAATGGACCATTTACGAGACCGCACCCGGCCTTCTGGAGGATACTGTTTGGCTGTTCGGTGCTCTATCTGTTGTCGCTGCAGTTTCTGATGTTCCAAAACTATCCAACTATACGAAGTATATTCTATTGGATCGATCCCAAACTGAAGAACTTTCACATCGACATGGAAAAGGTAGATAGTAATGGCATATTCCTATGGCTTCTAGTACTTACACGTGTATCTCTGTCCTTGTCTATTTCAGGAATACGGTGTCAATTGTACAGACATCAGCTGGGACCGTGTCAAGGGCCATTTGGATGTGTTTGCCTGGGGCCACTTCCTGGGCTGGGCTTTCAAGGCCATCCTCATCCGTCACATGGGCATTCTGTGGGCCATATCGGTGATGTGGGAAATCACCGAGATCACCTTTGCCCATCTGCTGCCCAACTTTATCGAATGCTGGTGGGATGCCCTCATTCTGGATGTGATTATCTGCAATGGCTTGGGAATTTATGTGGGCCTCTGGATCTGTAAAATGCTTGAAATGCGCGAATACAAGTGGGCGAGCATCAAGGATATATCAACCACAACGGGCAAGATCAAGCGGGCCATGCTGCAGTTTACTCCGGAGAGCTGGACGGCCATTCGCTGGCTGGATCCAAAGTCAACGGCAATGAGATTTGCGGCCGTCATTCAGCTGGTTATCTTCTGGCAGGTCACAGAATTGAATACCTTCTTCTTGAAGCATATCTTCGAGATGCCACCAGATCACTTTATTGTCATTGGACGTCTGATATTCATTGGTCTCTTTGTGGCGCCATCGGTTAGGTGAGTTCTCAGTCTCCCAAGCCCAAAACCTAAAACATTTCTAATATGTTGTTGTTGCTGTTTTTGATTTTCTTCTGCAGGCAATACTATGTATATGTCACTGATACGCGCTGCAAGAGAGTCGGCACCCAGTGTTGGGTTTACGGCGCCATCATGGTCTCCGAGGCCATTCTTTGCATAAAGAATGGCAAGGAGTTGTTTGAGCGCACGCAAGCCATCAACATTGTCCTGTGGCTGTCGATTCAAGTGATCATCTCGGTGGCATTTGTTGCTGTAGCTGTTTTATGGCAGGTTTGTTGCCCACAATCGTTGTCTTCTATTCTCTGTTTTATAAATTATTGTTTGCTTATTTTGTGCAGCAACGGCAGCTGAAAAAGGAAACCTCTCTACCCACAAAGAGAAAAGACAAAAGTCCTGCCGTTTCACCATTGCCATCGCCATCAAAAGGTATGTCCTTGTTCGAGGTTAGGCCAGCGGACAACATTGGTTAGAAACAGAATGAAAATGGGGAATACAATTACGATTAACGATGTTGTAAATTTACGCAATCAATTGAGCCTTCGACGCTCAGATAATCTTGAATATATGAACCAATTTTCATTGTTGATATTTCCAATGTTGGTTCTGATTTATAGCTAACATTTAATCTGCACTTTTTGACTTTGTGTTAATTTTCTTTGGCTCTCTTTCAATTGTTTTAATCGCAATTCTCCGTCTTTCTGAACTCATGATTCTCCCTTTGAATTCACCCGGCCATCTCTCTCTCTCTCTCTCAATCTATCTATTTTGTCTCTCTCTCTCTCTCTCTAATTCTCTTTGGATTGCATTGCCATCAAATAAATAGCACAAGTGTCGAGAAGTAAATCCATTGATGCCCCAAGCACTGCGCACTACGACATTAAAATTAAAATAGTTTAACTAATTTTGTTACTTTTCTAACGATCTAAAACCACCTTCCGTTTCCGCTCTTTTAGGTAACTTGACGCCACAGAAAGAGAAGAAGGTGAAATAAATTCAAAACTGAAAGCTACAAAAACTAAATACAAATAAACATTGTGGAACAGACAAAAGCAAATCAAAGAACCGAAACACACAACACACGTTGTACATACACTCAATGAAAACTGTACTGATTAAATTAAATACAAAGCATACATACATATGTAAATGTATATATGTATATAATATATATATATATATATTTATTGAAAAAGGGGAACCAAAGGCAATACTTGTGAATGGGCGAAAGTAAAAGTAAAATCAATATCTACGTGCTAATGCTAGATTAATACAATTGTTCTGTTAATTAAATTAAGAGACGTATTTTGGATTTCTCGAGTTATGTACAAATACCGAAATGAAACGCAGTGAGAACGTTTCATTCTGTCTAAACCTCGAAACATGCCGAGACGGTCTTCTTGACCGCATCCCGTGCATAGGGTATGTAAGAGAGGGAGTACCAGGTCATGGCCAACGATTGTATGATTATGAATATAAGCGTGAGTCCAGCCTTTTTCAACTAAAAACGGATAAACGAAAAAAACAAACAAAAATCAAAAGAAAATTATAATTTTAAATGGGAGAAAATGGGATCATGCTGTACCACAATGGCGGAAATGAATGTCATAACGATGGCCACGATCACAATGCTGGTGGCTATCAGGCGCGTGTCGGCAAACATTTTCTTGATCTGCTTGAGGGGGCCCATCAGAAAGCAAGTACTGGATGCACGGGAGAAGACAAACTCATTAGCTGGTCCATGTGAAAACCAATATGTCAAACAACGGAGCCTCACCTGGCCATCGAGATGATGTTTCCCAATGTGTAGAAAACCGCAAAGACCACAATGCCGCGGTGCAGAAAGAGAGCAATGGAGCCCAACAGAGATAGAAAGATGCCCAAGACAAAGCAAATGCAAAATGCCTTGATGCGTGTGGACCAGCTTAGGGTGGACATGTCGTTAATCTGCATTTATGTATAAATAAATGGGGGGTCAATAATTAATACGGCTGATAAGCGTTGAGTCACATCTGCTCTGTCTTCATGTGATCGTGGGGGCGTATGGTATATAAGCGTGCCCAAATCGAGGCAATCTCCATTTTCAGCTGCAAATGGGATCAGTGGTTAATGGGGCTGCAATAAACAATGGGTTTCACCTGTGTTATTATGCTGCTCTCCTCCTCCGGTGTGGGCTCATCTCCACTTAGAACGCGGCGTAACTTGTCCATCGTTTCCAGCTTTTCCGGCAAAACCAAACACTATAATTCAAAAAGTTCTTTGTTCAGCAATACTACACGAATGCCAGGAATATGTCCCTTATTTCTGCGTAAAAACAATAAAGAAATAATGAAAACCCAAAGATCAATCAGATCGGGAATGTGACAAGCAGTCTCCGATTTATGATTATCGATGTATATCGATTACCGATTTGCTGCAGTTATTTAAATCGTTTTGCAACACTCCCAGTTGATGTTTATATCGACTGCATCATGTTTGCCGCTGCGATACGTAACATTATTATAAAAAGTACACAAAATGCAGCGAAATTCGAAGCGATTTGCGCACAGTGCCGGCATATACGCGCCAACCGAAGTATACAAAGTGAGGCGGATACAACCAAATCAATAGATGTGGCAGCAAAACCAAACGACAAGGAAATGGAGCCCACACCACAAAATTCCAGTGCAGTTGCCTTAGACTTTGGGAGCCGGGAGGCCCACGTGCCGTCCTTTAATCTGGCTGCCTATGTCAATAGCTCGAGCACACTGCAGCAGCTTGTTAGCCTGGGCGTGGACCTGCACAGCATAGAGAGACGCAAGGGTCTGGGCGAGTTTGTGCTCCGCCTGGACTTTGAGAAGAATATCAAACCGTGTTTGTCCTTTCTCGCCGACCAGGGCATTGCAGCCGATGACTTTGGCAAGATGATCACAAAGAATCCGCTGCTGTTCAAAGAGGATCTTGATGATTTGCAGACGCGCGTAGAGTACTTGAAGAGCAAAAGATTCTCGGACGAGGCCAGACAGCGCATCTTCACACAGAACCCGTTTTGGCTGATGTTCTCCACGAAACGCGTGGATCGCCGCCTGGGCTACTTCCAAAAGGAGTTTCGTTTGAGTGGACACGACCTGCGTCTAATGGCCACCAAAGAGCCAAATCTGATCACCTACAATATGGAACATTTGCGTAGATCTGTGTTTACCCTCCGCGAGGAAATGGGTTTCAGTGCCAAAGAGCTGCAATCTCTGATTGTTCGCAAACCCCGTCTGATGATGATCCGTAAGTTGATTGGAAAATGCTGTCCTCTCACATTAAATAACTATATACATTGGATAATATTGAATAACTTGCAGCTCCCGATGATCTGGTAGAGAGATTCAGTTATATACACAAGGATATGGGACTGCCGCATTCCCAGATAGTCCAATGCGCCGAGCTGCTGGCCTCGCGCGAATTCCGACTACGCGAACGTCACGAGTTCCTTAAACTGCTGGGCCGTGCTCAGTACGACCCGCAGAAAGACCTGTACATCTCCCCCAGAATGATAGTGCAGGGAAATAACTTTTATTTTGTGCGAAATGTGGCAAAAAGTGATTTGGAAACGTTCGACTTGTTTTTAAAAACCCGATAACAATAAACGCCGAGTGCAATATATTTGGTGATCTTATCGATATATTTACAGTATATTCTGAAATTGGATAGACAGCAATCAAGGCGACAATTAATATAATTAATAAATCATCCTTAATTTTACTGACTTAATTATATACGTCTTCGTTATTTTATTTTTTTAGCCGGCTTATTGCTTGCTTTCTTCCTCTATTTCGAATGTGTCGCCTTTTCCGAGGCGGAAAATATGTTCCAGTCCCACCGGAGCGATAGTTTTTTCAGGGCTGGGCGGGGCGAAACGCCATCTATCGGGTCCCCAGAGAGGCTCCATACGGCGGGATGACATCGGGGGGGGGAAGCCGGTATAGAATCCGTTACGGAAATAATGTAAGGAAGGAAATAGGATAAGATATAGGTATTAGTGAGGATCCGAAGGGATAAGTAAGAGTGAAAATTTGGAGAAACGTGGATTCTCGATTTTCTTTCACATGGTGCGGAGGGTAGTGCGAAGCAGGCAAACCCACCAGTTTTTTTGGTTAGAGCCGGCAATTTAAAAAGTGAGTGTCGGGCTTAGGAGCCGCGCAGTTAAAGAGAGAATAGATAGATGTGTGACTTCGTTTTGTTTTCCCCAATAGCCTGGCCCGGAAGATCACCGAGAGGCCGGGCCAGAGGAAGTTTCGCCGAGAACGCCGGTGCTGGAGAGGATCGGCTAGTGAGCGCTGTAGAGCCCCGGACAAGAAGTTACTGGAGAGGATCAGCTCGTGTTCGAAACATCAAACCAAAATTCCGAGTGAGTCCGTTCCATGGGTGCATGAAGCAGGCAGCAGGCCTATCTTGGGGTGCCTATGAGCCAGTCATGCCGATGAGCCGGCCATACCTGTGAGCCAGCCATATCGCGGCATCGCCACAGCCTCACTTAGGGCCTTGCCTCCCTCATCCTGGAGTGCACCGCGCCAAAGCCCAGTCAGGCACATACGCACGGGGGGTGCGTGGGGACCAAGCAACCAATCATGGCCACCTAGTGCATTGATTTACCAACCTGAGATCACTGGCATTGGAAGTCCCATCGTTGATTAAAAACTGAAGCCTCCTTGAACGTTGTGTTGTTCCGTGTGTTGTCCTTTTTGTATATATGTAAAACCATTAGCCATGTAAGTCATTTAACGTAATATTGAATATTTGTGAAAACGCCAACACCTTCTGGTCATTGCCAACAACAGCTGATCGGATGCAAAGGGATTAACCCTTTGTGTGTGACGTGGGGTCACTGAATCCCGACGGGTATGTTGTGATATGTGAGGTACAAATAAAATCCGCCAAATTAATACCTGTCTCGTCTGCCCCGTTGACCCTTAACAAGAGCTCTTGGTAGGTTAGTCTCGGTAGGGCCCCTTTAAATTAAACGAATTACATTTCCCACCACACACATATCCCACCACCACCACAGGGGTAAGGGTATCCCCGTACTCGCCCAAAAAAACACGGGCCTTAATCGCGATCAACTGATCATTCACTGATTGTTATTGTTGGTTGAACGTTTTGGTGTTTCGTTGCTGATTTAAATGATGATATGTGTAAAATATTGAAATATAAGTTTAGAATGAATATCATGAAGGCTTAAAATTAATTTAGAGGGAGGGCACGTGGCCTTGACCATGGATTAGACCAGCCGCAGCCGTTCCAGCAGAGGGTGGCCAAAACGAACGTTTGAAGTTTGACCACAGGCAGGGTGGGCGCGCGAAGTGGAAACACCGATGCTTCTATCACTTGACAGCCGTCTATTTGTTTGCTTTGTTGTGGTATTTTTTTTCTTTTTGTTTGCTGACGTGACGTTTAGTACTGGTTCCTTGGATGTTTAGATGTCCCGAGAAGTCGCTTTTCTCGAAAACTTTGTGTACATTTGGTGGGCTAGGGGAACTATCCAGCCCTGGGATCGACAGCTAGCCGGCGTTGCCCAAAGGGAACCAAGCCAAAATGTAACAAATAGCATACTTGATTCATTAATCGATTGATTAAATTAATTTGTGGCTATTGTGGTTCTTTAGGACGTTGATGTGCAATGACTGCACCATCAAGTGGCCCAAGCGACACCAGCAGATGGCTGGCCAACCGACCGAGGAGCGCTGCCGCATTTCGATTGGGAAGTATTACGCTTAATAAAACACCAAGTACTACGACGGTTAAATCTGAAAAAGAGCCCCCCAGTACGTGAAAGTGAAGCTTTTAAGAATTGCATAGAACTCCCATGATGTTGCATCCAAGACAAATATCCGACCCGACCCCACCTGAAACAATAATGTAACTATCATACCGGAATAAATCCACTGTTCAAAAACAAAAAGCCTTTAAATGAAAAAGGAGTGCAAGAAGGAGATAATATAATATATAAAAGATAATAAATATAATATAATAATATATAGAAGGATAAATAAATAAATAAAATAAGAAAATATGTGAAAGGCAATCGAAAGAAGAAACAGTATAAGGAGTAAACCAAAACAGAGAGACTCACCTGATCCCATAATTATAAAGTGAAGCGTTGAATATCACTTGCTCTTTCCTTTTGTTGCATTGCTGTAGTTTGATGTTTGTCGTTTGCACACATAAACACAAAAACACACATAAAAAAAAAATAAAAAATTAATTATCACACACATATGTATGTATGTATGTACACCTTGCACTGCGTTTCGCTTTGCACTCCTTGCCGCCTTCTTCTTCTTGCCGCTCCTTATAAAATTGTGTTTTTTTTTTATTTGCACTCGCACTTTCACATTTTTTATTTCAATTAAGTTTTTTTTTATTTATTTCAATTTATTTATAATTATTTTATTATTTATTTAAATTTGTTTCACAGAGAAAAAATTTACACTTAGGCCTGCGCGCACAGGCCTGCGCCTTCTACTTCTTGCCGCTCCGTATAATCTTTCACTGTCACTTTCACTCACATTAGAACCCTTAGAACCCCTCATAAAACTTGGTTTGGGTGGTTTCACTTTTCATTTATTTGGTTATTTGGTTATTTTTGAATTTTATTATAACTTAACACACTGAACACGTATTATAATTTATTTATTGTTATTTAGTTTTATAACAATTGATCACAGAATAATAATGTCACATTTTGGCCGGCGCGCGATTCGCCGTCGGGAAACACACACGATTTAATTTTTCGTTTTTATGACCGTATGACCGCTTCCAATGATAAGACTGAGCGCAGCGATAAGAATGCAGCGGCAGCGACGCATACTTAACAAGGTAGCCGCACTGAGAGAGCTTTACTTCTTATTTCAGTGAAGAAGAAAAAGAACAAGAGAAAATCGTCCGCTCACAACTGCTGCTAGGCAGACTGAAATTTAAGAAGTAAAAGAGAGGGCGAGAGAGCGAGTGGCGGCTACCTTGTTAAGTATGCCTTGGGTGCCGGTGATCACAGATAACGAATGTAGGTCAAGGGCTCGCTCTCGCTCTCTTACTCAGTTTATCTTTTTCTACCTGTATTTCTGCCTCTGTATCGGCAGCAACGAATTTATTCTTTCTATGATAGTTAACTGTTAAATCAGTATATTTGCATTGCGCTGACGAAGAGACGAAGACGAAGAGTACATAGAAAATGTAGATTACTTTGAAGAGTTCTTCTCTTTGATGCTCTCTTCCTATGCTTATGCATTATAAGGGTGATTTTAATTATTGCGTTATTTTGTCTTTGGCGTATGCATTGTTGTTGTTGTTGCTTGCATGGGTGGAATGGGAGACGGAAAATGCGTGGATGTATACTACATAAGTCAACTACATATGTATATTTGATCCATCTCTTTATTGCAGGTAATGCAGGGCAGAAATAATCTGAAAGCGGCTTTTTGCAATAGGGATTTGTGTTTGCTGTTGTTGCTTTGGCTTCTTATCTGTTTGGGGCGGGGGGAGATGGGAAACGAGCGACAAAAAACTGTAACAATTTGAATAGTTATTTTATTTGATTCTCTTTTCCTACTGCATGTGGGGTCATTACAATGCCCTGAAGCGGGGGCGCTTCAGTAAGAGCATCTTTGCTTTTGCATTATGTGAGTTCTTGTAATTGTTTTTTTTGCTTTGGCGTACGCGTCGTTGTTGTTGCTGCCTGTCAATGCTTTTACATATGTACATACATAGGTGGAATGGAAGCTTGACCATAAAACAAATATTTTAATGTGAAGAGTTATATTTGGTTCCCTCTCTTCACTGCGGGTAGTGCAGGGCAGACAATTAAGAGCGCACCTTTGCTGAAATAATCTAAAAGCGGCTTTTTGCAATAGGGATTTGTGTGTGTTGTTGTTGTTTTGGTTTGTGCTCTGTATGGGGAGGGGGAGATAAGCCACGAAAATTTATAATAATTTGAATATTTCTTATATTTGATGCTTTCCTCCTACAGCATGTGGTGTGGGTATAATGCTCTAAAGCGGGGGCAAAAGTTAAGAGAGCAGTAGCGGCCTAGGCTTTTACATTGTAGAGAGTATTTGTAATTGTTTTTTGGCGCTGGCGTATGCATCGCTGTTGTTGTTGCCTGCCAATTCTTTACATGGGTGGGAATGGGAGACGGCGAGTGCGTGGATGCCGTAATTCAGACCATAGAACTAATATTTTAAAGTGAAGAGTTAAATTTGATCCCCTCTCTTCACTGCAGGTAATGCCCTGAAGCAGGGCAAACAATTAAGAGCGCAGCTTTGCCTAGAGAATCTAAGAGCGGCTATTGCAATAGAGTTTTTGTGTTTTTAAGTCACATCCATATTCTCCGCCTAGAATTAAATCTATTAAATATTTGTACATTGTACATACATACATATGTATGTACATGTGAAAAATAGAACATAAAAAATAAACAAGAAATAATAAACTTATTAATATTAAAAAAAAATATCCTACTGCCGCAATATTTTGAGCATTTTCTCGTATGATTTTGCATTCATTCAAACTACAGATTAATATGTGTGTCAGAAATTATAAAGAACAGATTTGTTCATTTTACAAGGGAATTGTCGTCTGCTCAAAGACGAATTTTACATAAATGGATATTCTGTGTTGGAATTTGGCAACGAACCAAATGGACACGACCGAATGTAGGTCGATTGGTTAACAGGGAAACTTTGGTTGTGAAATATCTCATTCATTATAAGAAATATTCAAATTATTACAAATTTTCGTGACTCATCTCCCATATTCCCTCTCCCCATGCAGAGCAGAAGCCAAAACAACAACCACAAACACAAAAACCCCATTGCAATAGCCGCTCTTAGATTCTCTATGCAAAGCTGCGCTCTTAGTTGTTTGCCCTGCTTCAGGGCATTACCTGCAGTGAAGAGAGGGGATCAAATTTAACTCTTCACTTTAAAATATTAGTTCTATGGTCTGAATTACGGCATCCACGCACTCGCCGTCTCCCATTCCCACCCATGTAAAGAATTGGCAGGCAACAACAACAGCGATGCATACGCCAGCGCCAAAAAACAATTACAAATACTCTCTACAATGTAAAAGCCTAGGCCGCTACTGCTCTCTTAACTTTTGCCCCCGCTTTAGAGCATTATACCCACACCACATGCTGTAGGAGGAAAGCATCAAATATAAGAAATATTCAAATTATTATAAATTTTCGTGGCTTATCTCCCCCTCCCCATACAGAGCACAAACCAAAACAACAACAACACACACAAATCCCTATTGCAAAAAGCCGCTTTTAGATTATTTCAGCAAAGGTGCGCTCTTAATTGTCTGCCCTGCACTACCCGCAGTGAAGAGAGGGAACCAAATATAACTCTTCACATTAAAATATTTGTTTTATGGTCAAGCTTCCATTCCACCTATGTATGTACATATGTAAAAGCATTGACAGGCAGCAACAACAACGACGCGTACGCCAAAGCAAAAAAAACAATTACAAGAACTCACATAATGCAAAAGCAAAGATGCTCTTACTGAAGCGCCCCCGCTTCAGGGCATTGTAATGACCCCACATGCAGTAGGAAAAGAGAATCAAATAAAATAACTATTCAAATTGTTACAGTTTTTTGTCGCTCGTTTCCCATCTCCCCCCGCCCCAAACAGATAAGAAGCCAAAGCAACAACAGCAAACACAAATCCCTATTGCAAAAAGCCGCTTTCAGATTATTTCTGCCCTGCATTACCTGCAATAAAGAGATGGATCAAATATACATATGTAGTTGACTTATGTAGTATACATCCACGCATTTTCCGTCTCCCATTCCACCCATGCAAGCAACAACAACAACAATGCATACGCCAAAGACAAAATAACGCAATAATTAAAATCACCCTTATAATGCATAAGCATAGGAAGAGAGCATCAAAGAGAAGAACTCTTCAAAGTAATCTACATTTTCTATGTACTCTTCGTCTTCGTCTCTTCGTCAGCGCAATGCAAATATACTGATTTAACAGTTAACTATCATAGAAAGAATAAATTCGTTGCTGCCGATACAGAGGCAGAAATACAGGTAGAAAAAGATAAACTGAGTAAGAGAGCGAGAGCGAGCCCTTGACCTACATTCGTTATCTGTGATCACCGGCACCCAAGGCATACTTAACAAGGTAGCCGCCACTCGCTCTCTCGCCCTCTCTTTTACTTCTTAAATTTCAGTCTGCCTAGCAGCAGTTGTGAGCGGACGATTTTCTCTTGTTCTTTTTCTTCTTCACTGAAATAAGAAGTAAAGCTCTCTCAGTGCGGCTACCTTGTTAAGTATGCGTCGCTGCCGCTGCATTCTTATCGCTGCGCTCAGTCTTATCATTGGAAGCGGTCATACGGTCATAAAAACGAAAAATTAAATCGTGTGTGTTTCCCGACGGCGAATCGCGCGCCGGCCAAAATGTGACATTATTATTCTGTGATCAATTGTTATAAAACTAAATAACAATAAATAAATTATAATACGTGTTCAGTGTGTTAAGTTATAATAAAATTCAAAAATAACCAAATAACCAAATAAATGAAAAGTGAAACCACCCAAACCAAGTTTTATGAGGGGTTCTAAGGGTTCTAATGTGAGTGAAAGTGACAGTGAAAGATTATACGGAGCGGCAAGAAGTAGAAGGCGCAGGCCTGTGCGCGCAGGCCTAAGTGTAAATTTTTTCTCTGTGAAACAAATTTAAATAAATAATAAAATAATTATAAATAAATTGAAATAAATAAAAAAAAACTTAATTGAAATAAAAAATGTGAAAGTGCGAGTGCAAATAAAAAAAAAACACAATTTTATAAGGAGCGGCAAGAAGAAGAAGGCGGCAAGGAGTGCAAAGCGAAACGCAGTGCAAGGTGTACATACATACATACATATGTGTGTGATAATTAATTTTTTATTTTTTTTTTATGTGTGTTTTTGTGTTTATGTGTGCAAACGACAAACATCAAACTACAGCAATGCAACAAAAGGAAAGAGCAAGTGATATTCAACGCTTCACTTTATAATTATGGGATCAGGTGAGTCTCTCTGTTTTGGTTTACTCCTTATACTGTTTCTTCTTTCGATTGCTTTTCACATATTTTCTTATTTTATTTATTTATTTATCCTTCTATATATTATTATATTATATTTATTATCTTTTATATATTATATTATCTCCTTCTTGCACTCCTTTTTCATTTAAAGGCTTTTTGTTTTTGAACAGTGGATTTATTCCGGTATGATAGTTACATTATTGTTTCAGGTGGGGTCGGGTCGGATATTTGTCTTGGATGCAACATCATGGGAGTTCTATGCAATTCTTAAAAGCTTCACTTTCACGTACTGGGGGGCTCTTTTTCAGATTTAACCGTCGTAGTACTTGGTGTTTTATTAAGCGTTATACTTCCCAATCGAAATGCGGCAGCGCTCCTCGGTCGGTTGGCCAGCCATCTGCTGGTGTCGCTTGGGCCACTTGATGGTGCAGTCATTGCACATCAACGTCCTAAAGAACCACAATAGCCACAAATGGTATCCGCTGGATACAGGACATATTGTATCCGCTGGATACTGGAACTGTATTGGAACCCTCTCTAAACGACTCTTAAATGGGTCAGTTAATGGTAGTATTTGTAGTAGTAGATGCATGTGTAGTATTTTGCAAGTTTTAGAAACCCCATTGAACCAAAAATTGATTCCCATAATCTGTGGGGTTGGGGTGGTGCCACAGATTATCAAAGCATATCAGGTGGAATTCGATCTGTGGCAGCACCGATATAACTATGTATATTATCCGGATAAGTATAGCATATACTCTGAAATAGATGTGGTAAAATGTGTACTTTTTGGAGAAACCATCGGAAAATTTGAGCTATTTTCGAACTATTGTTTGACGATATAAGACATTAAATATTGATTGAAGTTTTCTAATAAAATATGTACTAAAATAAAACTTCCCTTTCTTTACCACAACAGTTTTTGTTTCATTCGTGATACATATGTTTTTGTTATATTTTCCGTTATTTTTCCTTGGATTTTCAAAATTCCATAGAAATCGCAGATATATTCGTTTCGGTTCAGTGGTCACACCCACCCCCACCCATCCTGCCAATTCTTCATTTATTTTGTACATACGTACGACAGCACCCAGTTTTTTGCGCCCAAATTTATTGCACTTTCTGCGCACTTTTCTCCTCACAAACACAAACTGGACATACTTAAATTTAACTTATCAATAATTTTTCTACAACAAATTACAGTTTTAATGTTTTTCCTTAATCTGCGAGCAATGTTAAATTATATAAGGGAATCTGCGAGCAATGTTAAATTATATAAGGGAATCTGCGAGCAATGTTAAATTATATAAGGGAATCTGCGAGCAATGTTAAATTATATAAGGGAATCTGCGAGCAATGTTAAATTATATAAGGGAATCTGCGAGCAATGTAATGTTAAATGTTAATGTTCGTCAACAAGCTGAAGAAGAACACACAACACACAATTTCAGCTTGGCAAAGTAAAAAACGCTCTGTATGCGAGGCTGAGCTTTAACTGTATATGTGCTGCAGATATTGTTGGTCAAAAATCAAAACAAAGTTGGGAGAGCGAAAATTTCAGTTGTGCGCTCATACACACTTGCAAACACGCAAAGTACATGAGCACACATACACTCTCACGACTCGCGGGAGCTGATAACACATGCAAAGCCCACAAAATACGTGAGAATGCATGAGCACGCATACACTCACTCACACTCACGACTGGCTCGGGCGCTGATGTCTGATTTTGGTGCGGACATTTTCAATGTATGAATTGTCCCGTCTATATATTGTATGGTTAGTGGTTGAGCCAAAAAAGGTATGGATAACGGGTAAATTTAGCCAAGGGAAATTTCACGGCTCGCACGATTTTCACCCTACCCGAAAAAATCCCCGATAGGCTTTGAGGGGCACATGCGCCTCTCTATTAGTCAGCTGGGTGGATTTTACCTTGCAGGCCTTGCATTTTCTGGGCCGTTTTGCCTGTTGTCCATACCCGACATTTTCCGAAGAGCCTCAGCAATTTCCCAGGGAAGAATATTATAAACTTCCCAGGACGGCGAGGATTTTTTACTGCGCGCGGATTTGAAATGAACAAGGGCGTTACTAAAATAATGGATAAATTGCTGAAGTCAAGGTAAACTGTTTCATGGGAGTTAGTTATTCGATTATGTTATCTTTTTACTATCATTTATGGGTTTCCTTCCAGGGGGTAGCCCCAACACTTTATAGCCCAAATTATAGTGAACAAATAAAACAATAGCCCCCAAAACAACTAACTTCGACAGAGCGTTACAGAGTTGCCAATTGTAAAATTGTTAACTCTATTTTCTGCGGCCATAAACTGCAATATTTTATTAAACAGAACATAAAAATCGAGGAATATGGTTTTCGTTGGTATTTTTTTTAAATGAGACCGTTCTTTTCGGTATATTCGTTTCACGGCGAGCGAGCGAATTGGCTGAGGGCGAATTCGTCGCAACATATTCGCCTCACATTTCACTCTCACTTACGTTGCCTTACGTCATATTTCACTCTCACTACGTAATTCGCCGTAGACAACATTTTTCATACCCTCTACGAAAGGATGTTATAGAATCTAAAAAAAGTTTGTTTTACTAGGCACCAATTATTGCAGAAGCTAGTCAGTCTCTATCTCAGATAATTTTACGGTTTTTGGCTTTCTTATAAAGACTGAAAATGGGTATCGGGATCGATTTGTTAGTAATAATAAATTCATCAAATGCATTATTGGGTCGAAAATTGTAAATATGTGCAAAATACAATATTTATTACGTTTTAAAGCATCTGGAAAAAAAGAATTTTAACATTAATTAAATGAAAAAGGGTATACATATGTCTATATTACCTTTTTTATACCAAATGACGTGACATTCCATGCTCACTTACGTTTTCTTACGTCGGATGTCATGCTCACTTAAGTTTTATACCTTGACTTAAACATCATTTTAGAAACAATCTAAAAAAAAAGAGTCACTAAACTTAACCAGTCTTGTAGACAATTGATTCATCAATCGTATAAAATTATGTGTTCAGGCCCGAGGGTCCTAGTTAGCTAGTAATATTAAACGGAATATCAAAAGCGAGGAATATGAGTTTCGTCGGTATTTTTGCGGTATATTTTTAAAATGAGACCGTGATTCTCGGTATATTTCTGATGGTCGGACGGTATATCTTATCGATGATTCCGCGGTCACACTGATCACTAACGCCTCCGCAGCCGCGATTCGAAAAAATCAAAAAAACTGCTTGTAAAGTCGGTAAAAGTGCAAAAGTGCAAGATAAACGAGCTGAATACAATAACGGCACGTACAGTGAAACCCCTGCAGTGAATTGCAAATTGAAGTAAGAATCCAAGCGGGACCAACCGGCATTTCGCCTCGCGGCAAATAATTGCATCAGTGTTGGTGGGCGCCGCCGCCAAAGCAAAGCCCAAGCCAAAGAAAGTTGCCAATTACAATTGTAAATCATTCACAGGTGTTGATTAGAAGGAAAGAGAGGCAGCGATAAAGTGAGTGGGTGCTTTTCCAAAAAGAAAAGATTGGTAAGCGACATTGCTGGGCGAAATATCCGACAACGCAATTAACCCTCTGCGCCCCTGGCCTTGAACTCAATAGACTTGGCTGCCGTCCATACAGATACAGTGACGCCGCGACACACAGACACACATACGCGAAAGCCGCTTTCCTGCCACTGCCGCTCTACTAACCGAAAGAAAAGAAAAGAACCGAGCAGAACCGAAGCGAACCCTTCCGCTTGAAAGAGAATCATGGCCGAGCCAAAGACACCCGAGAAGATGCTTTCCGCCAAGCCGCCAGTGTTCCATCATCATAATAGCCACAGCCCGAACGCCTCGCTGCAGCTACCGAGTCCCATAATCACGCGTCGCACACGCACGGCCTCGACGTAAGTCCATCTCCTACGTCCACACATCTCCATCTCCCTTTCTCTGGCATTGATTTAATTGTCTCTTCCTACTCTACTCCTACCTCCCTGCATCCGCTCGACCTTATCCGTCGCTTTTGCGCGCGCACAAAACACACGCAAAAAAAAAATGGAACAAATTTAGCTCGGCTCGGGCCTTGGAGAACCCAGTGGTGACCGGCGTGGTAAAGTCATTTAGCCGTAGCAAAGGACACGGCTTCATAATCCCCACCGCCGGTGGCGAGGACGTTTTTTGCCATGTTTCCGAGTAAGTTGTTGAATAATGCATATTCAACCTTCACATCCTTCGCCCAGCAACGTTTTAACGTTTAAACGTTTCGTTTCGTTTCGCTCACTGCTCACAAAAATTCCAGCATCGAAGGTGAATATGTGCCCATGCCCGGGGATGAGGTCAAATATCGTCTGTGCGCCATTCCGCCAAAGTACGAGAAACACCAGGCCGTGCACGTGCAGATAAGCAACTTGACTCCCGAGGTGCACCACAAATGGGAGGAGCCCGTTTTCGGATCCTCGCCCGCCAAGTAGGCGTGTTTGGTGTGGAGCGTAGGGGAGGGCGAGTAAATGTTGACAGCCTTCCATGGACTTTAATTGGACTGGAGCACGCCACACACGAGATGAAATGGAAACAACACAAAACACACAACACCAGGGGGGGAACAAAAACCACAATAACCATGAAAACGAAAGCAAACTGTTGGAGGAACCACAACAGAAACCGAAACAGAAAGATAACCAGAGACCAGAACATAACAGAAACAGCCAGCCATTAAAGTATCAATTGAACACTTACTTAATTAGACTCTAAGCGATAGAAACAGAAAAACAGAACAGTCACAAATGTTGCCTTGAATTGGAAGAGGATAGCGACAGCCGAAACCAGTTTTACTCGAGTAATGCATATTGAAATCGTATTTGGAAATTGAAATTGAAATTGTTGTTCGAGATCGGATCGTCGTTGATGATGATTTGATCGCTTGCCAGCCGGGCCGGGCCAGGCCAGGCCAGTCTACTAGTCAGGCCAGACCCGGGCCGGCACGGCACGGTCCGTTTGTGTAGCCACCAATTGGTTCTGGAGCCTGTATCAGTAATTACTTTTAATTATAATGAAATATCTGAATGTGTTCGCCAAGCAAACGAAACAGAAATTCAATTTATTATTATAATAACAAATGCTGCGAATTAAATATGCACTTTTTTTCCAATCTTCATGAGTGTGTGTTTGCTTTGCTGCTTGTGCGGAATGGAATGGGATGGGCGAAATTGAATTTTATCTGCATGCTAATGTATTGTATACATTGTGCGAATGTATATGTATGTACATGCCCCAGTTGTACAATGTCTTATCGGTGGGCATGGGAAGTCGAGCAACTGGACTATCGCAGTGTGTATACCCACCCATGTATACCCATCTAAAAATAGCCCATACAAAATGGTCCCAGTTGCATTTCAACTTCTGATTGGGCGCGAACAATCTGAATTTTCGTTCACGAGTGTAGTGTGACCCTGTAGTATATATCGAAATAGCTAGCATAATCTATCGAAACCGGTTTCAGCTGGATGCAGTTCCGGTTCCGTTTGAACCAGGTTCATTTATAAGTGCTGCCAACTTTTTATAAGTAAAAATAACTGTTTTTGTGGAACCCATGGAAAAAAGCTCAAAATAGCAAAAACTAGCTATAAAACAACTGAATTGGCAACACTGCACAAAGGCCAACATCAACAAACGTATGCCACGACCTATAAAAATTAATAAATTAAATGTAACCGAAAATGAATGAGTTAGCAAAGTGACAATCAATCCAAACATATTAGGTAGATTCCCAGGCAAGGCATACGCAACAATACTTACTCTCGTTTGTGATTTAGAAAGCTCCGGCATTGCACTGACGTGGACGTGAAAGATTAGAAACAGGTGAGGTGAGGCGGGCTAGAGATCGCCCGACATGTGCATTGAGCATTATCTAGATTGAAATCAGTTTGGTACCCCTTCTGGCAGACTTCCAATATGTCTACAGCGCGGCGGCGGCCCCAGGGCCAGGGCAGTGCTGGCGATGACCAGAGCGTACTCATCACAGAATACCATCCCAAGGAAGGGCTGGCGGAAAAGGACGATGGAACGCCGGACATACGCGGCGACAGACGGAACATAGCCATCCTGCTGTTTCTGTACATACTGCAGGGCATACCCATCGGCCTGATTGCCGCCATTCCCATGCTGCTGCAGAACCGGGGAGCCAGCTACAAGCAGCAGGCGGAGTTCTCCTTTGCCTACTGGCCGTTCAGCCTGAAGCTGCTGTGGGCCCCCATCGTGGACTCGCTGTACGTGCGGCGGTTCGGGCGCCGCAAATCGTGGCTGGTGCCGGTGCAGTATCTGCTGGGCGGCTTCATGATGTTCCTCTCCTTCTACGTGGATCGTTGGCTGGGCGGCGACGGTGTGGAGCCGAATGTGGCGCTGCTGTCGCTGCTCTTCTTTCTGCTCAACTTCCTGGCCGCCACCCAGGACATCGCTGTGGACGGCTGGGCCCTGACCATGCTGAAGCGCTGCAATGTGGGCTACGCCTCCACCTGCAACAGTGTCGGCCAGACAGCCGGCTACTTCCTTGGCTATGTGGTGTTCATTGCCCTCGAATCGAAGGACTTCTGCAACAAGTACATGAGGGATGTGCCCCTGAACGAGGGCATGATCACGCTGCCACGCTTCCTCTGGTTCTGGGGCATTGTCTTTGTGGTGGCCACCACTCTGGTGGCCATCTTCAAGAAGGAGAACGACATTGAAGATGCCCATACGGATGCGCGCTACACGGAGGAGCACGAGCTGAACATCCGCCAGAGCTACAAGATCCTCTGGGACATGGTGAAGATGCGCCCAGTGCAGATCCTAGCCGCCATTCTGCTCACCGTTAAGGTAACCTTCTCCGCATCGGATGCGGTGACCAGTCTGAAGCTCATCGATGCCGGGGTGCCCAAGGATCAGCTGGCTCTGCTGGCCATCCCCCTTATTCCCCTGCAACTCGTGCTGCCCCTGGTGATGGGTCGCTACACCAACGGCCCGCGTCCCATGGATGTGTATGTGAAGGCCATACCATATCGAATCCTTCTGGCCGCCGTGGCGACCATGTTCGCCTATGCCACACCTTTTATGGTGCAGAAAGGACATGTCCCAGTGTACTACTATGTCCTCCTGATCGCCCTCTATGCCTGCTATCAGGTATTCCTGTACTCAATGTTCGTGGCGGCCATGGCATTCTTTGCAAAGATCTCGGACCCCGCTGTGGGGGGCACATACATGACATTCCTCAACACGCTGTGCAACCTGGGCGGCAATTGGCCCAACACGGTGGTGCTCTGGCTGGTGGACGTGCTCACCTGGAAACAGTGCACCACCAATCCGGATAATACCTGCCTCAACAAGGACGAACAACAGGTACGAGTCACCATCTCTTCTGTGGCCACTTTCTGAGACTAATCTTGTGTCCCTTACAGAGCTGTGAATCGTTACAAGGCAAATGCGAGATTACGTTCGATGGCTACTATCTGGAGTCGTTCTTCTGTGTGGTCTATGGCATCATCTGGGTGCTGGTGGTGCACAAGTGGATCGTCTATCTGCAGGATCTGCCGGTACGGTCGTGGCTTGTGGTCAAGCACAAGTCGCGGTAGCAATTAATCGTGTGATCCGCTGACGCTAATGCCACGCCACGCCTAACCACGTCCGTACAAACCAGCTATTATTTATAGGACTAGAAAG
This sequence comes from Drosophila athabasca, assembly GCA_008121215.1. Taxonomy (NCBI): domain Eukaryota; kingdom Metazoa; phylum Arthropoda; class Insecta; order Diptera; family Drosophilidae; genus Drosophila; species Drosophila athabasca. The sequence goes on along the minus strand of CM017796.1, from coordinate 58,969,011 downwards.
TGTGTTTGCATTCTGTGTAGGCTAGTGAAATTGAAAATTCCCGCCTTGGTATTGTTTTCGTGTGTAACTTAAAAGATTCCATTGGAAATAAAATTAGATTCGACGTCGAGTACAAATCATAGAAAGATCAGTAATCCGCGTGAGAATTGCGAATGGGTAGATGTTGGTTTATTCGCTCGATTACATTCAATCATTGTTGTTTATAGGGGGCGGTGCGGGGACGGGGTATACAAAAGTTTAGGCTTAGCTTATGGTTGGTTGTTGTTCTAGTAGTACTTCCAGGAGTCGATCGATTCTTTATTGTTCTGTTTGCTCTTCCGCTCAATCAGACCGGCCAGATGCTCCGAACGCATCGACAGCGAGTCAATCTTCTCCACCAGCTGCTGGTAGGGGCTCAGCGGCTGTGTACCCATCACCACGTGCCCCAGCTTCGAGTCGATCTTGGCATTCAGACGGGCGTTGCGTATGAGGTTGACAATCCAGCACTCGGCCTCGTTAGGCTTCATGTTCAGCTTGTCGGCCAGCATGCTGATGGTGATGCACTGGTGGATGCGGCAGAACGTCTCGAAGATCATCAGACGGGCATCCTCCACGAACTCATTCAGGCAGGCAACAATGAAGAAATCGTTGAGGATCACTGTCTGGCACTCGTGCAGCTTCAGGCGAGCGCCCTCGAAGTCAAAGTTCACGTACAGACACTCGAGGAACTCGGTGATGGGATCGCGGTATGTGTACGACTCCTGCTGGATAACCTTGATCAGATCCTTGAGGGCGTTGCGACGGGTGCGATTGATCACAACGGCGGTGGCCAGATAGCGCATTATGTGCGGGCACATGGTCTGAATGGCATTCAGATACAGAGGCTTGTACAAGAACATCTCGATGATCAGATCACGGCCCTTGGGGTGGTTGAAGAAGACCAGAACGGACCAGTGGATCAGCCAGGTGCGCTGCTGCAGGGCCTGGATGGTGGAGAAATTGGCACTGTCAATGTAGTCCCGCAGACGCGTCAGATCCTCCAGGGCCGTGTTCCAGTTGAGGGTCAGAATCTCGGCAGCCAGCTTACCCCACAACACGTTCAGATAATTCTGCAACAACGCAAAGATTCAATTATAATTTGCGGCCGGATATTTCGCGACTGATTTGCCTCACCTTGTCGTTGGGCGACATCACAATCAGACAGAAGTACAAGTACGATGTGGACTCCTGGTAGTTGCCGCACTCGTACAAGTACTTGGCCAGCTTGTAGGCACTCTCGAGATGCTCCACCTTGAAGTTGTAGTCCTTTTGCAGGGCATTTACAAAGGTCTTGGAGTCCTTCATGCTCTCGCCGTTCTTGAGAATGTCGGTGGCCTTCATGATGGGCGCCACCTCGTTCTGCAGCTGCTTGAGCGTGGCCAGCACCTCCGCCTTGCGCTGCACCAGCTCCTCGGGCATCTCCTGGCTCAGATTGAGACGCTTGCGCGTGTCCATCGTGTAATCAATCATGTTCGTCTTGTTTACCGTCTCCAGGATGTATTCCAACAGTTCCTGCTGATTGTAGATCTGCAAAAATACATTGTCCATTAGTTATGCATATTCAATCCACGCCCCCGACCCGTTCATCTGGCTTGTCATTTTTGCGCTGCGCTGCGCTGCGGCGCTGGTGACACGGCACCGCGAAAATTTTCTAACCTCCTTGCCGCACAAGAATTCCAGCAGCGGAAAAGTGAGATGCCTGTCCAGGTATTGACAGTTGATGCGTGTTAGATCAAAGTTCGCCATGATTTTGGTTGTTTTCTGACTATTTTCACAGTAAAATTTCCACGCAAATTACAAGAAAAATACGCGTGCGACAGAGGCGCAGTGTTGCCAAATACGAAAAGAATCGATACCAGAGCGACGGCGGACGGTTCATTTTTAAAATACGGTCACCCTGATTGAAACTTATCTGTTATCGATAGAAGTGGTGGTATCGGAGTGAAGATGTGACCGTACATGAATTTGAAAATTTAAATTTGCAATAATTGTTGGAACTTATCACTTTTATGAATTAAATGAATGCTTTCAATAGTTTGAATATTTATTTCATCAAATGCTTGCACATAAATATATTCATATATAGATGTATAGGGTATACAAGTTGGGTTACATTTATATATATATATTTGTTGTTGTATAAATAGTGGTATTTCCATATAACTGCCAAAGAGGACACTTTTCAACATTCACTTCATCCACTTAGGTACTTCTGCGTTTAAGGGTCTCCGTCTCGGGTTGTAGTTGTAGTTCAAAACACGCACAAACAACATCTACAAAAAATGCGTTACGATATCGGGCTTAATACACTTGTTTTCATCTAAATAGTCGGTGTTTCGGTCCGGACTGTCTGTATATAGTATATGTATATATTTAATATAGATGGAGGTTGGAGATCAGCATACCAATTTCTACGAACAGGCAACACAAAACTCAAACAACATTGAAAAATAATGCATTTTGTAACATTTTTTTTTTGGTTTTTTGTTTTTTTTTTTTTGATTTTCATAACGATAACGGTAAATTTCTAGTTATTGTCCTTAGATTTTTTTGTTGGATATTCGATATATATGTTAGGTTCTGGATTGCGATTGACATTCAACCTCATTTCAATAGTTTTGCACGCTTAATTGACTCCTGCCGCAGCATCATCATCCTATGGAGGGCACATCTCTCTCTCTCTCTCTCACTCACTCTCTCTCTGTCTCTATCTCGCTCTTTTTCATTTGAAGAAAAGAAAAGTCTAACTCTTTCCCCAGCCAGAAAATGAATAGAAATAAATGAAACTAAATGGAAACGGCGATCGTTTTCGGTTTTTTTTGATTTGTTTTTGGTTTGGTGTGTAAAAAACTCAAGTCTTTTTGTTGTTGTTTTTAGTGTTAACTAAACTAAAATCGCGAAAATAAAAATCACAAATTGCAATCGGTAAAGAATTTCTCTCTAGGCTAAGGGACGATGCACGCACACAAAACTTGATATTGACTGTCGCCGCCGCCGCCGGTGCTGCAGCTCCTTCTTAGGAGGTCCTGATGACGCCGCCGGGTCCTGGCAGTCCGCTAATGCGACCGGTCAGATAGGAATCCACTTGGCGGGCTGCTTGGCGACCCTCGGTGATGGCCCAGACGACCAGCGACTGACCACGCCGGCAATCTATAAACAAACAAAAAAGGATATAGAAAATCAAAGAAGAGTAGAACCTCAGAGTAGAACATACCGCCCGCAGCAAAGACCTTGGCATTGGAGGTACCATACTGTCCATTGGTGGCCTTGATGTTGCCACGCGGATCCAGCTCGAGGCCCAGCTCGGTGGACACTGTCTTCTCGGGTCCCAGGAAGCCCATGGCCAGGAGTATCAGATCGGCGGCAAAGTACTTCTCAGAGCCGGCCACCTCCTGCATGCGCCACTGGCCCGTCTCCGTCTTGGTCCACTCGACCTCGACGGTGTTGACGCCCTTGATGTGACCGTTCTCGCCGATAAACTCCTTGGTGGTGGTGCAATACTGACGCGGATCCTTGCCCCACTTGAGCTTCACCTCCTCGTGGCCGTAGTCGACGCGGAATACCTTGGGCCACTGGGGCCAGGGATTGTCCTCGGCCCGCTTCAGTGGCGGCTCTGGGAGAATCTCGAAGCTGGTGATGCTCTTGGCGCCCTGCCGCAGAGATGTGGCAATGCAATCGCAGCCGGTATCGCCACCGCCAATGATGATCACATCCTTGCCGGCGGCAGAGATGATGTCCTGCTTGCCGCCCAGCTGTTTCTTCTGCTGCGCCTCGAGGAACTCCATGGCAAAGTGTATGCCCTTCAGGTCACGATTGGCTAGCGGCAGATCGCGGGGCCATGTGGATCCAGTGGTCAACAGGACAGCATCGTATCTACAGAGGGAACCATAAAGGCGGATTAGAGGCGGATTCCCGTAGGCGCTGTCAGATGGATTACTCACTCATTTAGCAGCTGCTCGGCCTTGAGGTCCTTGCCCACATGCACGTTGGTGCGGAATTCGATGCCCTCGTCGGCCATGAGGTCGACGCGACGCTTCACCACCTCCTTGGACAGCTTCATGGTGGGAATGCCGTACTGCAGCAGACCGCCCACACGATCATTGCGCTCGAAGACGGTCACAAAGTGTCCCGCCCGATTCAGCTGCTGGGAGGCCGCCAGTCCCGAGGGACCGGAGCCCACGATGGCCACCCGCTTGCCGGTGCGCACCTCTGGGAGCTCCGCCTTGATCCAGCCCTGCTCGAAGGCGTGATCGATGATGGCGCATTCGATGTTCTTGATCGTCACCGCCGGCTCCGAGATGCCGAGGACACAGGAGCCCTCGCAGGGAGCCGGACAGACGCGTCCCGTGAACTCGGGGAAGTTGTTCGTCTGCAGCAGCTGGCGCAGTGCCTCCTGCCACTCGCCATTGAAGATCAGGTCGTTCCACTTGGGTATGATGTTGCCCAGCGGGCAGCCCGTGGAATTGGACTGACAGAAGGGCACGCCGCACTCCATGCAGCGGGCGGCCTGCACCTTGAGGTTCTTGCGGACATGCGGGAAGTTGTAGACCTCGTTCCAGTCCTGTTGGCGATCGGCGGCATCCCGATATGGGGCTGTTTCCCGCTTGTACTTGACAAAGCCGCGCGTCTTGTCCAGGACACGATCGGCGCGCTTCTGCTCCAGCGCCACATCCTGGATGGCCTCCTCGATGTCCTTGATGTGCGGCTCGTGCTTGCCATTGCCGTTCTCGATGGCCGCTGCCTTCAGGGGCTGCTCCACCGCCTGTTGCTCGGCCATGTCCTGCAGGGCCTTCTGGTATTCGTACGGGAAGACCTTCACGAACTTTGCCTGCGCTGCGGCCCAGTTGTCCAGCAACTCCTTGGCCACCTTGGATCCGGTTTTCTCAATGAAATCCGCCAGCAGTTTCTTCACAATCTGCACATCCTCCGCAATCTCCAGCGGCAGCAGCTCCACACTCTCCGGATTCACCTTGGGCTTGAACGAGCCATCAATGTCATAGACATAGGCAATGCCACCCGACATGCCGGCCGCAAAGTTGCGTCCGGTCAGGCCCAGGATCACCACGAGTCCACCAGTCATGTACTCGCAGCCATGGTCGCCCACACCCTCGACGACGGCGGTGACGCCCGAATTGCGCACACAGAAGCGCTCGGCGGCGATGCCGCGGAAGAAGGCAGTGCCCTCGGTGGCGCCATAGAGGCACACGTTGCCCACAATCACGTTCAAGTGCGACTCAAAGGTGGCTGTGTCCTGGGGCGAGATGACCACATTTCCACCGCACAGCCCCTTGCCCACATAGTCGTTGGCATCGCCCTTGAGGGTCACATTCACGCCGCGGGCGAGGAAGGCGCAGAAGCTCTGGCCAGCGGAGCCCTCGAGGAAGATGTCAATGCTCTTGCCAGCTGGCAAACCAGCTTCGCCATATTTGCTAAAAGAGAAATACAAGTGTTAGGATTCCATCCCAGATTGATCTCCGATCTGAGATGTACCCACCAGGCAATATGGTAGCTGAGAGTGGAGCCGAATGCTCGAGCTTCGTTATGGATGCGCATCTTGACGGTGACATTGTCATCGGATCCATTGAAGATCTGCTGCGCCTTGGCAATCAGTTCGTTGTCCATGCGCTTCTCCAGCTGGAAATCCTGCTTCACAGAGCCACCCACAATGTTGGTGCCTGGCCGGAGCTGCAGGGCAGGCTGCAGGAGCAGCTTCAGATCCAAATTACTGCCCTTGGGATCCCGCTGGCTGGCCACACGCAACAGATCGGTGCGTCCAATCAGATCTTGGAACTTGCTAATGCCCAAGCTGGCCATGATTTTGCGAATCTACCAAAGATACAGAGAGAGAGAGAGAGAGAGAGGGAGAGAGAGAGAGAGAGAGAGAGAGAGAGAGCGAGATTAGCCATGTACGGGGGGGTATCCTGGAGGAACTTACATCTTCTGCCAGCATAAAGAAAAAGTTGATGACATGTTCGGGTTTGCCAGTGAATTTCTTGCGCAGCTCTGGATCCTGTGTGGCAATGCCCACGGGGCAGGTATTCAAATGACATTTGCGCATCATGGTGCAACCTTTGAGGGGAGAGAATCATATACGGGAGGGATAAGTCTCTTGGCTGCAGTGGTGGATCCATCCGTTTTACTCACCCATCACAATCAATGGCGCTGTGCTGAAGCCGAATTCATCAGCACCCAGAAGGGCGGCCACAACCACATCGAAGCCAGTGCGCAGCTGTCCATCCGCTTGGACAATCACACTGCATCCCACAAGGATCACACAGGAGTGGAAGAAGGGAAGGAGTCCAGACCGTTTGAGGAGAGTAGGGAAGACACGACATAAAAAAGGAACGCAATGTTAGCAAACAAAACAGCGCAAGTTTTAATTTAATGAGAAGAAATTACGAATGGATCACACAGCGACGATCGTGACACGAAGTGAGTGGAGTGAGCGACTGAGCGAGTGAGCGATTGAGTGGATTGGATCGTATATTTCTTGAAACGAACGATTTGGCAGCGAAAAATCAGCACAGCATGAGACACAGACTGCGCTGAGACTGTACACAATCAAGAGGATCGGATCAAAATTAAGGCTTTCCTTCGATCTTTGGCCAGGAGTCTCATCGAAGATCAACATGGAATGGATCTTTCAGCGTTTTCTTTTACTCTGGATCTATCTGGGATCTTTGCTCTGGTTTTCAATCAGTGTTTTTTCTTAGATTTCCATCTATCTTTTCCGATTAGTGGAGTGTATCAATGATTCTTGTCCACACTTAACGAGAAATCAATCGATCATTAGATCAGATATCTCTCTCTCTCTCTCTGTTTCTTATAGCATTCTTAGGCTTATTCTGATTACGCTGTTTCCAACGCTGTCATCGCTGAGGAGGGGGGTGGGGGATAACCACACCAAACCAGGCACACTTTCAGTAATGGGTTTTGTTTCATGATTAGTAGAATAACAAGAGAGGGAGAGCGGCGGGAGGGGATCTGCTGGAGAGATCTGCTCGGTAGCCCGCTCTCCTGGTCGATGACTTACCGTGATCGTAGATTGTTCAAAACCAGAACCTGGTGCGTCTCAGCAATGCCCAGTTCCCAGGGCATGCCGGCATTCTTGATGCCCGTCCAGGAGCTGGCACCAGTGCCGCCATCATGACCCGAGATTACAATATGTTCGGCTTTGCCCTACAATACAAATGCAAATGCAAGGGGAGATATAGGGGAAATCCCTTCCAGCAGTGCGGCTACTCACCTTGGCAACTCCGGAGGCCACCACGCCAACGCCCACCTCCGATACGAGCTTCACACTGATCCTGGCATTCGGATTGGAGCACTTCAGATCGTAAATCAACTCGGCCAGATCCTCAATCGAATAGATGTCGTGGTGGGGCGGTGGAGAGATCAAGCCCACTCCAGGCACCGATTTACGGGTCTTGGCTATGTCTTTGGTCACCTTATAGCCGGGCAGCTCTCCGCCCTCGCCGGGCTTGGCGCCCTGGGCCATTTTGATCTGCAGATCGTCGGCATTCGCCAGATACGAGGCGGTCACACCGAAGCGTCCCGATGCCACCTGCTTGATGGCCGAACGGCGGCTATGATTGGGATCCTGATCTGCAGGGCAATCGAAGGGAGGGGGGAAGTATTAGCTCTGCTTCAGGGCAATGCCACCGACCCGAAAATACTTACTCAAATAGCGATCAGAGTCCTCGCCGCCCTCGCCCGTGTTGCTCTTGCCACCAATGCGGTTCATGGTGACGGCCAGGGTCTGATGGGCCTCCAAGGAGATGCTGCCAAAGCTCATGGCGCCAGTGGCAAAGCTAACCAGGGAATAAATCACATTAGTCTCTGCTCTGAGCATAGCATTCCCTAGCCCCTTCCTACCGCTTCACAATCTCACTGGCTGGCTCTACCTCCGACAAGTCGATCTTCTGGCGATCGCTGACAAACTCCAGCTGCCCGCGCAGGGCGCACTTCTTCACGCTGTCCAGGGTGGTCTTCTTGAAGGCTTCGAAGGCGTCCAGATTCTTGTTGACAGCCGCCTCCTGGAGGCTGCCGATGGACGAGGGCTCGTTGATGTGCGCCTCGCCGCCATGGCGCCAGTGGTAGTGTCCGGGATTGCGCAGGATCCGTGTGTCCGGCGAGATCTTGCAGTACGTGAGCTGATAGCGTTCGAGTCCCTCCTTGGCGAGGATCTCCAGGGTGACGCCGCCGATGCGGGACTGAGTGCCGCGGAAGCATTTGGCCACCAGATCGTTGCCCAAGCCCACGGCCTCGAAGATCTGAGCGCTCTTGTACGACTGCAGTGTGCTGATGCCCATCTTGGCCATGACCTTGGCAATGCCCGTGTCGATGGCCTGGGCATAGGCTGCGTATATCTGTTTGTTAGTGACCTCGTGCCCGATGACCCCGTCATCGCGCAGAGCCTGCGCCAGCTCGAAGGCCAAATAGGGGCAAATGGCATCGGCGCCGTAGCCGAGGAGCACGCAAATGTGATGCACCTCGCGGGCCTCCGCCGTCTCCACAATGATGCCGACCTTCATGCGCTGCAGCGTCTCAATCAGATGATGATGCAGTGCCCCCAATGCGAGCAGAGCCGAGACGGCAGTCATGCCATTGGAGCCGGCATTGCGATCGGAGATCACGATCAATTGGTAGCCCGCCTGGGCGGCATTGTAGCCCTCGCGACAGACGCGCTCGATGCACTCGAGGTACCCCGGAACGCCGTCGCTGAACTGGAATGTAATGTCCAGGACCTTGGTCTTCCAGCCGCGATGCGTGTTCCGCTTCAGGAGCTGGGTGTCTGGAATGCTCAGTATGGGATTGGTGAGCCAAATGCGATGCACCTGCTGGGCGGAGGGCTGCAGGAGATTGGCCTCCGGCCCCAGTGGACACTGCATGGACATGACCACCTTCTCGCGGAATGGATCGATCGGGGGATTGGTCACCTGGGCGAACAACTGCTTGAAGTACTCATAGGCCACCGGCTGGAAGTTGGACAGACATGCCAGCGGGGAATCATTGCCCATGGAGCCAAGAGCCTCCTTTCTGTAAACCAAAAAGAGAGAGAGAGTTTAGATGTGAAAAGAGTGGGTAGAGTGGGTGGAGTGGGTGGAGTGGGTAGGGTATATCCGTTACTTACTTGTTCTTGAACATGGGAATCAGCAGCATGTTCACCGTCTCTGTGGTGTAGCCGAAGAGCGACAGCCGTGGATCGAAGATCCCGCGCTGAGAGGCTGGCAGCAAGGAGAGATCTTCCACTGGCAGAGCATTCAGCATGTTGGCATTGCGTATCTCATCCAAAGTGATCTGTTTTTTTTGGAAGGAAAGCCAAGCGAATTAGAGGTCGTTGGGTTCTACGAATGATCTTGCGGGCATGCATGGAATGAAACTCAACGAAAACTACAAAAATTACCAAGAAAACAAAACTAGAAAGAAAGATTCTCGGGCATTGCGTACAAAATCCATGAAGGTTCAGGTATGTGCAGCAGATTTCATCGGATTGCCACACTGCATAGAAGATCCATGAAAATTTCAGCATTTTCCACGCAACGTGCAGCAGATTTCATCGTTTTTCATACGAAATCCATCTACATTTTTTCAACTTATTTATGCATTTCATTTTAAACGCGATGTGCAGCAGATTTCATCGGATTGCTACACTACATAGAAGATCCATGGAAATTACAGTATTTTCCACGCAACGTGCAGCAGATTTCATCGTTTTCGAAATCCATCTACATTTATTTAATTTATTTTGTTTTAATGTTATTTTTCAGGCAATGTGCAGCAGATTTCATCGTTTTTTCCTTCGTTTCAGCGCAATTTATGCCTTGCTAAGAGAACCGATGAAATCTTCTGCATGTAGCGTGTAAAATGCATCAGAAATCGTAAAAAGAACAGAGTTGTGCAATCTTGAATCATTTTTTATTCTTGGTATATTTTTAAGAGTCGTGTGAAGTCGGAAAAGCTCAAACAACGGTAGAAACCGAGAAAGCAACAGAGCAACAAAAAATCAACGAAAAGAAAGTCCGTCCTAAGGACAACAACTACGGGCAACACTAGGAGAGGGTCCAAGGGGCAAACACACATTTGTGGACTCACCATCTGCATTAGTCCCCGCCACACAAATACATTTAACATTTGTAAGTAGATTTTTGGGGGTTGGGGAGTTGGGGGGGCACGAATATTCATTGATATTCATTGTTATTCATATTCATATTCATATTCACATTGAAAGCGTGAGAGAGAAATGAGGACAAATTTAGACAAAAATACAATTTTAGATTTTAGATGAGCCGAAAGATTCGTGGTGGTGTGTCTCTGTGTCACGGTGGTAGTGTCTGGAGATGATTAGTGGGAGGAGGAGAGGTGGATGCTCTACCTGTTGTGTGTGTTTGTGTGTTGTCTGTGTGTGTGTTTGTGTGTTGTCTGTGTGTGTGTGTGTGTATGGCTGACGTTCACTCACCTTCTGCTGCAGCCATTCGGAATGGGGACGCGACTTGGAGATGTGCTGCTTCAGTTCAATGTCCTGGATGAGCTTCTTCTCCTTGGTGTCCACCAGCAGCATGCGTCCGGGCTTGAGGCGGCTCTTGAGCGTCACTTGCGAGGGGTCCACATCGTAGACGCCCACCTCGGAGGCCATCACGAGGATGTTCTCTTTGGTCACATAGAAGCGGGACGGACGCAGCCCGTTCCTGTCCAGCACGGCGCCGATGTAGCGGCCATCGGTGAAGCTGATCAGAGCGGGTCCATCCCAGGGCTCCATCACACAGGCGGCCCACTGATAGAAGTCGCGCTTCTCCTGCGGCATCGTCTTGTCGTTCTGCCACGCCTCCGGGACCATGGTCATCACGGACTCCGGCAGCGACCGGTCGCTGGCCATCGTTATGAACTCGAGGACGCAGTCAAAGGAGCCCGAGTCCGAGAGATTGGGCTCCACCACCGGATAGAGTTTCTTCAGCTGCTCCCCGAACGCCTCCGACTCCATCACACCCTCGCGGGCCTTCATGAGGTTCACGTTGCCGCGCAGCGTGTTGATCTCCCCGTTGTGGGCCAGCACCCGCAGCGGATGGGCGCGCTCCCAGCTGGGGAAAGTGTTGGTGGAGAAGCGCGTGTGCACCAGCGCCAGGTAGGTCTCGAACTCCGGATCCTTGAGGTCCGTGTAGTAGTCCCAGAGCTGGTCCGAGGTGAACAGACCCTTGTACACCACCGTGCGGTCCGACAGCGAGCAGATGTAGAAGCGTCTGCCCTGCTTGGCCAGCTCGTGGCTGGCCCGCTTCCTCAACACGAACACCTTTCGCTGGAAGTCCTTCTCGTCACTGCCCTCGGGACGACGGACGAACACCTGCCGCGACAGTGGCTCCGATTTGCGTGCCACCACGCCGATGGCCTGCTGATTGGCCGGCACGGTGCGCCAGCCAATCACCTCCAGACCGAGGCTCTGGGCCAACTCGTTAAACTCCTTCTCGGCAGCCGAGTGCTGGGCCTCGTCCAAGTAGAAAATGCCAGTGGCATAGTCCCCCAGATCGGGCAGGCTGATGCCCTCTTTGGCCCTGAAAATGTCACAATGTGTTGGCAATTAGAGAAAGAAATCATTTTCGTGTGTAATGCGCCATAAAAGTAGTGCAACCCAGAGTCAGATTTCGTGTAATTGAATCTGTATCTGTATCTGAATCTGGGAAGGCGCTTTCCGTTCTGTCATTCGTCGTTCCATTTCCATTCATCGCGCCATGTGCCCACCCAATCATCCCCCCCCAATCACCCTCCGATGCAATCTGATGCAATCCATTGAGTTTCAAGTGACGATCAGCATCTCAGCATCTCAGCATTATAGCTGTCAGTCAGTCAGTCAGTCAGTCAGTCAGTCAGTCAGTCGATCCGTCCATCCGTCTGGCAGGCCCCCCCTGTCCAGTCCAGTTCAGTCCACCTGTTTGTCATTCAGAGACATGATCGCATTTACGTATGTACTATATGTACAGTGTACACCTATAGACTATAGACAGACTGCTGCGGGGGGCTGGCTGGCTTCGCGATTCGATCTCGTTCTTACTACGTCGCAGCATTCAGAAGCGGCAGCGGCAGCAGCAGCTCCTCCCTCTCCCTTGGCTGGGGGGGTAGAGCATTTAGCAGCAGGCTCTTCCAGTGGGGGTTGAGGGGGTGAAGGGGGTGGTTCATGCCCCGCTTATAATTTCACAATTAGTCTGAATGTCTGACTGACTGACTGACTGCGAGACTGCGTTCCTTGAACTTGAAATTCAAACCAAATCTCATATCACTTAACACGTGTCTGTCTGGAGGGAATTGCGTGTCCCCCACCTCCCCGTCTTGTACCATCGGAATGATCGCTAATTAAACTAGATTTATGGCCTGTCGTGCGACATTACGCGCTTTAATCTAGACTGGACACATATAATCTATATATTCCGACAGCTGTAGCACTAATAGTCGCGAATTTGTTCGATTGATTAGCACTCATCGAGTTGTAAATCGTTTGGACGGACAGTGTCATATTTATTAGGAGTGGTTATGGATCAATTTCAGCCAGCAAACACCTGAATATAGTGAGCGATCAGTGATCAGTGATCTTTGATGGATCACTCCATGGTATAGAGCATTCGGGTACAGCTGTAAGCAAAACATGATCAATATGATACTTTACTGATCACTAATCAAGTTGTGCTGGCTTTCCATTCTCTACAACTCTCCCCAGAAGCACCTGTCTGTACCTTCAATTGGATTAACCGTTTACCCCCATATATCATTATTATGGTTGCTAAAATTCACAAATTGTTCTTCCATTTAGAACCCCACCGCCTCCCACTGCCACTCCCCTCTCTCTCTCATTACTATGCACAACATCTCCTCTCTCCCACTTGGGAATATATTAGTAATTCTGGGGGAGACCTTGCTGTACTTTTCCATCCATGGAGCCATGGAGCTTGCCTCCAAATAATATAATAAAATATAATAGTTTAATGGAATAATTTGACCCAAAGTAATGGCCTCTAGATTCCCTCTCAAATACACAACAATGTATGCACATATGTATATAGTAGGGCTATATACCGATATGCGTATATACACGCATATGTATGTATGCCGGATTCTGGGCAATGCGTGACCAAAACACAAACCGTGCCAAAATGCTGACAAAATAAACAGAAAACAGAAAACAGAATTTACATCGGATGTGAGAGAGAGCAGAGAGCAGATGTTGGATTGCTGTACGGTATATATCTATCTATACATATATATGTCTGTATGTATATATCGTATATATATCTCATACATGACCATGGTTGGGTCTCGGTCTCTGTTTTCTGTCAGTCTTGTGTCTTGTGGGGGGGGGGGGGGGTTGTGCTGCTGGCTTGTGCTTCATTACAGCAAACTATTTTTGACGTGCTCGACTGCCGACTGACGACTGATGCTGTCTGTTCGTCTGTCCGTCTGTCCGTCTGCCTGTCGGTTGCAGCCAATGTACCCACCCGTAAAGAAATGGATATATTCGAGGGAAAGCGTAAGGGAAATCTTGAATGCACTTCATTGATTGTATTCCTAGGCAGCTCCATAAATTCAGTGGCTAAAGGCAGTCATGGCTGGCATAAAACTGTCATGTGTCATGTCATGTGCCCCCAATGAATGGATTGCATTCTGTTCTGGTAAAATTCCAATCAATAAACAGTAGTTACAGTCTACAGTCAGACTATTACTATCTATCTTCCTGCATTACAGGTAATAAAAGATACAATAGAGAGCCATAAATGTGGCATAAAGATAAGCTCAAGCCAGGATAAGAGAAGCTATTCTTTCTCTGGGTATAAATGCACCTCGACATCAAAATATCAGAACATCTTGTGATTACTTTTCTTCATAGTTTGTAAGTCAGTTCTATCCCGATATACCCTGCTCTGTGTAAAGGGTATTCCCAGTGACAGACAGCGGCAAATGACATGCGAGAGAGGGAGACAGCTTTGAGCTATTTTCGTATTTCGCGCACGAGATCGCTGCGATATCGTGTAAGCCATTCATCAATGGCAATCGGGCAGCGTCGGCGCCATAGAGGAGCAAACCGGCATGCGAGTACCAGCTATACTAAATGCTTAACACTAAACACTATACTGGACTATAGTGGAACTTACAGAGCCTTGGCATAGAGTCCATGGGGGATGGAGGCCAAGACGCCAGCACCATCGCCAGTGTCATTGTCGCAGGCGCAGGCCCCACGATGATTCATCCGTTCTGACAGGGTCTGGGCATCACGTAGAATCTGAGGATCGTACAAAATCGGAGAACAATTAGAGATGCTGCGTATGCCGAATGGTGTCCCTTTGGGGTTGGGGCTGGGGCTGGGGGGACTACTGGCTAACCTTGTGAGAGCGTTTGCCATCGATGGCCACAATGAAGCCAACGCCGCAGGCCTCGTGCTCGTTCTGGGGATCGTAGAGTCCCTGTTTGCCAGGTGCCTCCCATGGCATCTGCTCCTCAGAGACATCATCCTGTTGCTGCTCCTGCTCCTGACCTTCGCTCAAATGCAATTCATTCGATTGTTCGTTGGTGCGCGACGCGTCACTGCCACTTCCACTGGCGGCAACAGAGTTCTCGATGCTATCGATGCTATCGATGGATGTTTCAACAGAGGATTCACATTCAAATTCGCAATTGTCAGTGGTTATTGGTGCCATTATACGATTATATACCCTTTGCACTTGCTACAGATTTGTTTGTTCTTGGCGTTTAATTATTTAAAATTATTGTTTTTATTTTTATGTTTATTTCACAGTTCACAATTATTTCTGTTTATTTTTTAGTTTTTTTTTTTTGGCTGTAAAAAAAAGAGAAAAAAATATTTAATTGATGTTTTTTTTTTTTTTTTGCCGCCGCCGCTGCTGTTGCACTTTTTGCACGTTTCTACAGTCTCCTCCTTGGTCTCCCTTTTGCACTATTTTCGCACACACACACACACACACACACACACTGAAACAAACACAAACACAGAGATTCTTGTTCTGTTCTTGCCTCAAAGTTCTTTAAGTTTTTCTCGCGCAAGACGCTTTCTAGGGGGGCACACGCGACACTGACGGCTGCTCACAAGCGAATGAAACGAAACGAATGAAAATGGGGAGCGAGCAGCAGCGCCCCAGTGAACCCCCATCGCAGATCAGTGCAAGGTGTGTAAGGTTTAGGGTGAGGCCTCCACTTAAAGAAAGCGCCACCTTGAACGACAGCGAGAAGGAGAGACACAGAGAGAGAGAGAGAGAGAGAACGACTCCCCACTCTCACACACTGCGTACTCCAGTGCAGCACACACAAAGCGAGAAAGAGTGCAAAGCCAGAGAGAGAGAGAGTAAATGCAAGAGCATTGCCTCACCTTGCTGCAAAAACACACCTTGATCGCTGCTCTCTCCCACGCTCGTTCTGGCTCTTCTGGCCCGCCTAGGAAATGGAAGGAAGCCTGATCTGATTCAATTTCCAATCGGTTTCATGTAATGCAATTTCTTATCACAAAAACATTTTTATTTTCCACTCAACACACACTTTTCCTCTCGCACTGCCTCCCCCCGCTCTCTCCCTCTCTCGCTGTGAGAGGCTCTCCACCTGTAAAGCTTAGCTAAATTGCTTCCTAAATAGACAGTTCGACGATCGATCTTTACAATTGATTGACAGATTGATTAAACAATCGATTGCCCGCCTCTCCAGAGGAGACGAGAGGAGAGGAGAGGGGGGTCAGACCTTGAAATGCTCGACTACAACTACGTAAAGCGAAAAATCGTTCGATATCGAACAAGGAACGACAGGACTGCCACTGCCACAATCGCTTGGGCTTGTGCTTGTGCCTTATCAAATTGCAATTTATGTGGAATTATTTGTCATACCCCCATGTACCCCCCGCAAGCCGTACCTATATTATTGTAGAGAATACGTATCAAATGGCGTCACAGAACGTTACGATGTTATAAACAAATTCCCTTCAACCCTCCCTCCCTCCCTCGATCCCTCGATCACATACTCGCCCGATCGAGTATGCTTGAAAATGCGATTTACAATATGTGCAGTACAGCGGAACAACAGCGGAATAACAACAAAAAGATTGAGAAATAACAATTTCAAATATTCGAAATGAACAACAAATTTAATTCTGTTTTTTTTCGAGAATATATTTTAACGACTAAAACCAACCCCCAGACCAGACCAGACCAGACCAACCCGAATCGTCTTTGTCTTTGTTTTAGGATTATAATTTTAGATATTGTTTTTGTTTTAAAGATCTGCCTCTGCCCCTCCTCTGCCTGCCATCAATAATTCACTGTCACCCGCTGTCGTCGTCGTTCCATTATCCATTACATACATACATACATATCTCTCTCTATGGGGTCCTTCAACTCTTTGACCAGAGAGAAAAGTAGAAAAAATGCATTTGAAATGATCTATGCATATGCATATATATTTTTGGAATATCCATAGATGTAGATGTAGATGCTATAGATGCTCTGCGTTCTTGCTGCGAGCTCATCTTAAAATAGAATCTCCATTAGATCAGAATCTGATCATTTCTGCCAACAAAATTTTCCATCAATTCTTCAGATCATTCTCTCTTTTTTTTTTTTCTTTCTTTGCTTTTTTTTCTGTGGCATAATTAAATTTTTGCCTGCAATCTTTCTCCCAGGAACTGGTGGCCCCGATTTAATAGTTCGATTGCTTTAATTAGGAGAACATAAATTAATCAATCAAAAGGTGCGATGCGGTGGGCGGCGGGCGATAAGCGGCCAAGTTCATGGGGTCCAACCAGACCCAGACCGAGACCGAGACCGAAATCACTTCCCCTCTTCTTATCAAAGACTTTCTATTGTGCTCCGCAGACGACAAACGACTACTACGAATACTATATGCATACATACATCCGAATACAAATACGACTACGATTACGACTACGAGTATGTATATGGTTCAAAGTCCCCCCCGGCAGCGGGGCAGAGGGGCAATGGGGAATGGGAATCTATCAGGCGGTTGGCTGGCGACGTCATGCCCACAATCTCAATCTTCGACGGTGACACATTCCTGCACACATTCTGGAATCGGTTCGAGGGAGAGTATAGAGTCCAACTGCACCCAGCAGATAAATGCCCCAAAAATGTGTGTCAACATTCCCAACCTATCAGAATGGTGGCACTCCTTAGATAATACCTGTTAAAGCAGGTGGTTTAACAGATCTTTACTTCCAGATCTTCTTTTAACGTTTGTCGATCCCACAGTTATCATATCATAATTCCAGTAAGAGATATCGCCCTTGTCGATCAATCGATTTTTTCAACCTATCAGAATGGTCTACTCCTTAGATAATACCTGTTAAAGCAGGTGGTTTAGGGTTACATATATGTGATGTGATCTAAGAAATGGAATCCATAAAGGTAGACCTTTGCTCTTCTTCTTTTATCGTCTATCGATCCCACAGTTATCGTAATTCCCATAATAGATATCGCCATTGTCGATCAATCGATTTCTTGGCTTTTTGCTAGACTCTTTTCTTGTTTTTTGGTAGCTCTTTTCGGTATCAGATCAGGCGTTTAGCATGTGCCGAACGAGTGTCTGCCAGGGGCAGTGGCAGGGGCAGGGGCAGGCAGGCGGGACAGAAATTCTCTTTATTATTGTGTGTTTCTCGATTTGTTAATAATCTTAGCCGTCGCCCCCTGCACCGACTCGACTCTCCCAGGCCTTAGATAAGATTCATTCACGACACGAGCGACACAGCCCCAAGAATCTAATGGCACAGTGAACTTTCCTGCCTGAATCCCATGCCAGGTGGACGGGGGGGTTATCACCGATAAGCGTGGTGGGGTGGCAGGGGGGTAGCGCAGCATTATTCACGATTTGCATGCGTGATTGGGAGAAGAGTGCTATAAATACGTTTCGATTTCTGGTTGAATGCGTAATGGATGCCCTCTCAGTCCCAGAAAGACCGATAAGAGCCCTCCCCTACCCCCTCCTCCTATGGGAAAACATTGGCTGGGAACGTGACGTGACGTAGCTGGAAGAGTGGAAGATTCAGATCGCGAATCCCAGGCACGGCACAGGCACAGTGGAAAATTTTGACCAAAATTCAAGTGTCTGCAATTTGGCAGCGAGATTTGTGAAAAAGATAACCCCAGAGCCCCAGAGCCCCAGAACTTTTGTTAACTTTATAGCATTATAATCAGAACAACAGAACCAGATATCTTTGTGGATTTTTGGGGTAGCCAAAAAGAGTAGATAAATCTGTAAGATCCATTAGATGGATAAACTCTTACAGATACCCCCTACAATCCCCCTAGCTTACTCCTACGAGTATTCATCTATCAATCATTTGGATTCCTTCATTCATCTCATAGTTTCCCCTCAGTTCTGTTCGGTTCTCCTTGCATAACTCTACCGTCTACTGTGCGTCACAGAAACCATTCTATTTTCATACCGGAATATAATACATATTCCACTTTAGCTATAGATGACGTTAAGAGCATAAATTCCTATAGGAATTGTACGTAAGTCGCGTGATTGTTTTGACATTTTACTTCGGTTTTAGTTGATGCAATTATTCTCTGAAATAGAAAGGGATTCAATGGTACACCCTGTTCTCCAGAAATCCAGAAACCGGAGACTCTAGAGGGTCTAGAGGGTCTAGACTCTAGACTCTGCTGCTCGCAAGTCAAAACAAATATTTGGACTTCCACTGAAGCAGCAGAGAAATCCAATATTGTACATATGGCAAACAAGTCTGCAGACATTCAACCTGAGAATAGATCGGAGAACAGAGAGAGAGAGCGAGAGAGAGAGTGCAGAGTGAGAGTAAGAGGCCGGGCACTTCCATGGCGTTTGGGGCAAAGTCCGAAAACGCGGCAGCCGCGTGTGGCCCACATCTACGAGTAACATCTCTACGATACATCGTGGGCTTTGGGAGGGGGGGGCTACATGGGGGATATAGTATGTATGCAGAGATATGCGTATGCGTACCTCTATTTTATAAATGTATTTATAATGTAAACAAGAATCACAACAAGTTTCAATAACCCCGAAATAAATAAATAAATAACGAAAACATTGCACATCGCGTGTGTGGTAGGTTAATGTTTTGGGCATGCCAAAGGGCAATTATTCAAGGATAATCATCAACCATTAACTATCAGCCATCAACCATCAACGGTCCTAATGCGTGTCAGGCTCTAGCCAATAGAATAGCCATTAGCATTAGACTCTGCTGAATGGAAATCCCTGCCCGGTGGTAGAAGCCCGGTAGCTCCTTGTATTTCAGCGATTTATGATCGATTTAAGGGCTGGCGGCCTATCGCCCGGGGCCTAGCCGGGAAATGTCCGGGACGGGTATTATCTGACCGGACTCCGGTGCTTATCGGAGACGGGACTCGGGACTCGCGGGGGTACTTCAAGTGCTCGACAGAGACCTATTTAATGGGCGCCTAAGCGAGTGGGCGGGGGCGCCTCAATCAACCGGGGAACAAAAAAAAGGTTGTTTAAAAATAGTAACAATTTGTGTTCATTATCGCCACTGGCTGGGCTATTTTTTGTTGTTTTTGTTTAATTATGGAATCTCTATCCCACCCCAACCACACCCCGCCCTAACCGCCCGCCTTCACCGCCTTGGGGTTTGTGGTTTGCTTTTTATTGCGCTTTGAAATTACACGTTTTCTTTTTTATCTAGAACTACTCGCACAGTGGGATGAATACAATTCCAACTGGAGGGTTTCCTGTGGAGCATTTCGGATGGCTTTAGCTTGCCGAAACGCACTGTAGAGAAAATGTTTGTTAGCTAATTAAACTTGAAAAGGCGTTGCAAAGTTCGAGATGTCTGTGAAAAGTGCTAATAACACTACTCGACAAAATTCAACTTTTTTTTTCCGCTGTGGCCAAAAATGACTTTTTCTGATAGATTTGGAGATTTACATTTTTTTAAAGAAGTATGGTTTTTTATATAAGCGATACCTTAAACGACGCCTAATTAATGTGTCTATCTAAAACCAAAAATCAAGGCATTCAAATATTTTTTTTTCGACTTTTCCTGAGCTTTCAAAGTCAAAATTTCGGGGAAAAATACCGAAAAAAATTATGAAATTTGAATTTGAAAGCTTAATATCTTCCAGGCGTTAAGTTGCAGCTACAAAGTGTCTGAGTCGGATTTATAGCTGCATTTGTCAGCTTTTTTTAACTGCAAAGTTCAATACAACCAGTTGTAGGAAACTTAAGTTATGTAAAAAATAGAAGCACTACCTATGACAAAAAACACAAATTTTTTTAAAAATTCTTTAAAAAAAAACTACTCCATGAAAAAAAAAAAACATTCTTTAAAAAATTTTAAACATCCAAATCTATCAGAAAAAGTCATTTTTGGCGACAGCGGAAAAGTCGTGTCGACTAGTGTAATCGATCGATTAGCATAAACCTCTTAGGTTTCACAGTTTTCAGACTTTGGACCTGCCAATGATGAAATAAAATAACGTATTTATATCTTTCATTGATCTATTTGCTTAACGATAGACTGACTGAAACTGAAGGAACATTGTTTTTGCTCCGGCATGGCATACATGTATGTGGAATGTGGAATGACGATACCCTACCCTTGTTCCGATATTATATATCGCAGCTGTTTGCTATTTATGGCAAAAGGTGCGGGACCACACCACACCACACCACCACATACCCCTGCTCCATGCTGCTCCTCCCTTTGCTAATTAAGAGCCGAGGTACAGTTGCCAGTCCATAAACAAGCAACGTCGCAATTTGCATTAGTTTCCAATGAAAGCTCCCTCCCTGCCGGCCTCCAAATGGGAGACAGACAGAGCGCGTTGGCGTTGCACTTTTGGGGTAGATTGCCCCCCCATTGCCTCTCCCTCATCCCAGACACTTCCCTTATGTAAATACAGTTGTGTGTGCGGAGGGGCAACAATAAAAATACAAAGTAAATTAGAAAGGGGAGTGGTTGCGGGGAGCCCTGTCTGTACCTGGTCGCGAGGTCTCGAGGTCTGTCTGGAGTGCTACCTGTTTGTGTGAGGGACTGGCCTCTATCGGGGCTTATCAATCTATGGGCAAACTATAGGTAATCCTAGCGATAGAGAATCAATCAAAATGTTACTTCAATTCTGGAATTGAAGCAACATTTTGTTATCGTAATGGATGCCACGATCGATTCCCCACCACCCACCCACCCACTCACCCCGTTCTCTTTGAGGCTGCGACGCAATTGGAAAATCACTGAACCGGTAAACCGCAACAACCTGCGGCGCCACAACGAGAACCCTACCACAGTTCGTGTCTCGTATCGTATCAAATTTCAATTAGGAATTTAATGGCATGAAAAATGTGCAAAGCATGCAACGAAGGCGGGGGGAGGGGAATGGAAATGGGAATGTTTGTGCATCCATTCTCTGCGCCTGATGATAAGCTTGCAGAGAGCTTTGGCAAGCGGCAAGAGAGGGCTTGGGCTCACACTCGCATCTCTTCTCGAGTGTCAAGTCTCCTGTGTGGCTATTGTCTGCTTCTGAGCCTTCTAGAATCCTTCGGAAGTGCTTGCCTAGCTCTTGGGATAACGGAAAAGGACAATAAGACAATGCACAGCATGTTATCCGTTAAATTGTAAGGCAATTGACGAGAGAAAAGGCCCTCCACAGAGTGGCCAAAGTGTGGCGATTACATAACTGTTATGTAAGAGAGTGGAAGAGAGCACACACACACACAGATACACGCGGTCGGAAGCTGACGTCGATAGCAGCAATGTGTAAATGTCAAAGGGCAAGTGGCATAGACGGAAGAAAACTTTGACGCCCACACACACGGGATAATGGGGATGGGCTGCTTTCACTCTCTCCCACTGAATATTCCTTGCGTATAACTAAAATCCCAAAAAAACACAGAGGCAGTCATTAAATTTGATACCACCTCCATTAGGGAAGCAAATTGTGGCACTTTATTGGTTCATTTATTGTGGCATGGCACTGCTTGCTTTGCTACAGATGGAGCCCACTGTACAGAAATCACTGCCATGGTCCATGGCCCTTCCTTCATCTGCTCTCCAGATATCTCGCTCTGCCGAGAGCAGGCAGAGCAGAGCCCTAACCTTACACTGACCTTGAAGCGGAGCAAGAGAAGCAGCTGCTGTGGTCGGTCTGCAGTGGAGCACCAACAGGGGGGGGGGCACGCTAGGAGAGGGTTGGGCTGGAGGAGGTGTGGAAATAGCGAAACGAGATTCCGAATGAAGCACAGGCCGTATAATAGTCAACGACGAGCCAGGCGGCGGGGTAGGAGAGCTTTGTGTGTGTCGGCAAACATACACATGCATACACATACACATAGGCACACACGCAGTAGAACTTCGACAACGACAAGGCGGGCGGCAGAGAAAGCCACAGTGCCGGCCATTCAGATAAGTGCAGTCTGGTTTGAGTTTTTGAATGCCAACACCATTCATTTGAAATTGATTTCCAATCAATTAAGTTAACGTAATCAATCAGAGTAGCAGACAGTTTAAGCATCGCCATGAACCGTTTCTAATTTTGTGCACTCCACTGTTGTTTCGAGACACTGTTCTTGTTTGCGAGAGTAAGCATGCTTTTCTACTTCTTCCTGCCTCTTCCTCTTGTGCTTCTGGATTCCTCTTCTTCACGCGCTCCAGCTTTTGAGTATACGTGCGAGAGGAATAAAGCTGCGTGTGTGTGTGTGTGCTTCTGTAGGCATGTAAAATGTATTGATTTTTGCAGAACAACTCCTACGCTTATCTTTCTTTCCGTATTGCGTTTTTTTCCACTTCCCCAACTATTACTCTCTGTATGCGTGTGTATGTGTGCGTGAATTAGTTTCAAATCACTTCTTTCTGCAGCAGCGTGGTCGGTCACGAAAAAAATTAGACACACTCTTTCATTTACTTTTTAACTGCAGATAAAACTGTTTTTATTTTTTTCTTCTTCAACACTACACTGGATATCAGAACTTTGTGCTTTCTCACGCAACAAAAAAAGTTTGGAAATTTTTAATTTTTGCTTTTAGCACTTAAACTTAAACTTCGACTGAATTTGACTGAGTTGATTTTTTTTCGCTGCGTTCACTTCAAAGGACCCGAACTATCTGAAATTTGAGATACATTTGTGAGGCATACATTGGGGCGGCAAGGCCGTGCTTCGAATGGATTTTAGGCGGCGGGAAGATGGTGGGGCTGTATATTTTTCGATAATACGCCATCAAATACACCGTACACTGTAGCAAATGTGTAGTTACCATGTAGTTGCCATGTAAGAAAAGGGACCTATTTGTTGACCTTCCTTGTTTAAACTGTATTTAAGACAGAATCGAATAAACGACGTGTAAAAATGGGTCAATCTTGTAGAAAATTGTTTCATCTATCGGATAAAATTATTCTTTTAGAGCTCAGTATCCTATTCAGCTAGTTATATAAAACAGAACATCAAAAGCGAGGAATACGATTTTCGTCAGTATTCCGCTAGAGGTGGAAAAACATCGATGTTTTCCGAGGTAACAGTTAAAAAAATTCTGTAAAAATATTATACAAAATATTATATATTATTAAAGATATGAAAAATAAACAGTTTTATTAAAGATCATTTTGATTTGAGATCATTTTTATTTGGGATCATTTTCATTTGGGATCATTTTCATTTGAGATCATTTTCATTAAAATAGCTCCTAGCTTTCCTTCAGAAACTTAAACAAAAAAAAGAAAAAATTCCTAGAGTGCATACATATGTCTTAAAATAAGTCCTGATTTTTGTTAAGAAAAATAATTTTTTTCTTTCATAGAGACGAAACAAGACGTTAAGACTAAACATCGATGTGTTGCCATAAAAAACAGATGTTTAAAAAAATGGAAAAAACATCGATGCATCGATGTTAACATCGATATTTCTCCAGCTCTATCATACTCATCACATGTGCCGGTCAACAGAATCTGAATTTTCAATCGAAACATCTAGAAATTAAACGAATTTAACTTGTTACAATAGTAAAGAACATAGCTAGCACAATGTCTGCCGAAGAGGGAAAGTTTGACACCATTCTACTGGCCGTGGCAGAGAAGCACCGCGGCGGCGTGCCCGATGTAAGAAACAGTTCCTCCCATCGTGTTCCATTAAATATCTCTTTGTGACTTGTTTATTCTTTGTTTTAACCATTGTTCCCTTTCAGTTCCTACATACACTGGCCAGCTTCTTGCGTCGCAAGACCGACTTCTTCACTGGCGCCAAGCAGTCGGAATGGGAGAAACTCCTCCTGGACACTTTCCGCAAGGAATCGGCCGTCGCAATGGAGGAACACAACCAAAAACTCAAGACCCGCGAGGCTACCCAACGCATGAAGGACGAGAAAGAGCGCTTGGAGCGCGAGGCACGCCAAAAGGAAATCGACGATAATAAAATTTGTGATATTTCCGATGAGGAAGCCGCGGCCATTATCAAAGAGGAAGAGGACAAGTAGGGGAATTGCCTCTTGGCTTCTAATTCTGATTTCTGATTAACATCGTGTATTGTTTCGTCTTCTAGAAAACGCCAGCAGCTGCTGGACAAAGCCGGTGGCGATTCTGCCGGCGGGGCTGCCACCTTGAATCTCGACGACATATCCAAGCCCATAGAAAAAGTGGACGATGACTCGGAGAAGGCGGAGGTGGGCAAACTCCAGCCCAATGCCGGCAATGGCTGCACCTTGGAAAAGTACACCTGGACACAGACCCTGCAGGAGGTTGAGGTGAGTCCGAGAAAATGTATTTCCCTAACATCCCTCCGTTGATCCGTTGTTTTTGACCCAGTGCGGGGTGTTGTCATGGCTTGAGACGTTGCTAGGGGCTGCCGTACTATGGTTCGATGCTCCAGGCATTGACCTCTGGCGGCAGGTGTGCGAAAGGTTTACAATTAGAAAATTCACTTTATTAAACATATCACAGGGATAAATAGCTTAATTGCTAACCAGAAAAAAAAAATACATCCATGCTTCCATTTGATTGCATATTTCTCTGTCTTAATACTAGCATCGTGTATGTGTGTGTGTGTGTGTGCCACAGGGTGCCACTGGGGTGAAACATTTTCCGATACGATTTTCCGAGCTTCAACTGACTCTTAAAAAAAAAAAATGTTTAATAAATAGCTTACGCAACTAGCTCAAAGACGACACAATAACAAAAAAATAATTGGGGGTGGCTCAAAACATAGCAGCAGAATACAATACAATAAATAATAAACTAATTTGCTAGCCAGTGGAGGAGATGGAAACTCTCGTAGATGGACGGGGCCCCCTCCCATTAGCTCTTCGGCATGTCTCGGGCACGCACTGCAAAGGGAAATGGAAATGGAAAGATTAACATCCAGTTTAGATCGAAATCCTTGGGTAGAACTCACTCTCTAGCGCATAGACCATGCCCATGATGAGCAGCATAAAGATGGTACTCATGCTGACAATCAGCACTGTGACCTGGCGTCCGCGATCGCAGAGTCCACGTTTGGGCTTCTTTGGAGGTCCGTTGTCGCCGTTGACCATCGTAAAGTGCATGGAGCTGGCAATGGACACGGTGTCGAGGTCTTTGGTTTTGATATAATGCAAATTTGGATCGGCTTCTGCTCCATCGTGGCCATCGATGGCAATCACCGCATCCTTGCCAGGAGTGCTGCCGTTGCTGGCCAAAGCCAGATTCGCATTGTAGTTGGCCGATGAGGAGGAGGTTGGCGAGGTGCTGTTCATCAGCATCTTGTTGTGGCGCTCCTGCTTCTTGTGGATCTCCGCGAAGCGCTCCAGATTCGCTGCCGTCAGCAGCAGTGAGCCGGAAGCAGCGCTCTACATGTAGAAGAGAATGAGAATGTTTCGACGTGAGTCACATGGCTTGTGTATCCGCCTGCGTGGGGGCACCCTCTTACTCACCCGCGTGCTGTTGTTGCTGTCACTGGAGCCCTGAGAGCTGCGCGATCCCCGTTTGGCTGCTGCCAGCACTGCTGCTGCCGCCGCAGCGGTCACGGCGGCACTTGTCGCACTTGTAGTCTTCCCGCTGCCGCTGCTGCCGCTGTTCTGCTGCTGCTGTGGCTGTTGCTGCTGCTGATGGTGACTCCGCTGTGCCAGTGTGGGGGGATTGGAATTCGATTTGTTTGATGACTTTGAGGAGCTGGCCGAACTGATGGCCGAGCTGCTGGAGGAGGCCAGCGAGGCGCGTGGAATGTGCCAATAGTCCTGCATCTGTTAGAAAGGGAGACCAATATAGAATAGGTTTAGTGTTTGTGTGAGTTTCGAATGGGAGTGAATGAATAAGCCAAACAACAGAGAGAGAGAGAGCTTAGAACAAGGAATGGCAGGCGCCTTAGTAGGAGTGAATGAAAGAAGGAGATTGTCACTGAGAGGAAAGCTTCACTCTCTTCTCACTACTTGGGCTTTTGTCTGCATGTGTTTTTTGCATTTACCGCTAGAACATATGTTCCCTAAACGCACGCACGTCGGGCGCTCTTCCTCTTACACACATATGTATAGCTTTACATAAAAGAAGACGACTACAAAAACAAAAGCAATAGCAAAAAAAAGCAAAGCTGAACTGAACTTTCGAGTTGTCTTCGTCTGTCTCTTCGTTTGCATTTGCCAGCCAACTTGTTTAAAATTTATGGGCCTCTGGTTTGCTTAAAAGCCTGATTTTATATTTATTTATTATTAATTCTTTTAGTTATTGTTGTTGCTGCTTTTTGGGGACAGTTTGGTGTTGTTTGTGTTTGTGCCAGCCTTTCTCTTTAAATGGTTTCTGCCTTAATTGTTGCAATTAATTCTAATTCTGTGGAGCGTAAAAGTTCTCCAAAAATCAATTTTGCCTACACACTACACTACATACACACACACATACACACAAAAGTTGCAATTCAAGTTTGTGGCTTGCGTCTTTTGTTTGACGCGCTTAATTTTTGTGTGTGCTTTTTGTGCGTTTTGTGTTGTGTTTTTGTGTGTGCTTTTGTGGGGCTTACAAAGAACAGAAGTTCCATAAATTTCTGTGTGTGTCGTTGCTGCTTCTTGCGTTTATTTATTGTAAATATTATTTAGGCATGCGGAAGTCTTATCACACAATTTATTAATTCAACTTGATTTGCCAGTTTTTTTTTCCTTCTTTTTTTCCGCTTGTGATTGTGATTGGGATTTGGATTGGGATTTGGATTGGGACACACACACACAATGTGGCTGCTGTGTGTTGCGTTTTGTGGGAAGCTTTACTTTAATTTACTTTGCTTTACTTTACTTTTGCTTTACTTACTTTTTATATTAATTTGTTGTGTATTGTGTATTTTGTGCTCTGATCTGTGCTTATTTGTGGTTATATATTATTACAACAATTTATCACACAGCACCAAAAAAATAATTTAATTAATATCACAATTTCAGGTATTTTTAAGTAGAGTCTTGCTCTGATTGTCAGTCTGTCTCTCGCGTTGCGGTGCGGTGCGGTCTTTAATTAAATATATGTATATCTTTTATGATATTTTTAAATGCTTAATTTACGATGATGTGAGGCTCGCAAAACACTCAGCTGACATTCGGCAGCAGCTGCTGTTTGGGGAAACCGTTTGGCTGTTCGTTTGCTGTTCTCCTTATCTCAGTCACGATCTCGTTTTTCGGATCTTCTGCCTCTTATTCTGCTTCTTCTTTATTCTGTCTTCTTCGTTTGGGGTTTGTGGCGTGGCGCGCGTACCGCAAACAGAACCGATCTTAACGGCTTTTAGAATCGAAATGAAGTCCCACTTGGCAGCAGGCCTGGCCGTCCCGTCTCGCAGCAGCCAGCCGCAGCAGCAGCAGCAAAGCGAAGCCAAAGCTTTTTGGCGTTGCTTGCGCTGTCGCTGTCGCGCTGCTTCTGTTGGCGTTGCGCAAAGCTCTGCGCTGCGCTGGGGCTCTGTATCTGGCGACTTTCTTGCCGGATTTTGCATGTCATAACATGTCGTCGGCGACGTCGTCGTCGTCGTTTTCTGTTGTTCTGTGGGGGGCTATGGGGCTATCCATCCCATATCCCCCCCCATCATTTCGTACATTTCAAGTCGATTGGCAGCTCTTTCCTCTTTCGATTCGATTTGATTCGTTTCGGGTCTTGGCTTTGATGTTTGAATGTTTGAACATTTGATCTGCTCATCAGGTTGTTCTTTGCCTACTTTCATTTCTCTGTATCTCTGTATCTGCCCTTCTTTTTGTATGCTGATACTCTCATTAACCTGCAATCCGTTTGTTTTCTATTCTCCTTTGCTTTGTTCTTCTTCTTTTGAAGGGCTCTCTGCTTTGCTTGGCTTGGGTTTTTGGGTAGGCGTTTTCTAGATCCGTTCCGAAATCCAATTTTGATTGTGGGTAAAACCCCGAACACAAGTCCAATAATTCTAATTTAATGTTAACTTAATTAAGGGCAAACCTTGACCGACACGATGATCGATCCACCCCACCCATTTGCTGTAGTACCGTTTCTTTATAGCCTCATTATCATATCATATCATAGATACTCATCGGCTCACTGGTTATTGGTTATTGGATATTGGATACCATTTGTATTATTAAATCAACGCCTGTTTTTGGATGGTCTTTAAATATCATCGATGGCTTGGATTTATATGGTTATTTTTTCATACTTAGGCAAAAACTCCTGAAGATCTGCGTCTATTTTTGGCTAATTTGTGTATTCTCCGAAAAAGCGTATTAACGTCAATGGCCAGAACAAAAGCCGCATATCAACGCTCAACGCATACCCATTACCATTTCCAAAAAACAAATAAACAAAAAATGCCAAAAATCTTTATCGATGAATTATGGGTAATATGAGATCCGATCTCTCTCACTCTCTTCTTCTTCTTTTGGTTGATTTTTTGTTTGTTTTAATTTCTATGGAAATCCATAGTGTTCATCCCGCCTCCGCCCCCGCTCCCTCTCCCGTAAAACTCTTCAAACATTCTCTCGATCTATATCTAATTACTTGTCATAATATCATTAAACTAATAATCCCTTGGGAGAATCGCTTGAATAAACAAATGAATTCCCCAAAAATCCCCCCAATATACACACATACATATGTACATACATATAACCCATTACACTGACACCACTTTTGTTGACTTAAGATCCGATTCGAGATCCGATAACCGAGAGCCGAGAACTGTGAGCCGAGAACCGAGAACCGACAACTGACATCCGAGACCCCATCTGTCATCTGTCATCTGTTGCCTGGGCTTGGGTCTGCGCCTGGGCCTGGGGAGTCGGGAGCTTTAGATTCTACCGAATATTTACGAAATTGTTGCTTTGCTTGGTTTTTTTGTGCGTTGCTGTGTGTGTCGAGCATCTTGTTATCACCTTTTAAGTGAGACAAGTGAGTGGCCTGGCCTGCCGAAACCAAACCAAAAGCCAGCCAAAACGCTTGCTTTCTGTTTTGCGAGAGTGTATGGGTGAAGTGCTGCCTGCCGTCTGTCGCTTTAATCAGCCGCGTTGACAAAGATTACCTGACACGGCCAGTTACCAGGTTACCAACAGAACAGCGGACCAACGGAGCGGCCAATGTACTCTCCACTAAACGAGAATTGATAGAGGTGAACCGAACCGAACCGAACATCAGCTCATCAGGTGGAGAGATCACTTGAAGAATGGGAAGATGAAGATTGAGGGACGGACGGATTGAGGCGGCACTCAAAAGCGAGAGGCTGAGACCCCGAAAAAACACTTGCTCTATAGCAATCGGCGAACCATTCGGAACCATTCCCCCCCATTCTCTGAATAGAATCAACACAACATTCACATCGCATCAGGAAAAAAACCAAGCCAAGCCAGAAACCAACCAAAAACAAATAAACAAAGATCTTTTTATGCATATAATTAAGCATGCAAAATAGCAATATTCCGGAGTCCGGAGACGACTCTACTAGAGTGACGCTGACGCTCGCACGGATCTTACGACTTTTGGGTGATATTCGATAGCTATAGCGAGATTTCTGTTCCATTTTGGGTGACAACAATTGGGATTAGAGAGAAATATCTAAAAATATGAATGGGGGGAAATCCCCTGGGGGGTTTGGGCTGCCGTTGACGTATGTCACGCTTATGACTCCCCTCAGGGGGAGTCTCCGTTGATTGCTCTTGCCTCTATTAAATGTTTAGAAAACGCTTTTAACTATTCAAACAATTTGGCGGATTCTTCTTCTGTGATTCTGCTGCTGCCACTGCCACTGCCTTCAGGGGAGGCTAAAAGAAATTCCTAGAGGCCTGACTCATAGACAAGCTGCTGCGGAAATTCTAAAATATATTCCTCACGTCAGAGCAAAGACAAGAAGAAGAGCGTTACGTTTCGGCTATAAGTGTATCTGTGTTTGTATTATTGTGTTTGTATTTGTGTTGAATGCCCGGGCCTCTAATTGCAGTTTATATGAACGAAAACTGATCTTTTATTTGTCCGTTTCACACCTGTTTAGCTTATAAAACGCTTTAATGGGTTTCTCCTATAAATCACTCAAACGCCAGACAAAAAAAGAGTCAACTTTGGTGGGGTTCAAACCCAGAACAAAGCGTAGAACCCAACAAAGAACTCTGCCCTGCCCTACCCTGGGTAAATGAACCGCTTTAGAGATCCGTTTTCGCTTTTTGGTTTCCTAATTAGAGATCTTGACTGTTTTTATAGAGAGAGATCTATCAATAATGGGGAGAGAACTCCCAGAACTGGCAAGATTTTATTATAGAAGTTTTCTAAAAGGTAACAATATCTTCTGATTTATGCAAAGATCTGGAAAGATCTATGAATTGTGTCGACAATGTCCGATGCCCCGATATATCTTTCAAGATTTCTATTCTATAATTTATTTAGTTCATGAAGATGAGACTTTCAATTTTGGTCAAAGATCTTGAAACTAGATGATCGACCCCCAATATTTGAGTATCGTTTTGTTTTGTAATCCGCTTAGACATCAGCTACTTGTTGCCTGCCTGGAGGAACCATGCAAATGTCAATACGGATTCATTCCATTGTACACACACTCTTAAGAGATCTCCTCTCTCGTTGCGGAGCGGGGAGCGGATCAAAGTCTCTGGCGTTTCCCAATAGGAACTAGTTTTGGTCTGTTCTGTCTGCCTGTCTGTTGGAGAACGTTCTAATCAGACTTCAGAGCAAACAAATAATAATAATCTTTCGCCACGCTGTGATGCTGTGCTGCTGTGTCTCTGTTTCGGGGTTCTCTCTAGCTACTCCACTTCTGGCCCACAAATAAGCTCAAGTTTAAGCCGCTTTTAATGAGGTATGCCCTGGCCTTCGGCAAGCGGCCTGAGTCGCGTCTCGTCTCAGCTCAGCTGTTTTGTCTGATAACATTATCGAATACAAAGCACTCCAATCGAATGGCATGCGGGGTGGCATGGTGGGCATGGGGGGCATGGGCACTCCGCATACTTGACTCTATTGAAGCTAGTTTTGTTTGGTATACCCTACCCTATCGAAGGGGTTGTTGGGTTTCTCGAGACACAGACAGGCCCCCTTTCTGCCTTCCTGCAGGCGGGAATATTAAAATATGGGAAATGTTTCTGCTTAGATTCCAATGAATCTTATATGAATCCGGATATGTATATATCATCTGGAAGAGTATCTAAACAGTATGCCGTATTCCTTTCTGGTTTTTTGTCTTAAATGGTTTTCTGTTTTCTGTTTGG
Organism: Drosophila athabasca; assembly: GCA_008121215.1. Taxonomy (NCBI): domain Eukaryota; kingdom Metazoa; phylum Arthropoda; class Insecta; order Diptera; family Drosophilidae; genus Drosophila; species Drosophila athabasca. The sequence continues at coordinate 58,937,352 of CM017796.1, read as the reverse complement.
CAGTTGCTGCCGCTATTGGTTTTGATGGTGTGTATGTGTGTGTTTCGAACGCTACTTTTGTTGGAGATCGTTTTTTTCGGTGGTGCCTGGCACCGCATCGCATCTTTTAGCATAAATTATACTCTCGACTAGATCGATGTATACTATTTAAAGAAAATGAAATGTTTTGCAAATTTTATAGAATTAATCAATGGCAATGGCATGGCATGGCAGAAGAAGACGCCAAGTTTAAACAGTTAAAACGGCAGCAAGCCGAATCGAGTCGACAGCCGACGAGCCGACAGCCGATCTCTTTCACTTTACAGACACACACAGGTGGAGGAGGGAGGGAGCTAGAGAGAGAGACCGAATTAGTGCAGACTTCTCTTCTGCCACTTAATGATTGATTAGCTAGAGAGGGAGAGCGATAGAGCGAAAGAGGGGGGAGTGTGGCCAGAGAATTGGCATAAAATTGCCAACTGTCAGACATTTTGTCTGCTCCAGAGCTGCTCTGTGTCGTGCCATCTCTCTCTTCTGATAAGTGTGCCATGTGCCATGTCTCGTGTGTCGTTGTCGTCGTCACAGCATTGACAGTCATCAATATTTGGTTATTATTCATTAATTCATTCACGACACCTTTTCTGAACTCAAAAACGAACTCTGACTTTGACTGTCAGCCTGCCAGTGCCAGCCAGTGGCTCTTCAACTCTATTCTTGCCTCTCTCTGTGTTGCCCCTCTTTAACGACTATTGTTGGTTTTTTGTCTTTTTTTTTAGCCGCATCATGTTCACAGATCAACAGCATTTGCATACGAGTATGTGTGTGTGTGTGTTTTTTGTGTGCATTTAATGGCCGCCACTCTAAGTGTGTGTGTGTGTGTGCTTGTGTGGCGTGGCAGTGTCTCCCTCTTGTCTGGTGATTTGTGTAAATTTCCTAGTTTCCGAGCATAGAATTGTATGAATTGCCATTTGCATAACCTTCGGCTGTGCAGAATAGAAAGCCATGGCAACGCCATCGTCATCGCTATTGAGGAGAAGTGAATAAATTTAATTACACTTTTGAAATAAATGAAGAAACAAACGTTCTAGGACAATCGATTGCCTTGTTGTATCGATAGTATCGCCATACAGGACTCAGTTCAGTGCTGTACAATGCCATTTCTAATGCGATCGTTAAACCCCCTCTTTTATTTTTCTGCTCCCAATTTGCGGGGCAAATCAATCAAAACTTTTGCCTACATCTGTTGCCATCTGCTCTGCTGTGCTGTGTGTGTGTGTCATGCCCACACTCGTCTGGTCCATCCATGTGGCAGATGTGGTGCTTGGTTCTTGGTGCCTCACATCCGTGTACAATTCAGAGTTAGTTTTTTTTGCCCCCCAATTGACATCCGCTTCAGTTTCAGCTTTTGACACATTTTGTTGTATATGATTTGTGATTTGTGATGAAGATGCAACCCACATCCACATTCGGAGTCGGCTTGGAGTTGTTGTCGGTGGTGGAGCTTCTGTTGACACGGGCCGCGTGCTGTAGCTGTGGGGCTGTGGGGCTGCCTTGGGTCCACTGCCCACACAGACGGACAGGCAGATGGCGATGGAGATGGAGCGTAAGCGTCCTTGGTTGAATGCCGCATCGTGAGATTAAAATTAAAGGTTTACCTTAGCCAATGGGGAGAGGGGGGGGGGGGCACACACACACTGTGGCATTGTATTCTGCCACATGAGAATCGCTAATTGATTGCACAGTGGTTGTCGAATAATAACTCTGGGCTTTAATTATGCTGCGAGAGCCTAATGGGAAAGGTGTTAATATATGTATGCACCAGAGGCACCACAGAGGGGGGGAGGAGGGGAGTTATAATTAATGGCCAGCCGTGGCACATAATTCTAGACGCCAGTGTAATTGCTACGAACTTGGCCAGAAGCGGCATAAATCCATCTGCAGGCAGGCACAGCCATGCAACCTGTCGAACGGCATTCCTTCGGCCAGCGGCCACCGGCAATCGGCAACCGGATCCGATCCTGTTCGTAAGAACCGCTGTACGTCCTTGGAACTGGCCGTTAAACTAGATTCCCGTTCCAGTTACAGTCCTTGAGACAAAGGGAGCAGAGCAATAGCCACCAGACTGAGCTCTGGTGAAGGGCACACAGAAAAAACAAAAACAACAGAAGAGATCTTGCAGCTTCGATACAGCAGAGACAGGGACAGAGACAGAGACGTGCCTCTGCCCTGTCGCCTGCAGTTGAATCGAGTTCGAGACGAGAGACAAGAGACGAGAGTTATTTATAGAGCACTATTAGCCCATCCAAGGTTGAGTACTGACCAAAGCGAAGCAAAGCAAAGAATCTCTGTGCACACACAGAGATCCAATCTCTGATCATTAATCTCCACCGCAGCCACAGCCACATCCACATCCACTCGAAAACACACACAGCACAGGGCTATGGCTATACTCCAGTTTGTGCCGCATCATTAACCCCAACCCCCCCCAATCTCTTTCGAATTACAGCTCAAGATACCCTTCAACGTGACATTCGCTCTGCGGGCCCGCGATCTGGTGGTCAGCATTGGCAAGAAGACCCTAAAGGTGGGCCTCAAGGGCCAGGAGCCCATCATCGATGGCGAGCTGTGCGGCGAGGTGAAGCAGGAGGAGTCCGTGTGGGTGCTGCAGGACAGCAAGACGGTGCTCATCACCCTGGACAAGATCAACAAGATGAACTGGTGGAATCGCCTGGTGACCAGCGATCCCGAAATCTCCACGCGCAAGATCAATCCGGAGCCATCGAAACTGTCCGATCTGGATGGCGAGACGCGCAGCATGGTCGAGAAGATGATGTTCGATCAGCGCCAGAAGGAGATGGGTCTGCCCACCAGCGAAGATCGCAAGAAGCAGGATATACTTGAAAAGTATGTGTACCCGAAATAGGTATTGGATGAATGATTTGTGCAATTGTTTTGTCTATTTGCAGATTCCGACAACAGCATCCCGAGATGGACTTTTCCAAATGCAAATTCAATTAGTTGTAATATTCGCATGAAACACATTTGAAATGTGTTCAATCTTTCACTTTCTTTCATCACATTTACTGCCTCTTCTACAAGATCTACATCTACATCTACATCTTTCTTTTTCGATTGCTTCTGCTCCTGTAGAATACTTCAAACACACCCACAAAAAACCCAACAAACAACAAACCAGAAAAGCAGAGAAATAAATAAATACAATGTGTATAACATGCAACATTTACACATACATACAAGAAAACACACAAAAAACCCCATAACTTTTAAATATATTTCCAATATGTTAATAACAATTTGTTTAGTGAAAGCGATACACGATCGAAGCGATCAAAGCGATTAATCTGCGCGAAAGACCGAAAGATCAAGGTAATTATTCAACATTTCGATTTATTTCGATTCGATTTTCGAGCTAATTTGTTCATCAATTTCACCCTCAACGTGCCCCGCCCCCAAATGGATTATCGTTGGATTCCCTAACCCTAACTGTAACGGATCTCTCTCTTCTCTTCTCTTCTCTCTGGGTCATTGATCTGGATTCTCTGTTGGCGTCTGGACTCGTTTCGATCGCAATAGTAGATCGATAAATTGTTGGATCGGTTCGATATCGTATTTCAGGAATCTGTAAAGTGCTAAGCTAAGCAAATTTGTTAATGGTTTAGCCACTAATTTGCTTTGCTGTCTTGCCTGTTGCTGCCTTTGAGGTTTTATTTGCCACGCGCCAGTGTTTTATTGTTTTGCTCTGTTTCTGATTAGAGATGAAAGCGTGCAAAAGGCGTGCCGAAGGCGTGCTGGAGGCGTGACACGTAATAACTTTTAGAAGAAGAATTTTCTATGGATCTAAAGTCCCTAACTTAACTTTAAGCAATTACCCATTTATTTATTTTTTTTTTTTTTAACTGAAACTGAAATCTATCAAAATATAAGTCGAAAGTTCTTTCTACCAATAAATGCTAACTATATTTTTGTAAAGAGTTTCTTTCCAAGACCATCTCTAGTTGAAAAGTTGGACATCTGATAGCCCCCCTCCCCAGGCCCCACGCCCCAGGCCCCACGCCCCGTTTAGTTGTTAATTCTCGTAGGTCATTAATTAGATAAAACGTATCTCGAAACTCGGTGTTTAACAAACCGTAGAAGAAGACTTGGGGTGGGGTGGGGTGGGGTGGGAGTGGGGAACAATGTTTAAAAAATATAAAAACTAATTAATGAATGGAATGGTTGGCTTGGTTTGGGTTGGGTTTGGGTTTTGGGTTGGTTTCCTCACCGCACCAAATAGGGTGGAGGCCACAAAGGAAGATGACTTTGGGGGATAAGACGACTCTCATGTGGGTGGTTATGGGTATTCGAGTATGTCATGCGATCGTATTCGTATGCTTTGCCTAATTAATAACCAATTAATATCATAAATTACTGTCATTGCGGAACAATACAACAAACAATCAAACAATCATTCGCATTGTGGGGGAGTTATCTTTCCCTGTCCGCTAATAAGTAGCCCAGAGAGTCCGTGCGGAATAAATTGTAACAAATTACTGGTGGAGCAAACACAGATACAAAGATACGCAGATACATATCCAGATACAAAGACAGAACTTGAAGTAGAACCGGATTTCGTGTTTGAAATGTGGAATTTTGTTTGTTATAAATTGGAAAGTACAAAATGCTTTCGGTTTGCGGTCTCCAGACAGATACAGATATCCGCTTTAGGTTTTTGCCAGATCGGACCAATTAGAAGACCGGTTAAAAAAAGATGGAGAAGAGATGGCGGAAAGGCCAGGCCAGGCCACCACCAAAGGGAAAGAGAAAGCCCATATACCGCTGGCATTATAGAGAGCTATTAAGTAATCCCATAAATTTCCTGCACTTAAGAATGTGAGTCATGGTGATGCTCGAGCGGAGAAAGATTTAGTTTGCGGTTTGTTTTGTTTTGATTGATAAATCTTTCTCTACGAACAATGGCCCTTGGGGCCTTAAGTAATTACTGCAAATGGGGGGATCTATTGATAGAGGAGATAGAGTATTCCTTAAAAGTCACAGCTCTATAAATAGCACTCGGACGAGCGAAGTATTCAAATCAATTGAACTGTTAAATGACGCACGTGATGAATGCCCGTCTGCGGCTGCTGTCTCCAGCTGCGAAATCAATAAATATTAAATATTATATATAGCCAGGCAGCCAGCCATTCAGCCAGCAATAAGAGCCATAAATAATGAATCCGGGTGCCGGGTTCTTGGGGTTCGGTTCGGTTCTGTTGAGGTTTTTTGTTTTTGTTCTGTGTTCTGTGTGTATTATTATTATTTCGACAGCCGCCTCAAATTTTTGGTAATTTCGAGTGTTTCCCACATCTCCCACCACAAAAAAAAAAAAAACAACTCCAAACACACAAATTGCTCCCCGCCTCTGGGGCCTCTGGGGCGTACGTTCGTTCTGCTGCTGCTGCTGCTGCGGCTGCCGCTTGATTGTTTGCTGGTCGCGTGGGTTATTTCTTTTTTTAACATCATCGGTGCCTGTTTTTTTGTTGGTTTTCTCTTGTTTTCTGCCGGTAATTGCGGCCCATTTTGTTATTTTTAGCCAACATTTGCTCTGTCTGGTCTGGTCTGGCTTTTGCGTCTACCCCATTAAGTATAACAGTCGAAAAGTCTCAGCCTCCGTCTGAGTCTCCATCTCAGAAGGGGTCGGGGTCGGAGGGTTGGGGGAGGGGGCACTGATCAGGGCTGATGACTCTATTGTAAAGGCCAGCTTCATGCTGGGTCACGCCTCCTTCCCCAATTCCCATTTCAATGTCTGATAGGCCATCTGTCTGGTTTTCCCATCAAAAGTCCAGAATATATATTTTAGGCCAAGCTTTTTTTACTTCATAGCAGGCAGCTTTCTGTCTGGCACACCATTTCGAAGGTCAAGCTGCAGCAGAGCAGTGACAGCGCAGTGACAGCGCAGCAACAGAGGCAGCGCAGCGTTAACAGTAAATGACTGGAGGCCGAAAGAGAAGTACAGAAGAGAGTGAGGGCACTCTTTGCTGGCTAGTGGTACTCCGACTTTTAGCTATTGTTTGCCACACTGAGGAAAAATAGTGGCGTGCGTGTGACGTGACACTATCATATATTTGATTCTTGATCAACATCAGAGGATGGGAGGATATTCCTTATTGTATTTTGAGTGTGTGTTCCCTATAGTGGTCTCGCTCTCTCCTCTCTGACTTGCTTCCTCCGTTTGGCAGGCTGTCTCCTTCTGTCTTTATCGATATGCACATGCAAGTGCAGTTATCGAGTTTCAAATTTGAATTCAAACATAACCATGTGTCGATCGCTCCATCTGCAAGGGTATCAAAAGCTTCGTCTCTTCGGTTAGCCTTCCTCTCTTATTTCTGACGCTGCCTCTGCCTCTGGCATTGGGTGTGTGCCGGAGGTGGAGGTGTGTGTGTGTGATGGAGGCCCGAAACCAGACTTGGGCTCCGTCTGTGTCTGCTCTGCTGCTGCTGCTGCTGCCTGGTGGGCTTGTCACAAGACGCCAATGAACTGTGGAGTGCCATTCGCTGCACGAGGGGATAGGCGGCGGCAATGCAAATGTATTGGCCTGGCCCAAAAGATGTGCCTGTCTGCACGAGAGATTAATGTCATAGTCTCTCTCCCTCTCCTCTCTGTGGGGCTTATGGCCAATCCGTTTGGCATTTCATCAGCCATTCATTCGGTCAGTCCAGTGGCAGTGGCAGTGCCAGTTCCAGGGTTCTAAGTATGGCCTGTCAATATACATATATGGTATAATCGTACATAAATATATTATGTGTATCCGGCTGCGTTCCCGGACTTGGTCCCCGGACTTGACAACGTCGCCCACGTTGCTGCTGCTGCTGCTGTTGCAGTTCTGCTTGTGGCAGTTGCTGTTGCCTTCACTTTTTTGGGCTCCCATTGCCTGCAGGAATTTCCAATTAGCTTTTGGCTATCACACAATTTGTTTGCCTGCTTACTGGCCGACTGGCTGTCCGTCTGTCTGTTGCCTGAATTTGTTGCCTGCTATTTGCATATCTGGATTGAGCGATTTATCGATGCTATTAGCGCGGTTTGGCTTGGATTTCGGATTGGGATACCAATTTATGGGTGTAACTGTATTGCGAAAGGTATAACAGTATAACACAACAGAATCTGTATGCTTGAATGCTTATAGAGCGAAGATCCAATTAGATTTTATACTACTTCTTAGAACTGTTTTTACCTGAAAGAAAAGTGCATTGGAATGGCATATTCTACTCCCATTTCGAGTCGAATTTCTTCTATAATATTTATATATTTCTTATGGCCCACAACGACCCCTAAAAACAGTCACTTGGCCCCCTCCAGCATCCGTTTAAACAGCAGCTGTTGGGCCACCGTTCAACGCTCTCCACTCTCCGCTCTCCACTCTCCGTTCTCCGATAGACATCTATTAATTGGCCATTTTGTGGTTTAGCTTTCGGCTTACGGCGTTCGGCTTTGTCTGAATTATGACTAATTTTATGGTATTTAGAGTGCGGGCGACAACAGAATTTTATTAGCCCCCGAAAAGTGGAAGAGTGGAACAGTGGCAGTATCTATCTGTCTCTGTCTTTCCGTCTGTCTCTGTCTGCCTGTCTGCTTTGGGAATGTTCTGGATGGAATAGGTATGGCTATAAGAAAGGCTAGGAAAAGTCTATTTCGTGTATGTTTTATTTATTGAATTGATTAAATTCAATTGTTAATCCTTAGAATTTCAAGATTCCTATGGCATGCCGCACCTCTAGCCCCCTCCTCCTCCTCCCCCATTCCAAGGGGTGGCTAATGCAAAGCATGAATCAGTTTTCAGCATCTTTTCGACTTCCTTTTTTGGGTTTATTTGCTAAAATTAATGATAAAACCAGACGAACAGAAAACAAACAATTTGTTTGTCCAGCTGGGGAGATACGATCGTGGGAGGTCGAGAATTATACACAGGCCTTTCGAAAACGAGGGTATGGGTTAGGGGTATGGTCAGGGGTATGGGGTATGCGGTATGGGGCCGCTGTTGGATAATCAGAGATTATTAATAATACAAGAATATCATTTGTTAAACATTTCATCATCCGGGAATGTTGTGTGTCCGTGAAAGGCATCGAAGAGCCATCGAAACGATGATCGCTACAGCACAGACGAGGATGATGATGATGATGATGCATCGTTGCATAGATATGCAGTAACTCGAATAATTAGAGAATGATTTCACTCGAACAGTCCCAGGCCTCTCTCCTCTGCTGCTGCTGCTGCTGCCGCCTTGAATAGAGGAAGTTCTTGTGTAGGAGAATGCTTGAGACTTGCATAGAATTGCATAATTTCAGAGATCTACAGATCTACAGAGAGTGCACTCCAGGAAGTGCACCATCACCATTCACTAGGGGGATGGGGATTTCAACAACGAGGAAGTCTTTTTGGAGAGATTCGAGAGGAAAATGAATGGATTCTGAGGGGGCAATAGACCTTCTATTGTTAAAAACTTTCAATCAGAGATTTCCTAGTAGATCTTCTATCCCATCCATCAAGGAAGGTTTTTCCTTCCTGAAAATCCCCAAATTTACATCTCAATTTTTGGTTTTTTGTTTGAATTTCGCTCGACAACTTTTTGGATCTTTATCTTTATCTGGGGTCTTACATCAATTCGTCGTTGGCTGTTTTAATTATCATTTACTTTTCATTAGCTAATTGATGGTTAGGCTTTCCGGCCCCCCCACCCTCAGCTTGCCGCCCTGTGGCCGCCCCTCTGTGCACTTGCATAATTATTCACACATTCGTCTGGTTAAATATAAAACAAAAAGTCAACAATAAACGACGTGTCGTGTCATTAAGGTTGACATGGGAAATGCCCGCCCGTTCGCTGGCTCGCTCCGAGTCGATCGGAGTCTGACTTTTGGGCTGGGGGCACACCACCCCCCCTACACCTACATACCCCCCCGCTCTCTAGATATATCTCTAGAGATATTTGCCCGGTTGTCCATTAATTTCCATTTACTTTGACAGTTTCTCTGATTGGAATATAACATGTGGAAAAAGCAGAAAAAACGCAAGCACTAAAGTGAGGTTAACTTATTTGCAAAGCGTCTCTCTCGCTCTCGCTCTCACAGAACAGCTGAGAGGCTGACTGTCTGACTGCCTGCCTGCCTGTCTGTCTGCCTGCCTCCCCCTCTTCCCCATCAATGGCTGCTTAGCGTGTTCATGCAAATTTGACCTTGACACAATTTCCGTTTCATAACAGAAAAGCAAACAAATGAGCGAGGGAGGAGGCAGAGCAGAGGCAGAGACAGAGGCAGAGTGTGACGGCGGCGACACACATAAAAGAGACAACAACAGAGAGGCAGCGAGGCAACGAGGGAGGTGTGGAGATGTGGGGTGTGGAGGCTCAGGTGAGATGGAGACAGAAACCCGTGTAATAACTCAACCTCAAGTGCGGGCCAACTAAACAACAAAACAAAAATCTCCGCTTTTTTTTTTTTTGCGGCTTTTGCTTTTGCAGTGTGAGAAATTTCGAATTTCGTTCGCCAAAGATCTACATATAGAGGTCGGTTCATGTTGGAGGAGTGTCACAGGATATATGGCGCCTAGATCCTGAGGCACTCTATAGTCTTCTCGCTCTGACTCCGCTCGAGACTCCACTCTCTTAATCTGTCTATCGATTGGCTTGTTAGAAGAGTGCCACAGGATATGGCTCCCTCTCCCTATCGATTGACACTAGAATCGATTACATATCGCTTTTCAAATTTAAATTCAAATTCAAATCTCTTACAGGTTTCCGGCAGATTTTCTCTTAGTGTATGCCGCCGTCGTCACACGTCGCTACATCGCTTGCTGTTGTTCGCCACCGGCATTCAGCATTCGGCGTTCGGCATTCACATGCCAAAAGTGGCTTACGAAAACGGTTTTTACTTAACAGCCAAGAAGTCAAGTCTGAGAATTGCATGCTCTGAACTTTGTTTGAAAGCGGCGTTGAAAGGGTGTTTGGGTGCATGGGTGTGTGGGTGGGTGGGAGATTGCACAAGCAGAGATGACTAGCATGCGATGGAATTGGAAATTCTAATAAATCAGTGCGGATGGGGTAGCCAATTCAGAGCGATCCCAGGCCTGGGTCAGGCCAGACCAGGTCACCCCGTGGATGGCACGACAAGCGGCAGCGAAACGAAACGAAACCTTTTTGCTGCTTGATCAAAGGAGAATTCGCCGACCAATTTTGAGTCATGGGTGAGGTGCCAAATTGGCTGCTCCGATGGTCCACAAAAAAGTCAAGATCCAATCCGATCCGAACCGATCCTCCCCTCTGAACACAATGAACTTCTAATTAATATCAATTTTGTTGCCGCCTTGTTGTTGCCTGCCCCTTTCCTTCGAGGCAAAGCAAAATTCTTAATTTCTATTATTAATTAGTTAACACATTTCGCGCATTAATGAAGGAGAGGCACAACGACTCAACGCGACTCATCGATTGGCACGTGGAAGCGTTTTTTTCTCTCCGTCTGTCTTTTATGATTATCGCTCCCCCATAAATATGCACATATATCTAGGGGGATCTGGGGGATCTGCTGATGAGAATGGGAATACATTCTTGGCGGACACCTTGCGACAGGGATTTGCATGGGAAATGAACGTGTGTGGCATATGCATATGTATCGCTCCGCCATGAATGGGATCCAATTAGAAACTGTTTTAAAGATTCCAATAAAAGCCTCAAGTGTGAGGATTATTTGCATTAGCTCTTAATTCTTAGATCATTTCCACATTTAAGCAAAACAGCATCCAACCATCATTTGGATACCCCATTTAGTTAGAATGCTTTTCACTTACTTTAATCATCTTTTAAATTCAAATGTACATATGTTCGAAGAGTGCCACAGGATATATGGCGCCTAGATCCTTGGGCACTCTATAGTCTTCTCGCTCTGGCTAGGCTACTCTCTTGTCTGTTTATCGATTGGCTTGTTAGAAGAGTGCCGCAGGATATGGCTGCCAACAAACAGTGGCTCCCTCTCCCCACCGATTGACACCAGAATCGATTACATATCGCTTTTCAAATTGAAATTCAAATTCAAATCTCTTACAGGTCACACGTCATCTGTCGAGTAGGAAGCATCTTAGGAAGATCGTCTTCCTTCCTCGAATGATATTTTAATTGATCTTTTTTGTTGCGAAAGTGAAAAGCCAGCAGAACAGCAGAACCCAGAAATCGCATTCGAATGCTCGAATTCTCGAATTCCAATTCCAAATCCGTTTTGGGTTTCCAGTCATTATCCGATTTAAAGATCAGGCCGCACAAAAAAGGAGCCAGCCAGCCTCTTCACTTCACAAATTGTTGTTTATTTGTGTATCTCTTACACAATAATACATTTTGGATGTACATATGCACAAGTATGTGTATATATTTTTGTGTTGTGTGTGGATTTCGCTACCAAATTGGATATGCGATGCGATCCGTACCGAGATGCTTCCCCATTCTTATTTTCGCTTCTGAGCTGAGGCTTGGAATCGGAATCGGAATCTCGTGGGTGTCGCTTGTTGTCGCTGCTTCTGTCGTCTGTCGACTGTCGTGTATGATATTGTCAGAAGTGAAGGGAGAAGTAGCGTCTGATCCGTCTCTGTCTCTGGGAATGCGATCAACTTTTGATTGAGTTTCTGGCTGGCTGTGGCGACTTCTGGCGACACGTGTCGCCACTGAAAAGAGTCTTTTAGGCTTTACTTTTATGGAGTGGAGTGGTGGAGGTTCCCCCCCCCCCCTATTGAAACTTTATCCAATTTGCTATTAAACCAAATTGCATGCCATGGCCTGGCCTAGCAGCCAGAAATTGGCCAACATTTAGCATTTACTTTAGACTTTTTTTTGTAGTTTTTCGCGCACAAGGTTATCAAACAGCCAAACAGCAAAGCAGCAAAAATTGAATGCAATTAAAGTTTGCATTGAAGGCAGCCGCCGAAATACAAAAATACAACAACAAAAAAGCCAACAAAAAATTGTATGTTCTCTTAAACAATTTTAATAACCGAATGCAATTTGTATCTATGTGTTTGAAGTGTATCTGTATCTGTATCTGTGTGTGCTTGCATCTGTATTTTAATTCTTTGGCACGTTTGTGGCCTGAACAAAGTGCAATAACATTTAGCAGGGCAACAATTAAGGCTCTTTGAGTCGCCTTTGACTTAACTTATTACAAAATCAAAATCAATCTTCACAAAAGAACAAAGTGCAGTTTATTTTCCTTATTTTATGTATTGGTTGGTCTTGGTTCAAAAAAATCTATAAGGGCAGTACTGACGCAATTCCGCTTATCTGCCTATCGATTGGCTTGTTAGAAGAGTGCCACAAGATATGCAATGACGCCTCGATCCTTGGGCACTCTATAGTCCTCTCGCTCTGGCTCCGCATACTCTCTTTTTATTTGCCTATCGATTGACTTATGAGTGGGTGGATTTCTCATCGTTTTTCAAACTTAAATTCAAAATTTGAAAGGGGAGGAGGGAGGGAGGATATTCCTTTTCTATGTATCGATTAGCACCAGGATCGATTACTTATCGCTTTTCAAATTTAAATTCAAATCTTTTACAGGTTTTTTCCCAGATGTTCCCTTGACATCCTTTAAATAGCAATCCTAATTATCTCCTTCAAACTATTTTCCTGCTCACTAATTCCACCAAAAACTGTGCTGCAATCAAAATGAGATAAAATCAGTGATTTTTCTACTTTTTTCCTTCTATTTTTTGTTTTTGTGGCATATCAAAGAAAAATCCCGACTTTAAATCGCGATTTCAGCAATAAATTCCAATTCATTTGATCAGTTGATCAATCGGCTGTCCCCACTCGATATATATGTATATTTTATAAGATTAGGGCAGGGAAGGAGAGGGGGTGGGATGGGGAGCTAGGCGATGATTATGATGAATGATGGGGAGGTTGGGAAAATTTGCAATTGGCAAAGTCGTACGACACATCCAACCATTCAACAGTAAAAAAAACCTCAATAGAAAAGGGGACACGCAGAAAAACAGAAAAAAAACTAAAGATTGTAAACACGTTTCGGGGGGGAGGGGGGGGGGGTTTGTGTTGCTGCGGTGTGTGGCATGGCATTAATGGGCCAAGGGGCGTGGCAATATGTACTGTGTTTTTTTTGCTGTGTACCCTATACTCTTGTCCGCGGGGGGGTATTATGATTTCTACCCCCACGAGGGATCATTCCAACACTTGAGGATATGATTTTTGACCAGAATTAACTTGGGAATCGTTGCTCTAAAGATATCTGGATGTATTATCCCTATTTCCTACAGCCTCTAGATGGGTTCTCATCCTTAAGCTATTCCCACCAAAAGGGGACTCAACCAACCATAATGGAATGTACTTGATCGTATTCTCTTCGGGTATTCATATCCTGGCACCCAAAACTTGTCTTCTTTACTGGTTGCTTGGGTTTTCTTTGAGGAAAACTTATTGCTTGTACAACAAAATATATGTAGTTTCATCGATAAAAAGGATAAAGGACAGATATCGATGAACGCCCGTGAAACAATCGGTATTCAAGAGTATCTAAAGTGGCGGTTTTGGGGAAACTCTTTCCTTCTTCTTTTCTTTCTTAGTTTTTTTCGGTGGCTAAAAGAGAGACCGACTTGTCACGCACTTGTGTTGCTGTTGTTGCCATTTTTTTTTTGGTTTTTTTGGTTTTTGTTTTGGTTGTATCTCTTTTGGCCACTTTTAGTTGTTGTTGCGGTAGTTGCAGCAACTGCAAACAACATTTAACCATTGAATGTGTTCCACGGTGGCAGGGGGGGGAGACAGGGTTGTGTTTATAAATTTGTTGTCATTTACCTGCTTGGGCGCATCCATGGTTGATACCCAGTGAGTGTAAGGGAGATGACTATCTATCAACAAGGAGCACACACGTGGGTGGATGGGTGGTTGGGTGGGTGGCTGGGCGGGATGGCAATAGCTCGTCCACTCGATCGAATTTTAATTAGATTACTTTTTCCTTGCACGCTTTCGTCTATCGTGTTGTCTTTGTTTCACTTTTGAGTCTACTTTGCGTTTATTTGAAAAAACTTATTTTGTATTTTTGGGCTTGGTGTTTTGAAGGTTATCAGTGGATCAGTTCGGATATTCCGTTCGTTATTTTACAATTATTTTTGTAACTTTTGAAGTGTATCACTCTTTTGCGTTTTTCTTTGTCCACAATTTCGATTTTACGCGCAATGCAAAATGCAAAAAAAAAAAACAAATTTCGAATTTCGAATTTTCGGCCACAACTTGAATCTTGAATTTTTGGAAAACGATTAATTTTCACAGTCACTGGGAAAACTTGCTCGGAAAAACTCGGATTCAGATTCGAAGCTTTTGGCGGTTGGGTGTCCAAGGAAAATGTGTCCAAGGAAATATTGGAATTGCCTGCTGCTGCTGAGCCAAAATTGAACGCAACTTTTGAGAGTTGTTTTTTTTTTCTGCTCTGATCTGCTCTTTGCTCTGCTCTACTCTGCTGACGCGTGCACACTCCGTTGCGGCTGTGCGGTGAATGACGGCAACTGCGGCCGCCCCATGCCTCAAGTATTAAACAAAAAATTGTACATTAAACATTGTTTGCACACACACACATACAGGCAGAGACAGAGACATAGACAGAGACAGACAGAGAGCAGTGCTGCAGAGAGCATAGACAGATGGGAATAGACGTACTTACTCGTGGCAGGGGAAGGTGGAGGGGAGGTGTAGAGGTATAAAGGTGTTTAATTTCTATGGCGCTTCTTTTTTTCGTTTTGGGCTCGATGCTGAACTTTTGCGGTTAATGCCAAAAGTTTGATTGGGTTGAGAGAGCAGAGTGCGGTAGGAGGCGTGGAGTGGAGTGGAGTGGAGAGAGCAAAAAGTGGGAGCAGGAATGTACAGAGATCTGCAGTGCAGATCTGCTAGGGAACAGCAGTGAGCGAGTGGGAACAGGAGTGCACAGAGGAATAGAGAGAGAGAGAGAGAGAGAGAGCAGTTCTAGGAGCCCAGCCACTCCTGTAGTGTGGGAACAGTAGCAACAGGAGAGTGGGAACAGTTGTGTAAAAGCTACTGCAATAGAGCAGCGCAGCAGCACAGCCAGCAAACAGTTTCAAAATCAAGGTCACAACATTGTTACCATTTCTTTTGTTTAGCTTTTCTCTCTCTCTCTCTCTCTGTCTCTGTCTCTGTCCTTTGTCTGCTCTCTTTTTTGGTTGGAATTGTGTAATGCACATTTAATTGTTCCGCTCTTACATGGGGGCGGCTTTCAATGCGGGAGCCATACACACACATACACACATAAATATGTACATATATATGTATATGTATGTACATATATCTCCAAAAGTCTGATCAACTTTTTGCTGGAAATTGTGAAATAGATTTTTTTTTGTTGTTTGGGTGTCTGCTGCCTTTTAGCACGTACACAAAAGAGGAAAGATGGATAAAGATAGATAGATAAAAGAGAGAGAGCGAGAGCGAGAGAGAGAGAGAGAGAGCGTGAGTGGCGACCTTGACACATATATTTCGGTGTCGGCTAAAGTCAACGACACTTGTTCCCACCTGTTGGTGGGTAGGCAGAGAGTGGGAGAGGGAGAGGGGGAGTTGTTGTTGTTGCTATGCTATGGATCTTGATGGGTTTTTATGAATGACTCATTGGATGAGAAAGCGAAGCGAGCAAGAGAGAGAGATGGAGAGAGGGAGGCAGATGACAGAAAGAGAGGTGGGATAGAGATGTGGAGTAGAGTATTGGGGGGGCAATGAACTTGATTTCAATGGGGCTTTGAATGTGTTTCAAATAGTTTGATAGATGCATGGAAATTCAGTTGCAGTTGCAGTTGCACACACACCCACACATGCACATAAAAGCCTTAGCCCTAAAAGGTTATCCAAGTATCTCTGAAGAATGAAAGAAAACACCAATAATAACCTATAAAAAATACATAGATTAAAGTACAACAGTTATAGATAATCCCCATCCCCCTCCCCCTTCCCCATTCTCGACAATAACCCATAAATCAATGGTCACCCGAGGCATCAATTCACATTTCATCAACTGGGAATTAACGTTCCGTTCCGTTCCGTTTCGATCCGTTCGGAATCCACCATCTGATAAATGCGAAACATTTCGGAACTCCCTCCCCTCCCCCTCCCCCTTCCCCAAACGAATCAACGAAGCGGGTATCTGATCCAACCCCCCGTTCCCCCACCCCTTCCCCTTCGGCCTTCCTTTGATTTTTTATTGATTATCGCATCGCTGAGATTCGATTCGATTCGTTGTTGTCGTTGTCGTTGCCGATGGTCAGTTCTGTTTTTGTTTGCCCCATGACGAGGCAGATTTTCCAGGCCTACATGGCTGTACCCACACCCCCCCTTGCTGCGCCCCTCCCGCATGGCTTCTGGCAGCTTAAGACCCGAAACGGCTTAAACGGCTCTGTTTAGCATTCAGCTGCGAATTGTCTGTTAATTTTTAACCCCCCCTCCCCCTCCGCCAGCTGCCTCGCCGCCTCCCTGTCTGCCCCCCCCCGACAATGTACAGACAATGGACAGCAAAGACAGGAAAGTGGATCAGAGCTCGGCGCAGAAAAAGAACCTTGGCTGAAATGCAAATTAAAAATAATATTTTCCCCTACGTCGGGGCGAAGAATTAATGCCAGATCCGTCGAGGCCTGGGGCCGGGGGAGGGGGAGAGCATTTGATCGCTTGACAAATGCCAAAACCACGGGCTGGCCTGGCCGGCCGCCGCCTCGCCATCCGCCAGCCTTGGCAGCGACTTAGCCGTGCGACTGCTCTTAAGCTCTGGCACTGGCACTGGCTCTGTCTCAGGCTTTAATTACAGTTACTTACTACTCGCTCTAACGGTGTCTGAGCTGACATTTTGCATGGCTCCCATGGGGGAGGGGAGGGGAGGGAGAAGCAACCAACCCAAGTGCAAAAGTCATGATTAGACAAGAGGAAAATATATTAATGCCTGGGAATGTGGCAGGGAATTGTGGGAATGCAGGGCACTCAATAGAAAAAGATAGAGAGAGAGAGAGAGAGAACAGAAAGGATAAGCACTGCAGTAGGAACAGAAAAAAAGAGGATGAAACATTAGCAGCAGCAGCAGCAGCAGCAGCAACATAGCAACGATTCTCACTCTCTTCCTCCTCCGCTGCAGTAAGTGAGAACAGAAGTTACACATTATCTTCTCCCTTCCTCCTCCGCTGCAGTAAATGAGAACAAAAGTTACATATTATCTACTCCCTTCCTCCTCCGCTGCAGTAAATGAGAACAGAACTTACATATGTATGTGGATCAAGTGGAGAGCGAGCGAGCATCATAAAGAGAGTAAGCTTTAAGTTGAGCTTCCGCTCTTGCATATTTCTTGCATTTCAGTTCCCCCCCGCCCACGCAATCGATGCGTTCATTTGGCAGCCGGCTCCGCGTTCTTTTGTCATTAATTCCCCGTAAAAAGCGTGGAAGTGGTGAAAATACAACGCGAAAATAGTCGCGCCATTGTGTAGTGTATTGTGCAAATGTGGGCCATGAAAATTGCAGTAGCCAAAGTCAGAATGTGAAAGTGCAACAAGTGAAGTGAAGTTATTTTAGCAGCCAGCTCCGCGTTCTTTTTTCATTAATTCCCCGAAAATAGTCGCCCAGTGGTGTGGTGTATGTTGGCCCTGAAAATTGCAGTAGCCAAAGCCAGAAAATGAAGGAAAAATGAGCGTCTAAGTGTGTGAAAGTGAAGTGCAAAAAGTGAAGTGAAGTTTTTTTTCAGTGGAAAAGGCTGTGAAAATGGGAAGCAGAGCGCCCTCAGTGCCAGATCTGTTTCGTCTTCTTATTTTTGTCACGTGGTTTTCGGTGTTCGGTGCGCGCTTGGCGGTGTGTGTGCGTGTGTGAAAAGAGAACAAAATGTAGTCACAGCTCCGCTGCAGTGTGGGAGCAGCAGCAGCGGCCATCATGGCAAATGTAACGGTGCAACGGTAGTGATTAGCAAATGAGCACAAGAGCGTGCATGTTCTCTTTTGCTTTGCCCTCTTTATTTCTTTTATTTTTTTGTGTGTGCGGTGCGTGCTTTTGGGTCTTTAGCTGCTTGCATTCGGAATGGCCTATCTATATAGAGGTGAGTCATAGTCAATGGATAGGCTTCTTCTTGAAATATCTGTTGCCATTTTTGCCATAATTAACATTCCAACATTCCACAAAATGCTATAAATCTTTGCTAGATTTTATGACAACTCTAATTACCAATAATCGCAGGTGTTAAATGATCTAAAGAGTGGGAAATTAGAGGGTACACAAGAGCCGAGGAGGTTGAGGAGGGGAAGGGGAGGGGGAACTGCGATCAATGTCGCATTGCTTATCGGTCGTTGAACGAGGGAGAGAGAGAGAGAGAGAGAGAGAGAGAGACTGAAAACGTTTATTAGCATTCTTTTATTAGCAAAACATTTTGGCCATTGGCCACGCTCAACATGAATAACTTAATAAATAATATAAATTAAGAAAAACAGAAATAATATATTATGGCTGGTGTCGGTCGAGTGACGTGCAGCTGTCAAAAGCAGCAGCCAGCAGCCAGCGGTGGCACTGAAGAGGGGCAGAGAGTGCCAGAGAGTGGAGGAGACGCTGACTCGTGCCTCGTTTAATTTTTCGGTAGCTCAATCAAATTATAATCCACGTCCGAAAATTAACAAGCTTGCAAATTATTTACAATTTATAATCGTACATACATATATACATACATCTGTACATACAACTACATCTACATTTACAAAATATATGTACATATGTGTGTATGTGTGTGTGTATGGAAGGAAACCTTCAACCGTCTGCGGTTTTGAGGCTGATTTCGGGGCAGATTTCAAATTTCAGATTTCACTCTCGGACTTGGGCTGGGGCCGGGGCCGGGAGGGCTATGCTATGGACGGATATCTACTGCCCTTGCCACTGTTTTTTTGCTGTCTGTTTTCTGCTTTGCTAAACGCCCCGTCCTCCGTCTCTCTCTATCTCTCTCTCTCTCTCTCTCTCTCTCTCTCGCTGCGAAAGCGGTGCTAAAGGCCTCTGTCAAGGCTCCACGGATGTGCCAATGGAATGAAAAACGTAGTAAACGCATTGCAGATACATTCTGCAGCGAAAGATGATGACGACTGCCTGTAACCCTGATCCTGGATCCGCCCTGGAGTTCAATTCCGTTAGCATTCCGTCTGCATCTAAAGCTACAAAGAAAGGATAGGGGAGGAGGAGCTCTGCTTCGAAGAGAGGCAAGGCCACCCATCAGGAAAGCTGAGCTCAACCTGGGATTCCCGTTGACTGCCTGGCTCTCCTTTGATGAGTGGAGGAACGCCACCCGAAACGACCTGTGACCTGTGAAACTAAAGCAAAAGCAACCCAAATCGATCCAACGATTCCCTTGAACTACGGATCCTCCCATAACACACAGACAATGCCCCCCCCCCCGTATAGCCACGCTTCGAAGGCGTTTAATGTTTAATGCCTATTTTTAAACATTATTTTCCTGCATTAGTTTCCTGCTCCTTTGTTCTCTCGTTTAAGCATAACTCAATCCATCTTTCTGGCTGTCTATCTAATGGCTAATTTCGATGCTTTATAGACCATTAGGAGAGCAGCACCCAAGCAGCCGTTACTCTCTGTGTGTCTCTCTCTCTCTCTCTCTCTCTCTGTCTGTGTGTGTGTCTGTCTGTGTGTTTTGTATAACAACTCCATTTACTGGTTAATGGTTTAATGGTTAATGGCCATTACTCATCATCTGCGTATACTTGATATTTGTTGACCTTCACAGAAAGAGCACGGAAGGCGGCGGGAGGTGTGAGTGGGTGCTGGTGGCCGCCTGGACACGCATCACGGAACTGGAACTCTTCCGGAAGAATTGCTCGGAAATCCGTCTTTGTCTTTGATTTATTACACACCTATGTATGTACCTCGCCCCCCCGCCTCCTCCTCCCTGTGCCGTCCCCGTGGCTTCGCCTCTGCAGAGATCTGCGGCTTCATTTTGCGGCTAATTGCCTGACTCTGGCCCTCGTATGTAATCCACTTCCACCTCTCGAGTTCTGAGTACTTCCTCGTTTCAATTAGACTCGAATTATAGCCCGAATTGTGGTGCAACCAAGCGGCGATCGAGCATGCCACAGGGTCAACGCAGAAGAAGACTTTTATGGGTTTCCCACGCTTCGGTTTGGTTTGCTTTGGTTTTGCATTCATTAATGGAAGAACAATCTGGTCCTCCACCTCCTCCTCCTCATCTATTACCTAATGAATACACTTGCTTACCCCACCCCCTCTTTCTCTCTCTGTCTCGATTTGCCAGATCATTTGGCATTATATAAATAAACATTAGACATTCGAGATACTCGTTGAGGCGTTTGATAATTGCTCCGATCTGAGAGTCCAATCAATTGCCTAGCAACGACGACAGACGACATTGAGTGGGTGGCAAGGGGTGGCAGGAGGCAGCACCAAAGGGTTACCCACAGATGGTAGCAAATATCGCAATATCATGGGGCAATTATGAACGGGGTCTGCTGCTGTTTCTACTGTGCCTTAATGTGCGGCCACATAAAACAGGGCCAAAAGGGGCTCAACAGAGGAAGGGGGAAGGGGGGAAGGGAAGGGTAGACTAAGTGCAACAGGTGGGCAGGGTGACTGCGAGTGCAACTGCAATTGCAGCTGTTGCTGCTGCTGCCAGATGTCAAAATTACACTACACTACAGGGATCAAGATTTAATGAAATAATCAAATAATGAAGCAAAACTAAAAGAAGGATAGAAAGGAAGAAAGAAGAAGGGAGGGGAGGCAATCATGAGAGCTGAAAATTGAGTGTGGAAAACCGTTTAAGGCAGAGGAGATACCATCCCTGAATCATCCCCAGTTTATCCTCAGGTTATCTCCAATCTATTCCCAAGCTACTCTGAAACCAGGCTCAATCCATCCTCAGCTTATCCCCCAATCCATCCCCAATACATCCCCAATCCATCCCCAATTCATCCCCAATCAATCCCCAAATCTGTTGTCCAGTGTTGTCTAATGCCTCACTTTGCAAATTCGAAATTCAAATACGAATAAATATGTCATTTGCGACTGCTGCAACAATTTAACTACGTCTACATCTACATTTTCCAGTCTTGATCATTTTTTATGGGTTTTTTTCTCTGCTCTCTGCTATCTGCTCTGCTGTTGAGTTATGAATGCAAAATGCATCGTAAAGGTACATATATACATACATACATACAAATATATATATGTATATATGTATCTATGTATCTAACTATCTATCTATCTATCGATGTAGTGCATCAGCAGATGTGAGAGAAAAAAAGGCACAAATTAGACACGATTTTCATTTGACGAATACACGATTCCCCAACCTACCCCCCTACCCCCTCCCCCTCCCCCTCTCTCCCCCCCTCTACCACTAACCATATCCATATGCAATGACAACATTTTTATATGGAATACATTCACAGATGCAGATGTAGATACATATACAGATACACAGATACAGATGCAGATACATATGCATATCGTGGCAAATGATGATGAGATGTGCAAGTTTTTATGGCTAGAGAGGGGAGAGGGGGGGGTTACGGGGAGGGGGAGTCGGAGACCCCAAAGGTGATAATCACAGCAGCAGCTTCAAGCTTTTTTTTTTTTCTTTCTGCTAATTGGATCTTAAATTACAGGCCCCCCACACCCCCTCAAAGCAGCCTCTAAGCAGGGGGGGGTAAGGGGGAAGGTGGCTGCGGAAGGGAGGGGAGGGGGGAGTGGGTAGATATTGTATCTTTTGTAGGGCACACAGCTGTTCGGCGGAGGAGAATGGAAGGAGATTTATCGTTTCACAGGAGAACAAAACGCAGCTGCCAGGCAGCGGCACAGGCACACAGGTCTCCATGGCACCACCAGAGGTAGCAGTGACACCAGTAGTGCCACCTTGCCACAACCACTACCCCCACCAGTGCCCCCCCCCCCTCCCCCCACCACTGACACCTCCTGCCATTAGCACCTCCATGGGGCCACAGAACCACAGAATTTGGATGCCATTTGCTCTCCACTCGCCTATGGCACATTTTGTGTGCATTCAATGAATGTGCCCCGCCTTCCCTCCCCGTCTGCCCCTCTCCCCCTCTTGGATTGCCCATCAATCAATCAATTGCTTCAGAATCCGACCCTGAAGTCAGAACCGAATCGCATCGCATCGAATCGAATTGATTGAACAATTTGCCAATTTCCACACTCGGAATTCGGAATGTATTTACTCTGCTCTGCGAGCATTCATTCTATGAATGTTTCGAATGATTCAGCAGCCATTCAGAGTAGGCGCCACAGCCACATAAAAACTGCTACTCAAATTTATGCATAAATTTATCTCAAATATTTTTTATGTCTTTCAGATTTCAGTGAACTTTTTGTTGTTGTGTTTTTTGTGGAATTCTTGTGCAAATTCTTAGGAAATCGCATAAAAGCGTTAAGTTAACCGCAAAGAAATCAAATCAACAAATCAGCAAAAAAGGAAGCAAACAACTGTGAAACACTGCAAGAAACACTGCAAGAAATCATTGGAAAAGTCGGGGGTAAGTTCATGGATTTACCTTATATTTCTCATTGAAACTTGAGACTCCTTCAAAATATTCGGGAGACCCCAAACGCAAACTATTTTCCCAGATCTTAGATCGCCCACTGGAGCAACATCATCTTTCATCCCTTGACCATATTTGGGTTCCATTTTCCATTCGAATTATCCTGCATTTTCTTCTCGAATTTAAACATTTTTGTTCAGCATAGCTTTTTTTAAAGCATTTTTTTAAAGCATTTTTTGTGCATTTGTTTCAGCATATTTTCATCAGTTTTTAAAGCTTTTTTTCAGCATAATTGCAGAATTTTTTCAGCCTTTTTTTTTCCACTTTTTCAGTATTTTTTCTACTTCATTTCTCCTCCATATCTCTCTCTCTATTTTTTGGGTTAATATTTCACTTGGTAGACTATGTATTTACTTACCTTTTTTTTGTTGTTGTTTTTAAGCTTAAATTTTCTTTGTTTTATTTTTTATTATTATTTTTTTTTAGTATTTTGTATTACAATTTTTTTTATTATATTGAAATTTTTTTTATTTTTTATTTGTCTTTATTTTTAGTATTTTTTATTTCAATTTTTTGTATTTTATTGAAATTTTCTTGTTATTTTGCAGTGGACTTTAAAAACAAAATCAAACAGAAATGTGACGCATTTGTTGCTTATTTTTGCTGTTGATTTTTGTGGTTCCTTGTTTAAGTTTTTTTCTTGGTGTTTTCTTGGTTTTTATTGTTGCTTTTTCTTGTTATTTTTATTGTTGTTATTAATTTATTTATGCAATGTTTTTCTTTTGTTTTTCTACTGCTTTTTCACTGGTTTTTATGACTTGTTTTGGCTTGGATTTTCCTTCGCGGTTTATCTGTAGCTTTTCCTGGTTTTTCTTTTGTGAATTCTTGAACTTTGAGTTACGTAATTTCGTAATTTCGTACTGAAATACACTGAACTCCCGCTGCCGCCTTCGGACAATGTCATTTGACAACTGTCAATTCCAAAACCCAAAATATTGAAGAGGCTCTGCTTTTGGCTCTGCCTCGGCTGCTGCCTGCTACCTCTGCCTGCTGCTCCGTCACACGTTTCATCAATTTTTCATTTAAGTTTAAATATAAATTAAAATTCCACTACACGTAACACCCCCCCCGCCGCCTCCCTGCCCTCCCCTCCCCCCTACCGCCACTGGCTGTGGCTGTGGCTTTTGCTTTTGCCTTCGGCTGTGGGGCACAACGAATCGAATGCCCATTTTGCCTTGCATTCCACAGACATGACAACGATGACGTGTCTCTGTCACCACCTACCCCCTGCCCCCTTCTGTTCCCCTCCTTGCCTGCCCCAATCAATACCCCCCTATGGGGGAAATATGGGGGACACACACGAAAACCCAACCAAATCCAAGTTCTGCCTGGCCAGAGGCTTCTCTGACTTCTGGCTTCTCTCTCTGAGAAGGGTTACGGGGGAGGAGGAGTGTGGGCGTGGCATATCGTAGTTAAAGTTCACTTGAATAATTCGTCATTTGTATGCGAGATGCGACCACTGGGGGCACCACTGGCACTGGCACTGGCAGTGTCTCTGGGGCATGAGCAAAGGTCAGGCGCTGGGCGAGGCGACAGACAGACAAGTTCGTTGTCCAAGTCTTTTGATTTCTTGGAATTACCGGAAGCACGGAAGCAGCAGCGAGGCATGGAATGCAGGAACAGGGAGCCAGTGCCAGGGGGGAGGGGGGGAACTACTGGGACTAGCAGATCCTTCGATCCTTGGACCCTTGAAAGATGAATGCTAACTTTTGCTTACTTTTTTGTGAAGGATTACCCGAAATTCTTGGAGGAATGCCACGGAGGAGCAAATTATATTCGGATTCGGGGTGGATCTTTGAGTTGCCCTGGAATGGGTATGGGTAATCCATAGAGCCATCCAAATTCTGGATGGCCTTAAGGTTGATTCTGGTGAATGATTTCCGGCTCTGTCGATCGATTGATGACTCAACCCCAAGAATGGGGGAATACCTCGACAAAATATCATCATAAAATGAGAAGATTTTGGTAAAGGAATTCCCGTTACCCCGCACCCCTTTGACCCCTGATCGGATCGATTCTCATCGTGTGATTTGTGACTAATATTTCCACTCTAAAACGGAATGATTCATACACTCATAATTTATTCAATCATTCAATTGCCATTCAAGTCATTCAAATCATTCATCAATTTCTGTTTCAATTTTCCAATCGAATGGATAATCCCCCCCCCCCCCCACGCCCCTGCCCCCCTGCCCTCCTTGCTTCTTGCATGTCCGGAAAAGCGGGAAAATCAATTCATTTAAATGGGTTTAAGAGTGATAAGCCTCACAAGCCGAATCATGGTTTGAATCATGTTTTGAATCATTCATAAATTTTACATTTTAATGAATGTTTTTTTTTCGGATTTTCTTTGGTTTTTTTTTGTGTGCAGAAATCGACATTTTTGCACATTTTTTTCGCACATTTTTTGCACATTTTTTGTTTGTATAATTAATTGAACTTTAATGCGAAATATCGAATAGGAATCGCAAATATTCGGAATCGCAAATAGAAATAGAAACCAAAAAGCAGAAGCTGAAACAGAAACAGAAACAAAAGCAAAAACACAAAAAACAGAAGCAATAAAACGAAGACAAATGGCCAGATAATTTTATTCGCATTTGATAAGCAACGTGTATGTGTGTTTGTGTGTGTGTGAGTGTGTCGGGGGGGGGAGGGCGGAGTGGGTGGATACGACATCATCGTGATAAGGCGGCCAGGGGCCAAGCCAGAGTCCGAGGCCGCCCCCAAAATGCTTCCTGTAAATGCCGCCGACGTCGCTGCCGCCTGACATTGAACCAAAGCACTGTCTATGTACCCCCCTCCCCTTCCCAAAACCCCCCCTTCCCCCATATTCATGAAATGGGGCTCTAAAAATGTAGGTAATTGTGTCTGCCGCTGCTGCTGCTGCTCGGTCATAATGTTTTCAAAATTATTGTCTGTGTGTGTTTTTTTTTGGGGATTCTAGAACATAAAAAATAGAGCAGCATAAAAAACGAGAGTCGCTGAAGGTTTTTTCCCACAAATTGGGAATGATTCATTTTAGAGATTCATTCAGAGATCGAGGGAATTGGAAAACTTTTAACTGATTTTCTTTGTAATAATCGATGAAACCCATTCCAGGCATCTCACAAAAATCTATCCCGAATTCCCTTGGCTTCCTTTTGGAAAAATGCAAGAATTTCGGGTAATCCTTGGCAAAAGTTAGCTTTCATCTTTCAGGGATCCAAGGATCCAAAGATCTGTTAATTTTCATATGAAAATCTATGAGAAATAGCAGGGCTTTCCGATTGAATATCCTTCTAAAAACCAGCAGCAGAATATTTGACAATTCTTAAATATAAAATCCCATAAACATGGACGATTATTCCGGATGATTCTATTCTCTCTCTATAGAGGCTGAAGAGCCCCCTCTCCCGAAGATTCCAAGCCCATAGATAGTTTTCCCCCCTCTCCCATCTGCCATCTCCCCATTGAAGATTCCATCCAACCAACCAAAAACCAGCCCAAATCTTTAAGCCAACTCCATTTTATCTCCATTTATTCTCCGAGTCCGCCCAAAAGTCCAAACGTTCAACACTGTGGCTGCCCTTTTGACGGGGGGGGTCACTTCCGGGTCATGCCCCCGCAGCACCTTAGCCCCTCAGACCCGCTGGGGCCGCTCCTACGGAAGACATTAATTAGTTAAGTTAATTGTTTTGTTATTGTGACAAAATATACGCGTTCGGTGCGCCTTCCACGATGTTTGATGATTGATGGCTGTTTGTGGATTTTTGTGGATTTTTGGTGTAACTCTGGGAAGACGAGTGCGATGCGAGTATTAGCCATCATTTGTTGGCCTGTCAGCAGTCGCAGTTGGCAGAGGAAGGAATCGAATCGAAACTCTCTTCAATCCATCAATCATGCCAGGATGCCTCTATGGGTTTCCTTTTTCCGTGTCTTGCGAGAGTTCTATCTTTCAACTTTGTTGAGATCTAAGAGTTAAGATCTGATTTTCAGCTTTTCTGCTATTTTCTGATATTTTTGTTTGTATTTTTGCTCATTTAATGGCTGAAAAGTGATGCTGGCAGAAATGCTTTGCCATATGCCATATGCTTTGTGTTCTTTTGTTGCTAATGATAGGGGTAGATGGGGGTAGATGGGGGTAGGTAGGGGTTGGGGGATGCAGGAGATATATATAGACAGTCATGGCAGAGTCAGCGTCCGCGTCGATTTGATTGATTCTTGTTCTATCATTTTGTTCTTTGTCTTTTGTTTCGGGATTCGATTTGATTCAATTAAATGCCATTACAGTGGGGTTTTATTTTGAGTTTCTTTTCCGCCCTAACAACTGGGGGTCACTGGGGCGTCGATCTCTCTGGGGGATGGGGCAATGGGGTAATCTCAAAGATACATTTGTTTGTATGTATTTCCTACTATTTAAAGAATAAAAATGTAAAGACATAATGGCAGGCAATTAGCTGAGGTTTTCTGTTCACTTCCGCTTTTTTTTCGGGGGGCTTTAAACCAAATTTAAAAAAAGATCCATCATTTTTAGAACTTTTGAACTTTTAAGGTGACTTTACAGTCGGTGGAATGAGATTGCTGAAAGGCAGGCATTTGAGGTGATTAATCAGTGGGAGGGTGAACCAACCCGCCCACTGGAAGCCACTGGAAGCCACTGGAATACCCTGCAATCTGGAGGCATTGGCTTGGTGTTTGGTTTTCTCGGTCATTGGGTCACAACCCCACACCACACACCACACAGAAGCTTACTGTCTGCCTGCCTGGCAGCGTTTTCTTGTAATTTGTTTGGCCTTGAAACCGCGCAGCAGCTTGGCCAAAAGAGAGAATACAGCAGCAACCGCAGAATATAAGCCAAAGCCAAAGGCAAAGCCAATGCTCATAGACCGAACTGACTGCCTGCCTGCTTCAACTTCAGCTGGAGGTCAAACCCGCTGTGGCTGCTGCTGTGTAGAAAATCAAGTTTACAAAACTCCAAAGCAAGTAATTACAGCACAGCGTTAGAGTCGCAGCAGCAGAGAAGCAGAAGTAGAAGTCGAAAGACAGACAGAAGCCAGTAGCCACCATCCATCCCATGGATGATAAGAATCGACCACAAGACACAGCAGCAGCGGCAGCAGCAGCAGGCCCTAAGAGAGAGAGAGAGAGAGAGAGAGAGAAAGAGAGAGAGAGAGAAAGAGAGAGAGAGAGAGTTCAAGTACAACCAGGTAACGATTCCCATTCAATCAAAATGGAATCTAATGGATATGTGCCCCCCCCCCCCCCCCCCCTCCCATCACGTGGCAACATTTGGCTACTGTAAAGTGTTCGCTCAAGAGACAAGCGACAAGCGACAACCTGTTCTGTTTATTGATTTGGCACTTTGTTGGCCACAAAATCAGCAATCAATCAGCAACAAAACAGCGTAACAATAAGCATTAGATGTGGCCTTCATTTGTGCTGTGAACTTGAGACATTGGACGCACTCTCGCACTCGTAATCGCACTCGCGAGCTTCGGCAATGCGGAATCCGTGCAAACGGAATTGAATTGAATTCATTTTGCGACTTTTTCGGACGACGACAAAATCTTGCCTCGAAAAAGTTTAACGACTCGCTCCAATTGTTCAGAATCTGTTGCTAGGCCAAAATAAGCCAAAGTGCTAATTGGCACGTTTTAGGCGCCTAAGGGATTTCCTTAACTAAGTCAAAAAATATGCAAACAAATATTTTTAAAGAACGCGCCAAATGTTGTCGATTACGACAGTACAGCTGTTAATTGACACTGCGCCTTACAGCATACATGTAATAAGTGCGCTTAACAGCAACACAAGCCCAATATACCGTTAACGGTATTCGACTGGTTTCAAAAGTGCAGTTACCGTGTAGTTGCCATGTAAGAAAAGGGACTTTTTTCGGTATATTTCGGTATCTTGTATGGCAGAATTCGCGGTCACACTGCCAGCTATTTGCCGCGTCCGAATTTGTTGTCATTTATAAACAATTCAACCGAACGGAGTCCTAAAAATTAGCCAATCTTGTAGGACATTATATTGTGTATCAGATAAAATAATGAGTTCAGAGCTGACCGTCCTATTCAGCTAGTAATAATAAACAGAATATCAAAATCGACTCATGTTATATTTTTGGTATATTTGCGGTATATTTTGCGGTATAACCGTCTTACTTTATTGGGACTTTCTGAGGGATTCTGTGGATACAACCCAACAATTTCCCTGCTAACAATTTCCCAAAATGTCTTTACGGGATTTTTGCTTTCGATAAATGAAAATCTTTAAAATTTTTAGCAGTTACATTATCATTTTCAAAAATGTTGGCGATTTTCATTGGTTGAAAACAAAAAGTATTAGGTATATATATAAAAAAAGAGTCACTAAACTCAACCAATCTTCTAGAAAATTGATTCATTAATATTAAATAGAATCGAGGAATATGATTTTCGTCGATATATTTACGGTATATTTTTTGAAAATGAGACCGTACTTTTCGGTATATTTCTGATGGTCGGACAGTATATTGTATCGATAATTCACACTGCCGGTCACACTAATCCTCAAAAAAAAACGTGCTGCAGTCGCGCTGATTTTTTTATTTAATTATATTTTGTGTTTTGTTATTGCAATCAATATGGTTAATGATAAGAAAGAAGTTATATGCGACTGCTGTGGCACCAAAAATGAGCCCGCCAAGATTTTGTCGTCGAAGAAGTCGTTCTTCGGCAACAAACTCAGCGACGTGCTGCACGCCATCACACAACAAACTGTAAGTACAGGCTGGAGGCAAATGGATAGAAATGGGGCTAACTGACTGAATTGGGGACACTTTTCACACATTTTCAGGTTCCCCCTTCGTTGGCCATCCAAGTGTGCTTCATCTGCTTCTTCAAATTTGTTCAGTGCGAGCGGACAATACTGGAAATTCGGCAGTTTGTGGAAAAAAAGGAAAAGACCGCGAACCCTGAAGCCGAAGAGCACCCAGAGAAGGAGGAGGATGAGGTGCCAAAAAAGAATCAGATCCCGCTGAAGAAGCGCAGATTCTCCATGCCTGGGCAATTGGAGTCGCCGGCACCGACGAAAACCTCGCCATCAAAGTCCACCAAACGCGCTGCAGGAAAGAACGCTGCTCCTCCAGAGGCCGAGGAGAACGATGTTGTTAATGACATCCTGGATGAGTCGGTGTCACTGATGCCGGCAAAACCAGCAAACGACAACAAGAAAAACACCTCGATTCTGGGTATATTCGGCTTGACAGGCGATGCTCCTGTCGACCTGGTGGCGGACGCGGACAGCGACTCGGAGGAGAAGGGACGAATACCCGAGACTTTCGAGTGCAAGTTGTGCGATTTCAAAGTGAAGTACCCAAAGAAAATGAAACAGCACTACATCGAAGTGCACGGACAGCAGCGTCCGCGCATTTACTTCTGCACAATGTGCACAAAGTCGTTCGGAGTGGCCAAAACCCTCAAGGAACACGCCAAGACGGTCCATGGCGTGGAGTTGGAGAAGGAAAAGAGCGGCGCCACCGCCCGCCCAAAGACTGTCGAGAAGGAAGTTCAGGCGGCGGCGGCCAAGAAGAAGGAGGAGGCGCCGACCGTAAAGAAAGGCAAAAAATTGGCAGCAAAAGTCCAAGTGGATGCAGCGGATGACGATGAAGGAGTTCTCGAGGCCATAGAAGAGGATATCGAAGCCATGGAGGCAATGCATTCGCTCAAGAAGCCACAGACGCCCCTAAAACAGAAGCCTCCCACACTTAAGCTTCAGACTCCAGCCAAGCTCCAATTGGAGGACAAAGATGAGCCGGAGAGTCCTGTGCTGTCTGTATTCCGAGCCCTGAACGAGAACAACAAGAAGAAGAAGGAGAAGGAAGTGACCAACGCGGAGTACACGTTCGCCATCAACGGATCGAGTGCCTCGACCCCAAAGCCAAACGGCCAGCCAGTGGCGTCGCCATCGATTGACGTGCTGATCTGCAGCATCTGCGAAACGGAACAGCCGTCCGTTAAGATGATGCAACGCCACATGTCCGAGTTCCATGGCATCGACAAGCCAAAGATCTTCAAGTGCCACAAGTGCGACAAGTCGCTGGCCAGCAAGCAGTCGCTGAACTATCATTTGAGCTGGCACTTGACCAATCCGGACGCAGCAGACGGAGCTGCTTCCAAACGGAAGATCCTGCACGAGGAGGGACCCTCCTCCAAGAAGCGGAACAAGAGTGCTCCAACCAAAGAAGTGGAAGAGGAGGGCACTAATGAGGTGGCCGTCGAGAAGAGCAAGAAGCTGTCTTTGACCTCCTCTCCCGCCAAGAAGAGCAAGAAGCTATCGGAGTCCTGCAATGATGTGGCCGATGGCCCTTCTATGACTTCTTCTGCCGTCAAGAAGAACAAGAAGCTATCGGAGTCCTGCAACGAGGTGGCCGTCTCCTCGCCCGTCAAGAAGAGCAAGAAGCTGTCGCAGTCCTTCAATGATGCGGCTTTGCCTTCGCCCAAGAAAGGCCAAAAGGAGCCAACGCTTGTCTCGCTTTTGTCAGACGAAGAAAAGTGGACTCCCCCGCGGCCCAAGAAGACAAAGAACAAGGAACGCAAGGAGTCGGAGTCTGTGGGCATCTTGAATGGCAACGAATCGCTGGCATATCCTCTCGACGAACTGGCCGAAGTGAACCCCAAGGTGCAGCCCCACAAGCGCGAAATGCTGGCCTCCATCTGCGAGTCGAGCATCGCCGACGACGAGTCGGACTTCAACTGCAGCCAGTGCCCGAAGTCCGCAAAGTCGCAGCGCCGCCTCGAGTCGCACATCTACAAAGTGCACGGCAAGTCCCTGAAGTGCAGCAGCTGCTACAAGAAGTTCAGCACCCGCCAGTCCTACGTGGTGCACTTCATCGACTGCGACAGCGAGAGCATGCCATGCGGCGTGCGCAAGTGCACCAAGATCTTCCAGACTGTGCCGTTCCTGGAGGAGCACCTGAAGAGGCGCCATCAGTGGTAACTTGGACTGGGATGAGGCGGAAGCCCCCCCGCCCCCATCACACTTAGATCTTAGATGTTACATTGCAAAATGTACACGCACGACAGTCGTACATTACATTTAGTTTAGTTTGTAATTGTTTTTTCGGTAATAAATGTAGACGAAAAGAGATTGTTTTTTCCATTATATTTCCCAGAAAAAGAATAAACAAAACAGAAAACACTTCTAAAAAGAGGATTTGGATACGGAAATGGAAATGGAGGAGGAGCAAGTGGAGGTGGAGGTGGAAACAACATGCAATATTCTCTAGTTACACTTTTTCTACTTAATGTAAACGATGATAACGATAACAATGATGGTGGTCCCATGCTGTCCCGTCTTCAGGATGTCGCTGTGGTCGTGGTCGTGGTCCCCACCTTGCCATGGATCTCCGCCTGGGCGATCTTCATCACATCGAGGGCCCCCTCCTTGATCAACTCCTCGGCGAGGCTCTTGCCCAGAAGATTGGCTCGCTCGTACACCTGTCGGCTGTGGCACGGATGCTGGTAGAGGCCGCAGAAGAGATTGTCCACATCCTCGATGAGCACCGATTGCGGCTTGGGCTGCTCCTCGTCCGCGTAGTCGAACATTTGCACCGTCTTCTGGAGGAACGGGCACTTGGCCGGTGCCCCGCTCTCTTTGGGCGGCGCCTCGAGGCCACTGCCCTGGTGCATGGCCGCGAAGGGGCACTTGGAGGAGGAGGAGACCGTTGCCACGTTGTCCACCTCGTCACCGATGCTGCTGCCAATGCTGGCCCGACTGCTCGGCGGAGTGGGAAGTATCGATTGAGCTGGCACTGCCCCAGCTGCTGCATGGGTCACTGGACATTTTCCGGCCTTGGCGTACGAGATCTTCGTCTCATTATTCACGTACGGGCACTCGCCCATGAAGTCCACGCCCACAGGCATCTGCAGGGGACAATGGGGGGCGGTCGGAATTGCAGTGGGAGACGAGTCTGAGTCCCCGGCTGCATCGAGGCCCGAATGACCGCCCGCATCCCTCTGCATTGGACACCGATTGGCATTGGTGGTGTCGGCATCGCCTCCACCACCCGCATCTCCGCCGGCGCTCAGAGTGTTGTTGTTGCCCAGAACAGGGCACTGGCTGGCCAGATCCGTCAGCTGCTCCACGCTGTAGCCCGCCAGAGCCTCGCAAGCGGCCACATCCTCGCAGATCACCGGCGGACTACCCTGCGGGCGGGGCGGGCTGCTGGAATTCGAGTTGGAATCGGAGGAGCCCGAGCCCGAGCTCGAGCAGTTCCCATTCTTTGGTCGCTTGCAGGCCGGCGGGGAGTCGCAGCTGCTGCTGTTCTCCTGCTGCTGCTGCTGCTCCTCCGGGGCTCCACGTTTCCCCGCTGGCCTCTCGCTTAGGGCGCACGACAGATGGTTGCGGATCTCGATGGCACCATCCAGACTCCAGACAGCGCCCGTGAGGGACAGGTCCACATCCTGGCTCTTGGCGTTCAGGGGTTCGCCCCGAAGATTGCTCCAAACAGCCACAGGGGCAGAGCAGCCGCCGCCCAATGTCTTGAGGAAGCTCCGCTCCGCCAGGATGCGGCACGTGGTGTTCAGGCACATCAGTTTCTGCAGCATCGCCAGCACTTGGACGTCGTTCGCACGACACTCGACGGCCAGGGCGCCCTGTCCGACGGCATAGAGGAGATCGGTGGGCTCCAGCACCTGGCTGATGCGGCTCATCCAACCCATCCGCACCAGGCCCGCCTGGGCGAGGATGATGCCCGCGAACTTCGAGTCGGCGGCGTCGAGTTTCGCCAGTCGCGTGTTCAGGTTGCCACGGATATCGCAAACAGTCAAATGGGGATACAGCCGTCGGATCTGTGCGGTGCGACGCAACGAGGAGGTGCCTGAAAAGATAAGATACGATCATCTTCGATTAGATTCGATCCAAGTTTGGGTGTTACCAATCTCTCTTACCAATCACACTTCCTTGCGGCAGAGAGGCTATCGTATGGCCCTGGAAATTCTCGCGCAGCACCAGAGCATCCCTGGCATCCTCTCGCTCCAGCACTGCCCCAATGGCCATGCCAGTGGGCAGAGCCGTTGGCAGATCCTTCAGCGAGTGCACCACAAAGTCGACACCGCCATTCCTCAAGGCATCCTCCAGGTCGCGTGTAAACAGACTCTTCTCACCGATCTTTGGCAGTGAAACATTGAGAACGCGATCACCGAACGTCGACATGGTGTCTGTAGAGAGGGAGAGAGAAAGAAGATTCGATTCATTGAAGAAACTTTGATCTAACATGGTTCCAATATCTCCCCTACCCTACCATACCCCTACCCCTACTGTCTCCTGTGACTGCTGTAGCCCTTAATTGCATTCTCGCCTGTTGGTAGACGGTAGCCAGTATGGGGTACTCCATCCCTCTCCTCTCCAAGCGAGCGACATGCCATGCCTCCATCGAAGTATCTTTGTATCTATCTATCTTTGACACCTTCCCTCCCCCTCCACACCTTTCGCTCTCTCTTTCTTCCGCTATCGTCAGCACGCAATGATAATTGTATGTATTTTTGCGAAGCGAAAACAGGAAGGGGGACGGGACTGAATATAATTTGAATATTGTACTATGTAGAGCAGTGGCAGTGTCAGAAGAGGGGAGAGGATGCGGGGCAGAAGATTGTTGTGTTGTGTTGCGTGTTTGAGGCATTTTAATGGAATATCGATAAAGGAAGTGACATCATACATACAAATATTTCTCAAAAAATATACATATGTAAATTCCACCACTTATCAAAGTCCAAAAAAAGTACTCGCAAAACAATTTCTGATTAAATGTGAATATTTCAAAAGATTTCGCTGCCATTTCAACAGATAATGTTTGCTGAATATCTAATCGGTATAATTTCTATCAGATATCATCGACAGAACGAACGATCGGCCGCAGTTAATGCTGCAATCAGATCGGATATACATATACACACACATACACATACACATACACAGATGTTCGACGTGTTTGTGTATGGCATAACATTTCGGCATTCGTTCGTTCGGCCCTAATCTCAAAATGCCAAAAGCAAAAGCAAAAATAAAAGCACAGCAGCATTGACATTGAGCAAAACATTGCCAAAATGGCACGTGAGCCAGCGAGTAAGAAAGAGACAGACAGACAGACAGAGAGACGATCGTAACGGTAGAGACCACAAATAAAAGCAGGAGAAGAAGTGAAACAGAAGAACCGAGCCAAACCGAATCGAATCGAACCGGCTGGACGGTTAAATCAAATCATATGCAATCCATTCGAAACGAACGAAACATTTGTTTCAGTTACTATCAAAATAACAAGATAAGATATTCCCTTCCCGCTTTGTCATGCTTCGAAAACAATATTTGAAATAACTAACATAACACCGCCCCGCCCCGCCCCCCCTCTTATACGCAACGCAGCATGAGTTCTGCATTGTACCGCACTTTCACTTACGTATCTCGAACCGCTGCTTGGGATACAGTTTCTGGAGTCGCCCGATGACATGTTTGGTTTGAATGAGAGCCAGCTGTAAGCAAATGTAAAGAGAAAATAATTAATCAATTGCTGCTTGAGCGCTATTTAAATGCTAAATGCAAATGAACCTTATTTGCGAGGAGTCCAAGAGAGAGAGAGACAGAGAGAGAGAGAGAGAGGTGGAATCGGGGCTAAGTAAGGCGACAGCGGCTGCCCATTAAATTTCGAAAGAAAAAAAACACAGCACACAGCACAGCAAAGTAATTTCAAATATAAATTCCATCAGCAAAGGTGGCCTTCATTTTGTTGTTGTGGTTGTCAGCGCCAAAGGTGGCTCCGCTTGCAATTAACAAAAAAATAAACATCAGATCCAAAAAAAAATACCTCTCTCATTCACACACACACACACACACACACGCACACGCAGCGGACATTTCAAGCCAAGGCAGCGGCTTGAAAAGAGATCGTGTCGTGTCGTGAGTTGAGAGTACATATATGCCTCTCCTTTGCCCCTTTACCGCTTTACCGTAAAGTGCGTGCTTTTGCTTTTGCTGTTGCTGTGCGAATTGTGTAACAGTAACGAAAAATCATAGAGACCGCCATGTGGTGGTAGGGAGAGGGGTGGAGAAGCGCGAAGCGAATCGAACCGAACCGAAGGCAAGCAACAAGTCTCTCACAAAAACAGAAACTCTTGCATAAATGCGGGCACCGTGCAAGTTAGCAAGAGAGAGAGAGAGAGAGATAGCGAGGAGGAGAAGGATGGAAGGAAGAAGAAGGGGGCTTGCCACGCGCTAGACAAAATGTGTGATTGAAATTCAAAGCGGATGCACGGAAGTACTATGCACATATGTATTTATAACACTTTGCACTGTCGATAGTCCACTTACCTCGCTCTTTCGCGACCCCACTCGTATGACCTTTTCCTGCGCAGACATGCTTTTATGTTAAATTTTAACTAAATAGTATTGCACAATGATTTGTTTATGCTAGGTTATTTATTCGTTGTATCGTTGTGTTGTTGCTGTTCTCGCCGAGTATTGGTGGAAGAAGTGAAAGTATGTGCGCGGGGACAGCTTTCGGGGTCACACACGTTGAACGAGAGCAAGAGAGAGGGAGAGAGAGAGAGAGCCTGCCTTCCACAGATGAACGATGAATGAAAACGTAAATGCACGCACTATCCAAGACACATAGTTGGATTATTGTCACGTTGGCTTTGTACTAATCGGTTGGCAAGCGACTCGATTCAAGAATCAATTGGATTTTTCGCTGGCCGATACTACGTCCGAGCAAAAAGAATTGCAGCAAGACATTGGAGATATTTGGGGGCGCAGCACAGCAGCAGAACCGTGGGGCCTGGAGCTGGGAGACCGCCGATAATTGGGGTTTGGGACAAATCGATAGTGCTATCGATGTATCGACGGCAGTCGATCGATAGTTGGACATCGCAATAATCAGCTGGGGTCAGGGCAGCCAAACAAAAACACAACAAAGGCGATGCGAAATTAAAAGAATTTCAATAAAAATGTTTCTGGTGAGCAAAAACGGCAATCAACAAAACTTCAAAGTCCCTAATCTTGCCCCATAGTTTATTAGCCGTCCCATGGGGACGCTGGGCAATCGCATGCAAGCAATTCGCGAGCGTCTCGGCGAGGATGTGGCTGGCCGGCTGGATGCCCTACATCTGAACGCCCTGAGGACGGGGCTGGTCTCCATGGAAGATCTGCAGGAGGCCTATCGCAAGACGCGCGACATAAATCTCAATCCCAATCGCCTGAATCATCTGTGGTTCGTGGGTATCGTTTTCTTCATAATGGTGGCCACGCCAGTCTTCTACGAGACCATATCGTTTCTGCTCGGCGTGCGCTGTTTTCTGCCCAACAACTACCTTGTGTGGGAGGCCACGCGACCCATTAGCGACTGTGCGTTCTGCAAGGGCGTGCAGGGCCCTCTCATATTGTCGAATTTGACACGCGAGGAGTTTGCCCCCCATGCCTACTCCTCGCTGCCGATCATTGTGAAGAGGGCCGTGGCCCACTGGCCAGCCCAGAAGAGCCTGAGCTTTGACTACATCCGGGATCTGTATGACAGTATTCCCGGCTCCATAGAATCCGTGCGCCAATTCCAGCACTTCAACTCGGACTTGAAGTCACTCAAGGAGGTCTTTGAAATGCCATTGGGCCGGTCCAATCTCAGCCAAGGAGCACCTTGGTT
Source organism: Drosophila athabasca (assembly GCA_008121215.1). Lineage (NCBI taxonomy): Eukaryota > Metazoa > Arthropoda > Insecta > Diptera > Drosophilidae > Drosophila > Drosophila athabasca. Next base: position 58,900,091 of record CM017796.1, on the reverse strand, counting down.
TGTGGGCTGGAGTGTTTGCCATCCCACAGTCCTCGCGGAGCTAAGGAAACTCTATCCCCGGCCACACTTTCTGCCCGAAGATGCTGAAATGCCGCACACGGACTTCATCTTGATGGGCTACGAGCAAGGGGCTGTGATGCACGTAAGCAAATGCAAATGCAATGCTCCGGCAATGACTCCATATTCACTTTGTATGTTTCACTGCAGCTGGAGTACATGCCACGGCTGATGTGGCAAGCCCAGCTGAAGGGCAACAAGAGCTGGTACTTGGCACCGGCTCCCGAGTGCGACCATCAGTGTCAGCCCTTCTCCTTCTATGTGGAGCCGGGCGATGCCGTTCTGGTGGATACACGAATCTGGTATCATGCCAACACCATACCAAAGGGTCAGTTCTCGCTCACCGTTCAGTCCGAGTACGGGTGACCACGCGACCCCCCTCGGTCCACTCGTCCATTAAAAGTCTGAAAGTGTTCATTTAATAAATCATAATGCTAAGTAGGTACAGTTCAAATTCTAATTGCAACGTCTCCCCGCTCAATGTCGATTACCGATTGGTGGCTGAGTTATCGCCAGGGTTGCATCTGTGGCGGCGCAAGACATTCAAAACAAAAGAAACACGCAAAACATACGAAAAAATGGAAGCCAAGATCGACTTTAGCAAATTTTCCGCAAAGTTGAAGAACGCAAACTATGAGAAACATGTGAAGGACTTGAAGGATCTGTGCGTTACCACGACGGTGATGAAGCCCACGGACTTCTTTGAGAGTCTGCCGAAATTGATGGAGGAAGAGACTGCAGAGATTCCACCAAACCAACAGCTGGGCACAGTGGCCGACTACGCGGAGCTCTTCAGATCGCTGGAGGAGTATCCCAGTAACCTGCAGAAGATCACTAAGAAGCGAGAGCTGCATCGCGCCACCAACTCGGATCAGCCGGAACTTTCGGAGTGCATGAAGCGTCTGGAGGAGGAGCACCGCAGTGCCGCCAAGGTGTACAACGAGTTCAAGGGATTCCAACGGAAGCTGGCCAAGGCCAACGAAGAGACAGCCGCCCTCCAGAAGGCAGAGGCCGTGTACATAAAGAGGCTTGCGCAGCTGCAGACCTTCTCCCAGCAGATAGAAAAGCTGATGCCATCGGAGGCCGAGCCACCGGCAGATGCATTCACAGCCGATGCAGAGCAGAAGCTGCTGGCCATTGCCGAAAACATGGAGCAATTGAATTACTTGCGATCCAACAGTCTCCAGATGCCGAATCCCAGCGATATTGTGGCTGGCGGCAGCCTGGTCGCACGCCTGGAGATGTTGGTGGAGGTCCTCACCTTCGCCCTAATGGAAATAAGCTCCTACACTGCGGCATAATAATAATAGATTTATTTTGTTAACATTAAACTCTTTTACAATAAACAATTACTACGGAAAGTCGTCGCCCTCTCCCTCTTCGTCGAGATCCTCTTGGTGGGTCTTCATTTGGTGGACTGTGTCGCACAGGGCCACCAGCTTGCGCATAGTGCTGGCCAAGAGCTCGACGCGCTGGCGGTACGCCAGGACCCCATCCAATGCGCTGTACTTGTCGTCCCGCTCGTCGCTGTTCTGCTCCATGAGCTGCTTGAAGTTCTCCAATATCTTGACGATCGCCTGCTTGCAGTCGGGCTTCACGTTGTACACCTTTTGAGCCTCCGGCGCAGCCTCCGTCATGGGCATCGGTGCTGCTGCTGCTTTGTTGCGCGACTCGATGTGGATCAGTGTGTTGTTGGACTTCTCCATGATCTCCTCAATGGTGGCCGCCTGTCTTTGCATCGTCTGGCGATTGGCCACTGCAATGGAATACCGAGATAATTACGATGATCCGAAGGGCATTTCGTATTGTTTAATCTTTTACTTTACCCAGTCCCGTCAACAATTCGTCCACAGCCTCCGACATTTCGAAATTCGAATTGATTTTTGTTTTGTTTCGCCGCTGGGTTGCTTTTGACGCGGCTGATCGGTCGCTCGAGCAGACGTCGATAGTACAGTAGCTATCGATAATAGTTATCGCATTTGAATTCAAGTGGATTGCCTTGCCGCTTGCCCCTGCCCTCCCCAGACCAGCCCAACCGAACCGAACCGATTCCTGATTTCTCGCATGGAAAATATTGAGTAACATTTGGTTTTATTCAGTTGTTCAAATTGTATTTGACCTCTCCGCGATTTAAAATTAAAGTGTAATCTGTTTCATGGTATGGTTTTGCATTACAATTATGACATTTTATTCATACACATCCTCCTTGTCGGCGACGTACTTAATAATGTCGGCAGGTTTAAGCAGCTTCTCGGCATCCGAATCTGGGATCTCGAATCCGAACTCATCTTCCATGGCCATAATTACCTCCACATGGTCCAAAGAGTCCAGGCCCAGGTCGTTGATGAAATGGGACTCGACGTTCAGCTGCAAAAATGAAAACAAACGCATGAATACACCAAACAGAAGAGTGTTTAGATGGGATGGGAGGGGATGGGTGAAGTTCAGTTCAGTTCTTTTTGTGGCTATAAATCAACTGGCAAAGGCAATTTGTGGCATTTGTCTTGATCTTGATCTTTACCTTGCTGGGATCGATCTTGTCGTAGAGCTTCAGCACAAGCAAGACGCGCTCATTGATGAGCTTCAGCGACAAGGGCGGTTTCGCCGAGTATCTGCGCACCGATTGCGTTTGCCAGCGACATCTGCTCGACACCATCTCCTGTGGAGGAGATAAGAACGAAACAAACACACAACCGCGTTAGTGGATCCTTGAATTGGCTTGAAGATTACCTTATCGGCCGTCACTTTGTCGTAGGCGGACACGACTTTCAGCACGCGAAACTTGATGTCCTCAATGGTGCGTTTGGCGGAATAGCTACGCACTGTGAATTTCTGTAAAAATTGATAATGAAATTTTATTATGGTTCGACACTCACTCACACAGGCACATGCAGGCACACAGCTGCAGGCAGACCGGTGACTGTGCATGTGCATGTGTGTGCTTGTGTGTGTGCTTTGCGCAGAAACAATCAAATCATGTTTTAATGCAAAACAATGTGATGCAATCATTTGGTTTTGCTCTCTGGAATCACATGCTCGCATCCTACATCCGCAGACACCTTTCCGGAGCCTACATTGCCCACAATCTCTGCCGACGAGGGCATTTGCAATGAGGTTAGGGTATAAATCGATATAACTTGTGGTTTACCATCCACACACAAAACAAATAACCATTAATCCACCAGGAGGGGTTCTGCTTACTTGGCTCACTTGATTGGCCACGGCCGGCACGGCAATCCTGTGCATCATCCTGGCCGCCTGGGACTGCACCACGGCGCTGCTGGCCATCCGCTTGGTGCCCAGTGCCGCTGCCAGTCGACCGCAGTTACGCGCGATTTGTGTGAACGACATTGTGGTTCTCCTGCAACAGAAATGGTATGGTGACCAGGATTAAATTACGGTTCTGTCAATGCAATAAATAATAACTATTGGACAATATTTACACGAATTTTTCAAGATTATGTAAAAGTTCTGGAACAAAAATGTCAGTGCAGTGTGACCGCGGAAAAAAAATTATCGAGACAAAAATATCGGGCTGACCCTCAGAAATATACCGAAATATACCGTGTTTCATTTTCAAATTATACCGTAAATAAATCGATAAGAAAAACGAAGTTAGTCCACTCCACCCCCCTCTATTTAAACAGGTGAACACCATCGGTTAAAAGCCAAAATCAGATCAGCAGAAATTTCAATTTTCTTACCAATTACCAATTGGAATTTACTAAATTTTCTTAGAGCTAGCTAACTTTGATGCGAGCAGAGAGACAAAACACAAAATTAGTGTTCGCAGTCGTCACGAAAAGTGACAATATGATATTTTTTAGCACATACAGTGATTATTTATGCGGTAGTATATCGATACATTATCGAATGTCCACCACCAATAGCATAACTGCTTTAAAAATTCCGCAAAAGTTCGCGACAAAGTTTTTTCAATTCTGAAAGGCCGCATATGGTGGGTTGTTTTTCTTATATGTATATGTATATTTCGAACACGTTCATTTGCGTTCCTGTACTGTGTTCCGTTATTTTAGATACATTTTGTTTCCATTGATAATGGAGAATATATGCAGAGTGTGCATGGAAACGTCCGGACCATTCAATAATATTTTTGATGTACGTCTAGAACCCGAGACTTGCATTGGTGATATGATAGCGGAGTGTACCGGGTGCGAAGTTCGGCGAGGAGATTTACTTTCGGAAAACATATGTCCGACCTGCCTTGAGGATGCAGTGAGTGCATACGATTTCAAGAAAACCTGTGAGCAGAGCCATAACTTCTTCGTTCAGATGGCTAAGAAGGACAACAAAGAAGAAGACGAGGACTAGGAAAGTGAGCAGTCGTCAAGCAAAACTTTATAAAAACAAACTACGAATGCTCCTACTGTACTAAAGCCTTTAAACCACTAAACCATTTTCAAAGTCACATCCGAAACCATGCGGTCAAGCGACACACTTAATACTTACGCAGAACGAAATGTATTACCAGCTTGAGCAAAACTGTGTGCATAATAAAGAAAACTTATGAATTCAATGTTGGTGCCAGGCGGTTACTACTTTTACTACATTCACCAAAGACGTGCCACGTGCAATGCAAAAAACCTAACCTAAATTTACCAAAGACATCCCACGTGCAATGCAAAAAACCTAACCTAACCTAAATCGGATGGTCCCTAGGCGCAGGCTTGCTCGGATTGGGTTTGGGCTTGGAGGATATGACCCGTGTGGACGTCTCTTCTCTGTTGATTGATAAGGCGGGGGCAATCATACAGTTATGTAAGCTCTCAGTTCGATATATATATATATATATTTATATTACATACGAATATACGGAACATACGAATACAAAAATTCAAATTAACAAAAAAATACACAAGTACACAGTATAAATTACACGAATATAACAAAAAAAAAATAATAATTCATCTTTCCATCGATGTAAAGCCACGTTTTTAGTTGTCGAATGTCATAGTAAATTCCTTATGCTGTATTAATCTGCAATTTAAAATGGATAATAATATCAATAGCAATGCAAATGATTGCCTCAAAAGGGGGCGTGGCACTTACAACAACCAGCTTTTTATTGTCAAGCAAAACACCGGCCTCGGCGCCCGTTTGGAACTCAATGATGCCGCTCTTGCCCTTGACCTTATTGTGCTCCAATCTGAGAAAGAAGAAAAGATATATATATATATATATATTCCCGATTCGATTCTCGCTGGAGACTTACGAGTCCCTGTCCACAATGGAAACGATTTGGGCCGTGCCCACAGTGTCGATGATGTACGTGCAGAACTCGATGATGCGGGGAATGATCAGGATCAGATCGCCCTTGTCCTTCTTGAGGTCGAGGGGTATGCGTATGACCATCAGGTCGTCGTTGTGGTTCGTCAGCGTGAAGTCGATCTTGTCGAGGGGCAGGCGGTGCTTCTGCTTGTACGTCTTCCCGTCGAGCACGTACACCGCCTTGTTGCTCAGCAGAATGAAGCGTTCGCGCGACTTGTAGCCGTGCCGGTCGAACTTCGTGCAGAACGACTGGTACTTGAGCTGTTCGCTGCCGAAGGTGCTGGCCACGAAGTCGTTCACCCGCTGGATGTGCTCCTTGGGTATGCGGTCCTCCTGGAACCACGTGCCCACGCTCGCCGCATAGTTGTTCTTCTTGCCCTGGAACACCTTCTCGGCGAGGACCTTCAGCTCGAACTGGCGCTTGCGCTGGGGCGTGAGGGCGAGGCGGTAAATGCGCGCCAAGTGGAGGCGGTGCAGGCGATGCAGATAGCCGGAGGCCTCCTGGCAGTGGGCCGGAGCCGAGGGCCAGCTCTTGTCCAGCACCCTCTTGGGCAGCTCCTTGGACAGGCGCAGCAGCCACATGCGCTTGGCATTGGCAATGAAGTCCTCGTTGAAGCCGTTCGGCGGATCGTTGCGGGTGATGAAGCCCTTGATGAAGGCCCTGATCTTGTCCGCTGCCTCGCGACGCTGCTTGGCCGCCTGCTGGGCGAGCCGCCGGCGGCAGTAGCTCTGCAGGACGATCACCTGGGCGCGCAGCTTCAGGTACTTGCGCCGCTGCACCAGACCCTTCCAGTGGGCCTGGATGATGGCCGCAATGTCGTGCTTCTTCGCCTGATACGCGTCCTCCGTGTCGAACAGTGTGCGCGGCCAGCGGATGAAGAGCTTCGTCTCCCCCATCTTGTACTGCTCGCTGTCGTAGCCCAGATCCTTGACCAGCTGCTGGACGCCGGCCTTGGGGCCGCCGGCACCCTTGTAGTTCGGCCACGTGGACTTGCTGAGGCACTTGTAGCGCTCCAGGAACAGATCGTAGGCCCGACGATAGGCGAAGCCGGCGCGGCGCACGCGCAGGTTCTCCATGAGCCCCAGATACTTGACCTGATGCAGGACCAGCTCGTCGTTGAACACGCCGGGCGACTGCAGGTCGTTGGGCTTGATGCAGCGGATGTAGGAGGGCTCCTTGCACATCAGGATCTCCATGAGGTTGTTCAGCGAGGTGCGGAACTGGGTGATGGCCGTCTCGGGGCGCTTCTTGCTGCGCAGCTCCTGCTCGGGGAAGCACGAGCGCACAATCTTGTTGCCCGCCTTGCTGAGGGTCTCCTTGAGGTCCCGGAACAGCAGGTCGTTGTTCTTGTCGAGGAACCCAATCACGCTGTAGGTCACCTCGCCGGCGTAGTGCACCAGGCGGAACTCGTCGCGCAGCATGATCTTCTGGATGTGTGTGGGCGCCTTCTCGTGGCACACGTAGTGGTGGTGCTCCGACAGTTTGTTCGTCAGCTTCTGCAGGAACGTGATGTCCGTGGGCTCCCCGGGACGCAGGCACTCCTCGTCCAGGATGGAGATGATGCCCTTGTGCTTCTCCTCGATCAGATTGCAGATCACCTTGTTGTCGAAGTACTCCACGGGTATCCACTCGATGCCCTCGCGGCGGTACTCGTCCTGCTCGGACTTCAGCGTCAGCTCGATGAACAGCTGCTGCAGCTTCTCGTTGCAGAAGTTGATGCAGAACTGCTCGAAGTTGTTCTTGTTGAAGATCTCGAAGCCATAGATGTCCAGGATGCCCATGACGTTGTTCCTGGCGCCGCGGGTCTCCTTCGCCTGCAGCGAGATGTTCAGCCGCTGCACGAGCCACGAGAACAGGCGGTCGTAGACGGCCTTCGCCAGGGCGTCCTTGGCATAGACGGCCAGCTCTTGGTTCAGCGGCGACGTGACCACATCCCCGCGGGCATCAATGGTCCGGTGCGTCAGAGCGGCACTCAGTTCGCTGGCATTCACGCCCAGCAGGCGGGCCACGGTGACCACCAGATCCCGACTAACCACCTGGGCATTGCCCTCGGTCTCCTCGAAGCTGACGTTGCCCAAATGCAAAATGCTGGCCACAATGGAAAAGATTTCGCGCTGCTCCTCGGCGCTGAAGTCGATGACACTCAAAGCCTGTTGGACCTGCTTGAAGTTCTCCGAGTCATTGATGCTCGAGAGGTTTCCCTTAAGCTGACAGAGAGAGAGAGAGAGGATTGTAGATGGAATTTTGGATGGAATGGATGGGCTCTACTTACCCCATCGCTGAGGTAGTTATAGCTATCCAGAGCCCTCTCCAGGCGCAGTTCCTTGAGCAACGCATCATCACCGCCGGCCAGCAGCTGGTAGAAAATGTGGAAATTTCGCTCGCCGCCCATTTGGGCCACCACGCGGGACTTCTCCAGCAGATAGTTGAGGATGTTGCCACCAATGGGGGCGCCCTTGTAGTCGAACTGGATGTCCATGTACTTGCCGAAGCGCGAGGAGTTGTCGTTGCGATTGGTCTTGGCATTGCCGAAGGCCTCCAGCACCGGATTGCTCTTCAGGAGCTTGTCCTTCACCCCCTCGACGGTTGTCTGGTGGCCGGAGCAGGCGGCAATGTACTGCAGGACCTTCTTGGAGGCCTCCGTCTTGCCGGAACCACTCTCTCCGGATATGAGCACGCACTGGCCGCGATTCTCTTCGATCAGCGAGCGGAAGGCATTGTCTGTCACAGCGAAACTGTTGATTGATCGAATGATAGAATGAATGACAGATGATAGATGATAGCTGATATCTGATATCTGATGGGAGACTTACACATGTGGCGGCATCTCATAGAAGTGCTTGTTCTTGTACTCCTTGATGTGGGCATCGGAGTAGATCGGCAGCTGCTTGTAGGGATTCACAGAGATCAGCACCTGGCCAATGTACGTCTGCAAGAGGAAGGCACACAAGGTATAGAGATTAGGAAAATGTGGAAAGAGTGACTCCCAGGCAGAGGCTTACGCAGCTCCAGCATCCTGACTAATTAATTGATAGAGTAAATCGATAAAGTACGATCGAATGCATTTCAAAGACAGACAGAAAACAAACAGAGAGGAGAGTGGAAGAGGCACAATTTTAGGTCACTCACATAGATGAGGTTCTCCTGGAAACGCTTCTTCAGGTTGTCAATGAACGCATCTTCGCTCTGGTAGTTCTCGAGCAGCACAAAGTCCTGGACGCCGGCACGATCGCGTTCATGCAAGCCCGTCTCCATGTTGGGCAGAGTTGTGGGACTGAAAAGGAGAGAGAACAAAATCGATTCGAATATTAGAAGCCGAAAAAAGGTGACCGAGAGGCACTGCTGTATGACGCGTGCACTGGTGAAAACGTAAAAGAGAGATCTGTTCTTTAAGATTTCCATGTACAACTCTTTCGGAGATTAGAAACGATTCCTCGAAAGTATATTCTTTGGAAAGATCACATGCCCTAGGATTCTGGTGAAGAGTTACGTGGTTCCACGGAAAGCACTCTCTTGGTGCTTCGGTGATTCGGTGCTTCGGTCTTTCGTTATCTCTCAGAACCCTAATCTTCCAAAAGGGTTGTCGGGGGCGATCGATAAGATTTACTTGCAAGTGGATTTCTGGAGAGCCCTAAGGAAATGCCAGCTTAAATGGAGTTACGGATGGACTGGGCTAGAATTCAATTTGGAATTGGAATTGGAATTGCAATAAACGTAAATCTATGGCCCACAATTCAATAATGTTTTATCTTTCGATTAGAACTCGTACGGAAATCCAATACAATCTTTGGGTATTTATAGAGAGGTATTTGCTGGCCAATAGCGGGGGACTGGGAGGGGGTAGCGGGGGCAGGTGCAATTGCTATGCCCCCTTATCAATGCCATAATTCATGAAGCAGAGAGAGAGAATTAGCTTTATTGGATCGCCTGTGGGGCGGTGCTCTAGCGACGACGACGACGACTACGGCTAAGGCAAGGGGTAAATCCATAAAAAGACGATTACGCAATGGCCTAAAGAGCTTTGGGGATCGCAGAACCTCCGATCCAATGTCCGATGTCATAAGAACTGTAAAAGTGTCAAAGCACTCAAGTGATTTGTGGAGGAATACGAATAGGAATAGGAGTCTTTTTCTTCTTTCGCTCTACCTGGCCATGATTGATGCTTAATCCTTAATCCTCTCTTCTCGCTCGGTTAAGATTCTTCTTCGGTATCGCGTTTCACTTTCGACAGACACTTTGGGTAGATCGATGCTAATCGTCAGAGGCTGATTTCGCGCATATTCCGCCTATTGACGACGGCTCCGTTGGCAAACTAAACCGATCCGCTGCCAGTTGAAGCGTTTTAACCATCAATACATTCTGCTCTACATATCAATTGGCCTCGTCGTTGAGTCGTTGCTGTCGTTGCTGTCGCTGTAGCCTGTTGTTGTCGTTGCTGTCGGCACATTTATCAACGATAATATAACTCTGGAGAACCTCCTCCTCCTCCTCTAGAGGTGGAGGAGTAGGCAGAGGAGCAGAGAGCATGCACTGGCTGTGCCATTGCCGCCAATCAGTTTCCGATTAGATAGTGCCTTTTGCTTTCGCAAATCAGCGACCAAAACTACGGGCATGACTTAGGTGGTAGAGTCATCCACAACCACAATCCACACCAAGGCACCATCAAGCATTCCAATGGTGCCATGCTCTATCCTGCTCTATCTAAAAATATATCCAAGATCAAAGAGCATGATGTCATGATATCGTACTCCCATCCTGAGTCAAAGATTGAATGAGTTTCGTTTCAGCTGGCACTTCAATGAATAACGAAAACGAATATGAATCATTTCGAATAGGAAACAAAATATCATTATATATATTTACTTATTTTAAAGCAAAGTAAAAAGTTCTTCAAGCATCATCACAGCTCATCATTTATCGCCTCAACTCTATTACCAAGCCACAATGGAAGAGAGTAAAAGCTAGAGAGAGAGAGAGCAAGAGAGACGGGAAACTTTTGTGTGGTGGTTCATTCGGACTATAATCTTGATTCGATCAGTGATCGGCGATCTTTCTACTCCTATCTCTTGGAGGGGCTTAACAGGTGTTGGTATCAAGGTGTATTCGGGGTGGGATGGAGAATGCAGCTGGATACAAGTTTACACCTTCGTAGTCCTTTGAATATGATCAGTGATCAGTAAAGTATCGCATTGATCATGCGAATGAAGCATGAGCCTTACCTCTCATATGGAGCGTTACCTCTATTATTGCGCTATGTGATCCATGAATAGATCACTGATCACTGATATATGTATAATTGATGGGCTCTCTCCTGGCTCTCAAAAAGGTAATGCAACGATCTTTATAGCTAATGATAATTGTGTCCTACTTTCCAGTAGAGTATTCGAGTCTCATTATGCGTTGTTTCATTCGACAGCGATGCTGATAGCAAGACAGAGAGAGAGAGAGAGGGAGAGAGAGAGAGAGAGAGAGAGGGAAAGAGAGAGAGATAGAGAGATTCTGAGTCAGAGATTGCGGTTGCAGTTTGAGACTGTGACAGCATTTAGCGCCCCTTTGTTATCAGTTATCAGTGCGCTAAATAAGTCATTGCTAAACCACAATACTCAAATAAAGTTGTTGTAAGTACGAGTATGAGTACACGAGTGTGAGTGTGAGTATGAGTGCGAGTACTCGTACGAGTTTTCCCATTCGAATCTCATTCTTGAGTTGGAAACAAAGCAAATGCCTCGCTAATTACGCAATGTTTGTCCGTCGATGCATCGGAGAAGAATTCCTGGCGGCAAACATGAGTTGAGGCATGTCCCTGTCCCCGCTGTCCCTCCCCCCTTCGCTGTCCCCGCGCTGCCACAATTCAATTACGTTTCCATCAGCCACAGGGGAAGCATTGCCTTAGTGGATGTTTGTCACATAATTAGTTAATTGCACGTAGAATCGATGGATAGAACATGATATATGTATGTATATACACTGCGCATGCATCGACGATATATATGTAGATGTGTGATTATATGCGACCGATCGACTTGTTGGCAATTTGCTCACCTTAAAACTAATTGAAAGTCGCCTGAGATTATGCTACAACTAAGGCGGGTATTCTTAGCATTAGCTCTGCTTTTTATCAGCCCCATCAACAATTACAAGTGGGTGAGCCTCTAGATTCCATGGTTACCCATTATAATCCGTAGCTGAGAGACTTTTACTCTTATAGAACCCAAAAACCAAGGTACAACTGATTCGATTTCATGGTATTCGAAATGATCTCAAGTAGATCTGCGGGTATGCAATGATTTCAGAGAAGAACATCTAGATCCTACGGGGTAATCATTCTCATTAGTAATTTGGTTACCTTCACTCTTATAGAACCCAAAAACAAGGGTTTGCTGATTCGATTTCATGGTATTCGAAATGATCTTGAGTAGATCTGTGGGTATGAAGCATAAAGCATGAAGCTATGAAGCATAACCAATGGAAAATCTTAGAGAAGAACATCTAGATCCTACGGGGTAACCATTCCGACTAGTAATTTGGTGACCTTCGTTCTTGTAGAACCTAAAATCAAGGTTTCAAAGACGAATCTTCATGGAAAAAGACTTTCTTTAAAGTAGAATCTAAATATAACCAGACTATGAGATGATATTTGATGATATTTGGTCCATCGTAAGACTTGGCCAAATTCCTACCAAAATATACCCCTTGGGGAGGAGAGTACACAGTTTCCAGATTATCGAAAAGTCATTGACTTTCTCTCTGTAGACTCTGCTGAAGAAAGAAAAGGCATTCGTTAATTCAATTCATTCTTTTGATCTCCGAAAAGGTGGCTTTGTAATTGAGTGGAGAAACCAGTTCCGCTGCTCCACAAAACGTAGGCTACGTCCCACTCTATGGGCGTCTATGATGTAATAGAGGCGAACCAGAGAGAACCCTTCTCGAAAGATCATAAAAATGTCTGGAAACGGAACCCCAAAGAAAACAAAAATGTTGTAAACTGGGTTTATGCATACAAATGACGTCATATATCAACTATCAAGAGACTACAGTCAGTCCGGTCCGTGGGTTATACCGGGGGATATTGAACCCTTTTTCTTGTGGGTTTATGGGTTCAGAAGAGAGAGAGAGAACCCAAAAAGAGAACGAAAAGAGATTTGTATGCAAATGAATGGGAGTTGTGGAGCGATTCCAAATTTGGGACACACTCAATCAATGGATGCTGCATTAGATACGAGAATTATTTTAATGAGAAAAACGGGGAACAAGATCCCAGATCCCCGATAATCTCCATTAGAAGATGCATCTTTGGGTGTGCATTTGGTGCATCCGAAACGGGGTATAAATATGGAGTGCAGGTGCATTTGGAAAACATTCCCTCGACGATCATGGATCCACGAGTATCGGCATTGTGGTTGGGTAAGTCGCCTCCGCTGCTCCTTCGAACTTTGTCCTCTAATCCCAGGATATCCACCTGCAGTTCTCCTATCGCTCCTGGGGGGCTCCCTCTCCTTCCAGGACAAGGCACCGGTGCAGACGAGCCTCGTGACTGGACAGGCGCGCAATGACAAGCAACAGCAGATCCTGGACGACACCCTCGGCTCGTCCTCGTCCTCGGGCCGCGGCATCGACGATCACCTGCTGAAGACTATCGGTAAGGGCGGGATCAAATTGGTGATGGCCGGCGGCTCGTCGTCCACGACCACACCCAAACCGTCAGTACAACATCATTACTATTATCCACCAGAGGAGCAGCAGCATCCGCGCCAGTACGGCTACGGTCCCCCGCCCGCGTATCCCCCCTGGCTGCACGCCCCACACCCGCCGCGACCACAGCTGCCTCCATGGGGGCCCCCACCAGGACCACCGCCGCCACATCCCCCCTACTACGGACCGGGCTACCCCTCCTATCCGGGCTGGGGTGGCGGCTATCCGGGCGGCTATCCTGGGGGCGGATGGGGCGGTGGCATCTACCCAGGGTATCCCGGCTATCCAGGATATCCCGGCTATCCCGGCTACCCCTACTATCCCTTCTATCGCTCCTCCGGCTCTGGCACCGAAGTGGACAACCAAGTGGCCGGCGGCCCCGACGGCACCATTCCCGGTGTCTTCCAGGGCAGACAGGTGCTCTCCCAGAACTATCTCGAGGGCAGGGCCAATGCGGCCAACATTGTGCCGCTCTATCATCTGCTGCAAATGTCCAGAGCTTAATCTAATCCTTGCACCTCGAACCTTGAACCTTGAACCCTCCTCTGCCTTGAGCTATTTTTTTTTTTTATTTTAATCTGTTTTGCAATAAGGTTTTTCAATAAAAAGAAAATGTACGAGAACTTCAGAGCAAAGCGTTTCCCTTGAAGAGCGAATCAACCGTGCGGAACAACCGAGGGGCACTGCTGCATGTTGCGACTTGAAGCTCTCTCTCTCTATTTTCGGTAAAGATCTGGGGCAAAGGAAGTTCTCTGACTGCAGGAAAGTCTAACATATGGAAATGAGATGAAAATATGTTGGAATTTCCATGATAAATCCACTAAAGTGGTTCCTTTTTTTAGTTTTCAACAAAGATCTCTTTTAGTAGAGATTCCCAAGAGATCATTGTTATAGATCCCATGATCTATGGATCTCAAGGTCTGCCAAGAACTCTTCGCTCTAGAACTTGAAGCCTGAAAGGCCGCTGACCCACACTTGGGTCGATAATCGAGTTTTTTTTCATAATTAAGATTCCGATTCCGAAAAAATGTTTGCGAAAATCTGACTCATGCGCACGGGGCACGGGGCACGTATCGAGGAGCCAAGCCACGCCACGCCACAGATGTGACGCATGGCCCCGGGGGTCTCTCTCTCGGATAACCATTAAGCATTAAACAGCACACATTTATTTGCACATTTATTTCTTTATTTTTATTTGTTTTATTTGGCTGTTTTTTTGTGGCTGTTTTCTCAGCGCATTGCCTGGCCATAAAAAGCGTCAACACCAAGCGGCAGCGGCAGAGGCAGCGAATGAAGTGATCTTGAACGCGGCTTTACTGCCAATTGCAAAAAATATACCCCCCCCCCATGCAATATACACCCCATACAATATCCAAAGCTGAAAACGATGCCAAAAAGTATAAAGAGTAGCAGTTTTTACCTCTTGTTTTTTGTTGGTGTTTTTTTCTGCTGTTTTTTGTATTTTTTATTTTTACACAAACAAGACACTTTTTTGATTTCCACGAAAAGCCCTTAGGTTGACACTTTACCGCTTTACCGCTTCAATATGAAGTGAAAATTCGAGTCTCTCTGTAAGCCCGTCGGTCGGTCGGTCGGTCGGTCGGTCTCCCTGTCTGTCGATCCGTCGATGTTGTAATTGTGATCTCCGCCCCAAAACGAAACCAAAACCAAAACGATCCCCAAACACTCTACTCAACGCGAGGCGACGACGCGACGCGATCCTCACTCCACTGTGGCTTTCTTGCAAATGTCCAAAGAAATGAAATTAAATGGAAAATGGAATTGTGGAGCCGCAGACCGAAACATTCTGGGGCAGGGGCAGGGGAAGGGACGGGGGGGCTCGCGCATCAATCGAATCGAAGTTTTATGACAAGTGTGGGGATTTTTTTTCTTTATTTATTTGCGGTCGATAATGTGTGTGTGGGGGGGGGGGCCTATGGTGCCATGAATGATGCGAGGGGTAGGGGCAAGAGTGGGGCTACCTTGTGGTTTATAGATTGATTATAGGAAAGGGCAGAGTATCAGTATTATCACAAGGAAATGGGAAAATATATGTACAACATTGTGGATTAACTATTAATTATTTAATTATTTTTGGGGGATAGTTACAGTTTCCAGGGAGATTAGAACGACTTTTCCCATGACAGAGATCAATCAATGATCATTAGGTGGAAAATTCTGTGATCTACCAGTATATTCTAGGTTATGTTTGCTCGTAAACTGTTCAGATCAGTAGATGCTTTTAATGCGGGGATCAATGAAGATCCATTACAGATTATAACCATCTATAAAGTCACTCCATTGATCACGATAGATTCCGTGATCTGCTTGATCTGTGGCCACAGGGTATATCATTTGTGTGCCATCAATCACGTTCGTTTACGTTCGTTCACGTTTTCTGCAAGTCTTTCAACAGGAATAATAAACTTTATGGACAATCGTTTACGTTTCTCTGGGCCTCTGGGCATTTCCCCTCTCATTTTGCATTATCTTATCGAAGAACTCCAGTCCAGACTGGGAAGGAAATACATAAAAGACAAAGCCATATAATGCAACTGTTGCCCTGTTGAACGGGTACCACATTTTGGGGCACCCTGCATGCAGGTGGGGAACATTGGAACATCATCGATTGAACCCCGTCGAAAGATAACACCATTCCCCCCGATATCAGAATATAGTACATGCCATGCCATACATAACACCGATAAGACAAAAGTTCAAGTTTATTTAGGTAATATTTTGTTTGTGGGGTGGGGTGGGGTGCGGTGGGGTGCGGCATTGGGTGCTTTCAGATTTCCGTACGAGACATGAGACATTTTTCATCACCTGACGGACGGACGGAGACCGTCCAATGCGATGATGAATATCGCAATTACCAAAAGCAAAATGCGTGCAATTTTCTGTTGTGTGTTCCGTTTCGTTCCGTTCCGTTCCATTCCCCTTCTCTCTCTTCTCTCTTCTTGGCGGCTGTTGTTCTTTTTGGGGTCTTTTGCTTTTACTTTGCCTTCTGCTTCTGCTTTTGTTTGGGGGGGGGGGGGGGGGGGGGGGGGGGGGGGGGGGGGGGGGGGGGGGGGGGGGGGGGGGGGGTGGAAATTACATCATTAACAAAACAGAAATCTGTTTGTGGAGTCTCTTAACCCGTTTTAATTCCATATGCCATGACATTGGTGTGGCTTGGTGGGGGTGCGGGGGGGGAGGGGTAACGCTTCGTTTGCACAGCTGTGTTGCAGATTTTTGGCGAATCATTTCGTTGGGTGGTGACTCGGCTCGGGCTTGGGCTTGACGGCTTCACTTGACGATCAATTTTGCACTGGCAGTTTGGAGTCTTTAGAGTTTAAGCAGCTTATTGCCACACCAAACAGAAATGGGAAAAATGGGTCACATCACAGACAACGACAACAAGAAATATCTCAATGGAGCGCAGTTTGAAATTGAAATCGAAATTTGATACAAATTTCAATTGGTTCCCCCCCCCCTCGATCCACGGTCTTCGGTCTGTCTCTCTGTTTGTCTCTCTGTCTGTTGGTCGGTCAATATTTCCATCGTCTGGAATAATGATTACTCATAGCACAAACAGACACACACCTGAGGACTTTAACAGAGAGAAGAGACACGACAATGTTGACCCTCTTTGTGTGTGTGTGTGTGTGTGTGTGAGGCGTTTTTGTTTGTTCCTGCTATAAAACCTAGACAAACAAACTTGCCACAAAGGAATAGCAAGAGCTGAAAGATTGGTGCCGTGCCACACACAAGGAAACGAAATCCCAAGAGGTCGCAAATCGGTCAAGGTGTATGCAAATAGAAGGTGAGGTGGTGGATCGCTTTGAGATCCACTTCATTCAACTTCCATTGAAGAGAGCATCCAGGGCTTTCCACTACTTCCTTTGAGAAGAGAAAATCTGTTCTGTTCTGTTCTGTCACATTTGACACTCTGAGAGAGCGGGAGAGGAGAGGGCAGCAGATCTTTTACACTCCTTCCAGCAAGAGACAAGCACCTCACCATTCAATATACCCTGGAGTGAGCAGTGCAGGTGAGTGCGAAAAGGAAGCTTCCCTCCAGGAAGCGAATGTGCGTGTGAGCCACAGAGAGGGAAAGACAGAGAGAGAGAGTGCACCATGGGATATGTATGTGGGGGGTATGTGGAGTGTTTGGTGTTTGATGTGCGTGTGTGTGTGTGTGAGTGTGTGGGTCTTCTTCATCAGCGTAAACGTTCGCTTTATTAGAGGAACACCACCATTGGCATCGGCATAAGCATAAACCAGATTTGTGCTCCTCTTTGTTGCGGTTGCTGTTTGTTGTTGGTGTCGCAAGTTCAAATCGTGCAAAGGAAGAAGAAAGAAAGCAGGCAGTAAGGCAGGCAAAAGCGGGCAACGGAAGACGCTGCAGATCACGACCGACCGACGGACCAACGGACCGACCGACGGACCGACCAAATACCAACGACATCGACAGCGATAGCGACGACGAGATCAACCAGGGGGCAAACCGGCAGAACGGCTTTTTTTCGTACATATATTTATTTTTTATCTTATTTTATTTCACGTTCCCGCTGTGGCAGCGCGAGGCTCCTACTCTCGTATCTTGTTAGGTGCCACACTACCACCATACCACATATTTGTTAGCCAGCCAGCCGTCAGGATATGCAAAAATTGTCAGTCTAATTGATTTTATGGCCCCAATTTTGAGTCATCATCATCAAGTTGGCAGCTTGGCAGCTTAGCAGTGCCTGTGCCTGTGCCAGTGGATTAAGAAGTTGGCCAAAACGATGGCCGACGACACATTTGATAAATGAAAGCAAATGCGGTGTAGCACAGAGCTAGTGGCAGAGCCAGAGGTGGCTGGTACGCTAAGTACCTCATAATTTCACCGACTGTCCCCCAAGTCGTTACCTATTTTTTTTTGTTTTTTTGTTTTTTGTTTTTGTACCTGTTTGAATTTCTTTTTCGATGCGGGTACCGTTAGCTTGACCCGGCAATGGCAGCAGCGCGGTGTCTCGGCGACGGCGTCGGCGTCAACGGCGACACAGGCCAGGCGACACGAAAAAACACGATCGCACAGCACAACAACAACACTTGCACTTAGATATTCGTATTCGCTTATAATGTTAGGCACCGCACGCCCTCAGCATACAAATGAGTGTCCAAAAAATGTTCTTAATTATTAATTCAGCGGGCGGGCGGGTAACAGCAGCTGCCGGCTAAGGCAAAGGCAATGGCAAAGGCGAACACGGCGGCAGAAAGTTAAAGCTTAACTGACTCGAAAAATGATTTGCCGCCACATTCACATTTCGCACAAAACAGCTGTTCGGTTCAAGCAATCGATTACAGTAGTAGTAGACTGTCGTCTATCGTTATCGCTATATTCAAACGCTCGTTATACTTCACCGATTTATTTTGTTCTCTCATCTCGATAACAGTGTGGTATTTTTTGATTGATAACTAGCCAACAATTTAAAGCCATAAACACAACATTATTTTAGTTGATTTGATCGTTGAAAAATATATGTGTGTGTGGGGTGTTTGTGTGTGTTTTTTCCAGTACCTGTAGTTTATTTTTATACCCGCAACGCCCCGCCCCGCCAAGCCCTCACCCGATTCCGATTTAGATTCAGATTCCGATCGATATGGAGGATCGGATCGGATCAGACCAGACTAAATCCCTGCGTCTGCTGTATGGCCTGCCGCAGCTTGAATCTGAGGCGATCCTTGGTCTTGTAGCGCGGCAGATCCAGCAGATTGAAGCACGTATGGGCCACAGGCAGGAAGCTGTCGTCGGTTGTGGGTTGAATAGTAAACTGAAAAGAGGATTACAATTATAATTGCAGACAACTGCTGCTTGCCATAAACTTTAGAACTCACCCCAAGGGCCTTCATACCCTGGATAGGTATACGATCGCTGCCAGTTAAGTACAGAAGGAAGCTGCGCTTTTCCGCCTCGGTTAGATCATTGTGCATCACCTCCCAGAACCATTTGATCTGCAAAAGACAGAGATGACATCCAATAGAGTATTGTTCTATTGTTGGGATTAGTTAAATTCCCGATTCCACTCACTGTCGAATCGCCCGAGGTGTAGCCTTCTTTGTACTGGCAACTTTCTTCGAGTGCCTTCCAGTCGTACTCTTCGTTTCCGACCACCACGGCCATCAGCTCCTCCGGCTGGAATACGTTTATAACGCGACCGGAGCAGACCTTCATGAAGCCCTTGTGGAAGGCCTTGTAGTGCTTCTCCGACGCCTTGTTGATCACAAAGTCCACATAGAGATCGACAAACTCCTGCCGGTTCTCCAGGGTGACGGGAATCTCCTCGCCATTCGGCTTGAGGGCCAGGGTCTGCACCTCGCCGAACACCTCGCGGGTTATCTCGAAATGCAGATCGAAGGTCTCCGTGAAGTCCTCGCCATCGTAGTCGAGCAGCGCCTGCATGGAGTTGGCCTCCGCCGGCGACAGCTCGCGCAGGTCGCTCAGGTCGACAGTCTTGTTGAGCAGCTTCTTGTAGAGGGCCAGGGGGAAGGGCAGGTTGATGATTGTAAAGTTGTAGATGGCCAGGCCGCAGAGCACGCCGATGAGGTAGTACATGTTCTCCGTCTCGTATGTGATGTCCGCGAACCACAGGACGCGCGACTCCTCGAATTCCTTGAACATGCCGTACTTGGGGTCGAGCAGGTCTTTGATGAGAAGCATAAAGAACTCCTTGCGCACCCCACCTGCGTCTTCGGCTTCTTCATTGCGGAACTTGATCTTCAGCGGCTTCTTGAGATCGATCTGCGAGTAGTGCTCCAGCTCCCGAATGGAGTCCTGCACCAGGTTCTCGCGCGTCACATTCAGGATAATGTAGTGCGAAACGGGCATGCCATAGTTGAAGAGATTGAAAAATCCCTGCTATCCGGGAAGGCAGAGCAAGAGATTAGCTGATTAGCAGGACGTAGAGCAGGGAGCGGAGTGGAGTATACTAACATTGGTGGCCGCATTGGCCATCGCTGAATGCATCTGGACTACTTGGTCCGCCTGGAGCATCGACGTCTTGGCCGATGCATCGAATAGGAATGAAAAGTTACAAATGCTGAACTCGTTCGGGGTGCCCATGATCCACTTGACGAACTCTTGCTTCACATTCGCATACCAGTCGAGTTCGGGCCAGTAGAAGATCTGGTAGCTGACGCGCTCCTTGCGAGTGTTGTTTATGAGGAAGAGGGCGTTCATCACCTTCAGAATGACATCCAAATCGGCATTGTATGGCATCAGCTAAAAGGGATTGGGGCAAAGCGTTAAACCAAGGGGCGTCCAAGGGCCAAGGGAAATGCTCACCCTTTGGGCACTGTCCAGCGTTGGACTGATGGGCAGCAGTCCCATTTTCAGGCTGATGATGTGCACCACCACGTGCAGGTATATTTTGACCAGACGCTCAAAGTACTCCACTGGCGTCTGGCTTAGCCACTTGTGCAGCACTCTGCTCGGATTCTCCGTCAGTCTCAGTATGGCACTGGCCAGGGGCGCCTGCAGCTTCTCGTAGTGCCTGGAGTTCATGAACTCATGGTACAGCGGCAGCAGCAGATACACGCGCAGGCTCTCCACATCCGCCGGAGAGGGCACCAGCGAGGTAATTAATTCTTTAGTTACATTATCCCAGATCTACAAAGGACAGAGCAAAGATCGGGTAGCAGAGATCAGAGATCACAGATGGGAGCTGTTATGGGTGGATGGGTGGATGGATGTACCCACCACTTGCTTGATGCTCTCGTTCTGCACATTCCGCAGATGATCGAATGCCTCCTCGGCAGCGTTCAGGTCCAGTCCATAGTTGCGGGAAGAGCAGCCGAAATGTTTTTCGTTTGGGATCAGAAACGAACCGTTCAGGCACGCCTGACTCTTGAAGATCACCTCCATGGACTGCAGCAGGTCCATGTCGCTTTGGTCGCTCTGCCTGATGTCCGCGCACTGCTCTGTGGCCTCTGCCGTCAGCGAAAGGATCTGGGACTTGGGCCTGCAAGAGAGAACAGAAAATGGCATTAGTTTTCGGCAGCAGCAGGAGCATCTGGAGTCCCTGGAGGCCCACTTGAAGCTGCGCAGATCCTCGGGCGGCACCTTGTCCTTGTAGAGAGTGGTTGTGACAATCGACTGATCGCCGCCGGAGAAGATATGCTGAATGACCACCGCCTCATTGGCCCCTTCGCTGGATGCCAGCAGAGCGGAGCCGCTGGGCGAGACCCAGGGACCGATGACCACCTGGGGCAGCGTCACACTTTTGGTGGATCGCGTTCCGAGCTGCCCGGAGCCGCCCAGGCCAAAGCTATACACGCGACCGCGGGAGGGAACCAGCGCGAGCGTGTGCCGGTTGCCGCAGGCCACCTGGGTGATGGTGCTGCCCATCAGTTCCATGACCATGCGGGGTATCATCTCTTTGGACTTGACGCCGTGCCCCAGCTGGCCGTAGTTGCCGGCGCCGCAGGTGAAGACGCCTCCCTCGTTGGTGAGGAACACGGAATAGTCGTCCCCACAGGCCACGTGTCTCACTCCCAGCGTGCGCATCGTCTTCAGCTGCGTGGGATACGCACGGTTCTCCTCGTCGTTGAGCCCCAGCTGGCCGCAAGTGTTCTTGCCCCAGCCGAACACGGCACTCGACTTGGAGATGACGAACGAATGGTTACCCCCGCAGGCGATGGCGGCCAGTGGGATGCCCAAGACGGTCGTCAGCGGCATGGGCGTGTTGCTGTGCGGCAGACCTTGGGGGGAGTGGACGCCCAGCTGGCCGTAGATGTTGGAGCCCCACGAGTAGACTTCGCCACCTAAAAGGAGGAGGAGCGACACTAGACACTAGGAGGAATCCTTCAGAGAGGAGAGCGCGAGTCTCCCTCCCTCCCTTCCGGGCTACTTACAGTTCGTGAGTGCCAGACTGTGGTTGTTGCCGCATGCAATCTGCACCACCGTCTTGGTCACCAGATGCCGCAGGATCTTTGGCAGCTCAATCACATCCGTATCGGTGGCATGGCCCAGCTGGCCGCAGTCGTTGTCGCCCCAGCTCAAAATCTGGCCAAAGTCGGTGAGGGCCATGGAATGGCGGCTGCCACAGGCAATCTGGACGACCACATAGGCCTCCAGCTCGGGTATCAGTACTGCAAATGTGCGAAAAAGAGAGAGAACGATTCAGTGCGGTGGCAGGCGTGAGGGGCCGGCTTTTCGAATGGATGGGCTGATAAACGTTGATGGAGACGAATGGACAGAACAGACAGAGGACAAAAGACAAGACGAATAATGAAAATTACATACTAAACGGCGACATACGTGGCCTTTTGGTGGGCAGCTGGTGTCCTAGCTGGTGGTGAGCGTTGCTCCCGCAGGCGTACACCTTTCCGGTGGCAGTGAGGAAGAGCGTGTGGCGATGTCCGCAGGCAATTTGCTGCACCGGCGAATCGGGCTCCCAGGGGATCGGACTAGGTACAAGGATCTGCAAATGGCAAACAAGACACACAAAAAAACACCATGTTTATGTACAAAAATGTCCTTGGCAGACGACGACGACGACTCACCTGCTCATCCTCGATGCCACCGAGCCCCAATTGGCCGTGCGAGGCGTCGCCCCAGCAATAGAGGGCCATGGCGTTGCGTTGTGTTCTTTTGTTGACCGAAATTTGGAATTGTTTATTGTTAAATTTTGGGCATTTCTAGAAGAAACTAAAAAGAAAACTGCAACCGCAACAAAAAAACCAACAAATAATTTGTGGCTGCCAACTCGCGGGAAATTGTGGGTATTCTTGTGGTTCTATTCCGGTTCTATGCCTGTTTACACTACTACGAACTTTCGCGCTCTGCCCTGCTCCGACGCGGAAACGTAATGTTCAGTTGTTCGAATTCAAAATGTATAACGTTTCGGCTAGAATATGTATTTTTACAAAGTTGTGATCGGCTAGGCTAGTGTTTGTTGACTGAACTCATTGGAAAATAATTTGCTTTGCTAGCTTCAACTCAATTTGATTCTGAATAAATGACATGCTATTTCTCTATAAGTTGACAACAAATATTGTGATTTGAAACTGCGCGCCAAAGTTTGCGTCAGGCTAACAAAGCTAACAGCTGGTGGTTAAGAGCACCGATTTATTTATCGATTATGTTATCGATGTTGGGAAATCGACCATTTTCACTGATCTGGCAGCACAATGAACGGGTCGAGCTGGCAGCACCGCTAGTGGTTTCACATCAGGCCACCGCACCGACCACCACCCCGCCATCCTATCGGCACGCTACCGACCGCGGAACACCTCTGACCTTTGTTCGATTGCCATAAAAGATTAGGCGAAAACGGACTAACGTTATCACAGATCAAACGAGATTAATCGCGCCATTCGGTCTAACATTCAAAACTCAGTTAACGGACGTTCTTCTGGATTGCAGAAAGAGAGATAGAGAGAGAGAGAGAGGGAGAGCTGGTGTGCGAGAGAGAGAAACCGCGAAACCGGTTGCCGCTTGTGGACTGGAAACAGTGTTTTTGGGGCAGCGCAGGTGTTTGATTGATTTTCATCGCATTTGCCACGCCAACAGCCAAAACAGCAAACAGGCACAGGCACACGAAAATGCAGGAGGCCTATGTGAACATCAACTCCATACCAACCCACATACTCACGTGGGGCAGGTGGATCGAGGAGACGGTCACCGAGAAGGAGATCGTCATTTGCATAACAGGCAACCCGGGGCTGCCGGGCTTCTACACGGAGTTTGCCAGCACACTGCAGCAGCAACTGGGGGACCTGCCGGTGTGGGTAATTGGTGAGAGAATCATAAATGGGCAGAGCCCATCACAGCACAAAAGGATGTTCCGCTATTTATCGCTTATTCCGTACAGGACACGCTGGCCATGACGATCCGCCGGCGGCGAGCATCCGCGAGGTGCCCCAGCTGACGGGCAACGAGGAGATCTTCAATCTGGACGGCCAGATCAGACACAAGGTGGCGTTCATCGAGAAGTACGTGCCCAAAGATGTGAAGATCCATCTGATCGGACATTCGATTGGCGCGTGGATGATTCTCCAGATGCTGGAGGAGGAGAGCGTGCGGAGCCGTGTCCAGAAGTGCTACATGCTCTTCCCCACAGTCGAGCGCATGATCGAGTCGCCCAACGGCTGGGTCTTCACCAAGATCGTCATGCCCCTGTACTCGGTGTTTGGCTACATCTTCTTCAGATTCTTCAATGCACTGCCCGTCTGGCTGCGCCTCCTCCTCATCCAGATCTACTTCCTCATCTTCTCCATACCGCGGTCGTTCCTCGGCCCCGCTCTCCAGTACTCGAAGCCCTCGGTGGCCGAGAAGGTGGTGTTCCTCGCCGACGACGAGATGTGCCGTGTGCGCGGCCTCCAGAAGGAGATTATCGAGAAGAATCTGCATCTGCTAAAGTTCTACTACGGCACCACGGACGGCTGGGTGCCCGTCTCCTACTACGAGCAGCTGAAGAAGGACTATCCCCTGGTGGATGCCACGCTGGATGCCAAAAAAATTGACCATGCCTTTGTCCTGCGACACTCGCAGCCGGTGGCAGGGATTGTCCGGGAAATGATCGAGCAGAGCCGCCGGAAATGATGTGCCAGGACCTCTAGCGGGAGTCCACCACCACCTCCACTCCACTCCACTGCCTTGGTGTGGTCGCAATTAGTTTTTGTTATTATCTCTTTTTATTATACTCTTTGCAACTCTCGAAGGAAACAGTAAATATAGTCGAAAATATCTTGTAAAGCGCCGCTGGCCCGTGTCTTTCAGTCTGCCGCAGGAGCCGGCGAGCCGGAAGGACTGCGTGATCCGGACTTGGATCTGCTGCCAGATCGAGAGCGCGAACGAGAGCCCGACCTGGACCGCGAGCCAGACTTTGAACGGGAGCGAGAACGGGAACGGGAGCCAGACTTTGAACGGGAACGGGAGCGAGACTTGGAGCCGGACTTGGAGCGTGAGCGTGAGCGAGAGCGGGAGCGGGATCGGGACTTGGAGCCGGACTTGGAGCGCGATCGAGAGCGGGAACCAGACTTGGAACGGGAGCGAGATCTGGCACGGGATCCAGACTTGGAGCGAGAGCGCGATTTGTCCGATTCGCCGCCGGATTCGATGCGATTCTTGGCTCGCTTACGCCTGGCGGCACCATCGCTATCGCTGCCACTGCCAGAGCCACTCTTGGGGCTCCTGCTGCGCTTGCGGCCACGATCGCTGGCACTGCCACTGCCACTGCGACTGCCGCTGGGCGAGCGACTGGCGCGGCTGCCACTGCGACTTCGGCTCCGACTGCTGCGTTTGCCATCGCTCTCGGACTCGCTCGTGGAGATGGTCTCTTTGGAGACGATCTTGAGACGCTGCTTGGCCGACAGCTTCTCCTTGGACTCCTTGGCCCCTGCGCCCGGCTTGGACTTCTTGCTCTTCCGCTTGCCCGACTTCTGGCCACTGGGCTCCTCCTCGCTGTCGCTCTCGTACTTCTCCGTCTTGCGCTTGCGTCCGCTGCCGCCCTTCTTGCGCTCGCCCTTGCTCTTCTTCTTGGCGGGACGCTCGCCGCCCTCGCGGGGTCCGCCCTCGTTGCTGTCGCTGCCCGAGATGTAGTCGTCCTTGCGCGGCCTGCCGCTGCCCTTCTTGCGCTCCTTGTCCGGGGCATCGGCGATGATCAGCAGGTTCTTGGTCTTCTCCACGTACTCCTGGCGCTTGGCCAGCAGCTGGTCGCGCGACGTCTGGGCCTCCTCCTCCCGCTTCTTGCGCTCCTCGGCGACCTTCAGCTTGAAGGCCTCGCGCTCCTCCTCCTGCTTGCGGCGCAGCGAACGCTCCTCCTCGTCAATGCGACGGGCACGACCCACATGGTATTGGGCCTGCGACAGCAGATCCTGGCAGGTGTTGGCCTCCACGCCGGCCACCTCAATGTTGAATCGATTCTTGTCGCCATGCACGGACAGATATTGAAAGTATCTGGGGATTTGAATAGAGGATTAGATTAGAGAGAGGACAAAAAGGGGGCTATAGCGGCGGGGACTTACTTGTGCGCCAGCTCCAGTTCGTGGACTGCCTGCAGGACCACCTCTAGGGTGGACTTCTCATCCTTGAGAATGGCCATGGCCAGGCGGGAGAGCACCACGGCAATGTTGAACAGCAGCACGGTGTCCTGGGGGGCCACGCGGCGCGCCTTGAGCAGCACGGCCTTGGCCTCCACCAGCTTGTTGGCCCGCAGATAGGCCCTCGCGAGGTACTGCATCACCTCGACGTTGTTGTGCTTGTAGAACTTCTTCATGCAGTTCTCGTACATCTGGATGGCGCTGATGTACTGCTTCTGCTCCACGTAGACGTGGGCGATGTTCAGCCAGACGTCCGAGAAGTCGGCGGTGGCCTCGCGCACCTGGGCGAAGATGTCGCGTGCCTCGATGACACAGCCCTTGTGGGCCAGCACAGCGCCAATGCCGTTGGTGGCCCAGATATTGCGAGGATCGTTGCGCAGGACCTGCTTGAAGATGGCCAATGCCTTCTCCTGGTGCTTGCGCTCCTTCTCCTTGTCCCGGCTCGGCTGATGCAACGTCTGGAGGGAGAAGTTCCCGAGGGCTATCAGCGAGTAGGCATCCGTCGATGTGGCCGGATTCTTGAGGATCGTCTCGAAGTTCTTTTGGCCCAGGGCAAACTGCATTTTGGCCAAGTGAAGGTTGCCCAGCAGCGAGCGGGCATCCGGATTGTCGTTGTTGATGTTCAGAGCATCCTTGAAGAAATCGGAGGCCACGAATATCAGGCCCTTGTCCCTGGCCATGCAGCCGAGACGGAGGTAGCAGTCGATGTAGTTCGGGTGCTCCTTGAGGATCTCCTTGTACAGCTTGTCGGCCACATCGTAGCTGCTCATGGCCTCGTTCAGCCGTGCCAGATTGTACTTCATGGTGACCTGGATGGACTCGTAGTACTTGACGTCCTTGTCCATCTCGGAGATGGCATGCTGCAGCGCCGACTCCAGCTTCACCTTCGCCTCCACCAGATCCCCCAGGCGGTAGTGCAGTGACGAGACGTTGTTCTGTATCTCTGCGGGAATCTCGTACTTGGCCTTGTCCTTCAGGATCTTCGATGCCGTGCCGTAGGCTGCCAACGAGGCGGCCAGATCGTTCTGCTCGAGAATCTGTGCCAGCTCTATCCAGGCCTCGATATCATCCGGAAACTGTTCGGTGACCTTCTTCAGGTGCGTCTTGGCCATGTCCCGCTTCGTCTGCGAGTTGGAGTGGGCGTACAGCGAGCCAAGGATCTTCATTGTCTCGTAGTTCCCGGGCTGAATCTTAAGAACCTTCTCAAAGCATTGTGCGGCCTGAAAGGTGACACAATTGTTAGTAATTCTCTTGCGAAACAAAGGAGGAACCTACATTCTCAGTGTCCCCGCGATAGATGTACATCTGGCCCAGGCCATAGTGCGGCAGGACAAAGTTGGCCGGCGCTATCTGTGTGGACTGGTAGTAGTATTGAAACGCCTGGTCGTAGTCGCTTTGGGCGTGGAAACTCCTGGCCAGCTGGTAGCAGCTCTCGGCGCGCATTGCCTCGTTCTCCGTGTTGTGGAAGGCGTGCAGGGCCAGATGGTGGACCTTCTGGTAGTCTTTTTTGAAGAAGAAATGGTTGGCCAGGTGATTGAGCACCATGGGATTGGCATTGTCGATGGTGTAGGCCTTGGAGAGCATCTGGACACCCAGTTTATTCGACTCGGGCTCCAGCTGATTGAGCTTCAGCACCGCCAGACCTATGAGGGCGCCCACGCATTGCTGGTCAAGCTGCAGGGCTCGCTCGAAGGCGAGTTTCGCCTTCTCGGGATTGCCCATCTTGAGGAAACAGTGGGCCATGCCGATCCGCACATTTGCCGGGCAGTTGGGGTTCGTCCGCAGGGCCTTCTTGTAGAAGGCCATCGCACCGCGATAGTCCCTGCGATTGAAGGCAATGCACGCCTTGCCCAGCAGCGAGGGAATGTTCGAGGGCGACTGGTTTAGTACGAAGTTGAACTGTGCGTCCGCCTGGTCCATCTTGTCGCCCTCCAGCAGACAGAAGTAGGCCCTACCCAGCAGATGGCTCTGGTCGTACATGATAATTTTGTCGGCATTCGTGTAGAGGTTCGTGGCCTTCATGAACAGCTCTCGCTTCTTGTCCTTGGACTTCTCGCGGTAGGCCTCCTGGACATAGTGGGCGGCCAGCATGTCCAGGGCCCGCATGAGATCCTTGTCCGAGTCCCGGTACTCCTTGTTGGCCTCGGGGCCACGCGAATCCTCCAGCAGCGTGACGAAATCATCGGTCTTCTTCTGCTTGTAGTATGCCAGCTAGAAGAGAGCGGAGCAAAGCAGAGCACCATGTGTCCACCATTAGAGGATAGGGGAGACTCCGTTTAGACTTACCGCCACATTTACCCATACATGCAATGGGGCACGCTCTTGCTTGAGAATACTGAGCACCTCCGGGCAGTCCGGCAATTGATCAGGATCCACCTCAATGACCTACGAAATACGAAAGTGCGAATACATCTTGCGGGTCGGTTGCGAAAATCGGGAAAAGCCCCATTAGAAACTCACCTCATCGGTGTCCTGCAAGGGTATTTCGATGCAGTTGGACATGGCTAGAGCGGTATTGGCGTAAAAGCCAACTATCTGAGCACAAAGGACCGCTTTAAAGCCGAAAAATGTGCAGAAAATCCAAAAAAAAGAAAAAATTCGGCAAACGCTGGCTAGAGATGGCACTCCAAGCGTTGCCCGTTGGCGATAGCTGTAGAAAAAATCCTGCAGGTAGCGATAACCACAACTATCGACACTGTGTTGCTATCGAAACGATGGGAGGGAGGAGAGCACCAGTAAAAACACACAAAAAAAAAAATACAACACAACCAACGAAGATAGAGTAACAGGGAAAAATGTGCAATATTTTTTAATTTTAGATCCTAAATTCGGTGAAGTGAGATGTGCTAGCGGATAAGATAGCGGAATGCATGCCTTGGGCAAATGGGGGCACAGTTTGGGGGCCACTTCCACCTCAATACTGTACGCCACATCAACAAAAACAAACGCACACACGCGCAATCGTCAAACAGATGTTTTGTGCCTATTACGTAATTATGTGAATTTGGCGCAAAATTTAATGACGTTTGGAGCCCCAGCAGCAGCAGCAGCAGCCAGTACGACCCAAACGACGCGACGACACTGTTTACTACACGGTTTTGCTGCCTCCAGGAGATATTCGCGATATTCGGCCAGCACCATCATGACCTCCTACTGCAAGGAGCTGCATCTCAAGGACTATGACATCATTGGCTTCGACCTGGACGGCACTCTGCTGCGGTACAATCTCACCAATATGTCGGCCCTAATCTACGATGTGCTGAAGCGCTATCTGGTCGATAACAAGGGCTATTCCGGGCAGCTACTGGAGATGCCCATCGATCTGGACTTTCTGCAGAAGGGTCTGTTCCTAGACGGGCCGCGCGGCAATATTCTGAAGCTGAGCAGCGAGGCGAAGATCCTGAGGGCCACACACGGCACCAGGCAACTGACCGACGATGAAATCGTGCACATCTACGGACCAGAGCGGCAATGGGAGATCACCACATCCTTCTACAAGGACCCGCTGTCCACCTGGAACGGTGCGGCCTCCGAGCAGATGCGCTCCCTGCTCGACTACTTTGATATGCCCAGTGCACTGGTGTTTGCCCAGGCCGTGGACTTGGTGGACAAGGAGAGCGAGTCCCCGTCACAGGAGTACAAGGTGTGGCGCGATCTACAGGCCGGACTCATGCACATCTTCAGCAGGGATCACTTCTCCAACGACATCAGCCTGTACTTCAGGGGCATGCGGGCGGATCCCCAGAAGTATGTCCTGTGCACGGACAGCAGTGTGATGGACTGGCTGTCGGCGCTGAGGAAGTCCGGCAAGAAACTCTTCCTGCTGACCGGCTCCAACATCGATTTCGCCAATCTGACGGCCACCCAGGCGCTGGGCAAGGACTGGAAGGAGTATTTCGACTTTGTGGTGACCTACGCCAAGAAGCCGGGCTTCTTCACCATTCAGCGTCCCTTCCTGCAGGTGGATGTGAAGGAGCTGAAGGAGCTGGCCAACACGGAGCTGCCACAGGACGCTGGGATACTGGAGCCGGGGCAGATCTACTCGCAGGGCAACTGGCACCAGCTGCACAAGGCGCTCGCCAAGCTGCTAAACAAGGAGCCCGCCCAGGCCAAGGCCCTGTACTTTGGCGACAACATCATCCAGGACGTGTACACGCCCGTGAAGCACCGCGACTTCGATGCCGTGGCCATTGCCGAGGAGCTGCTGATGGAGGACAAGAACTATCCGTATTTCGCCGAGCTCGACTCGCAGCTGTGGGGCTCGTACTTTGCCATCGGCTGCCAGCCCACCCTCTGGTCGAACTTCATCAGCAGCTTTGCCCAGATCTGTGTGCCCTCCATGCAGGAAGTGGCCCGGAAGACGCCCGCCCAGCGCATCGTCTGCACCAATGCGTATGGATTCTCGCCCAAGCTGCCCAAAGAGCTGGAGATGGTCCAGCCCACGAGCTGCTGGCAAGGCGGCACTGGGAGCAGCATATGATTACTCACCACCAAATATCATCATCGTCCGCTGGTGACAATAAACGATCTATGAACCCAACGCCTGCGACTTGACTTGCAGATCATCCAGCGACAGCGGCAGCAGCAGCGACAGCGACTGCGGCAGCGGCAGCAGAAGCGACTGCGGCAGCTGCATCTCATCAAAATTCTAGAAATCGTACAATAAAATTCCGTCACGTAATGGCAATAAATTGGATCCCAGAGAACAAACAAACGCCTACTGTAACTGCACCCTCGCCTACGCCTGCGCCTGCGCCTACAGCTACACCTACAGGGCATGTCTACAGTGCATGTCATAACGTTAAGACCTTTGTAACTGATTCATAGACAAAAACAAATCTATCGTATAATAGAATAGAATATATAGGAATTTTTTAGCTAAAATTTATACGGATAAACGCAAGTAATGGAATTATACTCGCGACGCGCAGTGTACATGCAGAGTTAGCCTTTTTGATGTTCCCATTGTACAAATATTTGATTTGTGTACAAATAAACAATAAACAACTAGAAACATTGCAAATGCGAAAACTCGTTACGCAAGGCACGTGGCAGGGGCAGGGGCAGGAAATTGGCAATTCGCTAAATTGAAACAATTTTCTTATGGAATTTTCCATTCCTTCCTTTAATTGGCATGGGGCATACACACACATACATATGTAAGAACTATTGTTAGTACGGGGAAAATACTTGAATGCTTCATTTGAGACAGAAAACAGAAAACAGGGGCACTGCACCGGTTAATAAATTAGATTGAATTAGGATTAGATGTCACGCTCGACGGCCAGAGCAATGCCCATGCCGCCACCGATGCAGAGGGAGGTGATGCCACGACGACCGCCAGTGCGCTCCAGGGCATGCAGCAGCGTGACCAGGACACGGGCACCCGAGGCGCCAATCGGATGGCCCAGGGCAATGGCACCGCCATTCACATTCACCTTGCTGGCATCCAACTGGAGATCCTTTAGCACAGCCAGGGATTGGGCGGCAAAGGCTTCGTTCAGCTCATACAGATCGACCTCCTCGCGTTTCCACGAGAGTTTTGTCAACTAAAAACAGAAACAGCAAAGATGAGAACGAATTGAGGGGAGGCGGGAAAGGATTAAAGGTTTACCAAGGCTTCCACGGCTGTAACCGGTCCCAGACCCATCACCTCGGGCTCTATTCCACTCTGGGTCCAGCCAACAATCTTAGCCATCGGCTTTAGGCCATGTTTGGTGACCTCCTCGCCGGACATCAGCAGGACGGCGGCAGCGGAATCGTTCATGCCCGAAGCATTGCCAGCGGTGATGGTGCCACCGACCTTGAAGGCAGCCCTCAGTTTCTGCAGGCCCTCGACAGTGGTGCCCGCCTTGACGTACTCATCCCTGCTGAAGATCTGAGTGCCCTTGCGATCCTTGACCTCCACGGGAACAATCTCATTGTCAAAGTAGCCCTTCTGTTGGGCCTCCTCTGCGCGTGTCTGTGACTCAACGGCGGCCAAGTCCTGGACTTCGCGACTCAGATCATATTTCTCGGCGAGAATCTCCGCGGTGACGCCCATGTGGATGTTCTCCATGGCATCGGTGAGGCCGTCGTGGAGCATCGTATCCACAAGGGTGCCATTGCCCATTTTCACGCCCTGCCGCAAATGCATCACATGGGGAGCCATAGACATGTTCTCCTGGCCGCCAGCAATCACGATGTTGGCATCCCCAGAACGGATCGACTGGTAGCCCAGGACAACGGTCCTTCAAAGTGGAAGAATTGAACAATGGCATGGATTTCGAAAGCAGAACTCACTCAACACTCACTTGAGACCTGAACCACAGAGCATATTGATGCCGTAGGCTGGTACTTGGATGGGCAGGCCCGCCTTGAGAGAGGCCTGACGTGCGGGGTTCTGGCCCTGACCCGCGGCGAGCGCCTGGCAACGATTTACATAACAAATAATGAAGCAATCGAACCATTATCCGGCAAAGCAAAACGATAAAAGATAAACAATTGGGAGAATCGTACCTGACCCATGATGACTTCGTTGACATTTTGGGGCTCCACATTAGCCCGCCTGAGCACTTCCCGGATGACCACGCTGCCCAGATCGGAGGCTTTCACCTTAGAAAGCGTTCCGCAGAAGCTACCTGTTGAGTGCAGCGCAGAAAGAGAAAGTTACCATTTGGAATTTGGATATCGCGCAGCACCTGTCCTACTAGTGGGAGTTCGATTTGCGTACCTATGGGCGTGCGGGCTGCAGACACAATGTACACGTCAGACATGGCTGGTGGATGCGCAATAACTGGGGGGCTTATGGTTTTAGCTAATTGAAAAAACTAAAAAATTAAACTATTCGAAATGGTGTGTATTCGTGCCGACTGCAGCACAATCGATTAGTGCCTTTCCTACACTGACTTTTAAATCTAGTAACCGCTATCGATGTCAGATTTCAGTATTTCATAGCATGAGTGCTACAAGGGCACACTGCAGCACAAATATATCGTATCGATAATTGCGAAACTCGATTAATAAAATAGGGTCACACCGCAGTACACAGAAAATTAATTTTTTTGAGAAAATTAATTTTTTTTGATAAAATTGGGAAAAAATAAACGCACAAAACTTGAACAAAAGCAATCCCAGAGAAAGGCGCGATTACCACGCGTCGAGAGGACCAAACGGCAAATAAAACAAGTGGTGATACATACGCATTTCGGCCGTCGCAAGCAACAGCCCTCGCCCAAAAACGCCAACCATCAGCAGAGCAGCCACCATCCCACATACCACACCCCCCCGCACTACGCCGCACAATCAGCAGCCGCCGCACACACAAAGCACTCCAGCCGCAGCAGCTACAGCAGCCCTAGCAGCCACAGCAGCACAGCAGACACCAGCTACAGAAAAATAGTAAAGTAACGCAACAAATATGCAGGCGATTAAGTGTGTCGTTGTGGGCGATGGAGCCGTGGGTAAGACCTGCCTGCTGATCAGCTACACGACAAATGCGTTTCCCGGCGAGTACATACCCACCGTGTTCGACAACTACTCGGCCAATGTGATGGTCGATGCCAAGCCCATTAACTTGGGACTGTGGGATACGGCCGGGCAGGAGGACTACGACCGCCTGCGTCCGCTCTCCTATCCACAGACAGATGTCTTCCTCATTTGCTTCTCGCTGGTGAATCCGGCCTCGTTCGAGAACGTGCGCGCCAAGTGGTATCCGGAGGTGCGGCACCACTGCCCCAGCACACCCATCATTCTGGTGGGCACCAAGCTGGATTTGCGCGACGACAAGAACACCATCGAGAAGCTGCGCGACAAGAAGCTGGCACCCATCACCTATCCCCAGGGCCTGGCCATGGCCAAGGAGATTGGCGCCGTCAAATATCTGGAGTGCTCGGCGTTAACGCAAAAGGGACTGAAGACGGTGTTCGATGAGGCTATCAGATCAGTGCTCTGCCCAGTGCTGCAGCCCAAGTCCAAGCGCAAGTGCACCCTGCTCTAAAAGAAGGATTCTAGCAGGAACCGGAGGTAGGGCAGTAAAAATATGTTGGCCCAAGTCAAATGAAGAAGCAAAAACAACCCACGAAGCATTACACACACACACACCCACACACACACCAAACACACACACACCTTTCTATGTAAACGTAATATTATTAACGATAAGACAACCCGAGGCACCCATCCACGCACCCGTCGTTGGATATGGATGTGGATGTGGTCCAGCCTCCTTTGTTAAACTTTTGCCACTAATTTCGGGAGGAACGCCACAACGGTTCACCCAGCCCCCCCCCCCAGCCACAACTTCTTGCTTCTGTTTTGATTTCGTTTCCATTTCCTTTCCGTTCAAATTCCGTTTTCCATGTTCGTTTTAGCTTCCGTTTTCGTGTCCGTGTTTGTTCTACATATAATATATAATTCAAATCTATAATTCTGTTTCTAATTCTATTGGTAGTTTCTCCATGTGCATTAATTCGAACTAAAAGTTGTCCCCAGATTGTGGCGAAATACATACATACATACATACGTACATATGTCTAAACGAAAGAAGGAAAAACCAATGGAAAAATCTGTAACTGTATTTTTTGTATTATTTAATAACCTTTTTTTGTAATTAAAATTAATGTTGTAAAACTGAGGTAAAACCAAAAAAAAAAAACCACACAAAAAAAGAAGTGAGAGAATATAGTAAAGTAAAGGAAAGAATAGTAGAGAAGGACGAGAATAGCCGCATAAAGAGCATAAAGCATAAAGAGTTCGCCTGTTGATTGTCGATCCCCAAGGGGCCTCGATTGATTCTTTGATTCTTGGATTCTTGGGGATCTGGATAGTAGGATATTTGAGAGTCAGTAAAGTAAAAAACGTTCCATTGCAATTACACATACACATTATTACATATTTGTATTTAGATGTTGTTGGATAGGAAAGAAGCCCGATTGATCGATTAGACTGGGCTTGGGATCGCGATCGGCAAATGGGAGGAGAGCAGGCGGCAGGTAAAAACTTTTTAAACTTTTGCTAGATCCAGGAACTATCAATATATACATATATACACACAATATTATATACATACATGTATGTATATAAGATGAGAAAGTCCTTCGTATACTACTACTGTACTGAAATTAAAATCATCAAAAAAAAACAAAACAAAAGAAACTGAGCAATTTTGAATACTTTGTTTTGTACTTTAAAAACCACAAAATATTCGAACACATGAAAGAAAACAAAACATACGCTGACCGAGCGTAACCAAGATAATTATATAAATGTGTCTATTTCAATGGAAATCAATAAAGCATACAACAAAAAACTATCAACTATCATTCTCTCTCCAATATACGGATAAAAGATAAAAGAGGGGAGGGGAATTGAGTGGAGTGGGTTGGGATGGGATCTACAATCTCTCCGCTGAAATGCTGCACTGCCTGCTACCCTCTCTCCATCTCTATCTCTCTGCTCTCCCCTCCAGTCTCTCCTGTACTCTCCACAGTCTTTGGGAGACAGAATTATCAACCCGAAAATGGAAATATTTGCTTATCTCGGCGAAAGTCGAAACCAAACCAAAAAAATAATCAAAATCAGCTTGAGGGCAGGCAACAAAGCAACGACAACGGATTGGATTCGTTCTGTTCTTGCCCGTCTTGCCCACTATCCCTCTCTCTATCTATCATTCTTGATGTATTTTAAATAAACAGTGAATGGAAAAAGTCTACACCCACTCATTTGCATTAAGAAGGAAGTAAAATAACATTATGGTGTCTCGAAACATAATTCGACTCACTGTAAGAACATCTATGTATATGAGTGTGTGTGTGTGTGTGTGTGTGTGTGTGTGTGTGTGTGTGTGTGTGTGTGGTGGAATGTTCTCGCAGCTCGGAATGAATCTGGAAACAACTAAAATCGTTTTATGTTTATGTTACACACATATGCTGTTCTGTTATGTTATGTGTGGGAGAGAGCGGAGTGAAGAGGGGTCAAATGGGGGTCCATGTGTGTGCGTGTCCGCGGAGTGACGTGTCCATTCCCATTGAGGAGAAAAGAGCAGAGCAGATGATGATGATGATGGCCGATTGAAGTGGACCCAACGCTGACGTGGACGCCTTTCCATTAAGAGAACCAAATCAAATCAATTAAACACCAGGGGGGGCGTGGGTTAGACTTAAGTAGAAATATTAGTTGTGTTTAGTTTATGTTTATCCGTTTATAATGCACTTTTGTCTTAGATCTAAGGAGAGTTTTACAAAATTATTTGGCATTCGAGTTGGGAGATTCTTAAGAGTTTGTTTTTCCTGTTTTCTTGTTCGTATTTTGGGGATTAATCTCAGGGATTGGCATAGTATAGAACCTAGAACCTAGAACTCATCGTGTCTGGCCAGAGCCTCGCCGAATTCGGTGGCCTGGGAGCCAACGAAGGCATCGTATTTGTCCAGGACTTCGGCCTTTGTTAGCTTCTCGTCGTGATCCACATCCGCCTCGAAGATCAGATGCTTGGCCTCGCTCTCGGAATGATCAAAGTCTTGGGGCGTGATCCACTGGCGTACTTCCGCCTCAGTGAGATAACCATCGCCGTCGGTGTCGCGGTACTTGGCAAAGGCATTGCGCTCGCTGGCCACCCACTCGGGCTCCTCCTCGTTGGGCTCCGATGGGCGGTACATGTCGCCGATGTACTCATCCTCATTGATTTTTCCATCCTTGTCTTTGTCCAGATCTTCCACCGTCTCCTGGAGAACCACGTCACGCATGGTGGGATGGTCCTCGGGATGCAGGAAGGCTGTGAACTCCTCGCGGGTCAAGCTATCGTCCAGATTCTGATCGGCCACGGCCCAGCGGCGGCGATCACGCTTCAGCAATCCCTTGTAGCTGACGCCTGGACGGGACGGGAGTGGGGGGATGGGATGATTGATTAAAGATTCTCTACTGAGTAACACTGAGAACACTCACCATTCTCCTCTTGTGCCAGCTCTTCCGCGGATAAATCATTCAGGAAACCATAGACCGCATCCCGGTACGCCTCCCAGCTGATGGTGGCATTGTTGTCCGGATTGTGCTGCCTCCAGAGGCGACCCGTATCCTCCTCGATGTACCGCCTCTGCGTGAAGGAGATCCAGTTCTTCAGCTCCGACAGCGTCACCAGTCCGTCCTTGTCTTCATCTATGCGGTCGAAAATCACGCCCAGACGACGCTTGCTCTCCTCCGGCGAGAGGTTGTCGAACTTCTTTGACTCGTCCGGCCCCAAAAACGCTTCGTGGTCGTACTGCGGATTATGCTCGGCGCCATCAAAGTGCGGCACATGGAGCGAATCGTGCTCCAGGGGATTGTGGGCCACCTCTGCCGGTATGCTGGATGCACTCGAAACGCTTATCGCGGCGGTGGCCACAAATAGCAGCAACAACATTCTGGTTACAGTTCTCGACATTCCGGTTCCGAGTGGGCAGCAGTGGGCGTCCGTTCAATGCGAGTGTTTTTTCAATTCTGTTTCTCTGATTTAAATTTTGTTGTTTGGAAAACGCGTATGTGTGATGTGTGTGGCTTCGCTGGAGATTGGGGGGGCTGTTAAGTTAGCGGCTGTTAACGGATTACATTCCGCACTGGAATTAAATCTCTGTTAAACACACTAAATTGTGCGCTTAACAGCACCCTGCGGAAATCGCGCGCCACGCGAGTAAATTCAAAAGTAAATGTTACTAGTCAATTGAAATTTATTTAGGCGTCGCGTCTGGTCTGTTTCTTTGTTTCTATAAAGCTATTTAAATATTGTACAAATAAATATGTGCAAATTGTTGAATTGAAACGAGCTATGGGCTAACTAAATCATATATCTATTTACATCTCTGTTGTACGTGCAGGGTAGATCGATTTTCCATTCCAGCTATTTGTGTCCCTCGGCAGAAGTCCCTCCACCGACGTCGTGGCCCAACGAACTGAAGTCTCCCGTGTTACACGAGATGCTTGGAATTTCGAAATTCGAGAATCCCCGGTAGTTGGCCACCTCCGGCTTCAGAGGCGAGGGAAGCGAGACACAAGTGCCGGGAACATCGCTGTCAATCAGGCTGTCCGTGGTGGTGTCCAGCAGACTGCTCTCCAGTTCCACTGCTGCTGGCGCACTGCGCTGCTGCTGCTGCTGCTGCAGCTGCGGCTGTGCCAGGGGATCGAATTCATCGAGATTCAACTTTGACTCCTCCGCCGTGCTATTCTCTCCGCTCTGGTCCGACAGATCAAAGTCGTAATTGATGTTCGTTAGGCCGCCCTGGAGCTCTGCGCCCAGCATTAGGACATCTGCACAGCCGCCAGACGAGGGCTCCTCCAGCAGAGACACCGCATCAAAGGCCGCGTAATTGAAGATGGGAGAGGCAAAGAGGTTGTCGGGCTGCTGGAGATTCGGCAGCGGCGAAAGGCGTCCAATGGAGCTAATGCTGGTGTCCTTCAGGGCCAGGCCGGACTCCTCCGCTGCCGCTGCCATAGAGGCCTTAACCATCCCGCTGTGGACTGTCAGGGATTGGGAGCCACTCAATACATTCGCTTGATAATGACCCGCTTCGCCC
The DNA here is from genome assembly GCA_008121215.1 of Drosophila athabasca. Classification (NCBI taxonomy): domain Eukaryota; kingdom Metazoa; phylum Arthropoda; class Insecta; order Diptera; family Drosophilidae; genus Drosophila; species Drosophila athabasca. The sequence continues at coordinate 58,861,466 of CM017796.1, read as the reverse complement.
TCGTGAATCTCCTGCAGCAGCTGGGCGCGCGCCTGGCCGATGAGGAAGGCGGGCGTCTTGATGGGCAACAGCGTCAGCGGGGCCTTCGCCATGACCGTGTCCACCCGCTCGCTGACCTCTCGCTGGAACTCGATCAACTCCTTTTCAAATGAGGCTATTCCCGAACTGATGTCCGCATTCTTCCTCTGCAGCTTCTCCATTTGCTTCATGTTCTCCGAAATCAGGTGCAGACTCTCGCAGGCCATCAGGGCACTCTCCCAGGGGCTGCTGAAGGGCTGCTGGCCGGACATTAGCGCGTCGAACTCCTCTTTGCTGATGCCCAGACTCTCGCCATTCAGATTCTCGATGAAGGCAATGGCCGAGCAGAGATTGGTGAAATAGTACCCACCCTCGCCGCTCATCACGCGCGAGGCATTGGTGAATCGCGTCACAAAGTTGATGTTGCTATGCAGGCGCACCGGATTGGCCTTGAGCACCACAAAGATCAGGGCGGGCAGGAAGTCATCGGCACTGGCTGGCCCGCCAGTGGCACGCTTGAGCAGCTCGAAGATGTGACGACAACAGCGGACGGTGCACTGGAGCTTCTCCTGCGGCGAGTAGTACGAATCGATGCCCACCAGCTCCGATATGGCATTGTACATCAGATCCCTGGCCTCGGCATTCACCTCGTCGATGCTGCAGTCCAGATGCTTGGACGTTATCCAGCTCAGCTGGCGTATGCGCTTCTGCACCTTCACGTCGCTCTCCTCGTCCGTTGTGAAGTAGGGGCTAAAGAGAAATCTGCAAGAGTTTTCCCCCCATTGTTTTTGATAAGTGCATGAATGGGGATAGTTCTTCGAGGGTGATGACTCACTTGTGATTCTGCGTCATCACGACCTTCTCAAAGAAGTCGATGGCACTCTCGCGGTCCTCGTTGGTGGCGATCTCGAAGCGCGGATCGTTGTGCACAATGTCCGCCACCTTTGTGTAGGTATTCTGCACCGTATCCGAGAGCTCGTCAATGTTCTTGCTGCTGTGGCTGTTCATGTACTTCCGTATTTCATTGTCCAGGCGCTGGATTTCGCTCTTCAGCTTGCGCTTGCCATCGTCGGGAATGCGTAGCTTTTGCAGCTGTTTCACGAACTGACTCTCGGTGGGATCAGGGACGTATCCACGCTGCTGGGCAACTACAACACATGCAACAACACAACATACAGATAATCATCATATCATCAAAGTGATCTGATTCCACCTACTCTTTTGTGCGCCCGCCTGAATGGTCTTCTGCAGAACTGCCGTGAACTTCTTCTTCTGCAGCATCGAGGTGGTATCTGGCTCCTTGTCCACTTGCTTCTTGGGCGTCTCCCGCCCCAGAAAATGCTGCGGCGACCTGCGCTCGAGGGTTCCGCCAGCGGAAACGGACGCATGGCTGTGGCTGCTGCCACTGCCACCGATGATGGGCTGCATGTCGCCAGCCTTCACTGCAAAGCGCAACATCATGACTAAAGGCTCGGCTCAACTGGAGATTAAGCTGTGGTGTAACTGGAAGCGGGACTTACGCATCTTACGCTGCTTATCGTTGCGGTCGCGAAAACACTTCGAGCAGAGGCCATCGTTCTGGGGAGTACCGTAGTATCCACAGCCCCTCCTGCACTTCAGATCTTGCTGCCCCAAGCGCAGCGAGGGCGGGCGTGCGGCCATTGCCATGTCGGAATATATGCAACCTTTGATAATTATCAGGTAGGGTATATTCGTCGCGGGCTCCCTTTTCTTTATTTGCCAACAATTACCAACAATTATTTTGGAATTTATCGATAAAATATACCGTCCGACCGTCAGAAACATACCGAAAATTACGGTCTCATTTTAAAAATATACCGCAAAAATACCGACGAAACTCATATTCCTCGCTTTTGATATTCCGTTTAATATTACTAGCTAACTAGGACCCTCGGGCCTGAACACATAATTTTATACGATTGATGAATCAATTGTCTACAAGACTGGTTAAGTTTAGTGACTCTTTTTTTTTAGATTGTTTCTAAAATGATGTTTAAGTCAAGGTATAAAACTTAAGTGAGCATGACATCCGACGTAAGAAAACGTAAGTGAGCATGAAATGTCACGTCATTTGGTATAAAAAAGGTAATATAGACATATGTATACCCTTTTTCATTTAATTAATGTTAAAATTCTTTTTTTCCAGATGCTTTAAAACGTAATAAATATTGTATTTTGCACATATTTACAATTTTCGACCCAATAATGCATTTGATGAATTTATTATTACTAACAAATCGATCCCGATACCCATTTTCAGTCTTTATAAGAAAGCCAAAAACCGTAAAATTATCTGAGATAGAGACTGACTAGCTTCTGCAATAATTGGTGCCTAGTAAAACAAACTTTTTTTAGATTCTATAACATCCTTTCGTAGAGGGTATGAAAAGTGTTGTCTACGGCGAATTACGTAAGTGAGAGTGAAATATGACGTAAGGCAACGTAAGTGAGAGTGAAATGTGAGGCGAATATGTTGCGACGAATTCGCCCTCAGCCAATTCGCTCGCTCGCCGTGAAACGAATATACCGAAAAGAACGGTCTCATTTAAAAAAAATACCAACGAAAACCATATTCCTCGATTTTAATATTCTGTTTAATATAATATTGCAGTTTATGGCCGCAAATAATAGATTTAACAACTTTACAATGGCTGGGTGGCAACACTCTGTAACGCTCGTGTCGAAGTTAATTGTTTTGGGGGCTATTGTTTTATTTGTTCACTATAATTTGTGCTATAAAGTGTTGGGGCTACTCCCTGGAAGGAAACCCATAAGTTTTAGGCACTGCTTTTTATTGATTTCGGTCCAAACTAAGGTTTCAACAGAAAGATCAACCAAAACTACAAATTTCCTACATGGCTACTAACCGGTCACTACATATTTGGTACACATCAGAAACATTTTTACGGAGTGTGGACATTTTGTATACCCTATTTCCTGTTTCAAACAGTTCTGAAACGTAATTAATAAGAAACTTACTCAGATAAAATTTTGTTCTGCATATACACTCGATCCTGTACCTAGTTTTGGTATCTGTAAGAAGACCATTAACTACCAAATTTCTTTTAAAACAGAAACTGATTCGGTTCTGCATTCATTGGAGCCCGAGATGACAAAGTTTTCTTCAAATCTATAATATGACAACAAATGAGAGCGGATAGAAGAGCTGCGCGCCTACGTTTGAAAAAGAACTGGTTCCTCTAGTTCTTGGACTCCTTCAACGCCATCTTGTTCCAAACCATTATCGTTACTTTCTTCTCCTTCTCCAACCCCTTGCAAACCGATAACAGATTGCCGATCAGATCGGATAATTAATTCATATTCAGTGGTTCTCCCCTCGAAGGGCTGACTCATTCGCTATCCCATTCTCTCTGTCTCTGTTAATCGTGAAATGGAGCGAGATAGAACGGCTCGTGTGGGTGTCAGAAGTGAAAGAGAGAGAGACAGATATGGCAACTATCGACTGCCGCTATCGATGGCTAGCGAGTCGGATGTTTTGGAATGCAACTGGTTCCGCCCCGCCCCAACCCAATGATTTGAATTTGTGCCGATTTATGTTCCACTAAAATTTAATTTTAGCATAGTTTATTCGAATTAGGAAAAACATTTCAACTGCAACTTAGGGGAATTTGCACAATTTTCTTGTTGTTGGAATACATTTCATTTAGTAAAATCGAAGTGCTATAGGAAACATTTTAACACATTCACATTCAAAGTTGGATGCACAAAAACATTTTTAAAATCAGTTTCTCTTTGGTTTTGCTTATAGTTTTGTGGTTTTTTTTTTGTGTTTTGTATAGCAAGTTGATAAAGTTTTTTACATTTAGGACGGTTATACACATAGTACGAAGAATGCAAGTTCTGGTAGGGTAGGTGGTCTCGGCTCCCAGTGAAAGGCCGGCCAAACATTTCTTTTGTTCACAACAACAATTCGAAAAAGCTCTGAAAACACACAAAGACCACAGACATAAATACATATCATATTGTATTGTATTGTAGTTATACCTAAGACTAGACTACGAATTCGCAAAAGTTGTCCCTAACTGCTCCTGCTCCCGCTCCTGCTGTGCTCCGTCAATTATGTAACTTCTTGTTCCCAATTAAATATCGAAATCTGCAGGCAAACATTCTAAAAAAAAACCCATCTTAATTGACGCTCTCCACCATAAAATGCCCTCAGATCTACTTTACCAACTCGTCTAGTTCTAGCTCTAGCTCTAGCTCTCTATCTCTATTTCTATTCTCTAGTTTGTCCTAAATTTGTTTCTTCTCTTTTCTAACAGTACAAAGATTTGGAAAAAAACCATTTTGTTGTCCTTTGTTTTGTGGTTGTGTTTGTTTTTTGGGGGATTAGTCTTAAAAATTGCTAATATTATTATTCTGTCTGTAACTGTCATCAAAATGCAACCTTGCTTGCAACCGACTCGACTAACATTCGATAGTTACGTTACGTAACGTAACATTCAATTTCATTATGCAATTCAACCGCGTGTTTCAAATAAAGTCTCGTGTATAGTTTTGAACTTGAATGTAACACTACTTATATGACGATGGCTCTTTGGCTTCGCTTCGCTTTTGTAACTCCTCTCCTCCTTCCCGGTGTTTCGATTTTGCAACTCTTACAGCTACAAAAATGTATGAATTTTTACCACCGATAACACACACGTTTTCAACAGAGTAGTTATACTGGTCATTTGGTTTTCTTGTTGGTTTTTTTTTGATTAAACATTATTTGGTTTGATTTCATTCTTCGTATTCGTATTCGTCTTCTTCCCTTTCCTTCCTTCCTTCGTATTTCAATTCGCTACAAAAGATTTGCTTTGGTAAAAAATTCAAGTCTAACGATTTGCTTCAATAAATTCCTTGGAATCAGTTGGCTGACGTATGTATGTATCTGGTTCTGGATCTGGTTTTGATTTTGGTTTTGGTTGGGGTTACGATACCATAGATCCTCTTTTCATTTTACACATTAAATAACTTTAAAATATGAGTACTTGTCCCTAGGGTTTACATATATGGTTAGTGGAGGAGGCTAATGCTCTAACTCTATGAAAAGACAGCAAGATCTTGGTTCTGCCCATTGGGGGCATGGGCATTGCTAACTGGTTAACTGAAATACTTGAGGCCCGCGATAAGCATGAACTTTTCAATGAATAACTCCGAGTCGAGGACTGCTATGTGTGCGGCTCTGCCTATCAACGTGTTGGCGGTGTGCGGCAGCGCATGGTGGACATCGAACCGGGCCAGCGTCAGTTCGGGTCTGGCCAGTATCGGAGCAATGACATTGTGCACCATTTCCCTGCGAGAATTTGATTAGTTTTGGAATTGGATTGGATTGGTTTCTGCTGCAAACACGCACCTGTAGATGGTTCCCAGCGTGGAGCTGTCCCTCATGGCTGCCTTGCACAGCTCCAGGCGTGCCGAATGCGCCGGAACATAGCGATCCTGACTGGAGCCGCACAGCAGGATGTTCTTGAAATGATGCAGCGTGCTCCTCTGGCTCAGGCGGTAGAGGAAACTGTTGCGCATATCCGTGGTGTCGCGCATGCAGAGCTGCAGCAAGGAGCCCGACTTTTTCCACTTTTGCATGAACCACATGCCTGAGGAAAAGGATCCCCGCCAAGTGAGTTAGGAACCAATGGAGCCGGAGGCACTGTGTAACCACTTACCCATGTTGACCAATCCGCTGGTGTTGTACAGCGTGCCCAGATGCGGACCGGAGAGCGAGAGGAAGGTGTGCAGGCGCGGCAGCAGGGGACGCATCTGTGGACGGGCCAGAGCACTCCGCACAATGATGGTGCCCAAAGAGTGGGCCACGAACGAGATGCGTGCGGGATTCAAGGCGCAGCTATCGATATGGTAGAGTATCTCGGTAACCAGCCTGCAAAGAAAGCAACCAATAGATAAATATACGGATCGGGGTCACCATTCTTCCACTCACCGATCAGTCATGGTGTCAAAGTCAGAGAAGGTATCGCCCTGATTGCGTTCGGACATGAGAAACTCGAGATTGACGCCCGGCAGCCCCAGCTCCAGATATGTGCGCACCAGCCTGAGGTCGGCGGAATTCCCATCCAATCCATGGACGCAGATGACCAGGTGCATGCCGTTCGGCGAGAACGCGCGGTACTCGTCGCTGATGTAGAAGTAGGGCAGCTCGGAGGCCAGCTGCACGTAGTCCGAGTAGATGGTGCCCTGGTACTTGATCTGCTTGCGGAACTCCTCGCGGTACTTCTCGAACTCCAGCAGAGAGATGCTCGGCGGCGCCTCCTGCACTGCTGCCGGCGGCTGACCCTTGCGCTTGTGCTTCGAGCTGGTATTGGTGCCAGTTCCTGTTCCCGTACCCGTTCCCGTTCCCCCATTGGAGGAGGCCTTTCCACGCCTGTCCACCTGTCCGTGGGCGTGCGAGTGGGCGTTCTCCTTGTTCTCATCCTGCTCGGCGGCATCCAAGCCGTTCTCCTGGCCATGATGCGTCTTGCACTGGTGATTCGGAGGATTCGGAAGGTTCTGCGGACGCTTCAGCTCTGCCAGGCTGTGCGACTTGAGCACCGGCTTGTTGCTGAAGATGGCCGGCGTGGAGATGGGCCGCAGCGACTCGTAGATGTGGTACACGGGATTATCGATGGCCCCAACGGGCTGGCGTTCCTTCAGCGGCGGCGGCGCTGCCACCAGTTTGGTTCTGGGCGCTGGAAGAGGTGTGGCAGCTAGAGCCGGAATCGGATTTGGAATCGGATTTGGAATGGGAATGGGAACGGAAACGGGAGCTTGAGCTGCTGTTGGCGCTGGCTCTGGCGGCGGATCGCGGAACTCATCGGGTGGCGGGGGAGCCAGCGTGAGGGCCAGGGCTATCACCTCCTGCTCCTGATCCTGGAACTGCTGCGGCGGCGGCAGGCAGACGGCATCCAGCGGCTGCATATCCTTGAGGCTGGTAATGTCGAAATCCGACTTGGACTTCTCGTACTTGTTCGCATGCCTGTGGCGATTGCGTCGCGGCGGCGGCTCCATCTCCTCCATCTCGGTGGACTCGCCGTTGGGCAGTTGACGCAGTCGATCCAACTGGAAGCGAGAGCGCTCCCTCTTGATGGTCACCGTCACTGAGGAGGTCTTCTTGTGCATCTCCTGCTGCTGCTGTTGCTGCTGGCGGGCAGGCGTCCGACTCTGGCTGCAGGAGCCCGCTCCTCCGGCGGCCTGCCGCTTGCGTGTCTTGTGCGAATGCTGCTGCTGCTGTTGTTGCTGCTGCTGCTGCTGCTCCAGGACCTTCTGCAGACGCAGGCGCAGCTGTTCCCCGTTCAGACGCGTCTCCATGGCCATGCCCATGCCGAGATTGAGCTGCGTGTGCCGTTGGCGCGTGGTGAGGCCCGTGCTGGTGATGGTGTCGGGACTGGAGGCGGCCAGCGAGCTCCTCCGGCTGCTCACCCATCCGCTCTCCTCGCTCAGCGACGAGGTGGAGTTGCTGCGCTGTCGTCGCGGCTGCGAGTCCGAATCGAACTCTGGCGGAGGCGCCAGATTGGGCAGCGATTCGCTGAAGCCGCTCGTGTTCGGATCGCTGCTGGTAGTGTTGTTGTTGCTGGTGCCATTGCCGTTCCCATTCGTCGTAATTGTCGTGGTGGTGGCATCCAGGCGGAAGGGCACACTGCTGGAGGAGAGCATCTGGAGCTTCTGCATGATGTCGCTCTCGGAGCTGCTGGACTCCTTGCGCAGCTGTCCCTGGCGCAGCATCTCCTTGATGTCCGACACGCGCACCCGTGCGATCTCCACGGCCCGGGGTATCTGCGAGGAGCTGCTCCGCGGCATCGTCGTGTGCTGCGTGGGCGGTGGCGGCGGATAGGAGTTCCGCGGCGGCACCATCGACTTGGGCAGCGAGTTGTATGCCCCTGGCTGCGGCTGCTGCTGCTGGTGCTGCTTCGGGGGATTCAGCAGCTTTATCTCGTGCAGATAGTCGATCTTCCCGTAGCGCTGCCGGAACTCACAGATGTTTCGCATGAGATCGTCCGCCTGGAGGCGTGGCAGGGTGCTGTGGCTGGCAGGCGGGGCCGCTGGAGCAGCCTCACAGCCATCCAATTGATCGAGCGACTTGCTGTGCCTGGCCTGGGGCACACCCGGGCCATCCAGATCGAGGTCCTCCAGCAGACCGGTGACCGAGTGCCTGGACAGATTGTGACGCATGGCGGCGGTTGGTGGCGGCGCCACAGTCACAGCCCCACCCACAGCTGCCGCTGGTGGCTCCTTCGAGGGTGCAATCGTGAGGCTGGCCTGGAGCACCTCTCCGCCGAGGGCGAAGCGTGGGGTGACCACGCACTTGGCATGCGGATGCGCGGGCCCGGACCCATTCATCTGCGGATAGTCGTAGTCGAAGTGGCACGCCAGACAGTCCTTGATCCCGTTCAGGCTGCTGCTCGAGTGCGTCTTGTCGGCCTTCTTCTTCTGCGGTCCCATGGATGTCTCCTCCAGCTGCGGATCACTGCCGGAACGGCGACGGGAGTAGCTGCTCCCCGGCGTCACATAGCGATCCTCGAAGATCAGGGGCAGCGAGCCGGCATCCCCGTCGATGGGTGTACAGTGCACCGGCAGCGGCGGCAGCGACTGCAGATAGCGACTCCTGCGGGCCAGCTCCGCAATGGCCACGTACCCGTGACAGTGGCCCGGCGAGGGAGAGCCATTGGCCTGCTCCTGGCAGCCGGCGGCCGCCGCATGGCGCGGCTGTTCCAGCACAAAGAAGCCCTCGGCGAAGCGGCGCACGCGCAGGATGTGATGCTTGCGCGCCAGCAGCGTGTGCACCGCCGTGGAGGAGCGCGAGGCCAGCAGCACGCGACGCCACCAGAAGATGCTCTCCGCACAGAGCTGGGCAATGTCCGAGTTGGCCCTGATGGCGAAGTCCTCCTCCGCCTCCAGCAGCTTGGCCTGATCCAGCAGCAGCTGCAGCCGTTCCCCCGTATCGTTCTCCCTCAGGGGCGGCGATCCAATCTGCGAGTTGATGCTCGGCGGCAGAACGGTGCTGAATTCATTGAGGGTCGCCTTCAGCTGCTCGATGGCCCCCAGGAGCAGGCAGCAGATCTCCTTGTGTATGGCCCGCGACTGGAGGAGGCGGCCGGCGGGACCGCCGCTGCATTTGGTGGTGCCTCCGATCTGTGGGCCAAAGAACACTGCCTCCAGAGGCCCCGGCGAGGTGTTGCCCCTGCAACTCAGTTTTCCCGCACTCCAGGGCTTCGAACTGCGTGGGGCGCTGCAAACGGAGAAGGGAAATGGGTGTGAGAGTGGATCATACTAGACCGATCGATGGATAATCATCTACCAGAGATACACACAGAAAGATATAGATACAGATACAGACACAGATACGGATACAGATACGGATACGGATACGGACAGACGACACTGACGACACAGACGAACTCTGGCCACAGTACTACACCGAACACTACGTGGTGGAACCGAAAGTGCAGCAGTTGAAGAGCACCGGAAATACATGAATTACGTACGGAATGTGGATTCGATTCTTACCAGAACTTCATATATGAGAACATGCTTTTCCTGTGTGTGTGGTTTTTCCAGTTATTATATGTGATATACATTGTACATTATATATATATTATATATTTATTGGTGGGTGGGATTATACATATGTATATCGATATGGATATCGTATCGTATCGTATTGTTGGAGCGCAAAAAATGAGATAAATGAATTATAGGAGATTATAGAAAATAATTAAAACTGTGGGTACACCCAAAAAACAAGGCATTTCGAAAGGCGACGCGACGCGAAACGACGAGTGGTGTGTAGCATTAACTAAACTAAATGTGTGGCAAGTGTGTGTGGATCTAAAAGAAAGTTAAGGATAGAAGCCAAGACAGTATCAGAGATTATAGAACATAGAACATATAGATTATAGCTCTCACATTGGGCGCCTTCAGCAGCACAACTTGATCAGCGATAAGTGATCTTTGTGATACAATATGGCATATGGCTTGATAGGTAAGGCTTGCATCATTCGCGTGCAGCAGCACTTAAAACATGATCAATGCGATACTTCACTGATCACTGATCACTGATCACCGATAAAGTTATGCTCTCCGTTTCACTCCATTGCCAATGCATTCAATAATCTTTGATAATATTCAGGGAGATCTGGAAAAGTCCTGGGCTCAATAGAGCTTTCGAGAATTCTACAAACTTGTTGTGCGATGAAACTAAGGAAAAACCAAGGAATGTAGCATGGATTATATACTGTGATCGAAACGAAAAAAATGAAAGATTCTCCTAGAAATAAAAACCCATAGAATTTGGAAAAATGTGTGAAAAAATATGAAAAACCTAAGAGCTAAACGCTTCATTCAGCAAGCGAAATACTTGTAAAATTACATTGGGAAAACCTTAAAAAACCCCGATCAAAGACCAGGGATACCCTACAAACTGCAGAACTAAGGGAAATACTTTTCCATAAACTTGAAAACTTCATTAGGAAATTATGTGAAAAGCAATCCTTAAACAGTTTAAGCCTTTCCGCTTTAAAGTTGCTGCCCGCTTAAGCCGACACTCCTCTCTAGACTCCCGACTCCGACTCCGACTACAGATTCAACTCGTGGCATGAATGGTCGGGTCGGGTCGGGTCGGTCCTTTCTGTCCTGTGGAGATAATCAGGCAATTTAGAGCATCGCGCACATCGCTGCAGGGAGCGGCGGGGATTTGGAGCCTGGATGTAATCAGCATGAATATCCACGTCCACGTCCTCGTCGTGGGAGGCACCGTCACAGGCAAAGGCCAAGGTCAACAAGGAATTCGTAAACCCAATGAGATGATATTTTATTCATACGAACGAGATAGAACAGGAGGAGCACAGCACAGCATCCAAGCCTGATTTGAAATTCCGTTTCATATTTCGATTCCGATGCCAGTCCACAGTCCTCCGTCCCCCTGCCAGTGCCAGGAACGAGGACTACAAATTGCTTCTAGAAATCCAACTAGAAATTTTGGGGAGGCGCGCTCGAAAATTGCCGTCAACTTGATGGCAATACAAAAACAGATTAAAGTCTAAAAGAAAAACTTTCTGCCAGGGAAAATGGTTAAGCCAACGCTGAGGAGGGATTCAAACTTTTCCTGAATCAAACGGCGTAAAAATTGACTTTGTACAAGGATGAAGTTGAAGCCCAATCCTGTCTGTCTGCTGCTGCTCTTCGTTGGCAAGTTTTTGGTTCTTTCAATTCATTTTTCATTTTTCGTTGCAGCATTGCCACCGTGTTGCAGTTGCAGTTGCCGTTGCAGCTGCAGACAAAGGACAATCGCAGTGCGAGAGTCATTAAAATGTATGCCTCAACGTATTTTTATTTTCCTTTTATACGCGCAGCACTCAAAGGGGTACACAGGGGCATACTCCACTCGTGGAAATTGCATTTCCATGGAAGAGGCGAAAGGAATTTTGGTTCAGTATCGGAAGCTGGGCTACCGGGTATCTGAATGTCGAGTCCCTTGTGCCGCGCTTCTTTTCTTTCTCCTGTTGTATGCACAGTGGAGGCGGAGACAGAGGCGGAGGCTGGACAGTGGGCGTGTGGAGGGAGGTCTGTGTGCAATTTTAATGAGTTGGAAATGATTTGTGCGGGTAACTGGCCTCCAGTTGACGCTGCCATACACCCATTACCATTACCATTACCTCCACCCAATGCTGATGCTGCAATGACTGCCACGCCTGCAACCCACAGCCCACTCCCGCTTGTCGGATAGGGAGGGTGGGTCTCAATTTACTGGAAAAAATATGACTACGAGTATATTCCACGTTGACATTAGAGATCAAGTTGTCATCTCGTGCCCCAGCAGCAGCATCCATCTATCCCACACTCCCACATTACTTACTTGATATAGGGCTGATGGAGAGCCACCAGACTGGCATGAATGCCCACACTGATGGCCGCCAAATGGAAATAGTCGAAGAGCACCGGCAGATGATAATGAAGGCCGCGTCCCGGATGAAAGTTCAGCTGCAAAGTCCTTGTGGAGGCCAGAGTGAGGCAGGAGCCAGAACCAGAGCCAGAGCCACCGCCAGAGTTGATGAAGTTGCTGGTGCCACCATTCTGTTCCGCAAACCAGAGCTCCAGCTGCAGCGAGAACTCGGCCCGTTCAATGGACTCCTTCAGGTGACGACTGTCAACTGCAAAGAATAAAGGAGGCGGCAGGTGTAGAGCGATGGAGCAATAGAGCGATGGGGAAAAAAGACAAAAAAAATATGTGAAAGGATGTCTTGAGGTTGAGTGAACTGTAAATCCCTGACGGGGATTGGTAGGTGGAAAATCCAGCATGCAAACAAGTTCTGCCTTACCACCTTCAATTCAGTTCATTCTTTGGTTTCATTTGTTCTCGTATTGATTTTCGTTTAGGCTTTGCCATGTGGCGATTGGGAATGGGAATGGGAATGTCTCTGTAGAGACAAATCAAAATTCATGGAAAACTGAATAGAATTCTGGAAAATACATGCATATGCATGTAGATGGCTTAAATGGCAATCTATTTTCATTGTTTAATCAACTTGAATATGAAAATGAGTGTGTGGTTTTATTATTTATTCCATATGCAGGAGAAATCTTAAAATTGAATCTTCAAAATAATCGAAACTTATCTCCTGCCAATTGTCTAAAGATTTTCTACTGTTTTCCCTTTTTCCCAGATTATTTCTACCTTCGTGGGATTCCCCTTTTTCTGATCATCGCTGAAGTGTAATCTAATCTCTTTCCTCGGTATGTATTGTATATATTATTCAATAACTTGGTTTATTCCACCTGCCACTTCATAACAATAACCATAAGAGTTTCCCCGTAACCTAACCACCATCCAGCATTCCTCTGCCTTGGCCTTGGCGGGAAATGTTAATCAAATTCAATTTGCTTCAGATGTTGATGCTGCTTTATGGGGCAGGCGCTACTTAGGAATCGTCTCTGCCACCCCCCACCCATTACCCACTACCCACTGTTTAATCCTCCCACTCTTCCGCCATCAATGTGTCTTCCTCGAGCGTGTGTGGCCATAAAATTCATTTGTTTTCATAAAATAAGGATTTATCCATGGGGAACGGCACGGCAAGGCACACAAAAGGCAATAAAAAGGAAGGGGAAGGCATCGGCTCTCCTTCTTCAACTCTCCACTCTGTCCCATTGAGATTTACTTGGTCTCTCCCGCATCACTCATCCGCCATGTGCTGTCGGTGGTAGTCCTTCGGTCGGTGCTCTCCATCGTCTGCCAACACCCTGTGTCCTGGTGACAATTGCTTTTGGCTCGAATAATTTAAATGCCGAGGATTTTCAAGAGTCTCCACTTCTCGACACAGTTTATTTTATTGTCTGCGGTGCAGTCGTCCCCCAAAACCCACAAACTACACACTCTGCCCGTCCCGCTCTGGTCCACACTATGACACTATGTATCTTCCCATCCGCCGCAGGATGCCAGCGAGTGAGAGAGATAAATTGCAGTTAGTGCTAGGGAAAGGTATATTGATGGTGGGGTGAGCCCCACCCCACATTACAAATGCACTCTCAAGGGAGTATGCTTGATGCCCGAGACGAAAAGAAAGCTAAAGAGGGAAGATTATCCAAAGATCTTGGCAGCCATACCCCAATATTTAATATACCTTGCGGAGCGGGAAACGAAAGGGAGAAGAACGAACACATCAAAAACAGTGAAAAGTTTCACTTGTGTTGTTTCTGACTTTGGTTTTGTTTTTGTTTTACTCCTGCGGCATTTTTCTAGATTCCTTCCACACACACACACATACATACATACATAACACACACATGCCACTCACATGTGGAATTTCTAGTGGAAACTTGTCCAAATGAATTAATCACTTTACTCAGCAGCCAAGTGGTTGATGTGTCTATTGTTGCTGCTGACAGGCGGCGTGGCGTGGCGTGGCGTGGCGTAGAGGATATAAAAGAAAAGGCTCAAAGACGAAGAAGAGGAAGAAACAATAAGGAAGCGCATCTTGATGGCAGAGGGGCAGGCGCAGGGCGTTAGCAGTCAGTCAAGAGCTCATCATTCTAACACTCCTCTCCTCGTACAAGCCCCAGAGCGTGGGCGGAACAAAGACAAACAGAGAGAGGAGTGAGTGGGAGAGAGAGGCAGCACCTTGAAAGCCGTTTGCCGTTTTTCGTTTTTATTTCATTACACAATTCATATAAATATAAATACATGCATAAAAATACATATCTCTTTATATATTTTTATACATTTTTCATTTGTTGCTGTTGCTGTTGCTGCTGGCATCTGTGTGTACACATACGAGTGTATTTTTATGGTCTCCCCGGACCGCACAGCCATCACCACACCCCTCAGCCCACTCTCCAACACCCTGTGCGAGGGCTTGTTACTTGGAAAATTTACTTTCAATTTGCGTTTTTTCCTTTTCGTTCGTTTTTTTATGCCTGGTTAAGTTTTTATGCGATTTTCATAGTGTTTTATGGGCTTGGTACCCTGTAAAAGTGTTATCTAAGGCTATGAAGAGTTTTTGTAGGGCGTATGCAGTATGCCTTTCTAATCGGAAGACAACTCTATCGCTCTCTGAAACCCTCCTCCAGCAGTTTCAGGGCAGCACATATTCCATCATCCAGAAACTGGCGATAGCTGAATTGTTTACTTTTTGGCCTCTTTCGAAAGTGGGTCAATGTGTTGGCCGAGTCTTGGCTTCTCCCAGCAGAGTGCCTAGAAAGTGCCAGAGTTAGAGAGAGAGAGCAGAGAGACTCCTTAAAGGAGCTTCAAGCAATTGCCGTAATTTCATTTCCTTTCTTAAGCAAATCCCTTTTTAGTTGCAGATTGCAATAAATGCAATTACGTGGAAATTTTCAAAGCAAAGTTTGCAGCAGCAGCAGCCCATGCATCTTCGACATCTTCGGCATCTGTCGCGTGTGGTCATCATCAACTCCATCCGCACTGGGGCATGGAGCATTCCGTTCCATTCCCAGGGCTCAAAACTTTCGGCCCCAAACCGAACCGAACCCCGAAAAACTTGGTCCCCGCACTCTAACAATTTGATTTATATTTCCAGTTGAACAATAAACTCATTTCAGGTTTTTGCAAAAGTTTGGCCACCCGCTGACTGAGAGAGAGAGAGAGAGAGAGACTGAGAGTGATCTGGTGTTTGGTTACCCGCCGGACAGTGGCAGGGACAGGGACAGGGACAGGGAGGCCACCAATGCGGAATGGATAGCAGAGCAGTGCAAATTCTTGGCACTCGCCAAAGTGCAAATTTCTTTGGTTGGCCCGGTCGGCCACTCACCCAGTAAATGGCTGCGAAAGTGGATGACATCGCGCAGGGGCACCTCCTCGTTGCGGTAGAGTATCTGAAAGATACGCGAGGCGCCACTTCCATTGATGACGCTGGCCCCCGGCGCGTCCCCTGGCGACAGCTGCTCCGCGCGGTCGCTATCGCTGCTGCCATGGTCCGTGGAATTACCGTTGCCGTTACTGTTACCGTTCTGCTGCTTGCCGGCGGCGCCGGTCGCTTCCGGGATGCTCGTCTCCACCTGAACAGGTAGGCGGGGTGAAACGCGTAGGCCACAACGCACTTGATAGAGCCTATGAGGGGAGATATGACAAAAAAAAAGCACAATGTAATTAATCGAGGATTTCAATTCATATGCATATGTATGTGTGTGTGTGTGTGTGTGTATGCGTGTGTGTGGGATTCGCAGTGCCATATTTTGTGAAAAAACATTTAAAGATCACAAATCCTCAATTCTTTATCGACTGCGCTGACACCTCCGCTCAACGTCGTTCGCAGTGACAACAGAAAAACAAAGGAAAAATCAAAGAATAGCACATAAAAACATTTCTGCCCAAAACAATTGCTTTATTTGCACCGCGTCGGCACCCGCACCCGCACCACTCTCCTGCCTCTCTCTCACGCTATCTTTCGTGTGTGTATTTTTTCGCACATTTCATGCGAGCGTCGGATTTGTTTTTATGTATTTTTAACACACGAGCTGTCCCGGCAAACTGTCGGTCGCCTGTCTCCCCTCCCTCTCGACGACGCACTGCGTCCGTCCATCTTCAAGGGCCGACGACGTCAAGAGCAGGGCAGGAGAGCAGCCGTAAAATTGAAATCCAGCAGCACTTGGCTGACAATTTACTCGATGCTCTATCTCCCCTTCCGTCTCCCTATCACTCTCTTTCACATTCCCTTCAGCATGTTGTTGTTGTACCGTTCATTTTGTATTTTCCTATGTGCACTGCATTCCGTTTTGTTTACCAAACACTTCAAAGCGTGTACATGTGTATGTGTGTGTGAGTGGCAGTGTGCTCTGCAAATTGGAGAAAAATTAACAACTCTATTTGCGTTTTTTATAGAAAGAGCAATAAATTGCTTGCTTGGCAAGGGCTGGAAGGAGTGCGCCACTTTGTTGACCTGAATTTCTTTTATTTATGCTTTTAATTGGAATTTGACGCCGGCTGCACTTGCATACAGGAGGACCATCGCTAGCTAGAAACATCGATATGTGGGATCGATACTGAAAGCGGAGCTATCGATCAATCGATCAGTTCGTTTCGAATATCGTAAAGACCGCGTGTTTTTTCCCGGCTCGGCTTTGTTTTCGTTTGTGAAATAGTCAATTAATTTGTTAAATACAAGTGTTTAAAGTGTTTTAGTTGTTCGCGTGTGTCGCTCCGCTTGTGATTATGACTTACCCGCGCTGAAACAAATCCACATTGAAGAACTTGTGCAGCTCAACTGAGAACTCAATGGTGGCTTGCAGGTCGCCCATTTTTTTTTGTGCCTTGACCGTCGGCAGCGTCCTGTCCTGTCCTCCTCCTGCGTTCTGCGCTTTAGGATGTCATTAAGTTCATTGGCTTTTCACGTGCCTGGTGCCGGGTGTCGGGTGCCGGTGGCCTGGGGCTGATTTCGTGTGTGAGTGGGAGTGGGTTGCCGCTGCTGCTGCTGCTGCTGGATCCTAAATGAATGGGTAAGCAAAGAAAAAGAGAAGAATAAGTACCGTTTTTTTTTCTATTTCTTTTTGGCGGTGACTGCAGTTTGCAGTTTGGGTGTGCTCTTATTGCCATCTCCCTCTTGCCAGCTTGCCTGGTTGCTTGCCTGCTAATCCCGTTGGCTTTGCCAAGTTCGATTAGAGTGCTCTCAATAAATTTATTGCCCAACAACTATTGACAGCTTGAAGCAATTGATGGCCCAGTAATTGTGCGGAGAAACTGTGCCAAGTGGGAGGATTTTTACCGCGGGCCCGAATTTATTGCTGACTGCCATTGTGGGTGGGTGGGTTGGTTGGATGGCTGTGTGTGTGCTGTGTTCTCTGTGTGGGTGGCGTTTATTCTTGTATTCTGTTTCTGAGGTTAGCGGGTCAGGCCGCAGCAGCAGCCCCAGAAGCAAAAGCAGCAGCGAACAAAGTGAAAGCGGAATAAGGGAAGCCCGCGACGATGTCACGACGAATGAGGGCAAAAGCGAAAGGAAGCCAACAACAACTGAAACAACAACAAACATTTACAGCAACTTTTAATCGCCCAAACAACAAAAGCTCCTTTCTTGATTCTCATGCGGCGGCGGCGGCTGCTGTTTTCAGTCGACAGACAGTCAGTCGCCTGTGAAACCCACGCGCCACGCCTACAATAACTGTAATGTGCTGCAGTTAATGCCACCCACTCACCACCCGCCACCCCCAGCCCAGCCCAACCTCGCTATGCCCTGGGCGATGGTGACCCCGCTTGTTGACACAATGGAAGCAAGGCAGGAAAACTGCCGTTGTTGCTGATGATGCTCCTTCTTCTTCTTCTTCCTCTGCTTTGGCTTCTCCTGCTTTCTTGTTGCTTCTTCTTCTGCTGCTGTTGCTGCTGGATGAAAGAGTTCTCTCCGTGTGGATTTTTAAGGATAGAAGGAGAGCGGAAAGGGAACAAGTCTGTCTGTCTCTCTCGCTCACTTTCTTGCTTGTTGGCTCTCTATCTGTGGGTGTGTGTCTTCTTCTGTCTGCTGTTTGCCTCATTGTCAATGTGGGTTAACCTAAGTGAGCCAAGCAGTGGGTGGGGTGAGTGTATGGGTGGATGACTGGATGCACTGCCAGACGAAACTATAAGAATGTCAGGAGATAATCAGATCGTGCGACCGATTTCATGATTATCGCCTATCGATAATAGTGCGATAACATCGAGAGAATATTTTTGATTATAATGGGACATTTTTGATGACTTTTCAATAGCAAACTTCATTTGAAAGTTGATTGCATTCGATATTTAATCGATAAGTGATTATTTTATATACCAAAAATACTGTTAATTCGATGAATGATTGCTCAAGTGCCCTATAGCCAAAAAACGCTTTCCCATAAAAAATCTACTATACGAATATTGAATAAAACATAGTTGAAAGCTCTCATTGGCTCGGGGCCCCCATCGACTTATAGTGTTATGCCGCACTGTCCTCTGTTTCTGTCTCTGTCTCCGTCTCCGTCCTGTGTGCTGCGTCTGTGTGTGACGGGCGGTGGGCGGTGGGTGCAGTGCCTGACAAAGTGAAAGTGATGATGCCATTTGTTAGCAAAGTCCTTAAACCGCTCGCATTTTGCTATTCTTGCGTATGTCCTTCCCCGCACCCACCGCACCACCCGCCACCCGTATGGGGCATGAAGCATGATGTATGGAAGCAAATGTTGTCGTCGTCGCTACATTTTGACTTACTTTGTCATTAAGTGTGGCGTGTGTTGCCTCTTTGCCCCCCACCCCCAACCCCGTCTCTCCCTCTCCCCCTCCCTCTCTCTCTCTCTGCAGATGTTTAGATCTTTTGTAATGTGTTCTATGGGAAATTTAGGGGTTTTTCTTTTAAAAGCAAATTTGTTCGTTTGTTTTCACAAATGAATCTTTAACTTTTGGCACACATTACGCATACGCATACGAATACGCATACGCCGCGTTGTCTGCGTGGATTTCTATGCAATAACAAGTTTTTTGGGGGTGCAGCGGGGTAGAGGGGAAAACTAGGTCAGCGCTAAAGTTCACGAATTGTGAAAAGTGCCAGCGCAATGAGAAACCACAAGTAAAGAGAAATGGGAAACGGAAACTTTTATAAAACGCCACAACCTCCTCCAGTGCCAGTGCCAGTGGCAGTGCCAGAGTGCCGGGAAAAAGCCGTCGCCGTCGTCGTCGGAATGGAGGATTTTTCAGTGGATTAAAACACAATGGAAAAGCCAGAGCGTAATGAGGATTTGGGATGGGATGCCACACAAAAGCCTCAAATGAAAAGCATTTAACAAGTTTTCAATTAGAGAAACTGAGAGAAATAATAACTGCATTCAATCGAAGCAAAAGCAAAAGAGGAAAGAAAAGTCGTGACTGCGGCGCAAAGCGTTGGCCATAAACAAATAAAGCAACAAAAGCCACTTGAGTCGCACCAGTTATCGAAACAACAAACAAACACTTGGCACACAGCACAAAGGCTAACAGGGGGTAACGCCCCCCCTCCATCTAGAAGAGGGTACAGTTTCCATTTGAGCCCCAACAAAACATCTGTCGATGACAACGAGGAGCCTCATAAACGAGCAGGAAAAATCAAATCGCTCGTGCTTATCATCATAATGATTATCCCTAATGTGCCTCGAAAGGGAGAAAAGAGGATTTCCGCGAACGAAAAAAAAGGAAAGGAAATGAACGAAAGAAAGAAAGGACGGACGGATGGACACCGAACCTTAAGTATCCCCAGGAATACATTTTGGGGCTCGGCACTTGTTTCGTTTTACGTTACGTGTGCCCTAAATTATCATCGTTGTCTGGCTAAGGTCCAAGTCCAAGAAGAAGAGCCAGCCAGCTAGCCAGCCAGCCAGGACGTTGGCCAACGCACGGGCGCCCGTCAATGGCAGACAAACGAGGAATAAGAAGGAATGGGACGGAATGGTGTGGGTGGGGTGGGGTGGGGTGGGGAGGATATAAGTTGGTGACCCCGACAAGAAACGTGTTTGCTTTTTGTTGGGCACACGCCCACCCCCGCCCCCAGAAAATGTTTTCTTTTTGGTTTGATAAATAAACGTAGTATATGATGGTACATATACCTTTAATATATACATATGTATATACCACATACCGGTATATGGCGTGTACCGTTATTTCTGTGTAAATGTGTTAATGTCTAAGGTCTCTTTTTTCGGGGTTTTGGGCTTTTATGTTTTCACATTTCAATTTCAATTTCAATGCCATCGCCCATGGGCTTCTCTCTCTCTCTCTCTCTATCGGTTTCTCTTCATTTTCAATTAATTTTCAAGCAAAAGCTTAATTAAAAACGTTTTGTGAAATGCTTCAATTCTGTTGCAGATCAAAGAGAGAGTCTGCTAAATGGAAAGTTTGCCTTTAAAGCATCTCAATTGCATGCCCTTTAACCTCTGAACAATATGTATTGCCTACTTGTGGGCGACTTGTGGGCAAGTAATCTGAAACGTGGCAAAGTCAAAGTGGATTGTTATCTTTGCTGCTGCAGAAACAGCAAAAAGCTCTTTCAATTTGCTTTTTTTGTTTGTTTTTTTCGGCCAACAGGAAACACGAGGAAGGAGAGGACAGATCTCCTTCCTACGTTGTCGGGCCGGAAATAGGCAATTTTCATATCAGACATCATTTCTGCAGCCACCACGAGATTTGTTTCTGCCCCTCGTATCCCTCGTACCGCCGTACTGGAATATGCGAGTGAGTGAGTGAGTTTTCCTTTGCCCATTTCAATTATTCATTTCATTTCATTTCGTTTTGTTTCATTGAAGTTCCCAAAAGAAGGTTCCGTTCCGTTCCGTTCGGTTCGATTCGGTTCCAAACTTCAACAGAAGCAGGTTCCCCGTTCCCCATTTCTCGTTCCCCGTTCCCATTCCTGTTTCTGCTATGAATGGAGCCGCCGCCATCGTCGACATTTTCCCAGAGCATCTCATAAAAAATGCCCTCAAGTGGCGACGTCGTCCGTGAGCATGAAAATTATTTACCACCACCCCATTCTCACTCCTGCCTCCGTTTCAGGCTTCTACAGTTGCAACACTGGCAACGGTGGCAGAGAGCAGGGCGGCTTGGGTATCTTGGCCAAGTGCATCGCGTGCTTTGGGGGCCAGGCCTGATGCCAGGGGCGTCTGGGCGGGCCACTTGCTCACGTTCGTTCACGTGTCGAGGCCCACTAGAGGCCAAAGTCGGCAACAACACACAACTCTGCCACACACAACACACAACGAGAGCGAAGAAACAATAAAGGGCATGCGATACACAACACTCGAGTGCAACAACAAGAGGCAGGCTGCAGGCGGCAACGATGGTGGGGCGGGGAATGCAAGCAATTGCAAGGAGAATTGGTCAACATTTAGACGGGCTTCGAGCATTATAGGGCATATTCAAGAGAAGGTGTGGCACAGTCCGAAAAGCCACAAACTGGCTGGCCCCTGTTGCACCTTTTGTTGAATATACCTTGCATGTGAAGACACGTGGTGGAACTTGTGGAAAGGAAAGGAATGGCAGATGGCAACAGCTTAGGAATGGTTAGGAGAGGAACGAAAGATGCAAACAGCTGAGCAAACGAGACAGATAGACAGACACAGAGAGAGAGAGAGAGAGAGAGAGAAGGAGGGAGAGAGGGAGGTAGGGAAGGGAGGAGGCAAAAGCTTATGGCATATCAAATGGAACAAATGGACAAATACAAAAGAATATTTAGACGTGGCTCAGAAAGAGCTTTGCGAAATGAAATGGAATTGAAAAGTAGCAACAGAATAGCAATAAGAAGATCACAACAAAACGAACAGGAGAAGCGCAAACCGAATAAATCAGAAAGGAAAGGAAAAGAAAAGAATCTCAAGCAATTGAAGGTAAAAAGTCAATAAATATTATGGGAAAGCAAACGAATCGGTAATAAATGAAGCGCGGATGAAGAAACATAACACGTTTCTTAAATAAGAATTGAAAACATGGAAACGGAATAAAAGAAGTGAAGCAAGAAGATTGAAAGGCAAGCAGATAGAAAAGCAAAAAAGCAGCTTGATTCCTGCAAGGAACAAGGGACAGAAAAGACGATTTTAGAAGATCTTGAGAAGAATGAGAGAATCGAAAAAAGGCGAAGAATCGAAAGAAGGAGAAATACCGAAAGAGGGAGAATAATGGGAATTGGAATTGTGAGAAGAAGTGACATTTTTTGGTAGCTTTGAAGTTTGGAACGCCGCAATGGAACCCAATGTAATCCCCCCAAATTCCAGAGGGGTTTGCAGTTACAGTTATCTGATATCTCATATACCGGAACCGGAGATACAGCGAGATACAGCGGGGGCCTCACAGAAGGAGCCAATGATTTATGAGGAAAACTATGTGTTACATTACATCATAATTTGCTAAACATTCCGCAACATTTCCATGCATGAAACAAGAACCGTTCCACGCTCCATGCCCCACTGCCGCATGCCACAGGCCACACATCGCCCACGTAGCCCACCGGATGACTTAATTATATGCAACGAGCACCTGCTTCCTCTGTGGCACTCTGCACTCCACTCCACTCCACTCTCCCCCTCTCTCCCTCTCTCTATCTCTCCACTTGGAGTCCAACTCCAGAGGAATAAAGCCCCAACGAGAGTGGCGGTTCTGCATTGTGGAAATCGAGAAAGGGGCACGACAGTGGGCATGGGCATGGGCATGTGAGGGATGGGGATGGAGAGTGTACACCTGAAGGACCTCCTCTAGGGTTTGGCCTCTCCTCCTAATGAAAATGGAAACTTGAATTGCCAGCAGACCGAAACGGAGGAAAGGAAAGGGTAAAGGGGAGAAATTGAATTGAGCCTTTTTATGCGACTAGACGGCGATGACTAGGGGTTGACTAGGGCGGATAGGGGTTATGGTTGGGGTTGGGGATGGGGTTGGGGGTGCCACGAGGTTGCAGCCCAGCCGGTGGCATGTTGTGGAGGCGGAACAGGATATTTCATTACATTTAAGCATGCATGGATGAATGGGAAATGGGAAATGGTAAGCAGGGAGTGTGTGGGCGACGGGGCGACAGGGCGACGGGGGCGACAGGGTGACGCCCACATGGAATACAACAAAAA
This sequence comes from Drosophila athabasca, assembly GCA_008121215.1. NCBI lineage: Eukaryota > Metazoa > Arthropoda > Insecta > Diptera > Drosophilidae > Drosophila > Drosophila athabasca. The sequence continues at coordinate 58,838,411 of CM017796.1, read as the reverse complement.
AAAATGGCAACATTGTCGAAATGTGCAAATATTGGCTCAAGTGACGGGCAATAAAAGAGTCAACCGGCGGAAGAATGGGTCGGCGGCACCCCAGCCCAGCCATCAGGCAACCCTCGGGGATCCCTCGTCTACCCGTACCGTATCCTCGTATCCTTCCAGCAATTGATGTGCCTTTAGTGCTATCTCCAGGATTGTCGACAGCAATTTCAATTTCCATTGACAGCCAGCATGGAATCCAAAATGGTCCAAGAAACTTGAACCCAAACCCAAAAAAAACTTGAACTCAGTCAAGGTAGCAGCAGGGCTCAGACTTCTTATTGGCTTGGACATGGCTAAGGGATAGCCAGGACATCTGTCTCGAGACACAGTGGAGATTCCCACTCAAACAATGATCCGATTGCAATGAGTTTTGAAAGCCGTTATCGGTTATCGGTAGTCGTTCCAGCACTTTGGATGTCACAGGAAGATAGAGCTCCTTTAAACTTGCATTATCCTTTATCTGCATAAAATATGAGCTCATAACCACGCGGCTTGTCCTGTTGGCTTAGTCTGTCTGCCACTGCTCGCACGTGTGTGTCGAGTGTGTCCTGTGTGTGTGCCTGCTCCTGTCACAGACTCTCTCATATTATTATCCCTGCCTCTGCTGCGGTTTTCTGTTCAGTTTCGGTTGTGTTCGGTTTGGGTTTCGGTTATGTTCTGTTGCTGCTGCTGCTGCTTTGCGTTATGCGGCGGCAGTTAACTGTGTCGTGACATGTGGCAAGCATAAAAGAACCGTAAAATGTCATGTTTGTTGGCAGCCGAACATGACGTGAAGTGGAGGAGGACGCAGCAGACGTAGAAGGAGACGACAGAACGATGACGACGACGACGACTCTCACATTTGGCTGACATGTGACTCACGCATTTGGTGTCACGTTGGGGTTGGCCATGGCTGGGGGGGTGGCTGTGGGTGGGGCCCATGTCAACACATAGCCCAAAATTACACTTGACACGCAGGCAGCGGAACCGCGCAATCATTTTTTCGGGTGGGTTAGCTCTGGGTTAAGGACTCGCAGAACGGAAATTGCTAGAAAATTGAGTTGTGCGGAAAGCAGCGGGTTGCCGTTAATCGATAATCGATATGTGATTGCACCTTGACACCTTGTTGCGGTAAATAAGTCGATAAATAATCGGGTAGTTTGTTTATCGATAGTGTAAGCCCATAGTTATCGATTCTAATCGTTGCGCATCGATAATTTGCGCGCTTGCTTGAAAGTATGACAAATATTTGTCAAAAAAAACTTTGTAGCACAGTGTTGTGGGCGAAATGGAGACTCGGACTTGGACCTGGACGCTCTTTGGGATGGATCTCTCTCTGCTGTTCTTAAACAGGCGACTCCGAGGGCAGCCTGTCCCGTCCTTCCCGTCGCTTCCTTTTAATTAAATGCAACATAAATTTGCTCACATTTTCCGGCAAAAAAAAGGGGAAAAAAATGACAATAAAAAGCGTCGACAGGCACTCGCATAATGCATATAAATATGTACATATATTTATATATTTTCCATTCCATTTCCCTAACATTTTCATTTTCATTCACATTTTCTTTCGCCATTTTTTTTGTTTGTTTTTTATATTTTTTTGTTGTTTTTCTTTCTGAGGTTTTTGCCCTACGCTTGACAGTTTTTGTGGCCATGAAAATTGTGAAAGATTATTTTTAAATTTGTGTTTGTGTGCGTGCATGTGTGTGTGTGTTCTGTTTTTTTGTGTTTTGCAATTTAAAAATAATTAGACCCCAAAACGCATTGCTAGAGGGGGCAGGGGATGGGCGGGGGTTTATTAAATAATTTTTAGGGGAAATTTCGGATTTATTTTTGGGGCACCCTCGCACCCCCGCACCCCGCACCACTAACGCTGCTTGAAATTAATTAGGCTGCGACAACGAGGAGGAGGCAAACGGAAGCACGGCAACACTTTAAAGCCAAGAGCCAAGAGTGGCCAAGAGTAGGGGCGTTCAAGTGGTGGGAGTGGCACACACACACACACACATACGCAGGAGTCGAACGAGCGCATGACCCTCTTGTGTCTCCTCTTCTGGAGGCAGCAGGCGGGCAGCAGCATTTTGCCCTAATTTTACTTTCTGCGATTTCAGCGACAGAGGAACCACCCACCCACCCACACACACCCACACACACCCACACACACCCACCCACACACACACACCCACACACACACACCCACACACACACACACACACACACAAAAGCTTGGCTTGGCTTTATTTTAAACTCCGTTACTCTCTCTCTCTCTCTCTCTGTCTCTTTTCTATTACTGTCCCCCCCCCCGATTGCCGAGGTTGTCATAATTTACGCACTTCTTCATTCGACTGTCTCTTTCTCGCTCACTCTCTCTTTCTCTCTCTCTCTCTCTCTGTTGGGGGGGTCCGGGGTATACGGCTAATGAAATTAAAGTGCGAGAGACCAAAAACAAACCGCAGAAACCGAATAAACGTGGAAATGGCAAAGGAATTACTAGTTGTACTTTTTTTTGTTGCTGCTGTCGCGTCCGTCCGTCACTCGTTTCGGGGTTTCGGGGTTTCGAAAGCGGTTCGAAACGGTTTACCGGTTAACGCACGTCCGCACCGGGAAAATGTCTACAGCGAACTAACTACAGCAGGCGGTGCCTGTATCACTTTCGGCTCGGAGATGCTTTCAGCCGGAGAACACAACCGTTCGTGCCGTGCCGTGCCATGCCGTGCCGTTCATCCACGGAGAATGCGTCGTCGTCGTCGTCGGTGAGTGTTTGGTTCTTCGTGCCAACGATTGCCGTGTTTTCTTTGCTTTTGGCCAAAAAGCGCAAAAGAGAGAGACACAGAACGAAAAGAGAGCAGCGCACGTCTTGCCCAAGAACTTTCTCTTTCTCTTGGGGAAGTTTTTTTTTGTTCAATGCGAATTGGTGGGTGCCAGACACAGGCTGGTTGATGGGAAACTCGGAGATTTCGACTGGATCTTTGGGGTATTACTCGTAGGTATATTAGGTATGTCTATATAGTCCTACATGAATCCACAGCTATACTCATGGTACCCTTTAGTGCTTTCATCTGCCTTCAATCTGATTCGAAACACCCCGAATGAGGGCAAGCACTGTGGATTCATATCACTTGAATGACTCAAAACAGCTGATTCGCTGATTCGAACGGACCGAATGAACCGAATCCCACCGAATCCCACTGAATACCCACCGAATCCCACCGAATCCCACTGAATACCCACCGAATCCCACCGAATCACACCGAATCCCACTGAATACTCACCGAATCCATTCCATGCAGGCCTTATATGTACCTTTGGCTTTGCCATTGGCTTATAAAGGCTGTACATGATAATTCCCATGTGGACCTACGCCATTTCAGCCCTGGGGATCGCATCTCCTTGGTTAGTACGGACTTTGATGCTCGAAAGAGATCTCCCCAGCCCCAAAGTGGGGGGATCGAGTAAACCATCCCAGTAGTGGATCTAATGGGAAACGCATAGAGAGGCGATTAAAGAGAGTAAACCGAGAAAAGGCGACTCTAGAGAGCAAGGCAGTGCTGCCTGCCATTATCTAATAATTCCATTCAAAGATCATGGCCGGGGGGGCTATTCGTTTACCAACTGGCAGGGTTCCTCGCGGGATCTATCAGCTGTTTTCTCTTAGCTCCGCCAACAGAAGTTCTCTTTAAGGACACCCTGCGCATGTCTCTCTCTCTCTCTCTGAAAACAGCAGGAGCAGTGCACGTTTTGTCAGTGTCCCTGAGGGCCGTGACTAGCCCTTGCCGGTGGCTATGGGGTGGCGACGACTAGAGAGGGCGGGCGAATAGCTGGACACGAGGACAGATAAAGAGGACATCAAGACAGGAAGGACAGCGTGACAGACTGTCCACCAAAGCTGCTTCGTTCTCCTCGCTGGAGCAGAACAAAGTAAATCATGGATGGAAATCCGAGTCCGAGTCCGATTTCGAGTCCTTTGCTGCAGTGGCAGTGGCAGTGTCGGCGGTGTCGCACGGAGGTGGCAGCAACAGAAGCAGCAGCAGCTGATTATTTTATCGCCATTAGTTTTGTATTTAGTTACCGCAACACAGAGACACACACACACAGACAGACGACAGGTGGCTGCATCCCCAGAGAAAGAGACGGAGACAGAGACAGAGACAGAGAAAAGTGTTGCAAGAAGAGATTGTGGGTGTTGGTGAGGGGTGTGGGGAAAGGGAACCTGCCTCCTGCCGACAAGCACTTTCAATTTTATTTGCGCGCATTATGGCAAAACATCCTGATTATCCTGAGAGAGGGGGGGGGGGGGACTGTCGAGAGGAGAGGGAGCGAACGTAGAGGATGGATAGATGGATGGATAGATAGATGGATGGATGGATGGCTGGCTGGCTGGCTGGCTGAATGTTTGGTTTGTGGAGTGGCTGGGCTCTCTCTTCAAAATGAATTGCTCATACGCACCGTTGCACTCGATGGGCGAACCGATGATGAAATGTTGAGCATAATTCCATGGCAAAGCAGCTTCCATGCTTCGAAATTTGTGTAATGGAAAAACTACACACCAATTGATGTGCTCTCAAAATTATAGGGTGGGTTCTCGAGGATGTAGGGGTGGGGGAGGGGCAGGGTTCAGCGAATGCGGCGATGCAATTTCCATATAATTTAAGCGGTGCTTGAACTTGTGTTTAGATTTTGATTTGAATGAATGAATGAATGCTGAATGCGGTTCAGAAACGGTTGAAAAATTATGGCTACGGATTTATCGGCCATTGGTTTGGATATCTATGAGGGGGATTCAAGAGATTTTCCAAGGACACGTTGCATATTTCGGATTATATTTGATAGATTTGTGGGCATCGATTTGTGGCTCTGGCTTCCCATAGTTGGGGATCGATCATTGACAGTCGCAAAAGTCGTAAAGTCGAAATATCCTTTCCTTAATGTGAGAGTATAAGAAAACAATCGTTAAATCCTTTCAAATCTATAAATTTCTATATCTACATCCACATCTACATCTACATATGTATCTACTCCAATGTCCTCTAGGGGTATACTTTAATCCCGATCTAATGACTCATATTAGATCGGGATTAAAGTATACCCACAGAATGTTTTCCTAGAAGAATTGTAGTGTAGATGTAGATGTGGCTGTAAATGTGGATGTAGATGTAGTATAGATGTAGAATGTGTTCCTAGAAGAATTGTAGTGTAGATGTAGATGTGGATGTAGATGTAGTATAGACGTAGAATGTGTTCCTAGAAGGATTCTAGTCTAGATGTAGATGTGGATGTAGATGTAGTATAGATGTAGAATGTGTTCCTAGATAACATTGTAGTGTAGATGTAGATGTAGTATAGATGTAGAATGTGTTCCTAGAAGAATTCTAGTCTAGTTGTAGATGTGGATGTAGATGTAGTATAGATGTAGAATGTGTTCCTAGAAGTTATTGTAGTGTAGATGTAGCTGTGGATGTAGTATAGATGTAGAATGTGTTCCTAGAAGACATTGTAGTATAGATGTAGATGTGGATCGATGTGTAGTATAGATGTAGATATGAATAGATTTGAAAAGATTTAACGAATGTTTTCTTCTTTCATCTGGAATAATTTTACCTACACAGATTTCCCGTTATTTCTCGATCTTAAGATACAATGAAAAATCGAAGGATATATTTTTTTAGGATACAATTTATTTGCATTATTTTTGTTTATCAGTTTTACATGAGAAGATAGACGGAGAGAATGCTAATTATAATTTAATTACGTTTACTATCTAAATATCAACAAAAAAAATGTTTATACACTTACATTACACATACATACATACATACGTACGTACGTAACCCTACTTTCTCTCGCAGCTGCTGCTGCTTTTCCTTTTGCTTTTCCTTTTCCTTCCACTTGCACTTTCACATTTAAGGGGGGGGTTAACTCTATAACCTTGGAATCACTAATCACTATATGCCTAAATGGATGTCTCTCTCTCTGTGTCTTTCTGTGTGTGTGTGTGTGTGTGTGTGTGTGTGTGTGTGTGTGTGTGTATGTGTTGTGTATATGTGTGCGTGTGTGAGTGTGTGTGTGAGTGTGTGTGTGTGTGGGTGTGTGTGTGGTCGGGTTAATTCGGTTGCACCTCGCATACGAAATATGTCTCGAAGCTGCAGGGCGAATCGTTCCACTTGAGGCCCTTGCCGTCGCGATTCCACAGCTCCAGGCAGTTCTCCTCCTCCCCATTCTCGTAGCGGAAATTGTTCGGCTCCCCGGCATTCCAGTTGGTGAATGTAATCGGACGACCGGTAGCCATCCAGAAGAAGTTCCCCTCGTCGGCCAGATCCGTGCCGGATATCCAGAAATGTTCGTGGCCCAAACCTACCACAAAAAAAGAAACATTAAAATTATTTATTAAAACTAATTTGCAAAAACGAAAAACAATCTACGATTGGAAGTTGCAACAAGGAAAAGTGTGCACACTCTTTGGTACATATCTTTGGGATGGATATTCGAAGGGTTTGTAGGGATTGGATCTACGTAAATACCGAAAATCATCTCGATTGGGTCAGAAGATGTTGTGTAAAAATGTTGGACTCCAATCGAATATACTTTATGGGCAAAATGCTTGGAATGTTCAGATATGATTTGGTATTCTTGACATATAATATGGGTATCCAACTATTCATAAAATATCATCTTGATGGGCTTTATTCTATAGCTTCCAATGGGAATACTCGAGTGTTTTCTTTTGGTGGTAACAAATCCAAACGAGGGAGAACGTTGTGAGCCGCGGCCTTTGCCTCTACCTTATACATGGTACTTTCTTCTGGGTGTTACACACATCGACTATCACCACAAAGTACTCTTCGGGTACAGGGTATAAAAAAGAAAGATAATGCCCCAAAATGGTTGAAATATTGGGTTCTTATTTCATAGATCTACCTATTCGCATGGTCGTAACATCTGTAATCTGTGTCTCTAAATCCCATTTGAATGGCTCGAGTGGGCGTGGTCTTTGCCCATGGCCCTGCAACGTTCCAACATTCCACAACATTCGAGTGTGCAACATTCACTTTTAGCAATATTTGTATCTAAGTATCTGTGTATCTGAGTATCTGTGCATCTTTGTATCTGCGTTTCTCTTTCTCTCTCTCTGTGGAGATTTATGCAATGAATGCAAAGAGTTCGTTAGCTTCATCTAACGGCCAACATCTGCTACCATTACTCCCACTCGCTTAACCTCTGGTGTGTGCCCCCTCTCTGTTGTCCCCCTCTCTCTGTTTGCTGTGTGTGTGTTGCATTTGCTGTTGTTGGGTTGTTGGGGGAAGGTTTTCGGTTACCAACTTCCGTGTATTATGCCACATAGACAGACGCTCGAATGTCGAATGTTGGACTGTCCACTGCACTGACCAGTCGATAGGCCATTTGAAAAGAGTCTCTCCATTGTCTCCATCGACTATTGTCATATTGATCGGCATTTCTAGTGATTTAAGTTGCATGTTGCATGACTGACTGTCTGTCTATCAGTCTGGGTATCCGTTGTGTCAATGCTTTGACTGAGTTGTGGATTAAGTTTTCATGGTGTATCTTGTATCTCGTATCTGTTGTGTGTGTACTTTTCACTTACCAAAGTCACGTATGTGCTTCTCCAGTCTATCGTTCTCTTCCTGTGATGAAATGCTGGCCAAATGCATGCCATGGTAGCGGCAGTATTGTGTGGCTTTGAACCAGTTTGCCTGCAAAAACACGGGGAAAATTGTTAGCAAAGAGTTGGGAATGGAAAGCGACAGGCGACAGGCGCTGCCTGGAGGCTTATATAATTGTGTGACACAGTTTTCCCTCCCTCCCCCCCTGCCAGCCCCCTTTTCAATGGTGTCAATAAAAGTCAGGCAGACATACATATATACAGATATCTGTGTGTATGTATCCGTGTATCTGCATCTATGCAAATTGAATGTATCTCTCGGATGCCAATTAGTGTATTTTTCGGGATGCGGTTTACTAGAAAATGTGATTCTGTATCGAAATTGACGGCCAAATCGGAATCAATTTCAGTCCAACAACCATACATACATATTCAATTAACTCTAATGGACTTTCCCAACATCCCACACCACCCCCCCCCCCCCCCCCCCCTGAGGAGAGAAAGAGCGAGGGAGAGAGAGAGTGAAAGAGAATCTCCTGTTGATTGCCTGCCGCTTGCGGTTGCTGCCGCTGCGAGGCGGCTCTCTGATGTGCACATAAATCGATTACACAACTATCCGTCCTGCCACAACACACATCCTGCCCCAGTCCTAGCCCCCACCCTCACCCCCCACCTGTATGTAACCCCATTAACTTGCCCCTAATTGTATTAGCCGTAATTGTGCGCGAATAAAGCGAGGTATTTCACCTCCTGCTTATGCTGTTGCGTGCTCCTGCCACATGTGGCACACACAGGCATGCACACATGCCACCTACAAAGAAGGTGTTTAATGGGAGGCTCTTCTCTCGGAGGTGAAAGCGTTTATTGGGCTGTAAAAAGGTTCGTCTCTCGCCCCTCCCTCTCGCCTCTAGTTTTGGTTGTGCGGCGATGAAACAGGGATTCAAGGATGCAAACAACAAAGAGCGAGAGAGGGAGAGGGAGAGAGAGAGAGAGAGGCAGGTATGACAGGGGGGGACAGGTTAATGGTTTGTCAGAGGAATTGTTACCAAATTTTCTTGGCTAAAGCAAAGCATTCCCACAGAGAAAACAGTTGAGCAGACAAAAGCATCCTTTAAAGATCTTGCAACCTGGGAATGGAATCGGCTAATCTCTCCTTCTCTAGAGATCTTTTCAGAGATTTCTCTAGGTTTTCCCATCTTTCATTTAATTGAATTCCTGCTGAATCACAGGCAAAGTCATATTACCACAAAATGTGGCATAAATGTAAAGAAGGAAGAAAGGAAGGTAGGAAGGAAGGAAGGAAGGTAGGAAGGAAGGTAGGAAGGATGAAAGGAAGGGAGGAAGCAAGGTAGGAAGGGAAGGGGAGAGGAGAGGAAAGGCAGTGGAAAGTGTGGAAATTGAAGTGGAATCAACCGAAAACGAAACTCAATTAAGTGGCAAACAAAATGTGGGGCATGTTGTTAATGTCATTAGCATGGCCAACACTCCACCGACAGCCAGCCGAAAGCGCCCCTCTGGCTCTTCCCCTCCCTCTCCCTCTGACTCTGTCTCTCAATTAAATTTTTGATTTGATTTGCGCCTGCGTAAACGCGTCTGCAACGAGATATCCCCTGCCCCCTGCCACTGCCCCTTACTGTGGCGCTGCTTGTCAGGCCTTAATTTTCCCCCCGAAAATAACCGAAAAAACGAATACAAAAATATATTATTTAATTGCTTCATTTGCATATTTATGAAACGAAATGAAATTTGCATTAAATTGCTCATAATATTATTGCATTGCATTGCATTGCATAATACTCGAATTTAGCAGCAAAAAACTCAATGAATTTCGAGTTTTGAAAATGAAATATTGGGCAGAACTCTTAATTAAGCGAATTCCCCATAAATAATCCGAAAACGATAAACGATATGCGATAATTAATGCGGAATTTCTGAATCAGAATTGGGATATCGGATCGAATATCGGAATTATGGTTATGGTTCTAGGCTAACGATTGAAGGGATGTGCTCAGATATTATAGGGATTGGCAGGCTCTACTAAATACAGAAATATCCCATCAAAATGGTAGATATCTATAGGAACTACGGCAAGGGAAATGTAGGGAAGGTTCTAGAGATTAAAGATTGAGCAAAAGTAACCCGAGTGAAATTAGAGACTCAAGGGTTTTCATTGGCTTGGAAACGATGGAATGGAACACTGTTCTTGGTAGCACTTGGTAGCCAATGAAAATAGTCTTTAGATAGGATTATATCTTTCTATATAATACCACTAGTACTTTTATGGAATGAACTTTGAAAGACTCAAAAACCCCATCCAAGACATCCAAGAGTTTTTTGTTTTCCTCCACAAATGTCTACGAAATATCATAAATGATATTTCCACTGAATAAAAGACGAGTTTTTCCTCAAGTTGCAATCATGCCCAAAAATGCATATACCCCGCAGACTCCACAGACTCGAGGGTATTTGTTTTCAAATAAAAAACAATTAAAAATTAAATTCAAATTAAAATTCCAATGTTCTGATATGCTTAAAGTTTTAATCGCTTTGACAATTGCCTGCGTTTTGGGCAGAGAGAGAGAGAGAGAGGTAGAGGTACCGTTAGCAATAAAATTTCAGATAAATTTATGACTTTCTTTCTTTCTGTTTTCTGTGTTTTTTGGGTGGTATTCCCTATCTTTTGGCTAATCAGCGAATGAGAAACAGACTCGAAGGTGGGGATAGTTGGGGGGTGGGGGGTTGTAGGGGTTGTGGGGAGGGGAGGGGAAACGAGAATTAATGTTGTTTAATTAATGACCTTATAATGTATTTCCTAATCCGCGCTGTTTATCTGGCGGCAAACTTCTAATGGAACCCCCCCGGGGGGTGGTTTAGGTGGGGGGAGGGGGTGCAACCGTTCATAAACCGAAAATATGCAACAAAATTTGATTAAATATTTATTTGTTTTTTTTTTGTTTGTGTGAGTTTTTACTGCAATTAAAGCGTTGAAATGTCGCATTAAAAATTTAGAGATTTATTTTTAAAACATTTTTATTCTCTTTGCATTATGTAGAGGGGGTTGGGGGGGGGAAGGGGATTGAATCGGATTATGGAATGAAAGCTGCGCTGAAAGCAACTTTTATGAAGAGTTTTTGATGGGATCCCAGAGTTATTAAAGCCAATATTGTGGGTAGAGGACTGGAAGGAGACCCTACCTTCTAGAGTTATCCCTGAAATGATAGATTAATCTAGCTGATCGAATGATGGAATCTCATAGATAAGTAGTACATATATCTGTATCTGAAGGGTAAAGTAGGTGGTCTATCTTCTATTCATTTGAAGTATATTTCTAAAGTATATCTCGTAAAGATATTAAAGGAAAGGTTGGAAGGTTGGAAATGCCTTCTCTCCATCTCCCAAAGGAAGTCTGTAAAATATCTCTCGGAAAACTACTTTACGTGATGCAAATCTCACTCCCACTAGCAGGACCGATGCACCCGTTCCGATAGCGATAGCGTTCCGATCTAGCGATGAGAATAGAGTACTTTATAGATTCTCAACGACTTCAGAGAAAGAGAATATTACTTGACCGAAATCTAGTCAGATATCGAGGAAATATCTCTAACTTGAAACTCCATTCTCTGACTCATTCAGAGTTCAGTTCCCAAGAGATTGGTTGTCCAATGAAGATGGATGCCTCGGTGAGTGGAAACTTGTGCACTTTGATGGCTCCGACCTCTGCTTGTCAGTGGCTTGATCCATTACTGGATGGCCCAGCGTTTCCTCATTTAGTTTTTGAATGAAAACCCAATGAATATTCGATACTCCGTTTGCATACGATTTGGTTTACAATGGCCAAAGCCCAACTTGATTTGATGGCTCTTTAAAGTTCAAGGAGACCTGCGGCGACCAATGAAATATAATTCAGTTTGTGACGCACATTTGCATACCACATAACGCCATATACCATATACAATAAAACACATACCACACCTCTCCAAGCGATTCATCGACTGATGCCAATGACTCGAGCGAGCGAGCGGTTTCTTGGCTCTTTTGACTAATTCGTTTTTAATATGAAAAGCATAACTCTAACGCACGCATATTTATCTAGATATACCCTCGTCATATAAGGTTCAAGATCTGTTATACGAGATCTACTGCGTGATACTACGCACGCGCCTCTTTTTTGATATGGTGCCCCATTTATGACGAAGCGGCGGCTTCCTCAAGGTAGCAGACTGACATTGAACGCAGTTCTAAGGCTGTTTTGTTAGTGTAATCGATGGCTAGTCGATATCTCAGTTATCGACACTCAACGGAAGGTCGAGAACTGTACTGAAACGTGACTATTGAAACGTTAAATGAATGAATGGTTCGTGTACGATGATTGGTGTACTAACTGAGGGATAGCCATTGTTTTTGATTATTTATCGATATCATATATCGAAATGCAATGCAAATGCCAGAACTGTACTCCAAACTGAAAGAAAGTCCTTAACAATGGCAAATTCGAAGGCTGTTTGGTACATTTATCGCTGTTTAATCGATATAATTTATCGAAATTTAAGGGAAGGTGGAGAAGTAGACTAAAAACTCTGTTCTAACCGAGGAATAATCTCAGTTGAAGTTCCTCGAAAGCTAAAAACCTTCAGTTTATAGGTTTCTGGTATAGGTATTGGTATTTGTATAGGTATTTGGATAGGTATTTGTCTTGGTATTTGTCTCGGTATTGGTATTTCTATAAACCCCAAAACCCGTTGGCCCAGTGTAAAGTTAAGTGTAAACTGAAGCTGGTTCTTCTGCCGCTGTAAATATTCCATATGCCATCATCCTCTGGCAATCAGCAGCGGCAACGGCAAACGGCAGCTGCTGCCCCAAGAGCGACCCATCAAACCGGACCAGTAAGCCCCGTTGCCGTTGCCGTTGACCGTTGCCTCAATCGATGGCTGGACAGTTGCACTTTTGGTTGTTGGTTATTTTGTTGGTTACTTTATTGGCCACATTACGAGCCATCGTGTGGGCATGGCATGGCATCGTGGTGTGGATTGTGGAATGCCGCTTACCTTGAAGAAGATGCCCAGGTAATAGCGCTTCTCCCCGAGCTTCAGCAGCGGCATTGTCCATTTGTTCGGCGTGTACTGTGACTCGTCCACGCAGTTGGGGCAGTCTATAAATAGAGATCGAAAACATAAGGAAATAAGGATACAGATTCCAAGGAAACAAAAGAGAGAGAAACAGAGACAGACAAGAGGCAAGAGGCTGGGTGTGGGAGAGGGTGTGGGAGATGTGAGATGTCAGATGATTTATGCGACTGTTTTAAACGTTTTCTGTCGGTTATGTTCATGGAATTATGGGGAATATTGTGACGAAAATGTTTATAAATAAAAGTGTAACCAGGAAAGGAGACCAAGATCTGAGAATGCTTAAAATATCTTTTATTTATAAAAGAATCTTGAACTTAAACTTTCTGGAAATACTCATAGATCCATGTTTGATCTTTGACTTTTGGTATGGTAATCGCCAGAGAACTACATACATCTATAAAATGTTCTCTTCAAAGACTTATCAATTAATGACCTTTAAACAACCCTTTGATCTTGAAAGTTCTGTAGATCGAGATCTTATAATTATTACTGATGGAAATGGAAATACCTAGGAACTGCTTAAAGAGCTTTATTCTTGAAAGATTCCATGAAGATATAGAAGATATATGAAGATTTCCTATCTGTAATCACTACTGAATACTCGCATAATGATCCATTTTACAGGTTTTGCAACCACAGATCTGGCTAGATCTACAGGGCCCCCCCCCCCTGGTGCCCCCTCCTGGTGCCCCCCTGGTGCGACTGGTTGCCTGTCCGATGATGAGTTGATGATGCATCTGCACGGGGGTCTTAAAGATCTTTGATCTTTCGCCTGTGTTTGCTGCCTTTGAGTCATCGTTGGAGATGGGCGGCAGCAGCTTAATTAACCAACTCTTCGATGGCCCATAAAAAGCATCGTAAATCGTAAATCGCAAATCTCAAATGCCGTACCCTAACCATAAACGGATATCGAATAGAACAAAAGATATTCGCCAACTAATTGGGGAGAAAGAAATTGAGTTATGAACGGCAGACCCGTTAAGTGAGAGTCACAAGGAAACAACGGATCGGATTCGGATTCGAGTTCTCAGATTTAGGAACTGGTTACCCCTAGATGAACACAGATGGAATACTCGTACGAGTACTACAATCAAGAACACGTTCGACTCGTCTGTTCGGCCTAATCCCAGATGACGTGAATGGAGGGGGAGATTTCGGGCTTGAACCAGATAGAACTGTGCTCTTTTTTTTGGAATGTGAATCAAGGCCGAGCCACAACTATGTGAAGGTCACCTACGGAAGGCGGGCACAGCACAGCGGGGCAGGGCATGGCATGGCATGGCTTGGCTTACAACATTCCTTCTAAATATACGAGGGAGAAAATGAAAGCCAAATCTTGGCTGGTTTCCCTTTTGTTTCGTAATGGAGTTTATAGTATTTTGTTGCTGTCCGCTAATGTTTGTTAATTAATCATCCGAAATGTGCTGCTGGCCATTCATTTGAAGGTTGCCTCTCCGCCAAATGATGATGATGATGATGATGATGATGTTGTATATTGCATGTTGTATGTGTTATGTTTTATGTTTGTTGGGGGCGTCTCATTCCATTTTCATGCCAAAATAAACTAAACAATGAACGTGTGCAACGGGTCATCAAGCCAACGGGCCAAGTCCGGCCAAGTCCGTGTGAAAACATGGCCAAAAAGCAGTTAACATTTTGACGCAAACGCCAAAGACAGCGAGAAACAATGCCAGACTTGAGGTCTTGAGATTTGGGTTTAAATCAATGGCAATGTTTTATTCAGTATTCAGACACCTCCTCTCTAAGGGGGGTTCGTGTCGGGGGGAGGGAGGGGGTGATATACGGCTTTGTTCTCTTGAATTCTCACCTTAAAACAGAGAAGATATATTGCAGCTCTTTAAGTTCAAGGAGTTCCCTGAATTTGATTCGAAATTTGATGGAAATTTACTGCCAAAGAGGCTACAGGCATGGATGGATATAATGCATGAGGAAACCTTTTGAAAGACTTCTGTCAGGGGAATGCCATACAGAAATCTCTGGCCAACCGAGGAGCGCTGCTGCAAGTTATTGAAAGAAAGTTCCCAAAGAGATCTCTTCATACTCACTTTATTGATGGAAGGTTCGTTTCTGAAGGAACAAAGAAGCAAGAAAAGAAACACCTTGTAGAAGGGTTTACTTCTTTACTTAATAGAGTATCCCCTTTTTAAGGAGAGTTTTCGATGCTAAGATTACTTAAGAAAAGACTCAAATGGGTGCTATAGGAATGGGCTCTAGATCTCTGGGAAAACCTTGACTTGTTTGGTTTTCCAATCTGATGTAGAAGTTCCCATATTGGAGTAAAATCAGAGTTCTTTCAAGTGTCACGCGTCATGCGACAGAACCCCTCGGCTAACGATACTTCTTTCTTGAACAATTTGCTCTCGAAATCTTATTTGCGGATATTTTCATTCGCCCCATAATTTGGCACTCTCTAAATGGCATCTCCTGCACCTCTGATGATCGTCTGATCGTTCGATCTGTGTGTGCCGCACCTGTTGCATCATTGAATTAAAACAGTTTTGTTAATTATATATAATGTCGAAGCCACAGAGAGCCACAGCCTCCGCTCCAGTCCCAGCCCCATAAATGCAAACCAGTTGGGATGCTGCGAACCGAACATCTTCCATCTTTTCCGACAGACGGACAGACAGACAGACGCACGCGCAGACATGCCACAAATTAAAGGTGCAAAATTGATTAAGATCTGGTCTGAGGAGGAGAGGGGGGCTGAGGGGAACAAACATATAATAAACGGTAAATTGAATATATTTATTAATTTTTTGATAAACTTTAAAGCAAACATTTGCCGAAATGGCAAGGAGGAGGGGGGGTCATCGTTGAGTCGAGTGTTTGGATGATTTATGAACTGCCAGATTGGCCAGAGTCGTTGCCAAAGAGTCGCCAGTGTGGCCAGCGTCGAGAATCATAAACGAGTTTCCGAAGTACGAAAAGTCAATGTCAATTTGCTGGTTAGCTCGTTAAGCGGCGGATAAACCCTGATCTGATCGCCAGATTCCAGCAATTAAATTTATATTTATTTTTATATTTATGCCACAAGATGTCGACCTTCGTTGGAGCACCAGCGAATCGCCAGAGAACCCATAAAAGGAGGCAGAAAAATACATCCACATGTGCATGAAACATCTGCATCATCAACCAGATATATATATTATATATATACATACATGAATATCCATCCCCTTCCTGCTATATTTATTTTATAAAATACCATTTTTGTGCATGTTTTATGCAAATTCTCGTTCGGTTTTTTGTGTTTTGTTTGACGTCAGAAGACAAACAAAAGAATTTCGGAATAAATTTCAATTCGGTTCTTTATGATTATGTTGTGACTTTTATAAATATTATTAATTAATTTCTGTGCTGTGGTTGTGCTGTGGTGCGATGCAATTTTTATAGAGAAAAAGAGAGGGGACTGTGGATATCGTATGGGGGATTAAGCGGAAATTAATTCAATGTTCAAAATATGGAAATTCAAGCGGCTAAAAATGCAATAAAAGATGCCAATAAGATTGAGGGTGAAAACTGGTTAGTTCTGACAAGATTTTGGCAAGAATTTCAATCAATTTCAGAGGAGGCAGTAGTCGTGCAGCAGCGCCCATCGGTCGTTCGGCAGCGCCCATCGGTGGGTTGGATGAAGGACATTCGACCATTACCGCAGGCAAAGTCTTTTCTCAGGGATGGTCATCGTCGTGCTATGAGAAATCCCTCTGCAACCGATGAGCGCTGCCGCAGGACGCGTGACACTTGGAATAACTTCAACTCCATTGAATACTTCTTCCCTTCACTTTATTCTCAATCGATTTCAATCAGCGATTGACCCTGAACTTCACTTAAGATTTGGTAACCCATTTAGGGCACTTTTTCCATTGATTAATGGACATTCCACCATTCCACGGCCTGTCAACCGAATGGTTTGTTTTGTCACGAAACGTTTCAACAGCCAAAGAGCCACACAAAAAAGGTGAAACAAACATTTGATTAATTTGGAATTTGGAATGAAATAAATCGAATTTGGGCCAAAAGCAGCAGCAGGTAGCTCGAGTGGACAGATGAATGGACGGATGGGAAGTACGTGGACATGGCCTAAACAGTAGCCCGCACTCTGGCCATAAACTGTCACTAAAATCTACCAAATTAAGCAGTCATCCACTTCACACATTCCCATCCATGGATACAGTCCAGCCATCCAACCATCCATCCATCCAGTCAGCCACCCAGCTGTCCAGCTGTCCATCTGTCCATCTGTCCAGCGATCCATCTGTTCATCCAATTCCCGAATCGAGAGAAAAGTGAAAGTGCATTTTTGATTTTGTTTTTTTTTTCAGTTTTGTTTTTCAGTAGGATTCCCTGCATGGAAACCGTGATTTGGAGGAGAGTCTTATGCAATGAAAGAGAGAGAGGGAGAGAGAGAGAGAGACATACCCGTTACAGGACCCTGGACAGCTCCTTTGCTCTGTGGTGTGGCCATCGCCATGGTCCTCGTGTCCAGGCTGCCCAGCAGTTGGACCGAGATTATCACAGACAAAATATAATAATTCAGATTCTGCATGTTGCCAATTTATGCGTAAACAAAATATGAATATTCGTATCTTTTCGTGTGTAACACTTCCGCAAATCGAAAAAAAAAATACCACACTTTTACCCAGAAAATTCCGTAAAATATTTATGAAAAAAGTTTCGCTTTTTGTCGCATGCGATTCAACGCATATTTTGTTGTTTATTGAGATTTTATTGGGGATATTGATTGTGTTTGTCGTTCGATTTATGAATTATTTTGAATAAAATGCAGATGCTTATCTGAGGCTCTGAAATTGGCTGTGGAATCGGCTTGGAATCGAATCGAAATGAAATCGAAAGTTGGTTACGAATTCAACAAAAAACGCGAGTCAGAAACGAATCAGAAAAAACTGTGAGATACGTGCGCAGGCGCGCGCCCAAACTGAATGTCGGCTGTCGAAGAACTAAAGGTTTTCGTTGGCTTCGGCTCAAACCAAGGCAGAATCCCCCCCCAAATGGCCAAGAGAGAGAGAAGAGAGATCTCTAAAGAGAAGAGAGAGACTGGTTGCCAGACTGGTTTAAGAGTTCGTCTCTCTCTCTCTCGAAGACGAACTTGTTCCGTAACGAAACTCGAAAGATTAACATCAGAGCGAGAGATCCATACATGGGGGGGACATGCATGGACAGCGGACACTCTGGCCTGGCATGGAATGGCCTGACTGTTTGTCAAACACTTGACGCAAGCAGCGCTGGACGGGGAGATGCTGTATCTCAAGATACAGATTGAAGCTGAAGCCTCACCAAGGTCCAAGCTATCACCGGAGCGTGGACGTGGAAACCAACACCAAAGCAGCGGTACTGTGCGGTACGCCCCAAAGTCATTCTGGTTTCGATTCTCTGCGGTTTCGAAATAAAACAAAGATCCCCCAAAGAAGAAGAAGAAGGTTCTCGGATTACATAATATGCCCCCCTCGATACTCCCCGATGGATGGATGGATGGATGGATGCATGCATTCCCTAAGCTTCGTCTCTGAATTTGGTCAAAATGTTTTGCTTCTAACTGTTTGCCCACTGAATCGAATCTCACATTCTGTTGGCTGTCAAGCAATGACCTTGACGTCAGGCTGCTGATGAACTAGTTTTTCGCTTCGTTTCGTCTCGTTTCGTTTCGTTTAGATTGTGATTCACTTTTGCTCTGAAGTGCGCTTTATATGTATGAGGCCCACTGTCACAACCCCTCCCCCCCCCTCCCCCATGCGTATGCGTGATGTTTGCTTAGAGATCACGAAAGTTAGCCACTGGAGACACTGGAGATATCTATTATGGAGTTGATTTGGCATGGGAATTGTGTCTACATTCCTCATAGATCTTATATTCGCTCTTATCGACTTTTATCGATACATTGCTGATCGATTTTCTTGCATACTTCTTAGGGAATATAGAAGAGGGTTTAGGCTAGAGGGAAATTATTTGGTATAGCTCACAATCTGACAATCCTTTCTTGTACAACATATCCATGCGATATTTCCGTGGCTCCCAAAATCGATATTTATCGAATGAAAAGAAAAAAAGCTACTATACTACTGAGGAAGGCTTTGAATATGCTTCCAAAATGCCGGGACACAGCTGGGGTCATGTGGAGCTTCCTGCTTACAGTGGCACAGCTATCGATTTTTATCGATATATTGTCTATTGAATGCCAGATTTGAGTGCTGGAAAGGCTGTAGAGTATTACATAAATCTATTCATATCGCCTTCCTGTATTACTTCTCGTTCCATAACTCTCCCATCGATATTTATCGATAACAAGATCCTTGCGAGGATGATTGATGGCGAATCATCCTCGCAAGGATCTCCATTAAAGCTGTCACTCCATTAAGAACTGCAAATATTTTCAGATTACAATTTTCAAAAGTCTTTCTGTTTTTTTGTTCTGTTTTTCCGATTACCTATAATCCGATTGGGCTTGCAAAAAACATGTACAGTGGACACATGTATCGAACGACGGGTGGACGGGTGTACGATTGTGCCACCAATTAAGACTCGGCCATAAAAATTGATTCTGCAGCAGCAAAAACTATTGACAACTTTTTTGTGGGGCCAAAATGTCAGCAACTGATGGGTGGGGGGGTGCAGGGGGGCGAGGGGAGAAGAGCGATGCGATTCGATGCGTAGCGATGCGGGGAGAGGAGAGGTGACGTGGAGGCATTGGAATCCCCTCTGCAATGGCCGCAATTTGTGAGGAAATCGCACCAAAGCGAACCGAACTGCGGCAGAAGGAGGAGGAGAGGAGTGGAGTGGAGTGGCAAGTGGCAGCCACTTGTTGCCGCTGTTGGCTGGTGTTGCCGCTGCCACCGTTGAAGTACGAGCCGTTTTGTATCTTTTTTTTGCATACAAAAATCAACTTCTGCAGGGGTAGCCCCTGTATCTTGTATCTTGTAAGTGCGGCATCTCGCCTTCAAGATTCGCTACAGATTTCGGGGATTTCGTGGCGGTCTCCTCTTCCTCTTCCCTTGCCGCTACGCGGCAGGCCCTAATTAATTAATTAATTGGGAAAACAAGAAACAAGATTTCGTAAACTTTAATGCGTGTTTCAAGATTTAATTTCCATTCAGACAAAAAAACAGAAACCAGATTAGAGACCACCAAAAAATAATATATTTAAGGCAAAAATATAGAGTAGAAGACGGGCAGAGTCGGAGGCAGCAGAGTTCATTGCTATCCGAAGGCCCATGGGGTGACTTTTGTATCTGTATCTGCATATGGAAATGTATCTATAGCGGCATACTAGAATCGGAATACGAGACGAAAACCCGAATTAATTTGACGGCCATTACAGGAAATTATAAAACCATTAAAAGGCAAAAAGCAAAAAGCATTTCTGTTGAATGATGTTTATGGCCAACATTTTCATTAATAACTCTATAATTATCCCATGCAGATTTGCATACATTTTCCTCAAAATGTTTCGATTCTTGGAAACCAGAGATTCCCCCACGAAACAACCTTCAAAATCGTGAAATCGTGTGAATCCCCAAAAGATACAAAACTTCAATTTGCACATCTACGTCTCTTGGCCTTTGATGGATTTTCAAAGTATCTTTATTTTTAATCTTTTTTATGCTAATTTAGTGTGATTTCTGTGTGTTTGTTTGTTGCTTTGTTTGACTAAACAATTTGGATCTAGATGGATGTTTGTTGGAATATTTTTTGAATATTTCATGATTTTTGTGACATTAAAAAGCTATAAATCAGTAAAACATTTAAGGAAGAATATTCACAGCAGATTTATTGATTTTCATGGCTATCCATGACACGTGTCATGCGGTGGCTCTGAAGTTTCTTCCTTTCTAATTTCACAAGAAGAAAATTTTGTCGTGAAACTTGTTTCTCTCCATTCTCGATAAAAGGTTCCTATGATGGCGATATTCTCTGATTTTTGTGCCATAAAATGAAGAGAAATGATAAGTAGAGCAATGATGGAAAAAATGCCATCGGTTCGGTTGGTGTGCCTTTCTGCGTGATGATCTTTCAAGGGTAGCTTTCCTATGCAACACATTATAGTACTTAAAGAACAAGAGTCTTTGCACATTCACGGAGATAAACAAAGAACCAATCTATTCCAAGTAAAAAACAGCAGTACCGATGCACCCGTTCGGTCGTGAGTCTAGCGATAAGAATAGAATATCCGACGTTTCTGAATAAAAGTTAGTATGAATTCAACAACTCTGCTCACAAGTGTCTAGACTTTTCTTTTAAGGTCTAAACAATTTCCTTGAAGTTCTTTGTATATTTCAACCCGAGAGAAACCATTAAGCGAAACGGAAGTGGATGAAATGACTATTTTTAGAGAAATTCTTTGCATATTTTGATGATATTATGTGATGATGCCTGCCAAAAGAAACCATAAATTAAAATTAATTAATTTTTAATACCATCATCCATAAGCAATCATAATAATTCATTCATTCCATTCGATTCGATTCGATTCGATATCGAAATTCTTATCTCAATCGTCTGTCGCATTCGATTTAGGGGAATTGCCAAGAGAATCATTTTGGAGGCTCCTCGAACAAGTTCTCTGGCTACCAAACTGCCAATCGTGGGTGCACTGCCTCCTCGAGACAGAAACAGAAATTCAATTGGATTTTTATGGCACAAACTCTTTTGTTTCACAGTCGTCGTTCGGGTTTGAGTTTGGGTTCGAGTTTGAGTGTTTGAGTGTTTGTTGGGTTGTGCTGTGTCGTGTGGTCTATAAATTTCAATGGTTTGACGTTTAAGTGAAATAATCATAAAAAAAATAACGTCATCGAACTACTTCTAGACACCGATTTCGAGTTCGATTCGAGTTCCGCAGATCTTCAGCTGCTCAGGGCCGCAGACAAAGGAGAAGGGTGTGGAATCGAACGTGGAATCGATCGTGGCATCGACCCTGGGGCCAAGTGAAATAAAACTTAATATATTTGCCAATTTTTTCGCCTTAAAATTGTGCAAATATTCACGAGGCTTGCGGCTTATGTAAACTTCGGTTCGAGGGTTCGACGAGGGCTCGAGGGCATTCATCATACGCACTGGTGGACTGCTGGGAGGCGCCAAAGCGATCAATGCACACAGCAAAAGGTGAAGAAATGTCAATAGTCGAATGGGAAAAAGTAATGCTTGAAATGGTCAAGTAATTGGAAGGAGAAATAAGCAGAAGTGGAACAGTAATTGGGTGTGGAACATAGTGGAACGAATGAGAAAAGCAAACAGAAGCAGAACTCTAATTGGGAATGAATAGGAAAAGTAAACAGAAATGGAGGAAACGGGGAAATGTGATGAAAAGTAAACGGAAACTAATGAAACATTGAAAAAGGTTGTGCATTCGAGACATTTTAATGCTTTAAATGGAACAGTAAATGGCTGGAATGTCTGAAAATGAAACAAAAGGAAAAATGAAGAGAGAGAGTGATGGAAGGAGGAGTCGAGGATAATTGAATGGAATTCCCAGCAGGAGACAGAAAATGCCCTAAAACGGCATGAAGTGGATGGAATGGAATGGAGTAGAAGAGGGATGGCAACTCGTTCTAAATGGAATGGCATTTCTGTAAGGCATGGAATGGAATGAGTGGAATGGAATGAGTGGAATGGAATGACAATAGCTGTTTAAGGAATGGAATGATGCAACTGCTTCAGCCAGAGCAGAGAAAAGAAATGCCTGAAAATCACCTGAAAACTGAAATAATTTTATGTTTTTATGGACTTAATCATTGTAAAGATAATGAAAATGATGATGATAATGATGGAAGGGAAGGAAGGGGAAGGGAAGGGAGCTTCCATTAGGTGGAACTAATTCATTTAGCGACTACTTGTAGGGGAGATTGATGGATGGATTGATGGCTGATCAGCATGGCAAAATGGATGGCCTCCTCTCCAACCTACAGAAAAACGATCAAGGCGATCGAAGGCTGATCACTCAATCGTTTGGATTGGATGATTGATTGATTGATTGTAGGGGACTCTTACTCACCCGCATCGATCTCGTTCTCGCTGGGATCCCGTTGGAATATGTTGCCATAGTACTGATCGTGCTGCTCCGATTCGACGCTCTGCAGCGACTCCTGGACATCGTCATCGAAGTCATCCTGATTGGCGGCGGCCTGTGGCTGTTGGTCCACGCCGTCCGCCTCCCCGTCCTCCTCCTCGAAGACTCGATTCTTTTGGGAGTTGGAGCCGGAGTTGGTCTGGCGCTTGGCCGCCGCTGCTGCCAGACGATTCCGCTGTGCCCCGCCGCCGCTCCGCTTGAGGCCGCCATCGCTGGCCGCAAAGCCGCGTGGACGTGGCCTGGCCGATGGCTTCGGCTTCGGCAGGATGTCCGCTATGGTGGGTATCTTCTGGCTGACACTGCGATTCGGAAACAGCCGCCGCTCCAGATAGTTGGCGAATATCTGCTGGGTTATCTGATTCTGGCGCTGCAGCTCGCTCTGATCCAACTGGAAGCCGGGCGCCGCCGCCGCCGCATTGCCATTCGCTGCTGCTGCCTGATGGGCGCCTGCAAAAATCACACAAATCGCAAATCACAAATCAATCCATGAATCATTCATTCGAAACAGTTGTGTAATCCATGCCACTGATATTTTTTGGGATGGTAATTGCATAAAGTACGTCCCACGTCTCCCCCTCCGCCCACAGACGAGGTGTTGAAAATAAAGCAATTAAAAGCAGTAAAAAACCAACGAAATTTTGGTTAAACTTTTGATGGAATGAAATGGAGTTTTAATGGAAACCAAAAGGCTGTTTATGATTCCTCTCTCTTCCTCTCTCGCTCCCTCTGTGTATGTCTCCATGAGTGTCTTTTGATGAATTTTTGATTACATCGTTTGCTTTCTGGTTTCTGGTTTTCGATGTGACACACATCCATCATCAGCGACGAGGTCTGTCTCTGGGAACCAGGGGACAGCCCCCCTTATGCCCTTTTGGAGTGCCTCTTGTGGAGTGGAGTGGAAATATGGTAATAGCCAAATGAGAGATCACCGAGTGACGATTTGAGGGGCAGCAACTCTTGAAGCTCTAAGATGCATCTGTGAAATGAAAGAGTATTCCTCTTCAGGTCACGAGAATCCCTCTTTGGATGTACCCTCTTGCTCCTCTTAGGGGATCGGATCCCTCCTCCCTCTTCCAAAAAAGAAACCGTGTCAAGGCCAGCGAAGGCTATTGAGGAGGCGCTTTTAGTGGCCCGCAGTTAAGCGGATTCCACATCCAGTTGCCCCTCTGGCAGTTGCCAAATAATTGATTGTGGCTTACTGCTAAATGGCTCATGAGGCATTAGGGCCACGCCCAGCCCTTAGCCCATAATTTGAGTGGCATTTTGGGCACGAATGTCGCATCCCTCATTGAACGAACGAGTCGAGAAATACACCCAAAAGACAATGTAAAATGAAATTTATTATGCAATTAAATGTAATTGTTTTTAATATTTTTTAAATCATTTTTTTACTCTTTTTTTCGTACTCTTTTCGCTGATGAGTCGAGTTGAAAATTCCGCCCTGACATTTGTGTCGGTGATTGAGTGGCGAGCCGCTTACAGGCGAGGGGAGGGGGTGCCCCAGTTGTCAGGTGAAACATTATGTGGCAGATTGAGTGTGGAAACAAGGCCTCTGTGCTGGCTCGGGGGCTTATCCGATGGCATTCGCTTAATGAATCGCCAAAAGAAACACTTTATACGGGTGCGGGTACGGGTAGGTGTGCGGGTACGGGTAGGGGTACGGGCAGGGGTACGGTTGGGGGTACGGGCGTAATCGCACGAGAAATCATCAATGGGGGATCTTAATGGCAGATCTTTTTTTGAAGGGGGAGATGGAGATGGAAAGTGGTTATGGCCTATAGCTTATGGTTTATGGCTTACGGCTGATGGCTGATGGCTTATGGCTTTTGGTAATTGGTAATTGGAGAGCCAGTGCAAGTGGCTGTTAATGGAAAGTAAAATGGGGAAAATATCAAAGAAATTCAAGAGGAAATGAAGAGGTTCCATGCACATGATCGATCTTTCCCAAGGAAACACAAGGAGAAAGAGAATAATTTCTGATGATAATAATGATGCAAGAAGGGATCCTCTTTGATCCATTTGCCATGATTAGAATTCATCAGTAATGCCCATGCAGGGAGAGATCTCTGTGCGGCAAGAGTAACGGCCCACCTAAGCAATCCCCTCAAGGAATCTTAAGTGATTCAATCTCTCTCCATCAACGGCAATTGCATATCAATTTATTCCAACAATTTTTAAGTGATTTTTCAAAGCGGATGTTCAAATTTTCATTAAAGAAAAAAAAACAGCCATGGAACAATGGAATGGAATGCCGCAGTTTGAGAGAGAAACGAGGGGGAACGTTGTGAGCCGCGGCAAAGGCCGCAGTTTGAAAGAGCAAAAAGCCAAGTCATGCAACAAGAGTCGTACCTTTTTGTGGCTATAATTACGGAACAAACGAAAACGAAATTAGAGCAGGAGGTGGGGGGAGGGTATCTTTGAGATACACACACAGTAGGCAGACAGTAGGAGGAGGAGGAGGAGGAGTAGGGGAAGTAGGAGGGGGGAGAACTGTTGGCTGTTGTTGTTGGCACGCACTCGACAAGAATTCGGAATGATTGTGCCAGTATCGAGTGATTGTTCTGACGGATACTCGCGTACTACACGAAATCCTTGACGGGTTATTGGATTGGAGCCCCATTATGAGCTCTAATTTACGTGCCATTGTTGGGCAAAAGTGGGCTCCGAAATATGACACAAAAAGCAGTCGCAAATGGCCGGACAGTCGAACAGTCGGCCAATGGGCCAGTAGTCGTGATGGCCTAAATGCCTGACTTTATTGGATGTTAAATGCAGTTGTCTGTCTGTCTGTCGATTGCTGGGGCACGCAGCAGAAGGATGGAACGGGGATTGATGGAAGGGGGTGGGGTGATTCGGTGACCCAGTTGTCGTGTCAGTTTCCACTCCGATATGTATGTATCTGTGTATCTGTATCAGAGTATCTATAGCTATAGCTATGTTTCTGTTTCTGTATCTGTATCTGTGTGCAACAACTGTAGCAGATACTTGGCTAATTGTCGTTTGCACAGGCCACCGCATAAATCATGACAACTCGCCGAGGATGTTGAGCGAACGAACGAACGGGGGACGGGGACGGGGACAGGACTGCCTTGAGAAAAACTACAACGAGATTACGAGACTGCGAGACTACGAGACTACGACGAAACCTATCCGTAAGTCGTAAGCCGTAAATCATTTTGCCTAGCATCTGCGGCTAAGAACCTCTCTGTTAATGTATCTGCAACAGCAGCGGCAACGGCAGCGGCAACTGCCACTGCAACTGCAACAGAAGTTTCAGTGCAACTCGAGGGCCATGCAATTGCCGCTTCGGTGGAAAGAGGTCAAATTAGCAGCAGTCCGTTGTTGCATTCATTCATGAGGGGAGTTGCACTGTGTGCCACACAGTGTGGCACTGTGTGGCAAAACAAAAGCATATTTCGCAATGCCCCGGCAACGCTAAATGTTTGCTCGGACCACAGCCACAGTCACAGTCTCCCTCCCAAAAGCTTCCCCACAGCATTCCACATTAAGAGATACATTTGTATCTTTTTTTGTGTCTTGCGTAATCTTCTTGTATCCCCCCCGCCCCCTGCCCGTGTCTGTGTATCTTTGAAGTACATAATTACACAAACAGCCAGGCCCAAGCCCCAGCCCCAGCCCAGGCCCACGCGGCGTATACGTAACGCAGCCAAAAGCCAAAGCCAAGTATTTGTGATTGACGTCGTCTCTTGAGAATCGACTCCATCTGCGACTCCGATATACTCGTATTGCCTGCTTAGATCATAATTAAGTCAAGTCTGTTTCAATGTCAAGAAGCCAAAGACTAGAAAAAGATTTATTAAATTAACGTTGAAAATGCTGAAAATGTTGTGTGTCTTGTTGTTGCGTGTATTTATAGGCACTTGCCACTTGCTGAGATGCTCTTTCCCCAACGAGGGGTCACTGGAGTATGGAAAGGAGTCTGTAATCGGTATACAAAAAGGTAAGTCAATGCAACTTGATGCAATCTTGAACCTTAATGAACGGATAGAACTATCCACCACATGTGGCACCACAAAAAGTGAGTGAGTGATTCAGAGCTATGTTTTAATCAGTTTTGATCATAATTAGAGTATTATATCGAATAAGTCTTTAAAATACAATGATTTATTCATTTATTTTTAAGTGTTTTGAAGGAATTGTTCAAGATATACCTGTATATATATATAATACTTCTGGTAGTGTAAATACCTATTCTTTCTAGTCTTAAGAACCATTTCTGAAAGCCAAAACTCTGAAAGAATAAATTATGAAAAGAGTATCTGACTGTGGGAGAGAGCGGAGTCTCAAGCCTAAAACCTTATCTTGACAAATTACCAATCTTAAGTTCTTAGGCCTTAGGCTCGAAGAAACTTAAGATCTGAAAAGGTATTTTATTATCAGAGATTTGTTCACATTTTAATAGAAAAATTTACATATATTTGCGTTGGCTGTTGGCTGCTTGATGGGTTGAAACTTTCAGCTAATTTCGAATGGAATTTCCAATGCAAATCAAAGTATTTTATTGGCATAATACCCAGTAATTGGCGATGATGTCTTCTACGACTACGTTGGAGATTGGAGGTGATTGAACTCTGATTCTCCATCGATGTAGTAGACCCATTAATCTTCGGACATGTCTCTGATGGAGAAGACACGTGCCCCAGCCCCAGGCAGCGGTGGCAGCTCCTTGGCTTTTGTTCTCTCTCTCTGTCTGTCTCCCTCTCTCTCGTTGTCTCCTCGACAAAATGTCACAAGGTGAAAGGGCAACAAATCTATTATTGCTGTTCTTGTTGTTGTGTGTGTAGACAACACTCCCCATAATTCTTTCGTTTCTTAATTTCGCATTTTGCATAAAATTTCATTTTACGAATCAGTTTGTTGTTTTTTTTCTTCTTTGTTTTTCTGTTTTGCGTCTGTTTTTCTACTCTTCTGAAATAATTCATTTAATATTCTGAGGTCATCAGCATTCCGGCATTCAAAATGCAACCAAAAATCAAAATCCGAATCGAAATCACAGTTTCTGTTTCAGTTTCAGAGTGAACAAAAAATAATATTCAAAACTGGATCGGATCGGATCTTTTTTTGTTGAATATTTATGCAACGAGAAGATGGGCATTGAACGCGGGCACCTGCCCTGCCACCCCTTCACACCACCCCTTGACACCTTCTACCTCGAAAATATCTATCGATATTCTATATATAGCATATAACGGAAGAAGAGCAGAGGAGGGGAGGGGAGCGGAGTGGAGCGGAGCGGAGAAGCCATGCTGTGAGAGTTTTTTTTTTGTTTTCCTTTGAGATCTTTCTGATCTGACGATTAGCTTCGATGATTCGGTTCGATGCGGTTCGATTTAAAGTATGAAATGTCAAAAGTTGCACTGTGGGGGATATCTACCGTTATGGCAGAGAAATGTGCGGGTTGTTTGCTGCAAGCCAAATACGGAAAATCACAAGAAGACAAGAAGACTTATGTCCCATAAGCGAATGGATACACTCGAACAGAAGCCAACAGAAGCTGGCAAGAAAGCACAGGAGAAAAGCAGTTGCAGTTGATTTGGATTACAAATGTGCCATAAGCGAATGGATGCACAACGAAGAGAAGCGCTTGAAAGGAAACACAGGAGAAAATATCCCATAAGCGAATGGATACACAACAAACAGAAACAAGGAAAAACTCATAATGAAATTTGAAAGTTTTATCTTTGGGATTTGAGATATTAAAGAGCATATTTTCACCCATTGAACACACACACAGATGCAAATATTTACTCGATACAAGAAAAACATATGGAAAAAGTTTTATTTTCTTTTCCTTTTTTTTCTCTTTTTTTCTCTTATTTTTTTTTTTTTTTTTTCTTCATTTTTTTGTCTTTTTTTTTCTTTTTTTTTTTCTTCTTTTTTCTTTCTTTTTTTTTGAAAACTTCTGGATTGTTCTGAACTAATTCTTCTTCTTCGTCAGATATCGCTGTATCGATACCCCGTCTTCATTTAGGGAAATTATTCCCATCTAGAATTTAGAATCTCGAGAGGATTGTCCATGAAGTCTCTTGTAATTAAAGCTCTTTTATGAATATCCCATACAGAATTCGTTCACGTTTTATTGGACATTAAATAATGGACAATCGTTTAGCTAAAACATTTCTCCTCAGAGTATGAATTTCCGCATGAATTTCCAATTTGCAATTTTCAATTTCCAAGTAAATCAATCGAAAGTCATAGACAATCAATCGCCAATTAAACACCCAAACACCTACGTGCATGCATGCAAATACCATGGAAATAAGCCTTTCAAATTGATCCAAAAGAAAAGGCAAAAGGCAATCGGCTCAAGTGCAATTGTTAATATTTGCCAATCAATTGACACAGGGACAGAGACAGGGAGAGGGAGAGAGACAAAGACAGAGACAGAGAAAGAGACCCCCAATGACTGACCCTGACACGGATTTGGAGACAGACACTTTTGGGCTCTTCCCCCAGCCCATTCCCATTCCCACTCGAGATGTACTTACCTCTCTTGTCGCGGAGGCCACTGGAGACGACGACCTCCTCAGAGGTAGCCCCTGGGGCTGCTGCTGCTGTTGCTGCTGCTGCTGGTGTCTCCTCTCTTCTGGCGTTCGACTGGACTGGAATGTTTCCTCTAATTTTGCTGCTGCTGCTGGCATTACTGTGGCTCTGGCTATGACTCTGACTATGTTGCTGATGATGATGATGATGGAAATTGTGTGGCACATTGCTCGTTGCAGGAGGAGGATGTGTGGAATCGGATGCCACAGATGGTGCATGGTTGGGGGGCGGTGCTTTGTTACCGGAATCGACACTGACCAACAGCATCAGCATGAGCACGATCAAGAGCGTGAAGCGTATCATTATCACTGCCATTTTGCGGTCTAGACACCAGTGAAACAAAACAAAAAAATCTGTTGCAAGTGTTGCACTCGAACTGCACTTGTAGCACAATTTGGAGAAGGCGTTGAAGGCGTTGCTGCTGCCTGGAGAAAGCCTCACGGAGAAAGAGCCACGACCCCGGGCTGTAACTGAAACCAAACTGTGTCTGTGCCTGTGCCTCTGCCTCTGCCTCGATCCAATCCACGATCTCCGGAATGGGAGAGTCGCGCGTCGCTAGTCGTCGGATACGATACGATACGATTGATATCCAGATCTAGTAGTCTGGTCGCCTATTTGGTATGCAGCTTCGCTTTCTAAATTATCAAAATGATATCAATAATATGGATCTCCTCTGGTTAGATCGCTGCTGGGTTGCTGCTGGGTCGCTGCTGGGTCGCTGGCCTTTCTTTTCTCCACCCAAAAGCTGTCATCCGGGGGGCAGGGGGAGGCTGGAGAGGCGGGGCGGGTGTTGAGTGTAGAGACGCCGCCTCTGGTGTTGCCGTTGAATGTTGGAACGCGGAACGCGGATTAAGTAATCGTTTTACTTTCTTTCCGCTATTCAAAGAGCGAGAGAGAGCGAGAGACCGGAGACCGGGAGAGAGTGAGAGATCAATTCAATCCCTCTCTTACGCTCTACTTTTTTACTCTCCCTTTTGTCGGCTTAGACTTGACCGATCTCAAAAGTGGTCCGCACTCGATGCTGGACCCTCGAACCGTACACACACTTCGGCTTCACTTCGTTCCGTTGTCTCGTTTCTGTCTTCCCGTCTTTCCGTCTTTCTGTCTTTCTGTCTTTCAGCCTTCCTTGCGATCGAAGCGACGAGACTTACAGACTAAAGCGTTTGAACGCAACTAAAACACGTTCCATCGCTCGATTCCTCTCCGAGTCCGAGCCAGCAGCTGCAGATCGCTGGAGCTCGCTCGCTGCCGGTCAGCAGAGACCACAAATCGAGTCGCGTCTCTCTCGCTCTCGCTCTCTCTTGATCTGTCTGTCATCTGTGGCCTCTGCAACTCGTTTTGCGATGACCAGCCTCTGCATTGGTTGCACCGATCTCTGCCGGAGATGCGGTTTATGGTGTCTTTTAATTACAGGTGTGCAATAGATGAAGATGCTCTTCGGAATGGGATGGGATGCTGCCGTTCTGCTGCTGCTGCTGTAAGCCAGAGATCCATGAAGAATGCGAAATCGCTTCGGCCTTCGGTTTATAAATAGTCCGAGGCACTTATGGCGGGGGGTGGGGTGGGGTGTTTCTCTTCAAGGATTCGCAATGGAGCAGAAGATGCAAAAGGCATTTTCAAATTCTAAATTTCACATTTATTGCTCAAATATTTCCCGAAATATGAATATACTCTGTTCGCTTTCCAAATAAGATTTCAAATTAAATGTCAGTGAGATGCCAAATGGAAAATTGATCGATTGATTGATTGAAAATTGGAAGAACTGCTAGAATTTTGATGGGAATTTCTCTCTGGTGTCTGTGTGTGTGTGTGCGTGTACTGGGATGATCCTTCAAAAAGGTTATCAATCCCAAAAAAAAAAGTTCCTTTGTCATGTCCGGTGGGGTTGGCTCTTGGTGAGACGTCGCAGGGTACTGGGAGGAGGAGGAGGAGGGCGGCTACTTGGCTTACGGTTACTTCTTCTTTTTGCCCTTGCCCTTCTTGCCCTTCTTTCCTTTCTTGCCACCGCCACCACCGCCGCCGCCGCCGCCGAGGAGGGCTTCTGTGACGTAGGTCTCGGCGGTGACCTTGCTGCTGGGCAGCACCACCGGCTGCTTCGGTGTCCGCAGCTCGATCTCGATGACGTTCTTCTTGTGGCGCGCCTTGCCCTTGCTGCCGAGCTTCACCAGGAACACGTCGCTGTCCGTCTCGTCGCAGGTCTTGTAGCACACCTGTGAAAAGGAAAGGCCTTAGAGAGTGTTCGTCACAATTGGAGCTACAGCATGCTGCATGTTGTGCAACAGTTGCAGCTGCAGTTGCTGCAGAGGCAAGTCACGATCGAAACCATAACCAGCACACATTCCTCCGCATAACCGCATAACCGAATAACCATAACCATAACCATAACCATCGATGGTGGAATGCAGAGGATGGCGGAATCCAGAGCAGCACTCGCACTCACCTCGATACCCTTCTTTCTGGTATCCAGATTGACGCCCTTCATCGTCTGCTGAATGTCCTTGCGGTCCACCTGCATGCAGCAGCTCCTCTGGTTCTGTGCGGGCGGACAGGCGGGCACTGTGGGCGGTGCCCCGCCGCAGAGCCGCTGGCGATAGCAGTCGGTGCGGTTCTCCTGGAAGTCGCACGCCTCCTGGATCTTCGAGAAGGGCACATAGTAGCTGTCGTCCTCGCAGACATCGTTGCCCGAATACTTGATGTTCGCCCGCACCTTGGGGATCTTGGGATGATTCAGGATCCTGCCGCCAGTGCGGCGCCTGATGTGGTTCCTCGCAAAGGTACTGCGCTGCAGGAGCTCGTGCAGACAGGGGTTCTTCGTCGGCTCGCAGTCGTCGATGCCTTGGCGGTAGCAGGGATCGTCGTCGGCCCCCAGATCGGGATTGCCAGAGCCATCGTCGATGTTCTCCACCTTGTGGGTATCCTTGAGGACGCGTATGGTCAGGCCGCTGCCATTGAGGCAGGCCTCGAACTCGTCGTACGCCTCCGGTCCCGGATCGGGGCGACGTGGCTGCAGGAAGCACGGGGCGATCTCCGGACTGCAGTCACAATCGCACACGCACTCGCACTGGCAGCAGTCGTCGCAGTTGTATTGGTCTGGATGGGGGGAGGATTAGGCCTGGTGGCTTCTGGCTGCTGGCTGCTGGCTGGACGGAGACGGACACTCACCTGGGTTGGGTGGGGACGGTGGTGCCGGCGGGATTGGCACGTCGCAACTGATCTTCTTCCCCTTCTTGCCCTTCTTTCCCTTCTTCCCCTTCTTCTTGGCCATCTTCTAGCGCGGTCGGTCTGTAGTGTCTGTTGTGTCTCGAATTTCAATTTGGATACGGGAGAGATCGATCCCCAAAGATTCACTCAATTTGGATGTTGTACTTAATCAGCAAATGGCGCAATTTCCTAAGGGCTCGTTTCCGTGCTGCCAAGAAATGGAGAAAAAGTGGTAACAGATTTTTAGTTATCATTCACTTATAGCTACTATCTATTTATCTATCTTTTTGTTTAAATTTAAATTCTAATTTAAAATTTAAAGGCTTACGAACGAATTGAATTTTGTATTTTTTACGGCAAAGAAAATTTCCCCATTTGTGGAAACGAAACTGAACACTAGAATGATTCGGATACAATGAACGATTGACGCCTTACCCGATGCCAACTTTCTCTGAATATTTTTGTGTACACTTTTCAGGGCCTACTGCTGCTACTTTTGGGTGGAAAAAGCGACTGCTTTGTGTTGGATGAGGAGCTCTGCCCCTTGAAATGGAGATTTTGGAAGATTATGGCTTAAAGTTAGGGACATTACTAAGGATTTTTAGAGATTAAGTCTGGGTTTGTGGGTGGGCTTTCGGTTTGCCCTAGAAATCGGACAATATAAACACTAAGATGTGTAACACCCATACAGTTTCTGTTCTGTATGCAGCGACAAAATGCGCGCTGTCTCGCTCGCACGAAGGTATATCTGTCTCTCTCATTTTCAGTGAGGAATTTTGTGAAATTCCACCCCGAAAAAGGTTTTGGTGTTTAGGGAGATTTGTATATTTTCGATTATATCTGTAGGTATTATTTTTGACATCTGTCTCTCGCGCTCGCTGCACCAAGAAAGGGTGTGTGTGTGTGAAAGAGAAACAATGAGTAAGCGTGTGGGTTGGGGTAGCCTAGGCACTGCAATTTCATTTGTTCCTCTTGGCTATATTAATGATCCGATCTGATCCAGATTCTGCAACCTGCTAGCTGCCAGATATGGTCAGCTCTAGCTCTTGTGGGTCTAGAGATCTAGGCGCTCATCGGGACGGACGGACGGACAGACAGACAGAATGCTCTATGGGGGGGGGAATGCTTTCTTCTGGGTGGAGATATACATATGCTCTACCTCTATTCGATTGATTTAGAGTGGAATTTAGAGTGGAAATCCTTAGCCAATGTTTGTGTGTGAGTGGATGACTCCATTCCCGAAGTCTCCGAAGCACTCACCCGCATCGCAACAGGCCTCGTACTGGGGACAGCACGCCTCGCAAGGCCTGGAATTGTGCGGCTTGCATTGGTCGAGTCCGCAAGAAAGAGATGGGCCGCCAGTGCCCCATGTATCGTAGACATTGGAGGGTCCAGGACCATCGTTCTCGTAGATGAAACCTCCGCCCGCTTGCCTCTTGCCGTCCTTGTCGCCCTTTCCGCCCTTTCCACCCTTGCCCTTAGCCTCCTTTGCCGCCTTCTTCTCCTTTTCGGCCTGAGGATCCTTGCCCTTGGCTATCAACTCGGCGTCGTTCTTCTTTTGGACCTGGACATAGCGTGGCCACTCGGGAATACCACCGCAAGGGACGCACTTCTGCAGGCGCTGCTCAATGGGGGAAAGGTTCTTCTTGTTGGGGACAGTGGGACATTCTACGGGAAGGAGAGGATGCAGGATGAAGCGGGATTCAAAGCAGCTGCAGAAGAAGCAGGATGATCTTACGTCTGTCGAACTCATCCTCGCAGTAATCGCAGGGGCACTGCTTGTCCAGGTTGCAGGCATAGTACCGCAGACACTTGGGAGGGTCCAGATCGTCGCGCGCACACGGATCGGCCATCTGGCAGGGCCTGGGACACGGCGGACCACCAGAGCCGCGGCACCGGCCGCGGCCCTGGTCCATGGGACCGCCGGTGGCGGTGGTCGGCGGACAGCCGCCGCAGGGTTCGGGTTCACTGTTACAAGCTGGCTGCGGCGGTCCGCAGCGCTGCGGGCACTTGGGATTCCGTGAGCAGACCCTGGAGAACGGAAAGGAGGAGACAATCGCCGGGCCGTTGCACACGAGCCGCATGATCAGGACAATGTTGCCAGTCTGCATGTTGCAGAGATTGAAGAGCGGCAGCAGGCGCTTCGAGAGCTCCGAAGTGGGGCACCACTGCTCCCTGCGCCCGGAAGTCGCCTCGTAGCAGTGGCAGTCATCCAGCGGCATCTCCTTGTTGGGGGAGCGCAGCTTGGGCATCTTCGTCAGATGGTTCTGCATGGCCTTGCTCCAGTTGGGATTCTCCGTATCGAAGGACTCGTTCACGCGCTCGAAGATCGGCTTGGCCGCCAGATCGGAGAGACCAATCAGGAACTTACAGCTCTGCGTGCGCTTCTTGTAGACATGCACCTGGATGCGGTCCTTCTCGGTCACCGGCGACTCCAGCGTGAAGAGGCA
The DNA here is from genome assembly GCA_008121215.1 of Drosophila athabasca. NCBI lineage: Eukaryota > Metazoa > Arthropoda > Insecta > Diptera > Drosophilidae > Drosophila > Drosophila athabasca. The sequence continues at coordinate 58,803,332 of CM017796.1, read as the reverse complement.
GCACTTGCCGCACTTGGGCCCGCACGGATTCACGCACTTGCCGTACTCCCGATCGCAGATCGAGAGGAACACCGAGGACCGAAACGAGATCTCCGTGCAGGTGGGATACTCCTCGGGGGCGCACAGATTCTGTCGCGTGATCAGCAGATCATCGACCACGAACTCGAACATGTAAAGGAACGATTTCTTTTCAGAACCTTTTTCAGATCCCTTCTCATTCGCCACTTTTTCGTTCGACATTTTTCCAAAAGAATTCACTACAAATTTTCCCAATCGAGTTTAGAGCTGAATTTTTATGAATTTTAGAATTTTAGAATTTTGGATTTTTGGATCCTTGCTACAATTTTGATGGCTAGCCGAACAGTAAATCGAAATAAATGAATGGAAAGGGGATTGTTGGCCCTAGAAGTGGGACGTTATTCTCATGGCACACTTATTTGGGGATTATCGAAATGGGGCATAGAAATAATATATATGAAATATGCTGAATCGTAGCATGCGAAAATCTCGATTCAAATTGAAAGAGGAAAAACCTTCCAGGGTTGACCTCCAGCGCCTGACTATGATTGTCCTTCTCCCTCCGTCTTGGAGGCACACTCACACACTCTGTATATGTACCTTTGGCGTTGGCTAGAATGAGACAGCCATACATACGGCTACGCATACGCTCTCCAACGGGACCCTGTTCTTCTTCTTCTTTGCAGTTCTCATTCGCTCACGCTCTTGCCTTCCATAGGAATGGCATTGAGGGATATTTGTATGAATTGGTATAGAGGTGGGCTTTTCCATGATCTATGTATATATTCTCAGAGATTGCTGCAGTCGCAATGGATTACCCCTATTATATTTGGGGGGGTTCGCGCAACTCAATGAGCAACGTGTGGCACATGTAAAAGTATCTCTAAAGATCTACCAAAGTACCTCCAAAGAACAAACTTCATTTTCAGGTTAAGGTGTTTTCTAGCAATGCGTAAAATACTTTATTCAACGTCACGTTAAATGGTTCTACAAAAGATTGATTGATTTGACTACTTTGCACTTAAAAACATACCATAGCTACAATAAAGCGGGGGGCACCGGCACACCACCCCACCCCACCCCCCCACGTACGCTTCGGATCCCCCATCCGAAAGTGTATCAACAATTCCTACAGAAGGAGCAGGAGGAGCAGAAGGAGGAGGAGGAGGAGGAGGCTTGCCTTAAGATCTACCATAAAGTCAAGTCGATTGCTAAATGCCAGTGGAAAAGTGACGGGGTTGGGGGAAAACCCCAACAGATAACAGATAAGAGATAACAGAAAACAGAACACAGAGCGAGGAATCGATAGAAACATCGTTTTTCAGGAATTTACACGAGTGTTTACAGGATTTCAAGGAAGAGCTGGAGCTGGAGCAGGAACAGGAGGTGGTGTGTGTGGGTGTGTGTGTGTGTGTTTGGAGTCCATAGTGTGGAAGCGTCTTGTGTGCTGCTGCAGAGGTAGATCCTTCCTAGACGACACTAACGTCAGGCACCGCGAAAGGTCACCGGCGGAAGGAGCCGTGGCCATTGCACAAACTCCACGCCGTAGTGAAGGATCCCCGTGGCACTCACAGCGACCATGGCGCCCCAGAAGAGCATGAAGAGCAGGTTCTCCGTGTTGAACTCCGCGGGATATGTGAGGGTGATCATGAACATGGCCACGGCCATCAGCAACACCGACGGGAAGGCGAAGAACCGCCAGCCCCGACGCCACTCCAGCGGCGAGGGCAAAGCCCCGCCCTCGTTGTCGTTGATCAAATAACGGCCAAGGAACAGATCGATCCCGTCCTGCCGCTGCCCATCCGCAAAGTTATTCAAATAGTATCGAATCATCGAGTTCTTTCCGTCCTGTATGGCTCCCGCTTTGGTCCGCTTCCCGGTCCGCGTAAAGTCCGTCTTGAGCGCACCCGTGCCGGAGTACTGCAGCGAGATGAGGTCCGCATTGTCCGCCCAGACGCCCTTGAAGAGATCCTCGAAGCCACGCGATGCCTGCTCCACTGGCTGGCCCACATGCAGAACGCCCAGCTTCTGGAGAACGGACGTGAGGGAGCGTCGTGCGAGCATGCTCTGGACGACATTCGTCCTGTCCAAGCAATCGATGCAGTTGGTGCGGAACACCCCCGTCTGCGTGGACACCAGCCGGCCGTCGTCGAAGCTGTGATAGAAGGCAAACCTCTCCGAATCGTGGGCCAGCCGATCGATGAGGATGTTCAGTCGATCCCAGCGCATCTTCCGGCACTCGTGATGGAAATCGAAGGCCTCGTACTTGACCAACGGATTGCCCAACTCCCGGACGAGCCGCGCAAACGTGGCCTCCAGCTCGCCCTCGGCGCCCTTCTGATCCACCAAATTGACGGCCACCTGGGCGCCGTAGAGCTGCACCTGATCCCGGAAGTGGGTGGCGCAGGCGGCCAGGTGATCCTTGCCGGGGACTAGCCTCGGGCGGGGCTTGTACCGCAGATTCGGCAGCTGGTGCCAGTGGAAGGGCATGCTGCCACGCGTCTGGACGAAGCTCGTGTGTTGTCCGTTGAACTCGACGATCTGCTCCGTTTCCACAAAGTTCGCCACATGGCCCTCGTCGTCGATGCCGCGGCAGAAGAGGCGTGTGCCCGCCCGCTGCACGGACCGGCGCGTGACGATGCTCCAGAAGAAGGTCTGGCCGTTGATCTGCACCTGGTTGACGGAGACGAAGCCGTGGATCAGCGGCAGCTGGAACTTGTCCATCTTGTCGCAGTGGAACTGCTGCAGCACATGGCCGTTCCACACGAACCGCGGGTCGGCCCGCTTCAGCATGCCCTGCCGCTGGGGCTGGCCCACCAGCTCCCGCCGCCGCTGCATCGTGTGGGTGAGGTCGTAGCGGTACGAGAAGTAGAAGTACTTGGTGTCCAGCGTCTGGCGCAGCATCTGCAGATACGTCTCGTTCTCCTTCCGCTGGATGGCATTCGGAATGTACGGAATTATGTCGTATCCGGCCAGCCGCCACACTATCGACCCGTTCAGCACGCCTACGAACAGGCGGTGGGTGGCCACCAGCAGATAGTCGCAGCTGAGCAAGTGAATTGTGCCGAGGACACCGCAGATGCGACGGGTGGGCCGCAGGTTTGCCAGCTGGCCGCCCGTTGGCTGCACTCGCGTGACCTTGTCGTGGCGGCCAATAATCAATACCTCCCCACTGCCATTCGGCTCCACAATGAAGCTCTCGGGGGTGATGTAGAGGTTCATGTCATCGTACACCTCATTGTCGTCCTCCATTCTGTGTGCCCTTCTGGGTGTTACAGGGGCTGTGTTCCGATCTTCGGGACCTACAGAGAGTGCGGGTGGGGTTGGGTTGGGGGGAGGGGAGAGATACCATTTATCAGTAAATTGTTGCTGTATTTGAACGGGTGGAGAGTGTATATGTTACTTGTGTCTTACTGTTCTTTAATGGCCAGAAATTCCTATTTATCTCGCGACTGCAGGCAGAGGCAAACGAACACACATGCAGCACATGCAGAACCAGTAGAACTTTTACTATTATCTTCTTCCTGTTGCACTTGCTGCCACCACCCGACAGCCCGCCTACAATGTCAATAGAGTTTACAGTTAGACACACACACGCAACACACAAATAGTACACCTAAGCTACGTGTTGTGTTCGTTTTCTGTGTAGTAGATAATCTTATGCTAATTTTTTGTTTTTATCTTGTCTTTTTTTGCCAATACGTGTGCGTGTGTATGGTGTGGTGTGGCCGTCGCGTTTTTCTGCAGAATGCCCTACTCAAATCGAATTGCGGTATTATTAGTGTAACTGTTTTTCGTGGTATTTTGTATGTGTGTGTGGCGCTGCCAACTCACGCGTTCTTCGCGTAAATCGGTGGAGGAACCAAATAATCCTGGAAAACATGTTGTTGCTGTTAATTTACATTCTAATTTAGACAAAATTTATACGTTTTGCTATAGCGTTTTGGAATACAATTTTGACAGGTGCTTTAAAATAAATATCTAACAGCAGCGCTCTAGGGCTGCAAAACCATTCGATTGTAGAAACCATCGATATATCAATACTATCTTTCATCCCTTCCACAAAACTGTACAAGAGTTTAATTTACATCTCTCATGTCATTTTTTGGTTCTCTTGAGGATTTCTAGCTATGCTGTTTGTTTTCCACTTATTTCTGAATAGCGCTTAATACATTTTCTAGACTTTGAAGCAAAAACCAAAAACATTGATATCGATAGTGCCATCGATGGTTTTGCAGCCCTAGCTTGCGCATCATTTTGAAAATTGAACGGACGACGCGGCGTCTGCTTTCTGAGGAATTTCATTGGATTTTAAGGTCTTGCAAGGCTTTATTTGGCTGTACAACATTTGAACAGCGTAGAAGTGCAAATTATCGAGTGCTGGTAGCAAAAGTGTGACGAAAACATACACACGCACACACCATCTTTCTGGTGGCATCATTTTTACGCGCTAAAAAGTGAATTTAGACAGTTTCGCCTGTGAAATGGACACATCGGGTGGGAACAGCCTACGCCAGCAGCAGCAGACACTTGCACGCAAATCGAATCAAAACATTCAGGTCTATGTGCGCGTTAGGTGAGTGTCCCACATATACGGGTAGTAGAAGATCGCCCCATAAGAACGATTTGCATCCCTGCAGGCCGCTGAATGCGCGCGAGCGATGCATACGCTCCGCAGAGGTCGTGGATGTGCTCAGTCCACGCGAGATCCTCACACGCCACACCCTCGACTCGAAGCTGACAAAGAAGTTCACGTTCGATCGGAGCTTCGGCCCCGAGTCCAAGCAATGCGATGTCTATGCGGTGGTGGTGTCGCCTCTGATCGAAGAAGTTCTCTGCGGCTACAACTGCACGGTGTTTGCGTACGGACAGACGGGCACGGGCAAAACGCACACTATGGTGGGGAACGAGACCGCGGAACTGAAGTCCTCTTGGGAAGATGTGAGTAGAGGAGAACCTGTTTTCTAATTCCTAGAACTGGGTGAGAGGGGGGCGGTTCAAACGTTAATTGCTGCTCTACCTGCCGTTTTTGGCTTTTGCCTTTTTGCCCTTTCGTAGGACTCTGATGTGGGCATCATACCGCGGGCCCTGAGTCACCTTTTTGACGAACTGCGCATGATGGAGGTGGAGTTTACGATGCGCATCTCATACCTGGAGCTGTATAACGAGGAGCTGTGCGACCTCCTCTCCACCGACGACTCAACAAAGATACGCATATTCGATGACAGCACAAAGAAGGGCTCGGTGATCATCCAGGGCCTCGAGGAGATCACTGTGCAGAGCAAGGACGATGTCTACAAGCTGCTGGAGAAGGGCAAGGAGCGACGCAAGACCGCCACGACCCTGATGAATGCTCAGTCCTCGCGCAGCCACACCGTCTTCTCCATCGTGGTGCACATCCGTGAGAACGGCATCGATGGCGAGGATATGCTGAAGATCGGAAAACTCAATCTGGTGGATCTGGCGGGCAGCGAGAACGTCTCCAAGGCGGGCAATGAGAAGGGGATACGCGTGCGCGAGACGGTCAACATCAACCAGAGCCTCCTGACGCTGGGCCGTGTGATCACCGCCCTGGTGGATCGGGCGCCCCATGTGCCGTACCGCGAATCGAAGCTGACGCGCCTGCTGCAGGAGTCGCTGGGCGGCAGGACAAAGACCTCGATCATAGCCACCATCTCGCCGGGGCACAAGGACATTGACGAGACGCTCAGCACGCTGGAGTACGCGCATCGGGCAAAGAATATCCAGAACAAGCCAGAGGTCAACCAGAAGCTCACCAAGAAGACCGTCCTCAAGGAGTACACCGAGGAGATTGACAAACTGAAGCGAGATCTCCTCGCAGCGCGCGACAAGAATGGCATCTACCTGGCGGAGGAGACCTACGGGGAGATGACCATGAAAATGGACTCGCAGAATCGAGAGCTCAACGAGAAGATGCTGCTGCTGAAGGCCCTCAAGGATGAGCTGCAGTCGAAGGAGAAGATCTTCAACGAGGTGAGCCTGACTCTCCTGGAGAAGACCCAGCAGCTGGAGAAAACGGAGCAGCACCTGACCGACACCAAGGGCAGTCTGCTGCTGACAAAGAAGGTCCTTACGAAGACCAAGCGCCGCTACAAGGAGAAGAAGCAGCTGGTGCAGTCGCACATGAAGACGGAGGAGGCGCTCACCACACAGGCGCACAAGATCCTGGCCGTGGCAGATTTGGCCACCAATGAGACGGAGAAGCTGCACGGCACCATCGAACGGCGAAAGGATACGGATGAAAAGATACGCAGTGCCTGCGATCAGTTCAAGGATCGCATGCAGGACAATCTGGAGGTGATTGGCGGCAGCCTGAGCCTCTACTTGGAGCAGCAGGCGGCCTCCAAGCAGCATCTCAGCGAGGAATTGGGTGAGCCACGACCTGGAGATCTCTCCCTGCCACTTTTCACTTTACTTCTGCCGTTTTTTATTGCCTAGAAAAATCGAATAGCGTGGTGCAACGTTTGTCTGTGAATGCCAGCAAAAGCATCGACATGCTCAAGGGGATCTGCAGCCAGTCGCTGAAGGATCAGGAGCAGCTGCAGGCGAAGCTGGTGACAGACATATCGGAGAAGTGCGATCGACACACGACAGCGTTGGTCGAGGGGTTGCTGGATCAGTTGCAGCAGAGGGAGAAGCAGCTGCGGGAGGACATCCATCAGCAGGTGATGGCCCTGGAGGAGAACAACCACAGCCACAGGGCCATGCTGGAGTCCATGCAGGAGCGGTTCTCCAGCATCATCGCCAGCAATGCCCAGTCGCTGGAGAAGCATGTGACGGAGGTGCAGAAGCAGCTGGAACTCCTCAGCGAACTGTCTCTGCCCGATGCGGAGCACATGCAGCAGCTGCAGGCGGAGGTGGCCAACGAGCGGGCCTTGGCCCACCAGGAGGAGGCCCTGATCGAGTCGCTGATGATGCAGATGGAGCAGATCAAGGAGCTGCGGGCCAAGAACAGCCAGAGCATGTCTGAACGCCTCCTGCAAATGGAGGAGATTCGCCAGCAAAGGAGCAAAAAGGTGGAAAAGACCACGGCCAGTGTGCAGGCCTACCAGAAGGAGGGATCCGACGCCTCGCAGGCGGCCCAGGCAGAGCTCTCCGCCCAAGTGGCCAGCGGCATGCAGTGCGTGGACCAGGGCGTGGCCAAGTGCTCGACGCTGCACGCCCACATGAATAATCTCTGCCAGGAGTTCGTCAAACAAACAGAATCGAATGTCGTGGCGTCTCGCAATCACCTTGAGAATGTGAAGACCATCTGCCTGGAGAATGGCCAGGAGCGGGAGGCTCTCCAGGAGAAACAGCAGAAGGAACTTGAGAACGTGTGCGAGGAGAGGCAGCAGCTGGGGACAGAGGAACGCCAGCGATACATTGGCCACTCTGCCATTGCCATCGACCTGGTGGAGGAGCTGAAGCGTCTGACGACAGAACACGAGACTTCGCAGCGCCAACAGCTGCAGAACTGCGAGCAGGATGTCATCCGCTTCCAGCAGAACGAACTGAAAACCTATGCCCCGACGGGCACCACCCCCTCGAAGCGAGATTTCGTGTATCCTCGTTCGCTGGTGGCCACGTCCCCGCATCAGGATATAGTACGGCGCTACCGTCAGGAGCAGGACTGGTCGGATCTGGATACCACAGCCACCATAGATGAGGTAGAACCCCAATGAAACGCCTCCCCCAAGCCAGTTTCCTTAATCTTGTATCCTTTTAGTGCAGCGAGGGTGAGCAGGAGGACTCTCTGCGCTCCGTTCAGGAGCTCTCCGAAACGGAGACCCTCATGAACTCAACGCCCATCGAGAGCACCTCGACTAGCGTCAACACGAAACGCGGCTGCGGCACCACACGCAGCATGAACTCGAATGCCTTGAAGCCTCCATCGTCTGGAAACCGAAGCAGTTCGCTGTCCCGCTCCATGACGCCCAGAAAAGCATCGCCGCATGTATCTCCAGCCTTCAAGAGAGTAAGTAATCGTTGTTGCTAATGATTGAATCAATAATCCGAATGCTCTCTCACCTTTTTTTGCAGCACAACAAAGAGAACGTGGCCTGAATCGATCGCCTGAGATCGATGGCATACAAACATCATACATATATTAATATATCTACTACTCGCCCCAACTCCACTCCACTCCACACCACACCTTTCATTCGCCGGCAATTCTCTGGAGATGCTCGCTTTTTTGTTTTTCTTCTGTATATTGCACAATTTAATAATTAAATAAACTTAATGCTAAGCAAACCCCTTGCTTTCGACCTTGGGCACTCGAATATTCGCTTAAAAAGTTTTGTATGTATATTTAAGGAAACAAACGACTTGCGTCTGCGACCTTGAGAGTTCAAAGTTGAGTTCATCTCTTGAGATTTCAATGCGAATTCTCAAAAAAGAAGGGTTTGGCTTAATGATATGTAAAACTAATTGCAATATTGGTTTGAAATTTCGTTTAATTTATCTACTTTAGGGTTCCATTTGAGTTGACTATTCCTTTGAGTGAATCTTTAATCTTAAGGAAACTTAATTTAATTTATAATTTAAGCTCTAATCGAAGATGCAAGAGATGTATCCTATGAAGAGTTCCCATGGAAGGTGCCTGCTTAAAACTACAGCAAAATTTGCGTTTTTAGAGCTGTAATATGTTGTTTCGAACCATTCGAATCATTTCTCCGATGTTTCGAATCATTTCTGCGATGTTTCGAACCATTCGAATCATTTCTGCGATGTTTCGAACCATTCGAATCATTTCTGCGATGTTTCGAACCATTCGAATCATTTCTGCGATGTTTCGAACCATTCGAATAATTTCTGCGATGTTTCGAACCATTCGAATCATTTCTGCGATGTTTCGAACCATTCGAATCATTTCTGCGATGTTTCGAACCATTCGAATCATTTCTGCGATGTTTCGAACCATTCGAATCATTTCTGCGATGTTTCGAACCATTCGAATAATTTCTGCGATGTTTCGAACCATTCGAATCATTTCTGCGATGTTTCAAAACATTCGAATCATTTCTGCGATGTTTCGAACCATTCGAATCATTTCTGCGATGTTTCAAAACATTCGAATCATTTCTGCGATGTTTCGAAACATTCGAATCATTTCTTTCATCGAATACGAATCAGAGATTCCTCAGAAGATTCGTGCAGCTCTCTGGTGTTCAATACTATGCTTTTACGAGTAAACCCTCCTAATCCTCATCGCGATCATCGTCATCATCATCTTTGAGTATGCCCAAGCGACGGGCCACCTCCTTGACATTCGCTATGAACTCCTCCTGGACCAAATTGAAGCTCATGGCCAAGAGGGCAATGCCAAAGAGCAGATACAACGAGCAGTAGGCAATGGACTGCTCCGACTCATCCTTGACGCCCTTGGCAGGCACGAAGTCGCCAAATCCTATAGAGAAATGCAAACAGAATCAGCACAGAAGATGAACATCCTGGAATACTGGCATATCCTACCGATTGTCGTGAGCGTGATGAAGCAGAAGTATGCCGAGTCCAGGAAGGACCAGTTCTCCCAGTAGGCAAACAGGGCGGCGCCTCCCAGGATGTAGCTGACGACCAGGAAGACGCACAGCCAGATGGGCACAGGACGATCCTTGGGCAGGAGATCGCCATAGTCCCCGTAGTCGTCCCCATACATGGAGTCGTCCTCGTCGTATTCGTAGCTGGGACGACGGCGGATCTGCCGCTGGACAGGGAAACCCATGGGCGACATGATACGCGGCGAGGGAGGCAGACGCTCGGCACGCTCCCTACGACGATGGTTTCGTCGCGGCTCGCGACTCCTCGACTTGCTCTGGACGGGGGGATAGTCCTCGTAGTGGCCGCCGTCGCACAAGGACACCTCGTCGAAGCTCTCCTCCACATAATCCTCGTAGCTGCGCGGGGAGCGTCCTCGTCGGTCCCTGCGGTGATCCCTGGAGGACCCCTGTGGCGGAGCATCGTAGTCGGGCAGCTCCAAGTGGTTGCCATAGCGTGCGGACTGACGCCCCAGGCTGCCAGCCCGACGTCCTGCGTGCCTGGGAGGCTGTGGAGAACGCTCCCTCTCGCGGTCCCTCTGTCGTTGTCGCTGGTGCGCGGATCGGGGCATTGATTGACTCCGTGGCGCCGCGTTCCTCGCCCGCTGGTGGCCAGATCCTCCTCCGAAGTCGTCCAGGGCATATCGGTTGGGTATAATCGGAGTCTTGCGCACCACATCCTCGTCCACATCCTCGTAGTGCTGCGAGGAGACATGCCGCGGGTCCACGGACTTGGCTCGGGCCCCGCGTCCTGGGGCAGAGTGCAGGCGGTGCAGCTCTCGCGATGCCTTGGACTCCTGATGCTGTGGCGAGCGCACAGAACGCACACTGGCGGCTCTCTTGGCCGGCGTCTGCAGATCGCTAAAATCCTCCATGGATCCCGCATCGAAATCGGGTCGATAGCGCTCCCGCTCCACCGTATGCCGATCCCTCATCCGATCCCTCTGCCTCTGGCGGCCGCTGTAGCGACTGCCACGATTCAGGGTCTGCGTCTGCATCTCGTACTCGTCCCCGTAGATGTTGTGCCGCTGCTGGCGAGGCTGTGCCGCGATCTGCTGCTGCTGCTGGCGGCGATTGCGTCCTCCACTGCTCCGGTGGCCGAACTCCCGATCGTCGTAGCCGCCCCTTCCCATGGTGCGCAGTTCGGGATCGGAATGGGCATGCCCATGGAGGGGCCGAAGCCGGAGTCGTTGCCCGAACGCTGTGTCATCTTCATGGATCGCCGGAACGAAGGTGGCGGCTGGGAGCGGGCGTACCGCTGTCCCCGCACCGACCGCTGCCTGGAGCGGGCATTCCTCGGCCGCTTGGCCGTCCTTGTGCACACATAGCAGCAGATGCGCCAGTAGAGAAACCTATGAACGAGAGAGAGAAGAATGGGGGGGTGGGGGGGGCATTAGTGGAGGAGTCACGCAACTGTGGAGATGTCACAAGAGGGAGAGACTCACCGGAATGACGTGGCCATCACATCTCCGATGTTTGACAGGCAGATGAGCATCAGCGGGATGCCAACGATGGCATAGAAAATCGTTGTCACCTTGCCCCAGTCGGTGCGCGGTGATATGTGGCCATAGCCTGTGCCCCCCGCAACAAACCGAAAACAAAGTACAGAAAATGATGTATTAGTAGATACTTGGAAACATGGAAACATGGAAACCTGGAGACCGATTCCCATTCCGATTCCGAACAGGGAGTGTCTTCTGTCTTTTGTTTGTGCGTCTTGCACGAGTCGTGTCTTACCTTCAACTCTTGCGAGCACCCAAAAGTTCTTGAATTGCTAATGAGGTCGGTCGGTCGGTCTTTTTCGGGTCTAATCTCAGGTTGTACTTGTCGCTCCCCTCCCCCGCCCCCTTCACCAAAATAAACCACCAAACACCATTACCACAAATGGCATTTCAAGTCTGCCGCCGCTTTTGGCATTTACGGAAATGCGATTATCTATCTCTATAGAATTCTGACACTACGACTACGACTATCTGCTATACTTAATGGGCGTGTGGGTCAGTAAACCCCAGAGCTTAGATCTGAAAAACTGAAAGCCAAAGAGCATAAATCCATATCGGGAAATTGTGCAAAAAGCACTAAAAAAACAAATAAAACCCAAAAATTCCCATCATTAAATTCTAAACAACGAACTACACTCGAAGAAAAACATTAGCCTAAAACGTTTTTGTAGACTTTCGGGATTGTTTAACTAAGGATTATTCTACCAAGCTCCTAAGGCTGCTATGGGAATATTGGTTACCAAAGAAGGATTACTAGGGAGATGAATGCTGTACAAATCCCATAAAAAGACTTGAAGACTACTACTACCGTATTTTGTCTTCTATGGGAACCATTCATGGTAGAAATGATCTATCTATCTACCTATCAGATCACAATGAATCCTTGTCGTATGCAATTATATATCTGATCATATCGATATGTTCTATAGTTTCTACAGACTCTAGAAATTCTCTTTCTCTGGTTCTCTTTAGTATTTTTTTTGCCCAGTGTAAACGCTCATCACGATCGGTCGTTTGGTCGTTTGGGGTCGGTCGGTCAGTCGCGTTTGACCTTGCCGTTGTTTTGACTACAGTCGTAATTCCACTTTTGATTTCATTTGACACGCTCCACACTCCACCCTGCCACCCGCAACCGCCACCGCCACCGCACCCGCACCCTGCCTGCGCACCTGCCCTGCCCTGCCCTGCCCCAATCGAATGGGGAATGGAACCCCGTTTTTAGAGGTCATTCACGTGTGCAACAAACTGTGGCGGAGAGAGAGAGTTGATTTTTTGACCTATGACTTTTCTGATCTATGATCATGGGAGTAGTAGGGGTTGAGGGGTCGATGCAAACTGCGATCATGGAAGTAGGAGCCTTGGGAGTCTCTTTTTGGGTTTTTGGGATCTTGCCAAGTCATTGTGATTTCCAGGAAAACTGTTGCTCTTTTTTTTTTGTGGTGGGTGGGTGAAAATTTGCTTTGCCGTGACATCAATGAATGTGGTGACCAATTGCCAAATGATTGACGATCGTTTGATTGCGATTGATGTGATTTCAACGTGATCAATGAATGGACATAATCGGTTGCCCGATTGCAGCAGTTCCTGGGCGTTCCTCCGACGATCGACGATCGGTGGATCGTGCCACGCTTCTTTGCGGTTTCGCTTCAGGTGAATCAACCAGCGATCCATACCATCCATGCCGATATGGTACGATCCGATCCAAAAAGATCTGTGCGGCGGCAGTGTCTGGCACGACGATCGTCTGTGTCTGTGTCTGCTGCTTCTGCTGCTGCTGCTGCTCCACCAATGTTTGCGTTGATTCATTGGCTTCGTACCCACCTGCTCTGCTCCGCTGCTGCCTGCCCTGCTGCCTGCTGCCCTGCTGCCCTGCCCGTCGGATGGCGGTGCCCTCGCCGGTTGACTGAGTTTTTGTGCGTCGTCACCATCGGTCGGGCGAGCCATCGTCGTCTGCCGTCTGCTCTGCTGCTCGGTGGTTGCGCCGGTTCGTTCTCTGGTCTCTGGTTAACTTTTTTTTATATAAGTAGCATGCGTCGGTGGCATTACCGAATCATTCTGTTGGGGCATCTCGTGGCGATCAAACCAAAATCAAAAGAGAGAGAGAACAAATCCGAAAACCATGCCAAGTGATTGCTTAATTGTGGCTTTGGGCCTGCTGCTGGTGGTGGGATCCTCATCAGCAACCGATGGATCGGGTGATCGGGATCACTGGGTGTGGCGACAGCAGCGATCCTTTCGAGACGGCGACATTGGCAGGAGTAAGAGTGCCTCCATAAGGAACTCCTACGACAACAAACTGAGACGAGAGCCCACCACGCGCCGACCGCTGCCTGGAGAGCCCGAGAACGACGAGATCGAGGACTATGCGGATGTGGTGGACCCCACCAGGGCCTCCCAGGACCCCGCTACTCCGAATGTGGGCACGCGGCAGTACAATCCCTACGGGGGGCAGCCGAGTGCGGGACAGTTTGGGGGATCGGGACTCTCTGGAGGCTATGGCGGCAGTCCGGGAGTTCTTGTCGGGCCGGGAGGACCCACTGGAATCATTGGCAGACAGCCCCTGTATCCGTCGCCCTACCAGCCAGGCTTTGGCGGATTCAACGGAGCACAGAATGGCATTGGCGGCTACCCGGGCGGAATCTATGGCGGAGCATCGGGAGCGGGACTCCAGGGCTATCCAGGAGCAGGAGCCTCTGGAGCGGGACTCCAAGGCGCTGGCTATCCAGGAGGCAGTCTAGGAGGAGCCTTCGGCGGCTATCCCAGCACTGGCCTGGGCGTCGGGCAGTACTCGGGCGTGGGACAGCAGTTCCCCGGCCTCGGACAGCAGTTCCCTGGCTCCAGCCAATTCCCTGGCTCTGGCTCTGTCTCTGGCGGACAGTATCCCTTCGGGGGATCCTATCCGGGAGGAGATTTCGGTGGCAATCAGTTCGCTGGACAGTTCCCGGGCCTTGGGGGCAGCCAGCAGTTTCCCTCGAATCAGTTTGGCGGCGGACCGCAGTACACCGAGGGCTATGGCCTGGCCGGAGGAGTGGGTCTGGGCCAGCAGCTGGGTCTCGGAGGATTAGGAGGACTAGGAGGAGGCGGTCCCTATGGAGGCGGAAACTTTGGCTTCGATGAAAAGTCCGCCCCTCCGGTGGTGGCCGAAGGCAAGAGCGCCAAGAGTGTGGCTGCGGCGCCCAGGAATGTGAACGATAAGCTAAGCAAGAAGGTCTAGGATCCAGGATCCAGGATCACCCCCTAGACGTACTACCACCCACCCCACCCCGCCCGTCAGTTGTAAATAGATCCCTAACTAAGTTTTTTTTGTTTTAGTTGTAGTTCCTAGACCTAGACACGAATCGAATCGAATCGAATAAATCGAATAATGTAGAACCAAGTGCCCGAGACCCACCTATCGTTGTGATCACAATGATCGAGTAGAAGAGGGAGCCGGCGAAGGTCCACTGCGACTTGCGCAGATCCTCGTCCCCGTCCCAGCCGTCCGCCTTGATGGCCGTGAGGATCTGCTTCTCGAAGTTGGCCAAGTGTTTGCTCACATTCGCCATCCAGTCGCTCTCCCGCAAGACTAGGGCATCGTCCGACAGCAGCCAAATGTTCTCCGTGAGATTGAAGCGAAGATGTTGAATGTCGCGCTTGACCTGAGCGCAGGACACGAAGAGGAGAATCAAGGATTAGATCAAGGGATCAGAGATACATATAAGAGAATGGCAATGGCTGTACCTCCAGTTCATGTGGTCGCTCCAAGTGCTGGAAGAGATACGCGCCGCCGACACAGTAGGAGACCACCAGGAGGACCAGCAGGACATGCGACACAATGCAGGTGATGATCTTCCACGAGAAACAGATGGCCGTCACGCAGCGTCCGCGTTCCGGTTTGGCCGGCTCCAACATGTGCGCCGGCAGAGATTGGGCCCGTCTCCCCGACATGGCTGGCTATGGCTGCGGCTATGGACCGTTTGGACCCTCCTCTTGGCCTAATTTATCGCTTGGCTGATCATAAATTATGTGTGGAAAACGAAAACGAAACGAAAACGAGAAACAAACCAAATTAAGGACAAGAAACCGCAAAAGCAGTCGCAGACGGAGACGCAGACGGAGACGCTCGACTATTTGTCTAAATAAATATTTATTTACATATAGTTTGTGGATCTTTGGGGTCTGTTGGGGGCAAGGCCGAAGAAGCAGAGAAGGAGAGAGAGAGAGAGAGAGAGAGGCATGGAGCGGCGAGAGGCGACTCCATGGAAAACTATTTTCGTACACCGGGAGGGGGCATCCATCGCATCCAAAAACGCGGACACACGCCGCAAGACAACTATTTTTTCCGAGACGGAGACTACATAACATTTCCGTGCAATTATGAAGTTCGATTTTCGATTCGATTCTCGATTCGATTCGACCTCCCATTTGATGGGGTTGTGGCTGGTTATGGCCATATGAGTGCTTCCCGTAATGATGATTACCGCGAAACACGTACCGTCGAACTACGCCCGCACGGTGGGGTGCGGGGTGCGGGGTATGAAGATTTTTTCAATTGCAATGGGAAAATCTGTTTAGTTTTTCAATTTTCCATTCCATGCTGTGTTGCCGCCAGCCTCTCCTTTAAACAACAACAAAAAACACACACAAAAACGAACGATTCCGATCCGATCCGATCTGCACGACTCTCCAACGTTTACTGAGGAGCGGAGCCCACTGGCTGGCCAGATCTCAGTGCTGATCTCTCGATATACGGTTTTATTTTTGGTCTTACGTCTTACTCGAAGCTCTCTTTTGTTTTTCTTTTTTGGAAAATCTTGTTCTGTTTTGTTTGGTTTACTCATGTGGATCATCAGTCGGTGGATCGGTCGATCGGTGGTTCGGTCGATCATTGAATCAGGTGGAATTCGGGCGGGCTTTTGCCGGGGTCTCCCGAAATTACTTTTCGGGGGGGTGTTCTTGATTTCAATTTCACTCAGAGAAAAACTAATAGAAAATGAGCGGCATACACTGAAAGGGACCAATTTAGGGGGTATCTGTGCGTCTTCTCTCAAGAGGAACCACTATCACTCCCTTTATCATCTTTGCACCCAATGATCCAATGGATGTCGATGCCTGATTCCAACAGGAGCAACAGGCAAAGTGCTCATCTCGCAGCTTGCACATCCTGCTCCTCCTCTTGTATCCCGTACAACTGCCAATTGGAATCCCCTTGTGCCAGAAACAGGATAATTAGGCTTCATTTATAGCCCAGCCCCAAGTTCCTGTCTCTGGCACAAAGGGAGGTACGGATTATATGGCTATAGCATCAATAAATATATATTGAATTTATTACAAAAATAGTTGACTATTTTATTCACAATTTATTCAGAATTTACACAGCAGGGGAATCGCTTCCACCTTCCAAATAAGAGCGACTTCCCCTTGGGATGTTTCCATCTATATCTCTCTCTCTTTTACTCCTCACCAGCGCGCACACTGCACGATTAAGAGTGAGAGAGAGAATGAATGAAAGAAAGAGAGGGAGAATGATTAAGCACGTGGAAAGTCAAACAAGTCAGACATGACTATATCGACTTGGCTATTGATGCTGATCAAGAAAATAAATAAATAAATAAATAAAATATATACTTTATAGTGTCGGAAACGCCAGAAATCGAGTAAATATATGCTATGGATATGTATCTACATATGTATGTGTATTCTCATATTTGGGGTATGATGTAAAGGTCTTGGAAAATTATGAAACATGTTGAAACCTCCACCTACTACATATATAAGAAAACTCCTCTCTCGTTGCTTCCATAACTTTGTGCTTTTACTAGTTCAAGGGAAGGCACTGAGGGGACTATGAAAATGAATCCCCGAATATCTGCAATCTGCAACCATATTCTTTACTTAAATCTGTGAAATTTTCCTTACTTTTAAAACTTTTTTGGATATAAATTCTTACGCATATTCTTTATAATTTCCACATTTAAATAAGGAAATTTCCCCATCTTTTTCCCAACAGATCGTACAGGCCATACATGTTCCAGTACTTGGAGCAGTGCTTCTTGCTTCTTTGGTGAGTACTTTGTTCCTTTACTTTGTTTCGTTTCGTATCGTATATTGCTTATCTATTATGACCGTTTATAGTCGGCTATAATCGACTGCTTCAGTTCGTGCTACATCATCGTTACTTATGATAGGAGGGGACTGCAGTTTTCAGTGGCTATATTTAGTCACTCAGCGGACAGTTGGCCACTGGGGCTGTGTGGGGCCTTAGTCAACATTCAGTTGCCTGAAGGAGCCCTGCAGCCCGAAGAGGCTCTCGAAATCGACGGCCTTGCCCAGCCGCAGGCTCTCGTCCGTTCCGTAGTTGTTCTCCTCCTCCCAGAAGCCTCTGTACGCGAGAATGCGCTGCTCCCACTCGGCGATGATCTCCGGAATGGAACCGTTCTCCCCCCCGTACTCGATGGGTAGATACTTTTTGGGCACTTGCTCGTAGAGGGCCTCCCACTTGCTTCCATGGACATAGAGCTGGGCAAAAGAAAGCGATAGATATCGATTAAAGATCGATTGGGATTGGGCTTCGATTGTGGGTGGGAGACTTACGCGTCCCTGCTGCTTCTTGGACAGCATCGGCTTGACCATGTTGAAGATGGTCTCAAAACCCGCCGGAGTGTTGATGAAGTGCACGCCCTGGGGCCGCAGGGGCAGTGCCTCCTCCTGGAAGACGGTCATCTTCTTGGCAAACGCCGGCGTCATGTGCAGGAAGTGTCCCGTGGTGACATTGGCCAGGTCCAGTATGGAGACCATGCCATTGACAATGGCCACATCGTCCTCGTTGAGCATGATCTGCTGCATGAGTCCCGCCGCGTGGTTCACCTCCTGGAAGGTGTACTTGCTCGGATCGTACATGGCCTGTCGCAGGAGCGCTATGCGAGGACCATTGTCGTTCAGGGGACGCGGCAGCAGCAGGATGGCTCTTTAGGGGGGGGGAGGGGGAGATCCGAGATCGATGAGTACTCGGCCTCGGCTTGGTCTTCCCTTCCAGAACTCACCCCAATCGAAAGATCTCCAGCAACTTGTCCACGTCCACGTTGTGGGCCGCATAGAAGTCCGGGTACTTGGTGCGCAGCGTGTAGAATCGATCGATCTTGGACTTGGTGCGCTCCAGACTGTACTTGCAGCCGCGGAGGAAGTTCACCAGCGTCTGGTCGTCCGTGCGGGCCTTCAGGTGGGGCTGCTGGCGGATCCACTCCCTCAGGGCGGCAATGTCATCCTCGATCTTCTCGGGAATCTCGTTCAGCCTCTCCACGGCAATCTTCTGCAGCTCGGGGCTCAGCGGACGGATGGCAGGCGGCATCTTGGAGACGGGACGGTTGGCGAACGAATGTCGAGTGGCCCCGGCCCTGGCCCTTGTGTGCCTCGAAATGGTAATCGATAAGCAATCTTGGACGGATTGAAAGAGTCGCTAAGAAACGCTAGGAGTGTATCAGCGCTTATCAGTAGGCATTTATTATCGGTTTATGGGGCAGATAGTACTAGTCGGACGGCAAGGGGTTGGGTCTTCAGTCGATGGCCAGCAGGCGGAAGGAGCCATCCGCACCGAAGTGACTCTCGTGGCTGTTGCCGGGTGGTCGTTGTTCTTCCCTTAGCTTCTCGTCGATTCCAAAGATCTGCGTGTCCTCGAAGTAGTCACGATAGCCCTGCAGCTTGGACTCCATTTCCGCTGTCAAGTCCTGAATGGAACCCTTGGTTCCACCAAATTCCACTGGTAAATACTCCCGAGAGACGCGCTCGAAGATCGCCTCTGGATCAGAGCTAACAGATACCTAAAAAATGCCTTAAATTAAACTAAAATCCATCCCCAAGGAAAGTCTGGGACTCACCCGCTCTCTGATCTTGCCGGGAAACCAGGAGAGCAGCGACTTGAAGCCCGTCTCGAAGGCCTTGGGGACATTGATGAAGTGAATGCCCTTCTGCCGCGTGGGCATCGCCTCATCGGCGTAAGCCGAGAATTTGCTCAGGAGCTGCGGCTGGAGGGCGAACAGATTCGCAGCCGTTACTCCCGTCATGTCCATGATCTCCAGGTAGCCGCTGACAGAGGCGTTGTCGTCCTCGAGCATCATGATCTCCCCGAACATGGAGCCCACGCGAATGATGTCCTGGAACTTGAATTTCTGGGTGTCGTAGGAGCCCACCCGAATGATGGTGACGGCGGGACCAGGGTCCTCTTTGGCCAGAGGAATGCGCAAGATCACTCTGCAAGGAGAACGGAAACTCTCTTTAGGAGAAACTTTTCCTTGAAGGGCCTCTTTGGTGTGGTTTACCCCAGTCGAATGATCTCCAGCACCTGGGGATCGTCCACCAGGCGATGTTCATTGAAGACCTCCGGTATCATCGCCTGCAGAGTGTAGAACCGATCGATCTTCTGCTTGGCCTTCTCCAAACTGAACTTTGATCCTCGCAGGAAACTCAGCAGGAACTGATCCTCCATGCAGGCCGACAGATGCGGCTGCTTCTGCAGCCAGATCCTCAGTGCGGATATGTCCGACTCCACGCGATCGGGGACCTCATGGAGCTCCTCGATGGCAATCCTCATCAGGCCCGCCGGCAAGGGTCGAACGAATGTCATGCTGCCTATCGCGCTATCGATTGCAGACTGCCCAAAAAAGTGCTCCCAAACAACAAATTACTTCGGTCAGATTTCGGTAATGCACTTCCATTACGCTGCTCTGCGAATCCACTCGAAATACGTATACATACTATATGTTTATTCAAAGCTAAACCCGATAAGATCGGACTAATCTAGCGATTAGCTGCGGTCTGCTTGGCTTTTCTTGGCTTGGCTGTGACTTCTGGGGCCTCAGAAGGGAGGTCCATTGAATGCCATTGCCATTGAAGGTGGGAGATCTCTGGGTGGTTCCCATAAGCGAATGGCACTTCATTGGATTTCATTTTGCTTAAGTTTCAGCCAAACGTTTGCTGTTCTCAGATGGGTAACCTTTTGTAATATCAGCCACATGATTCTATCTTGAAGACCTACCATTTGACTGGAATATATCCAACTTTCGCGGCTCTCAAATGGGAAGGCCTAAGACTAGATTTCAATCCACTAAAGTAGAACCAATCCATGTTTCCAGACACCCTCAAAGGTGTTTAGGTTCTCCAAGTTCTCTTATCATAATAGACCCTATAGAGCATACAGATAAAGATAGCCCCACAGACAGTGCTTCCTCCCATAGATAGCGTATCGATATCGGTACGAATGAGAGTGCGAGTGCGAGTATGTATATATATTTTATTTATTTGTAGAAAAAGAAACATACATACATATATGTAGGAGTAAAAGTACGCTGCGTTTCTGCCTGGAAAAAAACAAAAAAAAAACATACCTACGCTACTTATTGGCTATGAACCCGCGGTTGAAGCTGCCACCGTAACTACAATTGATAAGGATAATGATAATGAGACATGCGATATGCGATACAAAAAAAATATAGTAGATATACATATAGATAGATGTACGATTATATGAATAGTTCTATAAATACGATCTGTTCTGTTCTGTTCTGATCCGATCCGATCTGATGGGTGTTTCTGTCGTAACCTAAGAGTGTGTGTCGCTTGCTATTGCTATTGCACAGGAGCAGGAATCATGGAGAGAGAATCATTCATTGATGGATGGATCATTCATTCAGTAGAGGCCACATGGCAGATCCGTCACCTTGGACATCGATCCCTGGGTGTAGGAGCGGGTGCGCGAGGCGGGACTCTGTCCGGGCATCGTCACTCCCACCGGTGGCTCCTGGTGCATCCTCATGGCCGGATTACTGCTGAAGTAGATCTGCTGGTTGCTGCGCGACTTCTCCCTGCCGACGATGGCGGCCTCGTTGAGGGCCTCGTGGGCGCCGCCGCTGGAGGAGGAGGCGAAGGCCGCCTCCAGGCGTTCCACGTTCTTGGTGACGCGACGGGCCTGCAGGGCGGCCGTGATGTCGGGCTTCGGGTACCGCTGCGGCGTGTTCATGCCCGTCATGAAGAAGACGCCGTTGAACTGCTGGGCCGGCGGGGCGGGCGGAGCCGGTGCTGGTGGTTTCATCTTGTGGGGTGGCGCCTGTACCTGTACCTGTACGTGCGGATGGGAATGGGGATGGGGCACATCCTGGGCGCTCTTCCGCAGGGCCTGCATCGTGGGATCGTGCTCGTCGTGCCGTGCATTCATGATGACGTCGAGGAGCTCCCGATTGGTGCTGGCATTGTAGGCCGTGGCGGCGGCATTGGCCTCCGGCATGTCCGGGGATGGGGAGTCCATGGCATAGCTCGACGGGTGATCCGTCTCGGGGGCATCGTAGTCGGCCTCGTCGAAGAAGGTCTGCATGGCGGCCAGACGCTCGGCGGCCGCCGGGTCCCCCGGATGATGCACCAGCATCCCGTAGTCGGAGCCGCCCTCCTGCTCGGAGCAGTCGGTGCGGGGCACGAGGTGCGCCAGGGAGCGGGATTTCCTCGGAGGCTGCGGCACAATGTTCACCGGGACAATGTCCTGCTCCACGGGAGGACGATGCCGTGACTGCTGGTGGCTGCTGCCGATCTGCTTCTCCGCCTCGCTGACGATGTTGTCCAGCTCCTCGATGACATCCTCAATGGTGGCCGCATCGTCCTCGTCCTCGTCCACGGGGATCTTCAGCGACTTGTGGTGCTGGTTCTTCGCTGCCTTCGACGGCAGCACCAGGATGGGCACTGGACTGAGAGATGCCCCCGTCTCGGAGCTGCTGATGCCCTCGTCCTCGTGCTCCGAACAGCTCTGCTTCGTGGTCTTTCCCGGGGGTGGCACCTGCCGGGGCAGAGCCACCGGCTGGTGCGCC
This sequence comes from Drosophila athabasca, assembly GCA_008121215.1. Lineage (NCBI taxonomy): Eukaryota > Metazoa > Arthropoda > Insecta > Diptera > Drosophilidae > Drosophila > Drosophila athabasca. The sequence goes on along the minus strand of CM017796.1, from coordinate 58,781,447 downwards.
TCCACCGGCTTGAAGTTGGACTCCTGCTGCGCCCCCTGCAGCCGGAAGATCTCCCTCTGGAGCTCTGCGCATCGCTCCTGCAGACGCCGCTCCATGGACGTGAGAACGGCCTTCTCCTCGTGGAGGATCTGGACGCGTCGCTCGAGGATCACCATCTGGCTGCGGGTGCGATCCGCGTCGCGGGCCTGGGCCATCATCTTGTCGACGTCGATGTGGAGCTCGTTGAAGCGCTTCACCTCCGCCCGCAGGCTGTCCAGCCAGGGCGAGGAGGAGGAGATGGTCCGCGCCAGGGTGCTGGCATCGAGACCCGCCTGGAAGAGCTCCGCCTGGATGTAGAGACGCTGCTGGATGCTCACCGCACTCTCGATGAATGTGTTGAGGAATCTGCAAGGGATTGGCGACACACATTAGGGAGATCTTCAGGGATTCGATGGCTTCGATGACTCACTTGACACCTGCACACTGGAGCTCCCCGGAGCCGCCGCCGCTGTTGAGGATCCCCACCAGCAGGCGGAAGCGTACGGGCTCACTGCATCGCAGTCGAAGGGTGGACATGGCCTCCGAGACGGCTGTGTGTCCCGCGGAGGCGATCTTCTGGCTGCCACTCCCACTGCCGAAGGGCTGGCGGTCGCAGGCGGAGGCCAGCAGCTGCAGCGCGAGGATCCGCGCCCGAATGCCCTGCCCCGTGGCCGACGAAGCCAGGGGCATGAGGCCCACGGGTGTGTTCCCCAAACGGGCTATGGCATCCAGCGATCGCGAGCAGCAGATGCTCAGGCATTGGCTGTGGAGGGAAAGGGGAGTTAGAGGGGTTTGCTTGGGAGACCCTGGTGATGCGGGACTTACAGGCAGGAGAGCTCGTCGAGCAGTGCCCGTCGCTGGTAGCTCTGCGGATTGCGGGACATGGCCAGGGAGTTGCTGGCTCCCGGCACTGGCGCCGGGCATTGCTCGCCTGGGCCATCTGGATGGCCCGCAGGACCTCCAGCAGATGGCTAATCCCATCCGATGGCGTGGCCACAAACTCCTGGACGAAGCTGCAAGCAAGAAGAGGCATCAGAGGATGTGGGGCAATGGCAGAAGGAAGAGCACGCTCACCTGGGAAAGGATACCCTTAGGTCAGCCCTCAGTTTGGTCAGCAGATCCGTGATGGAGCCAAACTGTCGGAGCGACATCTCGCTGTCGCTCTCCGGCGGTGCAGGAATGGGAGATCTGCAAGGAATAGCAAGCATAGTGGGAGTAGTGGGAGATCTTATCTGAGAGGAGAGCAGGATCCTCACTTGTATTCCGAATGCTTTGCTGGCAGTGTGGAGGATCGGTAGACCTCCTCCTTGGCACTGGACGTCGTGCAGACATCGTAAATGGACTTCATTTTCGAGGCACTGCTTCCCTTGGTGAACTTTCGCAGCGAGAGCACATAATCCTCGGGATTGTACACCGGTGGTCGTTGATTCTCCTGAGCGGACGAGAGGAATTGGTAGTTTGTCTTTGGGTTTGGGTTTGCCTTTGGGGGCACTCACTTTGCTGTAGACTGGCGCCTGGGGCCAACTCTGCTCGGAGCCAGCCATCTTGTAGGAGGCCAGAGATCCGTTGAGGCTGCTGCCGCCGCACTTCTGTGTCCCCGAGGCGGTGCTGGAGCTGCCGCCGGCAGCTGCCTTCGAAGCAGGCGGCGGTGGTGCTGCCATCTTCGAGGCAGTCTCGTGGCAGACACTGGGAGCCATCTGGAACGAGTGTCGTCCCGTGGTGTGGTGTCCCCCAAGGTGCGCCTGCTGGTGGTGCTGGTGGTGCGGCTGGTGGTGTCGCTGCAGCGTTGAGCTGTCACTGCAATAAACGGAAAAGCCATCGGGTGGAGTCAATTAATGTACTCGTACGTGCCTCACATCAAAGAACTTGAATTTGCATTCACATTGGACTATAAATAATCCCCAGAGCCAGTTGGGGGATCCCACAGAGGAGAGGGGAAGGTGGATGGGGATGGGGAGGATAGCTTTTGGGGACACGTAACGCACCGGAAAAACAAGCCGTTAAGTTTATTGAACATATTTCTACGAGTATTTAAAGCAAAATAGTTATCAACTGTACTCTCTGTGGCAGGTTGCCACAGGTTGCCACAGGTTGCAGTCACTGCCGCAATTGGAGTCTGGTTTACAGGTGTCTAGGAGGTGTTGTGGCAGCATGTGGGCTGTAGGCTGTAGGCTGTTGGCTGCCCGTTTCCCCAACCATCCAACCATCCACTGATCGAACGAGCGATCGAATGATTTCTGATTTGTGACATTCGTTGATTCGTTATTTAATTTTTGGCCCAAAAGAAAGACACACACACTTTCACTTGAAAGATATCCCCAACACCCCACCCCATAAGAGATACAGATAGATACCGTTACCGTTTTGTTGGGTGGCTGCTCTGTGCTCTGTGTGTGTGCTGCCACAATATGTGGCACCGTTAAGCCAAGCCAATGAGTGGCTATGCAAATGCAAATGCAAATGCATTCGATTGCCGGGGAATTATGACGTGCATCAATCAGCCATCAATCAGTCACGTACCATCGATGCATAGGCATTCATTCATTCATTCATTCGGTCGATTGTGGAGGTGCCACCGATTGGATTCTTTCATCAGGTGTGCCTCTGTGCCCCTGAACACCACACGGGGCTGAAGCAGACACTGAGGCAGCCCCAGGCTTGAGTCTTGAGTCTTGATTATTGAGTGGCTGCCTGGCTGACTGTTCGTTCCCACAGCAGCAGCAGCAGCAGCAAAAACACTTCGATCAATGTCAGTGGACGCGACTCAAGAGAGAGAAACCCACCAGCAGGCAGCAGGCAGCAGCCAGCAGCCAGCAGCCGTTCAAAAAGTGTTGAAAGATCCGATGGAAAATCTGCATAAATCAATTTCCAAGACACAAATTGAAATCACGAAACGATGTACGAGACGAGTATGCTCCAAAAACAGGAATCGATAAGCAACACCCCCCACCCCCCCCTAGAGACTGGCGTCTCCAGCCTCCTGGCTCCAGCTAATGGATTCACTCTCCACTTTTCAAGTGTTCAAGTAATTTTCCTTTATTTCAAAGAGAGTTCCAATGGGGTCTACGACGCCTTAGAAGCACTCATCGATGGATGGCAGCCAGCCGCTGCAGTAGTGCCAGACGGCCCAGGCGCCCCATCCCTGCTGGGAGAGGACCTTCTGGGCGCAACGGACGGAGTTGGTGATGTCGTCGCTCAACAGGGCGTTGCAGCTGAGGCCGCACTCGTTGTAGGAGAAGCGTCCGTCGGCCTGGCACCAGTACAGATCGTTGATCTGGAAGATGCCGTAGTCGTTGGAGCCGTCGGAGTTGGCGGGTCCCACCACCCAGGTGCGGTAGTCGCTCTCGTGCTGGGCAATGCAGGTCCACTTGTCCAGCTGGTCGCGGGGGACGCCCAGGTTGGACATCTCCCTGGCCAGGGAGCAGCGGTCCAGAGTGCGTCCCGAGAGGGCGGGAGCGGCGGCACAGGCCAGGATCACCAGAGCGAGGAAAGCCTTCATGTTGCAGATTGAACGAAAACTGTTTGACTTTTCGCTGGTTCTGCGCGCAGTATTTATGGGAAATTTGTAGCCCCCAAATGGGTCTATCTATCAATGGGGATTGTTGTTGAGTTCCAAGTGGCAAGGAGATTCGGATCTGGAGAGGATTCGTGTGTGCGGGCTTTTAATTAAAAAAAAACGTCCATTTGAATATTCAAACACTTTGGGTCAAGCAAAACAACCAAAACCCAAAAGAACTTCACTTTTGTCTTATCAGAAGACATGAGGCATTCGAGTGGCTAGACCGTTGAAGAGGCAGAATGGAGGAGGCCGCCCCCCCCAGAATGTGGCATAGTTTTAGGCACTGAGGCACAACAGTTCTGTGCAGAGCTTTCAGAGCAGCTATACAGCTACAAGATACACCCATTGTACACCTTGAAAATCATTTCTTAATCTTGATTTCGTCATTGTTCGTCGTCGTTGAAGTTCATTGAAACTGGGAGAAAGGTGGAGGCCAGGCGGCAGCGACGACGACGACGACGCGCCCTCAATGGCTGATTAGCATAATTGTTGTTATATCAACAATGACGACGGAATGGATGTTTGTTTGCCGCTTAGAAAGGGCTCATTGTACTCCTCCCCAAGGGAGGCTCTCCATTGGGTCATTGGATGGATAAAGTACAGCCCAAAGAAAGAGCCATCTACTGAATGGACTAGATGGAACCAACCAACCAACCAACCGCCCAAGTGGCTGTTTCTGATTGATAGCCCCATTCGGATAATCGGATGATCGGATGGGTCGCATGGGGGCTAATAGCTGCAGTCAAGTGGAGCTGTTTTGGCCATTCAAGAAAAACCTCAACGACGAAACTCCGTCTCCGACTCCACTCAACAGTCGGACATTAAACTTGCGATCCGATGCGATCCCGTGCAAAAGATGGCAGATGCCAGCTGCTAGATGGGAGTTTGAGTTCGTTTTGAAAGAAATACCTCGCAATTTCCAGACTCGGAATCGCTGGGATGCCTTAAAATGAATAACTATGAATAATTTCCATCGACATGCAACAGCCGACGCCAGCGACGGCAGCGACGCCACACGGGTTGCGGGTTGCGTGAACAGAGACAAAGCTCCACAGAAGACAATGCCACCATATCCACAATCGCACTCTTATTATAGATAAATATTTCGAATAGCTTGTGGATGGATAAGAGGCCCACCCCAGACCCATGGACATGCCCAGACCCACACCCAGGCCCCCCACAGTACGCACTCGATCGGAGGCGGCGGGGGGCCTGGCCTGCCTTATCGAGTGAGCAGCAGACCTCGTGCTTCCGTACTTTATTATTTTATTTTATTGATTGAGTGAGCGAATATATGTAGAATATTTGCTCGAAAGAAACGATAAGGCCGCAGGGCCTACGACGCCCTATCAGAGGGGAGTCTTTCCGCTGGACCAATCGTACGATACAGATAAGCTTAATCTCTCTGGAAATGATCTGGAATCTTCCCCCGGAGAATGCCAATATTTGTATATGTAATGAGTTACTTCCTCAGCTGCTGACTCATATTACTATATAAATCCCTGTTCCACAGCACTTCCACCGATAGTCGCACTTCAGTTCTGATCGGAATGAGAGCATATTCAGTGATCTTCGCCTTCGCTGTGGCTGTGGCCTGCTTTGCATCTGCCGCCCATGCGGCACGCACCATGGACCGTTGCTCCCTGGCCAGGGAGATGTCCAACTTGGGGGTGCCGCGGGATCAGCTGGCCCGCTGGGCCTGCATTGCCGAGCACGAGAGCCACTACCGCACCTGGGTGGTGGGACCCGCCAACTCCGACGGCTCCAACGACTACGGCATCTTCCAGATCAACGATCGCTACTGGTGCGCTCCCCCCAGCGGTCGCACCTCCTACAACGGGTGCGGCATCAGCTGCACCTACTTGTTGACCGACAACATTGCCGACTCCGTGCGCTGCGCCAAGAAGGTCCTCAACGAGCAGGGATGGGGCGCCTGGTCCACCTGGCACTTCTGCAGCGGCAGGCTGCCATCCATCGATGATTGCTTCTAAAACTCGCTACTTGCTAACTATTTTCATATTTGGCTCGCAGCCCAATAAAAGAATTATGAATGTATTAAAAAATATGTTTCGAATATGCATATATCTTATATTATGGCCTACGCCACCATTTCAGAGGGGAGTCTTTCCTCTAGACTAATCGTACGGTAAAGATAAGTTGAATCTCTCTGGAAATTGTGTGCTTTCCCTAGGCAAATCTTCTCCTCGGAGAATGCCAATATTTGCATCTGTAATTACTGGCAAACACTCGCTGAATGAGTTGCTTGCTCAGCTGCTGATTCACATTACTATATAACCCCTGTCCCCCAGCTGCAGACACACTCGCACTTCAGTTTGCATCAGAATGAGAGCTTTTCTAGTGATCTTCGCCTTCGCGGTGGCTGTGGCCTGCTTTGCATCTGACGCCCTTGCGGCACGCACCATGGACCGCTGCTCCCTGGCCAGGGAGATGTCCAACTTGGGGGTGCCGCGGGATCAGCTGGCCCGCTGGGCCTGCATTGCCCAGCACGAGAGCGACTACCGCACCTGGGTGGTGGGACCAGCCAACTCCAACGGCTCCAACGACTACGGCATCTTCCAGATCAACAACTACTACTGGTGCGCCCCGCCCAGTGGACGCTTCTCCTACAACGAGTGCGGCCTCAGCTGCAACGACTTGTTGACCGACAACATTGCCAAGTCCGTGCGCTGCGCCCAGAAGGTCCTCTCCCAGCAGGGCTGGTCCGCCTGGTCCACCTGGAAGTACTGCAAGGGGTCCCTGCCATCAATCAATGATTGCTTCTAAGACTCGTTATCCTTCCATATTTTGCTCGCAGTCCAATAAAGGAATTGTCACAGATTGATACTGATATTGTGAATCACCTGATTTCCACCATTGCATCATTCCCGTGTAATCCCAGGACAGTGCACCCAATGCTCTATCTTCTTCCGAGTATGAACACTCCCTGACTGTAGACCAGAGGCCGGCGGCCAAAGGCCACGGAGAAGCGCAGTCGGCACACGCACAGTGAAAACTTCGTGTAGCGTCGGCCCTGCGCACAGGCGGCTTCGTGCTGCCGCTCGGATGTCGCAGCGGCAGAGAAAATGAATCGTGCGACTTTGGCTCTATGCCCAAAAGGCTTCATCATTCTGCTCGGCAGCGCCGCGACAGAGAAAATGAATCATGTTTGTTCGTGTCTGTTGTCCGCGCACACAAACGCAATAAGAACATGTCAGTGCCTGCGTAGACCCAATCCTCAGTTGAGAGAATCAACAACCAGTCAAACCCTGATAGCCTAGATTTAGCAACCTTCGATAAATACTTGAGGATTATCAAATGCACATATTCCTATGATGTTTTCATATTATTTTCTGAGAAAAGAATTGCGCATGTAAATATGTAATTGGTTCCTATGATGTGCACAACATGATAAGATATCATAGAGACAAATGAAATATTTGTCTTGTGATTCCAAGAAAATATACATAATCCACATAATATGGAGTATATGTACACCCTGACTGACGATCCAATCCTCAGTTGAGAGAATCAACAGCAACCAGTCGTACAATGAGGGCTTTCCTAGTGATCTGCACCGAGTCGCTGCCATCGATCGACGATTGTTTCTAATGTATTGGAAATTTGTTTCGAATATGCATACATATGTATGTGTATCTTATATAAATCCTCGAGGATTGTACATAACCAATAACCAACCGAATTTCTCCTAATGAGGGGGACCGAGAGACCATTGCAAAACTGTCGCAGACAAGCGGCAAAAGAGAGCCTTTTTGGCTGTTAAAAGTGAAATTTTATATACATAATGGCCCACACATAACAGTGTCATTATGACAGTTGGAGCGGGCTAAAAGCGAATGAAATCTATTAGACATTATGGCCAGCAGACAGAGCCAGGCCAGAGCCTCAACCGCGCCACTCGATCGCGGGGCTGTGGCTGCTGCTGTGGCTGCGAAAAAAAAACAAGTTAATTTAATTTCCAAGCATAAAACAAATTACGTATGAAGAAAACTGGACGCCCGTTATCGGGGGGGTTTATCATGGATGGTCCCCTAAGTGGAAAACTTTTAATGTCTGCCATCGCAAGTGGCAACGGACTTTAGATGGCAATTGAAAACAATTTCGATTCAGATATACACACACACACATATACATATAGCACATCTATGGCGATCCACAACGGAGCAGAGCAGACCAGAGCGGAGCGGAGCAAACACTGAGATACAGATACATGGATGTAGGGTATCCATGGGATTGCCTTTTGGGGCTAATCGTTGGAGATCAACTTTGCCATTTTGAGCAGCAGCAGCAGCAGCAGCAGCACCAGCACCAGCAGCAGCATCGGTTTGGGCCTTGTCTTAAAGCGGACAAAATCAGGTACGAGTACGGGTACGAGTACGAGCCTAATGTATCAATTTGTAGCGCTATTCTCAAGGGTGTCCGCAGGCGGGTTGAACGACATTCTTTGGACTGTTGGCTGTTCGCTGTTCGCTGAACGCTGAACGCTGATTGATTGACTGATGATGGATGTGCTGAATCCACTTTAATCCTATCCGCCACATGGCCCCCAGAATCTCATCTCATCTCCCGCTCTCTGTGGCAGGCTGGCTGGCAGGCAGCAAACTTTCCCGCTATCCATAGTCGGCAATCGCTGTGTTCTCTACCAAAAACCCATAAAAAAGAAGAAGGAGGAAATTTTTAAGTGGAACATGGTAAAAGTTTCTCCTCGTTTCGTTGAGCCGACACCTTGCCAAATTGTGTGTTCCATTCCATTCCGTTCAGCCATTCAGCCCCGCTGATGATGCGCTGTGATGATGTGTTGCACAAGACCCCCATCCCCATCATCCCGTCCCATCCCATCCCATCCATCGGATGTGGTGTGGTGTGGTGGCATGCCACCAGATGCCAGGTGATGCCAGAGATTAAGTCACCGCCTGACAAAAAGTTCTCATGGCAGTTCCATTTCTTTAGCCCCATTTGCATTCGCATTTCGCACTCGAGAGATAAGACTATTAGGAGAATTTAGCAACCAACAAAGCAAACGCGAAGCCCAAAGCCCGAAGCTTGAAGCCCGAAAGAAATGTACGGCCACTTTTCAGCTGTCATGGAGATCTCTCCATGGAGATTTCCTCTGAATTTTCCCAAGGCTGTCAGAGCTCCCTTGAGCTATGCTCCGAGATCGCATCGCATCGCACCGCATCGCATCGTATCGCCCATCCCATCCCATTCCATCCCATTGCCGACTTTTGTCATCTTCTTTTTGATTGTCGACTGTCATGCTTGACGGCCTCGCGCTTGACTCTAAATTAAAATACGTTTCTTCGTCGCTTTTTTTGGGAAAGACGCTTTTCCAACGCTCATTATAGTGTTTTCACTGGGGATTTGTTGGCTACAGATTCGGCGAGCACTGGAGGGCCCTGGGGTTATATTTCAAGAGAGCCACAGCCATAGCTCCAGCAGCTGTCAAATATAATAATTAAGGTTTAAGGTTGTTGAAACAATATCACAGCACAGCACAGCCCGGGAGGAGGAGGAGGAGGAGGGGGGTCTGGCCTGGCCTGGTCTCTGGAGCTTGCCATTTGACACAGTTGCGTTTTTGGTGGCTGTCAGAGAAATGTCTATAATTTGTGAGTCGAATTTGTGGGGCAGAGTGGTACTGGCACTGGTATTTGGGGGGGTATTCGGGTAATTGATGCCGAAAGAAAAGGCCAGGCCACTGGTGCCTGGTGACTGCTGACTGGTGAGTGTTGTCTCTGTGTCATGGCCGCTGAAGATCATGTAAATTTAACCGGGTGGAAAAAGCAGTAATACAATATTCATTCCTTGGGATAATGCCTGAGCATCAGAGTGAACAGGGAGAAAGAACTGAGACTGAGACGGAGAGACAGAGACACAGAGACTCACCCACTGAGTAATCAGATTCTTCAGAGGCGAGAACTTTCGCAGCGGATCACTCGAGCGTCCACCCCGTCCACACGCTGCTGATTCTGGAACCATACTGCCACTTCAGACTTTGACTTTTCATTCGAAGGTGTAGAAACACCCCACACCACCCCAATTCCCCACCAGCACCCCCGCAGAACCGTGTGTCTATTGATAAAAGTAAACCCCCTTTTGCTATCAGCTATCGGGCCTATGCGATTCGTTGGTTCAATTTGTTCGTGGCCTCAGATCAGATCAGCTGTGTACATATTCCATATTCCAAGTGGAAAAGAACCACAAAATACTCGAAAGTTTGCGATAATTTAATTATGCGAGCCCCTTAATCAATAACCGAAATGAAGAATCACAGAAATCACTCTCGAATGGGTGGAATACGAATCGGGTAATGAATGGAGAGGCACCTGGCACTGCCCAGTAGATATTCTATCTGTCAATCTTTTGTTTTGTTTCTTCTAGAACTTTTCTTGTTCTTGAGTATTCGATATGTCAATCTTTTTCCTTTAGGATCGTTAAACGCTTCTCTGGCGAAGCAGAGATCGTGTTGGGTGGTGTCTGAGGGACTTCCTTCTTCCTCCTTAGATCTTTCTTTTCTTTTTTGGGTTCTTCATTCTCCAGTAACCTCTTTCCCATCCAACAAGCCCATCCCCTCCCCCTATTCCAGCTGTCTGTCATCTACTATTCCTCCTCCTCCTCCTTGGAAACCAATTAGATCTGCCACAAACCAAGTGTAAACCCGAACCTATGGCCCCTCATTCTCTCTCTCTCTCTCTCTCTTTCTCTCTCTTGCTCTCATTGCGGTAAGTGCGGTTCCAACGTTGCATTGTTATGACTACGACTAGGTAGTACGACTACTACGAGTATAAGTATCTCTGGACCATCATAACTTTACGGTAGAGCGACTTCCACTGCCATCACTCCACTTCCATCCAATTGTCTTTGGGTCTGACCCACGCAATGTCGCAGCCAGAGGGCGCCGAACCCCAACCCCGAACCCCGAACGCGAAGACAATTACTTATGCATTTCCACTTGTGGTGGTGCTGTAGCTGGCAGTTGGAGTAGGAGCTGGAGTTGTGCTAATGTCTTCAGATTATAGGAAACACTCGACAGGGGCATCAGGCAGGCAGGCACTTTAGTTGGACACAGGCAGGGGTCTGCCTTCTGCCTTCTACCTTCTGCCGTCTCCTCTTTCCCTGGAATGGTGTAATTTTCCGGTCTTTGGTTTCCTGCTTTGTTTTAGGCCCTCCCCCCCTGCCCCTGCCCCTGCCCTTGTTCTCGGTCTCCCGTTCTCCCCAGACGATCGATGCGTGCCTCCCGAAGAGGGTCTTGCGTTTCCACTTCCTTTGAACAGAGAGCACAGAGTGCCACAGTTCCCGTTCCCGTTGCCGTTTGCCGTTCTAAGATGTGGAGCTGGAGCTGGAGCCGGAGCCCACTTTATGTACATTTATCACCAGCCTGAGCGACGGCGGCGGTCACTTGTGTAATTTATTGCCCCCCCTGCCCCTGCCCGCTGCCCCTGCCCCCTGCCGATGGCCGCCACATTAAGAATTCATTGACCGGTCCAACGTCAACGAACGGCCCATGGGCCAGGCCATGCCATGCCATGTCTCGAACGAGTAGAAGGGAAGCTGCGATCGATTCTTTCTTGGCCTTTCTTTCCTCTCATTTCTCCCATTTCTTCCATTTAGAAAGTGTCTGCGGAGACGGACGCAGAGAACATTCGAACACACGAACACACTCCCGGAGCCACATAACAACCAGACCTCACATCAGTTTATAATCATAGTTTATTGAATGCGACTGGTAATGGGAATGGGAATGGAGGGGAGGGGAAGCAGACTACTTCTTAGAAGCAATCGTCGATGGATGGCAGCCATCCGCTGCAGAAGTGCCAGGTGGACCAGGCGGACCATCCCTGCTGGGAGAGGACCTTCTGGGCGCAGCGCACGGAGTGCTCGATGTTGTCGGTCAACAGGGCGTTGCAGCTGAGGCCGCACTCGTTGTAGGAGAAGCGACCGCTGGGGGGAGCGCACCAGTAGTAGTCGTTGATCTGGAAGATGCCGTAGTCGTTGGAGCCGTTGTAGTTCTCGGGTCCGACCACTCCGGTGCGGAAGGAGGACTCGTGCTCGGCAATGCAGGTCCAGCGGGCCAGCTGGTCGCGGGGCACGCCCAAGTCGGACATCTCGCGGGCCAGGGAGCAACGGTCCATGGTGCGACCGAAGGCAGGGGCAGCCACAGCGGCCAGGGCGAACAGAACGATGAAAGCCTTCATGTTGACGATTTACAGAAGAAACTGATGTCGAATGGGACGAAGGTGCGCGCTTTTATAGGTCCCTAGGGGGAAGTACATAACTGCACTATCTGAAGTAGTTCCTTCGAGAGGCCTATCTGGAGGGCCTATCTGGAAGAGTGGATGTGGATCCCAAGCAACTTTGAATCTGCCCTTGATAAGTGACTAGTTTCGACCAGATTGCTGAAGATAAAGTATGCTACAATACCATACCATACCACACCAGACATCACGTGTGCAATGGGAGGGATACTTCTAATCAATCTCTCTGCTGGGAGTGTTTTCAGATATTCGTCGTGGTATTCATATTTCTCATTTCATTCATCGAACATTTGGTCGCAATCTTGCGTACTTTTAGTTTTTGCGTACTTTTAGATTGAAGACTTTTCATAATTAACACCTGACCCCCCTCCCTACCCTTAAGCCTCCGACTGCTCTTCAGTTCGGACTGCCAATCTAAAGGTGTTTGCAAGTCTTCTGCTTAAGTGACTGTTCTGTTGTGGAACCCTTGAGGAATAGCTCCTTTCGTAGCACTTACAGATCTTTTAGCTCTCGTGAATGTCGACTAAGAAGATCCTTGGACAGCAGAGAATTCATGTTTTCCATTTGGCTTCCACTCGCCTTTACACTCAGCGAAAAATAGCATAGGAAACACAATCCTACTTAAACTAATATTCAGGTTTTTTTGTTAAATAAAAACATAGAGAAATTAAATGGAACTAAAATGTGTCTACTTGAAAGTAATATAATAAATTTCATCTATGAAAATATTTATATTAAATATAAAATATATAGAAAGTTTTTACAATTGTCGCTCTCGAAGCTATTGTTATTGGTAGGTGTATATTATTAAATCGAAATTTAAATATCAAAATTTCAGTGCTTTTTTTCTGGGTGGGATTACGGCCCTCGTCCATGCTTCCAATCGACAAGTAACTGCGTTTCGTGTGCCACAATGGGGACAGTTTCAAGGAAGCCTTTGGCTTTGGGCCATTTCTAAGTATAATCGATTTGACATTTTTTCATGGGCATTATCTTGTCTGCGATCCGAGACGGAAGTCGCTTTGAGTTTTTACGAATTTAAATTAATTCTGCGCCAAAGCCTGACAAAAGCCAAAGCCACCCGTCCAACTGGTGTTCCCCCTCGCCACCCCCCGCCCCGCTCGATGGAGTTATAACGAATGTGTCTTTGGATCTGGGTTGGGCAATTACTTGACTTTGACCCCCGCTGTCATTTGTCCGTCAGCGTCAGGCAGCGTCGGGCAGCGTCGGGCAGCGTCGGGCAGCGTCAGCATCGATGTCACTTTCTATTGGAGAAAACCCAAATTAGATTTATTTATGCTTTTCTTTTGGCAAAAGTTTCTAGTCTGGCTGGCTCTTAGTTTTACGGCTATCAGCCATCAACTAGATTAGCGGACCCCCATGAATATGCATCGTTCTATACGAATACGCATACGCATACACATACACATACGAATATACGTATTCATGTGACTAGAAAGTGAAACCCCTCGCCATATGAATCGCAAGGAACAGCCATCGCATTCGGAGACTCCAAAGAGAAACTTCCGCCATTCGACCATTCAAAACTGTCACAGAACTAGGCAGAATTCGATTTATGCTACAATTTTATTCAGTATTCGGGGGTCGGAATCAGAGCTTAGAAGCAGTCGTTGATGGAGGGCAGGGAGCCGTCGCAGTACTTCCAGGTGGACCAGGCGGACCAGCCCTGCTGGGAGAGGACCTTCTGGGCGCAGCGCACGGAGTGCTCGATGTTGTCGGTCAACAGGGCGTTGCAGCTGAGGCCGCACTCGTTGTAGGAGAAGCGACCGCTGGGGGGAGCGCACCAGTAGTAGTCGTTGATCTGGAAGATGCCGTAGTTGTTGGAGCCGTTGTAGTTCTCGGGTCCGACCACTCCGGTGCGGAAGGAGGACTCGTGCTCGGCAATGCAGGTCCAGCGGGCCAGCTGGTCGCGGGGCACGCCCAAGTCGGACATCTCGCGGGCCAGGGAGCAACGGTCCATGGTGCGACCGAAGGCAGGGGCAGCCAGAGCGGCCAGGGCGAAGAGAACGATGAAGGCCTTCATGTTGGTTTGTTGGTTCGGAATACGGGGGTAAACTGATGATGAGGTCCTCGCCATTGGCGTTTTTATAGCCATTTTCAGAGGGCTGTGGCCTTATCTATCGCAAGGAGAAGAGCACTCGAGGCGGAGGGCCGTGACGTAAAGGCGATAAGGCATATTTGGGCGGCTGTCAATGGGGCTGTGGCTGCGATATGGCCATAACCGAAACCCGATTGATCAATCAGTTTTAATCTCAAATGTTTGTTTACAAATATCGAACCACTGACGTTGGCCGTTCGGTAATTGGCCGCGATCTCGGCTCCGATTGGAGAACCGTTTGAAAGTAGAAGAACTTTTCTTGGCCATTATCCTAACAGTGGTTTGCTTTTTCCGAAAGTTCGAACGATAATTAGTGGATTCTTGGGGGGGAAATGAGGCTTGGCTTAATTGGCCTTAGCCTTAGCCAAGGGGACACCACTTTGAGAGCGACCCCATGGCTCATGCCTCATGCCTCATACCTGATGCCCCCATGCCTCATGCATAGGCAATGAGGTCTGGTCTGGTCTGTTTTGATCTGTTGGTCTATTGGAGATTCTCTTCTCCTCTCTTCTTGGAGAATCAACAACTGTTAGATGACACACTTTTGGATGGATGACTGTGAAGACGGTGGAGTCGAGTCGACGCGTCGTCGATAAATCAGCGAAACAAAAAGTAAAAGTGAGAAACATTCTTTCTTTCTCTGCCTTCAAAAGAATCGGCCACTCATTGGCGATGAGAAGGCTCTCCTCGAATGTTCACAAATTATCATTAATGGCTGGAATTCATCTATAATTCATGGGGGGCTCAAAGAGGGTCACGCTTCAAAGGCCTCCACATGGAGACTTGAAAACAGCTTTGTCTTAATAGATATTCCATCTTTCATCAGGCATCTCCCATCGCCCCATCGCCCCATCTCCCGACTGCTTTTACAGTAGCCTTTTGTCATTTGTCTTTGCTGTTAACCACACGCCACATGCGAAAGGTTAACAACTTTCTTGGCAGCGCTGAGTCGTCGTAGTCGCTGAGGAGATATGTGCACACTCCATAGTAGTGGATCCCAAAAAGAAGAAGCACTGCGCGCCCCACCTGTGTGGAAATCAGTGGTCGACTCCCTCCTCGGGGGCTGTTCGAATGGACCTGGGGCCTGGGGCCCAGGTCAGGCCTCAGGAATACCGCTACCTCGCCTCCTCAAAAGTCTTACACTCGAATGGGGTTAATGTAACAACAACTGAGGCTCGCT
This sequence comes from Drosophila athabasca, assembly GCA_008121215.1. Lineage (NCBI taxonomy): Eukaryota > Metazoa > Arthropoda > Insecta > Diptera > Drosophilidae > Drosophila > Drosophila athabasca. The sequence goes on along the minus strand of CM017796.1, from coordinate 58,766,301 downwards.
CTCTGTCGTTTGCATACTTGCGGTTGATTCGTTAGTCAGAGTTACAGCTGAAGCTGGAGATGGAGTCTACCACCTCCGCCCAATCCATCCATTCAGAAAGCAATGTGCAGCAGAGCTCTTGCCTCTTGCCACTTGCCTCTTGGCGCTCTGTGATGATGTTTATGATGATGTGGATGTTGGCTGTGGATGTTGATGTTGATGATGTGTGGTAGCCTTGGGGGTCTCGTTGTCGAGTCAGTGGTTTTACGATCGAACGCATGCCCGTTACAAGCCATGGCTCGAACAGAGGAGTTCTTCCACCACCACCAAATGTCTCACTCAAGTACTTTAAAGTGGAGCCACAGTTGGACTTAAAGTCGGAAGAATAGCTGCTGCTCGGCTACTCGGCTGCTGCTCGTGTGTACTCCGTACCATCTGCCCACTGAAGGCCCCACACCACACCACACCACCCCCCTCCAAGTAGAAGCAGTAATTGCCCAGCGGAGACGGAGACGGAGGAGATGCTAACAAGGTTAATGGCTTGAAGAGCAAACGTTTAACTTAACAAAAAATTAATACTTTGTGCCCCAAAAACCCCCGCCAAAGATCAAAGATGAGGCTAATCTCGGCCTCTGAGGCTTTGCTGTCGCGACATTTGGAGGATCGCACGATTAAGGGCCCCACTCGAGCAGTGTGATTAGTTTTCCTAGACGTCTCTTTAATCTCAAGTTCCGATAGAACCACACTCGAGATAGTACTCGATCGCAGTAGTACTCGCGGCCAGAACCGAGATAATTGGCCACTATAAAAGCACACGCCACTCTCCCTTTCGACATCAGTTTCAATCAATTGAAATCATCATGAAGGCTTTCATCGTTCTGGTTGCCCTGGCTCTGGCCGCTCCCGCTTTCGGTCGCACCATGGACCGTTGCTCCCTGGCCCGCGAGATGTCCGACTTGGGCGTGCCCCGCGACCAGCTGGCCCGCTGGACCTGCATTGCCGAGCACGAGTCCTCCTTCCGCACCGGAGTGGTCGGACCCGAGAACTACAACGGCTCCAACGACTACGGCATCTTCCAGATCAACGACTACTACTGGTGCGCTCCCCCCAGCGGTCGCTTCTCCTACAACGAGTGCGGCCTCAGCTGCAACGCCCTGCTGACCGACAACATCGAGCACTCCGTCCGTTGCGCCCAGAAGGTCCTCTCCCAGCAGGGATGGTCCGCCTGGTCCACCTGGAAGTACTGCGACGGCTCCCTGCCCTCCATCAACGACTGCTTCTAAGCTCTGGCGTTTGATTCGAAATAAATACAATGTTTGACGGATAATTTGCTTTGTTTTTGTGGCCACACTTTCTCCCACCATAGCATCGAGCCATCGAATCATCATGCCAGCGAACCATCAAACCATCGAAATCTCTCGATTACAGTGAAAATAATAACAACCCTGGGCACCGAGATGCCAATCGACTAATAATCGCATATCGTGTGCACAATTTCGGGGTGGCTCTGGGCGCCGAATCCCGCATCCCATTTCGTGTAATCGATTTGACATTATTTTGTGTCCGGAGGAGACTTGGACGCTGGACGTCGCGACGTCTTGTGGCTGATTCAAGACGGAAGTTTTCATAATTTGCTGTACGTTTTTGATGTTTTTATGTTTCTTATTTTATTTATTTAAATATAGACTCATTGACGAGTTCTGCGCTCAAGAGGCACCTGTTTGACTGGTTCAGGCCTCCGCTTCGACCAGGTCCCCACCTCAATGGATGGTCAATGGAGTTATAATGAATATGTCGTTGGGCTTGGGTTTGAGTTTGGGTTGGGGCTGGGATTGGGGTTGGGGTTGGGGTTCGGGTTTGTGTTTGGCGGATACTATTTGGCGTTTAACCCGCGCTGTCACTTGTGGCTGTAACTCGCGGCTCGGGTTTACTTTCTATCGGAGAAAAGACAGTCTATGGCCAAAAGACAGCCGAATTCATTTGATGGCTGTTTTGTCTTGCAAAAGTTTCTAAATTCGCGCTTCGACTTATTATATTTATGGCCAAAAGATAGGGCGACGCGACAGTATCTATTAGATTAGCGAATCCATATTCTATTCATTGGATTAGAAAGTGATTTGGCCAGAGAAAAGGCCTGGCCAGCAAGCGAATCAACCCAATCAATCAATAATTGCAGCCACAAAGAAAGAGAAACTTTGCTGAAGATTCAGGAATGGCAATAGCTATAGCCAAACAATCGAACAGGGAGCCAAAGATTCAAGGAAGATTCGTTTTATGCAATCGTTTTATTCAGTATTCGGAGAGGGTCGAAATCAGAGCTTAGAAGCAGTCGTTGATGGAGGGCAGGGAGCCGTCGCAGTACTTCCAGGTGGACCAGGCGGACCAGCCCTGCTGGGAGAGGACCTTCTGGGCGCAGCGCACGGAGTGCTCGATGTTGTCGGTCAACAGGGCGTTGCAGCTGAGGCCGCACTCGTTGTAGGAGAAGCGACCGCTGGGGGGAGCGCACCAGTAGTAGTCGTTGATCTGGAAGATGCCGTAGTCGTTGGAGCCGTTGTAGTTCTCGGGTCCGACCACTCCGGTGCGGAAGGAGGACTCGTGCTCGGCAATGCAGGTCCAGCGGGCCAGCTGGTCGCGGGGCACGCCCAAGTCGGACATCTCGCGGGCCAGGGAGCAACGGTCCATGGTGCGACCGAAAGCGGGAGCGGCCAGAGCCAGGGCAACCAGAACGATGAAAGCCTTCATGATGATTTCAATTGATTGAAACTGATGTCGAATGGGGGCAGGGATTGGGCTTTTATAGCCCGAGAATCGGAGTACTATCTGCGCGAGCCCGAGCCCGAGCGCGAGGAGGGTTATCTTTGAGCAGTTCCGTGTATATCTGATGGGCGTGTGGCAAATGGCGTGGTTGTAATCATGACTCTTCGGAAGAGATTCGAGTGGAGTGTGCGAATCGGACCATATTGATAATTTCATTGATAATTTCGATAATATGAATGGATGGCGGAGTGGGAGCATTACGGAAATTCGATTGTGAATCCCCTGGCGGAGAGTCCGACGTGCGTCCACCATCACTCGGCATTCACCTGCTCAGCTCTGAATGGATGGATGCAAATGTCTGCATTGTTTTGGGGGACGGGGGGACTGGACTGGCGGAGGGGAGGGGACTATTTGTCCGACCAATTGGCCCCTGATCTCTCAATTTGAGGGTCTCTTTGTGTGCTGCTGGTCCCCTTTTTCGTGGCCCATTGGCTTCAATTAGTCTTGGCGGCTAACAAAGGCCCAGTGCTCATGGCCCAATGCCTATTTACTGCCTGGCCTGGCCTGGCCATGCCTGGCCTGGCCATGCCTGGTGTTGCCCAAGTGCGGTGGTTGTTGGCTGTTGGTTACTCAATCCCGCCGATCACCGATTGTTGCTCCATTTGTCAGGGGCCTGTCAAGGTGTCCAACATCTGGTTGTCCCCCTCGATGGCTGTGCCTCTAATGTGGCATGTGGCCCTGCTCTGCTGCCTGGCGCTGCTGCTGCAGTTGCCAGAAGGAAGACAAAAGGTCCGACAAAGAATGGCCAAAGTTGACCACAAAATCGCGTGAATAAAGAAAGATTTCTTTTTTTGGGCAGCACCGAAAGTAAATTGGCCATTCGCTGGGTTGCGTGTGACGCCCCACCTAGCAGCAGGCGGCATGCCCCACACCACACACACCACACCATACCACATCACATCACACTCTTTGGGGCATGGCCAATGCATAAGCTGTTTAACAATTGTTAAATCAGACCGGAACAGATTTTTCTGTAGCCCGTACACTGGCAATGCCAAGACTCGCTTTTTGCGTCTCTGACTGTGATTATACCCTTCTGTACGAGGCACTTTGGCTATGGGCAGGTGTTTGGCAAGGCAGAGAGAGACGGAAGTACTATATCATTGATGTTCTTGCTTTTGTTTCAGGGTACGATATGAAGGAACCACTGAGATCCCATGGACCCCTGCCAGGAATTCTTTAACCAAAATTCAGGGTAAGTCTCATGATATTATCTCTCACTTCTGGTGACAGCTTCTAATGGAACTGTCGTTCTCTGGAGGGTATCCTAAGGCCTCCAAATGTTCACCCCGAAAGGCACCTTTCTTTCTTTGTTGTTTATTTATTTATGGGTATATTTAGTGTCTTCTCTTTTGCGCCTCTTTCTTCTTTCTGTTTGTCTTCTGCTGTTTCTTCTGCGTTTGTCTTTGGCTTTGTCTTTCTGTCGGATGGATGGACAAAGTGGCATTGTTAGTCGGATTGGGGATTGGGGATTGGGGGATTGGGAGCTGCTGCTGCTGCCGCTGCTGCTTCGTCGAAGTCCATCGCAGTCTCGTGCCGCTGCCAATTCAATTTTCACTTCAATTTTCCATGGGGCCACAGAGGAATGTAATTTGTTTTCATGCTTTTATAACGAACACGCAGTCATAACGCCTTTATTTTATGGCCCGTTTTTTTTTTAGTTTTTTTAGTTTTAGCCATTGTCTGTCTGTCTAGCGTTCTTTTTTTAGCCCGAATTTCTGTGGAGAGTTTCTTTCTTTCTTGGGCGGCTATGGCCAGTGGCCAGTGGCCAGTGGGCGTCACAGTTCAATGTCAGCACCGTACCGTACTCCCACACAAACGGCGCGTACTGGAGGGATTTACATATCTTGATTTTGGGCACTAGCCTAAAAGAAAGTCAGTCGGGGGTCCCATTAGCATATGCATAGGTTTCGAGCACTAGCAGGGGACATGGACAGGGGCAGGGGGCAGGTGCAGGGGTACATTCATACATATGTGTGGCTGCGGCTGTGGCATGTGGGACCCAATCTGTTGGCCAGAAGCCTTGGGCCGCTGGATCTGAATCTCGGGCTGACCCTCTGACTTAGATCGGGAACTAGTTTTCCCCAGAAACAGAAACGGAGAGGGAGACGGAGAGGGAGAGGGAGAGATGACTCTTACCTATTTTGCCTATGCGGCTTCCGCGGTTACTGGTTCTTCTGCTGCTGCTGCTTCTGCTGGTGCGTCTCTGTCCGAAATCCAATTGGGATCAAGTGCAGAGCAGTGCGATCGAGAGAGGAGGAGTGCTGACACGAATCCGAATTGGGGCACTGCCGCTGCTGCTGCGGCTGCAGAACGTTCTTAAATTCTACGAGCTACGAGCTGCACACACACTCTTCATACACATTTGTCGGATTGGGGCACAGTTGGAGCTGACTTTCATGCTGCACTTTGCGTCGTCATCGAACAAGAAACGTAAATTGAGAAGATTAGCAGCACAAGCACAGGCAGGAGAGGAGACCAACGGAAGGGGAGGGGATGGAAGAGGAGAACAGGAGAACCCGCTGAAGAGGCACTGCCACTGCCACTGCCAGTGGCCGGTGCTGATGTTGCTGCTGTTGCTGTTGCTGTTACCGTGGCTATTACTCGTCGAGTATTATTGTGTGGATGCTGCAATAGGCCACCAGATGAAAGATGCAGGAGGGGCATGCAGAATGCAGAATGCAGCATGCAGCATGGAGCATGGGGCATGGGGCCAGTTCTAGACGAGAGTCGTGTACTCGTTTTACCGTTAGAATGCAATCTGCGCGCGCACTGTGGCACTCGCGATGCTGTTAGCCAGCGCTGGAGAACGGCGGAGCGGTGGAGTCCGAGTGCGAGTGCGGGCCCGAACGGGGAGGCAGTAGCAGCAGCACTTCTATCCAATCAAACTTGTTTCTCCTCTCAAGAGAATACACAATAAGAAAATATATATCGCGTAATCGTCTGTGACACGTAACCAGAGGTGCTGGAGAGGCGGAGTAGTGCGGAGGAGGATCGGCGAGAGACAGCGATTGACAGTATCCCTTTTCGGATCTGATTGGATCGTCGTGCTTCGCTTCCGCACCAAAACCACTAACGAGTGAACTTTGCTAGACCTCAAGAACAGCTAACAAAGCCATCGTTCATCTTTCGATCTTTCGTTCGATCGTTTGCCGTTCGACTTAATTGGTAACCAAAACCGCGCTTCGCTCGCTTCCGCCTATCTGCGATCTGCACACAACACGTCCGAACAGAGGAGAAGTCACGCACCGACTGATCGAGAGCCACGGTCCCCGCTTTGGGCCAAGATCGAGAGTCGAGCCGGGCCGAACCGAGCCGAGCCGAGTCGAAGACCGAGCTTCGACCGAAGTAGCATTCAGCACAAGAGCGATTTCTCTCGCTCTCGCTCTCGCTCTCTCTCTCTCTCTCTCTCTCTCTCTTTCTGTTCATATACGACTTTGGCTATAAGAACCAGTAGCAATGGAACCACTCCGACCTGATGAAGACTGTCAAGCGCCTTAGGGCATCTCCAAACACCCAACCACAAGCCGTGATTAGGCGGAAGAATGTGGAAACGAGCCCCAAACCACCATCACATTTTGATAATTATCAAAGTGTCTCTGCCAGGAGCCCCAATGTTCTTTTTATGCAATCACTTTATTCAGTGTTCGGGGGTCGGAATCAGAGCTTAGAAGCAGTCGTTGATGGAGGGCAGGGAGCCGTCGCAATACTTCCAGGTGGACCAGGCGGACCATCCCTGCTGGGAGAGGACCTTCTGGGCGCAGCGCACCGAGTTGGTGATGTCGTCGGTCAACAGGGCGTTGCAGCTGAGGCCGCACTCGTTGTAGGAGAAGCGACCGCTGGGGGGAGCGCACCAGTAGTAGTCGTTGATCTGGAAGATTCCGTAGTCGTTGGAGCCGTTGTAGTTCTCGGGTCCGACCACTCCGGTGCGGAAGGAGGACTCGTGCTCGGCAATGCAGGTCCAGCGGGCCAGCTGGTCGCGGGGGACGCCCAAGTCGGACATCTCGCGGGCCAGGGAGCAACGGTCCATGGTGCGACCGAAGGCAGGAGCAGCCACAGCGGCCAGGGCGAAGAGAACGATGAAAGCCTTCATGTTGACGATTTACAGAAGAAACTGATGTCGAATGGGACGAAGGTGCGCGCTTTTATAGGTCCCTAGGGGGAAGTACATAACTGCACTATCTGCCTATCTGGAAGAGTGGATGTGGATCCCAAGGAACTTTTAATCTGCTCTTGATAAGTGACCAGTTCTGACCAGATTGCTGAAGATAAAGTATGCTACAATACCATACAATACCATACCATACCACACCAGACATCACGTGTGCAATGGGAGGGATATTTCTAATCAATCTCTCTGTTTAGAGTGCTTTCAGATATTCGTCGTAGTATTCATATTTCTCATTTCATTCATCGATCATTTGGTCGCTATCTAAAATTATTGAGTTTTTCGTAAGAGTATAGACTTCTCATAATTAATCAACGATCCTTGAGTTTCCGGCTGTCCTTCTGTAAGGCGACTTCTTTGATTTTAAAGTGAAACTTTTGAATATGTTTAAATCAGAGTAAGTCCCATTTGATTTCCACTTAAAAACCCGAATATGGTAATTTCCGCTCAAATTTCAACCATACCAGAAAACATTAAAAATCCATAAAAAAGAGAAAATTTCCATATACCCTTGCCAGATATTATTTTTGAAATTTTTCGGAACTTTTGTTTCTGGAAACAACGTTTCCGACGATTGATACCTTCTATAACTTCAAGGAGTAAACCGATTTCAATTGTTTATCAAATGAAACCTTATTCAATTTGAAGTTTTTTCGAAAAAAAGAAATTGAAAAAATTGTAACGTTAAGTCGCAAAAAAAATCACTTCTTACATATGTACGGTACTCGAAGATTATATTAGGGTATATTAGATTTTTGGTGATAGTGGATGTGTGTAACACCCGGAACGAAGTGTTTCCGACCCCATAAAGTATGTATAGGGTATATAGCCGAGTCGATATAGCCATGTCTGTCTGTCCGTTTTCATTAGCGCCTAGATCTCAGAGATTAAAAAAGATTACTCCCTTCAATAACCAATAAAACCTACAGCTACACCTAGCAGAATACTTTATTTTGTTGGTATTGTGGAACGGTAACCTTTAACTAACTACTTTAACCAATAAACATATACATATACATATATTTTTTCATTAGCTTTCATGCAAAAACCTACTAAAATAAGTAACATTTCAAATTGTTGGTATTTTTTTGGTATTTTTATAGTAACTATTTCGTATACTATTACCTCCCATGTGAAATATGATTGCTCAAAACCTCTATAACATATTGGAACCATTTAAAAATAAATCCCAGAAAATTATCCCCATCTCGGCTTACGGTATATTTTTATACCCGGTACTCGAAGAGTTTAAGGGTATATTAGATTTGTGGGGATAACGGTTGTGTGTAACGCCCAGAAGGAAGCGTTTCCGACCCCATAAAGTATATATATTCTTGATCAGCATCAATAGCCGAGTCGATATAGCCATGTCTGTCTGTCCGTCCGTCTGTCCGTCTGTCCGTCCGTCCGTCTTCATTTGCGCCTATATCTCAGAGACCATTTAAGCTAGAGCAACCAAGTTTTGTATCCAGTCTCCTCTGTGATCACACTACTCCAAATGTATTTCAAAATTTCGCCCCGCCCCCTTCCGCCCCCACAAAGGACGAAAGTCTGTGGCATGCACAATTTTAAAGATACAAGAAAACTAAATACGCAGAATCATAGAGAATGACTATTTCTATCAGAGTGTTGAATCTGGATCAGATCGGATCATTACTATAGCTACAATGAAGAAAACCATTTCGAAAGTCATCATTCCCTCTCGCTCTCTCACACACGCGACCCTGTCTGCTTTGCCTATTCGTCTAAATGAGCGCCTAGATCTCAGAGACTATAAGAGCTAGAGCAACCAAACTTTCTATCCAAACTTCTGTGATATCAATTCAGCACAAGTGTATTTCAAAATTTTGCCACGCCCCTTTCCGCCCCCACAATGGACGAAAATCTGTAGAATCCACAATTTTTAAGATAAATGAAAATCAAAAACGCAGAATCATGGAAAATTACCATATCTACCTGATTGCCGAATATGGATCAGGTCGGAACAATATTATGGCCAGAAGAAACAAATTAAATTTCAGTGGCTACGCAACGCCTGCCAAGCGCTGACTCATTCCTTCTCTCTCTCTGTCGCAAACACTTTTACGTCTCAAATACATATGTAGTTATACATGTAGAAATGTAGAAGCAGTATACAAATCATATGCAAACAAAATTGGAAACATGTATAAATATTCCTAAAATGGTTTGACTTCAATTTTTGAAATATTATTTTTTGCCCAAAATTTAAATCGTAAGCTCATATATGTATGTATATACTGACTGAGTACCGGGTTTAAGGTAGAGCCGCGGCCTTTGCCGCGGCTCACAACGTTCCCCCTCGTTTTGCTTTTATTTACGCCAGTAACGTACGTTAGATGCCTCCGCGTATTGATAAAAAAAAAACAGGAAAGGTTTTATATTTAATAACTTGGAAAATGAACACTCAATATTTCATACATATGTATGTATGTATGTATGTATGTATATATACATATGTATGTATGTATGTACAGACAGGTATACACAAAAAGTGTAATATAGATAGTCCAACCCGATTCGCAAAGATTCTCAATTTTGTACCCCAGTATCAAAAACTGCTTCTGTTTTTGGTTTCAGGTGATTCGGGGTTTTCGGGCGATATTTTGGCCTATGGTTGGTTAGAACCGTACAGGGTTACCTAATTACTTCGCAAACAAAATACTTTTGGTTTTTTTCCAAATTGGATTTTTGCAATATTTTTTTGTCACATTTTGTGGTACGACAGCAACGTAACGCCAGAAGGGAAATACCCATATTTAATTTAAATATGGATGTGTATTTTCTACGTTGCCATTTTTCTCGGAGTGTATTATTATCACTCGAATCAAAAAGAAAAGCCACGAAAATCAGAAGATTTCCAAAGAGAAACGACGACTTTTCACAGATGCAAAAATACTACAGAATCAACTGAATGAACAGATTTTCGGTTTATGCAATAATTTTATTCAGTATTCAGGGGTCGAAATCAGAGCTTAGAAGCAGTCGTTGATGGAGGGCAGGGAGCCGTCGCAGTACTTCCAGGTGGACCAGGCGGACCATCCCTGCTGGGAGAGGACCTTCTGGGCGCAGCGCACCGAGTTGGTGATGTCGTCGGTCAACAGGGCGTTGCAGCTGAGGCCGCACTCGTTGTAGGAGAAGCGACCGCTGGGGGGAGCGCACCAGTAGTAGTCGTTGATCTGGAAGATGCCGTAGTCGTTGGAGCCGTTGTAGTTCTCGGGTCCGACCACTCCGGTGCGGAAGGAGGACTCGTGCTCGGCAATGCAGGTCCAGCGGGCCAGCTGGTCGCGGGGCACGCCCAAGTCGGACATCTCGCGGGCCAGGGAGCAACGGTCCATGGTGCGACCGAAAGCGGGAGCGGCCAGAGCCAGGGCAACCAGAACGATGAAAGCCTTCATGATGATTTCAATTGTTTGAAACTGATGTCGAATGGTGGCAGGGATCGAGCTTTTATAGGCGAACGCTGCGGCGATAAAGGAGTTATCTAGCGCACTTTCGCTGATACGCGGGGCCCGTTCCCTTCGTCAACAAGTCGAAAATTGACAGTCGCCATCTTTTAATTAGTACTGATATGGTTTGCAGTATAAGCCCTCCCAAGTGATGGCTAAGAAGTCCATATCTCAACACAAAAGTAAACAACTCTATGAAAACTGATAAGTACTGCAATACTCGTTAATTTCTTCCACTAATCGATCATTCGATGGTTTTCCCTATGATCCGCCTATCAGCGCCTATCAGATGGGATGCTTGTTAGCCTTGGTCCTGGCTTCTTAGGGCCATCAATTGAAACGGCTTATACTTATAATCCTAATGGTCTGAAGAGCCTATATTCGAACACTAAAGTAAAAATGGCCATGGAAGTCGATATGTCATGCAATATATATATATATATTCACAGCATGCCATTTTCTTGCACTACTCGACTACTCGATCGTTTTCCTTATGATCTCTGATAACTATGACGTCAATCAGCGGATCTCCTTAAAATTGAATCCTTCTACGCCTTGGCTCATTGGGAGCAATCAGTTGGGAGGACTTATACACTAACCATATCAATAAAGATAGCGATGGTCAGTTTCTTGATTTGTTGACGAAGAAATCAGCGCCGCGTATCAGCGAAAGTGCTCGAGATAACTTTTTTATCACCGCAATGCTCTGCTATAAAAGCTCGATGCCTGCCACCATTCGACATCAGTTTCAATCAATTGAAATCATCATGAAGGCTTTCATCGTTCTTTTTGCCCTGGCCGCTGTGGCTGCCCCCGCTTTCGGTCGCACCATGGACCGTTGCTCCCTGGCCCGCGAGATGTCCGACTTGGGCGTGCCCCGCGACCAGCTGGCCCGCTGGACCTGCATTGCCGAGCACGAGTCCTCCTTCCGCACCGGAGTGGTCGGACCCGAGAACTACAACGGCTCCAACGACTACGGCATCTTCCAGATCAACGACTACTACTGGTGCGCTCCCCCCAGCGGTCGCTTCTCCTACAACGAGTGCGGCCTCAGCTGCAACGCCCTGTTGACCGACGACATCACCAACTCGGTGCGCTGCGCCCAGAAGGTCCTCTCCCAGCAGGGATGGTCCGCCTGGTCCACCTGGAAGTACTGCGACGGCTCCCTGCCCTCCATCAACGACTGCTTCTAAGCTCTGATTTCAACCCCTGAATACTGAATAAAGTGATTGCATAAAAAGAATATGTGTTTTTTGATTTTTCCGCCCTGTAGGGGGGACTCCGGCTCCTGAAGTAGCATTTCTACATTCTTGGTTTTGCTACACAGCATTTATCTACTTCACAACTACAAGTTTCTGTGGCGCCAGCTGACGGACGTATTGTACACAAATGTATCAGCCTAAAAGTAGGCAATTTTTTCTTAGCCCACTGACAGAAGCTGGCTGCTATGTGTTGGATGGTTGTAAAAGAAGTTGCGCGCTTACCTTTCTTCGGCCAGCGACTTTCCCTCCTCGTACATGGAGTCCAGGGAATAGTCATCCGCAATGGAGCTGTAGACATTCGTCTGTGTCCCCGCCGTCTCCTCATCGCAGTAGCTGCAGCTGCAGCACGAGTACTGGGAGCAGTAGGAGGAGGCATCCATGTCAGTGATGCCGATGGAGCATTCCTCGTCCATCGGCCGTCGCTGGGCCTCCATCGGAATGGCCTCCCCCTTCTGGGAGGAACCACTGCGGGGTGAACGACTGGAAAGAGTGGGAAGATTAGGTAAACCTCAGAGAATGGAGCAAATGGAGTGTTACCTCTTGGTGCGTGTGTCCATTGTGTCCATGACCACGTTCCAGGTGCGGTGAATCAAGTAGAGCAGAAACAGCACCCTCGACGTCTCTCCGTTGTGCGGTGGCGCGGCATTAGGTGCATGTGGCCCCCCGCCGCCGCCGCCCAGGCAGCTGCTGGACCCAAGCCTCGGTTCTTGTGGAGTCTGTCTGTGCTCGTGGTCGTGGTCGTGGTGTGGATGGCGTGCGGGAAGGGTCTTGGATCGGTACTCGCTCTGGAGGCAGTACTCCCGCTTGTGCTGCTGGTATCGTCTGCGTGTGTTGAACCTGGAAGGCACCTCGTCTCCACCGCCACCTCCCACTCCACATCCAGTTCCAGTTCCACCTCCAGCTGCAGTCGCTGCGATGCGGTTGCCCATTACGACGACGTCGGTGATCGGCGCCTGTCAGGCATTGCCTAATGTGACATGGACACAACATATGTTAGATCAGGGGCCAGAGCAGAGATGATGTCTGCTTGGATCGCATCCAAGAGAATTAGCGCTGACACAATTCCTAACCAGTTTGGATTCCAGTTCCCCCCCATTCCACCAACTCATCCTATTGCCTGGGCGATTGCCAAGCGAAAAAAAAGTGAAGTGCCCGCTGGAATTGGGTCAGCGGCGAGTTCTCGATGGATGGAAACGAGGTCGCCGAGAACAAATGCCTGTAGATGGTCTGGTCTGATCTGGACGTGGTCGGGGCTCCTGCTCATGCCTGGTCCTCATGAACAACTTGTAATTATGATAAACTATCTATCGAAATGGCGAAATGATGGATTGCGTGGACCAGTTTCGGCCAGAAGAGCTAAAGAGCTCTCCAGCTGAAGAGCTGGACAGCATGATTGCTCCTCCGGCGGGGCGTGGAGGCTGTCAGTGAGTGACACTTTTGATGGCTCGAATCTATCTCGTATCTCCCCATCTGGGCATCCAGGCCACGCATTCGGCACAGGCATTAGGGAGGCCATTCATCAAATTAGCACCCTTAGATTATTTGTCTGTCCCGGCACTTGCCGCTTGACCCGATCCGCGCCCAGAATGGGACCACATTAGAGCCTCTACTGAGGGCGGCACTCGGGAGGAGCAGCAGTCCCAGCAGTGGCTTATCTGCGAAAACGTAGCTAAACGTGACCGCTAAATGACAGAACACGACAAAACACGATTACAGAACAGAATAAAAAACAAAACCAAAACAGAACCAGAACCACGGGCACTATCAGTGGAGGGGAGGGTCGCCCCACCTACCACTACCACAGTGCCCAACCCAACACAGTGAATGGTGCTCCACAGGGATGGATCGTAAAAGCATTTACTGCAAGCGATCTCCAAATTTAGAACATCAATTAGTCGAGAATAGATCTGAGATTGGGCATAAGTTATAGATCAACTTGGAGGAACAACTTTCATGCTGTCAACGAATATGGAAATCGGAGTCGTAAATGGGGGCACACCAAGTGGGAACCAGTTTTCGTAGGGCCAGGGCCCACCGCCATGGCCCTGGAGAGGAGAACCTTTTGTCCAGTGAAAGTGGTGATAAAGAAGTGGAAAGTTTTGTCAAGGCAAAGGCCCAAAGGCCCTCCATTGGAAAAGTTGGTAGGGTAGGTTCTGTCGGTTGCGTTTCGTTTTGTTTCGCTTCGCCTCGGTCGTTAGACCAGGGGTGCCACTGTGCTTAAAAGTTGCACCATAAAAAATGCCACCAAGACATGCGGCCTAAGCGTGTGTGCGGAAGAGTGGAAGAACTCGACATCTCGACACTAATTAAACTGAATAAACTCTTGGTTTGAGTTTATCTTATCAAACAGCGGTCACCCTGTATCCGTATCTGTTTCTGTTTCTGTATGGGCAGCAATGTTAACTATAGGACGAACCGCAGGCCGCACTCAACCTCCAGTCAACCCAAGCAGCACTGGCAGCACTCAAATGCGAAACGACAGCGGTGTGCGCCGCACAGTCGCGTTTCCGACGATCTAGAGAGCGGTACACTCCAGTGGAGAGACCCAGAGCAAGAGCAAGAGCAGAAGCAGAAGCAGTAGCTAGAGCTAGAGCTAAAGCTAGAAAGGAATACGAATATTTGTTAACTAGGACACACCTTGGGGCATCGGCATCAGCATCATTATGAGCCAGCTGGAGACAGAGCAACTGCTCTTCGAGGAGAAGCCGCTCCACGTGCCCCCATTGTCGGAGCTGCAGAATGGTGAGCGACTGGGACAGGGGACAGGGGACGGGGGAGAGATCTGATCTTAAAGATACTACGTGCCTCCGCCCGATGCCGATGCCATGTGCAAATGACCTTCAGAACTGTGTCGAACTTACCATAGCCGGTTTTCTGTAGAGTTTTTTGTTTTTCGGTTTTCTGTTCTGTTCTGTTCTGTTTTTTTCTCTGTTTTTTTGTTCTCTGTTTTCGTTCGACGCCTCTAAACAGACAAAACATATGACCGGGCGGGCGGAGAGCTTTCGGGCAGCTTTTGCACGCCAAAAGCCGTTCGTGTTTAGATGGAGGGCGGCGATAAAGCTTTGGCTCAATGGATGTCTCTTTCTCTCTCTTTTTCGTTTCGCAGTCATACAGGGTGCCCTGAGCGGAAACTTCGCCCAGGTGGAGGTGAGTGTGGGTGCCTGCCCCGACCTGAAGGCGCCACGGTTCGGCTTGGTGGAAAGCGGACTGGGGGGCAGGCCCACGCTTCTGGAGGCGGGCGGCCCACCCTTCCTGCTGCCCCTCGTGCAGCGGAATAAGCTGTACAACATCAAGGAGATCACGCGGAAGATCCAAGGACCCGGCAAGATCTTCGCTGTGGGCGCCGGTGCAGGACCCTGGCCCATCCGCAGCTCCAACTGCGAGGGCATCTACAATCTGTCGGTGAGCGAGAGGGACGTGCTGACGAACGGCAGCTACACGGCCACGGTGCGGGGAGCGCACGAGGAGTGTGTGCTGGAGAAGATCCCCCACACGGAGCCACGCTGTGCCCTTCTGCTGAATCTCTTCCTCAGCCAGGGGGCACCCGGACAGGTGCTGAAGATCAGCGCCAAGCAGCGCACCGGCGAACAGAACTTCATCGAGTGCATCCGCAAGGGGCTGGAGGAGCACTACGGCGACCAGGTGGTGGGCCTGGGTGGCGTCTTCCTGATCAAGAAGGGCGCCGCCCACCAGCACGTGATGCGGGACTTCAGCACGACGCCCATCCACACCGACGAGGAGGTCAACGAGTGGCTCAAGTTCTACGAGATGCCCGCCCAACTCAATGCCGTCGGCACCCTGGTGACCAAGGAGCACGACCTCGACCTTCGCCTCCAGCACTTCCACTCGTTCTCCTTCAGCAACTGGGGCGGCCACTACCACTACGACACCACCCCCGACATCGTGGAGTACGAGGCGTATCTCAATGTCGCCGAGCGGGTGGTGCGGGTGGACAAGCCCCTCTCCACCCACAAAGTGGGAAGAGATTAGATCTCATCCGACCTTATCTCGCTATCCATATAAAATCCGACTCTTCCATTGCCTAATCCGTCATAAATAAAACCAAATGCTATTCAGAAGAAGACAGGGGCATGTTCCAAAGGTGGTTCCGACAGACACTCTCTTGCGGGAGATACACTCTGGATACTGGAGTACACTCTTGGCCATGTGCATAGAGCGTGGTCCGTGTGGCAGACCGCTAGTCGCCCAGAAACCCCAACCGGAGTCTGGGGATTGTGGCTGTGGCCCACTGTGGTCTTCACCTGCCAAATCCATCATAAATATTAATGAGCGGAGGCCAAAAATAAACGCGAGTCTTAGAAGTTGGTTTCGGTTTCCGTCTCCGTCTCCGTCTGCGATCTCTCGAATGGCCCTGTGGCACGTCGGTTGTGGCCATCATTTGTGGAGCTGGCCGCAGGGGCCGGCGACGGGCTTTATGTAATTGCCAAAAATTAGAGCCACAGCAGCAGCACCAGCAGCAGCACCAGCAGCAGCAAGCAGCTTTCTTTGCCATGCAAATCGATCGGCAAATGATCTCGATGAGTGCTCGAATGAGATCTTCTAGGCCGGAATGCCTGGTGGGGTTCTGGTTCTGGGTCTGGGGCTGCGGCTTCATGCCTGGCCTAATGAGAGACTCCACTCCACACGGCACACGGCAGGCAGACTGGCAGGCAGGCAGGCAGGCAGGCAGAGAGCTAAGCAGGCCGTAAACAATGCCCCGAACATGCAGCAATCTGTGTTTTTCTTTTTGCACCGCTGGCCATTAATTATTTAATAACTTTGATTCATGCAGAGCTCCGACATCGTCTTCGACTTCGGCTTGGACTGCAATTGCAATTGCAATTGCAATTTCGAGTGCGAGTCCATTAAAACGTTTTATGGAGTGCCTCAAAGAAGAAATCAACTCGAAAAACAGAAACAGAAACGCAATCAGAAACAGAAACAGAAACTGGAATCCCCCGCCCGATTGTTGTGACAGTTACAAATCGCAGTTGATCGGCGCATCGATCATGGCCAGAAAGACTTACCCGTAGTGGGGACCCGGGGCGGGGAGAGAGGCTGACTCTCCCAGAAATGGAGCTGGGATCGCGGCTGCTGCTTCTATTCTTCTTCTGGCGATGTCTGCACCTCTTAACGGGTCTCTAATATTTGCATTTAAATATTTATCATTCGGATTCTGGTAACCTTTTTCGAAACTCGCACACAATCAAAAAAACAGAAACATACGGCGATCGACGATCGACGGACGGTCGTTCAGGCGATTGATCCAATTTAATCTTCCAGCAAGCGCGGAGAGAAATGCAAATGCGATTTCTTCGTCCCACGAAAAAGAAAATCTCTTTTTGTTATCGTTACCGTTGTGGTTGTGGCTCTGGCTCTGACGCTGGCTCTGACGCTGGCTCTTGTAACCGTTTTTGTGGCTCTGGCATACACTCGCATTTATTCATATTTTAAACACACCATTAGCACTTTTTATTAGCTGCCTTTTGCTTTGATTGACTCGACTCGACTACGACTGCGACTGCGACTACGACTCGGGGCTTAGGCTTGGACTGGGTCTCGATCTGTGTCTGGGTCTGGGTCTGGCTTGTACGACGACTTTGGCGCGTCTGCTCGGCTGAAACGCGAGTTGCAGACTGAATGAAGTCTGCGATCAGATGGCACGGCTACCGCCGCTGGTTGGAATCGCTTTTCATATGGGTTTCCAGGCGCGTAGCCAGCGAACTTGTTTTTGGGGGGGAGAGCCAAGCTCCAGCCAGCTCCAACGACAGTTTATGCTCGGACAATGTATTAATGCTGATTCTGGCCGTTTCTTATCGGGAGCTCACTGAATCCTTAATAGAGAGTTCTGCCGGCCCCTCCCTCCCCACATGGCCATATCATTTGACAACTCATTTTCCCCGCCAATTTATGCACTGTCGCACCACTGTCGGATCACGTTTGGCTGCTCTGCTTTACAAGAGTTTTTTTAAATTGAAATTGTCGTATAATCTCTAATGGGCCGTATTTGTTGATAGCCAGTGAAGTGAAGTGGCCAGGAGACCGGGCCAACAAGTGCATAAACACATGCCGCAGAGGTTTTCCCAACCCCGAAACCTGTTCCCAAACAAAGTCGCTGTCAAGGCTGATGCCGCTGCTGCTGCTGCTGCTGCTGCTGCTGCATCCATTATTTCATTCCATTTCCATTAGGAGCGACACAACGCAGCGACGTCGCTCCTGTTCGGGCCCAAAGGCAGGCCAAAGCTGGCAGGCCCCCTAAAAACCGTTCAATGAACCCCGCCTCCAAAGAAAGTAACTGGCTCGCGAGGCTGTCTTCATAAAAATTGCATAATGATTGATGCCCGGGGGTTGCAGGCAGGCCTGGCCTAGCCTGGCTCTTGTCTTGTATCGCACATTATAATTACACTCCAATTTGTTCTCCTATACTTGGGCGTTTCCATTAATGAATAATTTGTTTTCTCTTTGCAGGTTTTCACAGAGAACAAGGACCTTTTTCTTTTACGACGGTGCCAACTTCCGTCGACTTGTGTAATAATCTTGGGATCGTGCTCCATAAAGGAACATCAGAGGAAGCCGTTTTAAGACACTAGGACATGGTTATATTTCGATCACGAAAAGGCCTGGCTCATCGCCTGCATGGTCCAGAATGTGGTAAGTGTGTGCGTAGAATGCCTCCCACCTCCCACTTCATTGTCTGTAATTCCGTTTCAGTGGCAATAACACATCGTGTGCTAATAAACCTGCACGGCCTACACGAAGATCTCACTCAGAAGCACGCCGTCAACGATGATAAAGAGTTGGGAACTCTGCAGTCACCCAGAGCTGGAGGACAATCTGCGATCTCATACATTTCTATCATTATTTACATAAATTTTTGCGAATAATTGCTGGAGAATTGTTATTGCTTATCCTTGGAAACCTATTTTGGGTGCATTACTAGCTTATATCGTCATACAAGGAACATCTTTAAACAGGGATCGATCAAGAGGATTTTTCTTATAACAAAATTGCATGACACGCTCAAATCAGATCACAAATAGAGCGTAGAAAACAAAACAAAATATAATAATAATAACGAGGGGGAACGTTGTGAGCCGCGGCAAAGGCCGCGGCTCTACCTTATACCCGGTACTCAGTCAGTATACACATATTTACATACATATATGAGCTTGCGATTTATGCAATTTATTATATGTTCGCAAAAGGGACAAATTAAATTTTGGGCAAAAAATAATATTTCAAAAAATGAAGTCAAATCATTTTTGGAATATTATACATGTTTTCAATTTTGTTTGCATATGCTTTTTACATCTGCTTCTAAATTTCTACATGACATGTATAACTACATATTTGAGACGTACAAGTGTTTGCGACAGAGAGAGAGGGAATGAGTCAGCGCTTGGCAGGCGTTGCGTAGCCACTGAAATTTAATTTGTTTCTTCTGGCCATAATATTGATCCGACCTGATCCATATTCGGCAATCTGGTAGATATGGTAATTTTCCATGATTCTGCGTTTTTGGTTTTCATTTATCTTAAAAATTGTGGATTCCACAGATTTTCGTCTATTGTGGGGGCGGAAGGAGGCGTGGCAAAATTTTGAAACAAACTCGTGCTGGTTTGATATCACAGGAGCTTGGATAGAAAGTTTGGTTGCTCTATCTCTTATAGTCTCTGAGAACTAGGCGTCAAAAAATACGAATGGGCAAAGCAGATGGGGCCGCGTGTGAGAGAGAGCGAGAGGGAATGATGACTTTCGAAATGGTTTTCTTCATTGTAGCTATAATAATAATCCGATCTGATCCAGATTCAACACTCTGATAGAAATGGTCATTCTCTATGATTCTGCGTAATTAGTTTTCTTGTATCTTTAAAATTGTGCATGCCACAGACTTTCGTCCTTTGTGGGGGCGGAAGGGGGCGGGGCGAAATTTTGAAATACATTTGGAGTAGTGTGATCACAGAGGAGACTGGATACAAAACTTGGTTGCTCTAGCTTAAATGGTCTCTGAGATATAGGCGCAAATGAAGACGGACAGACGGACAGACGGACGGACGGACAGACGGACAGACAGACATGGCTATATCGACTCGGCTATTGATGCTGATCAAGAATATATATACTTTATGCGGTCGGAAACGCTTCCTTCTGGGCGTTACACACAACCGTTATCCCCACAAATCTAATATACCCTTAAACTCTTTGAGTACCGGGTATAATAAACTCTTTGAGTACCGGGTATAAAAATAATTTTGAAATATTAACTACAAAAACCATTGCATACTTTTGGGCTGGGCTGGTCGTTTAAAAATAATTAGGCATACTTTTGGGCTGACCATTTCGACATTGCATTGAATTGACATGCCACGCCCCCAAATCGGTTGACAGTACTCTTCCAATCACGAAAAGACATGCCACGCCCCGATCGGCCTATAAAAAGGCAAGATATAGCGTAAAGAAAAAAAAACCAGTATTTTAGTTTACGTTATATCTCGGCTATACAGCATCCGATCTGGGCGTGGCATACCTTTTTGTGATCAGGAGAGTCCTGCCAACCGATTGGCATCAGGAAAAAGGACATCCCTTCCGTCGCGATTTTCGCGAAAAATCATGATGGTTACGTCATTGAAATTGCCAAAAATCGGCCTCATTTTCGAAGTCAATTTTTTGATGCCAATCGAAAGTCTGGATCCCTGCTATCCTGGGTAAGAAGGTCCTTCGCCGATCTGACGCTGTTTGGCCGAGATATGTGCGAAATGTTTAAAAGGAATGCAATGCTTCGAAATCCCCCATAGTCAACTCAATGACGATAGTCAAGAAAGGTTTCTGAGGCTATTTTTCCGCTCTTTGGGCATGTTTATTTGAAACACTGTCGCAATAAAACAGTAACAAGGATAATGCGCAGTCTGTGGGATTTGGGAACTTTTTCATTTTGTAGGAATTTGGATATTGGATAATCGGGATGCGGATAAATAAAGGGATACAATGCGAGGATAGATAGATAGATAGAACGTAAGGCTATGCGACCCCGATGGGAATGCACACTTCAACACAAGCAGATCTAGAATTGGGTTTGTCGCAGTAAAACAAATGCGGTTGTCTTCAGTTGGACCTCATCATTTTCGTGGTACTACTAAAATGCAAAGGCAAACAACGCTAGGCGTGTTTGGCAGTTGATGGGGGTACTCCAGAGCCTATTCTCGTCGTATAGTCATTATGTTTGCTATGGTGATTATTGGTATCGAGCCAGCGAGGGCAAGGGAACAAAGCCTGTCGAAATGACGGGCGAACGTCTGATTTGAGAGCTATAAAGTGTTGAATTACAGCCATTAGTAGTAAAACTATCGTCAATTCGATTAAAACTTACCGCCAAAGGAGCGAGCCGCCACGCTTGAGCTCCTTACGTGCCTGCAGATCGTTCCAGCAGTCCACCCAATTAGCGTAGGCGGGCATTATAGGCGGTTGGCCAGCCATCAGACGCGACCCACTCACAGCCGAGCAAGTGGAAACCACTAGCAAAGGATACAGCAGACTAGAATAGCCAAACTGCATCATGGCAGCGTTGTACTGCCTGGCCAGCTTGTCCTTGATCAAATATTTGTTAACAATATAGATCGTGGAGCTGCTGAGAACCAGACAGGCCACATCGGCCAAGAGCTTAGGCACCAGGCCAGCAAAAAAGCCACCAATTCCTTCAGTCTTCCAGATCTCCGCTATCGAACCGACTATAGATCTATACAGAGTCTCCCGGCCAACAAACTGGGCCATCATCCGCACCGAGATCACGTGGAAAGGATGCGACGCAACAATTCCGCTCACAGTCACCACAATATCACGCTTCAGACTTAGCTTGAATTGAGCATACCTAAAAGAAAGAGACAACAAATCAGACGAGAGCTGCAGCATATTAGTAAATGAACACTTACTCGTCTTCCTCCGACAGATCTGTGTCGTCCTTGATTTCATCCAATTGGTTCAGTCCCAGGTTCTCGGCCACACGCTCGCTCACCATCATCGCCACGACGGATCCAACCAGCTTGGGTGCGAGGCCACGATAGCAGCCATAGAACCCATCAATTCTCTTGATGTGACCGGCTGCAAAGGTAAGAGCGATATCAATCCTGCCCGGTAATGCGAGAACTTTGTACCCACTGTATTGAAAAATGTTCGGAAGCTTCAGGATGGGTTTGCCAGTCCACGACGTGCTTGGAATGGCCGCAATCGGCTCATATCCCAGCTGAATTAGCGTCTTGGAGTACTCAAACGGATGCAGGGCAGCACTCACTCCCAGCCGCATGCCAAATTTAATCCAACTATTCACCTCCGTATCCTCATTTCTTGCAGTAGGTCCGTCCATTATATATTTGATTAGTTCTATTTTGCTTCTGCCTTTTGACGAGGGGACACTTCCGCGCTGAATTTTGTAAAATTCTGTGCGAAATAAAAACGAGGCAATTTACAAATTAACTAGCCGGCTCGGCCGATGCACAATTAATTTTTTTGATTACAAAACTTTTTTATGAGAGAACCAGCCTCGCTTACTTGACACTCACTACAATATCGATATACGCAGTATCGATAGAGGGATAAAATCTCTGGGAGATTGCCACAAGGGTATTATTTGAGATCTATAATTTGTATTTAGTCCTGAAGTGTATTGAATAATTGTTTTAATAACTTTAAAATATAAGTGAACTGTTGCACAATTTGTATCGAAATGTATTTACTTCTCATCGATAGAATCAGATATCGATACCTCGTGAACAGCTGTTTTTCACCATCTCTTTCTGTATGTAGGTGTTATGTGGGTGGTGGTAGGAAAATGCACAGATATTTACTCAACATTTCATACATAGGCACGACCTTTCGGTGAGACTTTTCTAACTAGATCCCACATACAGAATACAGCTATGAAAAACAACTATTCATGCAATTCATGCATTCATGCAGTGGTATACAGAAGACCATAAACAAGCTGGAGCAGCAACGTCTGGACACCAATTCAGTGCAAGGCTGCTTGGAGCTGGCACTAAGAGTTTTCCATCCCACCAACGAGATACAAACGGTGCTGTCCAGTCGGTGAGTGTCTCAAGGCCGCAAATGGCTATTGCGATCTGCTAATCAAATTCATTCTCAGCACAGACGCGGGTGTTCATGCCCTGCACTCGACGGTGCACGTGGACTTGGAGCGCCGTGATGGCCAACCATACGATACCACAACGCTGACGGGAGTTCTCAATAGGACTCTGGACAAGCAGCGTCTTCCCATCCGCGTGCTCAGCAGCCAAGTGGTGCCAGATACCTTCCACTGTCGCTACCACGCCATAGGGAGAACCTACTTGTATCGCTTTGCGGTCGCGCGTAAGCCCCTGTTCGACGACGGGAAGCTTCGGAACAAAGGATTCGAGGCATTTGTTCCCGTGGAGGAAATTGATCGGTGTTATTTTTTGCTGTAAAGTGTTCCGCCAGCACAGCTTCGCTACCATTCGCTGACCATTCCTTCTCCCCACAGGGCCCCGACCTTTGACATTGAACGCGTCCGAAACGCGGCTCGCATGTTCATCGGCGTGCACGACTTTCGCACATTCATGAGCGTCAGCCGGCAGAAGAGCCAGAGTCGTGACCATCCCATGTTCACCCTGCGCAAAATCGACGAGATCAATATACGTCCTGGACGAACGCTTGCCCTGCCATCGAACGCCACTCTGGCTGCGGAAACCTACGACTATTGGGACATAGAGATCAAGGCCAAATCGTTTCTCTACAAGCAAGTGAGGCGTATTGTAGGGTCGCTACTTTCCCTGGGCAGCGACCGCATTGACGAGAAGTGCATCTACCAAATGCTGACCATACCCTCAAAGCACTCGTGGGATTCCCGTGTAGTTCCAGCGCCAGCCTGCGGACTTTACTTGTGCCGTGTGCACTACAGAGATACTCTTACCACGGACAACTAATCTAAGCACCAATCATGATACTGCTGTATGAGCTGCAGAAGCGGCTGGCCAATCTACGACCCACCACCACCGTCGTCACCACACCCACCGGCGCCCGTTTCATTGAGCGGCGTAGGTCCTCTGGAAGCGAGGACGGAACAGCCAAGACTCCCCAACAACTGGAGGCACGCCAGTATGGCTTTGTCGTGGACACAAAACCTGACACCGTGCCAGCGTGCATTCTAAGTGAATTCCTCTATCTGGGCTCCCAGGATGCCGTCAGTGCGGAAAACATATTGAAGTTCAAGCTGACGCACATCCTCAGCGTTGGCATAGAAACACCCAGTATCGAGCTACCAGCGTCAGTCACGTGCAAGTACTTACCCTGTCTGGATCTGCCCGAAACGGATCTGCTGCGCTATGTGCTTCCCGTCTCCATAGACTTCATCGAGGAGGCCCGCAAGTCCCGTGGCTGTATTCTGGTCCACTGCAACGCGGGCGTCTCGCGGTCCGCCTCTGTTGTCATTGGCTACTTGATGCAGCGGCGGGACATGTGCTACGAGGATGCCTATAACCTGGTCAAGTCCTGGCGGCCGTGCATCCAACCCAATGCCGGCTTCATGCAGCAGTTGAAGAAGTCTAGCAAAACATAAATATAAATAGGTTAGGTCAAGTCGGTGTCCGCTTACCTGCATTTTGGCTTTAATTGTGCTTAGTGTGTGTGTTATTACTGACACAATAAAGTGTTAACGAGTATTAACCATTCAAAATAACATTGCCATGCCCATGCCCCACGAATACAACCAATGCAACAACACATACACGGAGACAGGACATGTGTTTAAAAATTAACAAAACATCAAATCTCTATTTGGTTAGTTGACAACAATTTGGTACGGATGTTCAAAATACGTTACACGAGATTCTTAAATGGATTGCACCCCCGATTCTCCACACTCCACTTCGCTCCACTCCACTCCAGTCGCTCACCTCAATCTCAATCTAGACGAGGGTGCCCAAGTGCTGTAGATCCAGCGCCGATCTCAGTGGAGCTCCATAGATGTTATCTGGTGCGACTGCTCCCCTGGGTCCAGCCTCTCCACTGTAGGCATCCACTGCTGCTGGTGAGGTAGGGGTGTGTCCCATTCTGATCGTGGTAAACATCTGCTTCGCTAAGCCCTTGTCGGACACATGTCGAACATTCAAGTTCCTTTCGGCCAATTCCTGGGGGGACAGGCAGCGATTGTGGTTGCGGTTTCTGTTTCTGTGATTTCCCCCTGCTTCTAATACTGGAGCCAATTTAACGGATATACGGAGATCATCTACGTCACGCATTGAAGATTGGATTAATTTCGCCACTTTAGCTGCCTCGGTGACCTCTTCACTGACGTCGACGGCTTCTGTGACTGTGGCTGTGACCGTAGCTGTAGCTGTGGCTGTGGCTGTGGGTTCTCTATGAGTATCATTGCAGGCAACGGCTACGGTGGTCTCGAATTCGCGACCCAAACATTCGAGCACTCCCAGTTTGGCTTTTAGCTGCTCGTTGGCCGTGAATAATTTCCGTTCCACTTGGTGGATATCCGCTACCTGTGTCGACAGCTCTGTATCGAGTCGATCGATTTGCAACATCACCTCACTCTTTGTCTGATACGCCCGCTTCACCTGATGCCTACGCACCTTGGCGTGCAGACTCAGGAGCAGCTCCTCTTCGCGCTGCAGCTGTTTGTTCACGGCATGGATCTTCTCCAGCCAGTACACTCTGATGTCGTCATTGACCTCGGCATCTATATCCGCTCTATAATCATCTTCTGTAAACAAAACTCCATTGAATAGCAGTCCTGATAGCTGATATTCACAGACCGTTACCTGTACATATCGGAAGGTGCTCTGCATCCTCTGGTTCGTTCTCATCGACTTCTTCTATGGTCGGGCTGTTGTCCTGCGGCTCGTCCAAGTCCTTCAAGTACGTCTCGAGCAGATAGTTCTTACCCAGCTCCCGTTCGCGCACGCGATGCTTCTCCTCTTCGATTTTCAATATTTGTCGATCTTTTTCGCTTCGGGAGGAGGATTCGCGTAAATATAAAAGATAAATTTGCAAAGGAAATAACTTACTGCAACATGGACATCTGCTGGAGTATAGTTTCGTCCTGGGCCAGAATGATGGTCAGCAGACTCTCGTTCGGAGTCATGTGGCAGTTCCTCTGCTGCAATTTCCGGCTTCTCTTTGGTTGCTTGGGGTTGTTGGCTCTGCCCTCTCCCGCCCAGTGATCTGTAGCCATCGGCACCCTGGGAGAGGGCAGCACCTTGTGCTTTCCCCTTCTTCGAAAGCGCATGCTACGAGAACTGTCCACGGGACTGCCCATTCCACTGTCCTTGTCCGTTGTCGGGGTGTGTTTGCTGGCCGATGAAGTGGCTAAATGGCGTAGCTGTAGCTGACACTAAGGGGATATATCGAGGGGGTGAATAATGTTGAATTCAAGTCGCTTGGCTCCCTTACTTCCTCCTCTGGCGAGGCATGACGGCTGCTGATAACATCAAAGAGTCTGGCACTGCCATCCAGGTACTCCTCGTAGTGCCGCTGCTTCTGCACAATCGCGTACTCCTGCATCGCTGACGGGGGATGTTTGAGGCTCGCCGTTGGCTTCAGGATATCTGCATTTGGCAGTTCTGCTCCCTGCGGGTCGCCTTGGTAGCTGAGCAATGCGCAGATTAGATCCGCGCAGGTTGTGCTGGCATCCACGCCCGATATCAAGTGCTCCTCGCCATCAATCCAAATCGACAGATGGTCCGCCATCGAGGAGACCGATTCTATGTCCTCCCCCGCAGCGTCCTCCCCTAGAGCGGCGGGCATCATCATCTTCTGGTAGTCGAACCGTGCAAACGTTGCCTGGTCACTGGTCTGCATTGTGTCTGCTGGCATTCTGCGGAAATGGCACACAACAGAGAAGTGGGTTAGTTGCCATCATCCCGTCCGGCGTATAATATTATTATGCAAATAACTTATTGTATAAGACGGGGCGAGCATTTAACGGTTTTCGCACAAAGCGACGAAAACATTTGTTACATATAATTTATGCAGCAACTCTTTTGAGATGCGATACCCTTCCCTTTTGACCACAGCACAACCAGACATCTCCACTTGCCACTCCGCACTCTCCCCCCGATCACCACTCGATTGAGAATGGACTAACAGTTCTTCTCTTTTCCACTCGAACAAAAATTAGTCTCCGTTCCAGCCGGAGCCAGAGTCAGAGCCAGAGCCAGAGCCAAAGCTGGACGCGGACGCTCACTCTCTTTGGCTGTTAACAACGTGTCAAGATCTCTAATTAGGCAATTATGCAAATCTTCCGACAATCTGCACTGGAGTGGCTGTGGCTGTGACTGGCCGTAACTGTCGTCCCGCTCATAACATGTGTACATTTCTGCTGACAAGATCGCTAACAAACTAGAACAAGCCACTGCGCGCGCGCGCCTCTCCGTTACATGCATCACCGCCATGCACCGTGTAAGTGCCACACCACAACACAGCGCACCACAGTGCACCGATGATGACTCATGTAGAGGGAAATGGAGATGGAGATGGAGATGGATATGGATATGGAGTACGAGTAAGAGTACGATTACGATTACACGAGCGTGCAGCACCAGCACCACAGTTTCTGTTTTGTTACAGTTTCAACTTTCTCGCGTTACACCTGTCGGTGGACGGTCGACGACGGGCATTCCCTCTGCGGGAATGTGGCTTACCAGCGTGCTCAACGTCATCGCTACAACTGAGGCACGACGCGGACCAGCGACGAGCTTAAAAAGAAACTCCATCCAGCAAGTAAGAGCGGACCAGACCAGACCAGAGACCTGTCGAAGCGAAGTGGCGCTCGGTTGGCAAAAGAAGCCAAGAGCAGCGCTAACAGTGGCCAAAACACACAAATCCACAAGCACACACACACACACACACACACACTGAGCCAGACAGAGAGAAACAGTGGCCTGTGTGGCAAGCAAGACACCATGTTAACTCTGGAACTGCCGCTCTGTGGCTCTGTTGGTCTGTGGCTGCTCCGACTAACAGTGGAGTGTGCGATGCGAGTGTATGAAGCTGGCTTGCATGAAGAAACACTTTTTGTTTTTCTCTTTGAATTTTACGGTATCGTGGGTAAGTTTTATAACTTGTCCCGGCCACTCCCCTTGTACGAGAGTAGTTGATGCTATGCAGAGATATTCTTGGCCGCCAGCCAGCCAGTCCAAACCGAACCGCACCGCACCGCACCGAACCTGGGCCTAGGCTTGGGCCTGGCTTTGCTTTCGCTACTCTATTATGAAAGACAGAGTTTTACTATAATTACGAGTGTACGCGTATACTCAACCCAACTGAAGAGTTTGGCTTTAACAAAGCGATAAACGAAGCCGAGATTGAGATACAGATTCAGATCCAAAGACCTGAGTGCCTGGGTGCCTGTGGAGCAGCAAAACTGTACTGAACCTCCACTGTAACTTCACCACAGTTAATTGCTGGCTACCCAAAACCCCGGCAGCCCAGCAGCTAGCAGCTAGTCGATTATCATTTCAGTCCAAACAAGTATAGACGTCTCTGTCTCAGTGTCTTTACTTCATTCCACACTCCACTCTACACCCCACTCCACTGAACTCCAGTCCACTCAGAAGTAAACTAATTTCCGAATACTCTGTACAGTTTAGACCGCAGACTGGGAAATCGTATCGTATTCGTCTTCGTATTCGTTTTCGTCGTCATCTTTCGTGGTTATTGTTTGGGTCATTAAGTCCACAATTCTCAGCCAATTTAGACTACAAAAACCTCTAAATGGAAAGCTCTTTCAACTCTCTAATCTGTCCAAATACGAGTATGGTATGGCATGGTATGGTATGTCTGCAGTATAGTAGTTTTGGGCCAAGTTTCGACCGAGCGTTGAGCGGATCAAATCAAAGGATCTATGATGCCTATAATGTATAGTCGTAAGTGCATAATGCCGCACTGGCTGCACTAGCTAGCCCATTTGTCGATTCAGTTTCTGTAGCCAGTGCGATTTGTGTTTTCTTTTGATAGTTGGCTTGGCTTTGGCTTGGCTTTTGGCCTTTCATTTTCATGAGTTACGTTACAGTTGAGGTTCTTCGATTTGGATACCTAAAAACAACACTAAACCGGTATGAATTGCATGCATAATGCATAAATGTGTGCCACTTAATGCATTTATGTGCATTGCATACACCATTTACACCACGAGTACACGAGTTTGTACGCGAGTACGAGTTTGTATGTACAGCCTGCACAGGCACTGGCACAGGCACTGGCACTGGCACTGGCACAGCCAAAGGCTTGGTGTCCGTCTTTCGCAGCCTATAAGTCAAGCATTTTGTAGGTGCGACCAAATCCAAATCCAAAACCCATTTAGCTGCTAAATAAGGCTGCGTACTTGTCAGAGTCCGACGACGCAACACCTGCCTGGCCGGGCCCGGTCTGGTCTAGCTTTTGGCTCCATGAGTGCGAAGTGTCTACGAGTATTACCAAATTTGATTAGCGAATTGCTCTTGTAATCGAGCGGATCAATTCAATATGAATTTGAATAGCTCACCCAAAATCTGTGCTCTGTGCGCTGTGTCGCAAGTGTCCTCGGCTGAGGCATTCCATTTGCGGAAACAAGCTGGGATCAATTGCAAACAAAGCTGGCGGCGGCGGCATGTGAAATGTTCTAAGGGTTCCCCCGTATCGAGTTCCATTCCATCCCCATCCCCAACCCCATCTCCATCCCCAACCCCATCTCCATCCTCTGGGGTCGCTCGTCATTGTTTCGGTCAGGCACAGGTGAACATGCAGACGGTCGGTCTGGCTGGGTCAACCTGCCACACAAAGAAAGGCGTAACATTAATCGTTTCCTATCCTGTAAGCTGTAGCATATATACATACATATATTTATATATATATAGCAGATATATACATATATATATTGTTGTTATGGGAACCAGTAACAATAATAAAATCAAAAGCTGCGAGGCTACTCAGTGGCATATTACGACATCTGGCATCTGGCCTGAAGCTCTCCCAGCTCCCATCTCCCATCTACCAGCTCCAGCTGAATCTCTCGTTGCCAGCAGTTGCTCACAAAAACGCGCTCAAAACAAGTTGTGCGTTTAGTTTGGCTTTTTCAGCCAGAGTCAGAGCCATAGCCACAGCCAGAGCCAGAGCCACGGGCCAGGCCTGGTGCATGAACCGATGACGACTGCTTCAGTCGCTAAACAAACGTCAGCGTGCGCGGTTTAGATCTGGCCAAGTGACCGCGCGCTCAAATTGAACGGATCCAAACGTTTCTGATCGATCGGCCTGGATCGATTCTCTCCGATCTGGCAAACAAACAAATACCTTTGTGTGTGTACAAAAGTACGTATGTACGCCCATAAAGCGAGCGCAATAATCATTATTTTTTTTGGGTGCACCCACAATGTTTTAAGAGCCAGCAATCGGATGTAGATTGGCTGACAACAAAGAGCTGTGGCTATGGCTGTGGCTTTGGCCTCCCATGAGCAAATTACGTCAATTTCCTCTCGGATTTGATTTCCCAATTGACTATTTACGAGTAGTGTCGCCAGCCAATGCACCAAAGTGGCTCGGCTCCCCGGTTATGGCTGTTGCAGCTTACGGTTTTGGCCAAGATGTACATACTTGACTTTGGCCCCAGAGCTGGGGCCGTGACACGATCCGCATCACGAGATGCTCCATGGACTGACCTTGCTTCTGGGGTACCATGAAGTCAACGCCTTCGATGGCCGCGCACGCAGCCATCTCTAGGGGCCACACCAAACTGGTTTTGGTCTCCTTCCTTCACCCCGCCTAGATGCTACCCACATAAATATCCGAGAAACAGACATACATACATACCTACATACTCCTAATACTCGTACTCGCAGCCAGAGACGTAGCCAAGTATGACAGATAAGTTGTCATTAAAAAAGCCAAAACTGAACGAACGCATGCGCGACGTTGCCAAATAATTGCAAATGCGAAACGCGACGCGAAACACGAAACACGAAGTGGAATTTCCTTTACATTGAATTTCGTTGAATATTTCCAGGGACAAACGGAACGCGCAACGGGGTGCAACGGGTGCAACACGGGAATGAAAGCAGACACGAGCGGAGTGCAACACACCCACATCCGCAGCGAAGATGCCGCGCAAACTACTTAAATTCCTGATCATCTTCGACAACACTTCACTGCTGTACTTCCCCGGCCAGTTCCTGTCCGGACGTGTGCTCATCGAGCTGCAGGATGAGACGCCGGCGCTGGGACTGCACTTCCATGTGGTGGGGGAGGGCGTGGTGCGCAATGGCCGACGCCAGGAGCGGACCTACGACAAAGAGAACTACATTGACTTCCGCATGCGACTGCTCGGGGATGTGGACCAGGGAGGTCCGGCCATACTCTCGCCGGGAATACACAGCTTCCCCTTCAAGCTAGG
This sequence comes from Drosophila athabasca, assembly GCA_008121215.1. Taxonomy (NCBI): domain Eukaryota; kingdom Metazoa; phylum Arthropoda; class Insecta; order Diptera; family Drosophilidae; genus Drosophila; species Drosophila athabasca. The sequence continues at coordinate 58,735,206 of CM017796.1, read as the reverse complement.
CCTTCCCTTGGGCCTGCCGTCGACGTTCCTGGGCCGCTACGGCTGGATACAGTTCTATTGCAAGGCGGCGCTGCGCGAGAACAACGGCATCATACACAAGAACCACCAGGTGTTCATTGTGATGAACCCCATCGACCTGAACCTCGAGAAACCGATCTTAGCAGTGAGTAACTCTCGCTATATTCAGAGATCATAATTCTTACGCATCTCCTTGGTATTCCGCACAGCAACCGTTCACCTGCGAGGTGGAGCACAAGCTCGGGGTCGTCTGCGTCGGTGGAGGTCAGATCAAGTGCCGAGTGTCCCTGGATCGCGGCGGCTATGTGCCTGGGGAGAACATTCTGGTCACAGCGTTCATCTCGAACTACAGCAATGTGTCCATTAAGCGCACCAAGGCGTCCCTCACAGAGGTAGGATCCACAGTTTGATCCACAGCATGGCTCACCTTGCATTGATTCCACCGTTTCCCGGGTTGCGTTTCCTTACAGACAATCGAGTACTTGGCGCGCGGCAAGGTGCTGCAGACGGAGAAGCGGGAGCTGGCCGTCCTGGTGCGCGGAAAGATACGTCCGGGGGGGAAGGATGAGTGGCACAACGAGAGCTTGTATGTTCCGCCGCTGCCGCCGACCAATTTGCATGGCTGTCACTTGATCAAAATATCCTACGATGTGTTCTTTGTGATCGAGCCCAAGTCGATGGAGAAGGAAATCAAGCTGCAGCTGCCCATTGTACTGGCGACCTATCCGTTCCGGAACAACTCCGGCGATGCAGCCAATGCGAACACGTGGCCAGAATCTGTGCTAAAGCCGGACACGCATACGCATTACCCGTCAACGTTGCCCATATTCCGGCCATGGATGCACGAGAAACCCAGTGAAGCATAGCAGCAGCACACGCACCCACAGCCACACACACATTCATAGTTCTTGTTAACAACAAATTGCGCCATAAACTAATTTAAACCTACAATTTAACTTGTGTGTACCGTTTCCAATGTGTTGAGACTTGCGACTTGCCTTTTTTTTTTGGTTATTAAGTTACTTTCAACCGTGTTTAAATAATACGACTTACCTGTTTCTTGTAATTAAATAATCTAAAAATCATCAACTAATTTCGACGTGCTGCCGCAGCGGATTTCGCTGTGGAAATTGTTCATTTAAAACACAAGACCATGAGCCGACATTGCCTTTATTTAACGGCAGCCTGAGGGCTCGTTCACACACTTATTTTATATAATTATCTAATGACAACACTAAATTAGAAAAAAAAATTTAAAAAAAAATTGTATTTTGCTTTGATTTCATCCATTGCCAATTTCCGTTATTCGCTTAAATTTGCTGTAGACAGAGAGATGCGGTATTTTTCTTATTCGATAGTTTAGTATATATCATTACGAAATATCGACTGCATATCGATATAGTAGATATATCTACACAAAATGACAACATTCACATTCCATGGCCTGCTGCTGATTATTTTCTTGAATTGGACGAATGGGGACTGCGGCTGCAACAAGTTGGAGAGGGATGCGACTGACGTGAAGGAGGCGGATCAAGTGTGCCAGCAACAGGCTCGAAATACGAACAAGCACTATCGCGACTACTATGCTGATGCTGATGCTGAGCTGGAGCCCGAGATTGAGGGCATGTCCTTGATTCCCGGTGGCAGCGTACACATTGGCACCGACAGCCCGCACTTCCAGGCAGATCGGGAGTCGCCCGAGCGATTGGTGAAACTGAAGGACTTCTACTTGGACAAGCACGAAGTGTCCAACGCCAAGTTTGAGGAGTTTGTGACGGCCACGAACTACACGACGGAAGCGGAACGGTTTGGTGACAGCTTCTTGTTCAAGACCCTGCTCAGTGCGGCAGAGCAGAAGCGGCTCGAGGACTACCGCGTGGCCAGTGCGCCCTGGTGGTACAAGGTCAGTGGAGTGGGCTGGCGAAATCCCAACGGCGTGGACAGCAGCCTAAACGGTGAAGTCTTTAAATATACATATATTAGCTTTGAGCCATCTTGACGACATCTGTTTCCATTTGTGCATAGGTCTCGAGCAGCATCCCGTGGTGCATGTGTCCTGGCGCGATGCTGTCGCCTACTGTACCTGGGCCGGAAAGCGTTTACCCAGCGAAGCAGAGTGGGAAGCGGCCTGCCGAGGGGGAAAGCAGCGCAAACTCTTTCCGTGGGGCAACAAGCTGATGCCCAAGGAGCAGCACTGGCTGAACATCTGGCAGGGTGACTTTCCCGATGGCAACACGGCTGACGATGGATTCGAGGGCACCTGCCCAGTGGACCGATTCCGCCAGAATGTGTACGACCTCTATAACATGGTGGGCAATGTCTGGGAATGGACTTCGGATTTGTGGGACACGAGCGACGTTAGTGAGAGTCCGAATCGCGTAAAGAAGGGCGGCTCCTACTTGTGCCACAAGTCCTACTGCTTCCGCTACCGCTGTGCGGCTCGTTCGCAGAACACCGAAGACAGCTCGGCCGGAAATCTGGGCTTTCGATGTGCCAAAGATGCGTGAGACAGCATGGCACAACATCGTTCCTTGGCTCTTTTGTACGATTACGGGATAACACACTTTAAAATTATACTCACATTTGTGGTTCTCACTTAAACTATGTTAGGAATTAAGGATTCGTGTCACTTTATGCTAATGGTTGGGGTGGTGGACTGTACATGCGTGTCATCCGACGCTGCTTTCTCATGCGTCGGTTGCGCACTCTCTGCATGGCCAGCTTTCGTTCGTTTGGTCTTGACGGTTGCTTTGGCATGAATGGCAGGGGAACACCCATTTCCCGTCTAAAAATAGAAGAAATCGGTTAGTTTTTTAATATAAAATGTAGCTAGTTTTATCGACTTACGCGTCGCGGCAGATGCGGCAAGTGCCGTTTTTCTGCCCGCTATGAACGTCCCAGCGACTGTCTTGCACCTGGTAGTTACACCATCCTTTGATGTGATTGAAAATAAAGAATTTCTTTTCTTTTTTATTTGGATCTTGACCGCACTTTTGAGCATGTTTAATCCACCCAGCCATTGCCGTCCGTTCTTTATTGCACCGGATGCAGTGGGTCCACTCCTTTATTTGCTGTACGGAATACCAATCTGGCTCTTGTAGTAGTTTTGGTTGGGGTTTCATATCCAAATCGCTATCGCAGGGCTCTTCCTGCTCGTCGTCAAGCACAATCGTGTCGTCTGGCTCCGGGGCAAAGCTTTCAGCAGTGTATTCAGCATCTATGTTCGACACTGGCACCTCCTCCCCAAAGGAAAGCGGCATCAGGAGATCTGGAGGAGCATCTCGAGCGGCGGGAATGTCGGTTCTTTCGATTGGAAATGGCGGCCAGGGCTCGGTGTACACAAAAACATGATATTGTCCCAATGGGCAGCCAGTGTGCGCCATGTTCAGGTCTATATCCCGCCAAGCATTGCAGTATATGCACTTCTTTGGTGGCGGTTTGAGACAGCAAAAGCAATGGTATTCTCTCCCAGTGCCGCCAATGCAATATGGCAGACTATGCGGGAGTGCTCCGCACCGGCAACATTCGACATCCGGCATAGTCGGACACAAGGAAAACGGCAAAAAAACAAACTCCTTGTCTAAATTGATAAATTTGGCGTCACAGGTATGATAGTAGAGCTTGTGTGTGTGTGGATGTGTATGTGTGATCAGTGTGACCGCGGAATCATCGATAAGATATACCGTCCGACCATCAGAAATATACCGAGAATTACGGTCTCATTTTAAAAATATACCGCAAAAATACCAACGAAAGTCATATTCCTCGATTTTGATATTCTTTTTAATATAATATTGCAGTATATGGCCACAAATTAAAGATTTAACAATTTTAAAATGGCTGGTGGGCAACGCTCTGTAACGCTCGTGTCGAAGTTAGTTGTTTTGGGGGCTATTGTTTTATTTTTTCACTATAATTTGGGCTATAAAGTGTTGGGGCTACTCCTTGGAAGGAAACCAATAAATTATAGGAAAAAGATAACATAATCGAATAACTGATCTCCCATGAAACAGATTACTTTGATTTCAGCAATTTATCCATTATTTTAGTAACTCCCTTGCTCATTTCAAATCCGCGCGCAGTAAAAAATCCTCGCCGTCCTGGGAAGTTTATAATATTCTTTTTGATATTCTTTTTAGTATTACTAGCTGAATAGGATACTGTATCCTGAACAAATAATTTTAACTAATAGATGAAACAATTTCCTACAAGATTGACAAATTTTAAAAACCCCGTTTATTGGATTCGGTCTAAAATAAGGTTTGCACAAGGAAGGTAACAAAAAAGCCAATTTCTTGTAAAAACCTCAAAGAGCCTCAATCCTCAAAAAAAGGTCACACCGTTTTTTTTTACAAGGCTTAAGCTACATATTCGGTACAAATGAATTACATATGTAAAATCGTGAAAGTGGATGTTCTGATGCCAATCGGTTGGCAGGACTCTTCCGATCACAAAAAGATATGGCACGCCTAGATCGGACACTGTATAGCCGAGATATAGCTAAAAAAAATAGGGCAAAATTGAGGAACATCATGGCAACTACACGCTAAATACAAATTTGCTACATGGTGGCTACTACACCATACAATTTTAGTGACATGACCGTTTCCAGGATAGTGGATCACTATATATAATATGATATAGGGATATAATTAAACAAATGGCCGTGTTTTTGTCATACAGGGCCATGGGGAAGCACTTATTCAATTTTTACAGGACTTTTTTCGGTCATTTTAAAAAAAATTGAGATTTTGATGCCAATCGATCGGAAATTCGATTCTGACCCCGATAGAGGTCCGGAACATGCCCCGAATTGGATTTCGAATCCATCCTCCTAGATGTCATGATTTTCTCCCCCCACCATCTCCAGGACTCGCATCGGAGATGGCGCGCGGGACTTTTGAAAACGCCCAATAACGAACTCAATTTTGTTTATGTTTTAATATATGTATGTAATTATATTCCCTTTGCATAGTTGAAGCTGCGTTCCACTCAAACCATGTGGTGTGTGGTATTATCCATAATGTTACATGCTCGTACTGTACGTTTAAATGTTAATGGTAGTTAATGCTAATGTGTATATTTTTGTATATTGATGACTAAATTGCCATGGCGCAAATGCAAAATGTTGAATGTAAATCTTTCAGATTTTGACTATGTATGTACTTGTTGTATAAATGCCTAAGTGCCTAAGTGTTGTATATATATATGTATATCAATATAGTAAATGTGATACGACTATCTCTACAGTATACAATATATGTATGTATAGTAATAGTATTCTACGCTGAAATGCTTCACTGATACAACATTGTTTGTGCGCATGGCATGGGGTCTGAGCGGGAGGATGAAGGGCCGGGGACTGGGGACTGGGGGCTGGGGGCTACAACTAGGAAGATGGATATCTACCAAAAAAAAATCTTAAGCTTAAATGGATACAAAAAAAAAACACTATGTACAGAATCGAAACTAAAACTAGGCGACTGACTCTGATGGGTATTTAACAATAGGATCTAACTCGTACTCGTTTTAATTTAATATTTAATTTAAATCGGGTTCATGCGGAGATCGTGCGATCGTAGGGCTGTTGCTGCTGCTGTTGATGTTGCTGCTGTTGCTGCTGCTGCTGGGGTGCTGTGCATTTTCAGATGTTTTGCTCAAAAATATCACAATGCAAAATAAAAGCGACAGACGACGCCTCTGTCTCTGTCTGCTGGGGATATGCCAATTTCAGATGCACACTGGCATCTCTATATAGATTCTAGACGGGGTTGTGCCGGGAATAATGCATAGACGAAGCGTTAAGGAACATTGCGCTGGCAGGCTGGAAGACTCTGTGGCAAGTCTACGCGATCGCTAGACACTGATCGGACAGGGCTACTGTGAAGCTGCACCAGTTCGTAATACTGTGCCGTGATGGCGGACGACGATCCGGTCCGGTTGTTCAAGCTCCCACTCCGGCTGCCGTTGACAGATGCACCGCCTGCAGCATGACCGTCTTGAGCTCCTTGGCCAAGGTATTGATGTGCACCACCGAGTCGACCATCTCCTGCACGGCGCTGCCACTGGGGAAGTGGGCCGCCGCCTTCTTCGACTTGAGGACACAGGTCTTCAGGGCATCGGAGAGGCCATTGGTGCAGTGGAGGATCTTCTCGCGCAGCGCCTCCTTCGAAATGTTGCGATGCACGTTGTCGCCGATGGTCACCAGATTATGGGCACTGACCACCACGAATTTGCCGTAGGCAATGAAGAACTTGGGCGGCTGGTTCTTCTCAACGGTCTCCAGGAAGGAGTCGATCGCCTGCATCAGGTTGCCCATGTGCGTGGAGATTTGCTGGGCGTAGTAGCGCACCAGCTTCTTGTCCTTGTCCGTCATCTCCGGCGACTTGCAGGGTGTGGGTGCCGTGGGTGTGGTGGGCACCGAGCCCACGCCGCCCGTCGTTCCCATGGCCGTGCTCTCGGCGGTCCGGATCACCGTGTCGAACTGCGACTTCAGGCCGACGGGAATGGCCTCGCGCAACGATTGGTTCTTCTTGGCAGCGGCGTCCTTGGACTCGAAGGCCACGTAGTCGTAGTCCTCCAGCCACTCGGCGCTGCCCCGACTGCATCCATCGCTGGACGACGGCGGAGCTCCATTGCTTCCGTTCTGTTCCGAGGGCAGCTGACGCTTGAAGAGCAGCGATGCATTGCCCTGGATGAAGCTGGTGGTAGAGCGCACGTCCTCGGTGAGGGTCTGGGCGCAGGCCATCAGCTGATCGAGCGAATCTGGCGGCCGGCAGCCGTGCTTCTCGTCGCTTCGCGCCAGCACATCCACGGACCATCCGCCCTGGGCGTCCAGGGCCTCGCTGGAGTCGTGTATCAGCTTGTTGGCGTCCCGCAGGGCCCGGACCAGGGGCCGCAGCTTCAACGCCAGATTGCGGTCCTCCGAGCGCGTGGCATTGCCCAGGGCTCCCTCTCCGAATTCGGCCAGGTCGTGCAGGGCCGTGCGGAGGCGGAGTGCCGCCAGCTTCAGCTCCATGATGGCCGGCTCTAGCTGGCTGCGAATGCGCCAATTGGGTACCACGAAGCTGAGCAGCCGCGTGATGGCCGTCGTTGTCTGGGACTGCAGCTTGGCCAGCGTATCGAGGGCGGAGCCCAGCTCCAGGGGCAGCTCCTTGGCGACGGCCGGACTGCTGCTGCCGTTGCCGTTGCTCTGGGCGCTGGTCAGGCGCTGCTCCTGCTCCTGCAGCGGCGGCAGGGGGAAGTCGTAGGTCAGGCCGCTCGGCTGGAGGGGTGTGCGGCGCACTGGCAGCGGATTGCGGCGCGGGATGTCGTAGTCGGGCATGTTGGCCAGCGAGGAGCGGTTCGAGCTGGAGAAACTGAGGGACAGGCTGTCGCTGGTTAGTAAGGAGGAGGCCGAGCTGCTGGGCGTCATCTGCTGCTGCAGAAGGCTGCTGCTGCTGTTGAGGAGCGGTCGCGGCACGTCGTACGACTCCTCCTCGATGGAGGCGGCCACGCTCTTCAGCGACTCGAAACGCGCCCCCAGTCCGGAGATCGATGTGGGTGTCCTCGGGTGTCCCCCCTTGGGACTGTCGTAGTTCAGCGGCACGGGCGTGGCAGGCTTGGGTATGTCGTACGTCTCGAACTCGCTACTGCCACAGCCACCGGCACTGGCACTGCCACCGTTCTGATTCTGATTCTGCTGGGCAGCTGCCATCATGGAGAGGTTCTGGTAGATGCTTTGGTTGCTGTAGATCTGCTGGTGCTGCTGGTGCTGGTGCGATGTGCGGACTCCGGCTGTTCCGCCTCCAGGCAACGATGTGGGCGAGCAGTTGTAGATGTAGACATCACCGTGTCTCTGTGGTGTAATAACCTGAAGAGAAACCAGAGAGGAAAACACGCCAAGATTAGTCGCTATTCGAGCAGTAACTAATACTAATACAATTACTACTACTAGTACTACTACGACCACTACTAGTCCAATTCCATGCCACAACCCACAAACCCACACCCGTGGCTTATCGATTTTCTGGCACTGCTGCCTGTCTGGCGATTTCTGTGAATGAACCACCGTCGTCGTCGTCGTCGTCGTCTCTACCACGAGAGAAGTGGTGCCGTGCCGTGCCTTGTCGTGCCGTTTCTGGCTGTGGTTTGGGGTTGTGTGGTTCTGTGGTGCTGTGGTGCTGTGGCGGGGGGTTCTCTTCTCTTCTCACCTGCCCTGCTCTCTGATTATCACATTTTGTTTCTCAATTATTGCAAAAATGCACTAATATAAAAAGTTGTAAAAAAGGGCGTATAAAAAACGTCGCTGTTCAGATGGCTATCCCGACTACGACTGCAGAGACCCCGAAGAGAGTTGCTAACGTCCAAGTGGGGAAATTTTCAAAAAGGGGAATTTAGTGGCGCATGCGTCCTGGCAGAGACACGGCAAAGCGAAGGACATTTCGTCTGTCGATTGCAGTTCAAGGCGGTTCAGTGTCAAGGTAAAGGACCCCCACAATACCTGCCATATACAGATGTAGTATAGAGTGAAAGAACCATTCAAGGTATATAGTAATGAGTGGGGAATTATAACAATAGAATAACTATGACAATGATTGGTAAATGGGGAAATGAAAGAGCCGAAAACTCATTTCCTGAACAACAAAAGGAACCACATACATACATATAATAGAAGAGAGAGATATTGAATATCCCCTTCAACAAATTGCTTTTTCAACCATATTGATTTGCCATAAAAAAGGATTAGCGTTAGAGGAACTCCTCGGCGGACTCCGAGGACAAAAAGTTAATCCCTTTCGGCGCAAATTGCATTACAATATAGTGCACATAATCCAAATTGGAAAACTAATATGTACAACATCAACGTTAACGTTTACGTTAAGTTCCGAAATGTATGCCAAGGCGAAACCTCCCCAGGGCCCTAGGGGATGCGATCTGTGGCCAGGCCATATGTTGCCGTCGAATGATGAAATATTAGGGAATTGGTGGATATTATTGCGGCATATGTGAAATTATTCCTCTAAGCGTGGCACGTACCACCGCAGAGGGAAGAGGCAGACAGAGGAGACACGCCTACCGCTGCAGCCCAGCGAAATGAATCGATTCCTAATTAAGTAAACCGTTACGCCAGGAAGTAACCCCTCCAAATGAGAGAGGATCGCATCGGATCGAATCGAAATCGAAGGAAAGGGGAACAGAGAGGAAGGAACAAATAAATGAAGAATGCTACCTGAAGTGGACACTCGTGCGGCTATGGCTGTGGCTGTGGCTGCACTTCCCCAACCCCCTCCCAACCCAACCCATCCCATCCCCATCCCCTCCCGTATCGGGTTGCCTTTACAGAGTTCTGTTACCCTATTGTTTCCCCTAACCATTGAAGTGCCAATTGACGCGTAACACGAGTCAACAAAATGCCAAAAAACAAAATAAAAATAAAAGAAAAAGAAAAAGGGATACGTTAGAGAACAGCTGAGGCTGCACAAACTGCGGGATGGGATGGGATGGTATGGGATTCGTTCAACATTAAACATTCCCTATCCTATTTTCCCTATCTTTTATCTAATCGGCGGAATCAGAGCAGCTGAATGGACGGACAGCTGAGGCGACTGTGGCTGTGGCTGTGGCGGCGGTGAATGTGAGTGCCATTTGAAGTACAAAAACAGAACTCAAGATCATCAAAGACTTGACTTGACTTGACCACCTGAAAAGTGGTTCTCTGTTTGGGTTCCCTGTTCGGCAATTGCCCAACCAATCCTCTCATCTCCAAGAACCGAACCCAGCAGGGGGTTTCCTTTAATTTCAGTGTTTTGTTTCTTGTGGGCTTGGTTTTTCCCAGTGACCCATATTTATTTTGTTTTCTTTTTTTTGCCTGTCCTGTCCTGTCTTTTCTTTCTGGCGAAAATTTCCTCTTTGTTTTCCGATTTGTGTGTGTGTGACCCAAATGGGCTACTTTTCCGGGGCATATATCACGAGATTTGTATATTTATGACACATTTGGGGCACTCCATGGGCATGTGCTGGGCCATCCACCAGGAGGGGGGGCGGCTGTTGCCTCATTTAATTGCCTTTTGATAGTCGACAGATATGTTGAATATTTTCTGGTATTCCCCACACGTCAAGGAGGAGTAATAATTCCAGATTCTTCGAGTGTACGCGGGACACGGACACGGGCACGGAGGAGATGTGTATCGTATCTCAGGAAAACAAATCTTTTTATGTTCTCGTTTAAATTCCACTCCCGAAAACAGTAGCAGGCGATGAGGAGTGAGATAATCATCTCGGGAGTTTCGCAGTTTCGTTCGTTGAATGCATTTCAATGGCCCTGCCCCACCTCCTCCTCCCCACCTCCTCAACGGACACCTGCCCCCTGGAGAGGCAGTGGCAGTAGCAGGGAAGAGGCCCACGCAGTTCTTGAGTTCTTTCGGATTTTAACATTTTCTCACGTACCATACCGACAAAAAAAACAAAATACATTTGTATGGAAAATGTTAATTATCCAAAGAAATGAAAAGAAATGAAAAGAAAGAGGAGAAAGAATGAGCAGCAGATCTCTGGGAAGGGATCTCTGAGGATCTGCCTGGGGGGAGAACTACTGTTACGGTAATCCCCTCGCTGGCAACCCATCCCCATCCCTGGCTAACACTAACGACCTTGCTGCGCTGCGTACGGATCTCCTTTGCTTTTGTGGAGACACTTTTCACCGCTTTCCACATGCCTCTGCTACACTCTGTTGCTGCTGCCGCTGCTGCTGCTGCTGTGAATCCGCATTGCCCGATCCGATGGCGGAATCCCACTCCCATCCCATGCCATCCCATGCCATCCCATTCCATTCCGTCCACACTCTGGCCATAACTTTGGTCACGCACAAATCTCGGCAGAATCCGAAATACGAAAAAGAGTTATTGTGGCTGTGCTCTCGGGGCTCTCGGGGCCCCTGCATTTGTAACCATTTTTGGGCAATAAAATAAAAATGACATGTTTTGCTCAAGCAAAAGCAAAAGAGTCAGTCGCTCGTCGGTCGCTCTCCCGCTCTGGCACTGGCTCTCTGCTTTTGGATCTGGCCATAAATCTTCATTGGCTTTTGCAGCAGCAGCGGCAGCAGCCACCACCTGACTTTGGTTGTGGTTTGGTTTGGTTCGGTTCGGTTTGCTTTTGGCTTTTGGCTTGGTTCGAATGGGTTTGCTTTTGGCTTTATGGTCAGTGCGTGACCAAGAAGGAGACAAAGACGGAGATCGAGATGGGGACGATGGCGATGGAGACCAAGACGAAGTTGGAGACATAGTCTGCTCCAAAGAGCAGTCCACAGTCTGTATGTGGGCTCAAGGAACTTGAAGTTGTCACACAATGTTGCTGCCGCAGCCGCTGCTGCCGTCTATCGGTGGTGCCTAACGGTGGAGGCGAGTTTCAGTTTTTCCCCAAACCAGCAGCTTGGCCTGGCCTGGCCTGGCCTGGGTTTATGGCATAAAATATACTTAAGTATGTGGGTTGTGGGATGCTGGAAGTACGTTGGGCAGTCCAACGATTGCACAACATTAGACATTAGACGAGGCATTTCCGTTCTCAATTAGCTCCAAGGAATGTCTGTCTATCTGTCTGTCTGTCTGTCTCTGTCGCCTGTCGCTGGGCAAAGGCGTTGCAAGTTTTCTAGGGGATTACCATTATCATACTTTAAGTTTTTAGGATACATTTCAGGCGAGAGATCGGGATATCTTCTCTCCGAATTGATCACTCTATCTCTTCAACGATCTTCCATTCGATTTATCTCCTATATCTAACTCTATAGCAACACAGATCTGTATATACATATCTTTCTACATCTATCCATCAATCCATATATGCAGGTATCTTCCATTGTATCTTCCCAGCTCTGGGCCACATTTTGAACTCCATTTGTGGCTAAAAAGCAACCCAAGTCCAGAGTTCGATCAACCTGTAGCCCACAAAAATGGGTCAATGGGCATACTGGATACAGAGATAGAGATTCACTCTTTCATTTGGAGTGTTCCAAAGGGGGGAGTGGGGGGGGGGGGGGGGGGGTGTAGAGTAAAGTGTTTTGTGTCTCTTCCACCAACATCCCATTTGACGCCTTCGAGTGACAGCTTCGCACACGGCGATTTCCCGAGTCAATCAAATCAAACAACAAAGGCAACAAAGGCAGCAGCAGCAGCAGCAGCGTTTACGTTTGTGTCAGACACTTTTATGACTAGCAGCAGCAGCAGCGGCGGCAGCCAAGAAAAAAAGGTTTCACCCGAAACATCGACTTGGACTTCGAGTTGGAGCTCGAGCTTGGAGCTCTGGCTGCTGCTATGCAGCGATGCAATTCGCAGTTTTTTGGGCCTACAAATGAAATGGCAGCTGGGGCGTGCAGCGTGCAGCAATTTGTGGCTTGCCCCTCCAGCTTACACTCTCGAAAGCAGCGCCTCCCCCCGCCCCGCATAGCGTTTACTTTGAATTCGAATTTGAATTTGAATTTATGGTTTCACTTGCCTCCAGTTAAAATTGATAGCTGCCGATAATGCGAGGAAATGTTTACGACTCTGTAATTTGGGTTTCATTTTATTTGATTTGCCTGCGAGCCCGCACTCCCCACTCCCCAGTCCCCAGAGTGCGCTGGGAAAGCGAAAGTCCATCGCACATCAAAACCACTGACCATCCCATCCCATCGCATCCATCCATTCATTGGAACGACCCCATCTCCATCCCCATCCCAGCATTGGGGATTGTGGGCGTATTGGATGCCAAAGTTCAGGCAGCGCTCTCGAAGGCCGCCGCTTGCATGCGGTGCTAATGATGATCGGGCGATCCGATCGCCAATTAAGTTTGAGCCTTATGCAATCTCCGAGTGGGTAATGGGGATTCCCCAAAGCCCCACTCCACCCCCTGAAAGCGAAAGGTTTGTCAAAGATAGCCCTACATAGCTATGATCTCGAGTGTCATAGATGGATCTCCTCTCTCTGCTCTCTGTGTAGCCATATATTCGATCCTGGTTAAAGCGAATCTTGTTTTCCCATCCGCAGATATTTTCCCATAGATACATCTATATCTTTGTACATCTTTCCCCATGAATCTTACTACCTGCCTGGCATCTCCTGGCATCATTTATGATCTTTCTCTATTGATCTTTCGATGTGCTCTTCCGATGGCAAATTGTTCGTTTCCTTTAATTTCCAAATCAAACCAAATCAAAGTGAAAGAAATGCAAATAAAACGCATGTCCAGCTGACAAATTGGCAAATTACAAGACCGAATGCAAAGAGGGGAAACCCGTTGGACGGCAGCAGCTGCTGCAGAGCCCCCAGAGTGCTGCCCCAGCACAGAGCACAGAGCACGAGAGGCACAGTCACGAGGAGGCACAGCATCAACTTGCGACTTGCAACTTGCAGCTTACAGCCGAGCGAGGCGAGGATCGACTCTTGCAACTCTTATTAATTGCACAATTACGACACGCAGTTGACGTGAGGAGAGGAGAGTTGAAAGGAAAGTGCTGAGATGGGCATGGGGGAAGGGGGATGGGGGATGGATGCTGAACGATGAACGATGGACCCCTCAAAGCGTAATGATGGACCGACCAACCGACCGACCGACCGAAGGAGCCACAGCAATGACTTTCTTTCACTTTCCCGACAAATATCATAATTCAGTTGCCACCGGAGAAGCCACAGAGCAGAGCAGCCACCAGCAGCAGGAGGAGGAGGAGGAGCAGCAGGAGGATATGTATATGCATGTAAATGTTGCAGAAAGAAACGAAATCAATTAAGAGCCACAGACTCGCAGAGTTCCAGACTCCCAGAGACTCCGACGAAGCGGAAAATTAAGAAATTGACAATCCAACTGGAACGGGAACCAGGATTTGCATGCGGATTGCGGATTGGAATGGGGATTGGGTATATTTATTTACCTTGTTCGGTGAGACATGCCACGATCGCCTTGTGCCACGGCCCTGGCCCTGTGTGGCAGATGAGCAGGAGGAGGACTCCTGGTTCGTTGTTCCTTGGCCATTTGTCGCCCCGACACCGCCACCTGAGGACGAGGCCGCACTGATGATGGACCCATTCTCGTAGATCTCCGCGGAACAGATGGAGCTGTTCAGCGTCGCGGTGCTGGCCGCCAGCGAGGGTATCGGCGAGCTGGCCGGCGACGGCGAGAAGCAGCCCGAATCGTACGAGTTCAAAATGCGTAACCGGTTGCCGGGGCATAGACCCTGAAAAATAGAAAGAGAGAGAGAGAGAAATTTTAGTGAAAATTGCAACAGCCACAAAATAATGCTGAAAATGGTTAGGGAAACTCGATCAAGTCAAAGTCAAAGGGAAAACCAAGGGAAATTCCTACCCGAAAACCATGAGAGTTTGGAGATGGAAACATTATGGAAATTCAAGCATTCTCAAGTGGTTTTTTTAACAGCATTTTTCGCAACTTTTAGACTGCTTCAATTCCAGCCATTCCTCAATGATCTTTTCTTCTCTCAATGATCTCAATTGATTTTGATTGCTTTTTAATCAACTCAATGCTGAATGAATTATTAATGAAAAAAAAACATACATACATGAAAAGCAAAGGAAAAAAAATGGTTAAGGAAAACATATTGCAATAATTTTTCGCTTGTTTTTAATTGCCAGACGCATTCCTTGTCATTCTATTTAAGATCTGTTTCTGTTTCTGTTTCAGATCTCATGCTGTCTGTCCTGTCCCACATGTTTAATGCAATTTTCCGACACGACACCCCGATCTGTGGTGCGACGGTGCGATGTTCTCCAAAAACATTTTCCCATTGCTCGGGGGGGCAACATCAAAGTCGTACGCACCACGAAAATCTTGTCAACATGTGTTTTTCGCGATCGAAATTTATGCCAAAAGTTGATTTTTATTTATAAGAAACCATTTTTCTGCCGCTGCTGCTGCTGCTGTTGTCGGCAGGCACTCAATTGTCCGTTTTTGGGTTAATTGTTTCCATTAAAAAGTTGCAGCTACTTTTTAATTAGAGACAATTGGCGGCAGCGGACCGTGGCATATACTAGATAGTATCCGTATCTGAGTATCTGTATCTATAACACTGCCCTGCCCTGGCCTGGCCTGGCCTGCCAATTTTGATTTCCATTTTGATATATGTTTTGACACCATCATCATCATCGTCGTTAGTCGCTCGCCCCCCCTGCAATGGCAATGGGTTGCCATCTAGTGGCTAGTGGCGGCGCCAATTGAGTTGTTAATTAAAACATTGCCGCCGAACGACGTGCAGAAATTTGAAAATTTTGCGATCATTTTTTTGTGATCTGCGAACGTTTGAAAAGTTGTTTCTGCAGTGGCTTAGCGGCTTGGGTGCTAGCTGGTGGTTGGTGGTTGGTGGGGTTAATTAGCCCCAGGAGGGAGGGAGGGAGGAAGGGGGGGTTCAAGGTTGCCTCGGGGGGTACGAGTGGGAGATTAGATCATTACCAAGTCCGCAAATTGAGGTTGAAGCTTGTTTCGGTGTGGGAAAAGGTTGGCCAGAAGAAGGTTCGGTTTTGCCATTGATAAATGAGATTTTGATTAGAAAGTTTCAGTGGAAAAGGAGGTTACTGAGGGTTATACTCGTAGAGAAAGAAATGGCTGGCAATGGCAAATATCTGACTGTAGCAATGGCACTTCTTTCAGGTACTTCCCCTTTTTGAAAAATAACTCTTTTTCATAGCGCCATTTCAGTTTTTATTTCTTTATCTCCCCCGCTCCATAGGAAATATTGAATCACTCGGTTTTCACTTTGTTTACCATTGAAATCGAAGCGAAGCAAACAACTTTGACCTCTTTATCCACTTCACACACAACACACCACACACCACACACACATTCTGTTGGGGGGCAAGATAATGTTGTATGCCCCACAGTTGGCTTCGTTTGCTATGCTCTCTGCTGTGGCAAGATAATGCTATATGCACTTTGGTAATCTGTATCGTAATCGTCTGGTAATGCTCACCCATCCCGCCCCCCCCCCCCCCCCATCCCCCTTTCCCCTTTCAGACATTCAGGCATTAAGGGAGGCCATCATTTTGGATGATGATGATGATGATTTTTATTACAGCTGCAGACACAATTAAAGTGCCAAAAAATATGTGTAATTTATATGCGCCCGCCAAGCCTCCCTCTCCCTCTCCCTCTGCCTCTTCCTCTCTGGTATGGGGGATGGGGGAGCATCTCCCGCATGCCCGATGCTGAATGCTGCTTGCCGCCTGCCGCATGCAACGCCATCAATTGGGCCACGTGCCAGCGATGATGAAGCGTTGAAACAATTACAGAAATTAAATTAAAAATTTAAATGAGTTTCTCCCCCTTGGGGGAGGGCAGGGGAGGGGAGGGGAGGGCACTAGGGAAATGGGAAAAAGTTATGCAAATGCAAATGCTGGAATGCTTCGCTTCGGATTGCTTAATTACAAATGCAGACAGAACCCAGACACAACCCAACGGATACGCTCGTAATTTAAGAACAAGAAAAAGGGAAACAAGGAAAAACACAAGAAGAAGAAGAACAAGAAAAAGAAGGCGTTTCCCTGTTAGCTCTTGATGGGCGCTGCGCTGCGCGGTCGGCCCCAGAGATGTTTCGACTTGATTTGGGTTCTCCTCTCTTCTCCACTCTTCTCTTCTCTGATGCTCTCTGCATTTGTATATTCTTTTGGCACTCACCTGTCGGTTCTTCAGCGAACAGAGCCACCATCCCTGGATGCCCTCCGTGTCCTGTTCGATGACGGTGAGGATGTCCCCCTTCTTGAAGGGCAGCTCGTCGGGGCTGTCTGCATAATTATCATATATGGCCTTGGCATAAAGTTTCTGCAAATAAATCAAACGAACCAAAATGAAACAATTAAGAACCAAGAAAAACAGAACACAACAGATACAGATACTCCAGTTTTATCGAAGGAATAAGAATGAGAATGAGGCGATGTTTCTTCTAAGAGGGACGCCGCAAGCGAAACAACAATTTCAATGGAATTTCAAAGACGTTTTCGCGGGGCTTGACCAGCCAGCCACTGACCCTGTACCATGTGTGTGTGCCGCTCTACCGATCTACCGCTCTCTCTCTCTCTCTCTCTCTGCCATACCCAAAAACTTCCATCATTCATAAGAAGTTCGTCGTTTGCGCTGATCTTTAGCTTTTACGTACCAAAAAAACACACACACATACACATTTATCTTCTTTTTAGGTAGCAAAATGTTTTTGGGGAATACAGAGAAGAGAATTGCAGAAAAAAAAACTGCAAAGACCAGACCAGACCAAACCAAAAGAAAGACAACAACAAAACAAGCAAAACAATGCCAATTTTTTGTTTTTGTTGTTGTTGTTGATTCAGGGGCCATGCGGCGCGCTCGCTTCATTAGTTTAGCTGGAATTTCAGGTCAACTTGGGTTGGTTTTTCGGTTTACTTGAGTTTGGGTTTGGGTTTGCCTCTAACAGTAGAGACACAGGCGGGGATGGTTGCATAGAAGTAAGTCATGGCATCTCAGAGAGAGGATGTGAGCAAGCAACAAGCAGGCAAGAGAGAGCGGGAGAGATTGAAATCAGACATTTGTTGATCATTTCCATAGCACTCCCATGAACACTGATACCAATCCTGCTACGCTTGGAGAACATTCATCATCTGCACGAATCTTAACATTCCTACAATCGGATTTAATCACTTCAAATGAAACACTTTCCAGCCTTTGCTCTTCCTCTATTTCTTTTGCCACTAAATCACTGACCACAAGTGTAGCCTCTGGGGGAGAGTTAGAAAGAGAGAGAGAGAGAGAGAGCGAGAGCGAAAGAGCTTTGCTTTGCTTAACTTCTTCTCAATGAATGTCCGTGTCCGTGTGTAATTGCTGTTACATGTGTTCGTGTGTGTGTGTGTCACCGTGTATTTCTGGTCGCGGGTTAAGCGTGGTGTGCTGTGCTTTTAATTTCGTAAAGAAATCCAAAACGAACCGTTTTGAACTCGAACTCGCAGCCGATGCCGCAGCCGAAGCCGAAGCCAAAGCGCGGCAGCGACAAAAGCCGTGACTGCGACTGCTCCTTCCTCCTTTGCCTTTTCTGTTACCCTGTACTCATAGAGTGACAAAGGGTATACTGTGTTCGCTGGAGTGCAAGCGGCTTAGATCTTAGAACCTCATAATATTTACTGGCCGAGTGAAAAATAGTAGCATTAAATGTAAAGTGACTTTTCTTTATGGGAATCCGCCATTTCCTTACGACTAATTCAATGGGGCTTCCTAGATAGTGCTTCGTACTGGGTATCACGTAGTCGGAGTGCCGAAACTCATTACCGTTCTTACTTGTTTTACCCTACTTCACTCGCTCTTGCGTTCTGCCCCGCTCTCTTTTTGTACTGTACCACACACTGCTCTCTCTCCGACTACTCTCTTACTATCCCTCTTCCTCTACTACGACTAATATGAGCTTCGGCGGATATAGTGCTTAGCCAAGGGGGGAAGGGGGAAGCGCTTAGCAAGAGAGAGAGAGAGCTGCGATCGGCAAGCGAAGCGATTACAATATCGAGCGTACAATCGCGAGTGAACTTTCAACTCGGGGTTTCAGCGTTTGATACTCGTATGTCTGCGGGTAAATAAATGGAGGTACGTTTCGAAACCCGTTTCGCCAGGCCACAGACGACGAAGACGCGAGTGGCGGCGGAGGCGGGGGGGTGGCTATTCTACTTTTCAATTTCGAAAGCGCAATGGAAGCGCGTTCAAATGTCAAAATGGGAAAATGAGCGCACTTGAAGTTCAACGTCAGAGACGTCAGAGTGACACTTGAACGACGATGTTAAAGCCAAGGAAAGCAAACAATACAAATGTTTGTTGGGTTGAGCGCCAGGGTTGTCACCGAGCACCGAGCTCCCTCTCTCTCTCTCTCTCTAAGTATTGTCGATGCTTTCTTCACTGCCATCTCTCGCACTCTTTTAACACCACGCTAATTGAAGGGGCAAATATTTAAAGTTGAGAATTGGAAGATTGAAGTTCCGCCTGCGGTCTGCCAGGTCTGCCAGGGTCCCCGCCGATCCGATCCCATCCCCGTTCGAAGCAAACAAAAATCAAATTTCTGTTTGTGTGTGGGTTAAGAAAAATTAGGCTTAACCCATGGAGACAAGGCAGGCAGGGCAAGCAGGGGGTCGGGGTTGGGGGGTTTCTTGACAGAGGTTTATTTGTTTGTTCGAGAGTGACTTTAATTGGTTTGCTTAGTGCATTTTTCCACGTCTGTCTGTCCGACGAGAAACGGAACTGAAAAGAGGTAACGTTTTTGTATCGTAGTTCCCATTCCTAGACAACATTTTTCTGGAGCCATGCAAATGATATACAACATATCCCTCCTATATTTCGGGGCTGTGGCTGGCCCCATACATAAATGCTGTCATAAATCACCGAAAAAAGTCAAATAAATTTAATAAAAGTAATTTCTGCCTCTGGGCCTCTGTCTGTTTGTCTCTGTCTCTGTCTGCTTCTTATTTCCTTTCATTTCGGAGCGCCGAATCACGGACAAGCAGTGAAAGAGTTGCCAGGCCATTTATTGGTTTTAATGGCTCCACCGAATGGCCCATAGCTGTGGCCCCCCAAACGAGATTTCGACTCGTAATTCGTAATTCGCATAAGCAACATTTTCGGTTATTTATGCTCTCGAGTGTTCTTTTGAGGTACTGCCTGCCCGCCCCCCGCCCGCCTGTCTGCCTGCCAAGTGGCACTGATCCATGCCAAAAGATCATTCAATTACTCAATCCTCTATCCTCTTCTTTTTCCGCACATTTCGTTGTGGCCCATAAATAATCAAGTCAGAAAGCGAAGAAGCCGCCAACAAACAGCTTAATGAGCACTCAAAAACTCCCCGAAAACCTCGTTGGTTACGCCGATCCACGGCTCAGAGAGAGACCTGACAAAGATGACAATTTGCTTTTGGCTTTACGACCAGGCCAGGCCAGGCCACATCGAAGAGACCATTAACCGTATTAGAGGGGCCTGGTACCCTGGAGGGTATGCGCATCGACGATCGACGCCAATCAATGGCCATGTCTTGGCAAATATTTCCTATCGAAATTGGAACTGTTTTCCTTGTTTTCTTCTTTTTTTGGCAATGACAGTTCGTCCAAGTGATAACCCAACCCCCGGAGAGCTGATAAGTGGTTATAGTCTAAAGTCAAGCGTGTGCTTGCGTGACAGATAATATTTTTTGTCAATTTTAATTAACAGAATTTGACGAAAATCACAAAAAAAGAAAAAGAAGGAAAGGAAAGGGGAATGGCTGGAGTAGCGTAGTCCAGGAGGGGTGGCAGGGCAACTCTGGAAAAGTGGGAAAGAAAACTTTCAAAGGAATGTTTTAGGGTTGAAAGGACACTTTTGGAGAACAGTTTTGACGCAACTGTACATAGTATTGCCTTTAAGAAGGCAACTTAAAGATGATTGTTGACTAATAGCACGAGTAAATCTTTGACGCAACTGTACCAACATATGTAGTACTATGCATCATGCGAATACTACCTACAGTGTGTCGAGGTAACTCCACTTTCCGATATATCTGCAATATTTCGCACCTCAGAACCCCCCCAGCACCACCACCATATGGTTTTACCTGGTTAGGCATTCGTCTATTTTTAGCCCCGGAATGCGTCACTTTCCTTCAAGGTTCGTTTTTGTGTGAGTTACCTTTGGACTTGGACTGGGACTCGGACTTGGCTATGACTGATTAAAAGGTTTTTCTACAGTCTCTTCCTCAGCGGTCAGCTTTTGGGGGCAATTTTTCGGAGCAAAATATTTTCGTTGGTTTATAATAAAACGCCATATGTCGTCGCGTTGAACTGGTTTCTTTTTCAGCAAAAATATAAAAATAAACAAACAAAATGTTTACTGCTCTCTCGGTCTCCTCGGGCTCACATGTGCCAGTGTGGCAGTGCCGCAGTGACGGCGGCGGCCTTTTCGTCACATTTCGTCAAGTTGTGTGCAAAAAATACATAAAATATATGCAGTAAAAAAAAAAACAGCAATAAAGAAAAAAAAAAAAAAAAAAAGAAACAATCTGTATAAGACTCGGTGTGACAATAAAACTTAAAAAGCGGGCCAACTCAATCGGAGAGAAACACGTTCCTAAGAGATCCGAGAGAGAGAGAGGGGCGAGACTGGGTCGAAAGCCGTTTGCCATTGATGGTAAATTGCATTGACAAGTGCACGAAATCAAATTTAGCATCTCCTCCACAGGCAGAGGCACAGTCCCAGGGACAGGCACAGGCACAGGCAGTGCCACAGCTCCAGCCACATGTGGCAGCTAGAGAGCTAAACAGCAAGACAGCAATACGGCAAGGCATTGTACGGACCACTGGGCTGTGAGCGAGTCAATGAAAGTGCAATTGATCCAAACAATCCCCAGCCCCAGATCCAGCTCCACCCTTCCAACAATGGAGGGAGGGGTTGGGTTGGATGCACCCGCGAGTGTGAGGCAAAAGTCAATTGCATTTCGCATTCCTTCAATAGACGACGCCCCCCAAGTATTTCTCATTCAATTTGCATTCTTATTGCCTCAACTCAGGGGCTAGCTCTCAGGCTCTCTGTCTATCTGGCTTTAGCTTTTGATCTTTTCACTAGATATTGAAATACTCTTGTAGAGTCTTTAGAATCATAGATGTGTGTGGGGTCAAGTAGAGTTAAGGAACTTAAGGAATTGATTGAAGAATCCAAGAGGAAGAGGGAAAAATATGATCAGTATGAGCTCTGTGCATTTTCCACAATACTTTCTGGGGATTTGCAACACATTTTATCGCTAAAATGGGTAAAAATTCCTAAAAAAAAGAGCAAATTAAGCACAAACGGTGGATCGCTGGAACAGTGGATCGGTAAAAGCCCAAGTAAAGGGAAATGACTCACAAAAAAAGAGAACCGAATCGAATCATCAGTGCAAACATGTGCCAATTTTCAATTAACTTAAGTAACTTCTGTGCAAAATAATAAACCCAGATGTTTGGGAGGCAAGGAACGGTGCGATAACAAAGGAGAAATACCCAAAATTGTTGACTCTTAAATATTGAAGAACAAATAAAAACGAAACGGAACGGAACACAAAGGTATTGTGTGCCCCGGACGGGCCCCGACCTTCGCAGCACAATTTTCAAGTGAAATACGCTAAAACGTTGCAAAATTACTTCCCCCGAGAAATCGGAGAGAAAAATGGAACCGAACGGAGAGGCACTGTACTATATAGTACACATATAGTACATTGTATGACTTCTCTATAGAGAGGGAGAGACCCAACCAGTAACAGAAACAGCACCAGCCAGCCCATTTGATGAATCAACGGAAACAACAACGGGGCTAAAATCAATTTCCAAGCGTGTCTGTAAAGCATTTTGTTGTACGGGTACGAATAGTGTTGTTGTACACCCGTAAGTGTAGTATTTTTATGGCTTAGAGTGTGTTTCATAATGGATTTTTTACACATGCAATCCGAGAATGTTGGGTTCTCCGACGAGCCCTAGACATAAAAGATCTTTGAAAGCCAATAAAAACAAAAGATCAATCATTTGATAAGCAAAAAGATTAACACAACAGCAAAAAACATTGAACAATAAATCTCTAGGGTAAACAACAAAAAGAAAATGTCCCCCCAAGGCAATGCAAGCGCCAATTAAAATGATTGCACAGGAAAGAACTTTGAAAATAAATATAGTAAAAAAAAGCAAAACAAAACAAAAAGAAGAGAAATCCAAAAATAAAATATGCATAAAACAACGAAAAAACAATTTAACTCAAGCAATTTGTTCAAGAGATTCCATTCCATTTCATTCCATTCCATTCATTCAATCAGCCTTCTTCTC
Source organism: Drosophila athabasca (assembly GCA_008121215.1). Lineage (NCBI taxonomy): Eukaryota > Metazoa > Arthropoda > Insecta > Diptera > Drosophilidae > Drosophila > Drosophila athabasca. Next base: position 58,712,413 of record CM017796.1, on the reverse strand, counting down.
GAGACGACAGCGTTTTACGAGATTTATTTTGTGTTCAAGTCTCAGGTCTCAGGTCTCTCAAGTCTTGGGTCTCGGCTCTCCCCTCGTCATCAATGTCGTGGAAGAAGTCATTAAGTCGACTTTAAGATTAGGTCTCTGCTCTGAAGTGAGGAATACCCCGGACGTGACTCATGCGAGAGGTATGATTGGAGTTTGCTTTTGTTACGGCCTCAAGTTCCGTGTACAAACTCTTTCCTCTAACCAGTTTCTGAAGAAGATCTCCTCTTCTCCCACGTGAAACGAGTGTTTGCCTTGAACCCCTGAATGGAAATGGTAATGGAAATGGACGAGCATCTAAGGCAATTTTATCGTTCGTTAGGCTTCTGAGGTCTCATGATGGATTACAGTTTTGGGGTCTATTTATAAGCCTACTTCTCGGCCCACGCAAAATGATGGTTAATGAACGAAAGTGAGATGACAAGACGATGGATGATTGGAGATTGGATGATGAAGAGGAAATGACATCTTAAAGAGGGATCAGATCTGATCAGATCAGTGGATCAGTGAATACACTGCCAGGGGATGGTCACTAGCACTAGCTATTAAATGACTCTCTTGTAAGTTATTCAATCATTGCTTGAGCTCCCCCTGCCCCCCCTCATCCAAAAGCCAATTCATTCGCCGCCAGGCAACTCCAGTAGCCCATCCGTAAGTTTGGTGTAAATGGGTCCATTAAGTGTCTTGTGAGCCATGTCGATGTGGATGGCTGAGGAGCACTAACCACAGACCACACTCCTCCGGAATCACTGCACTGCAAAATGCTGCGACGATGATGATGATGATGGCCTAGCCCACTTACGAGCCACAATATAAGTTTTATTGCTCTCAGCTCTCGGCTCTCTCAGCTGATGGCTGGCTGTCTGCTCGGATGGCTCTCGGTTACGACCAGTTTTGCCTCCAGTCCTTATCTAGAGAGAGACAGCGAGAGAGCGAGAAGAAGACCACCTCCCCCTGCAGTCTCTCTCTTGGCCATAAACGATGACAAGCTCATTCCGTACCACATTTCCGGTGTGGCTGGGGGCCCATTAACTAAAGACTGAGATACGACCAGAGCAATGAGAGAGAGCAGTACAGAGTACGGAGAGCAATATATAGTATAGTGGTGCAAATTATCAGTTGCCTTTAAGGCCAATTTGCAATTGTTGATCCGCAGTAAACACTCGCAACAATACAGTCGACCTCAGCCTCAGCCTCGATGTGGCACCTGGGTTCTACGACTTTTGAAGGACTCCTCGGACTCCGTCTCCGACTCTGACTCCAGCTCCGACTCCGACTCTGATTCGTAGACCAATTAGTCAAGTCAGTCGCCCCATTCTTCACGTCTTTATCTCTCTGTCCTTTGTGGGGAAGGTGTGTGAGTGAGGTCCTGGACGTGACATGACATATTCATATTTCACAAATGTTTACTTGTGCACGTACTCTCCACGCCTCTCCACCAACACACACACACACACACACACCATTCCATTGAGAGTCAGACAAACAATGCGCATTCGTATCCCATAGATACACAAAAGAGAGAAAAGAACAAATAAGAAGGAGAAATACTCAACATTCCGACTGTAGAGACTGCAAAGACTGCAAAGATACCTGCAGTCTTTGAGAGACGAAACAGAAAGAATGGAAGAAAGAACCCTTTTCGAAAGAGTTGGCAAATGTCAGAAAGAGCGGAGAAAGAACGGAGAACGTTTGCATAAGAACTCGTAAGATGACCTTGTAACGATCGTTATACTTAGAGATATTTTGGAATTAATCACCATTTGAAGCTGAGAAGAAAGCGCCCCTTTCTAAGGGAAAGAAAAGAGTGGTGCACTCTTTTTATTTACCGATTTACTGATGTATTCGCCTCGTGTTTACATGTCACCAAGGAGTGACAGTGGTGACACTGGGAGCACTGGAGTGGTGCTCTTATCACCTGCACTCTTATCAATGGCTGGCCCGCGGGCAGTGCATTTGTCTCACGTTTCTGCATGGCCAGCGGGAAAGTGGCAACGCAGTGAAGAAAGCGGGAGAAACAGGCAGAAAGAGTCAACAGCCAAGTACTTATGGTCGTATTTTCCTCATTATCGACACTCGCTTGGCCATATTTTTCCCCGTGTTTGTCTCTCTCTCTCTCTCTCTCTCTAATCCATTTGGCCGACATGTTTGCGTCGGCAAAAATGATAAGGAATGTGCGGTGGACTAACGCGTGTGGTTGGTAGCACATGACGCTGTCTCTGCCACTGTCAGTGCCACCAATTGTTAGATAATACGAATACAATACCATATGAATATATGGCCGAACGCAACGCAACCTCAACTTCAACTTCAACTCAAGTGTCGACGGCAACTGCAAGAGATAAAATGCCTTTGAACACAAAAAGCGAAAGTTTTTCTTCTTCGTTGGTTTTGGTTTTGGGTTTTCAAAAAGGCCCATAGAAAACACCACACATATGTACATATAATATATGATATGGCGGAAAAGGTGTTGAAAATATATTGTTGGCCTGTAAAAGGCGCTTGAAAAGACTCTTGTGGTAATGGAATAATTGGAATAGATAAATCTTGAATGTCTGTCCATCTATCTTTTAATGATAGATTCTTTCATTAATTTATGGTCCCCTTTCTATGTATCTATCTCTCTCGTTCCCCCTCCCTTTGCTGCATCTGCATCTCATTCCTCAGCTCACCTTAACCTTGCCTCTCATTCATCAATATCTGCTGCCAATAGCTGCACCGCGGACAACCTGTTAAACAAATTTGAATTCGCAAAATGTTTGCACAACTTGAGCACTGAAATAAATTAGCTTACTTACGACCACAGCAGAGCTCTCTGCCGCTGTCTCTCTGCCGCTGTCTCTCTGTCTCTGTGTCTCTCTGTCTCTGGCTTTAGCACAAGTAAAGTGTGTCTGGCCATCAAGTGGGGTGGGGTGGGGGCAGCAGCAGCTCCCCGAGAGCACAGATGTAAATGCAAATGCAAATGCACTCCATACACCCTGTACCCTGCACCCTGTGCCACTTCTCTGCTCCGAGCAGTACTCGCCACTCAATATTCTCTGGCTGTGGCCTGTCGTTGTTGTTGTCGTTGTTGCTGTCGTTATTAAGCTTCAAATTAAATAAACAACAACGACTAATTACAAGAGTCGTGTCTGCGGATAAGAGTCCTGTTTTGGTTAGCTGTTGGCTGTTGGCTTCGGCCTGGTCTAACAGTCGCTGACACAAAGTATGGGCCATAATTGAAGGGCTGCCTGCGGGGCAGTGGCAGTGGCATCTCTGGCTCTGGCTCCACCAAGATGCATCCATCACATCGCGAGAGACACAGAAGAGACAGAGACAGGGAAGGAGAGGGAGAGGGAGAGAGGGCGAGTGGGGATACACAGGTGAGATTAAAATAAATGTGCTCCAAATGCGCACAAATGCGAAAAGTAATTGACGCTGGAGCGTGTCTTGAGATGTCTGGGTTGGGGGCGGGGGGTTGGGCAAGAAGCCGGTTCCAGTTCTCAGCTTAGATTTCAAAATGCAAACAGCGGAAAACATTCGAAGATGGCTTTCCGACACAATCTCCTCCTCTGGACTGGACTGGGATGGGGTGTCCACCACATGTGGATGGTGGATGGTGGCGTGATGCACGCACGAGGCCTTCCAAATATCCGGTAAGCCAACGGAAAGATCTCTGATCTATGGAGACACGAACGAAGTCGTGTCACGCATCCACCTCTGGGCAGGCCGAAAGGTACCTAAAGGGTTTATTAGCATGCCGCTGACTGATGGCAATTAATAGCACTGCCCAGACCCTGGACTCCAACTCCATCTCCACTCCAACTCCATCCCGAGGACGTGCGCCTGACTGAAGGCCCGCAATTAAGGGGAGACTAATGGAGGAGAACGTGGAGGGAGGCATCCCCAAGTAAGGCATTCGGATTCGGATGGACAGATAGATAGATTCCCCCTGTGGCAGGGCAGGGTATGGCATGGCCTGGCAAATAAAATCAGTTATTAATAGTCGCGAACGTGGAGCGTTGATTTCTTTTGCTGCCGAGGATCTCCGATTGATTGAAAGGCCAAGTGCGAAAGAAGCCTATAAATAATCAAGGGCCAGGCCAGGCCAAGCGAGCGCCCCATAAGGCAATAAATTCTCATGGGCCCAAAGACCACCACCACGCACGTTGTCTAGGAAATTGATTGAAGGAATAGCCAAAGGCAGGGGCAGGGGCAAGGGCATGGGAATGGGAATGGTTTTCCCTTATCGGGCAATAGCGGAATAGGCATGACCGAAACGATAAGGGCGCAAGTCCAAGGGCTGCCCTGCCCAAACGGCCACAAAATTTCTGGGCAAAATCTAATCAGTCTTAATTGAGCGTCACACCAAAACCAAAGACACAAAGACCCTTAAAATTGCCAGGGAAAACAATTTAAAGAACCAAAATCCGAGACCGATAAAAGAAAACCCAAGACCAAACCCAAGTAGCATCCATCGTCTCCAGCAGCACACACAGATATCTCTCTCTCTCTCTCAATATTAATTACGATTATGTCAGAGGAGGTCTTCAGGTTTATCTGCAGGATAACCGCAGAGCAGAGCGGAGCAGCGGAGACTCCCCGAGGGACATCATTTTCCACATTTTCCTCTCACTGATTAAGTGGGCGCCCCACAGCTCTAGCTCCTAGCTCCCAGCTCCAGCTCCAGCTCTCCTCTCCTTCCCGTCTAGACATTCACAATATTTTCTCCTTCGACATTTTATTTTTGAGTGTGCCACAAGTGACGCGGCGGCGACTCGGAGAAAATTGATTAGAATTAATGTCTACGTCGGCGTCGGCGTCTGCGTCTGCATCTGCGTCCGCGTGTGGCCTTCGTCAAGTTGATTGAATGACTTTTCGGGGGGAGGTGGGGAGGGGGAGAACTGATGAAAATATATGGCAGCATAAATCTATTGATCAACATTCGTCGCAGATCGACAGATCGATTGAGTGCCGTGCGGCCATTAAATCATATTTCCTTCACAGCCGCAGCCCCCAGTCCCCAGTCGCTGCCCCCCGTTTCCCCCCACCTTGCCACAGTTGGGAAAACGAGTTGGAATGCGACTTGGACTTGGAATGCATTCCATACTTTAATCAATTGGAATTTTTAAAGTGGACTCTAAATGAACTCAAAAGTGATCCGTAATGATTATGGCCGTGCCGAGTGTCGGGCCAAGGCATAAGGAGACCCCTTGAGGATCCCCCCTCTTGGCTTCTTGGCCCTGCGATACCCGATACCCGATTCCTATCAGTCAAAGCTCTTGCACACCCACTAATAGAACTAATCGAAAGCCCATTTGATACCCAATCTAATCGCTGGCTCCTTCCGTCTTTCACTTGTATATCTATCTGTTTTTCAAGGGGGGGAACCACCAACCAAAATAGTCGAAAAGAGTAACGGCAGAGTAGATTCTTTATCGCGATGAGCTCATGCTTTGCTGTCGACAAAAGAACTTGAGACGTTCTGAGCATCACCTGTACGAGCAGGAGGAGGAGGAGGAGCAGGAGGAGGAGGTAGAGGACTTAGAGTTATCACGACATTGCGATATCGCACCTGAGAAGCCGTAAAGTAGAACATCAAACGGTGTCGACTCTGACTCTGACGATGGACGGACGGACGGACGGACGGACGGACGGACGGACGGACGGACGGACGGAGGTGATAACGAATGGAAAATTGCGGAAACTTTTTCTTGGCAGCTGCCAAAGATAGAACGAGTGAGAGATCCGTTACAATTTCAGGCTCAAGCATCGGCATGGAGCGGCATGGAGCGGCATGCAGCGGCGGCTGTCACAACAGTGCCACCACCGACCACCGACCACAGTCACAGCCACTGCCACAGTTGAAGATGTGGCATGCAGATAGTTGCATGGCATGGCTGATGAGATGATCCTGGAGGAGGCCCTGGCCTGGCCAGGCCTGGCATGGCCTCGAACGTCTTAATCTCGGCGCTAAAGCGGTATAGTTTATGGATCTGCATCTGCGCATCTGCGCATCTGGATACTAACCGATTTGATGTGGATGCGCCGCGAGACGGGCACGTCGTAGTCGAGGTCCGCGTTCGTGGCATTCGAGCTGCAGCAGGAGCCGGACATCGAGACGGAGGAGCTCTGTTTGTCCAGCATTTTTCAGTTCGTGTATTGTCTTTGGGCTGGGGCTTTGCTTCCTTGGAGTTTAGCACAACATTGAGATAGACTTAGATATATTTAATCCAGGACAATATAAATAATGTATCTCGATGTGAGGGGTTCACCGCACACGCACCCGTATTCGTATTCGTTTTCGCACACTTCACTTGGATATGGGGTTTATCTGCACTGCATCTGCATATGTATCTTGTATCTTGTATCTTTCTTTAATGCCGAATCAGCTTTTTGTGATTTCAAGTTTAGCCGCGGGGCACCCAAAAAAAAAACAACAACAAAAACTAAAAACTCCGAAATCCAAAAACAATAAAAACAAAAGCCGCTGCCAAACCACAAACGTAGCAAAAATTGCTGCCTGCTTATAGTTTTTTTTCTGTTTGTCACGATTCGTATCTTGTATCTCGTAGTTTGCAGTCGTACTCGCAGTTGTATCTTTTGCGCTCTCGAATGTGTGTTCCGCACCGCAGCAGGCGACTCCGCAGACTGTGCCGTTCTGTGCGGCAGAGCCGCAGCCAGAGCCGCACAGCAGCGTTGCCATCAGCTGATTGCGCTTCGGCTGTCGTTCGGCCAGGCGTCGTGTAAGGTCGGTTCGGTTCGGGCTGCTTCGTGTTTGTCTCTTACGGTACTCGTTCTTCTGGAGCAAGTCGTTCGTTTCGTTCGTTTTGCTGATTTGCATGCAATATGCGTATATTTAAACGAAAAGCACTTGGACTATGCACAGATTGGATTTAAGGGAAAATCAAACTCCTGGTTTATCCAAGGAGGATTACGAATCGATAGATATAGTGATTAAGTCCCATAGATATTATGGGTGTACCAAACTTTATAAATATGATCATTTTCAGCGGCATACTTTTGTTTTCCATTCAGAATAGTTTTCCAAGAAATTCTGTAATTAGGGATAATCTGCAGATACTTCAGGGATACTCCACAGAAATCTAAGAACTAAACAGCCAAAGTTTAATGTATTCCCAGATATTATGTAGGATGTATAAACTTTTATAGAGATATTGGGATTAAACCATAGTTTCCTACCAAAAAGATCTCCTGAGAGTTCACTTTTTCTATTAATATTCCCCCCATATTTTATTATCAAATTTCAGCCCGTCAAAGCAACAATATCTATCGTATAGCCAGCCACATATGTATCATAACCATAGCCCATTCTATGGGGTATTATATTTCCACTTTGCTCTCAAGTTGACTGCCCTCTCATCAGACCTGACGATGAGACGATGCGACGATTCTTGTTCCAATTTCTATTTGGATATGACAAATATTGTATTCGGTTCCCCCCGCTACCCCTACCCATTCCTATCACCATTATTCGATTCAATTTGTATTCGACGGATCGAAGAGCATATCAAATGCAGACGGCTCTATCGATGGTGTGGGGTTTGTGTTTACGCCACAAAAAGCTCAATTAGCCAGAAGATGATGCTCCATGCGGACCCCTGCTGTAAGCGCTCACGTTACCTCACTTCTATGAGTAAGAGCATGTGGCATGCCCCATCGAAAACAGAATACAGTAGCTTCATGCAACAGCAGCAGCAGCAGCAGCTGTCCAAACACCACACACATTTCGGTGTTTACTGAGAGGGGCGTGAAGTTCTGCCCGAAAAAAAAGGAAACAAAAACACCTCCTTAACAAGTCGAATGGGCTGAAGGTCAGGGGTAACCCGTTTTCGTTTCGTTTCGTGCCATAAAAAGGAAGTTCTTATGGGGTAACCCGCAGTACCCCCTACCCCATACCCCCCTACCCCCCCCATTCGTACGATAAATGAGAAACAGAACGAAGAGCCTCGCCTCGACTCGACTCGTCTTGCCTCTGATGTTGCAGCTGCAAGCTGCAGTTTTTTTGTGTGTGTGGAAGTTGAATGTGACATTTGACATGATTTGCATGCCACACAAGTGCCACGCCCACATCAGTCACGTCAAGAGCCTGAAACGGAGACGGAGATGGAGATGGAAATGGAAATGAACAGAAAGACAGCGACAGGGAGACAGGGAGACAGTCCAAGGCAACAACAACATGAAAATTGTAGTGCCCCCAAACAGACCGCCAGTTAAAAAAGAAAGAGAGACAGACAGATAGACAGACAGAAAACTCGTTGAGTTTTATTGTCACTTTCGTTGGGGAATTGATTTAATTTAATTTGATTTGATTTGATTTTCTTATGGCAGACAAAACACTTTAGGACGGAACGACTACCATTTGGAGCGACTTGGCTTTGGCTTTCTCGATCGATTTGTGTTCTTATCTGAAATGCTCAAGGGGGGTTGGGGGGTGGGGGGTTGAGTCGTAAAAAAGTTTTCAACAAATAAGGTTTTCCTCTCCATTTGCGTGGGGGTTCCTCTCGGTTCTCTCAGTTCTTCTCGTATTTCAGGCCATTAAATTTGCATGGAAATCACTCTCCTCCACTCTCGATAGAGGTTCCCCTCCCCTCCCCCTCTCTCTCTCCCGCTGTACAGTGCATGTGCATTATCCTGTTTTACAGTCATTACAGTTATCCTGTTCGTCACTCATTATCCTTCGAGGACAATGACAATTTCGAGCTCATTTTGGCTCTCTGTTGTTGCTGTCACGCGTGGCAGGCAGGCAGGCAGGCAGGCAGGCAGGCAAACCGGTTTACCAGAATCCCGAATCCAGGGAGAGGATAAGGATGGGGGGGAGGGGAAACGGGGGACCCACCCGCATTCCAGAGAATTAGTCGGCAATTTTTGGACATTTCTCTCAGTCTCTCTCTGTGTGTGTGCGTGTGTGTGTGTGTGTGCCTTAGGGTTAGAAAAATATGCAAGGCAAACAATGACCAACAGAAGGGCACACACACACATACACACACACACACACACACACATACAGAGATGTCTAAGCCTCATCTAATTGCCTCGTTTCGAGCCAGAAAAATTGTTACCTTTTGGCATCTCTGCCACTCTCTTTGTCGTGTCTCTGCCACCCACCCACCTACTGGCATTCTTTGTTCAACATTTGTTTGGGGCATGTTTCATTTTCTTTTTTTGGTCATCATAAATATGCAAATGAAAAGATGTCAGAGCATCCAAGCATCCAAGCATCGGGGTAAGGCTTACCTTTCGTTAACCAAAAAAAAACACAAAAAAAAAACATTCATAACACCTCGTAACATGTTTCCATTTGCAATTTAGAAGTTGAATAAATAATATATGTAAATCAGACCACGAAACATGAAAACAGCCCCCCCATATAACCTATGTACATATATATCCCATACACATATACATATGTATATCCCCATATATATATGTACATATGTATGTATGTATTTGCTATCAGCTTCTCTTACGCAAAAATATTTTGTAGGCGTCATAGGCTGGCGTTTTATCTAAATTATTTTGTTTTTCTCTCTCTCTCTCTCTCTCTCTCTCTCTGGTATTTTATGGGAATTATGGCACCTGTCTGTTCTGTTCAGATCTCGCAATATTCCTTCGAGAGCGAAAAAAAAAACATAAACATAAATATTTGTCGTGTGTGTTAATTGAGAAATTTCCCTAGACAAAAACCTAGACAATCATCTATAACAAATGGGATCTATTGTATATTGTACATTGTATTGTATATATTTTATGGCAGTCACCCCGCGCGCTAAAGTGCCCCTTAGGGGAAGGACTACTACATTTTGGGGGTGGAATTTAGTTGTATCTCCATTTGGGATGGAATTTCCTGGACTGCACATCTGTCCACTACCACGACAGCTGGAGTGGCTCTCATCGGTGAATCATTGGAGATACTCAAGGGGTACATACATATACTCCCTGCCTCCACCGATGGTGCTACCATCCAAAAATCTTAGAGAACATCTTGGGATAGGTCGCTGCTATATATAACACTATAGCCCCCTGCTCTCTGGCTGCCAATCAGTAGTGGGTTTTTCTTGGCTTCTTTGGCTGTTGGCTGTTGGCCGTTGGCCATGCGTGCCGCCATAAATGGCCAGAACGTGCCGCATTCGGAAAACAATGCATAAGCGTATTTCACTCGAAACTTGGGAATCGAATGGAATGGAATGATGCAGAATGGGTGTGGAATGGTGTGGTGTGTGGTGGTGTGTGGATGCCACCGAAATCAGTGGAGAAATCACAAATAAAATCAAGTGTCGAGCCGGAAACGAAGAGGCAATAAGAGAGCGGAGAGATTGGGGCAGAAATTGGAGCAGAAATTGGAGCAGAGGAGCGGGGCCCCAAAAAATGCACTTTACACGCGAACATAGGGAATGGATTCCGAGAATTCCGGTCTGCCGGTCCGTGCCGGTCTTTCATTCTTAATGTTAAGCCACCCATTAGGGGGCAGGGGCAGGGGGCAAGATTACTCGCACAAAAACAATTAGAAGAAACCCTCAACGCGACAAACGGCCGACGGCTGATGGCACTTCATCAGCAGACGGCACTCCGCTCTGGGGCACGTGATAAGAAGACGAGAGAGAGGCAGAGGAAGAGGCAGAAGCAGCAGTTTCCAATCAGTAAAAGTGATTGGGCAACAGGCAACAGGGAAAAACGTGGGGCAGGCAGGGAGTTGGAGTGGGAGTAGGAGTACTCCATGTTGGGTAATAAATTCATCAATTATCAGGGGACACAGGGGCCACAGCCAGAGCCACTCCTCGTGGCAGTCATAAAACAATAGAGAGACAAAGAGACAGAGGGAGATGGAGATGGAGATGGAGAGAGAGAGAGACCGAACCCACTTTTGGTGGAAATTGGAAAACAGGATCGTCTTCTTCAGCAACATCATCATCGTCGTCATCAGATCTCGGATGGGTATAGGATGGTGTGGTGTGGTGTGGTGTGGCATCAGCTGCGGGCACAATTAAGATGTGCATCTTAATGAAACTCCAATTTTTACAACATTTTTGTGGCTGCTTTTGGGGGTTGGACCAGAGGTCAGTCGGGGGCAGAGGTTCGAACGTTAGAGAAAGGCTGGCGATAGATAGTACCAAAAGTTGTATGCAACAAATATTCAGTTAGTGATCTAATATTCCTATAGAGAGAGAGCGAGAGAGACAAAGAGAGAGTTCTTTAACCTCTTCCGTTTAGTGCTCTTTCCTCAAGGCACTCCCCCAAACAAAACGACTGCCATTCAGTGGGTATTCAGTATTCAGTGGGTTAATTATCCCATAATATTAATGTTCATTTGGTTCAAAAGAAACATTTAAGCACGAAACGACTTCATCGCATTGAATACCCTAACAATTGGCACCTGGGTATGATGGCACTCACCAGAAACCAAAACCGAAACCGAAACCCATCCACCCAATATAGGGACCAAACCATGGAACAAGTAGGCCAAGACTCTACTCTTAGGGTCCATCTTTGGGTTTGCGATTCATTACTCAATCAAAGGATCCTTCCAGGGATGCATCATTGGATGCACCATTTCTGAAATCAGAGCGTCAGAGCGAAGGACCCGGGTAACTGGTTACTGAATCCCCAGTTCAAGGGCCACAACGTGGGCCACAAGATTCACCTTTTCAAGCTGCAAAGGAACATCAGGATTCTCCTTTACTTAGGGGTCTCCCAGAGCACGTAGTGCCAGCCATCAAGGAGTCTCCGACCCATCAAGGAATCGGAATTCGTTTGCTGCCAAAAGTAGAGCAGAGAAGAAGGACCTTAAATGGGAATGATTCTTGGGTAAGCCCAAACAGGATTCATACCCACTGCTTTCAGCTTTTGGCACTCCAATTTGCAAGCGTACTACCCCATCCAGATCCGGACCAGAAGGCAGCTTTAGTGTTCCAGGGTATTCCCAACTTCTAGCATAATTTTCCTTGGGTTTCTTTTTTGCGTTTCCTCATATATTTTTCTGCTGTCAAACTTCAAAAAAGCGCTCTGTGCGCTCCATTTATCATTGCAAAAATCATAGATCTCTCACTTGGTGCCCCAGCAGCAGTACCCAGAGGTGGAGGGGAAGGGGGGGGGAGATCTTCTACCCGGAGATGGAGATCTTCCACTGCTTCCACTGCAGAGGCGCTGCTGTCGGCAATTTCACACATTATGGCCTTATGGCTGCCCGAGGCCTAAAAATAAAGCATAGACCCATAGGAAATGCAAAATAAATATAACAAGATGGAGCGAAAAAAGAAACACTAGCAAGGGGGAGGGGGGAGTGCGGAGTGGGAGTGGGGGGATATGATATCTGAAGGGATATGGACCTAAGTAAATCGTTTGGCAGCTGGCGGCACGTTTGACAATTTGCCGCCTTCTACTGGCAGGCGGCATCTTAATCTACGATCCAGGAGGCAGGAGGCAGGAGGCAGGGCGGATCCATCTTCGACTCCGACTCTAAATTCAACTCCAACTCCAAATTCGGATTCGGATTCCTGACGCGATTCTGCGCCACCCAGCGATAATAACAAACAATTTGTTTGTTTTGCTTTTGCTGTCAGAGAGGAGATCTTCCTCTGGGGTTCCTCTCTCTCGCACTCGCGCACTCCCCCTCTCGCTGCTCTGCTCTGGTGTGTGTTTGTGCCAATGTTTGCATAATTCATGAGATCCCCCCATATCTATCCCTACAGTCCACACACAGTGCACCCACATGCGGAGGCAGAACAAGATCGTGCAACCATTCATTACAGCCACATTGAAAATTGAGATACAAAATGCGAAAACAAAAGGCTGCAGTCTGCAGTCAACAGTCCGGACCGCATATCGTACATATATGGTAGGAAGCATAAGTTATGGCCATCTCCCACTCCTCCTCCTGCTACTCCTGCTCCTCCAACTCCTCCTCTTGGTGGCTGCTGCTGCTGCTGTTGCTGTTGCGGGGGTGCATCTCAAGAGCCAGAGAGTCCAAAAGAATTGTATTTCAATAGCCAGACTTTTACTGACTTTTGCAGTTATTTTTTTTCTCTTTTCTTGAAGTGGGAAAAATGCTTGAATGCAGAAATGGACGTGGACGTGGACTATGGGAAGCAGCATTCACTCATTCGTTCGTGATGGCAGCCATACCCATCTTAAGAACCCTCCAGAAATGCATACATACCCATACTACCCATTCCCGGAAGTATCTCTGGCACCAAATCAATCCCATCCTTGAATGAATCCCATCCCCATACCATCCCATCTCCTTCGAACCGAACCGTCCATCATCTGGCAATTAGAACCTCCATTCAGAGAGCTTTTGCTTTTGCTTTTGCTTTAGCTTTTGCATCCTGAATCCTGAGACTCAAAGCGAGGACCGACGGGACTGGCAATAATTGCTTTGCATCTGCTGGAACTGTCACTGTCGCTGACATCCGTGAGATACAAAGCGGCATTGATTGCAATTACGCGCCAAAAACAAGAAGAAGCAAAAGAAGAGAAAGAAGTGAAGAGGCGATGGCTGGGGATGTATCCTGTGTGCCCCCTCTGGGATACGGGATGTATCTACCGCTCTCTTTCATTTCTGTGCATTGTCTGGCTGTTGTTGGTGTCACATGAACCCAAAAAAACCCAAAAAAGAACCCGAAAAAAAGCGTATGTTTACAGCCACAGAGCTTGCAACACTTTCCCAAGAATTCCAATTCCAATTCCGATTCGTTTTTGGGAGAGAGAGAGAAACACGAAAAACAACTTTCGATTGCGAGTAAAAATGTTAAACGACGACACACGATACGATACGATACGATACGAGGAGCATCAGCCTCAGTCTCTGCCCCAGCCGCAGAGTATCTCTGATATAATGAAGACGTATCTTCTGCCACTGCCACTTCTGCCTCGTCTGCAGCAGCAGCACTTCTGCCACTTCGATGACTGCACTGGAGACAGGAGACGCCGCCGCGTAACACTAGCCGCAGAATATATTCTGATTCTTGAGAAGAGAGAGACAGAGACGGAGACAGACCTCCTGCAGTGCTCCGCTACGTTTTCCAGCAATTACCACAAGAACCGACCGAACCGAACCGAACCTCCCCTCCAGTTGTAATCGAATCTGTGTGTCGCCTTTTGTGTGTCTTCTGTCCTCCAGGAGAGGTTCATTGATGACCAGAGGAGAGCCCTTTGCATGAATGAACGACAACGGGACACATTGCAACCTTATGCTGCCACATTCTCGTTGCTCATTGCTCATTGCTCATCATTCTCTTCTATCCTCTATCCTTATTGCTCTTCTCTTTTGTACTTTCCGCTGAGACGGCACTAAATTTTAACCCAATTCCCGATTCACTTTGCGAAAATAAACAGATAAAACAAATCTTTATGGTCCTATGGTCCTATGGTGTCTGGTCTGTGGCAAAAGTGTTTACGGCGGATTTTTTTTCGAGTCAAGTATTTCCTGGAATGCCATGCCATCCATCCCAGAAAGATACTCCTTTGCCTGCTCAAGAATAACACAAGACTCTACATCTAGCATGGATCGCAGCGTCTTCTCTGGCATTTGCTGCACATTTGTGCCGCTTCATTTTTATGGAAGCCAGGCGTTGATTGCTGCCTGGCTGGCCCTCTGCTTGGCCAAACAGGAAATTTCTTCATGTCATCAGTCAAAAAATCATTCAACTCATAAATGGAGAAGCGAAAGCAGAAAGCAGAACATTGACTTTGCTCTGAAGACTTTAACGAATCGAATCGAGTATTTGATCTATGAGTCAGCAAAGTTCGAGAGGTATTACCAGGTCACTAGGTGGGGGGTTACCAAAGAGAATACAAGAATTAACGAGTCTCAAATAGATCGTATATATTAGGAATCTTATATATTTTCACTCCCAAAATCGTGAAAGAAAATCGTAGGAAATTGTTGCACAAAAAATCTTCATTAAAAAGATGATTTAACATTCAGAAATAATAGCCAAAAAAAAACACGTACTTGCACTCGTATAAAGATAATTAAAGATTGTAAAGATCGTTTACGATTCGCACACGAGGCTACTGCTATAAAGTGCCGTTGTTGTTTTCCTTTAGATATCACCGATCCGATCCCTTGTTTGGGCAGGCACCACAAGGCACAGGGCGACACACAATTGCAACACACAATTGCAACACACAATTTCAACGATCAACGACCTATGACAATGCTTTGCATTGGTAATACTCGTAGCCTCCCCTCCATCCAAAACCCAATGCCTTACTTAACATATTTTGAAAATACATACACCCCGAATCTGAGTCTGAATTTGATTTGGAAATCGATTTCGGGGGAAAATCGGGAGTGCGAGTACGAGAAGGTACGGCACGACAATGTCATGGCATTGACGTCAATTACAGGAGCGGAAATACATAAAGGGAATGACTAACGAGGAAGGTGGAAAGGTAGAATGAGAACGATATAGAATGAATGCTCTGACATTGTTGGCCTTATCATTCGGCCATTCAGTTTATAGACACACTGGAACCGCTGCTGTTTCGTAAGCAAATTGGAGAAAGAATAGTGTGGAAAAACTAAACACATGATAATAGATACGAGGTGCAGGCAGAATCATCATCAGCGTCATCATGGCAGTGGTGGCATGTAAATAAATCAATCATCGGTGGCCGTCATCATCATCACATGCTATCATCAAACAATCCATCAGCAACCATGATGGATCTCCACTGCTGTGGCTGTGGCTGTTGATGTACATATATTTTTGGAACCACTAGATTTCTGGGCATTTCTGCATTATCTCTGGTACTGGTATTTGGGTAAACAAATAAAAACAAATCTATTTATAGCCACATTTGACGTGGGAGAGAAGGGCGCACGGCCTGGACATGGGCTGGCCAGTCCAGCCATCCGTCTATATATAGACGATTATGGGTGCGAATATTTCCATAGAAAAATAATTGGTCGAAAAACAAAAGGCTAGACTTGGAGCACAACTAAACGTAGTATACGTAGGGGAGGGCAAGGGGGAGGCAGGGGGATATCATTATCTTATCACGTGTGCTCAACATGTTGACATTTTATTTTGCAAATATCTAAGGGTGAACGATAAGATTAGATTCGCTTTGGGTTATATCAATAGCATTAGATACTCATACGCCACACACACACACACACACACACAGACAGACACACACGTTTTTCTATGGAAGTTTTTTTCTGTTGCCGAGAGGGTTCCATAAATCCGTAAATGTCCCCCAGTGTCCCCGCCCCAGTGCATTACTCGAGAAATGGAACGTACTGTAAGTACTCCCTGGAATGGGACTATGGGATGCCAGCCCATCCACACTTGTGCAAATATGTATCTGTAAGATACAGATCCCCCAACCAGACACCAACCAACCCACGAAATGCTGTGCAAATTTTGTAGATATCTTTCTTAGGAATTCCACAAAAGATACAAAGATACAGCAGCAGCAGCAGAGCAGCAGAGCAGCAGATGTTTTGTGTGCTCAAGGAATTGTTTTCGGGGCCAGGCCGAAAGCTTAACATGGAATTGTACAACTTATGCGATTAACAAGTTTTTTTCTAGCTAAACCCATAAAAGATGATACATATATATGTATATATATATATTTACTATGAATTCTTTGAACTGATTTGATCCGTTATTCTGCTGCAAAACACACACACACACTGCTGTTCCAGCCTTCAGATCAATTTGTGACACACTTTTCGAGTCGTTTTTATATAGTATCCATAAAAATCTAAATTGAGTTACAATTCCTCCAATATAACCCCTTAATTTTGTCTCAAATTTACAGCACACTCCACCAACAACCAAAAATTATAATTGGCCCATAAAAATGTTTCTCCTTCTTTCACATTTCACACGATTATCACCAGAGCCATAGACCATAGGCCATGGCTTTTTCCATGGATTTTCTTTACAGCTTTACAGTCTGGTCTGTCCCTGTCCTGCTCTATGGCTATATGGCTATATGTCTATATATCTATATGGCTGCCAATTTCAATTTGTCGCCAGTTCCAAATTACTTGATGGCTGTGGAAATTAGTCGAAATAAATCAACGGAAAAAGTCCACCTTCTATTCCACTGAAACGTTGCGTAAATCAAAAATGTATGTTTTTAGATTTTTGAAAAGTTTATGGATCGGAGATCTTACAAATTTGGTGTTCACTAAATGTATCTGTATCTGTGTCTGTACGAGTATGTGCTGTATGTGCTGCATCTCTGATTTATAAGGTCAAAGCATAGACCGAAATAAATGTAGATATAAAAGCTGACAAACATACGAAACGAAACGCGGGCCAAAACGTGGGCGACCCCAATGACAGAGGGAGACCCCGATCAGATCGGTTCGGATCGGATCGGTACATATAACCAAACACAAACGATCTTCAATGCGATCATTAACGATGAGAGCTGACATATTTGGATTAATGGGTCACCATTTTGGCTACAGCTTCGCCCCACCCCCACCCCCACCAAAAAAAAAAAAGTGTAGAAAAGTGATCCAAACGATCCCACAGATATCCCCCCTCAAAATGCAGATTCAGATACATTCGAATGCGATCAAAGCTAATGAAAAAATGATGATGATGATGATCACCATTTCGGGGTGCCATACACAATGGGAGAGGGTCTTATCGGTGTTCACGAAAATTACGGCGCATTACGGCTGCGTATCATCGGAGAGCGAAGAGTGGTACCTCCCAGATCTACGGCTGCCATAAATCTCCGCTGGCTCCGTTCTTCTATAATTTAAGAGCAATTTATTAAATGCCGCAACGCCTTAATCTGCACTGGAAAATCTTTGGCCCCAAAACTGCATAAATTAATTTCAGACGAGAGCGCGCGATGCGGAATGCGTGACATATTTTTCAGATACACAGATACACAGATACAAATGCACAGATACAGAATCGCCATGTGCATCCCAAAATGTTGCAGAAGTATCTTTGCCCGAGACTGTATCTGTTCAGTTCAGTGTCTATCTCAACGGTTGACAGCGCTGATTAGCATGGGGTACAAAAAACAGGGACTACGACTGCGACTGCCACTGCGACTGCGACGGGGAGACGGAAAAATATTTATGGCAGCTGGGTTAAACGATCTCTGACGCCAGAGTTTTCCCAGGGAAATCTTTTGGGCTGTGCGACTATTCCCTCAATTGCATATTAAACGTTTTTCCCCTCTCTATAGTACAGCACAGACCCCAAAAGAAACACAAACAATTATATAATCAAATGTTGTACGCTTCGACAAGTTGTTGCATGTTGGCATTCCGTTCCGTAAATGCAGAAGTTCTTGAATCGACCACAAAAGACAGCGCGAGAGAGAGAGAGCGAGAGAGAGATACTTTTGTGTCATGTTTGTGTTTGTGTATTTTCGGTTGTATCTTGAAGATATTTCAGCTGCCGTCACGTGACATGAAAATTTGTTTAGCCAGCCGAATGGATGAGAAGAAGAAAAGCCGCCAGGTAAATAATTCTTCTCCTCTAAGCCTGTCCGTCCGTCCGTCCGTCTGTTTGTCCGTCCGTCTCTGTACAAATTAAGGAATTTCCAACACGTACACATAAATTCTTCACTTTTCCCGCACTGTGGGTTTGCCTCTGTGGCACTTTGGCTCTGTGCCCCTCTATGTTTTCCCGGCTTTCCACTTTCTTTCTTAGTTTTAATACCCTTAAAGAGGATACTATGACTTTAATGAAGGAGACACGAGGACCGCGGGGCGCTGCTGCATGACGCGCGACATGTGCAACCGGAAGATATAACTTGATGAGCGATCAGTGATCTTTATGATACAATTTTGACACAAATTCATGGATCACATATAACGTAAAAGTAGTAAGCTCTATATGATAGGCAGCACTCAAAACATGATCAATGCGATTCTACACTGATCACTGATCAAGTTCTGCTGCTGCTGAACGCGCTCAAGTTTATGTCTCAAAAAAGTAAGCCTTAAATGAGAAATCCTCTTTAGAACCAAATGCACATCTGTAATCGATCTTAAAGGGTATCCAAAGCTTCGACTTCATTTCCCCACTTCATTATGGGGCATTCTCTGGTGGGGTGTTTTTTCGGTTTGCTTTTTAACTGCTGTCCACGATTTATGCATAATTTCCATAGCCAATGTCAGAGCCAAAGCCAGAGCTCATAATTTGAATGCGACAGCAAAATATGTTGGCGCCAGAGAGCCACCAAGCCACCAAGCCACCAAGCCACCAGCCAGAGAGCCAAAGAGCCACAGAGACGAAGTGCGACGCTTCCATTAACTGTGAAACTGCTGCAAACTGCCAACTATTTTGTGGACTGAGAGTGCGACTGGCTGGCTGGCTCTGCCACTGCCGCTGCCACTGCCACTGCCACGCTGCAAATCTGCTTACACGCTGCATTTCAATTCCCATCTGAAGTCCCAAGTCTGAAATCTGAAATCTGAAGTGGTCTTTGGTCTGCAGCTCAATGACCGCTCGCTGAAGCTGAAGCTAAAAGCATTTTTTTGGCCAATGAATAAATGCATAAATCAAACAGCGAATCCAATCCCAAAAATGAAATAGATGTAACAATAAAATGTACAACAGAAATGGGAATCGTACGGACACAAATTTGATGGAAATTACTGGAGGGAATAGCCCCAAGATAGGCATCAAAAGAGTCATATAATACCCATCTATTTATTGGAGATGGCTAATGCATAGATGTTTATCTTGAAAGTTGGCCAAAAGGGGTATCATCGCACCTTGTTTTACAGCGAAATTAACTTCCTTGAAGGACCAACTTTTGCGCATAGTTATGGTCAAGTTCTTTGGCCCAAAGTTTATCCCATAAATCCTCCTCCCACGAACAAACACAGCGAACACAAAGTGCACCTTCGGAGCGGAGGACACACAAAGTTCTGCCCATAAATAGAGTCCTTCCTTCGTCCTTTTGTTGCCTGTGTTCCCAGTGTTCCCTGGGACGACAACAAACTTAAATTGCGCACATCTTTTATGGCTCTTAGAGGCGCACGAACGGGTGGAAAGGTTGATTAACCCCTCGAGATGAGATGAGACGAGATGATGTTGCACAGCAAAACAAACAGCAAGAGGAGGAAGGACCACCCGGAGCACTCGTGGAGAGAGCAGCACTCTCACTCTCTCTCTCTCTCTCTCTTGGATACATTCAGCAAAAGTGCTGACTTTGAGGTGGCATAAACTTTGCTCTCTTTAGGACTAGGCTTAGGGTTTGGGCTTCGGATGTAGGTTGTGGGGTGTGGGGGTCGGGGAGAGCCGCCGCCGGAACAACCCCAAGTGAAGTTCAATTGCGGGCAAGTGCAAGGCTGTGGCTCTGGCTCTGGCTCTGGCATTGAAAAATCGAATGGCATCGGGGGATAAAAAATATAAAAATCGAAAGCAAACATAAACACAGAAGGAAGCCAGCCACCCAGCCAGCCACCCTCCGCTGTAAAAAGATGATGCTGGCCCTTGCGAGGGATGCTGTGGAGTATCAAAAGATATCTGAAGAAGGCACATCTGAAGGGCACACACAGGACAGGACAGGACAAGGCAGGAAAGCAGGAAAACCCGCAACTGACAGGCAAAAAGTCAAAAGGAAAGTTTCCCCAAAGCACTCGATGGGGGCCAATAATGTATACAGTCTTCAGTCTTCAGTCTCGAGTCTGAAGTGCGGCATCCATCCATCCATCCATCCACTTCATCAACTTCAGAAGATAGTTGGGGCTCCACATCACATCACTCTCTGGCAGCAGCAGTAGCATCCTTCAGAGTCTCTTTTGCAGGAAGCACTGGTTAATGGTCTGCGTTTCCACACCTCCCATCCCCCCCCCCACGAATGCAAATTTGTTTCACATCACGGAGCATCTGATGTATGACGTGACTCCGAACAGAAGCCACAGCCACAGCCGACACAGCCACCACTGTGCATGTCGGGAGTCCGTTTCGCTCTCCACAGTCATCAGGCAGTCAGCAGCCGTAGCCAGCAGCAGTCAGATCTACTCCGACTTTTGTTTCGTCACGACCATGCCGTATACCACCCACCCACCCAACCACCCATCCAATCCTCTCCCACTCGACTCCTCCACTCGCTCTAGGTGTTTACATAACATGGCATTCTCTCGCTCGCTCTCCCGCTCTGCACGCATGCGTCCCTTTGTCCAGCATCCAGCATCCAGCTTCCTTCCACCTGGCCCGGACCCCCGACAGAGCCCCGACCTGGCCTCCTCCTGGTCGGTGACTTTTGCTTTGGACTCTGCTCCGCTGGTTAGCCGGTAACAACAGTTTACAATTTTACGTTACGCACCACCACCCTGCGTATCACATAATCTGTATGTATCTGTATCTGTATCTATAGCCTTACGCATTCGCTTTGTAGAGGGTTGCCCCATGACTTTGGCTTTCGAGTGATTACGAATGATGAAGGGACAGATCAGATGATAAAGGAAAAACAAAGCTTGTAACTTTCGTTCGTCCTTCAAAGAATAGAAGATGAGGGGGATATACAGGATAGAGAGCTTAAAAAACAAAGATACATATATCATAGATCCATGGACTATAAAGGGCTATAAAGGTCTTATAAACTAAGGAGATTTTATAGACAATCCAAGCATCGAAATGTTTTCCCCAATTTACAATTACAATCTCTATTCTTAAATCTAAAATCTGGACCCTGGCAAATCCTTGTATTGCATCTCGTATCCCTTCACCACACACACACACACACACACACACACACACACACACTGTATACCACTCTGTGTGTATCTCTGTGTGTCTATCCATTCCTGTTGGCTTGGGTTAACCTTCCAATTAACGTCACGTTCACTCCACTCCACTCCACTCTACTCCACTTCACTTGACTGTATCCTGCTTCAGCCTGCTTCCCCCTCAAGAGTGCCTGTGGCACCTCCTGCAAACAGCAACGTACCTGCGCACTTTTCACCCGGTGTAGCGTGCCGCCAGTGATGACGCCCGCCGTGGTCGCCTTGGCGTGCATTGCCACTGAATTTATGACGTACTGCGTCTGCTGTTGGTGCTGTTGTTGGTGCTGGGGCTGCTGCTGGGGCTGCAGTTTGGCCAAGACTGAAGGCGTTTGCGGTTTGGGCAGTGGCTCGCTTGTGGCCGTTGTGCCCGCTGCCATTGCTGTTGTCAGTGTCTGGGCTTTTGCAACATTCCTAATTGAGTTTTCTGGTACTCGGTTTTCACTTTGGCACTCCATTGACTCCATTGATGGCGGCTCCACGAGTTGTGGAGGCTGTGTGCTGGACATAATTAGGATTTTATTTGCTCTCTCTGTTGCAGTTGCTGTTGCTGTTGCTCGCTGTGTTGCAATTTATCTCATGTCAGGCAGCCAGATGGAAATCAATTAGTCGCACTACACGTATCTTAACTATCAAACATCTAAACAACAAACACACACACTGATACAAACAACACTTTGGCTCTGGCTCTGGCTGAGGCTCAGGGAAAACGAAAGGAAAAACCAAACGAATCCACACGCATTGGTCCGTATAGACGGCCGTGGCACGAAGGAGAAGGTGTGCACGGAACGCGGGTTCAACTGTTACTGGGATTCACTTCGCACTTGCAACCTTCACAGACAGGGACCCAGCCAGCCAGCCAGCCAGCCCCGGCGTCCTTCGCTGTTTTGGGGGGTGGTGTTGGGTGGTGGATGGTGGGTGGTGGGTGGCGGGTGGTAGGTGGTGGCTTTAAGTGTTAACTTTATCTCACTTTTATCTAACGAGCAAGCGCAGGGAAAGTTCCAAAGAGAGCGAGAGAGAGAGAGAGCCATTTATGGCACGTGCTGCTCCTGAGAAGCGGAAAAGCTAAACAGATTTAATTAAGAATTATGAGAATATTCCCCAAAACGTACATATGTATGTTTCCCAGTAGGCATTCCCCCTCCCCTTCAATCATTCAACTCACAAAAGTCTCGTACCCCGTTCCCCCCCCGTTTAAAATCCATTTTCCAGTTTAGAATAATCAGAATAATTTATATCTTTTACTTGATAATTGCAACCAAAACCTAAAATAAACTCGGCCATAATGAGCAACGTTTCGGGTCGCAGTACATTAGTGACTTCGGCCGCGACCACTGCGCGGGATAATGAGAAAGAACCGGTAAGAATGAAACGACGGAATGGAAGGGAACCCTTGAGCGGTATATGTTGGTAACATGTAAATATGATCCACAGGGAGCGATCGATCCCAAGAAAAAGTCCGTTCAAGTGGCCTCTTTCTCGCCCACGGACACTGTCAAGAAAAAGAAGAAACCAGAGCATCAGCATTATTACAATCTAGAGATCGCCTCCCATCTTCAGTACCGAACTCACATCAGGGTGGGTATCACTCGAGGCAGAGCTGCAGAGCCTGCAAAGATCTGCAAAGATCTGCTCTGATCTGTAACCTTTTGCAGGTGGTGGAAGAGGTCGAAGGCGAGGAGGTGAACATGACGCCGAAGCCCATACAGACCTCGCCATTTGACGACCAGTTTCTACAGTTCAATCTGACGTTTCTCCACGATATGGCCAATATGTCGACCGTGCACACCAGGGGCACATCGCGCTCTCGCACACGCTCCAGCATGCGTGCGGGCATTGGTGGCGGCAACAAGCAGTCCATGGATGATCTAATAAATGGGGTTTGTTTCTGCTTTCGCGCGGGAGTCACCACACCTTCTTAAATACTGTATTCCTTGTAGATCCTCTACGATACCATTAACTTCACCAAGGAGGGCGTGCAGCGCAAGACCGAACCAGAGTATAAGCCACAGCCGTACAGCAAAACCTTCGTGAAGGTGACTCTCCGCAAATCGGACTTCTTTGGGCTGCACTCGCAGATCAGCACCACCGCCGCCAAGGGCACACCGGAGGGCGATGAGGTGGAGAAGGACAACCGCGTCTACGAATATTTGACGGTGGGCAAGGGCAAGATACGACGCCGATCCGACAACGAGGCCCAGACGGAGGTAATGCTGACCAGCACGCGGGCGGCGAACACCATTCTGGTGACCCAGGCGACGGTTAGCTCCTACGTGTCCAACTTTGAGATGTACGACACGGTGCACAATCTGAGCCGCAGGATCACCACGTTGAGGAGTGTGGGGAGCATCCAAACCGATGATGGGACAGTCGAGGTCGGCACCGACGACGAGGATCTCCACCAAGCTGAGAACCTTAAGGACAAGCCCGAGTTGATGAAACTGTTGTGCAAGCCGCACTTCAGGAATGCCGTCATGCTCGTGGGTCGCACCCTCTCGAGCAACACGAACGAGGGCGGCATGAAGCGGTTCCGCAACTTTGATAAGGTCGATCGCTCGGCCCCGGAAGCCAAATACGTCTACTCGATGAAGATGCTGTTCCGCCTGATGCCGGTTCCCAGTCAGGAGGAGCGGAAGGCCGTCAGCGACGTCAGTTTCTGCCGCGCCAACGGCGACATCCTGGCCGTCGCCTACGGGCTCTACTCGTTCTCCTCGCAACAGGTCCCCCAGTCGGGCAGTGTCTATATCTGGAGCATAAAGAATCCAGGGGAGCCAGAGCGCGCCTTCTACTACCAGATACCCGTGACGGCCATCTGCTTCTCGCCGTTTCTGCCCTCGCTGATCGCCGTCGGACTCTACGATGGCAGTGTCGAGGTGCGGGACGTGAGCAGCCAGTCGGAAGCACCCATTGCCGTATCGGAGCGCAGCACCTCGCCGGGCTGTGCGCCCGTGGTGGCCATACGCTGGATCAAGCAGATGGAGGAGGGCGGCACCTCGGAAGCCGATATCGATCCCTTTCTGAGTCTGTCGCAGGACGGGTCCGTCACTCGATTCAGCATCATCAAGAGCCCCTATCTGCTGGGCTTCAACCAAATGACTCTCGAACGCGTCGAGGGCAATCCCGAGGGCATCATAGTACCCCAACCTGCGCAGATGACATGCGAATCGAATCGACATCCGCAGGGACTCAGCCTCACCACCCACCCCGTGCAGAAGGACATCTACTACGTGCTCACCGACGAGGGGTGCATCCACAAGTGCTCCATCAACTATCAGCACCAGTATCTGGAGGTGCTCAAGTGCCACGATGGCGGTGTGACTGTCATGGAGTTCTCTCCCTGGTCGCCCAAGCTCTTCCTCACCTGTGGCAATGATTGGTAAGCATTTTAGCATTCCCTTCTCTTCTCTTCTCTTCTCTTTCATAACTGTATTTGTTTCTTACTCCTTCTTTACAGGTACGTTCGCGTGTGGATGGAGGGCATCACTCGTCCCGTGCTGGAGCTGATGGACGAGATGTCGCCCGTTCACTGGGCCAGCTGGAGTCCCACACACTCCACGATCATTGTGGCGGTGAACCGCGAGACGGCCGATATCTGGGACATTAAACGCAACATCCTGCAGCCCATTGTCAAGCATGCAATGGATTCCTCCTTCAACACAGTGGCCCAGTGGGTTTGAGGCTTGAGATTCACTTATCGCATTGATATCCACTCCACTCTACTTGTCTACTTGTAGATTCTCCAACTGTGGACGCTCCCTGGTGGTGGGCAACGAGCGTGGCAATACTCTCTTCCAGGCCATGAACGATATGCCCTTTGAGCCACACTTCCAGTACGATGAGCTGGAGAAAGCCCTCTACAAGGCCATTTGCAACGATCACGAGTTGCTGTTGGAACTCAAGAGCGTAGGCTTCTTTGGTTATCCGAACAAGATCTTTGTCAGGTAGATCCTGGATCTACGGATCCACCCTTATGTTACAAACCCAATTTAGATAAAGAACATTGTTAAAGCTTCACAATTGAGCATGGCTATCGATTTCCGTACCAAATTGGGGTTCAACGACACACGGACCCCAACAAGCCAAGCAACAATTTTCGCCAACTTTAGAGGCGGATAACGGACTAAGTTTGGGACTGAGTTTGGGACTGAGTTGTGTTGGCTCATTAGTTCCGCAGCGAGCGATCAAATATCAGTGAAATGCACAGACAATCCCAATCCCCTTGGGGGAGAGATGATAAGGTAACCCAATACCCGAACCGAACCGAACCTCACCTGAAGAATGCAACAACCAAGCAAGCAGTTCAAATAGATCGGGGGAGCCCATCCGCCTCTCTCTCGCTCTCGCTCTATTTCTCTCGCTCTCTCTCTCTCTCTCTCTGAAGTGTCAACCATGGTGGTCACCGTGGATGAGGGCCTTCGTTCTCGGTTCTTCGGTCATCGGTCAGCGGGTGTTAAATAACAAATAAACACTTGTGCACACATTAGCATACGGCAAATGGTAGCCACAACCACAGAGCCACACAGGGCACAGCCACAGAGAAAGGGGGGAGAATTTATTAAACAACCATTAGGGTAAAAGAGAGAACCAGACACCAGACGACACGCACACACACACACAAAAGAGAGGAGGACGCAGGCCAGATCAAACGGCGGGCCAGGGCCAGCGCCAGAGGCGACTCAAGAGGTGGGCCCATAAATGGTGCAAGATCTACGGCGTGTTACAGTTTTAGCCAGAAGAAGTAGGAATGGAATGGGAGTGGGAATGGAATGGGAGTGGGAATGGGAATGGTATAACAAAAAGCATAGAAATAAATGTCAAAATTTCGAGGATCGTAAATAAGCCAGACAGAGCCCGCGCGCGGGGACCACCGCAAACGATGGCCGTAAATTACACAGCACATTCTCTCCGTCTCTCCGTCTCTCAATGCATGCTGGAACGAATCCAAAGCAAAGCAAAGCAAAGCAAAGGAACAGAGCAGAACACAACAGAAAAGAAAAGAGCGACAGCACAAAACACCGCTGGATGTCATCATCAGTGTGGCGCGATTCGATCCTTGTCCCGATCGCATTAATTGTTGAGAAACAATCTCTGGCCCGTCGTTGTTGTCGCATTTAATGAACATTTAATTGCAGCCCACATGTGCACCAAGCAATGCTGCCCCCAAAGAGAGCTGGGACGTGGACGTGGACACATGGCGATAGCAGTGGCGGTGGCGGTGGCGGTGGCGGTGGTGGCGGTTTCGAGTACGGATTGCAGGCTGGCTGTCTTGCAGGTCGTCCGGTTGGCCGTCCGGGCAGCACAAATTGAAAACAAAGTGTTATTGTCCGAACGGACAGCGGTGACAAGGAGACAAACGAGCTTACAGTAGCTGCCACTGCCAGAACACTCTGTTATGGCCATGACAAAGCCAACCTGAACGAGCTGCTGTTGCTGCCAGTACTTCTAGCCACCACAACACAACAACACAACACCACAACGATATGATGAAAATGATGAAAATGACGATGATGACGATGAGGATGATGACAATCCGCACAATGACAAAATGACAATGACGATGATGTGACTGTTGTCTGCAATGCCATTTTGCCAATATAAAGTTGCGATTCATCAGAATATTTCAGATTCACATGCCCAAGTAGAGCCAACAGATCGCGGCAGAATGCACCAAATGAGGGTACCCCCCCCCGTACCCGTACCCTGTGCCGCCCAGAGGGAGAAAGGTGCTGCTGCTGCTACTGCGCTGCGCAGATTGTAAATGGCGGCCAGAGAACGCCTTGTGCATGTGTGTGATTCTGTGCCATATATAAGGAATATCATAAATAGAAGGTAGTGGTACTCACCCCACCCTTTGTAGCAATTAATTCCACTTAAAAACCATGATGCAATTATAAGCAAACAATAACAGCCGATAACCGATAATTGAACAATTTCTGCAGAAAAGGCGATAATCAGGGTTGCAATTAACAGCAGCTTATTAAGCTGTGTTTCAAAATCATCGAAAAAATATGTAAACAACAAACAAAAGCAACAATATTGCAAGTTCTATGGCTGTTTTCCGTTGTTTTCCTGCTTCTGCGTAAACCATTCTGCCACAGGATCATCAGAAGAGTCCCTGCAGGACTCTCCACGATTAGAAGCAACGCACCATCACATGACGGAGACGCATGCTCAGCCAGGAACGGACGAACGGGCAGAGTAGAGTGCGGATATCTCAGGATAGTTCGGCTTTTGGCTATAATAATGAGCCAATCTAAATCTTTATTACAACTTTTGGGGATTTACTAAAGAGGTTTATGTTAAATATTTGAAATCTTTCTGAAACAATCGTCGATCGATGGCAGATTGCCACTGCAGAAGTGCCACACGGACCAGGCGGCCCATCCCTGAATGGCAAGCACCTTTTGGGCGCATCTCACGGATTGGGTGATGTCGTTGTCGAGGAGGGCTCTGCAGCTGATGGCGCACTGGTTGTGGGAGAAGTCACCGCTTTCCGGCTGGCACCAGTAGAGATCGTTGATCTGGAAGATGCCATAGTCGTTGGAGTTGTCCGAGTTGGTCGGCCCCACCACATCGGTGCGGTAGGAGGACTCGTGCTCGGCGATGCAGGCCCAGCGGGCCAGTTGATCGCGGGGAACGCCCAAAGAGGACATCGCTCGGGCCAAGGAGCATCGATCCATGGTGAGGGCCAGGATGCCCGGTGCGAATCCGGCCAGAGCCAGGAAGCAGATCACTAGAAAAGTTCTCATTGTATGAATGGTTGTTGTTGATTGTTTAAACTGAAGATTGGATAGTCAGTCAGGGGGTATTTATACCCAGAAGAAGAAAGAACTGTCCTGGGATTGCACGGAATTGATGTGCAATCTACCTACGAGTATGCAATACGAAAAAGTCAGGTGATTCACAATATCAGTATCAATCTGTGGTAATTCCTTTATTGGATTCCGAGCAAAATATGAAAAGATAATAAGATAAGATAACGCGTCTGAGAAGCAATCATTGATTGATGACAGGGACCCTTTCGGAAATTGCCGGAGAGTTTCTATAGCCTATATCTATAAATCCGTTACATATATGTATCTTCATTGCTCATTTCCACACTGGATTACAGCCTGAGAATTGCAACTGAAAGGGAGAGCATCCAACATTACTTGGCTGAGCACAGCTATAATTCGCCTGTCGCAGCCGCCCAGGCTGCACAGCATCACCCTCAAATGAGCCACAGGCACAGCAGCTTTAAATGCCTGCACGGCGTGTCTAATTTCCATTTCGAAAAATGCGTAAAGCCGCCAAACTTGTATTCGTAAAACCGTTAAATCCTTTACAGAAAATTGTCCAGCACTACACGCTTGTCGTTGAAATGCTACCCAACACTGAAAGCATCGAGCAAAGAGCTCACTGATATGACACTGTATCAGCGCACATCTGGTTGTCTCGCTCTAGCATGCTCTCTAGCCAACACAAAGCCAGCTGCTAGTTCACTCAGTTGCCCGCCCAATTTGAAATGCAAATGCAAAAATGAAAACCGACAACCTTGCGTTTCTCTTTCTTTCGCTTTTTCGCTTGACTTTTTATTTCAATCAACACTCTCACTCGTCACCACACCGCCTCAGTTCCTTTACAAATGTCTCATACCTTAATATTTGAATTAACAAACGTGTGCCATGTTTTACTTTTTTTTTGGGAATTCATTGATATTTGTTGAGGGTGGAGTTGGGGGTAGGGGGAGCTTTTCAAACAGCGCGAATGCGTCTTTTTAGTGTAACGAACTTTAGTTTTTGTCTTTTAGTTTAGTTTCTCCCGGTAATGTTCGGTTCTTCTCATTTCCTTTTCTCATTTCTTGTGCAGCAAAAATACAACGTTGCAGTCGGAATTCATTTATCGATTTTGTTTTCGGGCCCTTCTTCACCTTAACACTAGGGAGGGGTAGGTATAGGGGTAGGAGTAGGGGTAGGGGGTGGTAAACGGGGGTACTAAGGAGTACGGAAAGGGAGCCTAGATCGTAGATTGGGGGCCATCAATCAGAGTCTAACCGATTGATAGACCCATTTAGGGGATAGTTTCATTTGGTTGTGGGAAAAGGGGTAGGGGTAGGTAAAGGGAAAGGGGGGTGTATATGTATGCAGTAATACTTCTTCGCCTCTCGCTTAAAATCTATATAAATATATATATTTATATACTATATATATATATATGTATATCGAGTATTCAATCGAGTATCAAGGGGGTAGTCGGGCCTTGGGGGTTGGGGGGTCGGGGTAAGTATTCGGATATACAATATAGTTAATATTGGTAACCTATTACCTATATTAGTTAGTGTATTTGATACTTTGCAAGGTAATTGAATTACGTTTACGTTTAAGAATTCTCGATTAGGCCATTTATTACAATCTTACAATACATACTATATGTACATACATATATATATACATATATGTACTGTACTGTACTGTACTGTATTTACTGCATGTACTTGTATGTACTTGTGTGTATGTACGTACCTATGTATAACTCAGTCTAGCACCCCTAGAGATTGAACTTGGATAAAAGGATCGATCGACTATCGGCTCTCTCGCTGTCTCTCTTTCGACTTTATCAATATACAATTTGGAGTTTAATTAATGTATAATTATTAACTATTTATGTATGTATATGTATATGTCTATGTATATGTATATGTGTATGTATGCATGTATTTGTATAATAATTATATTTATGGGTCCGTTATCGACCTAATGCTTGGACTAACAAATTTCCCATAACTAAAAGGTCGAAACACAAATTGAACACGAGAAACAATTTCCTTGGAATCGAAAGTGCACTCAACAAAATGAACTCCCCGATTCGATACGATCCGATTCGATTCGATCCGATTCGATCTACATAATCTACAGGCATATAAATATAGTACATATCATATGAAATAAATCGTATACACTTGGCCCTGGCCTGGAATGGCGTTTTTATCCGTAGCACGATGAGAAATGATCAAATATACCACATGGATTTTATATGTTTTCTTCATTTTATATTCATCTAAACTTCTACTGGTTCTCTAGGCACTTTTTCTATCTGATAGATCTTCGGTTTCTCTTGTTTCGTTTCGTTTTCGTTTTTGTTTTCTTTTTTTGGTTTTCTGGTTGCATTACAAAAATTACCAAAATATAAACGATCTACAAATGGATGTAATGTACTGTACTGTACTGTACTGTACAGCGTACAAGTGTACTGCGTACTGTGTACAGTGCGTTTCGAGACTGTAATTGAGTAAGCTATTATTGAATAAGGACACCAATTGAATGCCAGTGATATCAAAGTCAAGTCAGTTGTCAACCATCCATCCATTGGGGATAGGGGGATCCCCCTATTGACTCGTCTAATCATCGAATAAGAGTGTAGACATCTACATCTACATACATATGTGTGTGTTATCCAGGATCAGTTAGGTTAGGGATCAGATCAGATCAGATCCGATCCGAGTATGGTTAAGCTCAATTATTCGGATATTATCAAATCGTTTTGGCATTATCATCCTCGGCGGAAACGCACTGTATGTGGATACAAAACAAAAACAAACTCAAAAACTAATCCAATCCAATCCTTCTAGCAATAATTATGGAAAAATGTGATCTGTGTATTTTTTTGGGTTATTTCCTTCGTTCTGTCTCCCTCTCACTATCTCTTCTCCTCCTTTTCTTGGTTTTTTTTTAGGTACTGCAGCACAAAAATAGGGATAAAATAATATATTGGTTGTAGTTTTTTTTTACATTCAGGTTTCGAAACCTACTGTCCATCTCTCTCTCTTTCGCTTTCTCTTCGCTTTCTTATTGCTTTCTGTGGATGGGAGCAGGGGGTGATGCCAACCAAAAGTTCTTCCAATGTGGGGTGGTTGGGGGGTTGGGGGGTGGTTGTGAGTTTTGCCAATTATTTTAACCGAAATTAACCGAAATAAAAACAAATTTTGTTGTAATTTTTGTTTGTTTTTGAAAATGTTTCTTTTTTTTTTGTATTTTTTGCTTTAATTTTGGTTTGGTTTTTAATGATACGTTTTTTTCGCTTGTTTTTTATCATCATCATCTTCATCATCTGTTTCGCTTCTGACCAAAGTACTTTATGAATAATATATATATTTTATATAATATATAATAAATCATTGAATTTGCTGCTTCTTCTAGCTGTTTCATAGATATAGTATATATATATATACATATATATATATATATATATATAGGTATGTGTATATATAATTTGTTTAAATATTTATTTTACAATTTCTCTCTTCACTATTTTTATTTTCAAATAATAATCTATACAATTTATATTCTTCATATTCTCAATATATATACATATATATATGTATATATACATACATATATATCAATACATATATATATATAGTTCCATCTGTAGTTTGCTTTCGTTTCGTTTAATTTAATTAATTGTATACTTATGTAAGTGTGTGTTTATGTGTGTGTGTGTGTGTTTGTGTGTGTGTGTGTGGGTTGGTTTTTGCATTTTGCATTTTGCTGCTTTTTAAATTTAATTTACTTAATATTAGCAAAAATAATTTACTTACAAGTTACAAACAGATTTAGTTTTAATTTTAGATTTAGTTTCTATATCGATTGCTGCTGCTGCTAAGCCGCTGCCACGCCCACATATTTTGTAATTGTATGCGGGCGATATGTATGTACAAAATGTATTTTTTGCTTTCTTTCAACTTCTGCTAGTTCATCATCATCATCGATCGTCTCTCTCTCTTAATAGCTACTAAATCAAGGATGATTCTAATTAATATACGGGTTTAGGGTATAGGGTGTACAGGGTGTATTTGAGTGTGTGGGGGGTGTGGGGGGTGTGTGGGGGCGTGGTCTAGTAATAGTAGTTGGGGCGTAACTTAGACTCTTACAAAAATTGAACTAATACGCGCGAGTTTTAGAAACTTCTGTTCTCTTCTTTCCCGAAGAAAAAAAAAAAAAAAAAAAAAAACATTCATTTAGGGTTTTCTTACATACATAGTACATCCATCATACATCATAGTACGTACATCTATCTTTTTCCTTTTTTTAGGGGGGCTCTACAATCCACCTCTGGCTTCTTCTGCTTTACTTTCCTTTACTTTCCTTTAATTACGTTTCATTTTCGTTTCGTTTAGTTTAATTTAATTTAAAATTCAATTTTTATACCTGTTTTGCATAGTGTTTTTTTTTTGTTGTTTTGTGTTGTTTTTCTTTTGTTTCTCTTTCTTAAACTTTTCAAGCTAATTTCTTAATCCTCATCATCCTCAAAAAACAAGAACAGAAAACGTAGAAAAGAAAATCATAATCAAATGTTACTTTCAAACATTTTTTTTTGTTTCAGAAGCACAAAAAAAATCAAAGCCAAATGGTAATTTCCACTAAATTTCTGTTGTTACAAATCATAATCATGTATGATATATACATATATAGTATGTATATAGTATATATATATATATAGATTTTGTTGCTTCACATATAGATCCGTTTCTATATATTTATTTATTTCTTCTTTTTTGTTTTTTTTTGTGTTCATGTTTTGTGTGGATTTTTCAGCTTTTTTTGTAGTTTTTTTTTTATTCTCTTACATCGTTTTTGTTTTTTGTTTGTTTTGTTTTTGTTTTAAATAGAGGTTGTTGCTCAAGTCTTATACGTTTCTTTATAGGGCAAATAAGCAATTACAGAAAATCATAATTGTACAAAAAAAAATCCAGAGTGGAGAAAACAAACGAAAAAATGTTACAATTTAAACAATTAGGCATATATAATGACAATGATAAATAATGATAATTAGCATAGGATTATACACATGTATACAAACATACATACATACGTATATATATATATATATATATATAGATTTAATATAATTTAACAAGAAGGTCTGGCTGCCGCCACTAATCCTCTTTCTGTGTGTTTTGCGGTTTTCTTTTGCGGGCCTTCTGATGTGTGTGTGTGTGTTTGTGTGTGTGTTTGTTGTCGTTAGATCTCCCATATATATATATAGTGGTATAGTGGTTTACAATAGTTACAATTCTATACAAAAATGTACAATAAATCAACGAAATCTTCAGATACGCGTACTCATACATACATACATATAAATATATAACTATTTTACAATTTCCGACACATTTTCCTACTTCTTTTCGTTTCATTTCGTTTTTCCACACAAAAAATTCAATTAAATATAGTTTTTCATTTTCTTTTCTTGTATCGCTCGCCTGCTAGCCCGCTCTGCCGCCTTGCCGCCGCCTGCCCCTCCCCCCCCGTCCCATGGATTTCGATCTATATCTCAATCTGATGCTAGTTCGGTAATTCATTTAAATTGTGACTAACTACGCACTAAAAAATTATTACAAGTTATACTAAATTCTAGGCAAATCCTAGGGCGGGGGGACGGTGCGATGCGATGCGGTGCGGTGCTCGGCGGGCGGGCTGGGCCCTCACACATATTCTGTATGCTATATATTGTATATAAATATTTATTTTAAGCTTCGAATCGAATTGAATTTACTTAGCATTAGATTACTTTTAGTTTAGGTTTAACTTTAGTTTAGCTTTAGTTGTAGTTTTAGTTATAGCTTTAATTATATTAGTATTCTCTGCCCATAAGCACAATCCAAAACGATCAACGATCGACAAACGACAAACGATACAAAAACAGAAACAGAAATTGGGTTCTAATTAGCACTAGAGACATCTTTTTATCGTTATCTTAATATTCTCCCATCATCATCATCATCATTGTGTTTCCTGCTAATGCTTTGCCTTTGCTTTGCTTTGCACTAAATTTCATCTAAATTAGAATTGAATTTCTCATTGTTACCAACTAATCGTAAGTTTACAATCGCATCGCATCCCCGTCTGCGTCTGCTTCTGCGTCCTCACTTGGACGCCGTCTTCTTTGTTGGCGACGTCCCCATCGTTTTCGCCTCCTGCTGCTGCCGGCTACCGAGCGCATTCACCGGCGAGCTGCGTCGCGCCGTTGGAGAGCTGTTCGAGGAGGCGGCTGATGAATTCGAGTGGGCGCCGGCCACAGCCAGACTGTTGCTGCTGCCGCTCGAACAGGATATGGTGGTGGCTCCCGCCGACGACGAGGCCGAGGAGGAGGCAGATGAGGAGGTGGACTCGCCGTAGCTCAGCTTGCGCATATTCTCGATGGCCTCGGACCAGAGAATGGCATAGCCCTCGGGATCGTCCAAGTAGTAGGTGCGACTCGGCTGTAAAATATCGGAAAAGGAATAGAGATTATTCAGACGCTCGCTCGCTCGCTTCACCCACTACTGGCCAGTGCCAGTGCCAGTGGCAGTGCCCCCGACTTCCACGACTTCCACTACTTCCACGACTAGTTCTCTCGCTTTTATCTGTGTTGCGTGTGCAGTTTTCAATGCCGCATTTAATTTGTTTTCATCGCCGACACGTGTCGGAGTCGTAAAGTGCCGCTCAAATGGCTTTTTTTTTTAGTGGGCGTGTGAATGGGACTGTGACGTCAGCACCCAGTCGGCAGCCGGCGAATGGTTCAACAAACTTCTCGCATTGCATGCTTCCGGGGTCCGCCTCATTCGGCCCCCTCATAGTTTCCCCCATGCACATTTCCCTCCAACACTTACCGTATGGACAAAGAAGATCTTAAAGTTCTTGTATTCGGCCCGGAGTTCGGGACTCCAGCGGATCTCGCCCTTCTTGATCATCTGCACGGGATCGATGTAGATGAGGCGGGGTCCAGTCGTGAGCAGCAGCATACGCTTGCGGGCAAACAGTCCCTTGCGCTTGTTCACGAATCCCTTCTTGAGGATCACCTCGCCGTCGGCAAACACATGCCACTTGTCAGTCTTCTGCTGCTCCAGACGCTGCAGCTTCTCGGCATCGCTCAGGTCAAAGGAGTCTAAAGAAAACACAAAGAGAGAGAGAGAGATTAGAATGCTGCTCAGGACCTGCTATGGCCAATAGATTGGACTTACTTTTTGCTGTGGATCGCTTGGCGGGCATGGCCACGCTGGTGCCCACTCCCAGTTCGGCGCTGAGCAGGCGGGTGATCTGGCGCTCATCGAGACCGGGCTCCAGATCCCCGGGTACACTGTAGCTGGAGCGGAAGTCCTCGTCCTGACTGACGCCGGGCAGATAGGGGTAGATGGGAGGCGGGGTCTGTTGGCGGAGTGTTTCCCAGTTGACGCCGGCGAAGAACGGATGTGCACGGATGCTGTCGTAGTAGCCGAACTCATCCTGGGCGCCGAGGCGGTCGCGGGGATCGATCTTGAGCAGCTTCCTGACTAGATCCTCGGCATCCTTGTCGAAGCCCTGCGGGAAGTCAACGGTGCAGTCGAGGATCTCCTTGAAGATGACATAGTCGTTGCTGCCACGGAACGGCGGCAGGCCCGAAATCATTTGGTAGATGATGCAGCCCAACGCCCACAGATCGGCGGCGGGCGTGATGGGGCCGTTTTGCAGGACCTCCGGTGACACATACTGGGCGGTGCCCACGAAGCTGCCCTTGCGACGGCGCGCATAGCGACGCTGGCGGTGGCGCGGGGA
The DNA here is from genome assembly GCA_008121215.1 of Drosophila athabasca. Classification (NCBI taxonomy): domain Eukaryota; kingdom Metazoa; phylum Arthropoda; class Insecta; order Diptera; family Drosophilidae; genus Drosophila; species Drosophila athabasca. Next base: position 58,676,095 of record CM017796.1, on the reverse strand, counting down.
CTCCATCTCGTCGGCGGTGTGCGACTGATCGTCGTCGCCATCATCCAGCTCCGAGTCCTTGTCGTAATACTCCTCGTCGTCGTAGTCCAGCTTGTCGCTGTCCTCGTCGTCGTCGTCCGAGTTGCCGCGCCGCGTCTCCGAACAGTGCTCGGAGGCGAAGGCACGCTCGCGGGGCGTCATCACCTTGGCCGAGCCAAAGTCGGCGATCAGTGTGTGCATGTCCTCGTCGAGCAGGATGTTCTCGGGCTTCAGGTCGCGGTGGACGACGTTGCGGCGGTGCATGTGCTCGCAGGCGAGCACCAGCTCGGCGGCATAGTGACGGGTGCAGGCCACATCGAAGCTGCCCACGCGGTTGATGTACGGCAGAAGGTCGCCCTTGCGGGCGTATGTCATCACAAAGTAGAGGGAGCGCTGGTCTTGGAACGTGCACGAGAGATTCACGAAGCCGGGCACACTGGTCATCATGTGCATCACCTCGCGCTCTCGCTTAATGTAGTCCTGTTTGCGTTCGCGCAGGATCAGTCGCTTCTCGCAGACTTTAACTGTAACGAGGAGAGACAAGGAGGGAGAATGGGAAATTAGTATCAAGCCAAAGATAACGGTAACGGAAACAGCTGTTCTGCTGTTCGCATTTCAATGCCAGACAATCATCGGCGGCACCAGCACAAGTTCTCGGCTCTTGGCAACACAACCACAAAAAACAAAAGCAAAAATACAAGAAAAGCAACAACAACAACTGCAATGTGGAACATTAAATAATTCAAATTAAAAATGCGACAAATAAGCACACACAGAACACACAAAATGTACGCGTGAGAATAATAAAACCGCACACATGCACACCACACACACAGCACAGCACACACCATACCACTCGCACACACACACAAGCGGCCATAGAAAGAGAAAAAAAAAAGTTCGAGTACAGGCGACAGAAGTGTCAAAGTCCATTTGGATACAAAGTCAAAGGAGATACAAGTCCTCCCCCTCTGCCAATTCGAATGTGACGCTTTTGTTGGCTGGTCAAGAAGAGAGGCGCCGGACTCGACTCCATCCCATCTATCTACAAATGTTGCTATCCCTGTCTATCGCCTGCTGTGATTTATTGAAATGAATGAAGCCGCAGAGCAGCAGCAGCGGAGAGAGAGCGAGATTGTGACATGGCCACAGACAGCCAAAGAGCCAAAGATCCGAAAAGCCGAAGAGAGGGAGCATAAGAGAATGGAGCTAGGTAAGGAAGAAAAGGAGAAGCCGAATTGAAGAAGGAAGGAATTTTTGCTCAAATTGCTAAATTAACAGAGGAGAATTCTCGCGTCTGGCGTGGCGGCTAACGAAAGCGAGCGCGCTTGCGAACTTGTTTCTGAACCACAAGATCTGCTGCTCCCCTCCCCCCTGCTCTCGCACTCCCTTCATGCAGTTCCCGTTCCCTTCCCCTTAAGAAGAGAGGGAGCCATAGTTGAACAAATTCTAAACTGGTTGTTGAACTGAAATGCGGGAGAGAGAGAGAGCGAGCGAGAAGTAGCGTCCCGCTCACACAGGGATCCATCCGTTCGGCATTGAAACCATATGAAGAGAAAGGGAGGAGTAGCAGATGGAGGAGATGGATGTGATACAGTGTTATGCTTGAGCTTTGGCACCGACTCCCTCTCGCTCACACACCCGCCGCCGCTCTTTATGCCCTGGGGGTTAACGGTTCTCCAGAGTTATGACCGCTTATCAGTAGTTTCTTCCCTTTTTCGCCTCTCTCTCTCTCTTTCTCGCTCTTTAGCGGTCATTTCATGCTGTAGTGTTTTCCCTTTTGCCTTTTGTTCCAGCGGTCAAGCAGTTTCAATTTATTGTTTTGCGGTACTTTTCCCCATTTTGATTGACAATCCCCCCACCGCTCCCCGTCGAAATCAAGCAGGAAAAACAAAGTGAAAAACAAAGCTAAAAATAATAAATTAGAATCAACTACTATAGTATCTGCCCACACATACAATATATGTAAAGGTAGGTAGGTGGGTGAGGTCCCCCCACCCCCACCCCGCTCTACAAATTCACAATCACAAATCTATAGGCAAAAAATAAATTTCAAGATAATTTTTGCACTTTTTTTTTGTATTTTTCCTCTTCCTCCTCCTTCTCCTCGTGGTGTATGTGAGTGTGTTGTTATTGCCGTTTTCTCTCTATCAAGATCAAAACAAAACGATCTGCCAACAACTATTCCGCCCGAAGGGAAAGAGATGGCAACAGAAGAACAGAGGAGGAAAAAAGAAAAATAGAATCGGAATATAGTCTAAAAAACATCGGGGGGCGATAAGTCGTCGTCGTTGTAGTCGTCGTCGCTCGAGTGGCAACAAAATAAACACGAAAGAGGAAAAACAAAATACAGCAATTAAAAGATTAACAAAATAGAAACAAAAAATCGGAAAAAAAAAAGTCGGAAAAAAAGCGAAAACGTTTTTTTATGCGTTTTAAATTTCCCAATAGGAACACACACACACAGACAGTAGAGAAGCAACAATAAAAGTGCGTAAAAATAAAATTGACCTTCAAAAAGTTGTTGCGCAAAAAACAAAAAAAAAAAAAAACAGTATACGGAGTCTTCTATGGGGGAGAATCCCAATGGATAATCTTGTGGATCAGAGATCTGATTGGACTGGACCTGCAGTGGAATGGAATTGGAATTGGAACACGCTCAAGCAGCGTGTATTCTTCGTTTACCGTTCTTTTTTGTTGTTGTTGCGCGCCGCACGCCGTGCGACTGTTTGTGCATGTTTGGCCTTTTTCTCCGTTTTAATTGAAAAAGTCACATTATTTATTTTAATTTTTTGCGCGCCATTTGCGGAGCTTGGCTTGCTGGGGCTTGGGTGTTGTGTTTTATTTTCTGATATTTCGGTTCGGATCGCTTTTTCTTTTATTTTTTTTCGTCGCTGGTTAGGTTTAACGGCCTCGATGATAAGCATAGCCTTGAACTTGGCCACCACACTGCTTGCAGCAGCAGCAGCAGCAGCAGCAGCAGCATGTGTGTGCACCAGCAAAAACAACATACAAGCAGCGCACAGCACCGCAAAGTAAACACACATAAATAAATACATAGCAAGCAGAGCAGAAACACCAAGTTGCGGCGGGGCTCCAGTTCCAGCTGCAGATGGGAGCGAAAGAGCCGGCGACAGAGCAAGCAAAGCGCCGTCTAAGCATAAATATTTACCCAAAGCTCCCTCTGCTGCGAAAAAAGCTTCACTCTCTCCCCGGTCGCTCTATCTACAGATCGGTTTTATTTTTTTTGGGTCTACCCTTTGTTTTTGCTTTCGTCTGGCGTTTGAAAAATTTCCATTGAAAACACAATGCAAGCAGTTCTCAAAACAGAGATTAGAAATTCTGTTAAAACGCGCCAAAATGCGCACAGAATGCAGTCCACACTGCAACTTGTTGCTGCAACACGCGCGCGGTGGCTGCTGCTGATGCTGCGGCTGTTGTTGTCCCCAGGAATGCAGTTCAACGGGTTTTCAGAATGGCCAAGAGAGAAAGAGAGAGAGACAGAGAGATAGAGGGGGATGCTGAGAGAGACTGACTGCAATGGTTTGTTGTGGCCATAAAAACAACCAACAAGTCGATAAAGCAGTGCCATGAAGTTCTAAAAATAGAACCAAATAAAGAGGCTGCCTCCTACCTCCTGCTTGCTTACTGGAGGACAATGACCAAAAATGAGACGAATAGATAAACTGTACTCATTCCCCGAATGGTAAGAAGGAATAGAAACAAAATGCAAGCATAGCTAGAGAGCGCTTGCCGTAAACAGTGCCAGAGAGAGAGAGAGAGAGAGGAAGAGACAGAGAGAGCGAGTCTTAAAGCCTTAAGCTCAAGTCTAGCTCAATTAGTCGCAAGGCCGTTGCTGCACTCACTCTCGAGCAGAAAAGAGAGACAGAGAGAGAGAGAGAGAGGTGTTTGAACTGTAAACTGCAGCAGAGAGAGTGCAGTGCAGAGAGCGAAATAGATATATAGAGAGAGAGAGAGAGAGAGAGAAAAAGAGATCATTAAGAGGAAGGAAATGGATCTGATCTCACTTGAAGGGGGCGACTATTTTTAGGTTAGAATTAGCTGGAAGCTAAACGGGATTGTTGCCCCCCTTGTGTGAAAGGGAAATATGACCGCCAGGTGAGAACGATCCAAAATGCAGCCCACACACACACATATAATATAAAAATACATATGTACATATATGTATGTTTGTAAGATGATGTCTGATGTCTGTCTGCGAGCGAAGGCGTTTGGCCGGCATCTTTGTTGTCTCCTCTCCGTTGCTGTTTCTGTCTTTCTGGTGTCATAAATCTGACAAAAATGTGTCACAAATGAATCTTTCGCTTCGTGTTCCCGTTGCTCGTTGTTCCTTGGCCAATTCCAATTCCAATTCTCCACTTCCACTTCCAATTTCAATTTCATTAATTGGCAAGGCAAACGGCGCAACCCGCTCGCGGCTCGGCTCGGCTCTGCTCTGCTCGGCTCGCTCTCAATGACGTAACGCTGGGCGCCTGGTTCGCTGGAACCTCATTTGAATATTTGCACAAAGAGCAGAAAAGCAAAAAAGAAGAAATACAGAAAAGAAATAAAGAGCGAGAGGGACAGAGGGAGCATGAAGCAGAGGCCAAAATGTGACCAGGGGGACATCCAATAAATACACACAGACACACACACAAACACACACAGGTAAGCGCAATGGATTATCACACAGAGAAAGAGAGCAAAGAGCCTGCGAGTGGATTTCCGCGTGTTCGAGTGTGTGTGTGTGTCATAATCATTTTGTTTTTGGGAGTTTCGTTTTTCCTTTTTTTTTATTGCTCCTCTGCCCCCGCCCCATTCCCAGCTTTGATCAAGTTTATTGCTCTCTTTGGAGTCAGCGGGGGTGTAGAGTGGGGGCCACTGGCGACATATTGACTGCACGCAAAGGATTTTGAATATAACTGTTAACGCACACACATACACACACACACAGAGGGAGAGACGGGCACAAATGTGGGACAACAGTTACGCTGTGTGCGTGTGCAATAAAAGAAATACAGTGGCACCAAAAAAACAGAAAAAACCGAAAAAAAAAATACATTGTCAGAGGCCTGTGGGACACATCTACTGCTTTCTGCTGCTTGCTGCTTCTCGCGACTTCCTGGCGCTATTTAATTTGCTCATAAAGCGTCGTCAGGCGGCACGGCACAGCCGCTCCGCTCCGTGGCAATGTCCTTGGCACGTGCACTAGCAAGTCAGCAAGCCAGCCACCCAACCACCCACACCACTACCCCCCACCGTCCTCCTCCCTGTTCTACTACTACCTTTGCAGCTGCTGCTGCAGTCATAAAAAAAAACAACAACGCGGCAACATGGAACGCAAGGTGCAAAGAAAAACGGAACAAAATTATGAATCAGCCAAAGATAAAAGCCAAAGAGCTTAAAGGATTCGGGTTGAATGACCTAATTCCGGGGCCCATATCATGTTACTACAAGTACCGCGTACCGTGTACCCCCTCTGAGAGGAGGAGGAGGAGGCAGGGGCAGGGGGCAGGGCAGACTATTTCAGTTGAATACCCTGCTGGTGCGGCTACTGCCTCAGCCAGCTGCGACTGCGCAGCAGCAGCTGCTGTCCAAAAATAAATGTGTAATTAAAAATAAAACATACAGAAACGAAAAGGAAAGGAAAAAAGAAGAAACAGGGGCCAAGGAGCCGAGAGCCGTGAGCCGTGAGCTGTTATAAAGGTAAATGAAAAGAAAATACAACAAGAAACAGACAGACTGACACTCCAACCCCCTCCCTGAAGGGAGACAACACAAGACTCGAGACTCCAGACAAGAATCGACACGAGAAAAAGGCGAAACGAGTTCGAGAGAGTTCAGTGGCCCAAAAGGGGAGGTGGAGGTGTGTGTTGTCCGTGCCCCTTACCCCTAAAGAGTACTTGAAAAATATTTAAATTCCCATTAAAACCCAAGCAGCATTAACAACAACTGGTGCTAATTTTCTAGACACCACTGTAAACTGCAGCAAGGCAAGCAGTTCAAAGTGTAAACGATGCGTGGGTGCACAGCACAGCACAACAGCCAGCTCTAACTGTATCGCACTCTCGCACTATCGCACTCTCGCTCTAGCTCTAGCGCTAGAAATTCCAGGAAATCACTCAAGCAGAGCAGCTGCTGGCTCTAATGCGATCTTCTCTTGCTCTTCTTTATACATACATACATATGTACATATGTATATGTATATTGTATTTGTCTTTGTTAAACTAGTGACGACTGCGCCAAGGATTATCTGCGCTTTGTAAGCAGCAGAGACAGAGACAGAACCAGAGCAGAGCAGAGTAGAGCACGTGTTACTGAGAAAAATCTTCCATTCCCTCTTTCAGGTAAATGAAATATAAAGATACTTCTCGTCGTCGTCATTTATGTGGTTGTGCGTTGTTGTTGTTGCAAAAGATGATGAAATACCGAGGCAGGCAATGTGAAAAGCCAGCCAGCCAGCCAGCCTATGGCCATAGGAGAATTTTGTATGGCGTCAAATAGACGCCGCAGTTGTCGTCATTGAACGAACACACACAAACACGCATACTCGTACGCAATGCGTAGTCTCACACACACAACACAAAATGAAAACGAAAACGAAAACTGCTTCGTTCATGGTGAGTAGTGTGGTGTGTGTCTGTGTGTGTGTGTGTTGATGGATGGCAAAGCAGGCGGTGGCGGGCAGCAAGTGGGAGGCAGGCAAAGAGCTTTGGCAACATTTGTTGCTAGACATTTTTGGCCTACTATAATGTTTCAATCGATGTGTTGTAATATGTGTGTGTGTGTGTGTGTGCGTGAAGGGGCGGGGGGGAAAAATAAACACCAATCTGTTGACCTTCAAAACTGTCAATATTTGCAACATTTGTTGCACTATTTACTGCCTCGTTCCGCTCAAAAACAGCAACAACTGCAACACGATGATGATGATTTCAATGTCAAAAGTGCAAACTAATTTTGTTTATTCAAATTGTTTATCAATTTTTTGTTGTTGTTGTTTGTAGCTGTAGCTAGTGGGATTTCATAACATTTCCCAGAGGCCGGCCAGACGCCACAAGAGAGAGGCGCACACGCGTTCGCTGAGGGGAAAAGTTTTTACGACTTTCGTATGCGTGTGCGCGCTTCTCTATTTTTATACAACTTGACTTTGTTATTATTGCCTTTCGTTTTAAATGCAATTAAATGGGGCACAAAGCCAGCAAAGCGAGATAATTTGTATATGTATGTATATTTAGAGAGAGAGAGAGAGAGGGAAAGGGGGAGTGAGTGTAAACAGTTGAGGCACTATTCCCTTTGAATCTTTAAAGTTGCCTCTGCGAATGCTCCACCTGGTATTAATACATCTTGTGCATTTCAAATTTTAACTGCTTTGACTGCTTTCAGCACTATACCGTTGACCGCTGCTTGTTGCCGACTGCTTCCCTACTGCTTCTTCACTGCTTATCAGATAAGCTTAGCTGCAATTGCATTTTCACAGCCACGCGCCATTCTTTCGCTACCCCTCTACCCCCACTCCCCTCTCCCCTCTCACTCTTTCACGCTTCTACTTTGTTACATTGTTTGCTGCGATTTTTGCTGGCGTTTGCATTTATTTGACACGTGCCGCGGTTATTCTGTTGCTGCTGCTGCTGCTGCTGCTCTTCCGAAAACCTCCAGGGCATATTGATTTGCTGTTATGGCAAAATCATTGCCACCCCACAAACACACACTTACAGAAACAGCAAAAATCCCCCCCTGCCCCACCTAATACACAAAGCTAAGCAACAACTGTGAAAAATCTTTAAACAAATTGGCTTAACACAAATAAACAACAAGGTAGAACAAAATAAGTGGGTATATGTATATATACAGATGTATGTACATATGTATGTATATGTATGTATATAACCTCTAGAAATCTAGTGAACAACAACTAACAGCTGCTTTTACTTGTTTCCAGACAACTTTATTTGCTGTTAATTGAAATTGCAATAAAAGATGAAAAAGGGGAGAGTGGGGCGGGCGGTGGTGGTGGATTGGTAGGAGAACCAGATTGGCGACACTTGTCAACTTGTTGACGCTTTCCGACCGACACCAACAACAACACTGCTTGATTATCACACAAAACAGCTGATCTTGCCTGCTTGCGATAGAGAGAGACAGAGAGAGTGAGTACGTACCCGCACTAACGCGTCAATCAACAACAGTTAGGCGGCTCGGCTTTTGGTTTCCAATCGATAAACAAAACGTAGCAAAAACATAATGAAGGAAAGAAAGAAAGAAAACGAGAATAAAGCTGGCGTCAATACCGTGCGGGCGTTATCAGAGCAGACGCCGCAGTCGTCGTTGCCGCCTACTGATGTACTTATACTGATAGCCAGGGGACAGTAGGGGCAAGGAGGGGGAGGCAGACGTTTTGTCCAAATTTGGGTGGGTTATTTGTTTGCTCTCTGTTCTCGCTGATAAAAATTGTTGGGCAAAGTGATGAAATTACCAATAACAAAAGAGTCACGTGAGTGGTCACTGATATGCTTGCCAACGACAACAATCAGCCTCAGCCAGAGGCAAGGGATGCTCATTGTCTTTTCGTCATTAGATCATAGTCATTGAAGCTCATTGTTAATGCCATGCCAGAGCATCCTATCCTGTACACCACATGACCGACCATTCTTATACAAATTTTAATAATTTTCCTCAAATATATTGTGATTGATCTTGCGCCACTTTTGTCACCTGCACGATTGCTGTTTGTCCCGCTCTTTCTCTCTCTCTGACCAAAGCTTCTACTGCTTCCACTGCTTGTCCTCTCTTCCATTGCTCTTTGCTGGCTGAATGCACTGGACTGACTCTCTTTTGCTAATCTAGGCTTCTAGCTACCCCTCCTCTCCCTTCTAGAATCGCACATCAGAGAACAGAGAACATTTTCTATTCATATGCACTAATCGCGTACATACATACATACATATATATGTATATGCACATATGTATGTGATGTCGGCGGCGATTATTGGCAAGATATCTGCTAAGCAGGTGACAGGCATCGCTGACGACGTCGGCGCCGTCTCTGTCTCTGTCGCTGTCTACATGGCGACCGCATTCTCGCGCTGGCGCCAAGCAGAGGCCATACAAATGCTGTGGGCGGGCAGCGGCAGAGCGAAAGTGAATGCCAAATGTAGCCACGCCTTGTAGCTCAAGAGGTGAGTGAGTGAATGGGTGGGTGGTAGACGGTGTCCGTCCAACGGTTTATTCTTTTACAGTTATATTACTGCTTAAGCAGTACTGCTTTAGTACTTACTTGCATACTCGCGTCGCGAGTGAATGTCCACCGCCAGGTAGACCATGCTGAAGCTCCCCTCCCCGATGTAGCGGCCAAAGATGAAATCATTTGGGGATCTGCGGGGCGGAGGATTCTGTTGTTGTGGTTGTTGCTGTTGCTGCTGTTGTTGCTGCTGTTGCTGTTGTTGTTGCTGCTGCTGTTGTTGTTGCTGTTGATGATGATGCTGCTGCTGCAACATGTCCAGTATGTCCTTCTGCTGCCTCAATTCGTGACAGATTCCATTCTGGTACTGATGCCGACAGCATGCTTTGCTGCACTGCGGCGTCGAGGCAACAGACGAACTGTTGCTGGCCACCGCTGCTGCCAAAGGCGATGTGTGGCCTTCGAGAGAGAGAGAGAACAGAGAAAGAATAGAATCATTGCCACATGTTGATAAGGGAAGCTCCCCCCCCCCCCCCCACCGGCTGGCTGGCTCTCTCACACTTACCGTTTGTCAGATACTTGTTGCTGCTGCCGTAGCGGCTGTTGTTGTTGTTCTCTGTTGTTGTCGTCATCGTGGTTGTGGCACTGCCAGTGCTGCCCATAGTTGTGGCAGAGGCTGCCCCACAGCCGCACGTGTGCTGCTGTTGCAATCGGGACGCCGCTGTGGTGGCGGCCATGGCTTCGACGACGACGACCAGCTGCTCTTTCAGTTTCAATTCCATGAAATTCGACTCGCTTAAGGACACTGGCGTTGTGGCTTTCTCCTTGGCCATTGCCGCCGGCATTGTAGCCGCTTGTGTCGTTGCTGTTGTGGCAGCAATGTTGAACGGTTGCTGTTGCTGCTGCTGCTCAATGCTGCTGCTGCTGCTGGTGCTGCTGCTGCTGCTCGAAGATGCAGCCGTGACGATGGAGGCGGCGGCTGCAATGCTGGCCCCGCTGCAGGGCTGAAGCTGCTGCTGTTGTTGTTGTGTACCGTTACTCTGCAAGAAGAGAACAGAAAGATCTGGGATGAGACCAAAGTTTAAAGTCTAAAGCAGTTCCTTTCTGTAAATGACATCTCTGTTAACTGCTCTGTTAAGTTCTCTGTTAAACTGCTTAACAGTGACCAGAGAGCCCAACACGCAATAAATTAAGTTTCTGCTGCGCAGACGGATAGGCCGGTCGCGACCGCCTGCCCGCTGCCGCCTCAGGCCGCTCAAAAAGACAAACAATAACACAAGAAGAAGCAGCGCAGCGTGCTCCAAAGCGGAACTCAAGAACAGGTCCACAAAAGGCAACAGCAAAAACAGAGTCTGGTCTGCCCAATGGTCGGTCGGTCGGTCCCCGTCTGTCCGTCCCACCGTCCGCCATTGACGTCGTCGTCGTCAAGTTCATTGCCGCAGAAGTCTTTCTGTCTTTGTGCTTCTTCTACGCTTTAGTTTTTGTGGGATTTTGGCGGAGTTCAAGGACTTGGACTTGGAGCATGAAAATATAATAAAGTTCATTGCCACCTGTTTACATTTCTATTAGAAGTTTATGCTCTGCTCGCGGACTTTGCGTCTGCCTCTGCCTTTGTTATTGCTTCTCGTTTAGCGTGTTTTGTTTTTTTTCCTATTTTTTGTTCGGTTTCATTATGCGAGACACAGATTGTTGTGGCGTGATTTGATGGAAGGGAATTAAAGCTAGAGCTAGGCCTAAAAAAAAAAATGAAAAGTAATACAAAATAGAATCAAAGAAACTGAAACTATTTAGTGTCGCCCAATTGCAATTGCGAAACATTTGTCGCCTGTCATATGATATGCCTTCGAACTGCTTGACCGGCAAGCAGTCCCTTATGATGTCCTGTACACCCCACAAAGTTTCCCAAAACGAAACGAAATCGAGTCACAACATATTAAATGTGCAAATTCACCAAAATGAAAACAGATTAATAAATAGCAAACCATAAACTAGCCAAACAAACGAAACGAAATTTAAATAAAAAATTCAATGAGCCATAAAAAAACAAGGTGAGCAAATGCGTCAATGAAAGTTGAAGCTTGGAGCTAATTTTAGAGCAACAAAGAGATCGGAGATAAAAATGGAAGACCCAGAGCCAGACCCAGAGCCCAGCCAGGCTTTGGAGAGCAAACAACGAACGAACGATCTATATTAGTGATCGTACACGAGTGTGTGTGCCCCAAACGAAAAGCCAAACCTAAGGGCGGCCCTCCAACAGGTGTATTATCAATTAAGTGGATCGAGGGAGATAGCAGACATTCTTTGCATTCGTCAATGAAAACAGTTTTAGTTTTTCTTGTTTCTCTCTCTCTCTCCCTGTCTCTCCCTGTCTCTATCTTTATGTGCGTCACACACATTGGAATGCCGTTGGTTTACTTTTTCAGACACGCACACACAGAAATGGAAAGAGAGCTGCTAGCTAATTGTATTTTGTTATGCTTTGGCTCTCCCTATGTTAAGACATGACCTCAACGGCATGCCACCCCACACCAGTCCCCCCATCCCCCCCCTATCAGGCCCGGGAGGCTCTCTACACACCCACGAGTCAATCTAAACAAAATAAACATAAAATTCTTCGATATTTGAACTCTGCCGACGCCAAAAAAAAAAGTTGCCAACCTACTTTTAAAAATTAATACCCTATAATGAGCGAGTATTACCCATTACCGAAAAATTTCAAACTATACAAATCTCGAGTCTTAATCATTCTTTTTTTCTGCCTTTTTGTAGGGTATTTCCAGCTTCGTTTAAGCCAAAATCTTGCCTTGCTTTCTCGTTGTATCTTTTTTCTCTCTTTTTTTGGCGACTGTTCGGCTAATTAAGCCGACGACTACGACGACGACGATGATCTGCGTCAGCGGCTGAAGAAAACTGGTCAAAAAACCCAATTGGTGAATGGCAGAAATCCAGCAACAAAAAGCGACAAAAAAAAAAGAAGAAAAAAAAACAGGAAATACCCAAAATTCCAAATCGTATTGTTGTCCATTACATGGAGGTTTTTTTTTTTAAACCAGATTTTGTTCCTTTACGTCAGACGCAGAGAGAGGGAGACAGAGACAGAGAGAGAGGGAGACAGAGAGAGAGAGACAGAGAGAGAGACACTTATTTGCATGGGATTTGGGGGATTGGGGGACCCGAAATACTATTATTATAATAACAATAAGAAGATCCATAAAAAATGTTGTGGAAAAGTTTTAGAGAATCGAAAGTTCCCCCCCTGCACCCTCCATCCACCCTGATTGAAGAGTGGGCGTGTATCAGCCAGAAGATCCAAGAGTCCACACACACACACACACACACACACACACGTAGCACAATATATACATATAGGATATATATGTATGTATGTAACCGATCTATAAACATAGAAGAACGTTTGCCCCCCTCTGCCCCCCCCCCCCCCCCTTCCCACCTCTCGGATGTTGTTTTGTCGCGTTGTCTGCGGCGTCTAGACAAAAATGACATTTAAATTAATCTATTTTATTGCCAGGCCAACGCCAGTGGATGGGGGGACGATGTTCCACCACACACCACCACACCAAACCACACAGATCTAGAGATCCCCCCCTCTGCCCCACCACCTTCCTTCTTGTATCTTGTGTTCAATTTATATTTATAAATAAGATTTTCGTCTACAGAATGCAGCCGCCAATTGAAAGACAACAAAAAAAGAAAAACAGACACAAAAAAATGCAACTGAGAAGAGAATCTCTCTCTCCCTCCCTCCCTCTCTCTCTCTAGATGGGGTGTGGGGTGGGGTGGGGTGTTGTGGGGTAGAGGGTTTGGGTTTGTGTTTGTTTGGTTTTTGGGGATCTCTCAAGGTGCAGCCCGAAAAAACTAAATATACAGAAAATGTTTTTAATTCTGGCACCGCCATAAAAATTGAAAAGCGCCAAGAAAACTATTATTAAGAAATCAATGTGGGTTTTTGGTTTATCCCAGCCCACCCCCCCCCCCCCCCCCTCTACCCCTACCCCTAGCTTCCTTCCCTCCTAGGAGATGGCTGATCGATCGTGTCTAGATATTCCGAAAAAGTACTGAAAAAATACCATTACTACTCTTTTGGGTTCTACGGACCAGCCCCCACACCCGCCCCAAATGAGGGATCATAAAAAGCGCCACTGCCCAGATAGTAGGGGGAGGCGATAAAACCCACAACCATAGCCTATGTATGTATATGTGGGCGTGGTATTTACGCCTCGCCTGGCACACACACACACACACACCAGCATATCATTCCACACATTTTTTTTTATACACAAAACGGTAATAAAAAATTCGCGGAAATTTTTTGCGCCTTTTGTTAGACTTTTTTTTTGCCCCCTCCCCCACCCTCCCTCAATCTACAATCTCTTCCCCTTTTTTTGTATTTTTAGCCAACGCCTTTTGATTTCTATTGGATGGATCAGATCAGACGATGATCCGTAGTCCCTGTCCCAGACGACATGTTTTGCATAATTTAATCGACGAAATGTCGGGGGGGGGGTATGGAATGGCGCATGGCGTGGGGTAGGTTTGGGCTAAACCCGATATATGTAGGAGCCATACCTGATAGAGAATCGGTAAACCTTCCATGCTTCATGAAAAAGATGGGGGGAGAAATATACAGCGTGAAAACAAAAAAATTTTGAACGTGTAAGGTTTTTTTTTTTTTGGACTGTCACTAAACGAAATGCCTGCTTCCACGCTTCTCTCTCTCTCTCGCTCGCTCTCTCTCTAAACAAAATAGTAAAAATGCGCTTATGAATGAAAATGCAAAGAGCGCGTCGAGGGGGGGGATGGGGACGGAGAGACGAGTGCAAGCAAAACAAGAATGCAAATGCAAGTCTTCCTTTCCTGCTCCTCTCACGCATAAGCACACACACACACACACACCACAATGCTTGTGGCGCCCCTCGTATTACAAAACTCTCTGCTCTCCTGTTATGCGCTCGCTCTCTCGCGTTTAACTGCTTAGAATGGGGAGAGCAAGCAGTTAGCCCAAGCAGTAGGTAGGCCAGAGCGAGTCGGAGGTATGAAAGAAGGCGAGAGCGAGGCGTAAAATACTGAAGTCAGAGAGCAGGCAGGCCTGCTGCTTGCTTGGTGCCTGCCTCTCTTTCTCTGTCTCTCTGTTTGTGTATGTTGTAATTGCGATTCACGGGTACAAATTCCAATGGGCACACGCACTAAGAGAGGGGGGGTGTAGAGGGGGCTGACTGTATGCGAAGGTAAAGAAGCAGTTTTTTTTTTGTCGCATACATACATACACACACACACACACTGTGCCATAAAGCGCGCGTATTTTTTGGGCTATGCGCGAGTCTCGTGTCTATATGGATGTGTATGTGTGTGTCTATGAATTTTTTTTGCTTTGATTTTTAACATAAAAAATGTTGATTAAGTATTCTTATTAATTTATGATTTTCTGGTCTTTTAAACGCTTACTTTGAGAGTAAAAACAGCAAACGAAACGTAACGTAGCGGCAACGTAAGAATAATTCAAATTCAATTAATGGGCAGCGAGAGACGCAGTAAGAAAATTTGTATAACGGCGACAGCAAGACGGTTTCAGAACGGTTTCGGAACGGAACAGGAACGTTTACTGTACATATATTACATATACATATATGTATATACGCTGGTGTATGTGTATTTTTTATGTTTTATTTTTTTTAGGAACGGTACATTTTTCGGCTATACGTAATTTGACTAATGAAAACAATTTTGTATTTTGTTTTTTTGTATTTCTTCGTTTAAAACATTTGAACACAACACGGAGATGAACACTTCAAAACAACAAAAAAAATTACTTTTTTTTTTTTTTGAGAGGAGAGAACGAACGCACTCTCTTTGGCTCTGTTAATTTATTTTATGTAATATATTTTATTTGTTTTTTTGGCCTTTTGTGGAGTATTATTTAATCGCACTGCGGGGGCCCCAATACCACGACACTTGGTGTATGCGCGCGAGTGTGAGGCTATCAGTGGCCGTTTGAATGTATAGGTGTGTGTGCTTCCGACGATCCGCGGGAGCCCAACGTTCGTTCGGTTGAAAGCGCCCCAAAAGTCTAAGCAGTGGGAAAAAAAAGAGCATGTGGATACCCCCAAAAACGAAGCAGTATCAAAAACCCGAAGACAGCCGAGAGCGAGAGCACACGAGAGCGGCGCTCGGGAAGTTAATGGGGCCAAAGCAGCGCAGTCGCCGCCAGCGCCAAGGCGAACAAGTTGCGCGCCAGTTTTTTTTTTCTGCTCTTCTAGCTTGTTCCTTCTCTCTCTCTCTCCACCTCTCTCTCACTCTCTGGCAACTTCTCTCTCTGTCGCTCATTGCTGTAATTGTTGCATTGTAATTGTTATAAATAAATAAAATCCAAAGACAAAAACAAAAACAAGCTGCATCTCGCTCTCGCACACAGCCAGCAAAATGAACAACATCCCAAAAGAAGAGAATCGAAGCGCTTGGCTCGGCTCTCTTCGCCCTGAGTTGTAAAAGAGCGACCGCATTCCTAACTGTAAACAAGCAAGAAGAAGCAGAACGGGAGAGATAGTGAATAGTGCGAGAGAGAGAGAAAGAGAGAGACCGAAAAGAATGCGGCGCTGCTGGAAAAACTAGTTTTTCCCGCTGGAAAATGTGACAAAAACAAAAGAGGCGAGAAAACAGAAAAAAGAATTTTAGGAATTTTCATCAGGCACCGCAAAAGAGAGAGAAGCAAAGAGAGAGCAAAGCGGTCGGTCCGACTGCGAAAGTCATGTAAAAATAAACAACAAACGGAACAACCGAGAGAGTGGGACAGAGACAACAAGGAAGTGCGGTCAAAACAAAATGCGTGAGAAAAACGAAGGCGAAACAGAAGAAGTGGGAAAAGGGAGGCGCAAGGAAAACTGAAGTGGAACAGGCAGAGCAGAGCATAGCAGCAGAGGAAGAGGCCAAGAAGAAGACAGACAACAGAAAGATGGACCGACAGACAGACAGACAGACAGAGAGAGAGAGAGAGAGAGAGACCGACAGACAGACAGAAAGAGAGAGAGAGAGACAGAGAGGAGAGGAAGAGACATGTAGTAAACAAAACAAGAGCGACGCGCGGCGCACGGCTGCGACGCCGACGTCTGGCGCTGACGTTTTACGTTTACGGCGGTAGACTTCAAAATGTAAATAAATATTATCAAATATACGAGTGTGTGTGTGCGTGTGTGTGAGAGGGAGTGCAACTGTATGTGTGTGTGTGTGTTTGTGTGTGTGTGTGTGTGTGTTTGTGTGTGTGTGTGTAATAATAACAACAAATAATAACTATAAAAGAAACAAAACAAAGAAAAAATGAGCAACAGAAATGCAAGTGAAAGGCGTCTGCGTTGTCTGCTTCCTCCTTTTCCGCCTCTTCCACTGCCTTCGCCTTCATCATCTTCTTTTGGTTTTTGCAAAAAGGAAACGAAACGGTACAAAACAACAACAAAAAGAAATGTCGACTGCGAAGATGGTAAAGGAGATGTGGAGTGGAGAGGAGAGAGGGTGACGGAGGAGTAAGATGGGTTAGATATGTGATGCAGTGGAGTGAGGGAGAGCGAGAGGTAAACAACTTCACATTTGGCTGATTGCAGACAGACGGACGGACAGACAAACAGAGAGATATAGATGAAGATGGAGATGCAGAGAGAGAGAGAGAGAAAGAAAATTAAGTAAATAGATGATTTATTGTTATTTCGCATTGTTTACGATTGAAACTTGTATTGTTTCAAAACTAATCGCCATTAAATTGATTATTTAATGCCAAACAACATTAGCAGCATTAATTATATATATTTCTTTTGCAATACATTTTTATTATTTCTTTATGCGAGTCTTTTGTTTGCTTAAATGTCAAAAGGGAGCCTTCACTGCTGCTCTGTATTCCAGCAAATAAACAAAAAAAATTGTTAAATAAATTTAGTTGCCGTCTGTCTGGCTTTATTTTTACAGGCAGACTTCTTTATTATTATGCCCAGATGTCAAGAAACTTAATTATACATACATTAATGTCTATTTTTATAAACAATATACAAGAGACATTGATGCATGTTTTATATAGATATAATACATATATTTTTTTTGTATTAATTCAGTTTTATTTTGATGGTTTTTAAATCGGTTCTCAACTCAATTCTTAATGGAGATTTAATGGTTTTTGGACTTTAATTAAATTGGGAATTATTTGGAATTGTTTTTTTAGAACTAATTAAATATAGAGTAAATATTGAAATGTCAAAAAACCATTACAAAAACTCTTCTGTGTATATGCAATCGAATTTTCGAAATTGTCTCAGACTTAATTTATTATTTATTTGATTACCTTGATTGACGCCTTGAATCGGCGTACGACGAAGTTGTTGAATTTATTGGACCAACTTTTGCATTTCATGAGGAGGCCGGAGGGGACCGCCGCACGCGAATGCGGATCGGAGGCTTTTTGGGTGGTAAAAGACAACAGTAAACACTGGGATTTACAGTCTCCTTCTCCTGCTTCTCCTTCCGTTGCTTCTTTTCTTTTCTTATATTTTTCTTATATTTTTATCACTCGCTCTTTTGGTGTAGTTTGTTTTTGTTTTTGCGTCAGATTTGAACAGTTTTGATTAACCCTGTTGCTGGTTAACACTTTAATTGTTACAGTTTAGTGTTGACGGTTACAACAGTTAATTACACACTCAGTGAAGCCGCCACAGGCACAATGGGGGCTTTGGGTTCACACACAGAAAAAATAAGACGTGCAGGACATTTTCCACATTTTCAATCGGTTTCTGTTTTGAGAATTCCCGTTTTGGCGCGCAGAGAACTCAACTCCTCCGATTGGTATTTTGCTGTTTTTACGATTCTTGTTATTTTGTTTTAAATAATACTCAAACACACAATGTTGTTTTCCGTTCGGCTCCGAATTTGATTAAATAATTTTTGAATATTTTCAACCGGACAGAGAGATATCTCTGTTTGGGACTTGTGTTTTTTGGGCCTTTGGGTCGACCAAAAACTTCAACTTCTGAATAATTCAGTAAAAAAATTCGACGAGCTCGTGTTGTTAACGGTCCGAGTGTTGTTTTTTTTTTGAGACATCTTTTCCCACTTCTTGTCGTGGTCGCAACTTATGGATGTTTCGGACTCATGTTGCTGGCAAACGTGCTGCTGGCACAGCAAGAAAAGGTATGGACAGCAGGCCGAACGGCCGAGAGAATGCAGTGCATGCAACGCGAATGGCCACCCCAATTCTCAATATACTGTGATTGTTGACAGAGTTTGTCAACATTCGTAGCACAAAACACGTCGAGGTGCGCTGCCTGGGTCCATGAAATGTTGCTGGGGTCTGTTGTGCCTATTGTCCATACCTTTTCATGGCACGCTGCTCGAGTCAAAAAGAGAGTCTTCGACTCATTTTGCTCACCTTTTGTGAGCGATGAACAAAATAAGCAACAACTCTCTCTCTTTCGGAATGAATGTGGACGCAAAGTGGAACGCTTGGAAGTGCGCCCATACAAAATGGAACATTTCAAAAAGGCGCGCAGCGAATGAGAATCGAGGAGGGGATTTTATTTTGCTGGCTTGAGATAAAAATTCTTGTAGGAACTCACTCTGAAAGAAGAGCAGAGGGAGATCATGGAATGCTGTTACCATTGGAGTCGATGAGATGATGGATATGAAAACAGTTAGTTGAAGGAGGGGAGGGGTATACATATGTATGTACATTCGAGGGTCCATGGGGGCTATGGGCAGGAAGATGAGGTCGATCAAGTGGATCCCTATGGAAGTGCACCCAAAAATAGTACCACTCTATATGGCATTAATTTCACAAGTGATTTGCAAGTCATGGTTCCGTTATCGGCGATTTGCGTTTTTTTGTTGTTGTGTTCCCTTGCATCGAAATTTGCATGCAGTGGTGGTGGCGGCCCCCCCATAAATTATTTATGGAGCAAGTGACGCACTTGTTTTCCTCTTGAAAACGACCTGTTTTTTGGTCGAAACGAAAGATCCGTTCAATGCTGTTCAAGAAAGATCTTTTGCGATCTTTTTCGGAAGCAACACAAAAACAACCATGAGTCAGTCAGGGCCTGTCGTCTCGCTTTTCCTTGCCTCATGGCTCGGCGGGGCCTTTGACAGTTTTGTTTTTTCCCGAAATTTCTGATGGCAGCTTGTAACGGTTGTGGCGCTCACTCTCCGCCACTCTGTGTGGCATGCATCTGTATCTCTCTCTCGCTCTCTTCTTTTATCCACAAGAGACCCCAACCCAATTATGTGCATTGCATTGCATTGCTGGAATTTCAACTATTTCACTCCATTCAATCTGCCTTGCTTCGGTTTTGCTTGGATCGTTTCATTGATCGCCGCTCTTAAGTTCCTCACATACACAGTCCACAGTCCACAATTCATTGTGATCCAATGCTTTTGGGCTCTCTTCTCTCTTCGGCCAGTGTTCCGTTTAGTTGCCAGACGTTCCCTGTTTTGGTTTCAGTTAAGCGCGCGCCTTTTTTCGCATGTATGTATGCGAGAGTGAATTTTGGCCTGTGTGTGGTGTGTGTGTGTCTGTGTGAGTGGAAATTCACTTGTCTGTCGTGGCGCAGTAGCTCTGCCTCTGCCTCTGCTCGCGTTTTTACGTTTTTACTACGAAACTCAAGCAGAGGTGCGAGCGAGATGCAGCGAAAACAAAACATTAAAATCGACGAGGGAAGATGGCAGGCAGCACAGCACGGTCGCTGCTCTCTCTCACACTCTCTTTAACCACACCATAGCCTTTGCTGGCGACGTCGCTGTCGCCGTCACTGTCGTATCGTTTCGTTTCGTTGTTGTTGTAGCTGCTGCTTCAGTTTCGTCATAGAGTTTTTCCCCTTTACGTTTGTGGGTTTTCTTTGATATTATTATGGTTTTTGTTTTTTGTATCCTTTTGGGGCATTTCTATAGTGGGGAACAAAAAAACAAAATCTACCTACCGATAAGATTAGGTAAACTTTTTGCGGTCCAAAAATAACTAAAATATCGATAAAGCCCCAAGTGGTTGGTGGCAAACAATATTTTGGACTATGACGGATCATATATCTTATAAAATTATAAATGAATTCCAACAAGAATCATTAAAACAATATATTTTTCAAGTTTAATTTGATTTATGAACAATTACTAATAGATGGACAAAATTGTATCTGATAAATCATGCCAGCAACTTGAGTTATTGATGGTCTATGGGGCAGGGTCTACAGTCTAGACGGTTATAACTCAGCTTTTAGTGGGTAGATTGCCATGAATGTTTCTGGCCAAATTGAACAGAGCTTCAAAAACGTGAATTTCTTAACAATCTGGGAATAGTTCGATTTTCAAAGGTTCTTATACGATTATAAAAGATTGTACTTTGAGGGAAACCTCCATGGGATCTATAAAATCTTACCTATAGATGGGCAACTTTTTATGGACAAATCACTTCGAGGGTTTTCATTATTCTATAGAGTTTTTACTGCTCTTTTTGGATGGTTTTTTTATGACAATTTTTTAATAACTAAAACTCATAAAAACTTGTTTAAAATCATCTGCACATAATCCTTAATCCATAAATTCTATAATCCTTCAAGTTTCTTCATAGGCTATGTTTTTTTTTTTTTTTTTTTTTTTTTTTTTTTTTAGATTTTGAATCAAATTTTGTTATTTTTTGTTTTTCTTTTGTTTTTTAGAGTTTTAGCATTTTCTGGCTAATTCATTTGTTAATGAGCAAACACCAAAAGCCCAGCGTTTGCTGTGATTTTTGCTTCTTTCAAGCAAAAAAAAAAAAAAAAAAAATATTTGAAAAAATTAGCATTTTTAATGGTCGACAAGTCCGGAGTTCGGCGAGACACAATGTCGCCTCACAGAAATATAGATATATACAAGAGAGAGAGAGAGAAAGAGAGAGATACAGAGAGAGAGAGAGAGGTAGCGATATTTACCTCCATGTATATGTTTTTATAATGCGCAAAATTACGCTTAGCATAAAAAATTAATTTCTCACAAAAAAAAAAAAAAAAAAAATCAACTGAAATCGAAGATTGTTTTTGGATTAGTTGATTTGGTATGGGCTCGGTGGTAGGAAGGGGGGGGGGGGGCATTCCCGAGACCAGAAAAGCGTATCATTAGCAGCGTGCCCCTCTCGTACCCCCGTCCTTTGTTGGAGATCGGAGATCCCATAGTTTGATCTTTGGGTTCCATTCGGTTTTTCGGTCTTTCGATTTCTTTGACTTTGGCTTTGGCTTTGCCACCTGTTTCGTCGTCGTCGACGGGGGGCTCTGGGGGGGCTCTGGGGGCTCTGGGGGGCTCTCTGTGGGTCTGGGGCTGGTCTCGTTTAATTACTGGCTCCCCCTGGAACCGGTTTGGGCACTCCTCCCCCCCTCTCGCCGCCTCTGTGGGCCCCTGGAGCTCTCCATTTAGTTGTCACTAAGTTTATCCATTAATAAAAGCCGCTGACTGGCCGCCTGCCCAGCCCAGGCCTGGCTGATGGTCCGCTGATGGGTTCGTGGTGGCTTGGCATGGTATCCCAGAGTTACACATCAATGGACCCGACCACGATCCATCCGTCCTCAATTTGTTTAATTTATTAGCAAACAGTGGAAGGTGGCAGGGGCAGCGGGGCAGGGGCATGCACATTGATCAAAAGAAATATTTCATTTAATTGTTGAGACGAAATATTTTTGTGGTCAATTATGAAAACATTTTCACGGGGAGGAGGGAGTTGGGGTGGGTGGGGGGTGAGTACATCTTAAAGGTGGAAATGTGTCCCCATTTTAAATATTAATTTCAGTTTTTGGGTGGGGGGAATCGATTGACCTCTGAATATTTATAGTTTTTTTGGGGCATGGAATGCGCTGAAGGTCATGAAGGGGAGTGGGGACTGAGCTTGGATGGGTTCAAAGTGGAACCTGTAGTAAAGGATTCTAAGATTTTGATAGAGCATATATGTATATACTATATATACATATATAAAGGTAGAGTACTTTTAGCTCGACTCTGGGGCTCTACAGAATCGAAAATCGAATGCCAATTTATTAACTTTTGTTCTGCCAATAGAAAGGTATTTTTGAAAGGTACTCAAACCCTCAACAAGCTGCATTCTATCCTGCATTCTATCCTGAGACCATAATTGACGTTTCTTACTTAATTCAATTACAGTTGAAAGGTCAAATCAAACGATGAAAACGCTCAAATGCCAAAGGACGAAAATACGTTGAAGGATGTGGCTGCAACCAGCCGCCGCCGCAACGAAAACCCGCATTGTTTTCCAATAAACAATATTTCCCATTTCCCCCCTTCCCTCTCTTCCCCCTTGCCCCCTTTCTACTGATAAATGGAATAGAGTTCTAGATTCAATGTTTGTTTAATGTGTGTTTGATTTTTGAATTTGAATTTTGTTCAAAATTCGATTAGAAATTAATGGACATGTCGTCGGCAACGGCAAACAATTGAATTAAAAGCCATAATTCAATTAACAGAACGAACGCGGTGCATGCGTTTCCCCCCATCCCCGTCTCCCCCTCTCCCCCTCTCCCCCTCTCCCCCCTCTCTCTCTCTCTATCTCTTTGTGCTCTCTCTTTTCACGAGCGACAAACAAATAAAACGTGGAAAATCCAGTGCGAACAAATCAACGAAAAATTCACACGTGTCTGCAACGCCTCACCCCCCCCCCCCCCAAACTCCCGCAACTCCCTCTACTCCCCCCCGTACCTGCCTAACTAACTCCACTCTGCCACAGAGAAAATATATTGCGCATACGCCGCGTGCGACGGCGCCAGGCGGCGTGAAAATGAAATTGGCGCCAAACGAATTTGCAACGGTCAATTAAAACAAAAAGCAGCAGCAGGAGAAAAAAGAAAGAACTCTCCCACATGAACTCCCCCCCCACTACCCTCCCTAACGGTGTGTTAATAAATTCTAAACGCTCTCTTTTTTATGTGCCTCCAGCAGAGGGGAAGGGGAAGCTGAAGGGTATGGGGGGTGCGGGACGGAGACTGCAGTTTAAATAATAAATAATTTCTAGGTGGCGCCTCAATGGCGATTGTCGTATCCCCCGCCAACCCCAACCCCCACCCACTTACCACCCTCTCTTTCACTATACTTTTCTCTCTCAGTGTGTGTGTGTGTGTGCGCGCTTAGTGCACAATCCATTCCCACGTTCCCATTTCACGTGCAACACGACAAGTGCGCTCCGCTCCGATCCGTACAGCTGTGTGACGACGGCGGCCGGCGGGTTACGTTTACCCTTCGACGGGGTTATAGGGCATACGGGGACTGTGATAAGGTTTTGCTTGCGAGGGCTGTTTTAGGTTCTACGTTCTAGGGGATGGTACTGGGTACTGGGTACTGGTACTCCAAGTTCTCCAGCTATCACATGGATCCATGGCTTTGATAAGATTTCAGATGATAGCTATAGAGAGCTAAAGAGAGAGATTCAAAAATGCCATAGAGCCTTAAAGCTATTGAAATCGATCCTTAATCCTTGACAGATCCCAACAGATCTTTCAGGGTATCCTTTAAGGGGTCCCATATCATTCTCTGGCTTTAAGCCCTTTAAGGGATACCCATTTTTGGATAGTGTTTCCCTCTGCAGAGCATACCCATAGTCGTTGTGTCCCACCTTTCTTTATTGCGTCCCGTAATTCTGCTTCCTCTTTTTTTGCTCACCTAAATTCGTGTATGTGTGTGTTTGGGTGTGTGTGTGCTTCTGGCGCAAAGTGCAATTGATGATTGCATGAATATGTTTTCCAATTGCGTCGTAGCGAAAATGTAGTATGCCCCCATTGCCGACAGACGTCCGTCCGCCCGTCCGTCCGCCTCTTTCTGTGTGTGGCAAAGAGCGGAAGAAGGGCGCACCGGACTGCGGGACTGGGACTGGGAACGGGAGCGGGGCGGGGGCGGGGGCGGGGGCGGGGGCGGGGCAAGGATCGACACTTTTGTTGGGCTTTTGTATGGGCGAAGCTCATCTTCTAGTTTTTTCTTTCGCTGCTGCAGCTGTTGGGTCGGTCCGCCGCACGGCCTCTGCCTCGTGCTTGGCATTCAAGTTCAGCGTTGGCAGAAGCAGAAGCAGAAGCAGTGCAACAGAGCGAATGCAGGGTACTGTTCAGAGATGGTAAGGCAGAGTGCGA
This sequence comes from Drosophila athabasca, assembly GCA_008121215.1. Lineage (NCBI taxonomy): Eukaryota > Metazoa > Arthropoda > Insecta > Diptera > Drosophilidae > Drosophila > Drosophila athabasca. The sequence goes on along the minus strand of CM017796.1, from coordinate 58,651,771 downwards.
GAGTAGGAGAGAGGGTGCTTGCCCAAGCAGTGTGCGGATGCTGAAAAGCACTAATGAATGCACAGGCAATGAACGAGATGGAGAGAGGTAAGAGGGTAAGAGGGTAAGTGGGTGGTGGTCACACCTTACCCAGCCATTTAATATACCTTCCAACCAGCAGAAGAGCAGAGCAGAGTGTAGACAGGAGGCAGGGAACATCGCATCGTCGTAACGTAACCACCGTACCAGACAACTTTTTCTACGGCCATGTGACCTTTTGTGTTTGTTTGAAAACTAGTGGGAAGCGCATGCAGATGTATGTGTATGTGTGTGTTGGTGTGGATTTTGGCGCGTGGAATGTTCTCGGCCTCAACTTTGACCTTTCGCCACTCACCTTTCTCATGTCCACCAAGCCGAAAAGCGAATGCAGGCGCCTCTGTACCATTTGTGGACACAAAATACTACAACTACTACAAACTACAACTACTATTACCACCACTACGCGAATGCGAACTGCTTGCTGCTGGCTTTCGCACTTGAATTAACGCAAAGCGCCTCGGTTTAAAATCCAATTGAATAGAACGTTTCCTTTCCTTGCCTTTGCCTTCCCTTTCCTTTCCTTTGCAGCCTTTCCGTTCGTTTTCGTTTTCGGTTTCGGTTACGGTTTCTGTTTCGCGCTTTCCTCGTTCCGCTTTATTTTTTGTTGTATTTTCATTTTCATTTTCATTTTGTGTTCTGTTCTGTTCTGCGTTGTTTTGTTGCTATTTCATGTTCAAGTGCAAGCGGTTGCTGACCGACGACGACTGAAGTGCAGTTGCCCTGCTTGCACTGCTTAAATAAGTGCAATCCGCAACTGTAAAAGAAAGCAGAACCAGCACCAGCCAGTCAGCCAGCCATCCAGCCGCTGGAGAACACAGCTGGAGGAGTAGGAAGAGAAGTGCCCCCCCCGCCCCCACCCTAAATGAATGTCAGCGATATAGACAGAGAGATAGAGACAGAGGCTGAGCGTCAAATGGTAATCATATGCTGGGGGATAAGCGGGATAAGGGCAAGCGCCACCTACGTGGGCGTCTGACTAATGGACTTTGCCCCAGAGACCGCTATGCTATCCTCCAGCGAATGCCGCCGCCCACCGACGATGGAAAATGCAGAACCGACGAAGAGGTGGAGAGAGTGGGGAGAGAGAGAGAGAACTCTAGCAGACGAATGGATAGATAGAGAGATAAACAGAGGGATGAGAGGGCAGAGGGCAGAGGGGAGGAGCGGGCGACAGGTCCTCAAGGATTTCGAAATAGAAAATAAATTGGAAACGAGTCATTTGCCTGATGAATAGCTGGAATGAATGACTTGCACTGGGAATTGTAGTTTGAATAAAATACAGGACCAGCACTGAATGGACCTCCCATTGGGTACGGTGCGGAACGGGATGGGTCTGACTAGCGCTCTGAATATTTGATGATTCGTTTGGGAATAGTGAACTCTAATCAAATGATGCATGAATGATGAAAGCTTAAGTGAAAATGGAAAAATCATTTATGGTTTGCATCGGAAATACATTAAGTGAATGATTTAATGGCATTTTGGGTATTGGTTATTGATTCATTTTTGTGTTAAATATTCATGTGAATGTTTGTGGGTATTTATTTAATGAAGACTTGGAGGAATCTCTGTTTATGCCTCCTTGCATTCCATCCTTGAATTCATGTTACATATACTTCAAGGCTGATCCCTTGATTAATCCCCAATACATATGTCTGTATCTGTATCTGTACATATAACTCACTTTCAAGTTCAAAGCAATTGAATAACCTATTCACAAAACACAATGAGCACACAATGAGTGCTGTTGCAAGCAGCAGGCGGCAGCAGCAGCAGCAGCAGCAGAAGCCCCTTTCTGAATGTCCAATCGCACAGCTCGGGAAAATCACATAATGCCAAACTGTCACACAAAATGGACACCGGAAAATCCACATGGCTTTCTCTACTTTCCACTGAAGCTGAAGCTGTTACTGTAACGGTATACATGTAACTGGAACTGTAACTGTAACCAGACGCCCACTGGATGACCTATACGCCCACAATAGTGGGACAGCAGGAGGACAGCAAAGAGCGCGAGTGGGCGGAGTGGAATGGAATGGAAGGAGTGGGCGCCATGGAAGGAGTGTTGCTGCTGTCCTGTCCTGTCTGTCCTGGTAACCCAATTACAGAGATCAAAGCCGGGCCAGAAGGCGAGGAGGTACTTTGACCTCGTACAATCCAACCATTCGTGGGAAACCCACCCACCCACCCATCCACCCATTCACTCCGATACTCGCTCACTCGTCCACTCTCGTACTCTGAGTTGAGTTGTGTTGAGTCCTTTCTCTAGCACAAAATTGCGCCAAAAGAGTATGACATGAATGGGTCATGACGTCTAGTCCACCATTTAGTAATGGAAGGGCCATAAAATCACTACAAATACGGTAAAAAATAATAAGAAAAGAGAGCAAAACTTGTTTCGGGGCTAATTACAACAGACTGACGATGACGATGATGGTGATTCGGTCGTTCGGTCGTTCGGTTGAACGTCGATGCCCCCCAATGTCAAATGACGGCAGGCCCGACACGTGTAGACCCCATTGGATATGCCTTTGAGGCGCATCGAATCCACCGACGGGGCACCGCCACTGATGACGCCGACGGTCCGGGCTGCGCCGGGCTGGGCCGGTCCGCCTGGCGACCGACGGACTTGACGATTGTTACGCTAATTTCTTGGTCACAGAGTCACAATTTACCATCGCTCTTAAAAAAAAAAAAACAACACCATACACCGTACACCATCCATATAGCCAGAGTGCTATTGACGTATACGTAATCGCTTGTGACGTCACTGCTTAAAGTCGAGCAGTAAAAGGCCGTATAGCCGGGCATCAAGCAGCAGGCGGCAGGCGGTAGGTCTAAAGCTTTTCGCTTGGGTAAAAAAAAAAAATAGAAAGACCAAAAAAAAAAAAAACAGCAACCATGTCACGACACGATGATGATGCCTGCAACAGGCGAAACCACCAGTCCAGAAAGGGGAGGGGGTTAATACATAGTATACCCTCTGAAACGACAGTATATGTATCTCTCTGTGTGTGTGTGTGTGTGTGTGTGTGTGTGTGTATCCTGTATCTGTATCTTTATATATATAGCTCTTTTCTGGTAAATAGGTTACTACGCTCGCCACGATGCCGCACGAAGTTTTACGCTACAACACCCGCACTCGTACTCGCACTCGTACTCGTATTCGTACTCGTACTCCTTCATTCTGTCCTGCTCTCTCTTTGACTCGTCACTTCTCGTCGTACTCCTGGCTTCCCTGCTCTCACTTTCTCTCTCTCTCTCTCTCTCTCTCTTGCTCTCGTCATACATCGTACGCTGTTTGCTACGTCACTGGCAAGAGTTGCATTTTATCGTAAAATGAACGATGACGACGGGGACATTCAGGCCGAGTCTCGTGTCTCGTGTCAGCTTCGGGTCTATTCGGGTACATAGGCACTCGGATGGTTGTTTGGTCCGCCTCGTATATGGGACGCGCGTAGCGTAACGTAAAACATGAAACAGGACAACGTAAATGAATTTTGCATTGAATGATGCTGGGTCAGAAGGGGTGGGCGACTGGGCGGCTGGGCGACCGACCGTGGGTGGCCATGAGTATAAGCGGGCTGCAAGGCTGGTGGGGGTGGCAGCATAAGTCAGGTTCTCACTCTTGAATGATGAACGAATGGCAGCTCTTTGAGTGATTGAATGCAATGAGTGGCAATCGTAGTGAATACAACGAGTATTCATTTGGACGGGTTGAAAAGGGAAATAGGGTGAACTGAAGGGTAAAGGAAAACAGAGGTACATTTACTGTAGAATCCTTCATTTTATTCATTCGGTTCACACCCCCCTCATGGCCGTAGATCAATCCATTGAATTATATTCATTAATATACAAGATCAATCCGCTTGATAAACTAAATTATTCACCAGCACTCACTGCCATTCGGGCTTATTCATTAGTGGATACCCCACTCGTACCCGCACTCGCACTCGCACTCGTATACGTATTCGGTATTCGGTATATACTCGAAACAAAGGCTGTTGCTGCTGCTGCTGCTCTGAATGAATAAATGAGTAAACAGCGTCAGAGTCAAGTGGTTTCAACTTGAAGTTGAAGCAGCAACAGGATGGGGCAAGGACTCCACTCCACATCACTGTTTGCCAGCCACGTGCGGCATTCGGTACGTTTTGCCTTTGATGCCACCAGATGCCAGGCCAGGGCAGGGCCTAAGTATTCTTCGCCTCAGAATGGCCCAAATGTATCGTGTAAATATTTTATTGCACAATGTACATACATACATACATACATACTATATCCAAAAAGATACAGATACAGTTACAGGCTACAGCTACAACGCTCTCTGCGCCCCAAAAACACAAGGATACATGGGATATCCTATATACACAGAAACATATACATACATAGCCATATACATCTACATCTACATCTACACATAGTGTTGTGTATATATTCCCGATTCGTTGTTGTACATGGAAGGAAACGTTCGCGGCGTTCGTTAGAAAAGCCCGAGTGAATGTGGAACAATGCAACTGGAAATGGAAGTGACGTGACTGTACCCCGGCTCTCGTCACTATATATAGGCCATTGGCATATATACCAACACTAAGTGCAGCTACTCTATATAGTATCTATGTACATATGTATCTGTCTGTCTGTATATGTACGATGCACTGCGTGTAGCGTGGAGCACAGCTTCTTGTGCCTTTCGTTCAATGGGAAAACTGCTTGCCCCGCGGCATGGGCATCATTCGATAGGGGCTGTTAACCCCCCCACACTCTTTGAGTGCGTGCAGATGGGGGTGGACGGTGGGGGAGCGGGGTCTGTGGCTGTGGCTTCTTTCCACCTCCTTGTAATGAAAATTTATGCGACGACGACCTGCTACGGAAAGGAGCGCGGCTTGGTCTCGGTCTCGGTCTTGGGCCAGCCCCAAAAGATTGGCCATTAAATTGCAGTTTGGCTATTTATAGGGTGGTGCGGATACCCGGATAACCAAGAAGAAGGTAGGTACAGGTACAGGTACAGGGTATAAGGAGAAGCTATGGCTCAAGGGGAAAACTTGAATATAAAATTGGCCCAACGAAAGGTATCTCCGGCCACAGGATAAGCTTATGTTTGGAGTACATAAAATTAGAAAGGATTTATCGGATTTGTGTCTCGGTTTCGTTTCGTTTCGGTTCGGCCTTTTCGGTTCTTGGGTTGCTTTCGACGACGAAAAAGCTGGCATAATGTTGTCCAAATTAGGCCATGTCTTTGGTCCGGTTTATGGCTGGCTAAAAGATGAATGTTGAGGCAGCAACAAATGGGAAATTAATTGAATTTTTCCTTAGGTTTTTTGCACCTGCAACTATTGTTCTTCCATGGGTTATTTTTCTCATTCACTGCTTTCATCGATACTTTTCTAATGCTCTTCCTTCAGCTATTTTTTTGGTTTAAGTTTCTTTGTTCATTTCTTGGTAAAGTTGTTCCCATGAATCCATCATCACCATCAACCGTTGCCATAGGTTCCTCAATTAGTTCGTCCTTTCTTGGACTCCTGGTTTCCTTTCCATATCTGCTATTTTCCGAGCAGCAGCAGCAGCAGAGTCCGACATTTCTTTCCATTTCTTTTCCTGTTTCCCTTCGCCCTCGCCCTCGTCCTCGTCTAAAAGGTGTATTCATTTCAATTTAATTAGATATTTTAACAAGTTCTAATTGGCTTTTACCGTTCCACCCACAACACACACCCACGCACACCCACACACCCACACACACACACCCGGATAGAGTCCTCATACACCCACATAGTACACCCACACCTTTAAGCCACGCCCACCACTGGCAGGACAAAGTGCAATCGGTAGGGAAGTTCATAAAAGTTCAGTGGGAAAGGCAGGCAGGCAGCAAGGAGGTCTTGGGGTTGGGGGAAAAATGGCAGCCAATTTCGCCCACGTCATGGCCAAGGCAACCACCAACATGACGAAAACTCTGTGTGGCATCCAGGCATCGCCATCGCCATCAGCATCAGGCATGGCGTTTCGTCTCATTATTTCCATGCGGCCCACGCAGTACACATTGTTCTAGGTCCTGGTCCCACTTGTGGTCCTCCTCCAACGCGCGCCCGGGGTCTACCCACTGATTTTGCTGCTTCTCCAATTGCTGCTCCTGCTCCGGCACCTCCTTTCAGCTGTTTGGCCTCCTCTTGGCCTTTTCGGTGACGTGGGCAACGCTGATCCATCCAGCTGTTCCTTCTCCATTTGTCGCTGCCATATGTGTGGTGGATGCGTGGGTGCCTCGGCGCTGCAAATAGAAAACTCACCGTCTGGCAGTGGGAAACAAATCTGTAATCAGCGCCAAGGGAGCAGCTATATACATATTCATATATACATACATATATACATATGTGTGTGTATGTGTATACTATAAATGTATTCCTGGGCTTATTATTATTAGTTGTTGGATGCAAAAAATGATGAAAGTTGATGGCTTGGGCTCGGGATATCCATCAAAATCTATTGAGCAGCTGCGGCATCAGTTCTGCCCCCAGGACACATGGGTGCTGGATGGGGTGCTGGGTGGGGGGTACTGGCTGCTGGGAAGGAGGATGAAGTTTTTCCCTTATTTAAATTGTTAACCCCCCTCTGTCTCCCTGTCTCCCTGTCTCCCTGTCGGTCGTGTCCTGTGGCATTATTGCTGACTTGACATTGATGTATTTGGTGACAAACTGTTGCGGTTTATTATCCTTTGGCAGTGTTTCGCTGCTTTCTAAAAAGGATGGGGATGGGGAGATACAGTCAGTCACGTAATTTGCTAAACATGTCACAGCCTGCAGGGCGCGAGGGTTGGGGGGTGCTGTGGGTGATGTGCAGAATGAGAAGTAGCCCCAGTCTCAGCCCCTCAAAGTTACAGCTAAAGACAATCGATAAATCATTTTAATTGTTGCGATTTGAGGGGTGGATCATATGTGTCTAAGGGTAGGGGTTGTCCACGGCATGGCATGGGGTTGGGTGAGGAGAGAGAGAGAGAAGTTAAGCCTGGGGGATATACATACATACTCGTATATGGCATTTGAATAAGGCCCCCCCCTCCCATCATTAGCTGGGACAGCATAGGGGTGGGAAATTGTGGACAAAATATACATTCCATCGATGTTGGAATGTGTCAATCGATAAGTAATCGGTATGTTTAAGCTTTAAAGTAAGTAAACCAAGTATTTGGTTGGCAAAAGCCTGCGTTTCGATGAAAAACTAATGAAAATACAAGATTTTAGGGAGAAAAGTGAATTCCATTGAAATGCTGTTTGTAAATCGATAGAAAATCGATACTTAAACAATCAAGAATCGATTAATTTGTCAACAAATTTGAGTAATATCAAATACTTTGTGAGTATTTCGATTAAAGCTTATTGAAAATACAAGAATTTATTGAAAATATATCGATACTTGATAAATCTAACAATTATCGATAATTTACAAATCGATAAAAATAGATCAATTTTAAAATGCCAATAATCCATAATATAAATCTATCAAAAATCAATAAATCATAAATTAATAAAAATCGATAGTTTCTAAATCAATAAAACTCGATAATTTGTCAAAAATTGTTAGTAATTGCAAAAAGAATTTCTGCGTATTACGATGAAAACTCAATGGGCTTTCAGTTAGTTTTTTCTGAATTCTGATTCTGATTGATTATATTCCGGGATTAGATAGTATTTATAGGGAGATGTATCGCAGCAGACTTTAACCATATAAAGACTGTTCTGAAATCCCTGTTAAACATTGAAGTTCAGTGATCTTTTCATTGCCTTTTCTATATACATATGTAAATAAGTACTATATACCAGCGACAACTGTGAGATCAGCTCGAAGCTCGAAGCTCGAAAAAAAGGCGTTTCAATAACTCACACGACAATTGGAGTCGAGCAAAAAAAGCCGAGTAAAAACCGAAAGCTAATGCTCGTAAATCAACTCCTTCATAGCCATAGATCATCCCTCCTAATCGTGTACCCCCCACAGATCCCACAGAAGTTCGTTGAACTCCAGGAGGGGCGGACACATCCCCTGTGTGCATCCTCCTCCGCTTTCCTTTTTCTCTCTCTGTTCCGTCGATTAATTGCTCTACATGGATACATATGTGTGTGTGTGTGTGTTAGTGTGTATACCGAATGAATGGCTACAAAAATTTATTATTATTGAAATATAATCCCCAGGTGTGCGACAGAGGACCATTTTTATTTTATTTCATTTTATTTCACTTTTTTTTTTTTCGTATTGGACAAAGACGGCAATTAATTTAATTGAATGAGAGATTTAGAAGCGATTATATGGAATGTTATTACAATCTGAATAAAGAAAGAGACGGAGAGAGGGGATGAGGTGGTGAGAGGGGGGGGGGGGAGGGGGGGGGGGTGGGTCGTATAGTAAGCGCGTGTCGTGTAAACATGAAACAATAAAACAAAGCGCCTGAAAACGAATATCAACATGAATTTATGATGGTATTTGTCTGATGAATCTGTGTGAAAGAATCTCCACAAATACTATAGCATTCGAATCAACATATAGTCGTACAAATCATTGTACATACATACATACATACGTATGTATATAGTATATATGCATGTATGTACTCATAGTCATATGTTTCCTAGTCTCTGGCCTCTGGCCATGCGAATCAATGAATGGAATTATAATGAATGAATGAATGAATGGAGAGGCCACCGCCTCTCCACACTCACAAAGCGCCATTAAGCTTACGTCTAACCGATGGATGGATGGATGTGGATGTTGTTGTTCTACAAATATGCTTACTGATACAACAAAATATAATTATACTCACATACATACATACTCGTACATACAAATACACTCGTTCCTCCACCCATCTCCCCTCATATGCAAACTATAATTCAAGCGCGTAATTGAAACACAACTTTCGACCATAAATAGAGGTGACTTTTTGAATGTTCTTTCGGGATAGAGCAGGTACCTGGTACTGGTACAGCTACCTGGTACTGGAGTATGGTATATATTCCATTACCAACCATCAGTTGGCAGTTACATTTCTGAGCCACATGCTTCTGGCAGTAGATAGATTTTGGGCGTATTCCTAGTGTAATTAAGTACATATTACAGGGGGATATGTTTACCACTCTCTAAGGATTATTACCATATCGTTTTCAGTATATTCGAATTCGAATTCGAGTTCTAATTAAAACTTTTTCCAACTAATACTCTTCGGCTTCTTCTGGGGAATGAACTTTCCAGGGAACGATCTTTTGTATTCTCTATTTTTCTATTTCTATGAATGGGTGGGCATTCCCCCCCTTCGCACAAAGATCATCTGATTGGGGCTCATATGGCAGTCTCGTACTCATAAACAAATCAAGCATTTTCGCTGACAGACGAAACTGATTGAGAATGATTTCAATTCTGTTTCAGATTTTTCCTCTGGCAGTTCAGAGATCTTTGGCGACTAATCAGCCAGACAGGCAGACGGACAGACAGAGAGACAGATAGATAGACACTACGATGCTAAAATGTACCCCTCGACCTTCAGGGAGGAGGAGGAGTAGAGAATGGGCTGTCGTATTTATGTTTTAGTTTCAATTTCGATTCAAGTTTTGGTTTCAGTTTCAGTTTCAGTTTAGTTTTTGGTTTTTTTTTTTGTTTTTGTTCCACTCGGGAAGCATGATTCAGTCTCACTTCCGATAAGTGCTCTTGCCCCCGCCTCCGCCACCGCCACCGCCCCATGGGGTCTGTCTGTCCATTCAAATAGAAATCAAAATACACAACTTCCGTTGAACTTTGAACTTTATTCACTTATGTATGTATATATTTGCTGGCTCTTTAGCCGAAAAGGTCAGCGTAACTGAATGCAGATGGGAGAAGGGTTGGGGGGTGCTCTAAGGGTGCGGAAGGGGCTTAGGGGGGCGAGTGCCCTCTTAATTAGCTTCCCCACTTAATGGCTAATTTTCCAAATGGATTGGCAAACATTCATTCCGTCAGTCTGATTAGCATTTGAATAAGCAAACAATTTATTCATGTTTGAGTTGGATTTTTTTGCCCCCTTATATCGTTCATTCGGTGGTATTTCTATTTCAATTAATTAGCCATCGAGATATCGCGTAAGTATGTGTTGCATGAATGGTGCGGTGTGGCAGGAGGTGCCTTTTTACGAGTGCATTTACGAGTGTTTTCACGGATGGTCATTCCCCCAACTTATTGATTGATTCTATTCATTGGGTGTTTTACGATCTATTCAACTGAAAAATATCATGTTTTCTATTCACATTCAATCCCATTGAATCATTCAGTATTCACTTGAATTTCGAGCACTTGTGCTTATGACGGACTGAGTGTATAAATTCATTTCATGATTCATTTCAGTTTCAGTTGTAAAATACGCCATAAGCCATACGCCATACGCCGCCCTGGGGGCTTATCTAAAGTGGCGCCTTAATTTTTATACAATAGAACCCGCCCCCGCACCCCCCGTACCATCAACCTGATTACAGTGTTTGTCAAAAATATTTGGTCAGCAATTAAGAAAAGCGAGCGAGGCAGAGCAGAGTGGATGGGGAAGTGCGCGAATGCAATGCGCAGTGGATGACGATGATCGTTGCCTTTTTCCTTCCCCATCCCCATGCCCATCCCCATGCCCATGCCCAGCGTTGATTTTGATCAATTGCTGCGCATTTTCAGCGATAACAACAAAAAAAAAAGAAAACAGCAGTGGAAAAGTTCCGTTATACGTATCATCATAGGGTGGAGGAATCTGTGAGGAATCTGTGAGGCTTTCTGTGAGAATCTGGGGCAATCCCCCAAAAAAAATCATATGGCGCAGTGCAGAAAAAAGCATTGTATCTGCAAGGCAAACCGGGGCCTTCTTCCACCACAGCTTCTTGGCCTCGTCTACAAGATAATGATCTCTCTCCCTCTCTCTCTCTCTCTCCCTGTCTCTCTCTCTGCTCTTTCGTCGTATCTGTATCTTTGTTTACGCAGAAGAAGGCAAGCAAAACAAAGGGCGCAGACAGAGAGCAAGAGCAAAACAAAAACTACGAAATGAAGGAAGGAGGAAGAGGCGTTCGTTCGTTTGTTCGGTTCGTTCGGTTCGCGTTAGCGTTCGCTTCTTGATGATGGGGAGAGAGGGCCAAAGACCTTATAAATCACACGAGCGTAGCATGACTTGCCATTATACCACACACACTGGGGCACAGAGGGGGGTGGTGAAGGTGGGGGGGGGGGGTGTGTGTGTGTGTGTGTGTGTGTGCTTCAATTTAGATACATTTGAATGTGGGGTGTATCTTGTACTAAAAATAGTTTCAGTCTATCGTTAAAGTACGAGCAGAGTATGCCTCCCTGCCTGCCTGCCTGCTGCGATCAGTCACAAGGTGTTGCACGCCCCAACCCCCCTCCCCACCATAGGGGGTGTGTGTGTGTGTGTGTGTGTGTTGCATGTTGATGATGCAACAACAATGAGGCGCAGAGCCAGCAGCAGCAGCAGCAGCAAACGACGCAATTGCAATGCGAAAGTCAAAGCAAAACAAAAAATGCAACTAGAAAAATGCAAGGCAGAACCTTTGGATACCCTTCCTTCCCTTAGAGATTGATCGATTGCTAAGAAAGCTATAGCATATAGCTGTCTGATTCTGCTGGAATATGGATTATCCATGAGATAAAACCATCCTATAGGGGTTTTTGGGGGCATCTTTCAAAAGGCAAACAATTTTCAGATAAAAACTTGTTACCTGATTGATTATTTCTGATCTATGTATGATATAGAGGCTTGATTCTAATAGTTTTTGGATGAAAAATGTATACAATATCAGCGGCTATATCCCAATCAAATGTATATACATATAACCTATGTATGTGCCATTTTCTCCCCCCCCTCCTGGAAAGGGTATACAAATTGATGAGCACAATGCTGATGCTTCCCCCTTTTCTGGAGGGGGGGGGGGGGGGATGGATAGAAGATGCTACAGTTGTGGTGGAAGGTGCAAGCAGGGGGCCGGGGTAGGGGGTAAGGTAATACTAAGGCGGAACAGCATTTTTATTGTTGTTGTTTTTTTTTCAACCCGGTTTAGTCTAGTTTTCTAGCTGCTGGGAATTGGCGAATTTCACAAGATTGCGACGATTCGCGCCTTTTGTCGCCAAATTGCAGATACACAGACGCAGATACAGATACAACACAAACGATGCACAACAAAATAACAAAGGAAAAAGGCAAATAGCAGCAACAACAAAAACAATGCAAAAAATAAATAAATACAAATAAAATACAGATAAAATTCACAGTAGAGATTGCCCAAGAGGCGACATTTTCGGCTATAAATAAAGATAAATAAATGGAAATAAAAATAAATAAATATAAATAAAAATAAATAAATGTAAATAAATATTTTTTGATTTATTTTCCAATGCTCAGAGGAGTTTCATTTATCATTTCATACTTTTTTGGCTTTCATCTTGGAAATCTTGAGGATAAAAATTATATATTTCAGGGATATATTCCTAAGCAGGAACAAATGAAATCCTTTTAGAATTAAGAGACATTGATTGGCATGAAGTCTGGATGGAGTGTACTTCTCTTTCTGGGATCATTGTAGACGTTTCACTGTAGCCGAGAGTATCCGTATCTGTAACTTTGTATCTGTATCTTCTGTGCTTACCTTGGCTGGGTCTCTGTGGCTGGGACAGGGACAGGGGCAGGGCGCCAGATGTGAAGGTGAATGGGCAGGCGCTACAAGGGAAGCTGCATGATGCAGGGGCGCCACAAGGGAGGCTACAGGGAGGAGGCAGCAGGCAGTAGTAGGTTGATGGGGAGTCGTCGTCGTCGTCGACGTCGACGTCGACGTCTTCGTTGTCTAGCAAAAAAGGGCGGAAATTGAAGATGCTGCGCAATATGCCAGCGGGGGTTGTCCCCCCCGCACCCCCCCACCAACCGCTTCTCGTCGGGGCAGAGACAGAGGCAGAACGAGACTCGTACTCGTGCTCGTGAGGCACCTCTGAAGCCGCTGCCGCTGCTGCATTTTCACATGCGAGTAAACAAAGTTATTGGAAAATTGTATTTGCGCATTGTGTAATAGCCGCAATTGGATTTTAATTGTAGATTGCCTTGCCCCCCCCCACCTCGCACTCCCCTTACACCGCCCTCTCTGCCCACCTTAGACATTCTTCTGGGCTGTGTTCGTGTGGCTGCTCCAATGATAATTGTCTGAGAGAGTGAGAGAGAGTGAGAGAGAGAGAGAGAGATGTGTACATATGATTCTTGAATTATGGGTTCTGTGTGTGGCTCCAGCCAGCACTTGCCCAAGCGAAACACTCCCCCAGTCTCCCCCTCCCCCCACACTCTCCAGGTGGGGGGGTTGGCGTCTAGGGCTACGATCCATAGGCGATCATTAGACGGGTAGATTATTGCATGTCATTAAAAGTAGTTCAGTTGATGGGAACGGAATGGGAATGGGAACGAGATTTGCTTAAGCTGAAGCTCAAGCTCAAGGTCTTGGGAAAGATAACTATTTTCCAGCTTTAGAGGATTATTGGGTGACACTTCCTAAACAGCTTTTCCTTGCATTTTTCCTGCTTAAATTAAAATTTCCACAAGGAAATGACTTCATCTCCCGCAGGGATAACTCCTCCCCACACAGAGTCATCCAAAACCATCAATCAGTCAGTGTTCACTCTCTCCCACTCCCAATCCCACTCTCTCTCTCTCTCTGTCTGTCTGTCTCGCTCTCGCAACAACTAATAGCAATAGTCGTAGTGCTCTCTCTGTGTGTAGGCCTCCTCTCTGCCGAAAAAACATTCAGTGAAGGAGGCTTCAGGGGTGATTGCTTTTTGCTTCAACGGAATTTCCATTTTGTAACAGTTTGTAGTGCAATTGCAACAACCCCCACCGCCCTGCCCCCCCGCACCGCACCGCACCGCACCGCACGTTATGTTTTCATAAATACGAAATTGAAAGTTTTTCAACCGACGAAAATTCTCATAAAAATTGTTCACCCAAACCGCCCAAAAAACAAAAAAATATGAAAAGAAATAAAGAAAAGTATTTTCAGAGCACCCTTGAAGATACCCCCCACCACCCCCTCCCCAACACCAACAACAACAACAATGAAAAGCGAAATACTTGAAGAGTGAAAGAGATGGAAGGAGAGGTGGAAAAGAGAGAGAGAGAGAGAGAGAGATAGACAGATAGATGACCGAGCCCCAGTCGAATGAACGGGCGGCATTTCAATCAATTGGCGGCAACAGCTGCCGCTGGCTACAAGCTACAGCTGCCCCACCATCACCTACCCCCTCCCCTCTCCCCAACCCTGCCACAGCGCCTGTCTCTCCTTGGCTGCCCACGTTTTGTGGCAAGAGGCACAAAACCGCCGCCACCACAGCCACGCCGCCACAGTCGCCGCCGCAGCGTGGATCTGTTTCGGGGAGAAACTCATAAAAAGCTCCCACGTTTGTGACGACGACGACGACGACTGTTGTCGTAACTTTTGGGGGCTACCCCCTGCCCCCCCCTGGCCCCCCTGCCCCCTGCTGTTGCTGTTGCATTGCTGCATTGCCGTTGGCGCCTCTGCAACAACTCAGAGGCGGGGCAGCCGCCTCTCCGCTGTCGGGAGGCTGGAAGCTGCATTCGAGGCTTAACGATGGTTGAATGACTAGCGAAACGGAAGGGAAATTAGTAAGTATTTCCTCCGATGGATGGTTGGGGGAATTATTAGGGGTATGCAGGGGGATTAAATTGAATTGTTTTCATTTTTTTGTTTTAATTTACAAAAGCTTTTATTGAAACGGTTTAAATCGGTAGAAACTGTGATCTATTTATTGAGATACAAGTTGCAAAGGTACGGAAATGTTCACGGGGGTATATTTACTTATGAGGAATATTTGGGCAATATTCCCAAGGATATTTGGGTGATATTTCTGAAGAATATTTAGGGTTTATTAGAGGACATTTTTGCACCTTTCTTATTATTATGAAACAATCAGCTACAGTCGTTCAGCCTCTAATGCCCATCAGAGACGCTTTCGATCACACAGAGAGATGACCCTCGATTCCATCTCTAATTGCGATGGCGATTTCTTTTTCGAATGCCGACAGCATGTTTTGTCCGCCCGAAAACGCAATTGTCGCCTACCGAAATCCCAATTTCCCACCAACAATGCGTGTGCTTGGGCTCTGGTTTTTAATTGCTCTTTCACCTTGCCCCCCTGCCCCCTGCCCCGCGGGCAAGCCCCAGGGCATACACCAACGCCATCCTCATTCTCATCATCATCATCCACATGATGATTCGAATCATTCGTTTGGTATCTCGTGGCTATCGTGGCTATCGACAACGGTACACCATCATCAGCATCAGCATCGGTGAGTGGGCAGGCATGCCGTGGCATGCCACTTGGCGATTGGAGAGTGGAGAGTAGAGATTAACGCCCGTTTCCGGTAGTTAAACATTTTTGGCCAAATGAGGCAAACGAATCTGGTTCCCTAGGATGGGATGGTATGGGAGTACGAGTACCTATACCCGTACCCCTACCCGTACCCGTACCTGTATCTCCACACAGTAGAGAGTGGAGTACAAAGTGGAGGCGGAGGTGGCTACAGCTCGAGTGGAGTGTGGAGAGTGCGGTGTGTGGGGGTCAGTGGGCGTGTGGGCGTGGGCGTGTGGCTTGTGTGTGTGTGTGCTGTGGGAAAAACGTGTTGAAAATCCATTCAGTCGCTGTTTTTGTTTCTTTTCTTTCGGTGGTTGTTAACTTTAATGCCACAATCGAAGCCATCGATAAATGAGAATTGGAATGGTGCTTGTTTCGGTTTCCCCTAACACCTAACCCCTCCCCCTCCCCCTCCTCTTCCCTTTGCCTATGTTTTCACCGATTGGAAGTGCTGGTAGCTATCCGGATGGTTATACTACCAATTATCGTATAGTTTGATGCCTAACAAGACAAGATTTTTGTTTGTTTTTGGTTTTTTTTCGGGATTCTTGGTCTAATTTTATGGTTTAAGGGAGGACAAAATCTTCTTCTATAAGTCGAACCCCATTTAGCCCAAGAACGCGTTCGACTTGTGGAGTTTTTTGAGTATTTCTACAAAAAGATATGACAGCTGGTTCAAAGCTTTATAGGGATACATGATACATTATGCATGATGGGTGATACATGATACATGATGGATGATGCATGATGCATGATGGATGATACATTATACAGGATGCATGATACATGTTGAATGACACATGATAAATGATGAATGTTACATAATGCATGATGCGTGATGCATGATGGACACGATGCATGATGCATGATATATTGCACCCAATTTATTGGAATGAAATACCTAAGATTTTGATACATGTGCATGGTACATGCATGATGCATGATAAATGCATGATGCATGATACGTGAATCATGTTGCATGATGCATTATAGATTTCTGTGGTATATTCTGAATATGGCATTCATGTACTTGATGCATGATGCATGACACATGATGCATGATACGTTGTAGTGGAAATTGGAAATACAATATACATATATATTGTAGAACTGTTGATGAAAATGATGGAATATATTCTAGAAATATATAACTAGATATATAGTTAGAGGCAAGCCCCCTGCTCACTCGCTTACATAAAGATGGACGTATGAATATGTATCTCTCTGCATCTATGGCCATTTGTTTTACTTCTGTTTGAATGCCCTTTGGCCTTTTCCTGTTTTTGGGTATGGAATGGGGTGGGGGGGGGGGGGTGGGTGTTGGGGTAAAAAGCATTTGTGTGTGTACAATTTGAAATGACATTCAATATGGCATTCATATGTCAAACCCCATTTCAAGGTTATCATTCTAGCACTTTCTCTGCCTTCTTCTGCACATTACATATGTATCTATCTCCCTCTCTCTCTCTCTCCGTCTCTCGTTCTCTCTTCCGTTTTGCGACTCGTGTAATGCTCATTAAAAGTACAACCTCTTTCCCCCCCCCCACACCACTGTATTGGAATTTGGGTCATACATAAATTTTCAATTTTCCATTATACACTCTCTCTCTTTCGCTCTTCTTCTGGGTACACACACACACACACACACACACACACACACACACACACACACATCAAAGTTCCATATTCCATATTCCATTCCGTTACGTTACGACAATTACTCGTAAATAGATTTGTCGACGAGGTGGTTATGCGGCAGTGGCAGGGGCAGGCGGTAGGGCCGGCCACTCTCTGCTGCTGCTGCTGCTGCTAGTGTGGGGGCATAAATCACTTTTTCTCAGTTCCTCTGTTTCCTAAATTTCGTGTTTAATTGATTTTACACCTACACAAGGGTAGCGGTGGGGGGTGGGGCTAGGGGGTGGGGGTAGGTTTGACTAAAAGCTTAACCAAATGGCCTTGCTGTTGCCTGTTGTTTTTTTTCCACGTGACAAAAGGTACAAACATTACATGCACGTGACTTTGACGGCAAGGCGGAGGAGGGGGGTACTAAAGGAGGTAGGAGGGGGATGGGCTTGCACTGTAAGTATGACTTGGCATTTTTCACAGTTGACACACTTTCCCATGCCTCTGCCTCTGCCCTGCCCCTCTCTGCCTCTGCCCTGCCCCCTGAAACGATCAAAGTGTTACTTTTTTTGTTGTTGTTGTTTTTCGTTTAGCCTCAGATATCGATCCCCCACTTTCGATCGGTTCGGGGTTCAAAAGTGAACCTTTGGGTTTTTTTGGGAACTGGAATTCGAGCTGTAAATGATCTTTGGAGAATGGCATTTAAACGTTTAATTTGGTCTTTGGTTAAGAGTTCCATGGAATATGGAATATTGAGTGCTTTTCATGGCGGGGCGACACATTGATTGATGGGAGAGAAGAGTGAAAGAAAGAAGAGAAATTATATCAAAGAAAAGGGCCTCTACGGGTAGGGAAGACCCTTAAAACCCTTTAGAATGACCTACAGACCGAAGACAGAATAATCCTAGAAGATCTGGCAAATGTATCATCCAAAATAATACCAAGCAAGTAGCATTCAAAAGAGAGCAAAGATCTGGCAGGTAGAGATCTCTGAAGGAGAGGAATGTTCTTCCAAGAACTCCCAGGAAAGTACCAGCTAAAACATGGGAATTTTCTAAGAAAATGCCATCGAAGTATCCATTAGATTAACCGAACAAAAGTATCTCTAAAAGTGGTTAAAGTTCCCAGAAAGTACCATCCAAAACAGGGCGAAAGTTCTGCCAAAAGGAGGTCATCAAAAAGTAAGGCTAATCTATAGTTAACTCCATCCCCATCTCCATCTCCATCCCCAACTCTCAGCACATCATCTGTTCGCTCTCAGCCATGTCATGATCATTATGGCCATCATCATTATTACTCTCTCTCTCTCTCTCTCTCTGTGGCAAGTGGCAAGCGGCAAGCTGTTCGTCTTACGATTATTATGAGTATTTCCATTATACGACCCAAAAAACGCGAGAACATTCCGTCGAGTGAGTCGTCGCATAAAAGACGTATACGACCCGCCGCCAGTTGGAGCTAAGCCATATGGTCCCGCCCCCTACCCCCTCTGGTGGAGGTGGAGCACCGCTCCTTGGCCAGAGCTGTAAATCTTTTATCAAATCAGCTAAATCTGCCACGCCTCTAATTAAGTGTGTACTTGAGGGGGTGGCAGTGGCAGTGTCTGTGGGGGGATAGAGGGGGGGGGGGGAGGGGGGGATAGGTACTTAAAGTCTAACTTCAATTTTCTGTTTTGGCTTCCTTTAATTTTATCGCTCTCGCTGGAGGACTCCTCCTTCTCTCTCTCTCTCTCTCTCTCTCTCCATCTCTTTTTATGGAAACATCTAAAAGCGATTTTTATGGCATATTTAAAATTGCATTTAAATTTTCTGGGCGTAACAGAATAGGAGAGCCAGTGGGAGTGGCAGAGGGACTGAGTGGTATATTTTCTCTATGGATTGAGAGGGGGGAGAGGGTGGGGTTGGGGCGTTGGTTGGGGGGGAGGAGCCCCCACGCATTTGAATATTATAATTGTGGAGTTTTGCAGTCATCGTCTGAATGATTCTTTGTCTTTGGCTTTTCCGGGGTTAGAGCACACCTCAAACCTCACACCTCTCTCTCTCTCTCTCTCTCTCTCTCTGTCTCCGTCTTCGCATGTTGCATGCCACAGCTGCGCCCTCTCCCTTCCTTCATCCCCTACTTTCTATGCCGTATATTTTATGCCGCTAACAATCTCATTAAAATTTTATGCGTATGCGTCTGATGGCAAGAGTCGGAGCGGAGTCTGGCCACATTCCTTCTTGCCTGCCACCACCACCACCACCACCCCCCCTCTCTCTCCCTCTCTCTCTCTCTCTCTCACTGAGCAAACCCCTCCCCCTCAATCCTCATGCCATCAGCCTAGAGTAAAGGTGATAATGGGAGGCATAGCACGGTGGCTGGTGGATGGTGGCTGCCTGGAAGGTGGGGGAATCATCTTTGGCGAGGCGTCTAAATTGCTACAATTACGTTTAAAATGTGTGCCGAAGAGGATGCCAAACGATGGAGAAGGCTACAAGAAGCAGTTATAGAAGAGGTGTACAAATGGGGGCGGGGGTGGGGGAAAGTGAAAGAAGAGCTCAAGGAATAGGCTGAGAAAAAAAAAAAGAAAAACACTCGGATAGCGTCCCTTTGATAGCCAACCATTAGACACACTTTATCCTAAAATATAGTCTACCGATTACTATAAAAATTGGAAAAGCTATGGAAAAATATATAGCAAATAGAAGAACAATTTCTTCATGATATAGCAAACCGATTTGAGCTACTAAAAATGTAGAAATTAAGACAAAAAATGTTATATATAAATACAAATAAATGCATATCAAAGTTCAGGCTTTTGGCTGTTCCAACCGGAATACACATACATATATAAACCTTATAGATCTATAAACATCTTTGGCATATCGTATAACCCTAGGGTAGGGCACAAATACTTGATATCCAAGAAAAAATAGCACAAGCAGCAACTAAAATGTGACCAAGGAAAGACCTTGCGGAACCTTTGAATAATTGCCATAATTGATGGCTTTGGGCATAAGTGCTGCTCCATTTGCTACTCCTTGAGCTGCCCTCAGGAAAGACACCCCCCCACCCCCTGTAATCGATATGGCCACCCCCTGGCCCAGCACCACCCCCTGTCTTGCATCTGCTTAAATGATTTTTGCTCAACGCAAATTCAATTTTATGCAAAAATATCTAGACATGGGGGGCAGGGGGCAGGGGCAGGGGCAGGGGGTGGGGCATTAATTAACACATGTCTGAGCGCCAGAAAAATTATTTGTATTTATTTTGCAAAATGTTTTACAATACGGACACGCCCACGCCCACACACACGGCAAACATGAAAAACGGCGGAGAAATGGTGGGAAAAATTTCATGATTTTTAGTCTCGGTGGAAATATTCTTCTAGAAAATGAAAGAATGCTGCTGCTGCTGCACATATGTATGTACATTTATGTACATATGTATTTCTCTTTTCTTGCTTTTTTTTTGGCTGCATTTTCCGAGGTGGCGCCGTTTGTTGCGCCTTAATTGCCAAATGGTTCAAGGCCGCGTGCGGCGGCAGTGGCAGCATCTCTGTGTCTGTGTCTGTGTCTCTGTCTGTGGCATCGCCAAAGTGGATTTCGCTGTAGATGCCACACAACCGAAGACAGAAAAGTTGCCACAGAGGCTGGCTGGCTGGCTGGTTGGCTGGCTGGCTGGCTGACAGAACAAGGAGGCCTATAAGCGGACATCTGTCTGGTCACCTTATTGGACAACTCAGGCGTTAAGTGGGTCAATGGACAGGGGTAGGGGGGTTGGACCTCATTCGATTGGAATAGAACTGAATGCAGAACACAGAATGAATGTTTCGAGTCTTTAGAGGGTATCGCAGGTGCTGTAAATCCTAAGCGAGTCCCTGTAAGCCAGTTGGAATTTCAGGTGGCAAAGGGGTTTGGCCCTCCAAAGACGAATGATATCTCACTCGGCCTAGGACTCGACCCGAAATCGATGGCTCACTTCCTTTAGTCCATTTATCAGGCCGCCGCGAAAGCCCTGCAAAATCGCGGACTCCACTCACAATCTCCACCTTGATTCATGGCCAAAAAATTATTTCTGCTCTATTTGATGCATTCACTTAACTCCGTATCTCCCCCCCCAACCAGCAACCCCCCTTCCGCACTTCAATACACTTGACTTTACCTCTGGAAAAACGCCTCACCCCCCACCCAATCGAATCTAAGCCGGATTCAATAACAAATGATTTCCTTTTTGGCCGCAATTCTCTCTCATTGATTTCATTCCACTATGGAAAACTCTTTCTTTTCTTTTCGTTTCTTTTCTTTTAGTTTCTTTTCTGCAGCTCATTTTGCTAAATGAAAAACACTGGAAAAACGCTGGAGCGAAGAAGGCTTTTCGCTGCTGCTGCTGGCGGTTATTTTCGTTGGGCAGCAGCCAAAAGCAAGTGGCCTTCTGTTCCTGATCCTTTAGCAGGACCCCCATAGCCATACCCCCGTACCCCCACCCCCCCAAGGATTGTACTGCTCTACCCCTATCGAAAATAAGCGAAACAAAGCATCAGAAATCGATTGGAAATCGAGGGTCCAACTGCTTGATACCCTTTAAAAAGGCTAGAAAAAAGAAAGACACTAAAAGGGGTTTTCCTATAAAGGGTCCTGTGTGTTTTTCACCCATTAGATCCCCATAATCGCATTATTTCTGTGTATAAAATTAATACTTAATTAATTCGAATAATATGATTTATTTTTTCCAAATTTCAGACACATTTATTCCATTCGAAGGAGCTTGCTACAAAGACGGCCATGTAAAGATGGATACTCAAAGGATGTTCGAGGATATGTATCCCTCTCTCTGGATGGCAAACCTCTTCCTGGAATCCGTATACCCCATCCCATATCCCATCCATTGGGGTCCATTCGCAAAAAAGCGAAACAAATGCACGACAAATGAAATAAAATGTGTGAATGTTAGGGGAGTGTGGGGGGTGCGGGGCAGGGAAGGGGGGGGGGGGGGGGGGGGGGGGGGGGGGGCATGTGGCGACATGTGATTGCATGTCGCAATCGCAATCGTCTTCAACATCCTGACCCCCACCCTTTCCCCCCCTCCGAGCCCCTTGACCCCACTGATCCCGGCCCCCCCTTTTGGCACAAGGCGAAAATGTCGTTCAAGGATTTGTTGTGGAAAATTTCTTATGAAATCGAAACAATTTGCAATAATGTATCTTATGTCAATGCACGCGTGGACGGTCACGCCTTGCCACCCCCCGACCCCCGACCCGCGACCCCTGTCTCCCTGCCTGCCACTTGGGGTCTAGGGAATTACATTATATCCCGGGTCCAGCAGCAGAGAGAGCGAGAGTGGGTTTGAGAGCTGAGTGGTTTCTCTCGTGGCAGGGTCTTTGGGGTTATTTTGTTGCACGCAATGTCAACATCATGACTGCAATTCAATTTCCTGCGACGACAAGGGCTTTCCATTTTTTTTTCTTTGATTTTTCTTTGCTCACAAAAGTCATTGGCAGCAGGCTACAGGCAGGCAGCCAGCAGGCAGTATGAGCGGAGAGGAGAGGAACAGCCTTTGGACCAGGTCCATGATGTGGCCAGAAGGTTGAAGGATATATCATAGAAAATGCAATGTTAATCGATTTAAAGAAATTTTGTATTTAGGAAGCGAAATATAAGCCATAGATGGAAGTATCTGCAGTAAAGGTTAGAAGAAGATTCAAATGAAGATCGAAAGAAAATGAAAGTAAGGTCGTATCAAAGATGAAATTCCAGGCCTTCCCCGGGGCAAACCTTTGGCAAGAGTCAAGGACTGCCACCACCCAAAGGAGCATCTTCTTGGGACTCTAAGAACTTTCTAGATTAAAATCAAGATCATGTTTCACCAAAGACTCCACAAACCCAAACTCATTCTAGTGCTAAGGGTACGGGGAGAGGGGACACCAGAGGGGACCCCAAAATGCCAGAACGCTGCCGGTCAAGACACATAATCGGCTGGGATGTGGCACTGCCACACTGCCACACTGCCACACTGCCACTCGGTTCTACATGATTTACATTTTTTGTCAATAGAAAATTCTATTTTATGTTTGGACTTTGCTTAACAGTTGTTCTCCCCCCCTCCTCCCCTCACCCCCTTGGAGAACAGTAACAGCAGTCGTCAGGACGACAGAGAGTCATAAAAGAGGAGGAGGAGGAGGAGCAGAAAGAACATCATGGGTACCCTGGGAATGCCTGGGCATGCATTGCATTTGGGGTATTCCTATTCCAAAGGTTCTGTGAAGCATCTTTATATCCACTTGGTTCCAATTGGACGACTTTCAACCGCTTTCTAGGGTATCCATACAACCCATAACTCCACCAGTCTTTGTCTCTCTCTCTCTCTCTCTCTCTCTGTTGCTGGCTGCTCCACTCCTCTTGTGTGCCGACTGTGTGCCGACTGTGTGCCGACGCGGCTGTTGCTACAAGCAGGATCATGTCCTTGTTAACACGCCATAAAAGCTGTCAAAACATGTACGGAGTATATGTCGATAAGTCCGGAGTTCAAGCCACCCAAAAGTCGAGTGTCAAATGGGCGAGAATGCCCCCAAATGGGGCACACAGCACACACAGCAACCAGCATCTAGCACCCAGCATCCATGGATGGGACATTACTTGGCTTTGATTCCGAAAGGAAGTAAAAGTCCGAACAGAACAAGAAATACTTTTTGGGCCGCCGCGCCAAACCAATTGCCAGTTTATTACTTACAATTTATTGGAAAGGACAAACACAGTCCGGGGGGTTGGGGGGGGGGGGGGAAACCAGTGGGGTATAGCCAGCCATCCAAAAGGATGCTAAAGAACTGTGACTCCCACAGAGCCGTAAAAAAGTCTATATAAATAAATACAAATAAAAGCAAATAGATGGCGAAACATACAACAAAATATGTATTCATGCGGCGAGGACATGGTGGCTGCTGCCACTGCCACTGCCGCTGCTGCTGCTTGTTGAGGATGAAGGATACTCGTAGAATAATAAAAAAAAAACACAAATATATACATATATGTGTATGTATATAAAAGAAATCTCAATTGGAGAGCACAAGGCAAAGAAAATGAGATAAATAAAAGAAAAGGGTTGATTGGGGTAATGGGGCAACTAAAAAGCACTGAAAGAAATCTATTTTCAAATAGCGAAAGATCGAGTAGGAAGGGGAAAGGAAAAGGGAAGGAAGAGGGTGGAAAACTTAGATGAAAAACTTCCCAATTTCGGTTTTTAATGGCATCATTTTGCAGAGATCTTGAGACTTTTAGGAACTGTCTGTAGTAGAAAAACCCATAGGTTATTCCGGGATTTCTGTATATTTTACACCATGTTATTTCTCTCAGTGTGGCGCTACGCTTGAAGCGTGGCTTTGACCAAACAAACGACAGATGATTCTGGCATTTCTTATCCAACAGAGAAAGGGGTGCGCAGACCCCCAACCAACGCAGCCACCACCCAACCGCCACGCACTGCCCCATAAATTACAGCCCCCCCGTTTTGGCCATATACAATTTTTATTTATCTTTTGTAAATCATATTAAACGAATTACGATGAATTATGGCCCACAATCCATATGTGACTCTGGCCTTTGCCACACAGAGAGAAAGAGAAAGAGAGAAAGAAGGGGTAGAGCGATGGGTGGAGGGGGGAGAGAGGGGTAGGGGTAGAAGGTGCATTCTGGGGAGGAGGGAGGCTGCACTGCAGCATTATTATTTTTATTTATTTATTTCGCATTTATTTATGCCATTTAAATATTTTAAATGATGCTATTTTTCACATTTTATTACCAATTTTATTTGCCACACGAGTAAGCAATGACCAAGGGGAGTCGCCACAGCCAGCCACCCCCACCCCCGACCCCATCCCCACCACGCCACTGTGCCGTGTGGGAAAGTGCATTGCATTTATTATAGAAAGATATATAATTATATATATGTACATATGTGTGTACATATATGTTTGCTATTTGTTTTAATGGCCCACAAAACCTGAGCGAGTGCCAAGCGCAAAAACTTTTGCTTCAAGCATTTATTTATGATACCCAGCACGAGGAGAGGGTATGATGATTACGATTGCAGGCAAATAATGATGAAGAAGTTGTGTAATTATATTTATTTATATTTATTTAGATATATTTCATTCCAAAAAACAGGCATAACTTTTATGTTTCTAAAGATATTCGAGCAAAACCTTAAAGACCTTTCTCATGTATTCTCCCAAGAAAGTATCCCCTGGATACCCTGTTGAAAGGTGATTTCTTAAGAGTATCTTGGGAATCTATCTATAACATCATCTTTCTAGCCTCCTTAGATTTTTGTACATTTTTTTGTTGGTCGTAAATTGTGTACTGTTTTTATTAATTTTAGTGTTCCTTTTTGCGGCTCATTTGCTCGCGAAACACCGGAGCCGAGGGGGGCTGTGGGGTGCTGTAGGGGGGCTGTGGGGGGCTGTGGGGGGCTGTGGCTCTGCGGCTGTGTCTGTGGCTGACATTTAATTACTTTTCTCGACTTTGGCTGTTGTTTTTGCATTTTGCATTTCGCTAAGTGCACTTTAGATGAGTCGCAAGAGAGAGGCGTGTGGTGCGGAGGGAGGGAGGGAGAGTGTACTGTCATGTACAGAGGTCAATGGAGGCATAATTACCTGACGAACAGAGGGACGGACGGACGCTGCCGTCACTCCACCAGCCACCAGCAAGCGACCGACCCACCAACCCACCAAACCGACCCACCAACCCGACAGATCGACCGACCAACTGTTTGCTGTTAATATTTCGTTGACTTTTGGGCCATGCCACATTAACATTTTAATGCGGGACTGAAGCGGCCCGGCACGTGTGCGTCGTCTGCCCCGAAGAGAGCGGACGCGGACTCGATTCGCGCGCGGCAGACTCACATAAATTAAGTCGCGTGGACAACGCTGCGTATGAGCGATGAACGCCGAACGCTGAACGATGAACGATGAGCGTCGTGGCGGGGCACATTTCATCACACCCCCCCCCCCCCCCCCCCGTCCGTCCATATGGAAAGGGTCGCCGAAAAGATCATTGCCAACCTTTAGAATATATATCTTTCGCTGCGGTTTAATGAGCGACGAGCACTCCGTAAATGGATCCGTCAATGGATTTGTTGAGGTAATTACAGGGTATCTACAGATATGATGGAGTTTTCTTGGAAAACGAAATGAAACGGATATGAACCAAGGGGCACTGCTGCATCACGCGTTACGAAGAAATAAATGTAGAAATAGCAAATCCCGTAACCCAATTCAAAGAAACCAACCAACCAACCATCCATCCATCCGGCCAGTCTATGTTTATCCCTAAATTCTCATCATAATCTTGGATTTATTCCGCGTAAATCCCAAAGAAAACATTTGTGACCAGGCCCATGCGTGGCACAATGGTCTGCAATTGATACGACACTTATCGCATCCGTTATGATATCAATGTTTGTGCAATAACCACGATATTTCCCCTGAACCATAAACATAAACATTGAACAGGAATGCAGTCGCAGCAGCGGTGCAGTTCTATGAAGTCCATAGGCAGGCAGGCAGGCAGAGCTCTATAGAGCTCTTCAAAGAAGAACTTCACCCTTGGAACGGTTCGGGGGAAGTACCGAACCGAATAACCGCTTGGTCAAGTGAAATATCATCGTAGTCGTTCTGAATGCTTGGGTCTTGGATATGCTATGATTTGTGTTTGTTTTCTCGAGAATGAAATGCTATATTTGAACTGATGTCGGCGGGGCTATGTCTATGATCGATGGACAGATATGGAAGCTAAACTGGATAATCGACTAAAGACGACTATTATTTTGGGACTATTTTTGATCTCTTTTTTTTCGGTATTTCTGCTGTAGAGAATGGAATGGCCTCAAGGAACTCAAACTGCAATGCAGTTCCCTTGGGAATTCCATTGATACACAGAATCGGTAAAGATATATTGATATTGTATAGAACTTTGAAAGAAAAGTCTAGACACTTGTGAGCAGAGTGGAATTCATACTAATTTTATTTCAGAAACGTTGGGCCATATATGTAGTTTTACAATGAGGGATGGGGACAATTTGTATTTTATTCTTATCGCTAGACCCATGGAACGGGTGCATCGGTACTGCGAGTGGCCAAGTGATTGAAATTAGGGTCATAATTGCGTACTGCACTTGACTGTGGGATGTCGTGTGTGTTGATGAGTTTACAGATCATTTCTCAGCTCGCACCCTAGCAGTCATAGATAGTATCTACTTTATGTATGTTTTTTACTTAGAATAGATCGGTTATGACTCTAAAGATTCTTGTTCCTCAAGTACAATAATGTGTTCATGTTTGGAGAGATATAATCTCGAATTTAAAGTTCTCTAGCTTCCATTTCATTCAAGCGAACGATGGATTGTCATTCGTTTCCATGAGCATTCCCCCGCACTTCCTTCCCCTGACTGCCCTTCTCTATCATTTCATTTATTTAAAACATTGTTTTGCTTCCAGTTTGTGTTGTGTTTTTGCTGTTTTTTTGCTGGCCTGCACTTTGAACATTATCATAATCTACTCGCAGTACTCGCATTGACGTCAATTTGTATTTGTTTTTCGAGAATGCGAATAACGCGAATAACGCCAAAGGGTTGCGGATTGTGAGCTGTGGGGAGGGAGGGGTTGGGTGGCGGTTGGGTCGTTTGTTGATCTTTCGTATAATTTGTTTATGTGCTTTACAAAATTAACTTTTAAGCTATTTTTATATACAACAAGCGACGAGCATCATCGTCATCAACAGCATCAACATAGGAGGCGAAATAATTCGCCAATTCTGTGACTCTCTTGGCCTCGACACGACTCGACTCGACTCGACTCGATTCGCGGAATTCATTTATCAGAATCGAAAATATTTGTGGATGCCATTCGGTATTGTTTCTATTTTCAGCCTTCCATTCGACGGGTTGTGGGATATTTATCTGGGAACGAGAGAGCGAGAGAGACTATGTGGTGTGTGGCGTTTGGCGTGTGGTGTGTGGTGTGTGGTGTGGCACATGTTTTGATTATTTTGTATGAAAATTAAAATGCGTTTGCTTGTAATTAGCCCCGAAAGGAGGAGAGTCAGTGTCAGATGGCACTGGCACAAGCACTGGCACTGGCACGCTTTTCCTGGAAACATTCGCTCATTGCCATTTCGGGAGATGTTCCACAAAGATGATGATGATGACGATGATGATGACGCTGATGGTATTGCCATTGCCATTGCCACTGCCATTCCCTCCTTTCCTGCATTGATGATGAGGTAATCTTTTGCTTTTTTGGCAGCTCCATTCAATCAGTCAGCCAATTACTCAATTTGATTTTGCAATTAACAGTTGTGCCTCCCCTCCCTACCTCTCACTCCCTCTCTTCCGAAGAGGCTTCTGCTGACTTCTGCTGAGTCAGCTAAGGAATTCCATTTGTACTTATTCTGCACTTAGGGTTTCTTGCGCTATCTTTTGTGGGGGTGGGGGTGGCATGTGTGTTCTCTGTTCTCTGTTCTCTGTTCACAGAAACAGCTGTCGAAAAACTGTGTTTTGATTATGGCTTGAACAACAATTAGTGATACTCGACAAAAACGATAGCCAGGTCGCCGCTGTTGGAAGCTCTCGGTACGAACTTCTCTCGTCGTCAATACTAGAACTCTCCTATACACAAATATAGACATTCTGAGGTAGTCAAATACATACATACATAATTAAAACCTTTATAATTTTAATAAATTCGTAATCCCACGACTCTGCCGATCTGTAGACGTGCATGGGTTCACGATCCGCTTCTATGGACCACACCATGCTGGATGAGCAGCCGGGTGACTTTGGAGAATCCGGCACCCAAGTGCAGCGGACCGTAGCCATCGCTATTCACTACATTGATCGGAGCATTGTGCTCCAGCAGTATCCGGACGCACTCATCATGCCCCCAGAAGGCGGCATAGTGCAGGGGTGAAGTCAGACACGCATCCTGCTCGCGGCAACTGGCACAGCATTGGGCCACAAACTCCCCTATAGCACGCTGTCCTCGCCTCCTGCTCCTGCTCCAGCGGCCGGCTGATCACTGGTCTCCGCGCAGTTCTCAAACTCCTCCACCCACTCCATGCCTTCGGGTGTGCTCTCGATCTCCAGGCAATCACGGAAACAACACCGAAATATGTGAAGTGAGTTTTGTGCCCTTTCCAATGAAGAACTTGCGCTTGCTAACCACGTCAGCTACTCTGTTCAAGGTTCAAGGGATTTCAGATTAAAGTATAGGAATTGTACTGGGATTCATGAAGAGTTTTTCTACTTAAGCCTTCGACCAGCCTTAAAGCAAGCAGCCTTATCGATCAATCCCCGATAAGTGGCTAATTAATCGATGAGCTCAAAAGTACAGTTTACCCACACGGCAAGCAGCAATCAGCAAGGTGCCATTCCCATTCCCCATCCATCTGCTGCACTTGACAAATCTGATTCCCAATTTAAGCGAATTTTATGCGATATATTTATTTATTCCTCTGGATAAAGCCATTCATCTGCCTGTCCACTGCAATTCGATATGGAACACATACATACAAACATATATACATATATGTATTTTTGGAATATATATTTCGAAACCAAAAACAGAACATTCATCTTGCTCAAATGGCAGACGAATGTGTGTATTTATTTATATACAAAAACGAATACGAATACGAGAATACGAATTGTTTTTAAAATATTATTGAAATGTGCAATGCAATTTCCGAATGGTGTGACATAAATCAATTCTCTGGGCTTATTAAAAACATGTTAATTGCTCCAAACTGCCTGTATTTACTGTCGAATATATATACATCAATATGTTGTATGTATTCATTCACAAATCGACCAGAGAGAGAGAGAGAGAGAGAGAGAGAGAGAGAGAGAGAGAGATAGAGACAGAGACAGAGAGAAAGCAGAGGAGCCGAGCCGTCCGAGCGGTACGCATAAATTAAGGCCGAAAAAACAGAAAGAAAAAAAAACAGAATTTGATAAATGCGTGCGAGGATGTTGATTTTGAAATAAATAACTTGTGACATACGAAGCGAATGTATCTTGCAGATACAGATACCTGTTTGACCTTCGTGCTCATTATGAATTCGCATGCAAATTAGCAAAGTAAAACAGATACAGAGAAAACACACAGCACAGCACACAAAACAAACGGCCAATAACCAAGATAAATTGAAGCAAAACTCATGCAGAAGGTTGTACACCTCTGAAACTGAACTGAAACTGAACTGAAAATCCGGCTTCCAAAACAACTCCGAAACTCCGAAAACTACGCTTCCAAATGCACTTGTTAATGACGTTTTTGGTGCATCTCGCACAGATACAGATACAGCCGAAAGATACGACAGCGAAAGATACAGCGAAGCGCAAACAAAGGTAAAGCAGTATTCAAAACAAATCGCGAAACAATAACACACTTTCCTATAGCTATTGCCACTCGTATATCGTATATCGTATTCTTTTTCTTTTTCTAGTTCAACGAGCGCATCGAATGGGGCCAACAATTCTCAAATTGAAAGCCATATCGTGACGCTGACAGTGACGTGGTAGTCGCAGATCTTTGACGTCAGCTAATGAATGGATTCCGAGAAGCGAACTCTATAGTTGAGGCCGTCAGAGTAGCGAATAGGGTTAAAAATAGACCCATATTATGGTTATCTACTTGCATAAGTAGCAGACGTACGTACAGACTTGACCCATTTGGAATGGACTTTATATGTTTAGCAGGTGATAGAGGCTTGGTTGGGGTCATCTATCAACTATGATACAATGCTACTGTGTGACGGCTGTTGCACAAAGCTACTTGATAAAGTCTTAAGAATAGACTTGAAAAGTCTTATTACTTACTGTCGGGGTCACCAAGTTGGCACTTTCTTCTGAAATAGCTCAGACCTTTGTAGTTTTGCTGGACAAAATGCCATCATTTAAGGTTTCTAATGACTTGACAGTAAAACAAAGGCACTTTAAATATTCTAACGGATGAAAACACTCATTGTTTTGGGTTCACCACTTGCTATAATATCTAAAATACTTCGCCCTCCGTCTCGTAATCTGGCCTTGCAACTACCATATGTCTCTTAGCCACCTCTATATCTCTGGACACACAGCTCTAACCATTTTTAAAGCATTTTCACACATTGTCGGGGTCACCTAGCCACTCGTGTATCACAATTACCATGCACCAATTCGACTGCAGAGCCATAATTAGCACGTTTGTGGCTTTTCCTATGGCAAGTCCGACCCCCGAATGAAATGCAATTCATCAGAGACAGAAAGAGAGAGAAAGAGAGAGAGAGAGAGACAGAAAGAGAGAGTCAGTTCTTTTACAGCCCTATTGGACACCTCGCTTATGCGAAAGAGAAACAGAGCAGACCAGAGAGCGACATTGTTGATATATGATAATCGGCATGCCGCATGTTTTTTTGGGTCCAGTTTTTCTGTGTTCTGAATATACGAGTAGTACACGGAGAAGGTAGACATAAGATAATTACGCAGAGGACCCGTTACTTTGACTTTGGCTCCGAAAATTGGGGAATACTTGTTCAGCTGGGGCTATTTTTAGAATTTATTTGTGGACTGCTGTATGGCCATAAACACGGCGCAGGCACTTCAAGTGATAATTAGACATGACTACTCGTAGATTGAGTGACAAATAATTCGCGGGGTTCCTTGAACCAACAGAACGACAGATAAAGTGTGACTGGAGATTTGTACAATCTGTATAATCTTTATGTGTTCTATATGGTTCTGTATATCTGTGTTAAGGTCAAGGCTAATGATAATTGAATCTTGTCTGGAATGGATTGCATGCATGTTCTTTAATAAATAAGGCTTTAATGGGAGAACTACATATTTATTTATGGGATAGGAGTAAAGACATTGTTTTATAGAATCATTTCTTTAATTTAAAGTTACACAATTCCTTAGACTCTACGAACTTTTATTTGATTTCTATTACAAATTTGCATTACCCTTGATATCTTTCATATTTCCTGCGAATGCATAAACGTAACCCACATACATATTTCATACTCCTTCTACGATCACATAACCATCCCAATGATTGAATATTATTGAAATTCGATATACAACAAATATCGAAACAGAAACAGAAACAAAAACAGAAAAAGCAACAATTCTTTCTCTTATTTGTTGTATTAATTTTTGCATTTGGGTTAAGAAATTATTCGGAGACAGAGAACAGGGCGCCAGGGTTGTCATTCTGCTTTGCTTGTAAGTGTTGCCATACACACACACACAGACACATATTTTAATTTGTAATTTTTGTTGTTGTTTCTGCTGTACTTGAGGAATTCTTTGCTGTTGTTTCTGCATTATTTATACGAAATTTTATCGTTGTTTTTGTTGCTGCTGTCGAATCGCTGACGGACTTTTTTTTTGTGTCCGCCGATGTGGTGTTAGGGCAAAATTTTTGTTTCTGTTTCGTCTCTCATTGTCAGTCGGCGGTGGCATTCTGTGTTTTGATTACGCAAATTAAAAGCGTCTAGACAGGGCAGACGAGCGGAGCGGAGAGGAGTGGAGAGGAGAGGAATGGAGAGGAGAGGAGAGGAGAGGGGGGGGGAGTGGACCGGGAAAGGGATTGGGATTGCTAGAGACAGATATCATGACATGACCGACTTACCGACGCGTTATGCAATCGCATTAAGAATTATTATCTTTGGAACAAACAACGTAACGGATACGAGCCGCCGTGGGTGCGGTGTGGATTACTTTCTTATATAATAAGTCATTGGCTCTTCAAAGGAATTTACGAGGCTTGTATACATGTGTATATGTATGTATGTATGTGGCAATGGCAATGGCGTGGCCGCACAGTTTTCTTGGAATTTGCAACGTTTGCGGGGCATTGAAATGCAAGCAAAACAAACAAACTAGAAACTAAATCTGTTGATTCGGCAAATTTGAGAACAATTATGCAGTTTATATTCATTCTTTTACAGTACATACCATTATTTGAGATCGTTGGACCACATTCAAATTTAAATTCAAATTCAAAATCGATAAATGGAAGGCATCTACTACCGCCAATTAGGCAAGTGCCGTGTGTCCCCTCTATCGCACAGCTGTAGGATATCGATATGGGCAATGGGCCGTTCTGTAATCTCTGTAATCTCGTTGCGCAGCTTCGTTTCGACGCGTTTTAAATCTGCTTTTGGCAAGCAATCCGTCTATCAATTTTCGTAAAAACGATTGCAATAGTGTACGTCGGTGTTGGCTCTAATCGTATTTCGCATTATAAAATGGGCTTGTGGGTGATTCTTGGGTGTTTCGATATCATACCCTTCTTGCTGTTGAAATTGTTGATTGCGGTGTTGTATTATTTTCTCGTGGAGCTGTTCCAATATTAAGCGGATCGGGACATTTACAGCGACCCCAAACGGAATCCGCCAGACAGCTGACTGACCGTCCTTCGAACTGCACAGGGCAGTGCACGGAGCGCAGGCACAACTGGGATTAACAGGTCATTGTACACGTACCCTGGCCCTGGCAGCTTCCGACGCGCGTATTCCTATTGCAGCAGCCACGTGCGGGTTGCCTTGGTCCCGCAACCCCCTCCCCCCGCATGGAATCCTAGGGCTTCGGCCACGCGATGTTTTCTCTCCTCCGCGCGTCCTCCTTTGTGTTGCAGCCACGCGCGTAATTTTCCAGTGTTCCCCTCGCACGTCTCCACGCGTACTTTTCGCAGTGCTAGTGCTGCAGTACCCCCGCACTTGATCTTCTGGTGGTACGCGACGGTTTTTCGTGCTTTAGCGGATATATTTTAGTGTTCAGTCACAACGCGCGAATCGCTGTAGAATACTGGAGAGCTCCGTCCTGCATGTGTGTGTGTGTGTTTAGTGGAGAGTTGCGTGAAAAGGCAGCGTAGTGTCATCCCTCGTGCCTGTTTTGGAGAAAATCGGTGTAGCTGCGTCACGTGTATTTACACTATTACACTATCGATAGTTGAGTTAACCCGAAACTCAATAGCTCAACCGTAGTGTAAACCGGCTTTAACTGTTCCTTCGCCCAGTGGTGCCGCTGTTCCCCTCGCAAATGCCCATCAGGGTCAGCGGTGTGGCGGAGAAGGAGATGGATGGACACTGCAGCAGCAGAAGCCGCACTTCATTATAAGCCGAGCATATGCCTTGCCCTGCTGCCCCCCGCTCCACTACACTTGGTGGGGATAATTGAATATGGTACGATGATAATTTCATTTTACGCTTTATAAACACAAACTGCACATTTTAATGTTCATCTCATACTTTCTCTCGCTCCCACTACCGCTCTTTCTCTCCTCTCTCTTGGCAGAGTCTATTAATGCGCCCACCACAAAAGCTGCTTCTGATGCTGATGATGATGGGCCACAATCCAAGTAAGCCATAGTTAGTGGAGGATGAAAAGGGACAGTGAATGGAATGTCAGAGGCGGAAAACCGACAGGGAACTGCGACTGACACTGGCCTGGGTCTGGGCATGGGTCTGGATGTGCGACTAGCAGAGGCGGACATGGATAAGGGACAACAACTGGAGTAGGGGAATAAAGGGTTACTGGGTGCAGCAGAAACGTTAATTATCCTATCCGTCTGGAAGAGCGTGGGAAGGCCCGGCCGACCCTCATAGCGATGGCCACTGCCATGGTCGCGCAAAATTCATCGCATAAATCATAAATATCGATTGCCAATTGTCGCCCAATTGGCCATCCCACGTAAATATCCCCAAGGGAGAGTGGGCAAACTCAAAAGAGAGCGAAAGTCAGCAAAGGTCCAGAAGTGACAGAAAGAGACGGCACAGTTGAACTACGATTGTGGTCAAGGAAGAAAGGGATAGATGAAGAGAGTAGATATCAGCTTCTATTCAAGGTATGTTTAAAAAAGGTGCAGATCCCGCTCTCATGCTCTCTCACTCTCCAGTGCTACCTCACCCCGCTGTTGATATGCTTTTCTGAGGGAGAGACAATTGGAGCAACATTTACCGTACCTTTGGTCATGAAAGAAAGGGATAGATAATGCAAGCGAATATCACCATCGGGACAGACAAGGAAAAGAGGAACTGCGAATACATGTTAAAATACAAGGTAAGACATTTTTGCTTTCACGAAATTCACTCAAGGAAGACGGGAAAACCCAGACACCAGACCCGAGACTCGAGACTGTGGGAGCCCCCGCCCGAAATTAACCTTCAATTGAGGCGCTATCTGGTCTTACGACTACGAATATTAGTCACAATTTGCGTTCCATTCGAATTCGTTGTAATTATTTACATCGAAGATTGCGTTGACGAGACAGACAGACAGACAGACGGACGGACGGACGAACGAACAGGCCAGACTTTACTCCGAAGGCAAATACTTTGGCGGGGACTTACAATTTCCATGAACACAACGCAACGCAGCGACAGCGACGAACAGACGGACGGACGTACGGACGTACGGACGGAGAGACAGACAACGACGATGCCTTGAATGCCAAAGTGGCGACGGCAACGGCGACAACCCGTATACCTACGACAACTGTCAGTTTTGTGTATAATCTATATCTGTGGGATTGTTGTTTCTTGCAAATTGTTGTTTTTGTTTATATATTTGGTTTTTTTTTGTTGTTTTGCTTTTGTTGTGGAGCGTCTGAAGCGCCTTATCGGCGGCGCCTCCAGAAAATATGTCACACGTACGCGTCAAATTTTCTCAGAAAAAATAAACCGCAAAATAAGCATGATATGCCGCCAGATATGAGGAGGCCACAGCCACAGCCGCAGCCACAGCCCCCAATGTATCTGTATCTTTGCGATTATGCAAAACAAATTCCAGGGTAACTCCGGGAATCCAGGGAATCCACGGAATCAGTAATTTGAATAAATAACAGATTAATCGATATAGAACAGGTAAGGTGAAGATTTACTTTGTTTTATATTGCAAGTAAATATTGTTGTATAAATGATTCACTTCCATGGAATATCTATTCGAAGTCTATTCGAAGAACAGCGGTAAGTGCTATCCATAAATGATATACAAATAGAAATGGAGGTTTTTCCGAGCTATAATTCCCCATATATTGCTCTCTTAAATGCAATCCTTAAATGGACAATCCATGTACGCACAGCCATTATAAATTCACAAATAATGTGTTTTTACCTCCAAAAAATAGCGATTTTTTGTTGCCAAAACAAAACCATAAACTTGTTGTGCTTTCCATTCGGAAAAGGGGAAGCCCCGCCGAACTATAGAAAAACCAGGAAAAAAAACACTGCATGCGCACACAAACAGGGATTTACCAATACATATGTACACATACACACACACGTATACGTATGATTTTTATTGCATTTGATGAACATTTAATTTTGATTTAATTTTTAATGATGCCACAGCATGCCACATTCCCTATCTCTCCCTCTTCTCTCTCTCTCTCTCTGTCTCTGTCTCTGGCATTATTATTATATTATTTGTATGGATTGAGATACGTGATAATCGGTGATTATTGCCCCATTACTGCGGCCACCCACATGGCAGCGAATGGGGACAGGGGCAGAGGCAGAGGGGAGCACCAATAACAATGACAAACGATGTTCATATTATAGTACATATTATTGTTTATATAGATTTATTTTCCAATGCTGTCTGGTGTATGTGTTTTCGCGGTTTCATATACACTTTCGCCGGGGATCCATAACTCATATGTTACCAAAGATATTCCAACGAAACTTTCTGAATAGTAAAATAATATTATTATAAACAATGTCATCGAAATTGATTAAGATTGAACCACAATATCTTGAACTCTCAGTGGTATGATTACTTGATTACAAGTTTTAATATGGAAAACTCTTTGAGGAAATTGGAGCCAAATCGTTTCATTAAATCCTTCAGATAGTTCAGAAAGATATTCCACTGGGCATTATAGAATGTATTTCGGATCAAAATCGGTTGAGTGTATCCCTCAGATAGATCTGAAAGTGTATCTTTGGCTTCGTTTTCCGTTTCTATTGCTCTTTTATTGCAGTTGCATTTAGCAAATTGCCATGCAGCGTATTTTTATTTATTTATTTTTTGTTTAAATTTTAATGATGGCCAGAGATGCACCTACTTCTCCTCCTCCTCCTCCTCCCCCCAATCGCACGACAAATAAACAAATTAACTCTAAAAATCATTGAATTTGCCGTTGCATCGTGTGTTCGTGTGTAATGTCGATTCGATTGTTTAATGTAATTGTTTTGTTTATCAGTGTTGCAAATATCCAGCAGCGATACCAGCGAGGGGGGTGGGGGTTTCCTGGGGAAAACGTGCCACAGGAGAGAACGATGCAGTGTTGCAGCAGTAATAAATAATGGCATCAATAAATAGAATAATTATATTGGGGAATTCCAGCAGGAGAATCTATTTAATTTTTAACCTCTTCATTGGTGGGGTTCCAAAATATTTCTTTAAAAAATCTCGATTCCAGATAGGGTTTTATTTCTAGAATAAATTATAAAAAAACCGAGAATGAGAATGAACGATTATTCTTCGGAATAGAGTGAGTGGTTTCTGGGTTCTGGTTTTGGTCTGTTCTTTCAGATAAGATATGGGCGAAACTATTCTTGTAAAATGAGTTTCACTTTTTCCCTTAAAATTCGTTGTGGTTCGCCTTCGCCTTTGCTTTTGCTTTTTCTATTTGTTTCTCCCCTCCTCGACCTTGTACTTTGCACAATTACTTAATACATTTCACATTAATAATAATAGAAGCAGCAGAGCAGGCACCAGCCACTAGTCGTAGTCGTAATATACAATGTCATCATTCCGTAGCACTCATCGAGGGAACTGGTTCCTCCTCCCTCCTCCCTCGTCTCTCGTTTCGTTTGCTTTGGTTAATTATTTAGTTATTTATTAATCGACGCATGCCAAAAACATGCACAGGGCACGGGAGCAATTAAACGATTGTCAACAATAAAATTTTATTAATATTTGTATTGCACGAATCACACACCACACACCACAGAGAGACAGACGAAGTGAGAGAGGGAGAGAGGGAGAGAGGAGTGGATACCTATCAGCTACATGGGAATGCCCTCAAGATTTGTGTTTGGATTAAAGCCAAACCTTTGGGCTCCCCCTACCAAAACATGCCATAAAGCGTACTATATAAAGCCCCACCGATTGGCTTTGAATGATCCATAGTTTCCACCGTTTGAGCATCCAATACGTCGTTGAGCATCCAACATTTTGCTGTTTTCGATATGAAGGTTTCAGTTCTCGCTTGGATTTCGCTGGCTCTGCTAATGGTGAGAGTTTTGAGTGGGTTCTAGGGGTTACTCCTGAGAGTAACGGGTGCTAGGATCAGCCAACCGAGGTGGCCTGCTGCAGAATAAAGAGTGAAACTTATAAAACCCGTTCTCTTCGGGGAATACCTTAAACCCCACACGAAAATCCCCGTATCGAAACTTTTCTAATGAGATATTTCTTTCAAAAAATTAGAACATGACTGAAGCTCAAGGGCCTGCCGAGGCGGCCCAGGCGGCCATGGGTGCTGCAGCAGGAGCTGGCGCACAGATCGGTGCCCAAGGCGGCGGTGGGGCAGACATGGCCGAGGGCATGGGCGTGGGCGTCGGAGCTGGAGCCGGAGCCGGTGCTGGTGCTGGGGCCAAGGGAGGTGCTGGTGGAGGTGCCAGTGGCCGACGCTAGAGGCTAGTGGGGCGGCACTTCCGTTTGAAATACCATTTGGCTTTTGCTGTTTGTTTAGGGCACGCACTTGTACGTCGCACTTGCCCCATCACACACTTGACTCCCTTGTGGCACACACACACTCACATTCGGAGGCAGTACTCAGTCCTATTCACATTTGGAGGCACTCGTAGCCCCCTTTCACACTCGCACCAACACACACAGACAATCGGAGTGGCGCCAGTTTTTTACGAGAGAGAGATTGGAGGCTCAGTGTCATAATTGATTTGAAATTGCGTGGAGTCGCGTCGGCAAGGTGCCCCGGTGCCCCGGTGCCTCATGGCACCCCGAAATGCTGGAAACGTACGATTACGATTCCCCGAATCGGCGCACTTCAAATGCCGCACTTTTGGCAGCTTTAATTCCATTTAATGCCATTTTTTATGAAATACTGGAAATATACCTTCAAAATGTATCTATCTATCTATCTATCGATTGTATCTGTAACTGTATCTACAGTCGATGTCTCTGTCCCTTTGGCCTCAAGGCAGCGCAACAGAAATAGAAAACTCATCAGCAAATGTTAAAAATATCAACAGAATTTCCACATAAATCAAGTGATCAATAAATAAATAAAAATATGGCAAACACCGGTACTCCCCCCGGCACCGCACCGCACACCCCACCCCCCCCCCAGCCCCAGCAGCAGCACCAGTAGAACCCGCAATATTGTGAAATATAGCAAATAATAAATAAAATGAACAAAAACAAAAAAAAAAAGGGAAAAAGTCATCGCAGTGGCCGCCTGGCCTGGCCGTTGTATTATTTTTGCACAATCATCGAAAGCTGATTGTTTACACTAGGGAGTGGCCGGGTGAGGGGAGGGGGGAGGGTGTAGGCAGAACGGAATGGGGGGAGGGGGGTTTACTGGGAATCGTACTTGTAGAGTTTTGGGTCTGGTCTGTTGGATTTTTGCAACTGATTTGAAGGAAATTTTGAGAAATTATCACAGAGACTTAGAGGGGAACTTTCTGGAGATCTTTTAGGTAATTTCCAATAAAATGTCTACGAATAACCGTAGCATTCGTATTTATACCACGAATTGGATTTACTTTCGCTTGACCTA
This sequence comes from Drosophila athabasca, assembly GCA_008121215.1. Taxonomy (NCBI): domain Eukaryota; kingdom Metazoa; phylum Arthropoda; class Insecta; order Diptera; family Drosophilidae; genus Drosophila; species Drosophila athabasca. The sequence continues at coordinate 58,611,912 of CM017796.1, read as the reverse complement.
CAAATTTCTTAAAATTTCATAAGAAAATGTCTGTCAACAGACAAATGTCTGCCCCATAATATGCCCCCACCCCCCCGCCGCTGCGTGGGAACTTTTCGTGGGAAAATCAGCGATGGGCTTGGGTGTCCTTGACATAAGCGCCACGGCTCATGCACCTGTCGCCCATCGCCCATCACCTGTCCCATGCCTGCCATTGAAACATTGAAATGCCTTAGATAAGATTTCTTTTCTTCTACTGTCTCCTGCAGCCCTGTAAGCCCCCCCCCCCGCCGTGTACCCCTTGTTCGCCCTTTAAGCCTTTGGGGCTGTCTCCTGGTGTGATTATGCCAACATTTGCTTGTGCTTCTCTGTAACTCTGCTGCCACTTTGCCTGCCGCGTGCCCCCTCCGATTCCCTTTGTTCGCCTCCTCTTGGAATGAACTTGAAACGAGTCACGTGCGAGGCGCCAATGTGGCGATATAATTGCCAATATAATCGCTGCCGCGCACTGATAAACATTTCGTGCATTACGTACGTGGCACAGTGGGGCAAAAACTATAACCAGAGATCACAAACAGAGATTTTTGAAGAGTGAAAGATAACCAAAACAAAACAGGGATAAGCTTACAATATTTTCTTCACTTGTTCCTCCTAAGATCTCACAAGATCTCTTCTATTATCGCTAGACCCACAGATCGGGTGCATCGGTACTGCGAGTGGCCAACTGTCAGTCTTTTCCTTCACATTTTTATCATCATTCGGAACCACTGTCTTCGCGGGGACTCGCGTGTGTGTGGTCTCTGAGCTCTGAACTCCGTGGCTGACTGCGGCTTTATGTGGCTTTATGTGTGTTTATTTGCAGTTGGAATATTGCAGCCATTTGCCAGGTGCCTGCCTGCTGCCTGTCTGCTGCCTGCTACAGTTATGGCCCTGTTCTGTTCGAACCATCCATTCGACATTCAACATTCCGCATTCGACACTCGACACACACTCGACCCTCGAGTACCGTCATACCGCGTGTAATTCCAGTGGCATTTGCCCATTAAAATTGATCAACTGCTAAGATTTCCACTGGCAGCAGCAGCAGCAGCAGAGAGAGAGAGAGAGAGAGAGAGAGAGAGAGACTCACTCGCGCACTCAATGTTCCCACAATTTGCAATTGGCTCTTGATTTATGCACGTTTCCTATTTATGCAAATTGAATTTTCATGAGATATATGTACGAGTATATGTTTCCCAGCACCGATGGAGCTATGGCTATGGCTATGGCCATCCATTGAACAGGAGACATTATCCAGTCGACGAGCCCTCCATGCGGTCATAAGATACGATACGAGTATTGCGAGTACACACTTTCAGTACCTCGTCGCTCGTAAATCATTCAGAAATCGCATTCACGTGAGGCTCACTGAGTACTCACATGTGGCGGCGGGACCGGCACGGACCGGCCCGGCCTCCTTATCGCGACTGATGACCCATATACATATATACATATATTATATAAGATATATGTACATATGTATAGTATACATATATGGATTTCTGTATGTGAAGTCATTAGCTTTTGTCTAATCTTTTGGGTCTGGCGCCCCTGGCGCACATAAATGCGCATTAGAAACATTAGGAAATTGCGTTTTGCACCTAAGCCACGCAGTAATGCCCATGAATCGTTATGAATCGCCATGAATATGCCCATGAATACCATCCATCCATCCATCCATCCATCTACAACTCGGACTATTCTCAACTCATTCAAAATCAATAAAATGATGATATCTGCAAATATTTTCAAAGCAATTCCCAAATTGACTGGCAAATATTAGCATTTGCTTAATTAGTTCTTAACTAATTAACAACCTTAATGACTTGGGCATACAGAAAATATATAAAAGGAAAAGAAGGGACTATCAGGCAGGCGGCAGGAGGAGGAAATGGGTGGCAGGTGGGCGATGGGTTGGGGTTGGGGGTGCATTTGCTGCACGCGTGCACTTTGGCAAATGAAAACAGATGTGCGAAAAGTGTGTAACAATATTTATTGGAAAATGCTACAGTTAAATGGAATTCGAATTCTAAGGAATAGATTTGTGATCTCTATTTCAGGAGCTCTTTCTTAGATGCTAATACTGGGCATTGTGGATGTCTGCCTCCAGAGACAAACTCTATTGAAACACATTAATGTGATTGTAATCCCTTTATCGATTGTAAGTAATCGATTTTGCAAATATTTTAAGAGCTTTTTTGAAGGGGGAATCTATAACTCTTCGATGCCAAAGATGCAGATACTGCGGAATCGATGATTATTACGATAATCGTTTATTGATGATCAACTATCGATATTATGTCGATATCTGTATCTTTCGTCTCTAACAGTGATATATAAGATTATATATACTATATTTTGAGATCACTATACCAAAGAATAATGTGCGACCCATAGATCATATAGCGAACATAGAAAATTCCATTCATTACCGATCATTGATCACCTTTTCCTACATTATATTGTAGACAATCAGTGGAAATGCTATATATAGCAAGTACATTAGGTATAGCATTCATTGATTATGTGATTTCTACGATCCCAAGTGAACTCTCAACTCATTTTCGTATACAAAAAAGTCTACACTTCTAATACTAATCGAGTGTAAACATGTGTGCACACTGTTTTGATCATTAAGCAAACATGTTTTAATCATAGGTGCATGCATATTTACAGTATATACTATACGGTATACGGTATAGAGTTCCGTATAGTAGTTCCTGCATGTTGTTCCTACTGCCATTATGAATCGCATCCCAAAAGGTAGGTGCTCTGTGGAATATGCGCCATTAGGAATTACGCATTCGATTTGCTAATTGCCACACGAGTGCCACATAGTGCTATATATAGAAGGCCCAGCCGAAAGCGGCAGAAACTGCGTATAATTTTGGATGGAGGAGGAGGTGTCCCCTCTCCCCTGCCTCGCTGCCTCGCTGATTAAACGTTAAAATGTGCATCGATGCCCGCCACAAACACAAACACGACTATCGATAATGATTCGCGGCCACGCTGTGCGTTTGTGTGTGTGTGGCGGCTGTAAAACTACGCAATTGATGAGTGGAGTGTAAATGGTAACGTAAACGACGTCGTCATCATTATATGTACTACGCGGCGGCAGCGGCGGAGGCCCCATACGCTATTTGTATCTGTCAGATATTCTCGTACTCGTACTCGTACTCTCGCTCGCCGTTTGATTTATGAACTGTAAATGCGACAATTACTGTTACTTTCGATGCATGCATGTATATTTTGCTTTTCGTTTTTGTATTTTTTGCTCAATTGAGTCTGAAAATCTGAAATCGTTAAAATATCTGTCATTGCCGCTTGCATAATTAATAAGTGAAATGCAAATTCCCTCTCGAGTATCCACAAAAAATCGGACATAAACATTTCGAAAGATACATATACAGTATCTGAAGCGGCATTCGGATACAGTATCTTTAATTACGAAATTCAATTTCTGCCAATGGATCGGACCAGCGCGACCAGCGGGTCCATTGAAGTCCAAAAAGAAATACATACTCGAAAAATCTAATGTGAAATTGTGTTAGAATTGGTTGTTTTACTTTAATGCATTATAAGACCTAGGGGATACCCTTTAGTCTCCTCAAAGTGAGCAATTTTGTATTCTATTCTTATCGCTAGACCCGCGGAACGGGTGCATCGGTACTGCGAGTGGCCAAGCATCAGTATTTAGGGTCTTTATTGCTTACTGCACCTGAATTTGGGATGTCGTGTGTGTTGATGAGTTGACAGATCATTTCTTAACTCTACACTCTATGTATGTTTTTGTACTTAGAAGAGATCGGCCTTTCGTTACTCAAGTCCCTTTATAGATGTATACACCGATCCAACTGTTATCGAACTTCCGTATCACAAAAGAGGATATACCCCAAATGTGATGCATGGGATCAGCACGAGGTATAGACGGAAGACAGATTGGTCTCAAGTCAAGACTCCACTCCACTCCAAGACGACGCGACGCGACGCCATGAGATGCGATGCGATGCGGTCGAGCGATGCCAATTAACATTACAGCTACGATTCATTCGTATATACAATTGAGGAACGGATGGATGGATACGCGGCTTTGGCTTTGGCTATTGCTTTTGCTTTTGCTCTTGCCTTTTGCGACTTATAAATAGACCTCTCAATATTTATTTTTGGCCACTCTTCGGCGTATCGTATCGTTGTACTCTATGTACTCGTTCCGTCGCGCCCTCGTCGAACGCTTTGATGTGTATTTATAGATCTTTTGGGCAACCAATGCTTGAAATCATTTTCAAAGCTAAGTGGTTGTTTGTATTTGTTAATAACTTAAACAATAGACAGCACAGCATTCGCAGTATTGGTCGGATTTGGATATGGTTGTGTGTGGATTGGATTCAAGAATGCGAAACGATCGAAAGACTCTGAAATATGGGATGGGGGACGGGTGGGGGACTCATTGAGGTTTTCGATGCTTTCGATGGTTTATGTCAACTCTCGAACTCGAGCAAATGGAATTGCAAATTGGTTTTTATTATTAGATCTGGCAGATTATTTATAATTTGTTTATAAACATTTCAGATTCACATTCAGAGCTAATGAATGCTCTCTCGCTCTCACGAGTCAATCATTTTGTTTGCTTTTTATGAAATTATTGTGTTGTTTAGACGATTGATTGTTGGCTCTGAATTCATCGGAGGAGAGGGGTGGTTTTAAATGATTTTATTGGGTTTACTCCATTAACTACTCAATTTATTCATTGTTCGAGTTGAACGGATAATGAATGTTTAGACAGTTCATCATTTTACTCATTTTTATTCAAATTTAAACGTTGTATTCATAGAAGTATATTTATTTATTCATACTTTTAGATATTTATTCATTTACTCTTATACTCTTTATATTCAAGGCTAATTCATTCATGAAAAAAATAACAAAATATTTGTATATGAGTATCACATAATTAAGCGCTTGGTCGAGTCTTATACCAGTCTTATATTAGTCTTATAAAACTCTAAAAAACCATTAACTTGTCTTCTACTATTAATATACTACTATTTCTGATACTTTTAGACTTATAAATATCTTATAATGCTCTTATACCACTCTTATATTACTCCATAATTATTTAGAATTTGTAGTATAAGTTATTATAGGAGTAATATAAGAATGGAATTGCTTTGAAGCAATTGAGAGACATCTGAATGTACTCAATCTATTAATGAATCAATAGAAAACAATTAGCTCCTTTAATGGCATTAACATTTGCCAATTTTTAAATGAAATGTTTTGCAAAAATTAGCAAAAAAAAAAAAAACAACAAAAAAACACAAACAAAACCTTAATTAATAGAAGGTGACAAAATGGAAACGCGCCTCTGGGAATTTCACAAGTTGATTATCAGCCACGCGAAATCGTCGAAATGCGAAATGTATTCATTAGTTTTTCTGTCGAAAAATTCCATGCCACAAGCCCCAGTCGCAGTCGCAGTCGAAGCACGAGCAGCAAGCACCAGAAAACAGAAAGAGAGAACACACAGCACACAGAAGCGTGCCAGAGTCACGCACTCAAGACGTGGAGGGAGGGGAGGGGAGAGGCGCGAGGCGAGGCGAGAGATGTGCGTTCTGGGAGGAGGTCTACGACGTAGATGGGAGCTTCAGACCTAAACAGAGCTTCCCCCGAAGCGCATGATCATCATGATGAGCGGCGAGCGGCGAGCACATGCCGTCGAAAAAGTTCTTTCACCTTTAATTTTAGTTTCATGTTTTAGATCGCTGGAATCGAATCGTCACTCGGATCCGAATCTTTGCGTATATTTTCAATGTCAGAAGACCAATAGATAAGGGCGGGTAGCGTTGATAAGGGGCGGGGCTGCGGGCAGTCGGGGACTCGGGGAATTATAAACAAATATATTCGCGCGTGGCAGAGACCGAGAGAACGAAGCTCAACAGGTGGCGGCTCTTCCTACGGGAAAGATGGTAGAGCGGATGGATGGATGATTTCATTCATGCTATCAGCAATACTCACACTCGAAACACTCGGAACACTCGTTTTACGGCACATTTTTGTATATTTCTTTTTTGGCAACATTTTATTTTGTTGATTATTCAGTTGCACTTTTGCCGCTTATCGATAGGAACATTTTTATAGCATTCTATTTCCGTTTCACTCTCTCCCTGTCTCCCTGCCTCCCTCCCTCCATTGTATCGATTATTTAATAAATAATTTATTTTGTTTTGCTAATCTTTCTTTTTGCGTTCTTCTATTCGATCGATGGTGAAGTGGTGGAGTGGTGGAGTGTGGTGGAGTGTGCACCTGCCAAAAAAACAAAATAAAATATTGTGTACTAGCATTTCGCTGGAGTATCTGTTGGATTGTACTCGTATTTCTTGCGCTTGTTGTGGAATGCGCTCTACGGTTCTACGATTCTACGGTGCTACGGTGGGGTGCTCTCTGATAAGCCACCGCCAAATCGAATCGAAGCGCGTTGGAGCTGCCTCAAGGTCAGCGGCGATAAAAGCGGCTGCTTTTTATTTTTGGTAACAATGGAATGCAACGCGGAAATTATGATTGAATAATAGAATTGAATGATTGAATGTGGCGGGGAAAAACACTGAAAGAATGAATGGATATGAAGAAAAAGAAAGAAAGAAAGATAGTAGAAAGCCAATAGAATTTGGATATAGGTAAAGATAAAGGATGGAACTATGAATGGAATGAATGAATTATATGAATAGTCAGAATATCACTTGATTAAGTGATGTGTATACGGAAAAAGGAACTCTTACTCCTATTCTACTCTTATAATGCACTTATTCAACTCTTATACTTGTATTATATTACTCTTGTAAATACTTTTCCTACAATAACTTTTATTTATATTTTACAGTTTACTACCCTTATACACTTATTGTAATACTCTCATTGAACTCTTATATTGCTCTAAGGCAACTCTAATAAATCTCTTATACTGTTCTAATACTCATACAACTGTTTTACTGTTCTTATAATGTTAATTACATACTAATCTTAGACAAATCTTATACTGCTCTTATACTCTTATACGTCCATTATAAAAAAACCTCTATTTTTCGAGTATTTTCTTGACTCTTTCATTCTCTTGCCAGAGTACTTCCTCTATTCATTCATTCATCCATTCATTCATTCATCCATTCATTCATCTGAAACGCCCTCGTGAATATGCCCACTTTGTGTGGGGGCGTGTGTGACATTCGTTCGCTCGTCAAAAAATCAGCGCGAAAAAACTAGATTGAACGAAATCGAAGTCTGGGCACAAAAACATTTGCTCAACTCATTTGAAGCTTTCTCGTGGAGCAGTGGGTGGTGTGGCACGGCACTGCCCCCGTGATAGGCCCAGGCCCAGGCCCCTCCTTCTGCTGCTGCTGGTGCTGGTGGTGACTGGCACATGAAGCGATCACTTGATCGCACGTGAACGCCATTCGAAGCGATTGCGAAATTCCGACAGAAATTGTAGAAAAATGTGAGACCCACATAAACTCGGGAATGAATCCGTACCGCCGCAGCGCAGCACACATTCAGACGGGACGGGACGGCATGGGACGGAACGCTTATTATATTTGCATAAATCATTTTCTGTTCCGCTATTTGCCCATGAATTTCCAATGTTTGTGCACCATTCTGTGGCCCCAATTCTCTGGGGTTGTTCTCTGCTCTGTTCCTCCTCCTCAAGCTTTTTTTATTGCATTTCGGGCCAAACCAAACATTTCAAATGTTCAAATACAAATAGCAACAGCAGCAGCAACAACAGCAATAATTTTTATGATTTTTCTGCTGAAAAATGCGCTCTTTCGATCGTTTTTGGTCTCCGCTCTCCTCGCGGAGATTGCGATTGCCATTGCGATTGAGGATGGGGATGAGATTCTGCTGCCATTGCAAAAAATTCTATTTGTGGGTGAAGCGAAGTCTATTTTTGGTTCGGTTTTTGTTTGGCTTTCTTTTTTGGTAATGTAATCGTTGGATTTTGTTGCTATTTCTGTGGCTTCGGCTTTTGGGGTTTATTTTTGTGTTTGCGGATTTTTGATTGTTTTCTGAATATGTGAAGAATTTGTGTATTGGATTTCCTTTTCTGAGAAAAGGCTTCTGGGAGGCGATGCTTTGACATTTTGGGGGACTTGTTTGAAGGGTAGATGTAGATGTAGATGGGTATTCTTCTGTCTTTTCGTAGTGGGTGAATGAAACTTCGGTGCAAGATGGAGACTTGTAGATGGATTTCTGGATGAATATCTTAGGAATGCATGCCCAAAATCGTAATCGAAGAGACTTGTAGCTACATCTACATCTACAGGCGTTTGCTTCGATCGAAGCGATCCACTGTGTATTTGTAAAAGTATCTTCTTTTCGCGTATCTTCGCGTTTTGTTCTTTGATGAATCATTCGGTTGAAATCCATTTATATATGCGAACAAATGGTCTACAGATTACGATCACTCTTCCATCACGTTCCACCTGTTGAGCGAATCACCGCCGTCTAAATGGTCCAACATTTCTGTGTGCCCCCCCCCCATGCCCATGCCCTCGTACCTCTCTCCGGTTTCCGCCCCATTTCCTTTTCAGCCGAACACGTGCCGGAATTTACACGTTCCCCCTCCCCCGTCCCGCCCCACTCCCGTGCACAGTCAGTCGGGGCGCATATCAGGTACCGCAACTACAAGCTACAGCAAAATACCCAAAGAAATGTGGTATGGTATTTTGTTGTTCGAAATATTCGATCGAGAAACGTATATCACTCATACGCCGCGTGTAAGGTATTCGAGAAAAGCATCACATCACTCATACGTCATGTGGAACACACGCGCATACGCACCAGACTCCCAACCACCCACCCACCACCTTATCGTATCTGTTTTCCAAGCTATCTTTGAGACATAACCACCCCCCCCTGCCCCCTTCCGCCCTGTGTATATATTTTTGTTCATTCACAGTTTTGTCTGTTCCCATATCGTATTTCCCGACCATGACGCTGCTGCTGCTGCCTCTGATCAATGGAAACGCGTCAAAAGCCGCCGCCAGTGCCTCGAAAGTGAATAACCACTTGTGAATGCAACACCACCCACATCCACCCACCCAAATGGTGGAAGCACCCCGCACCCCACAACCTTCTCTGCGATCTCTCTCTCTCTCTCTCTCTCTGTTTGGCCATCTGTTTTGATGCGGAGGTTAAACAACAAACAGACAGACACAGTCGTGGGCAAATAAATAGATGCACGCGCGCGCCGCGCCACAAAATGCACGCCCATATGGGTGCCCACCGCATCGCTCCGTGAACCCGGGAAAAGCACGCTCCAACAGCCTTCTCGCAATAACCTTCAGGCTTATGGCTTTCTGCCGTCTGCCTTCTGCTTGCTGCTTGCCTCCTGTGTTTGTCCCACTTTTGACCGCACGCGCAACAATATTCCGCCATATGCAAGACATCAACCATGCGGCTGTGTTGTGGGGCAGGAGGCAACCAGTGGCCAGGATGATGATCCCCCGTTCGATGATGATTTATGCAATAGAAAATGTAGGCGGTAGGCATTTTCGCTCCAATTTTAGATACACTGCAATCGCTCGCTCGCTCGCTCTCACTTTCGCCTGATGCTGGCCTGTGCTGCTGTTGTTTGCCCTCTCGCTTTCGCTGTCTAGCCCTGTCTCTTTCTCTATCTCTATCTCTGGCGATCTCTTGTTTACGCGAAATTCCTACAATGTCTAGAGAGACTGAGAGGCCGTCGCCCCCTTTTTTTTCCAATGCGATTCGTTTCGGTTCGGGATCGGCATGGGCATGGGGATGGGGATGGGGATCGTATACAAAGTATCGTATTTTGCTGAGGTTTTTCCATTTTTTTTTCGTTGTTTTTGTTGTCTTTTGGTATTTTGTACAGCGCGTGTGCAGGTTGTTTGATTTATTTGCTGACTTGTCTACATTGTCTGTCTGCCTGTCTGTCTCTCTGACTGTCTGTCTGTCTGTCTCTCTGTCTCTCTGACTGTCTGTCTGTCTGGAATTGTAGCTGGAACTCTGACTGGAAACGTGTGTGGTGCACAGAGCCGCTGGCGGAAGGTTAAGGCACTGGAACGATGAGGAGCCCCCGTCTACAATTTGTGCAATTTCGTCAAAAGTCAAAAGTTTGGCACAACATTTTTTAATTGTATTTTTCTTGAGAAATTTCCATGCGATTTGAGTTCACAAAGGAGCGAATAAATGTTGTGGAGAACTAGTTCCAAAAAGGGAGAAGGAAATGTGGGGAATTGTGTGAGATTTAAAGATGATTCAATTGAATGCAAGAGTTACTCCCCAAAAAGAAACATTAATTTTTGGAACTGGTTCATTAATGTGACCATATATTGCATTGCATGTAAAAATATTCGAAATATTGGCTAACATTTCAAATATTATGACCGTAAAGTTCTACAGAAATAGTTCATTGATAAGCTCATGCAAACAATCTACCAATTCAAAGGTCTTTTATGATATGATATCTCTTGGTAAAATGGTTTACAGGAGCACTGGTTCACCTACAGAACTAGTTCTTTGAAATCCCCAATTCATTCATTGCCAAAATGGTTCGCAATTCGAAATATTTCCTTAAATGTTTGACTAAAGCGAATTTTAATTTAATTTCCATATAAATCACGTTGCGACCTTTAACCTCTATGTGGCATCAATGGCGTATGCGTAATCTAGTAAAACAGAACTTTAATTTTCGTACTTAAATTTGAGTTTATTGCCTCCCGCTGCCGCGCCCGCTGCTGCCGTTGCTGCTGTTGCGATCTTTTTGGCCAATTTATGATAAGTGCTTAATGGTCTACCCTCCCCTCTCTACCCGTCTCCCTTCCTTTTGTGACTTCCTCTTGTCACCAATTTTTCTGCACAACAACAACAGCAATATATTCGTTTATTCGGGGATATATGACAATCATTTAAATGTTTTCTGTTTTCTGTTTTCTGTTTGGGGCTGTCGCTCTTTTGTTATGTTGTGTGGCGTGTAAACAAACGCGTTAATAGTTTGCCATTTTTTGCAAGCTCTTTTTTCTCCTCTCCCCTCCTCCCCTTTCCTTTCCTTTTCTTTCATTTCATTTCATTTCATTATAATTTTTATTTATTTTCCCCCCCAACAGTTTGGTTGCCTTTGTTGTTGTTCGGGGGGCGACACGTGCCGCCATAAAATATATTATTGACCAAAAGAGAGAAAATATTGACAAATCCAATTAACTGTGGAAGAAGCTGCTGCTGGGAGTTGGATTGGCATTGGGATTGAGATTGAGACTGAAAGTGGAAATGGAATTGAGATTCAAATTGGTATTGGACTTTCCTCCTGCTTCATCTCTAATGAATGTTGGAAGCCAAAGATTATGTTTCAATTGGTGGTTGGCTGACGTCAGTCTCTGATAATTTCTCAGGCATTTTATCAGCCCAAAATACAGCCCAAAAAACCCCTGAAAGATAACCAATTCTGGCGCGCGTGGTGTGTATTTCTTTTCGCATTTATATGGCAGATGAATTTGCCAAAAAAAAAAAGTGATCGCATGTGATTTACTCGCAAGAGTCACACGACGATCCACACACTACGTGCTGCGACGATCACGAGTTGGCATTATGATTGGACCAGGGCTCCACAGATGGATATCTTTCGGCGGGAAAGTACTGTGCCACTGATTGCGGGGCTTAAGTGTGCCACAATTGGTACGATGATATGGGGCCAGAATGGTGTTCAAAGGTGGGATTATCACTAGATAATCTATTGTCATTTGACGTCAGCTGGAGAGTAGGAGAGAGGTATTAGAGAGGGTGCATATCAAGGGGTGGAAACTACTACCAGCTCTACATGGTTCCTCCTGTCTTCATGGGCTGTTATTTCTGAAAGAATGGCATGAATACCCTATACATTTTCCCGAACTTAAACCCAAAGCTCCCAAAGCACCCCCCACCCCCAACCCCCAACCCCTTTGGTAATGTATATACCAGATTATGAACCCAAGAAGACGACATTTTAATCTACATTTTTGAGGTCTAATCAAATCATCATCGGAGCCGCAAACGACAGCCGGAGACGAGCGAGACGAGACGAGTCGAGTCGAGACTTCTTCCTCCTCTGAGAAATCACGTAAAAATAATCAAAGAACTCTCTCGACCATCTCTCTATCTCTCTCTCTCTCTCTCTCTCTCTCTCTATTTCCTTCTCTGGTGTTGATATTACGTCAGTTGCTGCTGTTTTTCTCTTTATTTTTGAGGAAATTTAATAATCGTAAAAACAAAAGAAAACAAAACAAGAAGCAGCAAAATAATAATAATAATAAAAGAGAGAGGCAGAGAGAGAGTGAGAGAGAGAGAGAGAGAAAAATTGCGGCAAATGACAAATGTGCGATAGCGTTAAATAATTTTTATGATGCGTTTGCCATAAAAGGATGGGCCAAAGGGGTGACGGGGAGGCGGCCTTGTGGGGCACATATCACACGAGCCAAAGAAGCCCAGCCCTCCTCCAGCCCCCCCTCTCTCTCTCTCTCTCTTTGTCTCTTTATCGCTACCTCTTTCCCCGTTTGGCACTCGTGCCAGTGGCACAGGCAGTGCCATGGCTGTGGCTGTGGCTGGTGGCCTTCTCTCACTTAACTAATCAGCGGCACGTGTTTTTTTTGCAACAAAGTGACAATTTCCTCTGTCGTATACATACATACGTATATGTACGTACTCCTCTTCGCCTCTCGTGTTACCTCTTTCTCTCCTTCACTCCATCTCTGTGTATCTCTCTCTGTGTGTCTTCATTGTTCTGGTTTTCTCTTACGTGTGCCATTATGGATGGGTATTAATAGATGAATAATGCGGTTAAATGAACTACGGATACTATGGGTAGTGCACCCCCCCCATAACAGAGACAGAGGTACCCTCAACAGACCGGAATACCTTCTTTAAATGCTCAATGTGTAATCTAGTATAAGTTTAAAGTAAATTTTTTTAATTTGGTTTAAGTAGGGTATTCTCTCCGTTGATCATTCCCTTTTTTTTGCTGCTCATCAACCAGAATTAAATTTTCTTTTATTTGCATTTATTCTTTCTTTTCTTTGAGTATTTTCTTGTATTTCTTGTTTCTGTTTCTGCCTTTTGTTTAATTTGTTTATCGCTGGTGAGAATTGCAACTGTTGCGGAAATATTACGTGCCGAAAGGGAACGGCGGGCCCCCCAATCACACATTGTACACCCCCTCCCCCTCACCCCGAGATATGTACCCCTCTACCCGCCCATCCCAATTCCATTTCCATTTATTTGTTTATTGATTTTTAATTCTGCGAATATTTCATTGCGCAAAAATAATGACAAATGTTCTGTTCCCCCTCCCCCCACCCCCTCTAAAACCCCGCCATACATAAAAACGATCATAAGGTCTTAGAGCAGCAGCGACAAGGCTTTCAGGCAACATTTTTCGCTTCGCTTCTCTTCCGGCAACAAAAATGATAGACGCAAAAATGACTACGTATTGCGTATACGACGAGGTGTGCCAATATTTATAAAAGCTTTTCAAGGCACGCAAAATACACGACGAAGGGGGGAAAGCAGTAAGCGGAAATGTCTAATGTCTAGTGTCTGATGGATATATCGCATAACAGATATCAGATACGCGGGGAAAAGTACTATAAAGAAAAGATAAAGAAATGACTTCGTGCAATCGTCATTGGAATTTGCTCAAATTTTACCAATTGCTTATCTCTTTTTTCGCCTCATTTAAATACTTAAATCACCTTTTAACCCCTCTTTATAGTGCTCAAATATTTAACAAATATTTAAACACTAAATTGCACTTTTCTTTTTAATGGATTTCTGTTGCCCCTTTTTTTTTTGCATAATTTTCCACCATTTTCCAGCAGTTTGATTATCTGTTTATTTGAAATTTAAATTGCCATCGAATTAAATATAACTTACTGGCGTTTTATTTGCTTTTAGAACGAACTGCCACCAGCCTTCGGTGGGGGTGGGGGGGCGGCACAACATATTTATACAATTTAATCGAATTAAATTTTTACCCTTTTGTGGCCAGGCCTGGCGATTAATTTCAAATGTGATTTCCAAAGAGTTAACAATCGCAAATTACAACAATTTTACGAGTACCATGTACCGTGCACCCGCCCCCGCCCCGCCCCCTCATCGAATGACAAAAGCAATACAAAAAAATAACAATAAAAAACGATTGAAATTATCGACACGCGTTGGTAATTGAAACTACTACTGCGATTATAATGGTTGATGGTTTATACATAGTCATCGTCATAGTCGTCATTCTTGGACACACGTGTGTGTGTGTGTGTGTGTGTGTGTGGTTTTTAGGCCACATTTCAATCATTTTGGGGACACAATTGTCCGGTCCGGTCCGGGCAATTGTCCAGGCAATGATGATAATGATGATGACGATGACATGGCCGATATTTGATGATAATTATCGTTCGGGGGCTGTCATTCGAAATTGGAAAATTCAACTGCTGCTGCTGCTGCCTAAACGACTCGGCATAATATATGCATATCGAGGTTAAAACTCTACCAAATTGAATACAATTTTCAGCATTGCGGGAAAAAAATGGGTAGAACACAGATGGACGGACAATCATTCAAAGACCCGGATTAAACGGATGTATATTTCGATTCCGTTTCCCCCCCGGTAATTGCCCGACAATTTGTGTGTGTGTGTGTGTGTGTGTGGGTGTGTGTGTGTGGGTGTGTGTGTGTGTCGGGAATGCATTTCTGACAGCCCCCCGGCAATTGAATAAAATCACACACTCAAACACTCGCTATAATCTGATTCTCATACGAGTGGTGTATGAGTGTACTCATTCCCATTCGCATTCGCATTTTCGCATTTGTTTGGCATTCGCATGGCAATGACATACTAAAGCCAGCCAATGGCATAAACATCACAAATGGTAGCATAACAATCGAATAACAATCGAAGCTGCAAATTGTATCGATTTGTCTGATGACAGCAGGGGAGGGGGTGGACAGGAGGAGGAGGGACAGAATGAATGACAGAAATGTGTATCTTTTGCTAGGGGTTGTTTTTTTGGTTGAATAGAAGCTGCGGTTGCCGCATTGACCGTGGGGCGCTGCCGCATTACGCGTGATATGTTTTACCATTCCTATAACAATTAGAACTTCCTGTCTAGTATTATTTGAAGTATTTTTACAGTATTTTAATAGTATTTTTGATAGTATTTTCCATGAATTACTTTCAGTAATTTTGTAGTATGATAATTATTGCACAATCCGTGGTTCCCCACCGAAACCCACATCTCATGCAACTTATTTTGATCTGCATTTCGTACGAATCTGCAACGAGTGGATGTGACCCATATTCAACCATATTCGTACTCGTACTCGTACACTTCCATCCACCTTTGATCTGCGTCGAGCAGCGGAGGAGGAGGTCGGTCATGCCTCTCTTTGGATTCGGCCAAAGCCCACATCATACAGACCCCCCCGCCGCCCCTGCCATATGACTCAATGACTTGTGCGAGATCGGAGTTAGCCATTTACAGAGTGGTTCCGAGTGAGTACACTCGAACCACACTCGTACGTACACTCACATTCATACAGCGACACTTTGCACTTTGCCCATAAATGGCAATGCCATAGCGAGCGGCAGCGGCAGCAGCAGCCAACGCCAACGTTTACTACGTTTAACCCAAAAACAAAAAACAACAACAAAAAACGAAGCTTTCATTCATAAAAATCGCAAAAGGAAGCAGCAAACGCTGGCGCCGGCCGCAGCAGAGACTGCGGCAGAGGCAGCAGTAGCGACAGCGCGACACATGCCCAAATTTGTGGCATCCGCTTGTGGGGCGACGACGATTCGTGAGCGGGCGATTAGACGACGCTGACAGCGCCGTTGACGGCGACAGCGGCAGCGACCTCATTCGCAGCGTCAAATGCTAATTAATATTTTTGTGTGTGTGTTTTGTTTTTTTTTTTTTTATTATTTCGCCTCTGCCTCTGCTGCTGCTGCTGTTTATGGCTATCTCCCTCTTTTGGGTTTTGTGAATGAGTGAATGTCTCTGTGCTCTTTCGCACTCGTTTTCCTCTGCCCTGCCCTCTGCCATTCATCATTGTCAGCAGCCGCAGCAGCAGCAAGCATCATCATGGCATTCGGAATCAGCGCGGGATCAGCCAGTAGCACAGTGGTCCATTCACAAAATACAGCGACACACTCACACGCACACTCACACGCACACTCACACTCATAGATACTAAAGTGGAAGTCAGTCCGGAACTGGGCGCTTTGTGGCGGTTCCTATCAAATCAGATTTGTAATTAGTCGAATAGATCTGGAATGAGAACCAGAGGCCAGAGAGAGGAATGAGATGCCGTGACGTGAGAGAGAGAGAGAGAGAGGGGGGGGGGGGGGGGGGGGGGGGGGGGGGGGGGGGGCGATCAAAGAGGGGGCGGGGACATTTGTACATATGTAGATTGTAGGCAAAAATATCTTTGCGTTTCATATAAAATACTTATTAAATGGAAGTGTTTCTAAATGAATACAAATCTAGTTCGAGTATTCAATATCGATTTTTTATCGATAATACAATATTAAATAATGGAAATGAATGGAAAACGATGCGGCATCAATATATATATAGGAATTGAGATCAAATGAAACCGATGAGAACTCATCGATGGATTTCTGATGGCAGATGGATCTACCACTGGGATTTGCCACATGGTAGAAACATATATAAACGGATTGCAGACCATTAAGAATTTAAAAATCTCAATGAAAACTTTGAATGGCATTCGATGGATCAGGCCCTAGGGTAATAGTTTTGTCACTTGCTTTATTCATGACATTCCAAGGTAATATGAGATCCATTAGATTGAACTTTGAACCCCCCCACAGCCAACCAAACCAAACCAAACCAACTAATTGCCAAACGACAGATCATTAAGATCTCCGTTAATCTCGGATGGTGGTTGCCCAACACCAGAAACACCAGAAACACCAGAAACACCAAAAACCCGAGAAACAGCAGCTTCGTCAGCGAGAGCGGCCTCTCGGAAGATTAATGATGTTTGTAAATGGATTTTTGAGCAATTTTGTGTGTGACTTTTTAGCCAAAAGCCACCACCGATCGGATCCAATCCGATCCCATCCGATCCGAACCGATCCAATCATCGGTCGGTTCTGTTCGGTTCGGTTAGGTTCGGTCACTTACAGACACGTGGAGGCGACGATAGAAATCTCTGGGTGGAATGTAGGTTGATGATCAACGGGCTCGAATAGAAGTGAAAACTACAGGCACGTTCCAGTCATGTGTTTCGATAATTTGGGTGTTTTTTAGGTGGAAGGAGGTGGAGGAGGACTTGCTGCTGCGTTGATTACAGCGTGAGACGCCAATGATTGCTGGAACTTGTTGTTTCTGTTGCTGCTGCTGCTGCTGCCCAAAACCGGCGGAAGGCAGAATGCAGCGGAAAAGTCACTTAACTGCAACCAGCCACAGTCGGCTAACAGCGACGGGGCGGGGGCTGAAGTGGGGTGGGGGGTTGTACGTTGCACCCACCATCTCGCACTCCTTTAACTGGCGGCAACTTGTTTGCATTGCCACTCTGACGACAACGATGCAACACTGGCAATATCAATTTGTGTCTCTCTCTCTCTATCTTTCTTTCTGTTTTGGGATTTCAGTATTTTTTCTGTTTTTTTCTGTATTTTTTTGTTTGTTCCTTCTGTGGCCTGCTGAACCGGTCTGCATCCGCATGCGACATTTTGTATGCCATTCACATTCCATGGCAGCTGACTCACGCCGCCACTCTGCCACGCATCGCATCGCATTCGAGCTGCGTCGGTGGCTACTGCCTCTTCCTCTGTGCCACTAGTGCCAGTGCCACAGCCACAGCCAGAGCCACTGCCCCTGCCTCTGCCCCTGCCTCCAACTCGAAGTCGAGTCAAGTCGAGTCGATTCGATCCATCCACATGCATATCCGCCACTCACGCGCGCAATATTCGCGCCTACCAATGCTGTTTCAATGCTTGGTACAGTGGAACCACGCTGACAGAGAACATACCTGGAAGACAGATACATTTGGAAGGCAAATGTTATGTTGATTAGTAGAACTAATATAGAATAACTTTATAGAAGCAATCGGAGATGTCTTTAATATTTTCTGGTATTTTTTTTTTTTTTACATTTTTTTAATAAACATTTGTAGTATTTTTTGTGTTATTTTCTATTATTACTTCTTTTATTTGTAAACAGATATTACTAGTATTTTTACAGTATTTTTGTAGAGTATTATTTTGTAGTATATCCTTACATCTAGTATTTTTCTAGCACTTTTTTCAAAAATTATTGTATTTAGGATTTGGGTTTTTATGTGAAAAAAGGCAATTATCTATTTAGTATTTTTAATGTAGTATATTTATTTAGTATTTTTTCCATATTTCTATACTCTCAATTTTCTTGAACATTTTCAATATCTTCTGTGTAGTATTTTCGATTGTATTTGCGAGTCATTCAACGCACTGTGCCCCACAAAAATGTGTGTTGTCTGCCGCTGCCCCTGCCCCAGCCCCTGCCCCGCCCTCCCGCCTGCCTTGCCGTTTCTCTGGCTGGGTCGGTCTTTTATTTGTTCCGTTTGACTTTATTTGCTGTTGGTTTTTTCTGCTCTCAACCGGATGTTGTGGGAATTTTTGCATTCTGTTGCTGCCACTGCCACTGGCACTGCTTCTGCTGCTGCTGCTGCTGCTGCCTCTGCTGCTGTTATTAACTGTCATATGCGTCGCTTAAATGCTTATTTTGTAATAATAAAATGTCATGTATGGTGGTTGCCTCCACCTCCGCCCCCCACCCTCTTCTGTGTGTTGTGTGGTGGTTAAAGTGGGTGGGGCAGCTCCCACACGACTGACTCAGTTATCAGTTCTTACGTGTGTGTGTATGTGTGTGTGTTGCAGTTGCAGTTGCAGTTGCATTTCCTCTTGGCGTTGCTTGGCGTGGCGCGAAATATAATGACAGGCGGAGTACGCCTGCTTTTTCGCACATGCCACATGTTGTTCCCGGGAAAAGTGCACCCCCAGAGGCAGCAGCAGAGGCAGTGGCAGTGCCAGCGGCAGAGTCCTATGCGTGCTTAAAGTCAATTTGCAGAAAGTTAGACCTCAGAGGAGAGGCCTACCCCCCTAACCCTAACCCTACCCCTACCATTTGCCCTGCAATGGACCCTCGACGTATACTTAATATTTGGTAAATTTACTTAGGGTTCCCCCTCCTCACCCCTTTTTTTTTTTTGTTTGTTTGACTTTCGGGTGAACCGCAAAGTTGTGGCCCATTTGGAAGTTGCAATTTCTTGACTGTTTTTTGTGAAATTATTAAAATTATCAACTCGTTAGGTGGTGCTGCCCATTTTTTAAAGCACAAAATAAAGGTAGAAATGGGGGAAGTTTTGGGGTCAGGCAAAATAGGGGGGCAAAGAGGTGGGCAAAGAGGGGGGCAAAGAGTTTTCTTCTACAGGGAACGAGCGGTCGAAATGGTAGCTAGAGGTTTGAGGATATGAATCATATGATATCATACCTCTAAAATGTATCTTTAGTCTATATTTGGTAGAAGTTTTCATTTGTTCGAAGCAACCATTTGAAAGTGCGACTCTGAGAAGCCCAGAATACAGTCAGCAGATAGAAGGAATGTCCTGGAGACTCTAAGAGATGTTTTCCCTAAAGAAAACTCAACGAAAATCCACTGGGAAGAAGCGAAAGTTTTTACTAAAGATATATGTATGTACATAAGTATCTTCAGTGTATTAGTCATCCATTAGATATCCAACACTTGCATCATATCTTACCCATTAATAAACCAAGAAGATTGATTTCTTTCTTATCATTCTGGCCTTGCCCCTGGACTTGTTATCGCTGCTTGCTGCTGACACACTCATCACCCAACACCCTCCCCTCCGCTTTGCCCTCTAGCAAATCAAAACAAAACAAAATTCCCATAAATCTAGAAAAAGACTATCGTTTTAGGGTTTTAGGGCGGCCTCCTGCAATTATCCGTGATATCATTGGAGCTCGCTCGAAGTCCGTCCGCCCGCACAGAGGGCAAAGTTCAAGTTATGAAAGCGGCGATAAAAGCGCGCCTCAAACACCAAACACCAAAGACCGACCGAAAATGGAAACAACAAGAAATAAACAGTGTTTATAATTCATGGAACTAATAATTTTCCTCGATTTTTCCCTCTTGTGATAAGAGGAAATCCACCCTCCCGCCAGCGTCGCCACCCCCCGCCACCGTCACCATTTGGCTTCACCGCTACTCTGACATTTTGCGAAAATTCCCCAAACGCAAATTATTTGGTCACGCGAATAATTTATTATGCGACCTGTTCCCCCCCCCCCCCCCTGTCTTCAACCCCCTTCCGCCCGACATTCAACCTTCCGCCGCCGACATCTCGTGACGACGCGGTCTCCGACGACGGATGCGTTATGGAACAAAAAAAATCCCCAATCCCAGTCCCAGCACCCCACTCCCTCGTTCCAGTTTCAATCCACAGCAGACAGCGGTCGACCGCCCACGCCCACACCCACACCCACACCCACTCCCCCCCCTTTTCGAGGCGACCCCTGCTGTTGGGTTGTTTTTCATTCATTTGCGAGATACGCGAGGCACAGAGCGTACTACGAGATACGATTACTCGTACAAGTGGCTCCATGAGATACAACCGACTGTGGCGACTGTGAGATACTTTCCGACTGTCTGCCTCTGTCTCTGTCGTGTCGTCTATACTGGGTTTGTCTCTGTGTCTGTGTGTGTGTGTGTGTGTGGGTGCATTCATTATCGAACCTTCTCCTCGCGTATCCAGTGCCCCAGCACCACAGCACCACAGCACCGCATCACCCACTCCCACATTTTCTTAATGAATGAATTGAAGATAATTAATTCGTCGTCGAGTGACTGCAGTTCTCCCCCCCTCCTCCTCCTCCTCCTCGTCCGCCAAATGTGGAGCCCACAGCGGGAGGATGAGGAGCAGCTTTGGGTTTGGGAAATGAATGGAACGCCGCATCACATCATGAATGGAGAAAAGCTATGATATATGCACGAGACTCACGCACGCCAGGGGGGGGGGGAGAAGAATCCTCCTGCATTGATGTGTCATTTCCATGTGTACCTCCTGAGATCCTGCCGCATGACGCACTGCACTTCCAACTCAATTCTAATCTGTTGGGGATCACCTGGTGGATGGATCCAGTCCAAAGAGCCAACGTGAGTGTTGCATGCGCCTTCCCTTAATTAAGGCTACCATCTCTACGAGGAAGTTTCGTGTTTACAGGCGTGACCGACCAGCAGCAGCAGCAGCACCCTGGCTAGAGGGGTGGAGGGTATAATATAGGGTAGCAGCCAGACCAGACCCGACCAGACCCCCCGTAAAGGGTAGACGAGGGTTTGAGCCAAGGCAGCAGAGCCATGGATTGGATGGTTATCATGCAATCGCCTTTCGCTTTTCATGGCGGCAGCGGCGAAACCAACCGAATGTTGTATTCATTTGTGTATTCGTTTATTCGTTTCAACTTTTTATTCATAGAAATTCCTCGCACTTTTATGACTCGCGCTCGTGTGGTCGATTAAATTTTTCGAGACTCAACCAACAATCTGCATAGTTTGCATAGTCGCCACAGCCGCAGTCGCCTCCCTCTTTATACTCGAACCTCGTGGCAGGCACAGGCACAGGCATAGACAGTGTCTCTCTCTCTCTCTCTCTCTGCTGCGGATCGCATGATTCACTTTGCCACATGCCACTTTGCCCCTGTTCCTGCCCCTCCCCTCGGCCACCCACCCCCTCTCGCTTTGTGGGCCAATTAATCTCTCTGGCTATTAAAATGTTATTACTCAATGTCTGTTTTTCGGTTTGAGGGGGTGTGTATTTTGTTTTTTTTCTGTTCTGTTGGGGAGGAGGCGTGCTGATGAGTGCACCCCCCGTTACCCTTTCTTTCGCTTTATTTTCGGTTATTTATCTAATAATTTTCTTATCGAAAACTTCTTTTGGGTGTCCCCCGAAAGCACCGCAGGGAAGGGAGTTCTGTAGCATGAGTAATGCTCTGATAAGGGCTAAACATGGGCCGACAATTCAAATCTATTTGCATGACTCAATTGTTTATTTATGGGGGAAGATCTGGACTTCAGAAGGGATACATATATATTTTTGGGGTTTGCTTGGGGGAATTTCCTGTAGAAATTGTAGAACAACCAAGTCCGTCTTTCTTGATTATTTCAAGATCTATTTCGATGTGGTGGAACTCCAAAAATGACTCAACGAACTTATCCTTCTATATCTTTGAATCATTTGGGTATATTCCCCGGTCTCAACTGGAACTTGTTCTGTAAATATCTGCATTTTTATTGGGAATTTCTTTGACTCGAAAGACTTTGTTTTAATTGCTACTTTATTGCATTTCTTTCGAAGTGAGCAAATATAAAAATGATCTGAGACTGGGACTGGGGCTGGGCTCTTATCGGGAGTACCGAAGCTTTATTTTTAGAGTATTTCTGTATAAATTATGAAGTCCGAGCCGTGCGATGTCGTCAATTTGTAAATTCACGTGCCAGGCGGGTGGTGCCGCATGAAGTCATGCCCCAGTCCCCCGTATCCGTGCCCGTGCCCCTCCCCTCTCCAGCCTCCTCTATAGCTCTCGAGTCTCGATTACAGCCTTGGTGGCGGAGGCGGAGGCGCAGGCGGTGGCGTCGGCGTAACAAACAATAATAATGACGCCATGGAATTACCGATGAGACGCCTCCCTGGGTCTGGGTCTGAGTCTGGGTCCGTTTCGCATCATTGTGGCAAGCAAAATAGCAGCACAAATGGCAGCTGTGCTGATAAAAAAAACCAACAAGCATCACACAATGCAATTTTCGCATTAAAATTATTCAGAGGAGTGACGAATCGAATTAATGGATAAAACGAGGCGAAATCGGATACGAGTGGATTCGATTATTTTAATTTTGGGTTAAATATAGCAATAATATGTTGCGATATTACGAGAAACAAAAAAGGAATGCGATATTGCGATATTATTCGTATGAAAGATGTTCTCCACAATTCTTCGTAATTGAAAAAGATTACCACAAAAATAAAGCAAAAATACCACAAATACTGAACATATCTCATAAAAATACTGAAAGGTAACAATTAATACTGTAAAAAAATGTAATATATACTGCATAAATATGGCAAAAATATACCAATAAAATATCTCGAAAAAATACCGAAATATGTTAGGAATTTGCATAAGAAAAATGACCTACAAAAAGAATGATTGGATTTCAAATGGGATCTATTTCTCGTTTGCGGCTTGAGTGTGGATGGGGGGGGGATCTACTTGTTGGTTCCAATAAACCCCCAATCATCTGGCAATCTATATAGCATTAGTGTTATGTATTTCCATTAGCTAAATCGAATGAATCAGAGACCATCATCAGAGCAACATCTGATGCCTAATCCTCCTTCTCGAATGTTGTATCTGTATCTGCGAGTGTGTATCTCTGACGTTGCCGTTGCATCCCCATCAACGTTTTGGTGGCAATTGTGGAGTCTGGTCGCGATGTCTCCATTTGTTTGTCGCACATTCACAAATTGTTCTTCTCCATTCTTTGTCATTAAATGCTCCACACACTCAAAACATTCATACACTCACTCATACACTCACTCATACACTCACTCACTCACTCACTCAGTCACTCAGTCTCTCTGTGTCTCCCTCTCTCTTTCAGTGAATGCTGAATGAAAATGACCGCTGGAATTTATGGGTGTCTCCTCCTCCACCTCCTGCTCTATCCCCAACCCCAACCCCAACCCCAACCCCCAACCCCTCTTTCTCTTACCCTTTCTCTTTCGCACTGCCGCTGGTTCGCTGCTTTGGTTCGGTTCTCTGTGTGTTTGCTCTTTATCTGGGCAAATATTTACGCTGAACTTTCGTGTCAATTGATGTCACATTCCTTCTCCTTTCTCTTTTCTTTTTTTTTTCTCCCTCTCTCACTCTCTCTGTGTGTGTGTGCGTGTGTGTGTGTGTGAAATTGTAAAGAAAAGTGTGGAATTTTACTGCCTTCTGACCTGCCACTAAATCAGCTGATAATTCGCCAACGCCATCGTCATCGCCACCCCATCGGACGATTTCTGTGGGTGTTTGAGTGTTTGAGTGTGCATTCGATTCTCTCTCTCGTTCTCTTTCTGTCTCGCTGTCTCTGTCTCTCTGTCGTAAGTGCTTGAGTGGGCGCCAGATGAGGCAATGAACAGATTTGCTGTGTGTGTAGGGTAGGGTCAGTGATTGGCCTCCGCTTTTCTCTGCTTGGAACTTGCACCACACACAGCCAGCCCCCAGTCTTGGCCCCCGTTTTCTTGGGGGGGTGGGGGCGTTGGCACGTACTCCTCTGGAGAAGCCAACAGATTAGTCTAGGCTTTTTACCATATTTCTGTGGCAGGGAGAGTGCAATAGATGACAGCACATTAGGGGACCCAAATGATGGGATCATCAAGAATGGGATTCTACGGGATTTAAGGGAGGAGCATATCATATATGCCTGCACTGGGATTAATCAGTTTGGATATATGTAGATTTATTCAAATAAATTAGTTAGGGATGGACTCGGAAGGAGATGAGAGTAGATAGAAATGAAATCTTTATAGAAGAACCCCTTCAAACCGCACAAACACGGTGAAAATGATGAAAGATATTCAAGAATATTTCAAATTATTATTATTATTATTACATATTATGCTTCGTACCGTATTTATTCGGTATTCTTGTTGGATTTTGTCGGTATATTTCAAGCAATAAATAATAAATTTTCAAGCGTTTTGCAGAAGCAGAAAACCAACCCACAGATACACAGATGCATACGTCAATGCATGAATTCAGAGGGGGGAGGGGGTGGTCATTATACATATGTACATATGTATTTCTCTGACCAGCAGAATATCGACTGGACGGGTCTGGATTCGACTGGAGTGGTAAGTGTTGACAGGCAACAACACCACCATGCACACCGACACAGACACCGACACAGACACAGGCATTGGCATCTCGTAACCACACGAACGAAATCCATCATGATAAAGTCTGTTGTTGTTTAAACAATTATTAGTTAAATTAACTGTTAATTTCAATAGGCAGCGGCAGCGGCGGCAGCTCCATGAACTCTTCATGACAGAACCATCCGTGTGATATATGAGGGTCCTGCTGACACATGGACATGGCCAGGGCCAGCAATGGGAGCAATCGTTTTGGAATGAGTTCTGGCCACAGAATGGTCCAGTGAGGGGGGGGGGGTGGCCAGAGAGCGCATTATTAATGCGATTATTAGAGAATGAGAGGCGTCACTCCACACACACACATAACAGAACACAACAGAACACAGAGATCCCGCATAAAGTTATAGCTGGAAACAGAACAAAACCGAACCGAACAGAACAGAACCCATCATCATCGTCATCATCATCATCATCGATGGACATCCATGAGCCCTTGGAATCGATGTTCGTTTTGTTGTGTTTTCGGGTATTTCCGTGGCAAATTGCAGTGGAATACTAATTTACAGATACAAATTGATGCCTGCCCCCACCCCCCAATGCCCCCCCCCCTATGCCGCGACTGCGAAGCGACGCTCTGTCTAACGATAAACGCAGGCAGTGGCAGAGCGGTGGGGAGGGGAGGGGAAGGTATGGGGTATGGTATGGTATTCTATTCCCCTCTTCCCATTGTGTGTGTGTGTGTGTGTGGGGGTGAAATTTTCGGGTGTTGTTGTTGAAAATTCGAAAATTACGTGACTGCATTCGGAAAAAAAGAAAGGCGCAAGAATTTGTCGGAATGTAGCAGCAGCAACAGAGGTGGAGAGGTGGCAGCGTGGGGCAACTTTGGCTCTGTCGCTGAGCTGAATTCTAAATGAAACAGAGACGAGACCTTCCAAGGTCCCCCTGGTGTGGGGCGGGGGGGGACTTGGACTTGGGCTTGGGCCTGGGCCTGGGGAACGGCTCGTGCTAGCCCCAATATGTCTTTGTCGTCGGATAGGCCTTTTTCTGTTCTTCTGTTTCTGTGTATCTCCAGTGGCCAGCGAGGTGCGAGGTGCTCAAAATAGGAAGAAAAACACATTTCAACAATAATGTTGTTAATTTTTTAAGTTGATAAGGTCAAAGGGTAGCTGAAAATATAGGAAGCCTTTAAGGGTAGTTTTTGTCTCCGTTTTTGACGGAATACGCAAATACTTTTAGTATGTTTTGTTGATGAAATGTGATGAAGAAAAAGGTCAAAAGGTGACTTGAAGTAGTTGAAAATTGAAGAAAATTGCAATAAAAGTTGCTTAATGGAAAGCGTTTTCAGTAAGTGAAGGAAAAGTGAAAGATTATTATGGATATAGGAAGAAAAGATAGATGGAAAGCCTTCCTGTAAGTCCCTGCCACTCGTTCTCTCTTTTTTCTTTTAGAAAAATACCATCCTATATTTGTAGATTATAGATCTCTGCATATGTAATGGTTAAATGGGGAAAATGTTTTCGTTTTCATTCTCACTTTGTCCACAAATTAGAGGCACTCGTAATACTCGTTCTGTTGACACTTTTCCATGGCCAATTCCGAAAGCGGAATGGCTGTCACAAGTAGGGGCTGGAGGTGTAGTTCCAGGAGCGTAATGGGTGGAGTACCAGGAATAGCTGTCAAAAGTGGGGGTGGAGGAGGAGGCGGCCGACACTGGAGAGGGAACAAAACGTTCTCTCGTGCGTGCATTGGTAAATCGTCACACGGTAGTGTATTTCGTGTCTGGTTCTTTTATTTTGTTGCTCTATTTGCACAGTTCTGGGCGGTGGAAGTTGGTATGGGAGCGGGTGTGGCGATGGGGGAGTGAGAGTGGGTGACCCCGTCGCGTTTTCGAGGTGGTAACCCCGCCACCCATACCACTCCAAGCTCGGACTTCGTTGTACGGGACCCTTCTCTAATGGAGTTGTAATGAGTGTGAAAATTAATGTCGTCACATTACTCACGCACCCAAATACGGGAGGAATTCAAAAGAACGAAGCCCCAAGGACGGGGCACAGGAAGGGTTCCGTTTGCATTGGCGTTTGCTTAGAGAAGGAAGGGGTGGGGTGCCGTTTGCATGGTGAGGTAAGGGTTTCTTCTGGGAGTGGGAAAGGGGTGTGGGAAAGGGAAATGGGAATTGGTATGGGTATGGGGGGGGTTAAGGGTTCAGTAGCTGGGGGCACTCTGCGCTAATATTTGCGCTTAACTGGAACTGGAGTACACGCCGTAATCAATTGTGAATGCTACTCTATACGCGTACAGTAGGATGAGGGCTGAGGTGTGGGACAGTATATGGGGTGTAGAATACATTTATGAGAAAAGTGAGTGAGTCATGACATTGCCGATAAGATAAAGCCATGATAGGCCGTATAGCATAATGAAACTACTACGATTATTCCATGTTTAGTTTGCTGGATAAATCGACTGAGGGCAGCAGATCTACGATATGAATGGGGGTCATATGTACGATACGATGCGATGCGATACGAGTCTCATCTGGGGTAATATTTTTTGTGGATTTTATGTGGAGAGAGATAGAGAGAATTTCTGTTAGTGTATTTTAAATTATTGATAAAATACTTAAAAATATACCAAAATACCAATAAAATATTAAAAAAAAATACTTAAATACAAAAAATACTTGAAAGTACAGATGAAATACTAAGAAATACTGTAAATAATGGTCAAGTAGTGTAAATACTGAATACTAAATACTTTTAAGATTATCCACTATCTCTACATCAAACATAGATACATACATACATACATATACATATGTACATATGTACGTATGTATATAATATCTATATACTTTTCACAAAATTTTCTTGATGCTTTGCACTTTCCTGCACTTACTTTCCCCCACTTTTCTCTATCAACATTTCAGTCAGGTGGTCTTGATTCAATTCTTCATAGCTCCGCACGGCATCCATCAGATTTACTTTGCCTCTTACTGCCACCAGACAGTGCCTCTCCTCTCCATGTGCCACCAGCCACCACCAGTCACCAGCCACCAGTCACTGCCTCACCATCAGCTGCCTCCTGCCACTGCCACAGCCACCTGCCACTGCCCGTGCCAGTGCCTTTACATTGAAGGTAAGTCCAACAACTTTTGATTTATTTACACATTTGCTGAACCTTGAAAGACAAACAGACAGACAGACAGTCTGTTAAATATTTAGATTCTCGTTACTTTTTTTTCGGGGATTGTAAATCACTCTGCAAAGAGAGAGAGAGAGGTATAGAGGAAGCTGAGATGCAAGATACATTTACCGTACACTCGGTATAGTACGGTAGCTGCAGTGGCACGTAAATCGTATCTGGCAGATGCGACATATTTAGATTAGCTACCAAGTCAACTGCAGAGCAGAGCAGTGCTCTTGGGCAATTCTTTGTATTATAGCTTTAAAGGATAGAAAGAGAGAGAGAGAGAGAGAGAGGAGGGTACTAAAGGGGAGAAGGGTTTCTGATAAAGAAGCGAAGGTGCGAGTATCTCTGGAGAAGATCTCTCTCTCTCTCTCTCTTACAAGGCCTCTATAGAATAAATGTAGATATTGTGAGTTCTATTTCCCGTTCCTCCTCTTGTCTGTTGAAGATTTCTCAATGATGTTGGTCATGGCCTCTGAAATGCTTCCAGTTCTCAGTTGGGAGTCTGGGAGACCATCTTTTCACCTCTAGCCGTATTTAAATGGTATCTTCAACTGTTCCATTGATGGATTGATGAATGAATAGCCATTCTAATGGAGCACAAACTCAATTAGTTGTATTCCCAGACTTTCTTCTAAATATACATACCAACATTTGTTTACCCAAACGATCTTAATAGATCCCCCTATGACCTTCAACTTCTTAAAGATAGATTTCAATAGAGTTCACAGAACCAGAACCAGTTCCGCTTGTTGTTTTTTCGTAGAATAGTAACTATTTTTAACTCCTAAGCTAAATTTTTGATAAATGTTGATGGATTTTTGCGAGTGTGTGTATGTGTGTGTGTCATCGCGTCGAAGAACTCGCAAAAATATTCATTACGAAAGACAAAAAAACAAAAACCAGAACAAAACGCAACCCGACAATCGACAATGGCATAGTTTTTTGGTTTTGGTTTTGCTTTTGCTTTTGCTTTGGTTTTGGTTTCTGTTTGTTTATTTGCCTTTTGCAATTCTATTTTTATCATCATGCAGTTTATTTATAAAAATGGAAGGCATTCATTCGGCGGGGGCTCTCCATTATCTCAAAACTAAGATCTGACAGAGCGACGGCGCGAATAAACAGAAAACTGAAACGGAAAACAGACAACAGCAAAAACAGAAAAAACAGAAACAGAGACAACAATAGCAAAATCAGCAATAATGACCGCAAAAATAATCATGAAAAATTACCAACAGGCAGGCAATGACAAAAAACAAACAAACAAACAAACCGAAAAAAAAGACAAACAACAACAACAACAGCAACAGCAACTGAAATGCTGAATAACAAAACAATCAGAGGACCACCTTGAGATTGAAAGTTGGCTGAAAAAATAGATACGATACTATTTATGAATCATTGAGTGCGAGTCGATTAATATTCGAACGCGATGCCAGAGATTTTGAAGGCAGGGAAATCCATACATCATTTAGATCGAGCATTCACAAACATTCCTTCATTCATGAATACTCTTGAGTGGGCTATTCATTCAGCATTCAGACATCCATCCATCTGTAGGTATATTTATAGACAGAGGGAGCGGAGGGGAGCATTCCTTTCGCTTTTATTGCAAACGCTTGTGGCACAATTATTGCCGCTGCAAAAGCAAACAAATTAAAAACTAAAAATACTCTATTTAAATTGCAAAAATTGCTTTGAAAATATTTAAAAATATCTCCCGCAGTCGACAGCAGAAAATACCGAAAAAAAAACTGCCAAATGCCAAAGAGAAATAAAACCCCAAGCCGAAAAGTTGGACCAGGGGGACAGGGACTCCAAAAAAACCTCAAAAGGCCAAAAGCAAGGAGTTTTTTTTTGTGGGTATTTGTTACGCATATCTTTCCGGCACTTAGTTCTATCCCTGCCACTGCCACTGCCCCTTCTCCTTTAACCGCAAAACCCACACAAAAAACACAGCAATCCAAAACGGAAGTGCCTCTAATTTCAATATGGCTGCCCCGTCGCTTCCTCTCTCTGACAGAGAAACATTTTCTGACACAATTTCCGAGATTTATTGCCCGCACTGCCACACCAGAAGCATGCAGGGTGTGTGGGTGGGGTGGGGTCTCTTCCAGTGTGGCTTAGCCGTCTGTCTACAAACATTCGAATTGTGCTGCAGCAGCAGCAGCTTCCTTGATTAAACGGAAGTCAGGAAGCGACGTAAATACGTCTAACGCTGATTTTGTTGCCTCACCTCTTAACAAACATACCTTGGCGCCACGCACCTACAGTTTTGGGTGAGAGAAGAGGAGGGTGAGGGGGAGAGGCATAAATGGCAGAAAGTGGAGTAAAAGAGTGCGGCGGAGCAGACAACAACAACAACAAACTCTAGAGAGCGCGAGAGAAAAAAAGGCACCTCCGTCCGTCCTGCAAATAAATCAAATAAAATCGATGATTTTCCTATTACCGTTATGTTATGTCATGTTCCTTCCTGCCACCGCATGCTCACGGCAGGGCGGTCACGTGGGGAACAGGGAAGGGGGAACGGGGGAAACGGAAACGATTCGGTCAGAAATCGGGGAATAATTGTGGCCAAAAACCAATGCCCGCGAGCACAGGCATAGATTTCAGATTGCAGCAGGAGGACAGAGGGACAGAAGGACAGTCGGACGGACAGGTGGGGAGGGTGGGACTGGAGGGGTAAAGGTACTGGTACTGGTAGGTTCATTCAATGAAACGGTGTGACAGTTTTCATAGGCAGCAAACATGAATGAATTTCAGATAGTTTTGAAGGCGAATTTAAGATAAACGAAGATGGAATACCCTTCAGGATGGATGGTAATCTTGAGCCATACTCCATGCATCAGTCGAGAAAACTCACCCTTAACTGTTAAGCCACACTGGAAGAGAGTGGGAGGTAGAGAGAGAGAGAGAGGAACAAAGGAGTCTCCTGCTCAGTCTCCTGCTCAGTCTCCCTCTCCATTCCTTTAGTAGTTCTCCATTTTGCCTCGTTTTTTGTCAAGGGTATAATTTTCTGCAAACCCTAGGCCCTAGGGCACCCCCCACCCCCTCGCTACTACTGTAAGCCACCCTTCGCGAATATTGGTTCTCGGAACTGTCAGAAAATGACAAATGAATTTTGAAATAAGCGGCATTTTTGGATTCCATTTCGGATCGGGGATCCGTTTGATTGTTTGTTTTTTGCTGCCACAGCCGCCACTTGGTTGCCGCCCCACCACACAGGGAGAGAGAGAGAGAGAGAGAGAGAGAGAGAGTGGGGTGGGTGTGGTGGTGGGGTGGAATGTGTATGGTAGTGTGGGTGCCAATGATTGGCATTGAGCAGAAAGTTAAATTGATTTCAATGCAGAGAGAAAAGCAATTGAAAAGCGCAGCGTTTTGTGAATGCGGCTGCCATTTGCATATCGAATGGCAATTTACCGTTGCACTTGACAGCAAGGCAAAGAGGCAGCGCCGCGCTGAAGGAGGTGGGGGAGTTGTAGGAGGTGAAGGGTAGGGTAGGGTGTCCCACAGATACATACATACATACATACATACATACATATGCAGAGAGTGAAGGGCGGAAACTTTGTGAGAGATTCAAGTTTTCATCTGTTTTTAATGGTTTTATTTAATTGAGGGTTTTTAAGGATTTTTGATCATTTTAAGGAATTTATTTGCAGGATTTATTGCATGGTTTTTTAACATGAATAATATACACGAATATTCTGTTTGTTTTTGTGAATTTTCCTCATGCATTTTCCTTCTCGGATTCTATGCCCTCTCCCTCTTTTCTGCTCCCTCCCTTCCCTTTTCCTTTCTCCCACTTATTAGCCGTAATTATTCTGGCATTTTTGCGCTGGAAATATCTTATTTTTGGCTCTGCTTCCAATTATAGAACAAATTCAACGAACGAACGAACGTAAATTCATTGCAATGATTTCTGGGGAAATCATAAAGTGGTTGTATTTCCTGTGATTTGTATGCCACACGCAGCCAGAGCTTATGCATTCCATGCCCCATACCTCTGCCTCTGCCTGCTCCTTGATCATTTCCTGGTAATCCTTGCCGTTTGTTTGGCTGCCATTTTCCTACGTAGAAAATTATTACAATTGAGTTTATTTTCATAATTTTACACAAATAACTTTTTTATGACCCAATTATGCCCTGAATGTGGGGGCCCTCGCCAAAAACTGGAAGCCAAACAAAGTCTGGCGTGGGTTGAGGGCTGGGGGCTGGACTGGGTTGGGCTCTTGTCGCCGGGAAATCCCCCTCTCTGAAAGTTTTCTCACTATTCGAATACTTTTGATACCCTAGCCGAAAGAGGGTATGCTGGTCATGATGTCATGTCTCCAGAAGGAAGCTTCCTTTGTGGCAAAGAACTCAACTTGAAGAAGATCTCGTAGAAGGTAAGGATCAGCTATGAAACTTCAGAGTTTATTGAGATCTATGAGAGAGAACTTAAGGTATATTTTTCTCTAAAAAAATCGTCTAAAAAATATCTCTTAAGGAACTTAGAAGTAAATCTCTCTTGTTCATTGTTTATCTTTTAGAACTGCATATGTTCGTAGTATATAAATCGAAAACGGAATGATTGTTAAAGATCAGTCTAAAAATTTATCTTTTGTGTGGAAAACTCATCATTTCTCTAGTTCTCTGGATACGTGAATCAAACCCAAAGTTTCCTGTATTTTTCTTCATATCTTAAACCAAGTGTGATCCAAATCGAATGTACTTCAGCCCTAAGGCTACCATGTAAGCGTTTTCCCCAAGGGTATCCAAAGTTTCGATAGCTCTGGATAGAGTCTTTATTTTCAGCTTGTAATTGCAGCCACAACGACGATGACGATGGGCGACGGTCGATGGTTTTGTATTTTATTTTCTTCTCACCTGCTGGTTGCAACGGCAACATGCGGCAGGCAGTGGCAGTGGCAGCAACAGCAAACGATGACGACGACAATTACCTGTGCCCGTAATTTGCAAATTATTTGTGGCGTGCATTATGGCCCCCGAACGCTTCTCCGACCATCATCTCTTCGGGGCGCCAGCCTTCCCTCTCACGTCTTCTATACTGCCTCTCTTTCTGCTCTCCAGAAAAGTTGTTGTTTGTTTGCGGAAAACATGTGAGAACATTGAGTGGGCGGTGGCGTTGGCGGTGGCGTCGGCGGTGGCGTCGGCGTTGGCCTTCCCTGCCAATAACTTCCGCGGAAATGTTCAGCATAAGTCTCCCCGTCTCCCTCTTTTGCAGCGCCCTTTCCTCTTTCCCTCAACCTCTACCGTTACAGCTACAGCTCGTTGTAGCTCTAACGGAACTTTGGATACGTGCAGGAAATTAGAGATGGGAGAGGGCTTCACGAAGGTCTTAAGGTTAGAGATGGAAACGGACGAAACGTGATATTGGTTAGAGATGGGAACGGAATGAAATGGAGGAAAGATCACTATTTTACCACTAATACTCTCGTATTTATCTTTTCTTCTAACGATAGTTGTACCACCTCTGTCGCTGATAATTCCTCTGTGGCTCCAGAGTCCACTCACATCTCTCCTCTCCTCCACCGGTGGTGGTGTGGCGGGGGGCTCTCTCTGATTTCTGTCCTAAATGTCTGGTGGGTTCTGGTCTGACTGCCTGGCGCCAGGCGTGAATGTTTCTCCATTGCAATTTTTCTTATGGTCCGCCACTTGGGCCTCGCCTCTTGGGTTCCACTCCACCTCTCACGCTTGCCCCTATATCATTTTATGTTTTTTTTTTTTTTACTACTGCTGCCGCTGTTGCTGTTGTTGCTGCTGCTGCTTTTAAGTGGCCCGTGTGCGCCGGCAATAACGAGGCGGCAGCAGCAGCAGCAAACTCAAACTCAGTGGTAAATGAGAGTAAATGCAATAATTGCAAAGTTTATAACATTAGCATGCGGCAGGCAGAGAGAGGAGTAGGGGGAGGGGGGGGAGTGCGGAGCAGTGTGGCAGGAAATTGCAGCCACCAACGCGACCCAACGTCTAACGACCACCAATCGACCCTCAAACCCACACCCAACCACCCACCCACACACCTGAAGAGAGAAAGAGAAAACCCGAGGGAGAAATGGTTATGGGAATGGGAATGGCGCTACCTGGCAATTAGACATTCATCCATCCATAAAACCTTCCAACAATTAAATGCAATCTCCTAACTAGACCACAACAACTCCCTTCCCTCCCCTCCTCTCCCCCACCCTAACTCGATGCAAAAAGAAATCACACAAATAATGGTAATAATGGCAAAAACAGTGGAAATTGTAATTAAAAACTGGAACTGGAATTGAATGTAGAGCTAATGAGACACGAGATTCTCTAGAGAAGATTTCAATAAAAAGCTGGCAAAAATTGTGCAAAAATCTGCATCGAAAATCTACATGAAAAGATGATACTTTTATCAAACCAATTCCTTTCATAGATATGAAATCTTTTGGTGCAGTACCAGAGTGGGTAGTGTCCAGTGGGGTCTCTCCCTACCAATTACCTCTTTCTTTGCTATCATTCTATTCTCATAGTCACGTTTTCCCTCTGTATAGTTTCCCCTCCAATAAATATATCTTCGCCCCACGCGAACGCAGTAAATCAACCCATTGACAGGCGTACAATCCGATAGCCACAACAATTAGGTGGTGGAGGGAGAGGGAACGGGAACGGGGAACCCCGAACAGTGTGGAGGGAGCCCAGAACCGGAACTGTTTGTAGGTAGCTCCTAATTACAACTCATTTCCAAGCCCGTTCTGACATGATTGGGGCAACCCACACACACAAACACACACACACACTAAGCACCACACACTCGCTCCAAGGGAGAGGCAGAGGCAGATACCACACACTCATTCGTAGATACAGATACTCGCGCACCAGAGATACACTTCAACCTCTGCTGCTCCATGGCGTTGGCGTTGCTTCACAGCGCATGCGTCACTCGCCTACTGACTTCCGAAACGCTGGATGAAGAGGAGGAGTAAAAGAAAAGTAAAGTAAGATACCCTTACGGAACGTTCGATCATTCCTCTATGGGTTTCCCCAGTCATCTGTGGCAAACACATCTTCGAAATCATAATACCCTCTGCCGAAGGGCATCAACGGCAAGCGGCAAACGGCATGACTAACGTTGGCGTTGGTTGCTTTTGCCTCTCCTCTGCCAGAAGTGTCATCGCCAAGAAACGGAAATTCAATTTCCGTCACGTGCAATGGCAAAATTCACTTCCTCGCCCCCAAAAACGTAGAAGAGAAGACGTCGACCACGACGACGACGACGACGCCGATTACGGAGCGAGTACCATTCCGCTCCGTTCCGCAATTCCATTGCGTCTCGTTTCGTTGTCGTCATGTTTCGTTCTTCTCTTACGCCTCTTCGCTCTTTTTTCCCTTCTTCCCTTCGTTCTTCAATCGTTTTGAACCAACGTAATTCCGCTTGATTAACCCTTTGATGTGCTCTGGGTTGTGTTGTGTTTTACGTGAAATCGATCAACAAATCATAAGTGATCGATAAAAATCAATAATAAATCGAAAGTGATTGGTAGGACCTGAACGAAGGTAGATAACACATGAAAAATGATCGATAAACATGCACTACACCGATATACTAGATCGGATAATGATAAATACTAATGCTGATCGATAGCTAAGCGATAAAAATCGATACCTATAGAATTGAGGCATTCCAATCAATTAAATTACATAAATCTATGCCTAAAACTGTAAATATTCGAATGGGCTATCGAGGTTTAAAATCGCAGACCAGAAAGCAAAGCTCTTAACATCTCTGGGAAGGGCCTCTCCTCTCTTCACCATGAGCAGTCGGTCGGTGGAAGTATTGTCGTCATTATTGACGCCACAGCCAAGAGACCCAAGACACAAGACCCAAGACAACTTCTTTGTCGCTGCTGCTGCCGCTGCGGCTGCTGCTTTTGTCTTTGTCCCTCCATTTCCCATCGTCGTCACCCACTCAAAGTCAGCGCCTGAGCCAAGTGACCAACTTAATTAAGCGTGAAAGGGAAATGCTTCCTCCCACAAGACACACACACGCGCACACATACACACACACACAAACACACACACACACACACACACACACACACACACACACACACACAGACACACATACAGACAAGAAGAGGGAGAGCCCAAGAGTACAAAAAGGAAGTAAAGTCTAGAGTCTTAAAGCCTCTTAAACGAATGGAAGTAGAAAATGTTTTCTACAAATTGATTCATCAAAATGATTATACAGATTTATTTGGGGCATGTGGAAGGGAAAGGGGGAGGGGGGCGGGGGCGAGAAAGGTGGGCAAAGTCCTGTCATTGTTTCACAGGTTTAAATGTTAAATGGTGTGATAAGAAATATTTTCATTAATTTGGTAATGCAATTTCATTGCCTTGGGGCAGGAAAGGAGGGGAAGTGTTGGGGGGGGGCAAGTCTCTGGATTGAGTTGCAAATAATTGAAATTTAAAGCCAAATACCGAGTTAATTGGGGAAACGATTGAAGTTTGAAGATAGAAGATACATACAAATGTTTGTGTGTTTGGTGGTTGGTATTCCCACACTCTTTGCTGGACTCTGGGAGTCCATGAGCACCATTCCCACTCCCACTCCCATTCCCCCGCACCCCATACGATACGATCTCTGGTCATGCAAGCGCCTCCCGTCTTCGAGCCTCGAGCGTCGTCTGCAAGCCATAAACTAAATAATAAATAATCTGGGAAATACAAATATTCGTGATTTGCATTCGCAAAAAGCCAAAAGCAAGGCGAGGGTCGGTCCGTTCAGCGGCAGCAGCAGCGGCAGCAGCGGTGGAGGTGGAGGAGCATCATCAATGAACTTTTGGGGAACGAGCAAGGCCTTTGGCCGAGACATGAAGTGGGCTTTAAGCCAGGCCAGGCCAGGGTCTGGTTCTCTTTCGGTTTCCAGCTAAATTCCACTTGTCTCTGACTCATTCTCTTTCTTTTTTTCTGCTTGGGTGTAAAGTGGAAGTTTCCCCTTTTTAAGAGGTAGAGAGTGAGAGAGAGAGAGAGAGAGAGAGAGAGAGAGAGAGAGAGAGAGAGAGAGAGAGAGAGAGAGAGAGAGAGAGAGAGAGAGAGAGAGAGAGAGAGAGAGAGAGAGAGAGAGAGAGAGAGAGAGAGAGAGAGAGAGAGAGAGAGAGAGAGAGAGAGAGAGAGAGAGAGAGAGAGAGAGAGAGAGAGAGAGGTTGAGGCAGGCGAAAAATGCCACAAACAATTAATCCAAAAATGCCGAGGGCCATAACCGTTTCACAGCGTCGTTTCAGGGCTGGCAAATACATGGGGCTGTGGGGCTGTGGGGCTATGGGGAAATTTAATGTGGTAGGGGTGGGGCTTTTCATTTTTCCTGGAGGTTAGAGTGAGAAGGCGAAGATTGTAGTTTAAAGGAACCAAAAGAATCGTTCCATTCCAAATTCCATTTCCCGTAATTCCATTGAGAGCACTGCACAACACTGCTCCTTCCATTAATAGAATCGTCTCTCCTGCTCCAGCCCTGATTTCTGAACAGTTTCATGGGAAGATAGTGAGGAAAAGAGAGGCAACGAGAAGGAGGCAGCAAAACCGTTACGCTATACGAAACAAAAAGCAAAAAAATTTGCACATGTGAAAACACGGCAGAAGCTTCCAGAAGAGAAGAAGCACCAGCGAAGAAATTGCGAAAAGTAGAAGAGGCGATAAAAAACAACAACAACAACAACAACAAAAGCAGCGGAGCCACGGTGCAACTTCAAGTGGGAGCGAGAGGGAGAGCGTCCGCTTCTCTTAACTCAGTTTTTTTTTTTGTTTTTTTTTTCAGCGGGAAGTATTTTTTGTTATTTATTTTTTATTTTTCGTACTATTACGGTTTGTTGTTGATTTGTTGCTGTTGTTGTTGTTGTTGTTGTTGTTATTGTTATTCTTGCACGTTTTGCGGCGTTTGTCTTGCGTTGCAATCCCCTCCCGCATGCCCCACCAAGAGGAGGAGCTTCTTCCACCTTGGCTTGTGTCTCGGCCACTCTGCCGCACTTTCGGGTAAAAAATTCCAACCGAAATATATTTATATATAAAAAACAGAAACCGAAAGAAAAAAGAAAAAACAGCAACAGCCACGAACGAAGCAGCAGCAACCATCGTGATGCTTTATGGACTTTGGACTCGCATTTGGTGTGGCTTTCGTTGCAGAAATAAAAAAAAAAACTTCAAAACGAGGCATTCACCAAAACAAGCTACGAAGAGGAGGAGGAGGTAGGGGAGGTGGAGGAGGGGCATTGGGGGTTGCATGAAAAATGGGAAACAAGAAAAGGCAACAACAGTAGAACCCCACTAAAAGCTACTTTTAGAAATTTAATTTTGAATTTATGTCAATGACAAACCGGTAAAAGGGTTTAAGATAATAAAACCCCTCCCCTCCTCGCCCCCCTACGATTATTATATTTATTTATTAGTTTTATTTACTTATTATTATTTATTTCTTCACATTTTTTTCGTTCTCCTCTGTGAGAATCTCTTGAGTTCAATTATCCTGCATCCCTGGCCCTGGCCTGTACGGGCCATGCCATGCCGTGCCGGACCCCATCCCTTGGCCAATTAGTTGGGATGTTGAAGTCGAGAGACAACTCACTTGACCATTGGCAGCATTTCAAGCCCAATTCCTGTTTAGATGTCATAGCCAATATATCACAAGTCAACAGAGGGGCAGACACGAGACATGCAGTGGAGTGGAGAGAGAGATACAGAGATACAGAGAGAAAGGGAAAAGAGTGACAGAGATAGAAGCAACATCCCCCTTCCCTGGCAATCGCAATTGCCAATCCTTTGGTCAAGTTGAATCTGCTACTCGCTTTTTGAGTCATTATTTATTTACACTAGAAATGCATTTTCTTTCGCCCCCCCTCCTCATCTTTCTGCCTCTCTATTTCAGCTCTTCCTTTCTCTCTCCCACTCTCTCTGTCTCTCTCTCTCTGAAAATTGAGCAATTTATAACGATGCACTTGACGCCGAAACAAATCCAAGAAGAAGTCCCAAAGGAAAGTCGAAGTATTCGATACTCTTTGAGATCTAACGCCACTTTTTGCTGCACATTTCGAAGCTGCTCTCTCCTGCTCTCTCAATGTCCTCTCGTAGAGTATCCCAAGAACAGCCGCAAGACCATCAACTGCTGCAATACTATGGACTCACTCAGCCACCACGTGATGGCCTGGCCACTTCTCTTGGCCCGAGAATCCCTCCCTGCAGCGGAGATGCCTGCCTGCCTTCCTGATGGCATGCGTGTGAGAGTGTGTGTGTGTGTGTGTGTCCGAGATGTTTGGCTGGACCCCAAAGTAACCCCAGCCCAACCCACCCCCCAAGAGGCAGAAGCAGAAACCAAAGGGCACTAGCATCAGCATCCAACAATTTCAATATTTCATCAAAGACATTCAAAGAGTTTTTACCCAAGAAGAAGCGACGCAGAAGAAGAAGAAGGGCTAAGGGGTAAGGGGTGGTGGAAATGGAAAATGGAAAATGGAGGGGCTACTAACTGCTTACTGCCGATGGATGCCGCTGGATGCCGCTGGGGGTAAGTGCAGTAGCGCCAAACTGTCGCTGCAATTATTCTCGTTAAATGTGGAACAGATGGAGAAGAAGGAGAAAGGAGAGAGGAGAAGGCGAGGGCGAGGGCGAGGGAGCGGGAGAGGGGGGGAGATGAATGCCAAGTAATGCACATGTAACTATTTACTTTGCGTGTTTCCCTTCCCTCTCTCTGGCCCCCCCACACTCCACTTTCGATGTCTCTGTTTCCATGATAAAAAAGGAAACAAAGAAAGTACGAATCGAAGGTTTGGAAAAGGAAACGACTTGGACGATATCCTAGGAGGAATAGTGGCTGGCATTTCTGAGTGGATCTCTGGAGGAGTGGGAGATCAGTTCTGCCCCAGTTCTACTGGACCCTTGAGACGTATTCTTAAAGACAGAAATCGTTTGCAGCATTTCTTGAGGATGGAACGAAATAACAGCGGAGATTTACCGGAGATTTTCTGCACCCACACCCCGTCACATGTACCCTGCCCTAAGCCTTTTACAGGGTATACAAATGGCGCAGCCGCCAAACAATAATGATGTCGTTCGTTGTTTTGATAATGATGAAGAGATGACGATGATGATGATGATGATGACGACGAAGATGGTAAAATGGTCGATGGCGTTTGGCGACGTTGCATTTACTTCATGACAGCTCCAATCTGCCACAACCCTAGCCCCACCCCTTCCAGCTTCCCCTCCCCACGCTCAACCCCTTGAACTTTGTCTGTTACTGCAGCTGCCTTTCCTTGGGCTCCTCTCTTTGTGTCTCTCGTGATATTACTCATACGCACTGTGGGGGCTGCTGTTTGTCGTCAGGAAGTCAATGCCAAAATGCATTCTTTGCCGTCGCTTCGAGGACA
This sequence comes from Drosophila athabasca, assembly GCA_008121215.1. NCBI lineage: Eukaryota > Metazoa > Arthropoda > Insecta > Diptera > Drosophilidae > Drosophila > Drosophila athabasca. The sequence continues at coordinate 58,571,347 of CM017796.1, read as the reverse complement.
TTACTGCCAGCGGAAGTGCCAGAGAGGGGCAGGCCGGTGGGTTGGGGTGGGGGGTTGCCTCTGAAAGATGGCCAAGAAATGAGATAATCAAACATGTGATTTACAGAGAGCGAGAAAGCAAGTGAGCAGCAATGGGATAGATGATGGGATAGATGGGAGTGTGTGGTGTGGTGTGGTTGGGGGTGGTGGGGGTTGGGGGTCACGTACTCCGACGTAATTGTGTGGAAGAAAATGCGCACTCAAAATTTGTATAAAATGTTGCAGCGGCAAATGTCTCCCTGTCTCTGTGCTTCTGCGGTGAGATTCCGATTCAGGTGGGGGTGGGGGTGGGGGTGGGGGTACGATCTCTTCTGCTGGAGGGTGGAAAGTGCAGTTTCCCCTCTTTCCACAGAAGAAAGGCGTTGCAACGGTCCTGGAGGTCTTCTACAGATCAATTTTATATGGAAATTTTCCCCTTTCCCTCGAAAATCATGTGAACCATGTGTGTAGCGATGCAATAGCCTCAAAGCCATGCAGAGATGATCTCAAAGGGCAGAGGGTGAATTATCGATTGTTAACAGAAGATTCGTGAGTCTCTTTAGTTGAGAATTTCCTGCAAATATTCCCATCTTCCCCACGCAAATCGAAGACCCCCGAAGATACCCGTCAGAATTGAATCACTTTGCTGCCCTGCCTACGCAGTGTCCCACGATGATCCCCCTCCCTCACCCCTGCAGAACTCCTGCTCCTCCTAACTCCGAGAGACCGCAGCACGTCACCGTCATCGTCTGGCAATGTGTGGCAGTGTCTGAGTGTCTGGAATACTTGCGACCTGCCGCAACATTGAAAGAAGAATGCCCCCACACAGTATGGCGAGGAGTGCCAGATGCAGAGGGGAAGTGGCAAAGGCAAGAAGTGCCAGACGGGGGGCGGGAGGGAGGTGGAGTTGTGTGGAGGTGGAGTTGTGTCTGCGGCCAGAGTTCAAATTAAATTTATTATTACCATTGCCTCCCTGCCCCTCCTTGCCCCTCCTCGCTCCTTCAATGAATCAGCAAATGTTGAACATCTGAGGCGGGGATGGCCAAGGCATGCAAATCCCCCGAATGAAAGGATTAGTCTAATCCATCGCAACCCAAACACAAGTCCCACAGACAAGAATCAAGTTGTGGGCAACCGCAAATTGCAAATCATTTCGATATTCTGTTGGAGCTGCAGTTTGACCTACAAAAAAAAAAGAAACCACAGGGAGGAGGGATATACGAAATACTGGAATCTGGAAATGGATGCTCTTAAAGGATGCCCCTTGGGGGATATTTTTGAGCGGATTTGTGATGGAATCGAAGATATGTATGTTGAGGCCTACAGAGAAACAAAGTGGCAGCAGCAAGAGTGTCGCACGGGGTCGAATGAGAGGCAGACACACACACACACACACACACACAAACACACCAAATGCTATGGCGAAAAAGCAGGTCACTGCTGAACGCCAAGGCCGAACCTTGTGCCACAACAGCCACATCGGAAAAGTAGGGCGTCAGGGCGGGGCGTGGCGGGCGGTCTGTTTTGGTCTGCCCGTCTGAAGGCGGCAGGTCGAGGCAGCCCCAACAGAGAGAGACGCAGAGAGACAGGCAGAGAGAGAGAGAGAGAGAAAGAGAGAGAGAGACTGGCGCTGGTAACTGGTTCATAGGCACGTTCGCTGCTGCTGCTGCTGCTGCCACACTGTGCTGCAACATGCAACGTGCAATGTGCAACGCAGTTTGTAATGCTCTCGTAAGCGTGGATTTTTACTCTAAGGGAGAAAAAGAGTCGCTGAGTTTATGAGAACATCAAGGAATCGGAATGGAAACCAACCGAGGGGCTCTGGTGTAAGTTGTGTGGGCTTTATCTGCAATTTGCAATCCACCGAGGTGTGCTGCTGTATGTTCCTTACATTATATGCAGCTTATTTATCTTGAAGCTTCTTTTTTGCCATATTTTCTCGGCATTTTCAACCGATGAGTGCTGCTGCCTGACGTTTCATCCTTTATCAAGGGTATACATTTTGTTAAATGGAGATCCCAACAAACCGAAAAGTGCTGCTGCAAGTAGCGTGTCAGATTTGAGGTCCTTAAAGGGTATTCCTTTCATTATACACCACTCTCTGCTCTCTGGAAAAGAGTATTGCCGACTCTTCTGCTTCTGCTTTAATTTGTGTTTGTTTTTTGAGACAAACATTCAAAAGGGGGGCGAAGGCGAAGGGAGGGGTGAGGCCAAGAAACAGCCGCCGCTGAGAGCGGAGACCAGAGACCAGAGACGAGAGACGAGAGAGAACCAGTGAGAGGCACAGGCAGAGCTGCATTTGTGGTAGTAGATCACGGCCTGGCCAACGACGACGACGAATCTAGAGCAGTTTGGGGCACTTGCACCGGGGCCACAGTGGCCTCCATCCATCGAGTGTGGCAGGCAGGGCGGGGCTGGTGCTGGGGCCGGGGCCGGGGCCGGGGCAAGGCTATGGACGCTGGCTGGTTTCGCTGGCTGGCTTCCTTCTGCTGCTCTAACTAGGACCCCGACACCATTTGTAATTTATCGTTAACCCAGTTTGTTGTTGTTGTTTCTTTCTTAGCCTGCAACTGCAACGAGCGGAAGGATGCGGCAGGATGGCGATGACGAGAGGGGAATGTTGTTTCAAGGTGTGTGTGTGTGTGTGTGTGACAGCTGCAGGTGCAGTTCCTTGAGGATATTACATAATTATCAAAGGGAGGGCAAAGGAATGGAAGAATGGGAATGGGAATGGTAATACGAGTGGAAATGGTAATGGAAATGGAAATGTAAGCGAGAACTGTGACAGCTATCCTTGGCTTCCGTTCCTGATGGATGCGATGCGATGGCTATTCCTGCTGCAATGGGAATGGAGTGTGCTCTCTCTCTCTCTCTCTCTTTCTGCCTTGGGAATGCTAGAATGTTCCCCAAAAAAGCTAGTTTTAAAAATCAATAGCCAGAAACATTGTTAATTAACCAACAACTGTTGCCACACAGGTGGCCCACTTCCCATAACACCCCAACCACCAGCCCTAGCCCCAGCCCCGAAATACCCTCCAGAAATGTAAAATGAAGGCGTTTCCATTTAGGGACAACAAAAATTACCAAATGGAGTGTCCCTTTTAGTCCCTAATGTTGTGGTCACAGTTACATGCCCCACAAAAAAGTACAAGAAAAAGGGAAACCACACGCAATGCCGCAATGCCAGAGGGGGGGAGGGAACAGATGTGGTGCTGGTGGTGCCCCAAGGCGATGCGCCTTTCACTCCTTTCTCCAGACCCTAAGACCTGCCTGCTTTTTGAAGTTCTTTCGGGGAGCAAAATCCTTTCAACTTCTTCTACTCTTTTGCTGGTTTATCCTTTTCGGTTCGTAACTTTTCTAATCGTTTTCCTTTTGAGAGAGCGAAAAACTTCACATTGTTTGCACCACTACGGGAGGGGGTGGGGTGGGGTGGGGTGTGGTCCCAATCGCATCGTGATGTACCGGAGAATTCAATCTTTTATTGGCCACACGTGATCGAATTCAGTCTATGATTTAAGCCATGTTCCCATGCCTCCATCCACCATGCCGCATGTCGCATGCCCTCCTCCATCTCTCTCTCTCTCTGTGGCATCACGTAGCGGTAGTGTCATAAAAACATAAAATTAGTTGCAACGTCTCCAAACGAAACGAAACGAAACGTTGAGGAATCATCCATTCAGTGGAGGTCGTCGCAGGGGCAGGAGGCAGGTGGAGGGGATGGGGGGATGGGCAAGAGGTACACTCTTCGTAACTACACATACATCAGGTTTTTCCCAAGACATCAACAATGTGATATCGCCCACGACACCGCCCCCGCCCCTCCATCACCATCACCCATTCTACCACTTGTACCACACGGCCTCTGCCTCTGTGTGCCACACACTGGTACTGCCACACTGCCTCTGCCACTGCCACTGCCACTGTCATCTCTCTTCTTGGCTCGTAAAATGCACATGTTGATGGCGCGTGTCTGGCATGGGCAAACCAGGGGGGATGCGGTGCTGCCCCCAAAAGGGGTGTACCACTCCAGTGAGAGACATTTTGGGGCTTGCCACCAAAGGATAGTTGGATTGAAATAGTTTTTTATTTTTATTATTTTCTATTATGTATTTTCATTCAAGATTTCCATGGACTTCTTGCCTTAAAACAGCCCTAAGTAAGTGATAAAATTCTTTTAACTTAATCTCAAATATATATTTAATATCCTACATCTGCAAACTTGTGTACATGTATTTCTTATTGGGAACTTTTCTCTCAGTGTATAGCATTTTGTGAATGCACTATTGTTCTCTCGTCTTCCGTCAAGCCAAGGCCATGGAAAATGCTGAGTGCGTATGAGGTTTTTTCCACTACTACTACTACTACTACGACGACTACTACTACTACTATCTTCCTCTCTCTCTCTTTTCCTCTTTCTCCCTCCTTGTGGCAGAGGCTTTCGCCCTGATTTGCCTGCTTGTGCCACAGGAATACTTCGCCCCCGCCCTCCACCGCATACCGCAGGGCTACTCCCCAAAAAAAAAGAATGAGAAGAGAATAGAACCTCGTCCCCCCATCATTTCAATCTATTTTTTCTCCATTTCTCGCATTTGATTTGAATTAAAATAAGTTACGTGAGCAGAAGGCCGCCTGACATTTTCATTTCACTTGTATCTGAGAGATGCAAAAAACCCTACTCCCCACCCCACTCCCCACCCCACCCCTTCCAGGTCTCTTGGGTATAGCAGGGAGGAGCAGGAGCAGGAGCAGGAGAGTGCACTATGCCCCCCAGGGAGAGGGAAAAGGCAGAGGAAGAGGAATCGGAATCGGAATCAGGGAGTGCAGGGGAAGGAGGGGGAAGGTTTTGCTTGCCAGGAGGGGGGGTTGGCTGTCGGGTGACCCAAATTCATTTAAAAATCGATCGATATTTCCCTTCGTTGCATTTCTCTCTGCTATTCTCAGTCTCTCTCTCCTCTCCCTCTCTGTTTCCTTCCCTTTTCTCTGTGACCGAAAAAAAGGCAAAAGTATATAGAGCATACGCTATACTATAATATATATACTAAATATAGTATATATACTACAGCATACACATATATACATACATATATATATTTAAGTAGGGTATATAGTCCATGTGGCATGAGGCAGCGGCAGCAGCAGCAAACTGCATTGCAATTATTGTGAAATTCTACTACAATGGAAATTTCTACAACGTTTTCCACTGTCCCCCCCTTCACACCCCCCTCCACTTATTCACCCTCACCCTGTCTCTTTCATTCGTTTTTCCGGTCTACGTCTACGGTTACGTTTCTACGTCGCGCCATAGAGTGTGTGTGTGTGTGGGTGTGGGTGTGAGTGTAGGCGTATGGTAGGCGTGTAGGCGTGACTCTAGGCCCATTGTTTAGGTGGGAATTGTGGGTGGTAGTCCCTACTTTTTTTTGTTTTTTACAGTTGCCAGAGGGAGATAGGGAGAGAAAGAGAGAGAGAGAGAGCTGCTTTTCCTTCCACACAAATATGTGCCTATATAATATATAGTTTTTCTCGAAAGTTTTCCCTTTCCTTGACGAAATAAATGATGAAATAGTGAAATTAACAGTTCCATAGAAATGTCTTCTGGAGAAATAAGCTTAGATTTCAGGATTAGATGACAAAAGATACAGATAAGAAAATCTGTATGGGATCCTTTTCTTTTGAGAGAGAGGAATTGTCAGCAGAAGTTGTGATATTCAAAGATACAAGATACTTCTTGTATGCCAAGGATAGTTGGGAGTAAATATAGATGTAGCTACATATATAGTTACATATCTTTCAGGTGCATCTGCCTATTGAATACCAATATCTTTCATTTGCAAATGAATCAACGTAAATACAAATAAAACTATCTTTCAGATGCGTCAGCCCCTGGACTTGTAGTGTCTTTCTGTGGCTAATGGATTGCATGTATCTTTGAGATGCATCTACATATGTGCAGAGATGGATTGATGAATTGTATCTCTTTCACGCACTCATAGAACAAATGTATCTTTTGTGATGCAGATGCAAATAGAACTTTAGTTGAACTTTGAAATTTCGTAGGATCCATGTATATTGCCCTGAGAAATGCGAAACTTTTTCAATATACCAATACCCTAGGAATATGTCCCTGTTTGCCTTTTCGTGGTGGTTGGGGGGGGGGGGTGATAAACAACAACCCCCTCTGCCTCTTCTCAAAGTTGTAACTTCTGTTGTGTGGGGGGTTTTTTTTTTTGGTGGTGGTGGTGCTGCTGCTGCTGCTGTTGCAGCGTCGCGTCGTAGCTGACGTTGGGAAAACTCATTACGATGCCGCATGAGTGACATTTCCACGCTGTCAACATGACACATTTCATAGAAAGATATACACTTCCCTTCCGCCCTTCCGCCCACAGCCCACGGCCCAGAGGCACACGAGACGACTCTTTGGTTGTGTGTGTGTGTGGCACATGCAACCGCATTCCCTGACATGCAAGCCGCACAGTGGCTTAATGCCACCAACCCCCCCCCCCCCCCCCCCCCCCCCCCCCCCCCCCCCCCTCCCCTGCAACCCACCCACTCATTCCTTGGGGCTGGCTCATCATCAGGGAATTACAACGCATTTCTTCACTTTCGCATCGCTGGCTTCTAAGCAGCTTATTATTGGTGTGTTTTTCGTGATGTCTTTTGTTTTGCTTTTGCTTTTGTTTCGTTTCGTTTTTTTTTTTTTGCCTTCCTTTGTGCGAAAATTGAGTTTTCTTTTAGGTATCATACTCCCACACACTCTACCCTCTACCCTCTACTCCGCCCCGCCCCGCCCCGCCCCTCTGTGCGTGTCAGAATGCATCGCTACGTCCGTTGCCGTCTAATGGCAACGCATGTCAACATTTGCTGAGCTTTTGTGTTTAAATATTACTAATACGACATGTTGTCGTGCCACATGATGCGGGCGGAGGCGGAGGCGAAGTGGCTTGAGTGGTGATTGTGGGGCGTGTGGACGCACGACTCCCTCTTATACGGGGTGGGCAGCCCCTAATTGAATTATGTTCTGTGAATGTTCTGCGATGATTAAAAAAAAAAAATGGAAAAGCTAACAAGAAAGGAGAGTCAACGATGGATTGAAAATACCCTTTTAAGGGTGAAGATTTTTCCATAAAATTTAAGTGCAAAATAGATGGAGTGTTTGGTCAAAGGATTGTGTGGCATATCCTCTGTGCAGAAGGAAGGAACAGTGAAGAACAAACCTTCAAACGAGTAAGAACTTTAAGATCTATGGAAAAAATCAGCAAAAAATATGTGAATTTTTGGGAATATCTGCAAAAGTAGATAAAAAGATCAGCAAATAATAATTAAAGACAGTAAAAAGTTGATTATATTCTTTTCGGTCTCACGATCGCTTCCAGTATGGTGTCTTTTCGCACAACTGTACCTTCACGACAGCAGAACCAAGAAATGGAACAATGGAATGAAACAAGCAACGATCAGCTCTAGCCCTAGCCAAAACAAAGGGTATTTATCGCATAAATGTCAGAGTCCTGCTAGTTGAGAGTTCTTTTTCCTGAATTAAGTTGTCAGCGAAGCGGCGACAGGTCGGTCGCAGGTCGCAGGTCGCTTGGGTCAGGGTCGGATACGGAACGAAACGAAACGCACGCGATGGATCGAAATGGAAATGCCACGGGGGCTGGGAAGGTGGGGGGGGGGGGCAAACTTTTGGCGCGGGATATGCAATTACAGATGCAGTCATAATACATTAGAGTTTTCCTCTGGGGGGTGGGGGGCTTCTGGGATAAACTTTTGGATTGTTGTCGCGAGTCAAGAGTTCGATGGGGGGCAAAGTGGGAGGGATGGGAGGATGTGGCAATGCCACCTGCTGTGCTCTGCTGAATGAAATTTACAATGAATTCGAATGGAAAAGTTTAATTGAAAGCCAGCCAAATAAAAAATAGACAGAAAAATACAAAAAATATCAGATGGAGGGAGAGGAGAACTAGATTAAGTCGGAGGCTGCGAATCCTGGCGGCAGATGCTAACTGAAAAGATAGTTGCAGGAAGCGCACAAAAAAACGGCAAAGAAAAGAAAAGCCGAGCGAAATGAAACGAAATGAGAGGCAGAAAGAAGAAAAGCTGCTGCTGCCACTGCCGCTGCTGCCGCTGCCACTGCCGCCGCTGCTGTTGCACAAAAGATGTGTTGTTTGCTCTGCAGTTAAATTAAATGAAAAAGTTTACAACTTTTTTAATGAAATCATTTTCCATGCAGTACTACAGAGAGGCATAAACAAAACAGCCCAAACCCGAAGCCAGGGCGAGGGTGAGGGCGAGGGCGAGGAGGTTGCATGCAACAAAAGAAAACAAAACTCTGCAGAAAAGCACAGAAGAATGGGCGCAAAAAGTTGCATGCAAAAGAACAGAAAGCGAGCAAGAGAGAGAGATGGGGAGAGGGAGAATCAAAGGATGTGTGTGGAGAAGGATATGCCTTGTGTGTTTGTTTTGAAGTTCTCTTTTTTTTGTCTTTTATTTGATTTTCCACAGAGAGCGAGGGGGATAGAGAGGGAGAGGGGGAGCGCCTACTGCTTTTCCTTAAGCGTTTAATGTGTCGTATGCGTAATCGGAGTTGGAATCGAAGGGGCATTCAAGTGTGAGCAGCAGAAAGGACGGGGGACGGGGGTAGGGGGTAGGGGAGGGAGCATCAGCCAAAGGCTAATGATGCTCATCCACTTGGCATCCTCTCGAAACCCGTGGATGTGGATGTCCTTGGCCAACAAGAGTCGACAAGGGTCGGGAATTTGTGTCATGGCATTGCCTCACAAAACGCACACACACACACACACGCATGTCTGTGTCCTCTGTATCTGTATCTCTCGCTCTCTCTGGATGCGTGTGTTTGTGTTTGTGTGTGTGTGTGGATTAGCTAATCCAACTGTCACTTTCAGGGACAGAGCCCGGACACAGCGCGGCGCAAGTGACAGAGAGAGAGAAAGAGAGAGCGAATGGCTGCGGGAATTATGCCAAAAATAAAACGAAAACCATAACTGAAAAATCTCCGGAAAAACCAGGAAAGGTTAACCAACAAAACAGAAAACACACAAGCAGGCAGGGGGGCATGAGGGGCATGCCCCCCAAGGGCATCCCCAGGAAAAAGAAGGGTTTTCCGAACGAGAGCGAACAATTAAAGCTTTAAGTGGAAATTCGCAAATTGAAAGTGGGAGGAAATACCATTTTGTTTTAATTAGGGCCAAAGTGGAAATACATTTTCCAGGAAGACACGAGATCAAAAAGCGGAAAGCTAACCGATTTCCACGAATGCCATTCGATCCCCTTGAAAGTCAGCGAAAGGGAATATTGTTTTCCACTGTTTAACCGGAAAAGCAATGCATGAACACTATTATTTTCGCCCCGTATTTCCATGGAAAAGGAGAACTGGAGCTGGAACTGGAGCTGGAGTTGTGTTCCCAGAATGAAACCCGACCTCACCCTTTGATCTCAGAGAAGTAATGGTTTCCCAGTAATTTTTAAAGTAATTCCTCGATTTAAATCTGTATCTTTCGGATGCAAAAACTGCAAAAATCCATCTTGCCTGTTGGAAACTGTAAATCCAGGGATCATGCATACTGGTAGCTCTTTTCCACTGAAATCCTTACTAAAAGTATCTCTTGGATACATATATTTATTCATATATATTCACTTGATTCAACCTTATTTGGCTTTTCCTCCCTGCCATTTTTTCTCTATCCCTTAATGCACGCATTTCCGTTTCCTAGTTTTTTTTTGTCTCCTCCTCGAATCTTTCGTTTTCCATCATGAATTTTTATGTTTTATTGCAGCTGTTGCTGCTGCTGCTGCTGCTGCTGTCAACACCCACCCAGCATTTGTTGCTGCCTCTCCACCGCCCCTCTGCCCCTCTGCTCCTCTGCTTTCTATTTTATTTTATTTTATTTTTTTGCCCGTGACAGCCGCCTGCCTTCCTGCTCCTTCTACCTCTGCGCTTTCACGTGACAGCTTTTGGCTCTACCTCGCACACCCACACCCACACCCTCGCCATCCTGCTCCTGCTGCTGCTCCTGCTCCCACTGCTGTTTTCACGCTTTTATTGGCACTGTGATTTCTGGTGACTGAATCCCAGCGGAGGATTACGCTTCAAGGCGCGCACATAACTCTGATGCTCTCGCATCGCATCGCATCGCATTAATCATTGAGAAAAAGAGAGCGAAAATGCAGTTTAATTTGGCATGAAGTGCAGTCGCGGTTCTGCTTGTGGGAGGCGGGGGAGGGGGCGGGGGGCTTCTGTTCTCAGGTTCTCGGGTGGCTGTTCTATCGGCAGTTAAGCGGTTTATATAACCGATAAAAACCTGTAAGTCCGTAAAGTCATATCGCATTTGATGACTGCACTGCACGGCACGGCACGGCATGGCATGGCACCCCCCAACCCCCCCTTGGAACGATGCGACGCGATGCTGCGGCGGGGGCAAGTTGTGTGATGACTTTTATGGCGTCATATTTTTATGGGTATGCATGCAGCACCCTACACCCAGCACCCGGCACCCTGCACCACCCCCTGTGGATGACGTTCCAGTGGAATGATTCTCGTTTTAATGATGGCCATATCTTTCACGAATTGTAAGCAAGCATTAAATGTTGAGAGAGAACAAAGTAGTATGCCCAGTGTAGGACTTTTCACTCTCATTCCAACTTGACAAATTTCCAAAATTGGATATTGTTTTCGACACCAAATTGTACCTAAAATTTCAATTCCGAAATTCCAATCAAATGGCAACTGTACAGAATGTTGCACCACCAGGCGAAACCAAAGATGCAGATACTTCTGGGGAAAAAGATACAGATGCAGATGCACTAGAAGCAGCTGCACTAGAGAAAAACGACAAGGATGCCGCAGCGGAAGGAGAAGAAGAACAGGAGGAGGAGCAAGAAGAAGGAGAAGATCCATTTGAACTCCTAGACGCAAACGACGAGGACAACGAGGAGGAGCAATCCCGCTACAAGGAATACCTATCGTTAATCAAAGAAATCGATTGTCAGAATGCCATTATTCTGGACCTGAAAACCCGTGCGAATGCACTGAAGCAGCAGGCGTGCCAATCGAGGAGCGAGAGTGAGGAGTTGCAGCGTCTACTGATGTGCCAGGAACAGGAGAACCTGCGACTCCGCACAATGATCAATCGAGCCATACAGCTGCAGAATTTTGGATCGCGTCGGCTCTACGGGGAAGTCGAACTGGAGATTACGGACTCCGAGCAGATGGTCTTCCTCGCTGGCGTTCAGTTTGCGAATATGCGATGTCCCAGTGACAGTCCTGTGGCAGTGTCCTGCCCATTGGATTCCGATTCGGAAGATGATGAATTGTGTAAGCCGTAGATTTGGATTCGGATTTGGCAAGAAATAAAGTTCCAGAGAGTTTTTGAAAGATGGGTCTTAAATGTCTCAACTGCATACCAACATACCATTCCACCGTTCCTAATTCTCTAAATGAATTTTCGAATCAAAAATAGACTGTAATCGATAGAAACCCAAACATCAGGTAATGCCCATGAAAATGTCATCATTCTTCCACCAATTAGTTCTGGCTTAAAGCGGCAAGCCCTCTTTTAAGTGGGTGAAAACCCCACTTAACCCCCAACTAAGTTTAGTATCCTGTTCTGCTCTTAGTATCTCAACTAAATGTCATCATTTTGCCATCAGTTGGTTGGCCAGAAAGCTTTCCGGACCTTCTTTCGCATCATTGCCAAGATATTTCACACTTCAGAGGAGAGTCCATGGCCACCCTCCATGCCCACCCTCCATGCCCCATACACCCCCATACCATTGCCACCCATCAATCCACAGAACGCCAACGCAACGATGGGGCATGGCATGGAGTGGTGCACGGAGGTGGGGCAGCAGCTCATTGAGCAATTCATTCAATCGGCGAATTCAATAAAGTACAACTAATAAAAAGAATAAAGAAAAACCAAACTCTCGACAAATGCGGGAATGGGTGAGGGCAAGGGTGAGGGCATGGGTGAGGGGGAATGCGCGGAATGATAATGGAAAATTGTGCAAGGAACGTGGCTGTAGCTGTGGCTGTGCCTCTGCGTGGGGGGGTCGTGGGGGAGAGACAGAATTACAATTTTCTCGCCATTTGCTGTCTTATTTTCATTCCCTCGTCTCATAATTCCAAAAAACAGCAGCGAGAAAGAGAGAGGGAGAGAGAACGAGAGGGGGAGTGTGAAAGAAAATCCCGCGCATTTCGCATTTCGCATGCCTTCCTTCGTTCCTTCCATCCTTCCACCCCACAGCCAGAAAGTACGGTGCGGTGTGGAGCGGAGCGTTAGTGGTCCATCAAATGCTTGTAAACAAAGCCAGAAAACGACAATGGGAATGACGAGAACGATGGGCCATCGGGCCATTACATGGAACATGGTTCGACGATGCCAAAATGGGGGGGAAAGCGGGTTGGCAGGCAGCATTCCAAAAGGGTGGCACACTCGAAGGGTACATTCACAAGGAAGGTGCATAGCCGTAGGGGCACAGCAGCTACCTCACCTCACCCTCAGCACCCAATATACCCTGTGAGTACCCTACAAGTACCAAAGGGGGAACAGAACGGAACGGAACCCGGAGTACAGTCGGAATGGCAGAATATATCCCAAATGGCGGGCGAAGTGCAGGCAATGGCAATGAGCACAAAAACAAAACGAATGTTTTTTTTCTTTCGTTTTGTTTTTTGCCCCCAGACAGAATGGGGGGATCAAAGCAAAACACGCAATACACACACACAAACACAGAGAGAGTAAAAGGAGCAAGAGAGACAGACAGACAGACAGTCGTAGCAAGACGAAGGGGAGTCGGGTCGTCGTCGTCGTCTCGGGGAACAACAGTTGTTGGCGCTGGGGGACTGGGACTGTGCTCCTGTTTCTCGTCTCTGCCTCGAAGAGTGACTCTTGACGCTGCCGCCAGCCGTTGCCGCTGTACCACGCCCATTCATCTCTTCCTCTCTCTGTCTCTCGTTCTGTGTCTCTTCTGGCCTTCTCTCTGTCTCTGTTTGCAGTCTGGTCAACGTCAAAACAAAGTCAACTCAGGCTTGAAACAGCAATAACAACAACAGAAAAAAGGGGAACGTTTTTGGCGCGAAAGATGGTATTTACAGAAGCGAAGAATACCCTAATAAGACTTGACCATACAATCTCTGGAAATTATAAGATATACTTGCTCTTCGGATATTCATTAAATCCTTGCAGATTTCTTGTGTTCCCGGAGGTTGCTTGAAATTAAAGGAGAATTTATTATAGAAATATTATGAGAATATACAGAAAGCGCACAGGTAATCCTCCCTTTGCGTGAGTCCATCATACCCTTGAAATGTTTTTGGCGCGCAAATCCAGAAATCAAAAGAGGAAGAAGCAGCAGCAGCGCAGCAGCAGCAAAGAGTTGACTGCAGCGTCGACTGCGACGTCACCTTGCGTCCATTCAACCCGCAGACCGTCGCAGCCGTCGTCCCCCCCTCCCCCCCCCCCCCTAACGGAGTGGAGTGTACCCCAGACACAAAAACAAATACGAAGCAACAGAGAGAGAGAGAGAGAGAGAGAGAGGGAAAACAGAGAGTAAATTTCATTTAACTGCCGCTTCGATTCGATTCCATTCCATTTTCCATTTGGTTCTGTTTTTCGGGATGGTGGGAGGCGGGGGGGGGGGGGGGGGGGTACCCCCACTTTTTTTTACTGTCAGTGGGGGGGGGGGGGGGGGGGGGCATGTTTTTTCATGTATGCGCCTGTGCGCCTTCCCACATTTACTGTCCATCTCTTTTGCTCTTCTATATATCTCTGTCTCTCTCTCTCTCTCTTCTTTGCTTTTTTGTATAGCTCTATCTCTCTCTTTCGAGCCATGACATGTGCAAAAAAAAAGGCCCAACAAGAAGAAGAAGAATTCTTTGTGGCGGCCATGGCCTCCGATCTACTACTAGTCGAGGCGTAATTATGGCTGTTCTCTGAAGAGAGCAGCAGCGTCTCGCAAAATCAGAGTTCGATGCACCACCAGGCACCACCACACCATAGCGTCTGCTGCTGCAAGCAGAAGGGGTGGTGGGGGGGGCACACAGAAGACACACACAAAAAAAAACAAAGAAGGTGCAGAATCGCAAAAGCGTCTCGTGTTGATGGTTTTATATCTAACAGATGCCACCTTTTACATGTGGATGAACGATCCAGCGATCCACTGATTCAGCGATCCACCGATCAGGATGCGGTCAGATGGGGATGGAGGAGGGTGGATGGATGGGTTGGGGTTGGGGGGTTGGGGGCTTCGGTTCTGATCTTGAATGGTGTGCCAGGCAGAGATCATCGAGAATAGGGGGAATTCCTCACATTTACTGTGGTGCCTGCTTCCCCAGTGCCATAAAAATGGAATGCATTGACTTGGACTTGAGACTTGAGAGATGACTAAGAAGGTTATTAACCCACAAATGAGTTCAAAGTTCTCTCTCTCTCTCTCTCTCTCTTTCACTGCATAGAGAATGGCTAAGCCAAGCCGCCTTTATGGGTTTATTAATCACGTGGAGTACAGTCGATACACAATATCTTCTAGCTAGCTTGTTTTTTTATTGGTAGTTAAGTTTTGAAAGGGAAATTCCTTGAGGGTATTTCCACAGGAAAGATGCTGTGCAGATGCTTCATGGGGCAGGAGGATAGTCGTGGGTGCTTAAAAGTGACTAAGATTCATGGTGATTCATAGATGGAATCGAATATGGATAGGACAAGCTACACAACTCCTTTGAGGGTTCGCCTTTGGGAACAACGACCCACCTGTAGTCGCACCAAACAAACCCCCCACCTGCCACAAATCTCTCATCGAAGTACAGTTTCGTCGTTTAATGCAGCATAAAACGTTAGACGTTAACATTTATGGATAAGGCCTTGTATTGCTGCTTTGAACTTTGACCTTTTGCGATCCCTTTCTCTCTCTCTCCTTCTCTCACAATAAACAAACAAATGTGAGGCCCCCCGCCCACCCAAAAAAAAAAGAAGAGATTTGACACTCCCCATTTTCTGGGGTGAACTTGAATTGCGTATCGGTTTTTTCTGCTGTGTGTTTCGGTTCCGAGAAAACTTTTCTAAATTAATTTCGCATAAAAAAAAGCGACCTCCGCAAACCCCCCCAAAAAAAAAACAAAGAGCAACAGCTACAAAAGAGGCAGGCGCCATAAAATTTGATGTGCAACTGATGAGGAGGAGGGCTTGGGGGCTTTTTGGAGGATGTGGCCTGTGGATGAGACGACGACGCACCCACAAAGGTCACACTGCGTCGGTGATGGGCTGGGGGAGGGAGAGCGGAGAGGCGGCATTCAGCATCAACGTCTGAGGGTCAAAGTTCAGAGACGCGTAAATTTTTGTGCGCCGCTGGGGGACACACAACACACCGCCTGCCCTGCCCTGGCGTGGCGTGGCGTGGCATTTGTTGTTGTTGGTGTTGGTGCCCCCCCAATCATTCGGTGGCTGTCGTCTGGAAAACTTCTCTCCTTCTGTCGGACAGAGGATAACAAATCACTTGGAGTGGAATATTGTCGTCGTCGTCGTCGTCTGGCGTTGTCTACGCACCCGAAAACACAGGCTGTAATCGACAGGGACCGTCGTCGACAGCTGCAGACGGGATGTCCAGAGTACTTTCCCTCTCTTTGTGACTACTTGGAAACATCTTGGAATCCCCATCCCATCCCACCCATCCTCCATCCTTCAGCTTTTTGGCGGGACTCGAGCGTTGTCGAAGGATGAGCCTGAGACGCTGCTGCAGAGTTGAGTGCGTGACACGCGATTTAGGCAATTATCGACGGGTGTGTGGGGGGGAGGGCCTGATTGCAGTAATTAAATCGATTAGCTAATGATATATATCGTATTTAATTGAGAATTAAATGGGAATTTTAGTGGATAAATATAATGAATGAATCGATGCGTTTCAAAATCAATCGATAAATCAATAATTTATCGTTATTTTTTGTCGTAACCCGATTGAGTTATACTTGAAGAACAAATCGATTAACCGATACGTTTTGGAGTGCTTGGAAGTGCTTTGTAGTCTTTAAAATCGATTACAATCGATATCACCATATCCATCAATGGGCTTACTTTTTAAAGAGACATATTCATATGTACATATGTACATTTTATATATTCTCAAAGATTCATTGTTCCCCTTGTTATCGATTATTGATACTTAATTTGAACTATTTTCGATTTATTCGATTGCTTTTCGGATCATCTCTACATCTACCCTACTCTTCCTTTCGTTTCGCGTTAACTTTTCCTTTCTTTACAAAAGCAAAAAAAAAAAGAAACGATTTTTTCGGTTTGGACTTGTCTGAGTCTTTGTCTTGTTCTTGGTCTTCTCTGTCTTTTGTCTTTTGTCCGTCTCTCTGTGTGCTTCTGTGTGTCTGTTGTCCTTTGGTCTTTCTTTCTTTCGTTTCGTCTGTGTTTCGTCTGTTGTCTGTCCTTTGGTCTTTGTTTGTTTTGTCTGCTCTCCTCTGCTCTGCTCTGCTCCTCTGATTTGGCGCGCATATGTTGCTTGCTTGCTGGCTGCCTTTTGGGATATCTTTGGGATTTCTTGGTATTTTTTTTATTTATCTAAAATAGCTGGAGAGTGTAGATTGAAGAGGGTAACAGAGACGCGAGTGTGGGTTGGGTTGGGTTGCGTTGCGATGGGGTGGGGTGTGGCATTGGCGGCTGGGCGGCTATGTAATGTCGCTTTGATTTGTGGCAATCGCGCGCTAAACGTCGCAACATTTTTGAAGTGAAATTGCTCGAATTGTTCGACGTCTGGGAGTCTCTGCCTCCTGCCTCCTACCTCCTACCTACACCTCCTGCCTCCTCGACAATGACAATATGCCGTCTCCGTCTCCGTCTGTGGAATTCGGTTTTCTGGTTTTCCTTTTGGGTGCGTAATTTTCGGGGGGGCTGGCGGCCAGTTGCTGCCGCGCTTCGCGTCGCGTCTAGTCGCGTTGAGTCCTTGTTTCTTCTCCAGAGTTGTCCTTGTTCTTTTCGGTGAAAAGAAGGTGGAGGGGGGTGGGGAGGGGACTGTAAGTAAACATGTTTGCCAATATGTCGCTCGAAGGAGTCTGAGTCGCAACCGGAGTCGGAGTCTCCTGACATTGTTGACTCCTTTGTCCGTTTCAGGGATCTTGTAGTGACAACCCCCCTGGCACCCTTGGGGTGCTGTAGTGTGTGGTGTGTGGTAGGGGGTATGCATCCCCTAGACAACATCAAGATGTTGAGAACAGCAAAGCATTTGAAATGCAAAGTTTTCTATGCAAATTGCAAAATGAATTAAGGCCCTGCCCTGCCCTGCCTGCTCTCGCTCGAGGCCGCCTCCTGTCAAGCTATAAAGATGGCTTTTTTTCTGAAGGGTTTCCTAATGAGGTTTTCTTGGCTGAAGGCTGGGGGTAGTTCCTACAAGGAGGGGTTAATGGGGAGGGGGGTTTTTGGAAATAAAATAATAGATCGGCGAGTACGAGAAAATTGTAGAGAAAATATCAGTTTTCTCTTTAGTTTTAATCACAGATTTGTTTCCCATTTTTTTGCAGGTTTTCATTTCTGTTTATGGTTTCGTTTCGGTTTTTGTGTTTTTGTTTTGCCGCAAAGGATGACCACCGGACTAATCCCATTGACCATAAAGGACATTGAACCCTGCCCCTGCCCCTGCCACTTGCACTGCCTCTCTACCCTTAACCCTTGACCATCATACACATGCCACAAAAATAAACAACTTCTACGGCAAACAAATAAATAAACCCAAACCCCAAAAAACGCATCAGGCAGCAGGAGCAGCAGCAGCAGACGCTGGTGGATGCTTTCAACTTTTGCCGATGCTGAGGAGGGGGGCGGGCAGGGGGCAAAAGGCAGGTGCAAAAACTACACAGGCCGCCACAGGGACAGAGGACAGGTGCAAAAAAACAACAACAAGGATACTACTATATATTCAGAGAGATACCCGGCATAAGGGATAAGGTTTAAGGGAGAAGGAGAGTGGCAATCGAAAGAGACAGATGGAGAGGCGCTAACTGGTCCAAGAACAACAGCAAAACAATTTCAGGGATTCAGGGATCGATTCGATATGTGTCTTGGATGCCCTTTTCAAGAAGAGGAGAACCTTATTCGGAGTAAATCTTTAGCGGGATCTTTGGAAATTTCAAGCATTATTGGAAGGTTTGGAGCTGTGTTTTTTCGGGGTATGGAAATACCCTATATGCCAGGCAGGGCCCTCCCTCTACAAAAAGGGTATCATGTCTTCGGCTCCTTCACTTCCTGTTGTTTCGCTTTTGGATGGTTTTCCCCTCATCCGATGCTACTTTTTGTTTTTTGGGGGGGATGCATTTAAATGACGATTGCCTTCGAAGGGTTAAGGGCAGCCCGGTTCCAATTGGATTGGGGTGCGCTTCTGACTGTTTGTTAGTGAGAGTGAGAGGGGAATATGGATAGGGGTTGAGGGGGGGGTTAGCTTGTCGCTAAATATTTAATAACGGAACGCATCCAGCTGCCAGCAGCCCGAAGGACAATGACGCTACCCGTCCCCTCTCTCTCTCTCTCTCTCTCTCTCTCTCTCTCTCTCTCTCTTTTTACTGTCTGGATTAGAATCCGCCCCTCTCTGTTCAGGCTTAGTTTCCCCTTTTGCTTAGACCCCCCCCCACAGCTGCCAACCTTTACCCCTCTGTCTCTACTCTTCAATTGTTCACTTTCGTCTCTGTCTGTCTGTGCTGCTGCCTGGCTCTGGCTCTGCGGTTTTTGGGTGCCGTCGCTGCCGCCGCCGTTTGTCTGCAGCATCCATCAGGTTGCTTAGCTTTCGCTTCAATTGGGAGTGAGACGGAACACAGACAGACTGAGAAGGAAGGTGGGAGGGAGAGGGAGAGCAGTGGGTGGGTGGAGAGTGAGAGAAAAGCGTAAAAATTTTACGATTTGTTTTGTTTCGTCTGGCAGTCGGAGGATGTCGTTGCTGCTGCTTGCCGATCGCAGGATATATTTATGGGCGAGGTAAGGGTGAGGCCAGTAAGTTTCATTTATTTTTTAGTCCCTTGCGCTTAAAAAAATGGTAAACATTTCTGCGATCGCTCCTTGCAGCTAGCCTCACCCTATCCGAATGTACCTTGGGCAGATTTTACCGCCGCTGCTCTGGCTGCTGCTGCTGCTTCTGTCGCTGCCGCCTCTTAAATTTGCAATGTCAATGACGTCTCTTCTCCCCCTCCCCCTCCCTCTCACCCCCTTCCTCTACACCATCATCGTAATGTTATTCTTCTTGTTTTTGCAGTCATAAAAAAGGAAAAAAAATCAACCCTCGACGCAAAATAAATCGCATGCGAAAAAAAATAAAAGCGTTCGCTCGGTGGCGGCGGCGGCGGGTAGGCGTGGCACTAGAATTGGACCTGAGCCTGCAAGTCCCCCTTTTCCCTTGCCCCGAGTCGAGTCCCGTGGTCTGAACCTGGCCCTAAACCCCCGTAGATCATTGTCCTTGAGTCCGGAGTTCATTCACACGAATCTGAACGAAGGGGGTGGTGAGAGGGGGGGTGGGGCGACATAAAATGGAACAGAATGGAATGGAATAGAATAGAAGGGGAATGGAATGGAATGGAGGGATGGGGCGGCGGGGCAATTTGTTGATGATTTTCGTTTGTCGATTTTAATATTGAAACAGCAATAAAGCAACGTGCAACGTGCAACGTGTGCTACCTCAACCCGCATCATGTCTGGCCTCCTGTCGATGCCCCCCTCCCCCACCGCTACCGTCTCCTGCCACTGCTGCCGTCGCTGCCTGTGCCTGCGCTTCTGTTCGGCTCTGCGGTCTGGAGAGGCCTCTGCTCTGCCTGTGGCATGGATGGTGGGCATGAGTATCGGTGTAACCGACCTAGGACTTGCCACATGGTATTGTCTGTTGTGTGTTTTCGATTCGTTCTCTCTGTTGCTTTTCCCCCTTTTTGTTTTTTTTCTGTTGTTTTTTTTCCACAGCAGCATTTGGCGGGAAAAATTGTTGTTTTGAACAGAAGCAGAAGCAGAGAACCAAGGCACAAAAGGGGTGGACAGACGAGACAGACAGTGCCACAGAGCCGTGCGAGGGGGGGTTTGGGAGGGCAGAAAGAGAAGCTTGCGTTTCTGTCGGGGCGAAGAGAAAAAAAAAACAACAAACGAGTAGAGCAATGAACAGGGGAACAGGAACAGGCAAACAGACGAGACGAGACGAGACAGCAAGCGGAATGCCGTATGCCGAATGCCGGTGGAGAGCCGAAGGTGGGAGAGAAGGCGAATCGAGGCAAAGACGAGGCCACAGACCGAAGCCGAACTGCAAAGAGCTGCAGGGAAAGGGGGGGAGGCAGCGCAGGCGAGAGTTGTGTTTGTGTCTGTGCATGTTTGTGCAAGTTTGGCTTTGAATGATTCTAAACTGTGGCTAAAGCAGGGTATATTCACGAGCAGGTGAGGCTAATCTATAGGCAAGGAACATCAGTGCCGATTCTTCACTGGGGAAATACGCGAAAGGAGATGTTTTTGTTTGGTGCCTCGCAAGCATTGCCTTACCCCTTTCCCATGTTCCGTATGTACCTTGCTTTGAACATTATTACGGTGCAATAATGTGAGGGGGGGAATGGAAGGTGGAAGAGACCATACGGCTGTCTGGCTTTCAGCGGGAAAGAGACACAACATAAACACAGACAGACAGAAAGAGAGATATACAGACAGACAGACGGACAGAAGGTGAGGATGAGGATGAGAAACGGGAACCAGAAAACCAGACCAGGCACACCTCTCACTTCTCCCTCTCTCTACCTCTCTCCCATCCATATGCCTATGCCAATGTGCAGAAGCTTGTGACTGACGACGCTGCTGACTCTCTTTCGCTCTTCTTCTGCTTGCACTTCATACCCCTCCCTCCCACCATTCTTATGCCTCCACTAGCACCTCTTCTTCCTTTTGGTCGTAAACTGATATTGGGGTCGTCGACTGCTAATTTGTGGACAGCAAAACACAGCAGAACACAGCAAACAAAACACAAAATGCGTGCAAAAGAGAATGGCGAATAGTGCGAGAGCTCACAGGGGGGGAAGAAGAATTGCAGTAGAGGGGGCAATAAGGGGGAATAAGAGGCATACGCAGTGTGGAAGCCGCATTGGAGGTACAGTTGCAGGGTGTGGCAATGGTAAACACACATAATGAAAAATTATACATTCAATTCCACTGTTCCCGTCCTCGGAACAGTTGGAAATTTTTTGGGAATTTTTGAAAGGAATGGAAATGGTAATGGAAAAGCTTCCTTTAATGATGGATAAAAGATTCTTATTCAGGAGATCCATCGTGTAATTTGAGGAACTGATCATCCCCCGAAGCCTCCTTGGAAGTGGAACGTTTCTATCCTTCTTGAAACACGATTACCTCTATCAATCCATAGAAGACCAATCCATTCATCCCAACTTCAAACTAGAATATCCCTGTCATCTGCAAAGAATATGGTCTTACCTATAATAGAGACCTATAAAAGTCCTCTAACCGAAGATCCTTCTGCCACTGGGGGCTGGGACTTTCTCGCTGGCAAAATCCTAGTTAAAAGGCACTGAAGATATTTGTTTTTAATTATATTTTAATTAAAATAACAAACAAAACAAAACTGAAGGTGAAATTCGAGCCAATGTTGATAATTTATGGGACAACCACCCTCCACCACCACCAGTGAACTCCCCCGCCAGGAACTACTGAGCCACACCACACCCCCAGGCTCTGGTGAAGACTGTGAAGGCAATTAAAAGCGTGGTCGTTGTCGTCGTAGTCGTGGTCGTGGTCTCTGAGACGGTGGGGTCCTCAAGTAATTTGAATTGAATGAAGTGCCCAACGACTCTGGCCTGCCTCCTTACGCACCAGGAAGTCCAAGCAGGAGAGCTCTAGACAAGTAATACACGCACACTCAAACGCACACGCACTCGTATTCATACTCACACTCACGCACTCAAAAACACTCGTAACCCCCCACTCGCACTCATTCCTGCAGACAAAAGGCAGAACAGAGGTCTAGTCTGGAGGGGGGATGGGGGGTTCGTTTTCTGTTTTTTTTTGTTTTTTAGGTCTTTGACTGGGCTGCCACCCCACTCCTGCCCCCCTTGCGATCCTTCGAATATCCTGCGAATGTGAATCCTCGTGGTGGTGGGTTGCCGCTGCCGCTGCTGCTGCTGCTGCTTCTGCTGCTGCTTCTGCTCCAGGCGGTTCTTGTTTTTATATTTTTTCGTCCCACCGCCAGACGATACCCACAAGCTTTCTGGTGAGTGAGTGACGCACCGAAATACAAATGAGGGAAGGACCAAGGACCCCAGAACCCACAACCCACAGACCCAAGGACTTTTCAAAAAGTGCGTCGATATTTTGTGCGTGGCGTGGCGTGGCGGCCAGGAAGCGACGCACGAGCGAGCTTGAGCGCTGAGGCTGTGGCTGTGTCTGTGGCTGAGACCCAGACGAAGGGAAGAGCCAGCCGCAGCCAGAAGAGAACAGAACTGAACAGAACAGAACCAAAAGCCAGACAGGACTCGTTTCTGTCCTGGCGTTGAAAGTTTAACGAACCTTCGGCGTTTCCTGCCCAAGGACCGCCGCCTTCTTCTCCGTCTCTGTCTCAGCGTTTTATTACACTTTTTCTTTCGACCAAAAACCGAATCACAAGAACCCCACACACAAACATACACACACACACACCAGCGGGTAACAAAAAGGGACGTCCAGTGTCCAGTTTTCGGTTTCATTTCGATTCGGACACGTCCTGGACTGGGTTTAACCCATGATGAACTCCACAGGTAAAAACCTGG
Source organism: Drosophila athabasca (assembly GCA_008121215.1). Lineage (NCBI taxonomy): Eukaryota > Metazoa > Arthropoda > Insecta > Diptera > Drosophilidae > Drosophila > Drosophila athabasca. Next base: position 58,548,561 of record CM017796.1, on the reverse strand, counting down.
TTTTGAAGAAGGCAAGAGCTTCATCCAGAAGTGATATCTGTATTTCTGACAAGGGACCCTCAAGGAAGCTTTATATAGGATTTGAATCCATTTAGGATTTAACATATAACTGTATCTATGGTTTTGAAATGGGAAAGTCATTTCCTTGAGACAATAAGCTTCAAAAATCTGTCATATGTGGATGGGATGTGGGTTCTTATAGCACATGCATAATTTCACTCAAGCTCTGTCCCCCCCACAGTATTAACAACGAAATGAGCAAGTCTCAGAAAAATCGGAGTATATTTATTCCAAGAGGTTTCTAGCTTTACTTCACTTGTAAGTCTTAAACGATTGACTCGAATCTCTTCAAACTTTTTATAATTATCACTTATCATAAGATCCATAGCATTCCGCCAAGTTTCATTAGAATATCTTTAGAGGACGGTTCTCTTTTTGAATATGATTTTCAATCGTACAATGTTCCTTTCAGGTGGGCCATCGCCTTGAATGGGTTAAGGACCTTGTTCCACCCTTGTGGCCTTGGCTGTGCCTTACGTGATGTAACAATGCGGTAGGTTGGGAATGTAAATAAATTTCCAAATAATTTACTTTGTCTGGGAGCGGGGCTCCCTGCCCCTTCCAGCCATCCCAGCCCCTCAGACTGCTCCCTTTGTAGGTTCTTCCCCATCGTTAGGGACGCCCCGCCCCTTTTGCTCCTGGCCCTTCTTTGGGTCCTGGATTCTGACAGTAGCCAGTCCTTGTGCCGCTCCTGTGCCGCCATCTCTCTCTGCTGCTGTTCGTCCTTATCCTTCTGCTTCTGCTGCTGTTCCTCCTCATTCTCCTGCTCGTGTTTTCCTCCCCCTTTGCTTAGAAATCAACGCTCTGCCTCTGTCTCGCCTCGTCGCTCTCTACTTTGCTCCGCGATCAAGGTCAATGTGCGTGCCGTGTCAGTAACCTTTTGCCCAATGCCCATTTCCCATTGTCGCCCCTGTACATCCACGTACATCCCCCCGCGCCCCTGCCCCTGCCAGACAGCCAGACATGTCACACCCCTTACCCAAAGAAGCCCAAGCCCAAGCCCAAGGACTGAGACTGGGACTGAGACTGAGACTGTCCTCAGCTTTTTATTATATTTGGGTTTGTACTTACTTTTTTTTCGACGCTGTCTGGGCCCGAAAAAAAAAGACTGAAGATGTGGAGATGGAGATGGAGGAGATTCGAACAGATGTGCAAAATGCTAAAAAACCTTGCCACCGCTGCCACTGACATTGCCACATGCCACACGACGCACAAGGCAGCAAGACGGACGGACGGACGGACGGAGTCTTTTTGATTCTGTAGAAGCATTTGATTTGCCATAATCGCATATTAGTCGTTTGTGCCCCTCAAAACAGCATTATGTATTTACTTTATGTGTCTGTTGGTCTTTCCCATCCCCCTACTCCCCCCCTCCTGATGTGTGGATCCCATGAGAGGGTTCCTTTCCTTTGCTTGGCTTTTCTTTCGGTGGAGGGGTTCCTTTTGGCCTTGAACGGGGCTGGGGGCTGGGGGCTGGGGACTGGGGGCTGGGCTGGCGGGCGGGCAATGTTTCTATGAAATTGAAAGCTGTGTGGCTTATCGCCCAAATCAGTTATCAGATGCCAGTCCCAGTCCCAGCTCCAGTCCCAGCCCCAGCCCCCTCCGCCATATGACAGTTTTCGTTGTGGCTATAATTTTGATGTTCAATTTGGTGGCTTGCAGGACTTTCGGGATGTGATCAACTTGTCATCGGATAAGGATTCGGATTCGAATTCGATTTGGAGGGTAAAGGAAAGTAAATTGTCCAACAAATTGGGTCTGTGATAATGGCATCGCATCGCCAGCAGAATTGAGTGACAGCTTAACAGGACGACAGCCAGGACGAAAGGACGGAAGGAAGGAAGGAATCAAGTTTATTTATGAAATTGAAACGATATCAAATGGAGATTAGAAAAGACATTTAGTTGTGAGATAAATGGGTGGATTTATTGGATGGATATTCGTGAATGGTGGGGGAAAACTGTAAAGAAATGATAAAGAAGATGATGAAAAGTGTGTGCTTTGGACCCACAAAACCTTCCTCAACTTTCATGCAAAGCAGCAGGGAAACTCCCGTCATGCACACGACATGTAATTCTCTTTTGCGGGAGACTGGGATACTGGACATGGGCATTCCATTTATTTGTTTCTTACTTTCCCAATATTTGGATATAGTATAGATATAGAAATCTGTCAGAATTGCCCCATAATATCTTTGGCAGTCAATGACATGAAAGATACCCTTTGCCCTGTGCTCCCATTTCACTATCTCTCACTCGCATCCCTTTTTCCTCGACTCTTTCTTTGCCATATTCCTTCCACTGTCATTCGTTTCATTCTCCCTCAGTGGAAGGGCACTTCCCTACTTCCCCTCTTTCTGTCTCATATCATTTCTTTTCCCTTTATCATTCCACCATTCCATTCCACTCCACTCATTCTATTCCCCTTTTCCCCTATGAAAAGTCAAGGCACATGAACTTTTGCCTAATTACCACCAAAAATTCTATCCACTTACTGCCTGCCACTACTGCCTGCCACTACTGCCTGTTGCCCATCTGCTGCCTGCCACTGCCGCTTGTCGCCTGCCCCTTGCTGCTTCTGACAAATAGTTTGAATAATTGCCACAACTAGTGGCAAGGCAGCAAGGCATCGCCCAGCGCCCAGCGCCCAGCACCCAGCACCCAGCACCCGACCCAGATTGTTGCAACCAATATATCATTCATTATCCGCCATGAAAAATTAGCAATCGCATTTTGTCTGCCGCTTAAATGCAAAACTGAAGGGAAAACTGAAGGGAAAAACTGAAAGAAAAGGGAAAAGAAAACGCTGGAGGATGGCAAACTTTTATCTGTGCAAAGGCAGCAGCAGCAGCAGTCATTCCTTTGGGGCAGCCCAGGCACTGAGGCTGAGGGGAATGTGCAACAAGGTCCCCCCGTCCCCGTCCCACAGACGGGGAACAGACACCACAGGACCAAGTTTTCCCTTCAGTTTTTCCCTTGGCATAAAAATTAGGTAATAATGATGGCCATAAAATATGATTTGCACGCCAGCGAGAGGAGGCTTGGCGAGGGGGGGGGGGGGGGGGGGGGAGAGGGCGGTATGGAGGCAGGAGGAAACGCCTGTAAGGAAACTTTTCCAATAAAATCAGACACACTCCACCGCGAAGGAGATGCTGCCGCGGAGGTCAAGCCCAGGCCCCGATGCTGCCCCATCATCGATCAAATCCATCTCTCCGAACGACAAAAGAACGAAAGAAAGAAATGGAAGAAATGGAAGTAAAGAAGGGAAAGCACCGAAAGAAATGTATGCCAAAAGTTGTTGTTGCCTCCAAAATGAATTAAAAAAGTTGCACGAGAGGCACAAGTGATGCGAGAGGGCGACAGGGCGAGGGGCTACAGCGTTGACTGTAATTAACTCTCGTGTCCATCTGTGGCATTCAGCACTTCCTTGTTCTTGTCTCCGGGTTGCATGCCCCATTCATTTACAAGAGATTTCTCCTGTCCTGTGATTCCTTCCTGGTTCTGTTCTCGCTCCATTCTCTGCCCCTGTAAGATGTCCTGGAGCTCTCTCCTCCTCAGTCTCTTCCCCTGGAGATGTCCTGGCTCTCCATCCTCTGGCGCTGTCCTCTCGAAAATGATTCATAATTATTGCAATGCGGCATCGCAACGCTTCGCTTCTGCCCCAGGCCGCTGCCTGCTGCATGCGTGGCAAGAATCATACATCGTGTCCTGTTGGCACCATAAAAATTGACAAATGTGTCTGTAAACTTGGCTAATAATGCCGCGAGTCCTTGCCTTGCCTTGCCCTGGCGAATGGGGTGCCACTCTGCCACACTGCCACTGCACTCTGCTGCAAATGTAAACGCGCGCTGTGTATTGTGTCTGTCGTCAATCGCTCCGCTCCGATGCGATGCGGAATGTCTGATAAAAGTCGCTTACTGGCTGGGACACTGCGACTGAAGGGTTCTGGTGGTTCTGCCTCTCCGCAGCTACAGGGTTTTTCGTTTTTTAATGATTTTTTGCCTGCCCATTTGTGCCGAATGCAGAGTCCTTCCGGTGTTCCATTAGAATTCGCTTTAAAATATCTCCAAATCCGAATACTGCCCCTAGGGTTTTCCCCATATTCCGTAACACCTCTGAATCATGGAATCCACGGACTTCAATTTACGAAATGCGCCACAAATTTATGGCACACTTTATATATCTATCTATCTGTCTATCTATCGTTTGGCTGGTCTCCATAGAGACAGAGACAGAGAAAGAGAGGAATGAGAGGGATGGGAATGGGAATGGGAAGATGGGCCGTGCACTCTATACTAAACCATAAATTACATCGTCTCTCGACTTCGTTTCGGTTAACTGAACTCTCAAGTAAGTCGACAGTCGACCCGTCGACCGCGGGTCCTGCCCCTGTCCCTGTCCCTGTTCCTGCCCTACCCCGCCCCCTTCTGTTGCGATTAGCGATAATATCTCGTCGCATTGTCATAATTCTTGGGGCTCTGCTGACCAGCGACAGAGACGCACATAGAGAGAGAGAGACAGCGGCAGATAAAGAGAGAGAGACAGAGAGAGAGAGCGAGCGTAGAGAGCGTGTGGTGGCGCGCAGAGAAAAACCCATTAAAATCTCAATGGCCTCCCCCTTTTGTGGCCTTCTTCTGCGCTTAGCCATCTTTCTAATCATCTGCCAATGACAATGACAATGACCTCCGAACCCCTCTACCCCCCCCTGCCCAACTGCTACTCCTCGAGTGGAGTGGAGTGGAGTTTGCTGACCAAAGCAGCTGCTGGGAGGGAGAGGGAGGGAGAGGCGGCTGCTGGTGACTGCTGCTCTGTTCTGCTGTTCTGCTGTTGATGTATGGGACCATTTTTGGGTTTATCAAATGCCATCATCTAATTTTCATTAACTTGTTCTCTCGAATACAATAAATCTTTTTTTGGGGGGGGGGAGGTGGTCCTACTTGTTTACTCGAGGGTCCTCGAACTCAAATCCGGACAAAGTCTAGCCTGTCTCTCTATCAAAACAACAGAAAAACTGTGAAAGTTTAATTCGTTTTAGATATTATTTAGAGGTTTTAAAAGGGTTTACGAATCTGGAATGGATGTCTGAATTGGGAGGTATATTCTCTATCTTATTTACCATCTAATATTTGTTCTCCTTCCTACCACTTCGAAGCATTTTTCTTGAACAATATTTAATATTCTGCTCATCCGAAAGTGATGATTGGGGCATATTGTCTTGGGCCCAAATCCAAAATTGAGTCAAATGGATCTATATCTTATTTATTCTAAGAATCCAGACGATCCAGAACCAATCGAGAGGTCGAGCTGCTGTCGCATTTATCAATTGGTTTCTCTTTGAATCTAGTTAAGGAGGATCTCTGGATCGGATATCAATATCTGTCAATATTATCTACTTAATATTTTCTCATTTATTTTAGTCTTAAGAATTTCCCCGAACTGCCTACCGATCCGAACCGAACCGAACCGATCGATTCATTGACAAAAAATGCTGCTTTGCTGCTCGAATGATATTGATTAAGAGCGACTACAGGCGAAAGGAAAAGGAAGATGCAAGAAAAGAAGAGATTACGGCACGCTTTTGAAATGACCGCCGGTCAAATAAGACCGAGCGAGCGAGAGAGAGAGAGAGAGAGGGAGAGGGAGAGAGCGAAAAGAAGGAGTTCCAAGAAAGGAGTTCCAGTTGCAGTTGTGCGATCCTGAGATTCCCACCGAATAAACAATAAAGAATAAAGGACATGCCAGGCCACATGATTCCAAGGTTTTGGATTCTGCTCTCATTCGGGGCAGTGGCAGTGGCAGTCCGGGGGGGACAGGGCAGGGACAGGGACAGGGCAGGGCGTTAATGTGCGAAGTGCGTCTGAATGGATTTCATCAGAAATGGGTTTTGGGTTGCTCTTGAATGTATCGCTGTATCTGTATCGCCTGTATCTGTATGTGTGTGTGTGTGTGTGTATCTGTATCTATTGTAGGTAGACGAATCTTGAGGAGCTTCAAGGCAGAGTAGGATAAAAGGTAAATCACCTTTTGTTTTGCGCTTTGCCCTCGAAATTCGAGTTCATTGTCAAGTTCAACGGAGAGGCATCGTCTGGCCCTCGAATCGTTTGTGTATCTGTGTATCTGCGCTAGTGTGCGCTAGTGTGTGTGTGCTGCGCTTGCGTCAAATTGTTGTGGTGCTCCGCTCCTTCTTGCCCCCCGCCGAAAGCCACCCCTTCACCTCCATGTTGTCCGTGTCCGTCCGTTGTCTTCTGTGTGCTTCTGCAGTTGAAGTGTGGCCTGGCCGGGGCTCCTCTTTGGGGTTTTTGTTTTGGTCTTTGGGTCGGTCTTCTGGTCCTTCTGCTTCGCGCTGGTCTGGTCTGGTCTACTCCTTGGGTCTCTGGCAGTGGCCTCCCAAAAAAGCGAAAAAGAGAAAAAGAAAAGGATGCTGCTCCTCCATAAAACAAAAAGCTATTCGGAAAGTGACATTTATGTGTTTTTAATTCCTTTCACGGTGTGTGTTTCTTGCAGCAGAGTGGCAGCAATGGCAGAAGTGGCAGCAGTGGCAGCAGTGGCAGCAGTGGAGCACTGGAGCGGTGTGCGGAGTGCAGGAACCCATTTTATGCCTTTTCTATGGAATTTTCGGAGGCTTTCGGAGGCAACCTTTACCTTGCACCAGATCATTGAACTGCAGATAGAGGAAGATACTAACAGAAGGGGACGGCAAGAAGGAGGAGAGAGAGAGAGCTGCTAGAAGGCAAAAGGAATTAGACAGAAGGGAAACAGGAGAGCGGAATCTCTCAAGTGGGAACCAAAAACGATTTGGAAAAAGCTTTGAAACGAAATTTAGGGAAATATTGCATGAAATTTCAATGAAATGATTTCTATATAGAAAATCTGCAAAGATTTGATGGGGATTTCAAAGTTTCCAAAGATCTATACGAAATATTTGAGGACTTTAAAGCATTAGGAGCTCCTTGAAGTGGAAGAAGAATTCGATTCGATTCGATTCGATAATTGAATGTTTCTTAGTGAATTCTCCCACAGGTATCTCTCTTGCAGGTTCTTTGATCCCCCCTCCGATACGATCTCTGAATACCCGAGATATCTCGGGTGGCACTACCACCATATTAATGGATGGCAATTAAGTGGAGCAACTTCATTTGGGAGAACAGAACGGAGAACCAGAACAGAGATCGAGATCGAAATCGAAAAGAGAATCGATGAAGAGAGAGGAGCAGTGGAGCAGTGGACAGTGGGAGCCGGAGTGGGGGGAAGAACAGTTCCAATTTGTGGTGGAGCCCCGAAGGATATTTAAAACGAAAATCACACACAGACGAGAAGGAGCAGGGGGACGGGGGAAGAAGATGCCCCAGAGGGCAATCACCTGAACATGAACCCTGAGAAAAGGGGATTTTGGTGGTGGGGATTGGGAATGCATTGGTCGGGTGTGGTGGGAGGGGGGGCGAGGCGGCGGGGCTGTTGTGGAGTGGTGGAGCTTATAACGAGCTTAAAAAAAGGGCTTACGGTTCCTCTCCGAAACTCCACTTCTTCGGGGTGTTCAAACAGAAAGAACCGCGCCAAAATAACAACTCCATATACCACTTCTCTCTTTCGCTGGAGATGGAGGCCAATCTCTTCTACTCCTCCTTCTCCTCCTTTCACCTGCAGACGAGTGGTGGGCGGGGGGGGGAGACTCCTTTTTGGAGGAACGAAGCGCAGCGCAGCGCCAAAGTGGCCATAAAAAATCATAATGAAGCGACGACTAAAACAAAATGCCATAAAATGCTTTAAATGAGAACAAAACACATTAAAAAGGCAAAGGAAAGACCAGAGAAACATCACAAAGAGTGGGAGACGATAGAGAGAGACAGAACGAGTCAGAGAGAGTGAGATGCCTTTCTTGGAATTCCTCCTCCAACGGCGGCGGCAACGGCGGCGGCGACTCCTCAAAGCTGAATCGAATTTCGGTCTCAAGGAGTGAGAAAACCAAGGAATTCATTCAACAGTTTGTAATCGAAATGGACAGACGAAAGACAGAGAGAGAGAGAGAGAGAGAGAGACAGCAAGAGAGACAGCGAAAGAGACGGAAGAGAACTGCATTCAATGACCTGTAGAATAGGTAGAAAAACAAGTCCGTAAAAACGAAAGGAATTTCGCAATTTATTTTTGTGTTTTCTTGTTTTGATTTTCTCCCGCTTTTTGGTGGCGTTTAAATGGCGTCAAGCCTGGAGATCTGAACGATCTGAACGATCTAGAATGGAATGGAATGGTTTACGATCTGTTGTTGTATGTGTTGGGGATTGTGTTTTCATTTGTGTGGCACAAGATTTTTTGGCCGAATTTCTTCTGCTTAATGAATCGAAGACGAGCAAAAAGAGGATTATTTTTGGGGGAATGCCATAACGATGATAGTCGAAGATGTTTAGAGACTGTTTAAGAGGATCACTTCTTTAAAGGGATCTTCTTTCATATGCTCTAGGGATTGTCCACCAGTGTGGTTTCAGAATGCTTTTTAAGGATTTTCATATGATGGAGAACCATCCTTGGACATTAGATCTCCAATTTCTTACAGGTTTTTCTCAGATCTAAGTCCGACCTGCGCTTCTAGAAGACTTTCTTTAACAGTTTTTCGCCCTGAAGCGACAGAGGATAACCATGTGATTCGAATGATAATAACACTAGTTCCCACAGAAAGAGTTTTGCCATTAAATTCTTTACAAGTGTCCCTCCTTGGTGACCTCCAACTGGTGACCCACAAACGATTTCTCCACTTGCTTGGCTTGGCTTTGGCTTTGGCCTGGCCCTGCCTTCAAATGTTCATCATATTTCCAGCTTTCTTGTTGAGCAATTTTTAAAGCACTTTTTTTTATGATTCTCGCTGGCCTAACAGATTTTTTTATGGTCGCGATCGTAAATTTTTTTTAATTTCAAAAATTCCTCACGAGTTCCTCTGGTTTTTTTTTTTTTTTTTGGTGTGGTGTGGTGGAGGGTGCACTCGTAATTGGCATTTATAATGCCAACATTCGAAATGTTTTGGCTTTGGCCTCTGACCCCCTTTAACCCTTCATTGAGCAGGGCACCCCCTTCCCCTTCCCCGTCCCCCTGCAGTAATGAGGGACTGAGTGGAGGACAGCGGATGAATTACACTCAATTAAGCAATTTAATTTTTGATATCATTTGTTGTGTTTTACGATTGTCACAACTTGGGAGAGCCCCAGACCCAGACCCAGACTCAGAGCCATACCCAGACGTCGCTTTGTGAAGTTTTCATTTTATTGGCCATCAAAATGTTGTAGTTTAGGGAGGGGGAGGGGGACAGTATTACATCAAAGTACAGTGCGTTTCGGGTGTGTTTTTGCAGTGCTCGGGTCTCATTTTCTATCAAATAACGAAGTTGAGTTGTGGAAGAGAGTTCTAGAAGTGTCCTTGAGCTGCACATAATAATCGATAACCATTGAAAAGCTTTCGATTTCGATACAAAATTGATCATTAAACTGATTTCTAATTTGAAAAAAATATGAAAATATTAATATTTACGGGAAGTATCAAAAATGTAAAGATGTTGATAATTAATCGATGATTATTAAAATAAAATGTGAAAAATATGCAGTTTTCGATCAAATTCGATAAGTAATCGATGGTAATTATTGAAGGTTTTCCTGCATGAAATGAAATGTGTATAGATGAAACCGAATCACAGTTCTATGGGGGGTATATCCCTTGGGATGATTAAAGATTTAGGGTTATCGATGTTTATATCGATCAGTTATTGAATTAAATTGTTTGGTAAATGACAATAAAGATCATGGCAAATAATCGATCATTCATTGGGTAGTATTCATCGTAGAATGATGGCTGTTAGGGATGCTTGTTCGATTTTCAACTAATTCTCAACATTCCCCAATTAATTCCCAATCAAATTTCCTTTTGGCCAAGAAATGGCTCTCCAGCTCTAAGGAATCTCATTTCATTTTGGCCAAATATCATAACAAGACGAGACTTAATTGAAAGGCGCCAGCGGTGGAGTGGGCGGTTCTGGTGTTGGGGGCGGGGGGCCTGTTTAAAATGCCATTAAGGAGAGCAGTAAACAGAGAGCCCGAGAGAGAGAGAGAGAGAGAGAGAGAGTAGTGATGGGAGCCTGTGGCTGCAGCAGCTGCAGCCCCAAAAACCAATTCAATTCAATTCTCGCCGTCTCCGTCTCTCTCTGTCTCTCTTTCTCTCTCTGTGTGTGTGTCTCTGTCTCAGAGTCTCTTGGCGCCCAGCGACTCACTCAACTGTTTAACGGAGCCACACGCAAATGCAAATATTACCATAATTATCGCACGTGCCCCACAGACCATGACTAAAGCAATCGCGCCGCGTCCATCTCAGACAATCAGTATAGTAGTTGCCCCTTTTGCTGCAAGTCCATCCCACCCCATACCACCACTCAGTGAGGCGACTTCTTCTCCCTCTCTCTCTCTCTGTCTCTCTCTCGCTCTCTCTTCTCTGTTTTTACGAGACCCAGACACACGACGAGGCATGCAATCGAAATCTATTTACCATGCAGCAGCAGCAGCAGCAGCTGGAGGAGAAGAAGGCGGAGGCCAGCCCCCGAGTGAAGAAAGCGGCTCATTACAGGTTGCCGCTGCTGCCGCTGCCGCTGCTGCTGCTGTTGCATTATAGGGTTATACTCTCACATTTTGAACGGGCTACATTTGGTGGCAGATTGAGTTGGTTGCTGGCTGGATTTGGGACAGTTTCTAATGGGTCTAAGGTCTCTCAAAAACGATCTTCAATTCAGAACTATTTCCCAATAGTTTTCCCCCTTTTTTCCTTTCTAAAACCAAAGCAGTTCCTAAAAGAAGTTAATTCTTTCTTCAGATTTTTGTTTATTAATGTTGAACATTTTCTAAAAGTATTCGGAATTGGAAGCCACAACTTCCCCGCATGAATTTCCACCATTTTCCACAGAGTTTTTCCATATTTCCCTTCAGAGTGTTTAATATTCGTTGGAATCGAATTCAAAATTCAATTCTTGGTCTTTTTTTTGAGGTAGTTTTGCTGTTGTTTTGGTTACATGCCACATGGCAATGGCAATTTATACCCCATCTATGCCCCCACCCTCCCCCCTCTGCCCCTGGCACAGCCCTCCTCGTACCTTCAATATCTGTCCAGCAGCAGCAGCAGCCCCTGTACCTGCCCCTGTCCCTGCCCCGACCCCTAATAAAAGTCACTTGATTGGAACTGCAAGTGGCTGCAACGCGACAACAAGCAACAGCAAGGGGCAAGGGGGCAACGGGGGCAACAGGGGCGACGGCAAAGGTTTTATTGGTTTATTATGGCGACGCTTTGCCTTTTGGAGAACTCTGGGAGGTCAAGAGTCGTGGAGGAAGGGGAGGCGCACATTACAGAAAAACCAAAAAAAAAAAAACAGAAACCGCGCGCGGTGCATGCACCTGTCGTTGGGAGACGACGACCCTGCAGCAAAAAAGGAGGCCTCCTGCCACTGCTGCTGCCTCCTTTTCTCTCGTTTATATTTTCTTTCTTTTTTGTTTTGTTTTTGGCCAGCAAAGCAATCAAATTTTATGGCCTTGTTGGCCTGGCCAAAACATAATAGAGAGATCACACAGCGCGGCGCAGCGCAGCGCAGGGGCGCAGGGGCGCCGTCGCATCCACTCGTTCGTCCTTCGCTCAACACTCAATCAATGCAATGCAGCAAAAGGCACACAGGATCTCAAATTCTAGAGATGACAGCGTGAGCCGGAGGCAGCAGGCAGCTGGTTATGCGATGGTTGCTGTATTCTTCACGCCACCATCTCCAGGGGCGACCTCATAAGTCAAAGGAATGGCCCCAGCCGCCCCATCGTTAGCCTGCAATTGGCGGCGGACTGCAGTCAGTCGCTTGGCTTAAGTGCCACACAGCCGAGGAGGCATGCCACACAGTAGCAGCAGCAGCAGCAGCAGCAGCCTCGTTTTGAGATATCTGAGTGCTCGCATCTAACTGTCGCATGAATTATGACTCAAAACTCATACTCGAACTCATTTTTACGAGTTTATTCATTCACAAACGAGGAGAACTCCTTTCTGGCTGCTGGCTTCTGCTTTTTGTGTCCGCCTCTTGATGCGGCGGCTTTGTCTCTGCTGCTGCCCCGCCGCTGCTTCTGATTTCTCTGATTCTGCTGCTGCTGCTGCTGCTAATTTTATGGCCTCGTAAAAGCATTAAAAATTACGAAAAATAAAAAGAATTTCGCGGCAGATGCAGATACTATCCAACGAATGTCCATTTCTCTCTCTCTCTCTCTACTCACTGTGCGAGCAGCGGCAGGCAGGTGGTTGTCGGTTGTCGTTCTACCCAGAAGATCGGTCGAAAGATATAGCCCTCGGATTCGATTCGAGTTGGATTCCCCGTCGCTTTTATGGCCCTGGAATTGAGTTGAGGAAATGCCTGATAATTGACTTGTTTCAAAGAAATTCACCAGAGACAGGACCAAAACTGAAGGAAACGGCACAAGTTGCGGAAGGCAACTTTATTTTCTCTTTTTTTAGGAGTTTTCACTTCCGAAAATTCTTGGAATAAAGCATCTCCCAAGCGCCAGCAATAAATACATTTCCCCCTATAAACTCAACGATTTTTCCGACACTTTTCCGTAGAGATATCCATCCATTAACCCAGAAATATCTCACAATTTTTCCACATTTCCATCACATTTTCCACTTCATTTGCGGATGGGAATAAAAAACAAATGATGCAGAGATGCAATAAATATACAAACAAAAAAATTTATCACAAATAAAAAAACAACAAATTTGGACAAAAACACTCAACCCCCAAGAAGGCGGAAGGGAGGAGGGAAAAGGGGGAGGGTGAAAGGAGGGGAAGGAAAACTTTCACTGTTAATTTTCAGTGGGGGTAGGTAGGGGGTTGGGGTAGCAAATATTCATTCAATTTGCGTTTTCTTTTGAGCGGAGTGGGTGGGTGGGGGGTTTTCTTCTTTTACGATTACATGGGGCACAGTTTTCGCTCTCTCTCTCTCTCTGTGTGTGTGTGTGTGGAAAACAATGGAACTGTGTGGCACACCACATTCGGGGGCACACGCAATTGACTATCAAAAATATTTCGTATTTTTTATGATTTTCCCTCGGTTTTCCTGAGTTTGAAAGGCTAATGGCAACTTCTGGAGTGACATAAAATCCCATTTTATAATGCATATAAAGTTTTAATACACCAAAAATACCACCCCCTCTCGTGAGGTCGTGAGGGGGAGGTGGGAAGGGCAAATTTTATGCATACACTTTGATAGAAATTTTAGTAGAACATCAAATTTTATGCGGCAGCCAAAAAAAACAACACAAAAACAACAACAACAACAGAAGCAGCAAGAAGTTGTGCATAAAATTGTACTTCCTTCCTGACTGGCGGCCTGCCGCACCCCCAGGGGGAGGAGGAGGAGGAGGGGGGCTGGAACCACTTCCTGTCGAAGGAGCAAGTGTTCTGCCCCCTGCCATAGAATGCCATAGAAGAGTCCTCTAATGGGAGAGTCCTCCCTCCTATCGCTTCTTCCTTCCGTTCTGGAAGAGTGGAGAGAGAGAGAGAGAGAGAGAGTAAAGTTTTCCCTTCTTTAGAGAAAAATTTGCTCGAAAAGGAGTTGCTTTTGATGGCAATTAGAATGAAGGTGGAATTTTTGTAACCCCTTGAGGACCGGAAATAAGAAGGAAGGTACTCCTTCTCTCTCTCTCTCTCTCTGTCTTTTTGGTAGCGTAAACAAAAGTCTTCTAGCTGGAAACAAAATATCTTTGAATACCAAACACCCAGATGGTGGAGGCTTTACCTTCAACCTCCTACCTCCCCCCATTTCCCCCCCATAACAACAAGGCTAACACACTCTTTGGAGGGGTACAGGAGGAGTGCAGGGGAGGCTGAGGGAGAGGGGGCTTCGATGCTCCGGATGGCCATAACATTTGTGGAAGTCTATTAGCAAAAACGAAAGTCAAACAAACTTCGCATCTAATCACATGGACAAGAGGACACATGGAACGCAGGACACAGGACACAGGACAGAGGACTCTGGACACTCTGATATGAAAGTGAGACGAGACAGTGGAACAAAGACTGAAGAAAATGGAAAACAAAAGGGAATTTAGTTCGCAAAAATTGGGAATGAAGTGGAAATGAAGGGAACTGCAAATAGGAGGAATCTTGGGAGGAGAAAGTCATTGAGAAACTGTTTTCATTTCACCTTTCCCTGTGAGAAGAAAGACAGCTACATCAAGGGGATTTGCGGGCAGAAATTTGTGCAATTTTGAAGGTAAGAAAACTTATCAAATCCAAAGAGTTGAAAGAGTTATTTTTACGACAATCCAAAGGATCCTATAAGGAAGCCCAATAAACACCATCATCTTCTTGTGATTTTTCCCGAGACTTCATAGAAGCATTGTTTTTTCTTTTGCCCCACTGTACCACAAAGAGAATTTTTGCGCCCCATTGAAGGAAATGGAAATGGAGGAAAATGCTTGGACGACAGGATATGAGCGTTGGCATTAGCATTAGCATTGACACTAATATGGATGGGATGGGTTGGGGTGGCTTGGGAGTGGGCTGGAAGGGGGATGTGTTTAGTGGATGGGCGATGCCACATGGCACACGCCACATGCCACAGGCTACAGGCGGCTTTAATGACGCGTCAGCATACAGGACATAAACCCCTCCCCTCTGCTTTCAGCCCAGCCAAACAGAAGGGTTATTAATAAATTAATTTTTATGGCTCTTTAGAGGGAGTAAAAGGCGTTAGGGGTAGTTAGGGGATAGGGGTGGGGTGGAGTGCTGTCAAAAATAGAAGCAAATTACCATGAAATTCAATATATTTCAAATTGAAACAGCACCCCCCGCTAAAGGACAGTCTTTGGATTGAGCATTTTCCTAGAAGAAAACCCAATAGCATTTCCCCCATTTTCCATTTCCCATTGTATTTTGAAATTTTCATAAACATTTACTGCCTTTTTGGCTAATTTTGTGGCCCCAGCCTTAGGGCTATTTATGGAATGAATGTTTTGCCATAAAACTGAAACTGAAACTGGAAACCGAAAGCAAGGGATTATTATTGGGCAAAGTCATCAGGATTTCGAGGAGTTTACGAGTGACGAAGCGGGAAGGGAACGGGACTTTTGGGAGAACTTTCAATGAGAAAGGAGATAAGTTTTATGAGGAAATCCCTCTGTTTGTATGATTATTTCTAGTTATAGAGAGGTTCTTCAGATCTGTAGATACAAAACCAAAAGAATCTTCCATCTTAGATGAGAAAAAACTTATTGGAAGCTGGAAAATTCCCAAATAAAAGAAGATTCCTTTGGAGTGTCCTGCTCAACCCCTTTTGGGAACCACCCCACAAATTCTCTATTCAAATACATAAGTTCTGAAACCCTTCAAGGTGCTGGCCCTTTTATTTTCATTTTCTTTCTATTCCAATTACGGGAAAACGGTGGCCAATTACTGCGAGACAGCTAAACGTAAACGATCCAAAAGAGGAGAGGAGTCTATGCCGGGGGAGTCCATGGGGGAAGACATTGAACCTGTCGGATGGTATTGGATGGACAATAAACGCATTAAACGTACACGTGTACGGGTACGGAGTCGCGGCGTCGCGAGGTTTAATTAAAATTCGACAATGATAAATACAGAAGATACATTAATAAGGCAACAGGCAGGCAGGCAACAGGCGATAAAAATAGTGGAATGGAAAGACAATACGGAGAATAAAAAAAGTTAACCCCGTAAGCAGCTCTCAAATGGTTGTACCCTGGAATTTCTGGGAGCTTTTGCGGGGGGTATGATGTACCAGACCGACATCTAAGTATTTGAAAAATGCAACAAATTTCTAATCAACAGAGACCGTCTTTATCGGGATGATATTTACAAAAACAAAAAAATATGATATTGTTTATAATATTGTTTATATTTCAAACATTTTTCGCCCCCGGCACTGGGTAGATTGTAGTCCTCATTTCGGGGACTCCTTGCATTCTTACCTCGTACCTTTTGTTTTTGTTTTTGTTTTTTTCTGTGTTTTTTGTTTCTATTTCTTAGTGGATTTTTTAAGTGTTCGGCTTCAACACTTGACTTGTCTTTTGGCTCCACTTTAATGCCCCTCGACTTGGGCTTCATTCAGTTTCGGTCATTTGAAGTTTATTACCCGCGCACGTGTGAACCAAAAATACCGAAACGTACGTAAAGCCAATGTTTTCAGTGTGTTTTCTGTGTGATTTTACAATGAAACCAGAAACCGGAAATTTGCCCATGGATTATACATACCTAGATACCATACTTACTATGGCAAAGGGTAGGGGGTGGGGTAGGGGTTTCACTGTAGCAGTTGTATGTATGTATGTATGTATGTATGTGGAGTAGAAGGGGCAGCCCAAATGGTTGGGCTATGAAGACGTCTAAATGTGAAATTAAATATGCCACTTTGAATGAAATTAGACGACGAGACGAGTCGAGACAAAGCGTGTGACATGGTTTCCATTTTTCATTGGATTTTGATTTGGATTTGCTTTAGGGCCGGTTAAGGGTTAAGGAAATTGAAGCTAAAAGGTGAAATGGAAATGTGATACAGATTACTCTCTCTGGGAGGCGGAGAAGCTCGAGAATCGCTACAGACAGTGTCCAAATTTATAGAAATTCCCCCCCATTCATTCCCCGAACTTTCTTTCACTTAAATACAATTTTCTCACAACAATTATCTTCAAATAACAAATCACAAATCACAAATCGAATTTCATTGAAATGGTAACAACTTTCTCGAACCACAAAAAAACCGCCCCATTCGTGATGGAAACTTTTTCGAGTTATTGACAATTTCTTGCCCTGCTCTCCGGAGTTGAGTGTGGAGTGTGGAGTGTGTTGTGTGGCTCTCATTCATGGAGTCTCTGCTGTGCTGTGTGCTGTGTAGATCCCAAGTCACAGATAATTTGGCGAACAACAATCAAAGAGAGCTTTTCTTTTCATTCAAGGCACGTACTCCACAGCGAGAGAGAGAGAGAGAGAGAGAGAGAGAGAGGGAGACCCACACGCATAGAAAGACAGATATCGCATCGATCTTTGACGGGGGGCTAGCAGTGGGTGGGGGGGGGGGGAAGTATTACCTGTGGCCCCTGCGGGGGCATTCGCACTCGAAACGAAAAATTCAATCGATTCGCATTCGCAATTCGAACAACAAACAATAACAAAAATCTCGGGGGTTCATTCATAAAAAACAACGAATACTTTTGGCAAATAAAAACAGCTTACGGATCGGTCGAAGGTACTTGAAAACAAGAGTCATTCACGCAAAGAAAGAAAGAAGGAAAGGAAAGGCTCAAGATACTAAAAAAAATGACTGCAGGCAAACATTTATTACCAGAAAAATACCAAAACACAGCACGGAATAGTTGTGGAATAATCATGAATGTGGATCCCGTTTAACTGTTTCGAATAGAACGAGAGAGATAGAGAGAGAGGGCCTTTAAAAGAGAGCGAAAGAGTGGGAGAGAGAGTGAGTGTGCCACAGATAGGCTTCTAGAATCCTCTCCCCCATATCCTGATCTCCCATAGAACTCGCTCCATTTTCTCAGCTCTTTAATCCTAAATATGTTGGAATACCCCTGAAATAGAGCATTCCTAATTCAATAATATTTCAGTGTATCTTTTTGGACTTTGAAGCGCAGGGGCAGCACCCACCTCTCCCTCTCTTTCTCTCTCTCTCTCCCTCTCTCTTTCTCTGATTCATTCCAAATAATATTCGGATATTCATATTCGTATTTGTGATTTCTGATTAGTCATCCGCTGTGTCCTCCAGCTCTTCGATTCGATTCGACTCTTGACTCGGATTTACTATATACATATATACATATGTATGTATATATGTATGTATATGTTTATATGTATATATTTTTATGTATTTATCTCACGCTTATTTTTATGATTTGCACTCGCTTATCTCTGGCTTGTTGTCTTCTTCAATCTTCAGTCTTCAGTCGCATTCGCAGTCGCAGTCATGGTCTCTCTCTCGCTCTCTCTCTCTCATCATCACGAAGTTCGTGGCGCATACAAAGCGGAGAAAATTTCATCAACAACAACAGAGAAACGAAAACAGACACTAAAAAACAACAGCAACTGGTTTGCCTGATTAAAAGGTGAATGAATTCGCGAAACGCATTCAAAACATGAAAAAAGATATACGAAAATAAAAAATAAAAACAAATTATTCCCTCAGTCATTGCGGATTTTTGGCACACACTTCTCTCATTCAAAAGTTGGGGTATACGGTAGTTAGTAGGGGATTTGAAGGGATTATAAAAACAATAAAATAGTATATATTCTGGAGGAGCAAGGAAACAAATTCGAAAGTTTTGGAGGAGCAGGAATCCCATGGCGATCGATCGATTGGAATCTAGATCATCTTCAGAGAGCAAACGACTCTCTTGTGATATCTTTTTCTCTTGATTCCTCAAAATGTTTGCCATATCCTTTGGATTGTTGTGTCATTGGGGTCATTGAAGGATTTTCTTGGGTATGTGCAGATGCGTCATACAGCAGCACTCTTCGGTCCCCGTTCCAGGAATATCTTTACTAAAACGAAAAAAGAGAACCCACTGATCGACTTCACTCTTTGGATGCACTCGAAAAGATTCAAACCCTTCCTCTTCCCGGGTCTTGTCGGGTTGTTTTGGATCATTTCGATTATGATTTGTGGCCCGATTTCTGCTGTCTCCAGACTGTTGTCTCCCTTGGAGCTAAATGTCAATGGATGCATCCATCAGATACAGATACAGATACAATAGCCAGACGACAGACGGCGGCATCGTTTTCTCTGACGTCAATGCAGGGCTCTTGTTTTTGTTTTTGTTTTTTAAATACATTTCAATTTGTTAAAATAATCATAAAAACGAATGTGAATATACCAAAAAATGTACTTATAAAGATTATGGGGCGTACATCCAAGTACTGGTCTGGGGACGGGATCGGGACCGGGTCTTACTAATGAACGAAGCAAATAATCCACAAAAATCGACTCTCAGTATCTCTAATGGAAATTTACCCACTTGGCACTTGGATTTCTCTATATCTCAAAGGTTTTTTGTGTTGTGTTGTGCCCCACAATTGTTGCTTCTCTCTCTCTCTCTCTCTCTCTAAACATTTATTTTGTGCAATCTGTGTTTGCTTGTGGCTCAAATGTCACTCTCTTTTTAACCCAAAACCAAGTAATTTTTGGTCGTAGTTTTCCCAACGATTGGGAGTTTTCCATTCCAAAAAATTTCCATTACAACGGCTAGTATGTTGTAAACAAACAGGCGGATCGAGACGAGACGAGTCGAGACGAGTCGAGTCGAGTCTTTCCCTTGGAGTTCTTTAAGGGGTCAATGCGAGAGAGATACGACAACGACGACAACGACAGCGATGAGTGTGGGAGAAGCACGAGACTGTCAAGTGCGTGATAATCGCCCGAGAGAGGCGGTGAGGAGGAGCACTGATTATCGACTTCATTGTGAGGCATTGCATTGCATAAAAATGAGTGGAAAGATTGGGGGTTCCGCCCCACTCTGGGGCCAGGGGGAGTGCTAGATGTGGATGGTTGTTATTGCAACATGGCAATCAATGTGCAGTGTGCAATCTGTTCCGAAAGCATTATGATATATCCGACAGGTTAAAGATCAACTGAAATCAGCAATCATTTATGATGTCAGCATTCATATTTATGTGGCAAATGATTCATGAATGATCCGATCTGTTGCTGAATGAGTGTGTAATCTAGATGAATGCTGAAAAGGTTGCTGTTGCATGATCAATCATCGCTTAAAGATCACTTAAGGCTTATGATTGATCATGAGCAATGATTGGTTTTAATGATCGGTTAGACGGGGGCTTCTGATGTAATCGATGTGTGTGTGCGGGGGGGCGGGGAGGGGGGGGGAGGTAGAACTTGATTAGGTATTGGAAAATGTGTGAAATGTGTTAAGAAGGTTGGAAATTTCACAGATTATTCCAGATGGATCTTAAATGGATGTGTAGCTCTGTAAAGAATCGAATGATCAAAGGATCTTTGAACTGTTTCTGATGTCTGAAGTCAATGATCTTTGATCAAATTTGAATTCTCAGTAAAGTGACCTCCGAATATCATTCGCCAGACACTCCTTATAGGGGATAGCGATTCCTCCAGCGATGATCTCTGTCATCCTCCGAAGACCACACTCAGCGATGATGCCATCCATTCCCACGTCTCCTTCCTCATGGCTGTATGGCCTCCGTATAGCCTCGATATGTCCACATTTGGGCGTCACTCCCCTCTCCATGACAGTCGTCCCCTCCCCTCCCTTTCGTAGAATCATTCCAATGTCACGTTGCACGTTTGCAAAGTTTACGCACGTGCAAATGCAATGCCACACAACCCAAATACCAGAGGAGGCAATTTCCTCTACTGCCCGCCCGTCCGTCCGCCCGCCCGCACCCAGCCCCGTCTTTGTGGATTTCCAGGAAAGAATCATAGCCTCCACTTGCCTCTACCACACGCCCCACACCCCACCCCCCCTGCTGTCTGTCTCTCGCTGTGGGGCAAGTCTGTGTGATGTGATAATTCATGGAATTCTTTGGCATTGCGAAATATGAAGGAATGCAGTCGTCGTCGTCGTCGTCGTCGTCGTCGTCGTCGTCGTCGTCTGGAGACCGATCCCAAGTCCAAGTCTGATTTTGTGTCTGAAGAATGCGTTGCACTGTAATCGAACTGTTGTGGCAAGAGTGTGTGTGTGCCTCTGTGTTGCATGATCTTTTGAAGAGAATGGAGGAGACTTTTTGCTGCTTCTTGCTGTGGGATTTCCATTTATTTTGTTTTGGTTTTTCTTTTTCTTTGTTTTTGTTTTTGTTTACTTTTGCATATGAATCTCTCTCTCTCTCTCTCTCTCTCTATCTCTCTCATTCTCTGTCTCTCCTTCTCTTTAATTCTCCCCCCGTTTTGCCCCCCTTTCCCCTTGTGTACTCTCTTCTGTTTCTGCTGCTTTTTCTGTGCCAAATTCTTGTCATTTCTGCTGCATTTTGCTGTTGCAGCAGCAAGAGGCTCCTGCCTCTTCTGGTTTATGGCTATGTCGCACAGAGTGAGAGAGACACACAGATATACAGCTTTGCAAAACAGAGACAGATATAGGAAGAGACAGAGACAGAGAGAAAGAGGCAAAAAAGGTGCTAGCTGTGTGTGTGTGTGTGTGTGTGCGGTGGTGCCTCGGTTTTTACGAGTGTTGCGTTTTTAGTGCTTTTTAATGACTTCTTGCGTGCCACATGCACATGCCCCCAGAATCGAGAATGAAGCCAAATGCCATGCCGCCATAGGAGTCGCCTCCGCCTCCGCCGCCGCCAAATGCAAAGTGGAACATGGAATGGTTTTTTCTTCATCGCTTCGTGTTTTTTTTGGGGCACAGCAAAGCGTTGCAAGGCAGGGCGTCCCCCTCTGCCGTTGCATGGTCCCGCATTTCGCTGGAATTTTCGAGGTGTCGTGGACAGTTTTTTTCGGTTAAAATTAAATAATAAAAAGAATGCAATCAAATGAAACGGACGGAGGGATGCCACCAACGGAAGGAGAGGGGGCATGGGGATGGGGATGTAATGTCGGGGGAATGAATGGTCCAAAAAATTAAAACATGAAAATCCCCTCCCCCTCCCGCAAGAGGAAAACGGTTTGTTGTGCGACCCCTTAATGATGTTGTTCTACAAATTTCTTAATTTTTGTGGATTGTTTTTTGTTTTTTGTGTTTTTGGGAGGGAAATGGCGTGACTATAAAGGAAAATGCATTTATTTCCCCCTATCGGAGGGGGAGAAAGGAAGGGGAGTAGTCGGAGAGGGGGAAATGGCGGCAGAAATGGGGAATATTTTAAGTTATTTTTAAACGAAATTTAAGCCAAGGAAAAATACGTTTTCCTGAAGGTAACAAAATGTTCTTTTCGTGCATAAAGGATGGGGGATATATCCTGAAACTACTGTCCCTTATGTAGCCTTGATGTCCTTGATATATCCTGTAACTCCTGCCGTTTACTTCGAAGCATTCTGTTTATCTTTCCCATCCCATTCTCTCCATCATTTTTCATATCTGGCAATCTTTTATGATGCGATATTCGTCTTGTAACCCATCTCCCCTCCCCTCCCCTGCCTTGCCATGCTCCCCTCTCTCTCTCCGTCCACTTGTCACCGCAAATGTTGCAACAGTTTTTACTGTTTTTCTGTTGTTGGTGCCACTGCTGCTTGCTGTTGTTTTGCATCCGAATGAGTGTGTGTGTGTGTGTGTGTGTGTGTGTGTGTGTGTGTGTGTGTGTGTGTGTGTGTGTGTGTGTGTGTGTGTGTGTGTGTGTGTGTGGGTGGGTGCCTCATCAACAAGCAATGTGCAACAAAAACAGCAGCAGGAACAGGAGCAGGAGCATCATCATTCCATATCCTCCTCCACATCCACATCCATGTCCATGTCCATCCAATGCTCTTTGCAGCACGGTGGGGCATGGGGACGGATTTCCTCTAGGAGTTTGGGGGTGGAGTGGGTTTCGTGCAACAACATTCCTGTGTTCTCGCATTTATTGTTTTTGTGTGTGCTGCATGCTGCCTGCTGCATGTGGCAGTGGGGCAGGATGGCCAGGATGATGGGAATGATGGGGTGTGGGGTGTGGGGTGTGGGGGGTGGCAAGCGTAAAAGCCGCAGCCAAACAAACACATTTCAATCAAAAAGCCCGACAGGGAACACGTGGGTGGCCTCCACAGCAGAGGGGAGCAGGAGACGCCTCTGTTTGCCATGTGTCAAAAGGGAAGGGGGGGGGAGGGGGGTGTCGACGAGCACGTTGCAGTGCCACCACCAGCATAACTGTTGCTGGACCTCGAGAGGGGACCGGCCATGGGGCCATTGCCACACAACTGCCACAAAGTGGCACTTGCCAGGTTTTTGACACAAGTTGACGCAGCTGCAAGGATGGGGCTGCTGGCTTGCCGCATGCCAACGCAGGTTGCCACTTGCCAATGCAGCAGCAGCAGCAGCAACAGCAACAGCAACAGCAGCTGCCACGCGAATACCACGGATAAGTGTTGCAGCAGCAGCAGTTGGGGCAGCTGGGGCAGCTGAGGCACCACGGTTGTGGCATGCCCAACTGATTTTGGCCAACAAACAAAATGAATGAAGATATTCGAAATGTGCAACATCGTTGCTGACTGCCTGGCTGCCTTGCCCCACGCTTACAAATCGTTCCGTTTCGTGTGTATGCAACTTTGTCCTTGCGGCGACTGTTGTGTCTGCCACGCCTCTGGCCCAAGGGCAGAGGTACTGCAGCACCACCGCCTTGCCACTTGCCACATGCCACATGACAGTTTCAAGTTTGACAGGGTGGAAAATATTGCAACATTTTGCAACTATTTGCAACAATGCAAAAATATTCCATTGAAAGCGAAATCTGAGTAGAAAAACGAGAGACGAAGGGAACGGAATGGAATGCAGCGACCATCGATAAAGGACAATATATCGATAAACATGATTATCGATTACATATGAAGCGATTACAGCCCATGCACCATTTCGATTATGATTTCAGTTTACAATCAGGAAAACCTGTACAAGGGAAATCAATCCGCATTTTAGCTCATTTCGATGAAATTTGACATTTACCGATTATAAATAGATTACATTCTGCAACAATTATCGATGCATTAATCTCATTAATATACATAGTATATAGGAGAAGTTTGACATTTATCGATTATATATCGATAAATTATAATCGATCATATATCGATTACAATACCCCTGCACTGTGCATTGAACATTGAACTACACAAAAATACAACATATTAATCGATAACCTCTCTTTCCATTCGTTTAACATCTATCGATTACAAATCGATTGTTCCCCCTTATCTATATCGATAACTTATCGTACTCCACTGGTATCTCCACAGCGACAGCTTTTCACTTTTGGTGTCTTTTTTTGGGGGTAACGCCCAGCCCCATTTGTAATCCTCACTCCTCAAAGTCTCCTCCCTCCACCCCTCCTTGACACGAGCCCTTCCACATTGGATGAGGGAGGGGGAGGGGGGTTGGCGGAGAAACATTTTGTTTTGGGGCAAGCTGTGGAGTATACAATTTGCTTTGCTTTCGTTTTAATTTATTTTATTGCAAAATGCATTTCTTTGCCTTCGGTTGTGGCTCTTTTTTTCTTGTCGGTTACTTTCTTTTGGCCCCAAAGACAGACCCAGACCCCAGACCCCAAAATTCGAACCGAACTGCAAAACTGGAACCGAGGCGAACCGAAAGTGTCGCCCTCGCCCCCACCCTCGCCCCTCGCCCGTCGCTGACTTTTGCCAGCGAAACAGAAAAACAGAAATGAAAACAAATTTAATTTAAGTGTCAGTGACGCTTTTCATGAGGTTCCATGGGAGGGGGAGAGACAGAGCGCGGGGGGGAGGCAACCGCAGAGAACTTGCCCCCGGAAGAAGTTTATTTTCTTGCTGCTTGCTGCAGTAGTTTCCTTTCCTTTCCATTTCTTTTTTTTTTTGGCTGTCACAAAAGTCAGCTGTCGCCTGCTGCAAGTCGGGGAGGGGTCGAGGAGGGGTCGAGGGTCGGTTCGGGCGGAGGGTTGGGAGGGTTATCATCATCGTTTTGTGTGGCAAAAACGACACGCAACACCATTATTTGCCACACACTGACAGGCCACGCTTCCTGCGGGTGTTGCATGATCTCCTCTCTGCCTCCTGCCTCCTACTTTCACTGCTCTGCTCTGCTCTCTATACCTTTATCCTTTTTTGTTATCAAGGACCTACGATTGTTTCCCCCCCGTCCATATGGTCGTCCAATGGTCGTCGCCATCGCCATCGCCGTAGTCGTCGTCGTTATTTGTCCGCCCCGCTGTGTCCTTCAAGTGTTACTTGAAAACAACTTGAACTAAACTGCTGAAAACCATGCACTTGCACTCCATTCAGTCCATTGCTGGCTTGCAACCTCCACTTCCACTTCCCCCTCCAGCTGCACCTCGACCACCGCCACCATTGGGGCAACCGCCACGAGGAACCGAAGCAAACCCTTGGCACTTTTCATTTTTAACCAGGTTTGGCTGCCTGACAAAACTTTCCGCCATTGGGGATACGTGTGTGCACCCAGGACTTTACTTTTGCTGTTGCTGGAAGCGCACAAGGACACTTGACAACGGCAGCAGCAGCAGCACTAGCAGGACTCTGAACTGTACCCTGGCCCTGGCCCCTAGTCCTGGCCCCAGCCATAGACAGCCCCAGCCATGCCATCGCCACTGTCCCTGTCCCTGACATTAAAGCCGCATTACGTGTCCTCGATGGCAGCTTTAATTGCAACCCAAAACGAGGTTTCAAATATCCAACAAAACCCAAATGAAACACAAAGGAAATGGGAGATTTCGGGGTTTAAGGATAACGAGAAAATTCTGTAATAAAGGAAGGGTTTATGGAGATCGTTGTAGGAGTTCGTAGTCACTTTGGTTCGATTTGTATTATATTTATTCTTCAGATATGACGGAATGATCTCTAGGTAACTTGTAACACATGTGCCTGCAAGATCATTGATGGCTGAGGAGAGTTGGAGAGGGAGAAAGTGGCAGAGAGTGGCAGAGTTTCTAGTTCCTGGTTCCTGGTTCTTTCACCCACTGATCGAATCACTTGACATTGAAATCGCTTCAAGAAGAGAGGTGCCTCTCTCTCCAGCTCTCCAGCTCGCTGGCTCGCTCGAACGTCAGCGCCTAATGACCTGCTAAGTGAACGAGTAAAACATTTCCTGGATTGTTGATTGTTCGGTTTGTTCAGTTTGTTGGAGGTGCTTAAAGATCAGCGCGTGAAACCCAAATATGATTTAGCAATTAGCGGAGAGGCAGAGGCAGAGGCAGCGACTCTTGAGAGTAAACATGCCACTAATGATCGCAGAAAACCCCACTCAAACGATGATATCATTGCCGTAGCCACAGCCACATCTGCGATCCACTGATCTCATTTGGTATGCGATGCAAACCCTAGAGAATGTGCAATAGACGACGATACATTGGATGACGTACTGCCGCGCACTCAATGACGTCAGATCCTGCGACAGTGCGGCAGGCGTCGTTGGTGTTGGTGTTGCATTGAATGTGTCATCGATTGTGCATCGATTGTTGATGTTTGTGTTTGTGCATCGATTGCATCACAGCCACAGGTCGTATGACTAGTCATATACGCGTATTGTGTGTGTGTGTGTGTGTGTAGAGATCTTTATAGAGAGATCTTTCGGGTGACTAATGCCCGACCACCACCATCACCCCACCATCATCATCATCATCATCATCATCGTGAATGTGGGTCAGGCATGAATTTGCATTTGGCCAAGTCTATTTTGGGGCAGCAGTCGACAGTCGACGGCGGCAGTCAGCGGCAGCGACAGCGGCAGCTAAAATACAAAAATATTTTTGGGTCATAAAATCAGCGACAGAATTGCGAATTAATCATAGAACTCAACTCGACTCGGTGCCAGGCGTACAGCCAGGTGGGGGGATAGCTAAAGCATATAGCAGGTAGGATATAGACATGGGGAATACCCCTGGAGATACGTGCTTGGAAGGGGCTAATCTAGGGCAATGCTTGATGGGGTTTTAATCTGATTTTAGATACATAAAGCTGCCATTTGGAGCGCAAAAGGGGGTGGAACATGAAGTTCATTTGGGAAACTATAATTTTGAAAAAGACCTCCAAGAAAAGTACACTTTCGTGATGCTCGCGAGGTAATCTATCGGTTTTCCGTCTAGAAAAGTACAGTTTCTCAGCTAAAAGCAGTTTCATGGTCTCCAATGAAGTAGAAACCCAATGAAATACACTCTAAACCTTTTCTAAACCCAAAGCAATCCTTAGAAGACAAAACAAAGGGTATGTCCTCACACTCTCTCTCCCTCTCTCTGTGTCTCTGTCTCTATGCCCTGTAATATCCCCTGTAATAAACCACAACCGAATAATATGAATAACAGGAATCAGAAACGGAGAGTAGAAAGCACACACAAACACACACACATACACAGAGAGAGAGAGAGAAAAGAAGAGTTGTTTTGTTGGCCAAAATCAATTGACATGATTTCCACATTGCCATGTGCAAATGGAAGTAGAATATTGCCATAACAACAACAACAATAACAACAACAAAGAACAAACAACAACAAACTGCTGGTAACCCATATATCGGTTGCAACTCGTCCCGTCCCGTCCCGTTCCTGCCCTTTCCGTCCCGTCCATGGTCCCGTCCCGTGTCGTGGTACGAATGTTGGCCACCCAAATACGCAAATATTCTTTGCTTTCCTTTGCTTTCCTTTCCATCCAAATGATCGATCAAACATGTGTGCGCCTTCCGATGGGGGGGGGGGGGGGTTGCCATCGTGACCATCAAACTAACCTAAGCCAAGTCGAAAGTTAAAGCGTTGGCCAGAAATCAGTTGAGTTGAGGCCACCAAAGGAGCAGGGACACAACTGATTCGATCCGAACCGATTCGATTCGATCTGATCCCGCACCCACCCGCAAAAAGATAAGTCCCAGTAAAGACCCCCAGGAGGAACCCAAAACCCGACAAGACAAGATGTGCGACTGTGGATGCTATTCGTATTGTCTGCACGACACTGGATCCTGCTACAGTCACTACCATTCGCATTCGCACTCGCACTCGCATCACTGCTGTGCGGGATACAAGTATCTCAAGTGCCTCTGTCGCTACTATCGTCATGTGCACTGCACCTGTTCCTGTTGGCGTCGGAAATGCTATCTGCTGTAAGGAGGAGCAGGAGGAGGAGGAGTAGGAGGAGCCGGGACAATGGCAAATGGCAGCATCGAATGGCGAATGGCGAAGGATGATTCCCCTACAAGGATGAGCAGCACATACACACACACACACACACACACACAAATCACAACTCAAACAACGCAAATCACACAGAAATCACATGATAAAGTCCTTTAAGTAGTTGCATAACACTTGGCTGCATCCAATCGAACACACAGGAGTGCAGGAGGCAGCAGGAGGCGGCAGGAGGCGAAGAGGCAGAAGGCACAAGGCGTGGGCAAGGGCGAATGCAGAAAGCGGAAGACGGAAGACGGAAGGCGGAGGCGGAGGCGAAGGCATCGGTCGTCTGGCGATGGGTTTTTTGTGTGGCAACTAGCGTGCATACGGGTCGTATGTGCAACGTTTTCAGTTGTTTGTGTGAGTGCGAAAGAGAGAGAGAAAGAGAGAAAGAGTGTGGGAGGCGGCCGTCCCTTGAGTGCTGTTTGTGTATGTGTGGGTGTGGGTGTGGATGTGTCTGTGTGTGTGCGCGTGTGTGTCTGCGAGTGTGTGCCTTTGCCTGGAGAAAAATGGTTCAAGGATGTGGCCAACATGGTTATCGACTGCGTGTTTCAGTTGCAAGTTTGCAAAAAAGAATACACACTCATTCGTAGCACCAAAGAAAAAAAAAAAGAGAAAAAAAAAAAAAACAAAAACAAATCTTAATCCAAAAACCAGTTCCAATTAGTGCATAAGTTTTAATCACTGACACACACGTAAAAACACCCACTTCCACACACAGACACAGACACATTACATATCGTTATCGATATCGATATAAACATGAATGTTGTAGCAGTAGTTATCGATCGATAAATGAAGGATCGACCTATTTTTTTTTGCCATATTTGTAATGTCGTTTTAATCAAATTAACAAAAAAAATCCAACCAAATAAAGTTTTACTCCAACACCACACAAAAACCGGAGGGAGAGAGAGATGTTTTCTGGAAGGAAAAGGGGGGAAAAAAGAAGAAGCTTTCTCTTTCTAATGAGATCAAAATACGGATATTTTGGGGGTAAACTAACTAAAAAATGTAACTTTCTTGGATGAAAACGTTCATTTTAGGGGCACAGAAGAGAAAGAAGAGAAACTTGTGCAAACGTATGGGTTATAAGACCGT
The DNA here is from genome assembly GCA_008121215.1 of Drosophila athabasca. Classification (NCBI taxonomy): domain Eukaryota; kingdom Metazoa; phylum Arthropoda; class Insecta; order Diptera; family Drosophilidae; genus Drosophila; species Drosophila athabasca. The sequence continues at coordinate 58,519,584 of CM017796.1, read as the reverse complement.
ATAAGAGCGTATAAGACCATGATGTTATGGAGAAAGATCATCCTCTGAAGAGAGCGGATTCCCAAGGCTTGCCAAAACCCAGAAACTCCACAAAGTGTTAGACCATAATATTTCAGAGAAGGGGAACAGATGGTTGTCATTCCTATAGTTTTCAGTTCGTTACGATTATGTTTAACAAATGAAAATAACCATAGATATGTATAAAGAAATTCCAAAGAAAATGAGAGAAAGCAAAGAAAATGTAATTTCAGGCTGTCCCCTGTACAGTAATCCTTCCCATTTGTCGCATCCACAAAATCGTATGCCCCCCAAAAAACCAATTCCATTTCCATCTAATTGGTAAACAACCCCCATCCAATCTCCTCCCCTTCCCCATTTATATGAATTATGAATATTATGGGGACTCCTGCCGTTCCATAATTCCCTACTCCTGTTCCTGTAATCATCTTTTGCTGACTTTTGACTTCGATAAGTTGCCCCGCTCCTCTCCTCTCCTCTACTTTCCTCTCTTCTGGTTTAACGTTGACATTGCCCAATTGGCCATATGCAAATACCAACAAAGAGCCTCTCTAAGCCCTCCCCCATCACCATCACCATTGCCATCGCCCCTTGTGACAGCTGTTTTTCCATCCCCCAAAATAAGAAGAAGCAGGAGAAAAGGAGGAAGAGGAGGAGGAGGAAAAGTCAAAAATGGAAATGTTGTTGTCATTATGTGCATTGAATTACGTTTATTTGATGCCTCCAACCCTCGGAACGCCATCCCCCGCCCCCATGCCTTGCGCTTACAGGAGGTTGCCAGACCTGACAATGATTATCCGCCATAACGACACCTACACCCTGCCCCTACTGCTTGCTGCCTACTGCCATTAAAGGTGTTCCGGCCGACAAACAAGGTGATTATGGCCAAAAGCGAGTTGCTCTCTGGACTCCCCTGCTAATGGACTCGGTCAAATGTCCTGTCGGGGCAGGCGAGAATGCCTGAAGAAGAGCCAGCATGGAAAAAAGAGAAGAGAGGAAAAAAAACACCATGGAAAAATGTACGTAAATATAAGTATATTTGTTGAAGTCCGGACTTTGGACTCCGGACTACGGACCACCGGCAGGACTACGCGAGCATTTATTTAAATTTTTCTTTTTTTTTTTTTTTTGGGTTTGGGTTTGGTTTGGGTTTTGCACTGCAGCAGGTCCGGACAGGACAGGACGGGAGAGGACGGGACAGGACGTGACTGTGTGTGACGCCTGGCTGCGAGTGTGGCAGAAAAATTCCGTCTTTCTGCTGGAAAATTTCATCGACTGCCGTCCGTCGTCCGCCGTCCGCCGCCTCATGAATATCAAATGATGACGCAGCAGTGTAGAGTGGGGGAGTGGATTGGTGGTAGGGGGGGAGGGGGTGTATCAACTTTGATATTGGTTTTTGATTATCCTGCAATGAAGGCGGCTATATAATGAAGGAGGAGAAGGAGGTGGGTGGGGGGTGGAGGGTGCACGGCTGTCACATTCCTGTTAACATTTTAATTAACATTTTTGTTGGTAAAGCGTTAAAAATGTTTCGGTCATTTGCTGGAGAGACCAGCAACCTGCAACCAGATGGGGAGCCAAAGATATGGCTAACAATGTGAACGATTTGCCGTTATGATGGGTGGTGGGTGGTGGGTGGGGGGTGTGGTGTTGGTAGTGCAGGGAAATGGCCTCAAGATACTAAAATATTTCACAGAAATTTATGATTTTTTAATTTAGTTTGAAACCAAAAATGCGGAAATACATATTAAATCTAGGCCATTCGCAAAATACTAAAAAATACCAACAAAAATACAAAAAAAAACTACAAAAAATACCAACAACATACAGAAATACATATTGCAACGAGGCAATCCCCAAAATACTAAAAGTACCACAAAAATACCAGAAACACACAAGAAATACCAGACAAATTATTACACACTTTCACCATTACAATCCGAAATCTGACTAACCAATGCCAAAAATACGTCAATTAAAAATATACCATAACAAATACTAACAATATTAGTACTGCATAATCTGTACTAAAACCAAAAATACCAAAATAATACCAGAAAACCTTGTCATAATACATTTGAAAGTATAAAGACAATTCCCAATCTTTATGCCAACAAATTCGAAAACAAAAAAAATACCACAAAATACTGCAAATACTACTTTTGGCGGGCCATTCAAATTAATTTGAGTCGCCGCGCCGCAGAGGAAACCCTCAAAGTTGGCTCCCCTTAAGTACAGTCCACGCTAATGAAGTCCATTCCATGCCACTCCGCCCCGCCCCACTTTCCACCACGCACCGCCCCGCCCAAATCTCTTCTGCCCCCCTCTCTCCCCCTCTCATCACTCTTGTTTTAGCCACTTTTTATGACTTCGGCCTCATAAAATTTTCCAGCTGACTAAATTTAAATTGCGCATGCTAAAAAAAAAAAGAAGAAAAACTAAAGCTCTTCGTCCAACATCTTGGTGGAATGATAGCGCGGAAGGTGAGGGGGTGGGTGGGTGGACAGGCAGGCAGGCAGAGGAGGAGGCGTTGTGGCACGCGGACAGGTGGGGCAGCAGACAGGCAACCAGAGGAGGAGGCGTGGCTGACGACGTCGTCATCATTCTCCCGGTCGGTGTCTGCCGCAGCGGTGGCGGCGGCGGCGGTGACGGTGGCGCTTGACTGCAACAATGTTGCCGCAACATAATTGTCTGGTGCTTAATGCGCTTGTATGCTCGATTACCGCTCGCTCGCTCGCCTTCCTCCTTGTGGCATACCCCAACCCTCGTCTGCCACAATCTCCCATGGACGTGTACCGCCTTAATTTGCTACAAAATTGCAACGCCAGCCCCAAAATGAGGAGAAAATATGAATTGTTTTCTTTGGCTCGTCAGTGGGGCATGGTCTAGACTCAAGAGGCTACAACGATGATGGGCAGTGCTTCACGAGAGGGTCAGGGGGGGGTTGTACCCATGGGTGCATCAGGAAGAGCGTCTGGGAGGCGGCGCAGTAGTCGTGTCCCGTAGGCGTATTGCCTTGTCGGCCGTGGGTATAAATCTCCCAAAAAAAAAACAGCAAAAACCCTCTCCTTGTGTGGTCCGTGATGTTCGCCCCCCGTTTATCGATAAACAATCGCCGTGTAATTCATGGCTTGGTAGATGGTAGTTTTCCTCAGGAAAAGAAGGAAATTTACACACAATTTACGACAATCGCACTTTATGGGTCCCACAAGATCACAAATATGTATATCGATAAGGATATATGATATTTGGGAAACCACAATGTTGAATCGATTTATTGAGTATCCATCCACGTTCATTGCCTTCTTGGAACTCGCCTTCGCTTCTGTGGGTTCTCTTTAATCGTAAAACCATGATCTTTAGCTCTTAAGCTCCGTCGTCCCTGCAATATTAGTTATTCCCTGCTTGTCGTCATATATCCTCGTCCACTTCTTTGGATAATCATCATTTGGCTTCAGCTTTCGAAGTCATCAACCTGTGCAACAAAAAATCAGTTTAACAGGAACCCGTCAATGTGGCAGGCAGCTTCCGCCAGCCCCTGCCCCAACTCGAGCCCCATCTCCAGGGGCATCTCCATCTCCTCCAATCAGTTGTCAGTGGTTCCTTTTCACACTGTTTGCCAGATCTATTAGCAGCGGCATGACACAAAATGCTCTGGCCATCAACTCAGTCTGCCACAACAGCCACTGCCACTGCCCCCCCCACCCCCCATTCACCATTCATTATGTCTGTCTGCATTTGACTCTGACTCTGTCTCTGGCTGTGCAACAATGTTGCATATGAATTATGCCTCAAGAGGCGGAGTGGAACAGAGGAACAAACAACTTAAGCGCTCAACAAAAAAACCCTGAAGTTTTTTATTTATTTTAATTCTGCTTAAACCCTCTCTAGGGTGCACCCCTTAAACCTTTGGCAGCCCCCCCCCCCCACCCCACTCCATCTGGCAGACTGGTAAAAAATTAAGTTTAGTGCAACGACTGATGATGACGCGACGACTTAATGATGCTGCCTCGCTGCTGCTGCTGCTGCTGCCTCGCACACAACTTTGTTGTCTGTGGCGTGTGTTGGTTTCACACAACACAGAAGACAGACACACAGGGATCTTCCCTCAACCGGAGACGGAGACAGAGACAGAGACAGAGACGGACCTGTAGACGGAGACGAAGACGGACCTTCGGACGCTGAGACAGACGGCAATTGCAAATCATTGAAGTCATTAGCACACCAGCCAAAGAAGAGCAAGGGAGAGATGGCTATAGCTGTGGCAGAGGGTGAGTGAAAGAGAGGCTCTGAGAGGGTTATCTGCCATGTTTTCTTAGCCATTTGGAATTATGGTTAACTGTTTGGCAACAACAACAACAAAATGAAGCAACCACTAGAGATCGCGTCTAGAAATACACTTCCTCAATCCCATTTGGGATTCTTTTATCCCTTCAGATAATACATATCTATGAAGATCACTCCGGACAGAGACAGAGATCCGATTGCCAGAGATATCCATGTGTTTTCTTCAGTGACAAATTACAGTTGGAAACTATAGATACCCTGTAAAAGGTGAGGGCATACCAAAAGATACAAATATTTTGCCTACTCACGCTCCATGCTGCATGCTCCCATTGTGTGAGATCTCTGCTCCTCGGGCACCTTGGCACCCCCCTGCGGCATGTCTGCACTCACTATCTACAAATATATATATCCACTACATACATATATATATGTATATCCACTCATTCCTCGCCAGACTATTCGCCCTCTCTCCTGGTAATCGCGATCATCTTTCACTTTCTGCCGCTGGCGCAGGCGCAGCAGCAGCTCTTTTTTTTCCACTGTTTGTTGTCGTTTTTCCGCCTATCTCTCTGTCTGTCTGTCTCTCTGTCTGTGTCTGAGTCTGCCTCTTTTTTCTGTATTTTGCTCTTTGGCAAATGCAATTCAGACAATTCCATTCAACGGACACCGTCTGTGAAGCCCCCCCTCTGCCGCCCGTGCAACCCCTGCTCGTGTCTGCTGCAACAATGTTGCAAAGTGAAGTGCAGTGCAAAAAATGGCACATTTTGTTGCAGTTTTTTCTGTCTTTCGCTTGCCGTCTCTCGTGGGGGTATTCCGATTTCGAGGAGAGCTCTGTGCAGGGCATCCCGCTGGATGCATTTCTGAATAATTATTGCCATATCTACAATCCGAATCCTCTACTGAATCCGTAATTCCAATCCATATCATTATATATTTAGATGCCATGGGAGATGCATCTCTTAAGAGCATCTACCGCTCGCTTCGTTTCTTTTGATTTACTTTGATTTTTCTTTGGCTTTTATTTGTTTGTTTTGCTTGTTGCCATTTGTGTAGTTTTTTGCTTGCATTTGTTGCTCTTTTTTGCTGCTTGCTATCTTTTGTGTGTTTATTTTTCTGTTGCATTTGTTGCTGTCCCCCCTCCCCCCCTCTGTTTTGCTGCTGCTGCTGTTGTTACGAGTCTTTTCGCTGACAAACAACAAGTCTTTTTGCTTTTTTGCTTTTGGCCGCAGATTTCCTTTTTGCGTGTCTTGTTGGTATTTTTCCAGTGGGTTTTTTCCCCACCTCCCCCTCCCCCATCCCCCATCCCTCTCTCTCTCTGCTTGAATTTTCCTTTCTTTTCTGGTTGATTTCTGTACATTTTTCCGTCCGGTAATTATTAATTTTGCTGCGAACGCAATTCAAAAATTTCAATAAATGAAATAAACAAACAACAAATTACTCATACGACACGTAAGCCCCGCCAAAACACACACACACCGGCACACACAAACACACCCAGAAAAACCGAGAAACAATAATAATTATTTTGTTGTGCTGCAAAATATAAAAAAAATCTGCGCAAAAACATGCAAAAATTGTTTTTTGACCTTCCACCGAAAAAGTGCCCATGACAGTTGTTCTGCCGCTGCTGCTGCTGCCGCTGCTGCTGCCGCTGCTGCTGCCGCTGCTGATGATCTTTATCATGATGGAAATGACATTTTAGTGACAATAACAACAAAAACATTCCACAATTCTCATTCCACAGAGAGCCAAACAAAGCGAAAGAGGGCGATGGTACAGCGAGGGCAGGGTGCGAGGGGAGGGGAGGGGAGGGGAGATGTACTCTCTATAGAGGAGAGTGACGGGAGTGTTGCGAAGTAACAGCGAGGGAGGGAGAACAGCAGAGAAAGCCCCGCACACAAATTTGCTGATAAAAACAGAAAAGAAAACAGCAAAAAGAAACGCAACGCAAAACCAAAACCAAAACAAAAGCGAAACTCAAGTGAAAACAACAAAAATCATAACAAAAACAAACAAAAAAGAGAGTCTTTTCAGGGCCGGAACTGATGATACACTCACAGATCTCATAGATCTCTCATAGATCTCTCGTTTGCCAGGGCAACAAAATGATATTGAAATTCAATTTGGGTACAATTTTCATTCAATTAATGATTTGATGGAAATATCTCTACAAATGGAAGAGATTTACTTTGGGAAAAGTACACTTTTCTAACAATTTTCATACGATATCTATGACTTTTCAGATATTACTGAATTTTGTATATTTTATCCTAGATGACATGATAGGACTATTTGTAAGAATTGGTTGGTTGATCTTGGGAAACAGAAGAGTTATTCTTATAACAATTTTGCTTCTGGATAAAAATAATGATCCAATCTTAGTAATTTTTGACTACAATGTTCTCAATGAAATTTCAAGACTATTTCGTAAGTTTCATTGAAAAATCTTAAGAAATAAAATAGTTAATAATAGTTAATAGTCCTCTATTGCCACAAAGATTTAAGTCCTAGAATCTTAATAGATGTTGGATATATTATAGTTAGTGGTATTACGAAACAGAAGAATAATGCGCTCAGAATGTCACCTGAGATGGTTCGAAACAGTGTTCCGATCTTAGGTGAAGTTCCATTTCGGCATGGTCTAAGGTCAAAGAGCACCACACACATCCAGTAAATCGCAATGCCCTCTCTTAGAGTACAAATAACCATCGACTACATGCCAAAAAACCAACCAAAAACCAACAGAAAAGAGAGCGTTGTTCATTCATTTCGAGAGCGGAGCGGGGCGGTGCGGTGCGGTGCGGAGCGGTACGCAGTTCAGAGCGGTACGCTTTCGGCTAATGTATGTCAAAGTAAAACGCAATTTATGATATTTATTACGTGAGCCAATTCCAATTCCAATTCGCAAAAAAAAAACAGAAACAGAAAAAAAACGAACCGAACAAATCTCTGTGCGCGCTCTATGGAGAGTGACTAAATAGGAGGGCGGCTAGGGGTAGGGGTAGGGGTTGGGGGTGGCAGATAAAGCCCTGGCCAAAAAAGCCCGAACCGAACCCGCGAACGGAATGGAAAACCGCAACAAAGGAAAACACACAAATAATTTTAATGAAACTCTTTTCGGAATTTCATACATTTTTTATGCTAATGCAAACAAATAAAAAAAAAAAAACAAAACAGAAAAAACAAGAAAACCAAAGCGGGGAGAAAATTGCTAAAAATGAGGAAAGATGGGATGGAATGGACAGGGGTTGGTGGGGGGGCGGGGAAACCCCCAAACGGTATAATAAATGTGAGAAATGTTGAATGGATGGATGGATGGATGGATGGCTGGCAAAGAAGAAAGACGTAGCGAAAGGGAGATAGTGAAAGTGGAGGTCAAAGAGTTCATTGAGTTATGAGATCATCGAGGGGTTAGGAAGACAGAGACATGGGAACCCACAAATACAGATACAGATACATATGTGGTGTACATATCTATATGTAAATGGTGTGGCGAAGAGGTCAAAAGAGGCACTGTATAGGGCACACTGTCATGTACAGTCTGTGTTGTGTGTCTCTGTGTGTGTGTGTGTGTGGTATGGTATTTTTGTTGGGTCACACACAGACTAAGTGGCATGAAAACGAACGTTACAATTACCCCACACCACACCACACCACCGCATCCCCTTCCCTACCCTTTCACGATGGGTTAATTTTGTGACTCGGGGAAAGCTCTGCTTTTGGCGGACAGGTTTTTTGTGACCCACAGACCGACCGACCGACCGACCGACCGACCACTGCATAAGGGATTAATGGGTACTCGCTTTCATTTAGAATCTCTTTGTTTTTCCTCTCTCGAGTAGTAGCACGTCATCGATCTTATATCTTTAAGCCACAAATTAGAAAGGCCTTCATGGGTCCATCAGTTCTCTCTTTAATCTGCGGATCTTTGGATTTTTATGTTTGTCATCGTTGATCTTTAGTATTTGAGGGGTTCTACATCTCCCATCCTTGAACTTTGAGCTTTTATCTTGAGTTTCTGTCAGAGTCCTTATTTGCTTTGCTGTACTTTTTTAATGAATATTCGTTCTACGATTGTGAATAATATGCGCTAAAGGCTATGGCCTGTCATTCACAGAATCTTCATTTGAAGTCAAGTTTTTACTTTCGAACCTTAACTTTTTTATTATCTTTTTCCATGTATTTTAGTCATTTTTTTTATCTTCTTCTGATCTATAATCTGTCTGATCTATATATATTTTCGATAAATATGTCTCACTGATTTCAGTATATTTTTTGGTAATTTTCCAAAAATTAATCTCCCAGTTTTTCCATGCCTCTATTTGCCTCTTTCATGGCTTTGGCGATTTCTCTTCTTGCGAGTGGAAAAGCTTTTTCTCTCTCTCCCCCATACTTCCCCCCTTTACCTCTCACTACTTTCAAACCCTCTTTCCCTTCTGTTTCTCTCTTCCTCTCTTCTCTGCTCCTCCTCTCCCTTCGCGGCTCCTTTATGATTACTCTTTTTCAAAGACCGCAACTATTTCATTTATTTCGTAAATTACTTTGTTAGCGCATTTTTTTCGCTTTCATTGTTGCTGTTTTTTGCTGTCATTAAAAGCCAAAAACGCACACATACACCTGGCCACATTTGAAGCCACCTCTGCTTCTGCCGCAGCCGCAGTCGCCGTCAGCGTCTCTGCCGCGGTTTGTTTACAAAACAAAAACTCTTTTTTTTTCCAGGTCAAATTTGTTTACATTCCGCTTCTGAAAACTGGGTCATTGAGAGGCCATGTGCCAGAGGGAGATGGCCAGAGAAACACACGGCTCGGCTCAGCTCGGGGCAGGCGAGAGAGAGGGAGAGGGAGAGAGGGACAGCGAGAAGGTGAGCGCTGGAGGAGACTCTCGACTCGAGTCGCGCGTCGCGGTGGCAGAGGTGGCACGTTGGGGAAGGCTGCCTGCCTGCCTGCCTGCCTGTCTTTGAATGGGAAGGTGAGGCTGAGGCGCAGGGGAATCCCTAATTTTCATGGAGAGACTTGTCTTATTTGTTTTTGTAATGTAATATAGATCGAAGGATACTGGCCCGAAGCATACTGCATGGGATGCACCCTCCCGGAGGATCTATCGAAAGTCTGAAACCAGCCTTGGCCTCACCTCTCCATTCAAATATACCCTGCGCGGCTTGCATGCTTGCAACTGTTCGGCGATTGTTGTTGAAAACAGAAAACAGCTTGAAAATCGCCGACAAACAACAGCAGCAGCAGCAACAACAATTTCCACAACAAGCATGCGGCGGCAGCGGCAACAACTACTTTTGGGGCATGCCACCAACAGCAAAGAGCAAAAGCAGATAACGAGCTCTGCTTTGGCGATGTGGTCTGTGGTTTCTGGTGTGACCGTGCCAGTGAATCGAATTTTGTTAGTATTTTCTTGGGTAGCTTTAAGTACTTTGTTTTTTTAGTATTTTTCAGAAGTAAAATTCAACGATCGGGCGACTCCCTGTGCTATAGCTTTTTTGGTATTTTCAACTTCTATTATTTTTCTGCACGAAACTCTGGTCACACTGTCCTCGAAGATCATTCGAAGATTGCGATTTGTGTGTGTGTGCGTGTGTGTGTTTGTACTTGTGTTTATATTTGTATTTGGGAATTTCCGCTGCGAATGTTGTTTTGGTTGCAACAACAACAGCAGCAAACGGCAGCAGCAACCACAATTATACGCCCCAATGCAATGATGCCCCTCCCCCCACTCCCCCTCTATGCCATGCCACTCCTCAAGCACTCATTCAGCAAATGAGTGTATGAGTGTTTTTTTAGTGAGTGTGTGAGTGTTTGTCTATGCAATTTGAAAGCTATTTGTGTCAATGACAAATGATTCGAATTTATCGAAAAGTTGCAATTTGTCAAAGTAAAGTTAGAGAGAGAGAGAGGGACGGAGAGACTCAAAGAGAGCGAGAGAGAGAGGCACAAAGAGCTCTGAGGCGGATCTGTGGGGCAACCTTGGATGGAATGCGAACACACGCTGCAGCAGCAGCAGCAGCAACAGCAGCAATGCCACAAAATGATGAATTACATGGTAGTAGTCGTAGTAGCAGTCGTAGTAGTAGTCGAAGAAACCCAGAGAACGGGGTGCTACAGAGGGGTCGGAAAAGTCGTTTGAGAAGGGGTTACTAGGGGGAATGAGAGAGGGGGGGAGAACCCGACTAGCCACTGGGCAAGGCATCGTCAGACGTCAACTTAACTGAAATCAAATCGAATCAAACTGAGAGTTTTCTTGCCGTCCCGTCCCGTCCCAGTCGCCAAAATGTCGCCGTCTGACATTTCTTGATTGTCAGCCTGACAGGTGGATGTCATGGAACGACGACCGGGACCGGGACAGGGACAGGGGCGTATGAAAGAAGGATTGGGAGGGTATGGCTATCCGAGAGGAGGAGGATTGTGGGAAGGGGAAATGGGGAAATGTGGAAATGTGTCTCGTGTCGTGTCGTCTCAGCTTGTCCGACAAATCAAAATGTTTCTGACAAACTTATTAAATGCTGAGAGGGAATTGGCCATGACAAAATAAAATGCCCGTACAATTTGGCACCGAAGGTTGTTGAATGGAAATCGAAATGGAAATGAAAAATTTTGTTGGGCACAAATTAAGATGCAACGAATGGTGGCTTATACAAATATAGTTATAAATCTGTTGATCGGGAATATTTAAGATGATTAACAACGTGAAAAGTACAGAGATACATACTTTCAGCAATCGATAATTATCGATAAAACATATAGAATTATATATTAGATAATATAATTATAGATAATGTAGAAGAACTACATAAATGATAGCGGAATCTTTAGAATAGATGTTATATCGATTAAAGTTCAGAAGTTATGATTTAACTTATCGATAATTATCGGTAGTAGTAATAGTTCTATGGAAAGGAGTTCTGCAACTCTGCCATGGATCTACAAACATGATAAGTAAATGCTTAAAGTAGTTAGGACATCGATAAATATACGGAATTCATAGCTTTTACAGTCGATAATTATCGATCATAGAAGTTATTCCGATACAATGCTATTATCTGCTAAAAGGATTAAGGAATGTTCAGAATTTACTCTATGGAATTAACATATGGATTTGGATATGGATATGATGCCCTTTGGTAAGTGCATAGATTAAGAGGATTATCGATTGCAGAACAACAAAATCTATTAGCAATATCTGCTTTATTCCCCTACTTTCCCCTACCTCCCTCAAATGCCATTTAATGGCCAGCTTTCTTACGCTCCACTTCCCTCTGCTCTTGTAGGCCCATGCGGAGGCCCAATCGGAGCAACATTAATCATGTCATGCCAATATTCCTTTCCCCAAAAACCCAACCATCTCCGCCTTCGCTTGGGCAATCTTTAAGTGTGGCTTTAGTTTTGGCTTTTGGCTTCACTTTCAGGGCCATTAACAGATTTTTCGTTGGTAATTTATATTACGAACCCGAACCGTACTTCAATCTGCAACTCCACCTTCAAAATCTGACTTCAATCTTGCAACTCCACCTCCAAATCTGACTTCAATCTTGCAGCTCCACCCTCTGTCTTCGTCGCCGTCGTCGTCGTCGTCGTTTCGTTTTCGTCTTCGTTCCAGTCGGTGGCCATAGACACTGCGCTCTGTTGACCATTTCAATTGTGCATCAACTGCTTAGCGGCACATTAAGTGCCGCCGCAGTGGCCTATAAAGATAGATGGTGGAAGCCACAAAGGGGAGGCAGCAGCACGAGCAGCACCAGCAGAAGAAGCAACAGGAATATTAAGTATACGCAGCCGCGTGCTGTGTGGCATCAATCTTCATCTGGCGGGAATTGACAGAGGCAACTGCTGCTGCTGCAGCACCATTGAAGATTCATCTTGCCTCATGACGCTGCTGCCGCTGCTGCTGCCATTGCTGCCCTGAAGAGGCGACGACAACGCGTGCAACAGTTGAGGCTTCTTCTATTTTAAGTTAATTAGCAGCCAAAGAGCGAGATCTGTGAGCCATATAATAACCAAAATAAGTAAATGGGAAATGGAAATGGAAATGGGGAAACAGTCTGCCAGAGAGACTGCCAGGAGATTGAATGCGGATTTTCCTTGAGTTTTTGCCATCTCTTTGTGTTTTGCTTGGAAATTTCATTTGCCAAATTGAATTTCAACCTGCAAAAGCGAAAAACTTGGTCTAAACCCAAGCGAAAAGCCAGCGATTGGCCCAGGAATCGTGGATTGGCGGAATGGAGGGGGAGGGAGAGATGGAGAGAGGAGAATCAGTGAAAGCTTAAGTAACCAAAAAGCGCAAAAGTAAACTAGTCGACAGAAAGAAAGTAGAAGTAGCAGGGGATGGGGATGGGGATGGAGTCGACTAAGGGACGGACTCTGGTGATGAGCTCCTCCCACCGCCATTCGTGACAGTGTAATCGTGAATCGGAGATGTCATCCCGTAAAAGTTGTGAAGGGACCAGTTTTCCGGGTTCGGAAAATACATCAAACGTCACTAAAGATTGATGTTATCGATAGTTTTAATTTTCGATAACAGCATCCATTTAAAATCGATTATTTTTACGATTTTTTCCACAATTTTTAATAAAAAGCGTTTAATTTAGCTAGCTATCAACTTCAGTTAATGCCAATCGTAAACAATCGATAAAAGTATAAATTATCGATCATTTCGATAAATTATTGCAAAAATGCATTAGAAACGATAACAATCGTATTTTTCATTATGTAAAGTGTGCAAGAATGTCGATCAATTTGAAAATGATCGATTATTTCGAAAAATGAAAGTTTTTATTGAATTATAGAAAGAAAATGCAGTCAAAAAGAGTTACAAGAAGCCATAAATCCTGTTTCCATTGCCTTCGTCATACCAGCGATATATCTCCGATATATATCGCCGATACCTGCGCCCATCTCTGGCTGCCAGCGAGAAAAGAAAGCAAACACAGCCCACAAAAGACAGCGACGAGAGGAGACAAACATCTAAGGGAAATCTGCTGCCGCATAATGTGATAATAAAAATCTTTTATTTGTCATTCGTCGTCGTCGTCGTAGTCGTTGTCCTCGTCCTTTGTCTTCCTGGCTGGCAAGCAGGCTGGCAGGCAGGCAGGCAGGCAGCAGCCTTCTTCCTTCTGCGTCCTTCATTCTCATTTTAGGGATGTGTGTAGTTCTGGTTGAGGCTTAGAGAGTCCTGTCTACTGTCCCTGTCCCTGTCTGCTGGCTGTTTTTCTCTGGCCATAAAGCTTCCACACACCACACCACACACACATTCGCACACACACTCGCACAAATACACACACTCATAAATCTTATCAGCGGCTGCAGTTGCTGCTGCTGCTGCTGCTTTTGCTGCCGGGCTCACAAATTTGACATCGGGGCACCGGCACTCACTTAGAGGAGATGCCTAATTCCCGACTCGTGCGTTGTGTTTGCCTTCAAATTAATAGCCCGAAAGGCGCTCCCCCACTCCCAGCCCACTCCCAGCCCACTGGCATTGCGTGTGCCTTACTTTTACTTAACGCTGCTCACGTTCCAACTTATTCTTATGCCACAAAATCCCCCCAACCACCACCCCCAACCCCATCTATGAAGTCCGCTCTGCTCTGCTCTGCTCTGCTCGGCTCGGCTCGACTCTCCATTCCATTCCTCATTTCTCTTCCTGTTTGCGCTGTCAACGGCTAAAACTTTAACAGCCCTCAACTTCCATTTCCATTTTCCTTTCAGATGGTAGAAGGGAATGGGAGGGGAGGGGATGGGAGGTTGTGGCATTAGAGGTTGGGGATTGGGGTTCGGGGTTCGGGGGCAAAGGCAAATTGAAGGGTGACTTATTGCAACTCCGAATGAGTTGTCATTTGGGTTTTCTCATTTCGTTCGACTCCATCCATGTCTTGACCATGTCCCTGTCCCTGTCCCTGTCCCTGTTCCTGTCCATGTCCATGTCCGTATATCCTTTATCCTGCGAAATGGAGTTGGGAATCGATATTTCTGAAGCTGTCCTGTCATCGCGCTGTTATCCACTCACGTTTCGGGCCAAATGGCAAAAAGCAGTCCAAAGACAAAAGAACATGGCAGAATCGAAGTCCAAATGGGGAAAAGAGTTGAGAGATAGAGACTGCGAGAGAGTGAGAGAATGGCGGAATGGCGGAATGGCAGAATGGTTGGGGAAAGAGTTGAGGGAGAGAATGGAAAGAGCATCAGGAAGGAATGTCAAGGAATTGGATTGAAAATTGTTGAGATCCGTTTGGTAAGAGTTTCAGCATAGGAAGGAAAGGATACGAAAGGAAAGGAAACGAATGGAAATGGAAATGGTTAGAAACGTTTTACAAAATAAAAGGCAATCCTGCTGACGGCAAATGGAAATGAAAATTGAAGTTTGAGTTTCCACAAAAGGACTGCATTTTCCGCAGAATAGTTGCTTACAGATGCATGTTCTTCTTCGAATGGAGTCAAGAAATGGCCGAAATGGCTATACAAAAACATTAGCTGGAAGTGTAATAATTTCCATTATCATTAGCAAAGACTTTTCGGAACCAGCAGAAGGGCGCAGCTGCATGTCGCATTCAAGAAAACGGAAAGAAAAACATAGCTGGAAAATGATTAGAACTGGATTAAGGGGACATTCCAGAGAGATAGAAGCATCAAAACACTTGAAAAACCCTTTCCAAAAGAGCTTCCTTTCCCATGTAGCCATGTAGCCTTCTATGACTATCATTCCACCCATAATTCTATCCCCAATCTATAACCAATAAAATACTAGAGTCTCTCTTGTAGTTCAAAGTATTTTCAAATGCCTTCAGTGGGGAAATACATACATAACCTAATTTTCATTCATTTTCTTGTTTTCCTTGTAGTAATTTGTAAAATTCCTCGAACATGTACAAATCCCCCAAAACATGTTCCGCCAACAGACAACGGACAACAGACATCCTGCAAATTTATTCCTATTTTAAGAATAATCTCACTGAATTCCCAGTTCTTGGTGGGGATCAGTTCCGCTTTTGAAATACTTGGAAATAGCAACAAATACTCGAATTTTGTTCAATATTTGCACGTACAACTTTTGTGCTTTTTTTTAGTGGCAACGATTATCCGCGTGATTAGCTCTAAAAATACAAAAAGAGTCGCGTCTCGAAACAGAAACAGAAACCAAAAAGAAGGCCAAAGCATTTTCGAGTGGAAAATGTTGTAGAAATAAAGCCAAAAAGGCTTTCGCATTTCCGGCGCCAGCTAAAAATATTTTGACGTCTTTCTTCGGTGTGGCATAGTGGAGCGGCGCAGAAGGGTAGGGGTAGGGGTAGCATTCGCAAAATGCGTCCGACGTTGGAAAATGTGTGTGTGTGTGTCTTTATGCAACGCCCAAAATGTGGCAGCGGCAAGCAGTATTCATAAAAACATACATCAAGAAGTAGTCCGTCATTTGTTTTCTGTTCGTATTTGGTCTCTGGTATCTTTTGGTCTATCGCCACCCCACCCCTCCCCTCCCCTTCCCTCATTTCGGGACTGTTGTGGGTAGCCCCCTCTGTGGCGATTGTAGCCTCTGTGTACCGTGGTCCGATAGTCCATTGAGGCGGCGGTCTGTGCGTCATTGTTGGCCTACATTGGACGCAAATCTCCTATGAAAACAAACAAGGAAGGAACGATTGGAACGAAGCAAGAGAAACCGAAGTGGAAATGCCCTGAAACATTTCCAAACAGATCTTGGAGATCTTTGGGTGCTTAAAGGAGAGAGAGAGAGAGGAAAGATTAGAGATCCGGGAAAGATCTCGGAGGGATCTCTGAAACATACGACAGTACACTTTTTTGCAGTCGAACAAGTATATGATGGAGATTCAATTCTAAAGAAAAAGGTGCTTCCTTTTCATCGTTCCAAAAGAGTTGAAATGTTTTCTTAAGACTTTCCTAAACAGATGAAGAGTTTCTTTGAAAATTGAACACGTTCTTTAAGGGAAATACTTCTGGGAAAGCTTGGATTGATATGATATGATTATGTTTTATCTTGTGATTCAGAATTAGGATTCTATAGGCGATAGAATATCTACAGGATATGTAGAAAGGGTGCTGGAGAGAGTGTTCTTACATTGAAAGTCTAAAGAATTCATATTCATGGATAAGTTCTCCTTCTCTTAGGATTACCACAGCCAAAGCCAACCGAAAAGCCAATACTCTCTCTCTCTCTGCTCTTGGTTTTGGTCGAAGGCGAGAGAGAGTATCTTTTCGGGGAGAAGCATCACAACTAATTGACTTAGTGGTGAGGGGGCAAAAACCATGATGACATGTTTTCGGATAAGACAAGCAGCAGCCGGATGGAGGGGGAGGTGGAGGTGGAGGGCGGTGTGTCTGTCTGTCTGTCTGTGTGTTGATGGGGTTGGGGATCGACTGATGGTTGGTGTGGCTAGTGGTGGGGGAGTAAGGTTGTCTGGCGGTGGGGTGGGGTCGGCCAAAGCTGGCTAAAGAGGGGCGGCTGAAATGAGTGATTGCTGTTGGCAGGCGCGTGAGCAAAATATTCATAAGCATTCACAAGGCATTCGCATAATTCATTCATTCCAACACTCACACGAAAAGTGCAAAGGAGGAGGAGGAGGAGGAGAAAAGAGGGGGGAGTGTAAATAGAAGGAGGGCGGAAAGTACAAGAAGTGTTGATGCGAAAAACGCTGAAAATTCTAAAGAAATTATATGCCTTTATTGAATGAATAAGTATTCATCTTTCGGATCTCTAGGGAGCATATGTATGTATGTATGAACATATGTATATGTATGTATGTATATTCATTCCCATTCCGTATCAGCCTTTTTAGGAGATCTTCTAAGAATTGTCACCACCATTTGCCATTCCGTTTGCCATTCATTTGTCTCGTTTCTAGTTTGTTTTTCTAGTTTTCTTTGTTGCAAGTCTTTCAGTGTCACATGGTCTCTCGTACCTTTGCTTTTCCTTTCGCTTTTCGCCTTTCCCCCCCCCCCCCCCCCCCCTCCCGCATTCTGCGATATGTGTGACTTTCTGTGACGTTTGTCGCGAATTTTTGCGGTGGTATTTTCGCAGCTCACAAATTGATGAATTGTTTGGATTGTTTTCTCGTGGGCGGAGAAGCAACAACAAAAAGGAACAAATCATGGAATTTGTATTCACATTTAGCGTTGAGTCATCCACAGCAGTTAGGAAGTGAATAATGAATGCAGTTGAAGGTGATTTGGGGACACATTTGTGCCTGCCACATCCAGTGGCAATGAACTGCTCAGAGAACGATAGAATCGAATTGGAATAGTCACTAGAGGCCAAAGAAAGGCGTCGCGGGTGAAATGTGAGACGGAAGTGACATTAAATCAAGGATTGGGAATGAGGGAATGGAATTGGAATTTATGGAACTATGGAAACGAATTGAAGGAATGGAATCAAAGGAAAGGGATTTAGGGAATGGAATAAAACTAAGCATCAAATGAGAATATTCCAAATGGGAATAAGCAGCAGATGCAGCAGATTCAATCCGCAGTAGAAAATAAACAACAATTTAAGAAATATTACAAAATCGAAAATGAAACAATATATTGAAACAATAGAATGAAACAATGGGGTGAAACCGAATGATTAACTACAAATTGCAACAAAAGAAAAGGAACAAAGAAAACTGAGGCTAGAATGAAAAATTCCAATGACGGAAAAGAGTGAAACCAGCGGACTCGAAAAGGGGAAAAGTGAATCGCTGACTGACTGAAGCCAATAAAAATCAAATAAAGCTTAATTAAAGACTTGATCATATCTACATATTTCCCATAATTATCTCCAGATATCAGATCCCTGGGAAAAACAGGATATAAAACACATTCCAAAGAGGAAGCATTCGAATTGCAGATCTGCAGCAATCGTTCTGAATGGAAATTGAACTTCCTGTCCCATCGAAGGCACTCGCAGAGCACCCCACCCCCCACCCCTCTCTGTACCCCTATCCTTGCACTCCCCATAGACGACCCCCCAACCCCCCAACCCCTCTTTGTACTCTCCAAAGCCCGCGCCTCCCCTTTCGTACCTCCTCCTCCTCCTGCTGCTGCGGCTGCTGCCGCTCTCGAGAGTTCCCAAAGCCAAAGATCAACAAAAGAAATTTCTCATCATCTCCGGCATCTCCCCGCCTCCCGCCTCCCGCAACATTTCTCTGTGGCTCTCAATTGTTGTTTATTGTTGATTTTGACTCGACTTTGAGTGACTTATTAATTGGGAATGCGGAAGCTTTGGGGCTTTGGTGGGGGCTTCAGAGGCTGATGCTGCTTTTGCAACATTGTGGCACCCGAGAGCCAAGTGCAACATTCCAAAGGAAAAACGAGAGAGAGAGAGAGAGAGGCGGGCGAGAGAGCAATCAATTATCTCTCTTTTTCTACTGCTGTTGCAAGTTGTGCTGCAGCCAGCAGCCAGCAACAAATGGTTTACAGCTAAGTGTGGCGGCATGCCACAACAGCGAAAACATCCATAAATGTATGTGTGTGTGTGTTTGTGTGTGTGTGTATATGGCCCAATTAAAGATGATTCTCCTTATTATACGCAAAGAGGAGTCGAAGAGTCGCATTCAAACATTAAACACGAGTCAGCGTGGAGGTCAATCACTTCACAACAAAAGAAGGACAGGTGCCAGGGCTCAATGATCCTTGATCCTTGTTGCTCGACTTTATAATTGCCCAGAAATGCCTGCCGGCCTGCCTGGCTGCCTGGCTGCTTGCCCCTCAGCGTGTCAGCTGCCACAAAGCCGCAAAGCAAATACAAAGCCAGAAGACGGGCCAGACAACAACAGCAGCTGCAACATCCAGAGCCCCAGCCCCAGTCCCAGCCAGCAGTCGATTCGTTCGGTAGTCATCCCTCGCACCTGCCACGTGTTGCGCCCTGCCTGCCCCTCTGTGCTACTGCCACGGCCTCGTCTATAGAACTGGCTGTTCGCTGTTGCTGTAAGGTAAGTGTTGCTGCCGCCTGCCTCCTGCCGCAAGGAACAGATGTCAGCTGCCGCCTGCCTGACCCTCCAAAAAGCAGGCAAATTACATGAATTCGTTGCACGGAGTTGGAGTCGGAGTCGTCTCGGAATCGGAGCCGGGAGTCGGAGTCCAACCATCTTGCACTTAAACCTCATTTCATTTCATTTCATTTGTGTGCGCCTCGTTTTGTCCTCGATTTTGCAAAATACACGAAAATTTCGCGCACCTGCCGTCAACGCGGTGGTCGGTCGATCGATCGTTGGGCATCTGTCCTTAGAGACGACCATCCTTAGGGCTCTTAGGGCTCTCAGCGCTCATAGGCCTCCCTCCTTAGTGCTCCTTCTGCCTGCCTGCCGACCTGCCTGCCTACCTGGCCGGATAAATGCATTTCGATCCGAGCTGCAATTATGTGCAAACACACTCAGTCTTGCTGCAGGGGCATGATCAGCCCTAAGAAGACAGAGAGAGAGAGGAGAGAGAGAGAGAACCAGAGTGAAGGAGGCTGCAGGAGAAAGATTTTAGCTTGGCATTGTTTTGGTTGGATAATGAGCAGCGGGAAGGAGGACCCTCAGCAGAGCAGCAGCAGGCAGGTGAGGATCGCTCAGCGGGAGAAATGCGACAGGGTGAGGGAGGGGAGAAGGTAGCCGAATCTGCGGGAAAACTCTTTCACCCAGCACGCGTCCAGGGTTCCAGGGAAAACAGAGGGAAGAAAGATCCCTTGGAGAATACTAAAACTGATCACAAACATAAGATACATCACTGGAAAACCTTTGGAAATTATGATCCTAAATAATCCCTAAATGCATCGGAAACTCTTGAATACATTTATATATTTTGGGAGATATTTAAGAGCTTTAATATTTATCTTTAACAATCTTGAACAAATATAAAGATATAGAAATTAAGAATATTCTGAAATCATGAATCGTAAATAAATATTTATTTAAAGAAAGTTTTCTCAGAGATCACATTTTTGAAGTCGAGGATTGAAGATCATATTTATAAATGAACCATGATCCATGATCAAATCCAAGAGTGAAATAGAGAGCATAGGGACTGCTGGGGCTTACTGCTGAGAGAAGGACCCTTTTTGGCTTAAGATCTACGGGTCACTTCAGGATGATAGTCACTGATCGATGAGTTTTAGAATAGATTATGTGCCATATAATGTATCCTATATATCACCCTCAGATCACTTGGAATGCAAGTCTCTGCATCTCTAGCTGAATCTTTTTCTAAGAAAAATCAATTGATATTCTCCAAAACACTCGCCTCGCCGCCACTCAAGCGTTAGATCACTCACAGGAGAGACAACAGACGACAGACAGAGACAAAACACAGAGACTCCGCCCGCTAAGTGGCAGTTCAATAAACCCATTCCGTACCCAAATCGGCAAATTCGATGCCAATCCCATAAATAGCTCTGGGGAAAGGTCCTCGGTGCTCGGTACTCTCGGCTGTCCTCTCGGCTCCCTCTCTCTGTCTCTCTTTCTCTCTTTGTGGCCGCTGTTGCCGCTTTTGGCGGAGGAGCCTCGCCCCGAAAATCGGATGCCAAATTTATTGTGGCCAATATTTTAGCTGTAATTAAAAGGCGGCAACACCAACAACAACCAACACAGAGAAAGGGAATTCCGAACTTGTTTTTTGGTTAACATTTCTGTTTTCTGTTTACAAAACATTTCAAAGTTTTTGTTTTTTTTGCTTTTTGTTTTTTGTTTTTTGTCTTCTTATTTCTTACAGAAATTGTTCGCGCCTCAACATTTATTTTCGGTTCAATTTGTTGGATCGTGAGGTACATGGGGGGGGGGGGGGAGGGGAACTGTTGTTGTGACTCATTGAGGTCGTGTGTGCGAAATTTTTGGAATTTGCTTTCATTTATTTATGCATTTGTTTTTGTGTTTGAGCTGAATGCAAATTTGCTTATTTTATTTATTGCACGGCGGCAAGAAATTCCCAGAATTCCCCCACCACCACCACCACCGCATGGATGCGACAAAAAACAACAAAAAAACAAATACGATTATACAAAAAAAACACTTGACAAAAGTCTGACGCAAAAAGATTGAGAAAGGCAAGGGAAGGGAATGGAAGTGTAGTGATACTTTTGGGAGGGTAGAAGCTGTGGATAGGTAAAAAATTAAACTACTTGAAGCCGAAAGGTACAGCTTAAAGCCTTCAAATTCCCTAAGATAGTGAAGGATATTCAAAGAAAGGTACAAAAGAGATCAGGGAAGATCCCTTCTATAAGGTATACACAGATACTGGTTAGAATCCAGTTCTTTATCCGCCCATCTGGAGAATGATTTCGCTGAAGAATCTGTTTCATATCTTGTTTAATATCTGCTCGAAATAATAATCAAAAAGGCATTAAAATCATTGGAAATTGTTTTTTACAAGCGACAGTTGTCTCTCTCTCTCTCTCGCTCTCTCTCTCTCTCTCTCTCTCTCTCTCTCTCTCTTTCGCTCTCTCTCTCTCTCTCTCTCTGTGTGTGTGCGTGTGTTTATTGGTGCGATCTTCGAACTTTTCACGCCCCAAAAACAAAATTTAAAACCAAAACAAAACACACAAAATGTAAACAGTTTTGATGTAAAGACGACAGGTGTCGACTATCGCCATGCCCTATGGAAAAGGAACAACTCGAAGCAAATGGAGGACAGAGTTTATAAAGAATTCAAAGATATTTTGGTAGCTCTAATAGAGGATTATCCATGTTGATTGAAACCTAATGGAATATATTATATGATGAAACATGTAGACGATTGCTATTAAAAGTCTTTGTAATTGAAAAAAGTAGAAACTTGGAGAAAACTAAGGAAAAAAGCGTGACATGCAGCAGCACTCCTCGGTCTGAGTGGCATCTCCGCCTTGTGTTCCATAGGGTAATCCATAGTACTCCCCAGCTGTATTCCTCTACCCTATTGCTGCTCCTAATACTCCCCATGTGCTACCCCGTTTTATTTATTTCAGAGTATCATTTACAAGTCATTCCCTTAAGAAGGAAGGAAGTACAGTGGGAGGGAAGGAAGGAAGGTGGGAAGGGGGTTGGGGGTTGGGTAGTGTCCACCGACCATTATACGGCAATTTCTCGAGCACGAGAGCATGAGAGTGTTCATGTTTTATGTTTTTTGTTGAGCTGTGTGTGTGTATGTTTGTGCTTCATCTACGTTAATTACGTGTGTGTGTGTGTGGCAAAAACTATTGGGCAAACAACTTGATTAGACGACGAGTGTGAATTGTGATGAAAACTTTCATGGCAGGCCAGTGTCCGGCACGCGGCAGGTCTCTCTCTCTCTCTCTCTCGCTCTCGCTCAATGGTGAGCAGGGGGAGGGGAGGGGGCAGGGTAGAGAATTTCCATGAATTTCGCTCGGTCCGATCGGGCGGCGACAAAGTGTTAATCACGGGTCGTAAACAACAAACAGCAATATCCGTTTGTTTATAGTTTCGTTAACTGATTTTTTTTTCTATAGCATTTCTCGTCCGGGAATACCCCGCACTGAATACGTTTGAGCGTCATTCCCATTCGCCATACCCCCCATGATAATCAGTTGAAGATATAGATACAGATACACGACACGTACTATTTATAGCACCGACCGCCGACCATCGACCACCGACAAAAACAATTCGCTGACCTTTGGGTGGAAATATTTTTAGGTTGCAGATAAAATAAGATTATGAAATCGAATCGAAGCGAATCGATCATGAGATACACTCTTTTGTGTGTGTGTGTGTGTGTGTGTGTGTGCTGGCTTTTCTTTTCTTAACTTTTCCTGTGGGTGTTTCTGTTTGTGTTTCTGGTTCAAAAATAGAAAGAAACGAAAGCTATTTATTATTGGCCATCGTGCTAATCATCCATCGAAGGAATGTGACTCAGTTTCACTCATATGACTGACGTGACGGCCCGTCAAGGCACTCACATGATCAGGATTTCGATGGGCCACGATCGATCCACGCTCCACGATCCACACTCCACACTCCACGATCCACGATCCACAGGAGAGTGCGTAAATGGCAAGGTAATCAATGGTTACATATGTATGATAATTTTAGAGTTCACATTCGATTTGGCATGGCTCTAAAAGCGTAATATAACAAGAGATCACAAGATCTTTGTTTCACAGAGGTACAGTCATGGTCTACGATCTGGTCTACAACTGAGTCTCTCTTCCACCAACGACTAAGCCTAGCAAAATCATCGATCTGTAGTCTATATTCACCTTAAGATCAATTAAAGCCCCCAAGTTCACTTCGGAACAAAGATCTTAAGGGAGAAAATAAAGATCTTTTGAAAGCAATAGAGGATCGAATCTTCAATAAGGTCTTCGGATGGTTGTGGAAACTTAAAGAAGGGGGAGATCAACGAGATTAGATCGTTGGATATTTAGATCTTATGTAGATCTTTCCCTAAGATATGGGATGGTTATAGATCATCTGCAATCACACAAATTTCTTCACTAATCTTTCAAAGAAATTATGGTGATCTTTGAATCTTTGTAATGATCTTCAAATCTCATCTAAACTGATGGAAACTTTTAGAAACTCCATATGGAACTTCAATCATGATACAATCTTCCACTTTGAACCCCCACAAAACACCTGCCCAAAAGGAAAAAGAAAGAGAGAGAGAGCCTCGTCAATGATTCTTCAATCTTGAACTCTGATCTCACGAAAATTCCTCCTAAAAAATGGTGACTCACGGCTAAAACCATTTGTTTTTGGCCTCATGGGCCTCTCGATCGTTGACGGCATTTCTGTTTATGGCCCCAAAAGCCGCAGCCCCAAAAGCCAAAGTCAATGGCCCCCCCTCCGTCCGCCCGTACATTGAATATTACGCATACGACCTGTTTGCCAGAGCAACACCTACTACAACGAGAAGCGACGACGACGACGACGACGCTACGCGACACGAGTAAAACGACAACGAAAACAACTGCGACAACACCAACAACAACACACATGTGACACCTTCCCAGAGTCACAGAGCCGTTCGATCTGTCCGATCTGTCCGATCTGTCCGATCGATCCGCTTTAGTTCTCGTTGCCGCATTCCATTCCATTGCCCCAGCGATTACTGATATTTATTTTTTTGTTGATTTCTGGCACGTTCCCGCAGTCCCCCTCCCCCCCGGAAAAGAATGCGGCAGCACTCCAGCTCTCAATCTGGAGAGTCACGGGCCGGCCCGGGTCGGTCAGAGTATTGGCCCCAAAAGCAAAGGCAAAGGCAAAGGCAAAAGCAAAGGCAAAAAAGAAGCAATACCCAAATACCATTTATATATCTATGTATAAAACTGCGCAGTGCAAAGTCTGGCAGATATTTCATCATTAGCTTGTTGGCGCTTTTCATTACAGAAGAAACCCCCAGAAAGAGAAACAGAAGAAACAGCAACAACAACAGCAGAAGAAGCAGCAGCCAAAACAGAATTTAAATAAATTTCGCAATTTCAGCAAAACAACAAAAACAAAAACAAAACACTGAACGAAAAAGAGACCAGACGGGGGACGGGGGACAGGGGGAGGGGAAAACACTGAAAGAAAAAGGTAGTAGAAATGGGACGGTTAGGGTAGGGTAGTGTAGGGTAGGGGTCTGGAGAGAAGAAGAACCTGCGCCAAAGTTCAATAAAACTTGAAAAACTTTTCCGCTGTTGTTGCCGTTGCCGCTGCCGCTGCCCCTTCCTCTCCTCTCTCCCCTCCCCTGTCGCCTAAACAGCGATTTCGAACCGCATTTCAACATTCAACATTCTTCTTCCTAGTTTTTCAGATTAAGTCGCAATACCCCCGTTAAAAAGTGGAACATAACCAGACAGAGATAGAGAGAGAGAGAGTGAGAGAGCGGAGTGCAGAGAGCAGAGAGAGGGGAAGCAGAAGGAGGAGGAGGAGGAGGAGGAGGAGGAGGAGTGAATAGTGGAGAAGCATTGCCAAAATAGATAATAGCGAAACACAACAAAAAAAGAGGCAACAAGACAAACCAGAAGGCTGTAATGGGAATACCCTTAGATTGCATTACAGGTGAGTTTTTTTCTCCAAATAAACACACACAAAAATGATTGCAATTTAACCCATTTAAATTAAATAAATTTATACAAAATAACATACATATATCCCATTTAATTTTGATATTATTACTTTTGATTGACCCATGAACATAATCTCTATAGAGAATATCGAGAGCATATTCGGAATGGGTGTATGTTTTGGATCCATATTTGACATTAAATGTACCCACTAGTCCCATATACTGTCATATGTAGTATCCATTTATATAATCTCCCCTAAATCCTAAGTGCATTGCAATTGGTTTTATTTCCATCTCTGGGGCCTATTCATAGTCAATTCCTTCCCCATTCTATCCAAAAAGAGTATCAAGAGATCGTCTCAAGCTCCCAAAGAGCTGCTCTTCCCACCTATCCCCCATATGAACGATGTGTCAGGGACGTTCTTCAGGGGGTTGGCTGGCTGGCTGGTGGCTGGTGGCTGGTGGGAAGAAGCCATCGACTCGAACAGAGGTTATTGTTCTCAGGAGAACGAACCTGTTCTTGAGTAGGGGTTGGGCAGGGGAAAGGTTCGGGTGGGCGGACTGGAGGGGGTTTGTAGAATTAGTTCTTTCAAGTGCAAAAGAGATAGCAAAACGCTTAGAGCTTTTTATTTTGTTGGTGCTTCAAATGTTAATGACATTGGCAGAAACAACAACAACAACAACAACAACAAAAGAGTGATCTTTGTGGGGCAAAGAAGAGGAAAGGTGAGGGCAGGGAAGTTGAAGAGAGGGTGTGTAGAAGAGCGAGAGAGAGGCTATATGTATAGCGAGAGAGACAGAGAGGGGGAGAAGCCTTGTAAGCAAAGACACTTTTTGTTTCATTCGCGCGCGATTCCCCACTCAAAGATTGTTTTTGTTGATTTTTGGAGACTTACAAATAGAGACAAAGAGAGAGACAGAGAGAGAGAGACAGAGAGAGAGACAGAGTGTGTGAGAGGGCGGCGGGGGGCTATTGTTTTGTTTTGTAGATGTCATTAACCCTCTCCACATGGCGCTGGGAACCTTAACCATAATTGTTGTTGTTGTTGTTGTTTTTGCTGTTGAATGTTCTAGAAATTTTCGCTTTTTTTTCGCACGTTTTTCTTCTTTTTTTTTTTGCTTTAGCGTATTTTATGTTTGATTTTTGTTTTGACTCTGGTATTCGCCACGCACTTTAGGAGTGTGTGATGGTTGAGGTGGGTGGGGCTGGAGGGGCGGCAGCGTAGGTTTAAGAGCGGTCAAACAGCAAAACGATCGAGTGAAGGAAATCACAGCAAAAGAAGAATAAGGGGGGAGAACGAGCATAAATAGAAGACGAAGGTAAGGCAGCGCCGCTTAGCGGAGGACCCTAATGGCCGCACTGCCTTACCTGTACAGTGAATGGACCTTGCAAGACGACGAAGGCGTGTGCCCAAAATCCACTTCCCACAATGGGGAGGGGGGGGGGGCCGGTCCCGGCCCGGCATCGGGGTTACTCAACCAAACACTTACTCCTCTCCATCTCTCTCTCTCTCTCTCTCTCTTCATCTCTCCCTGTCTCCCTCACTCACAGCCAAGTCATTAAACTTGGCCAAAACAAATGGCCAACAAAATTGCGGCGCCATAAGTCGCAAAATATCGAAGGGGAAGGGGAAGGGGAATGGGGGGGATTCCTTCCATAAAAAAAAGAGCTGTATAAAAAATTAATGCATTAAAAGATTTGTTATTGGTGGATATTATTCGATTCAATTTAATTTGATTTGATTTATTTTGACATTGCATTTGCAACCCCCCCTCTCCCTCTCCTCCCACAATCCCCCACTTGAAAAGGCGCCTTCGTGGCGTATACGTAATTTATTTATGCGTTTTCTATTGGTTTATCTTTTGGTTACGGGGATCCATTGTTTGTAGCATTGCATAATGATGTGCCCAGGGGGGCCGGGGAGGGTATGGTGGGTGGGGGGTTCCTTCCCAGAATCGGTGAAATCAAAAGTCTTCAGAATCACAAGACACCAAAACGAGTACGAGAGTCCAGAGTCACAAGTTTCGCTAATTGCATGATTAGCTCTCTATTGATCATAGACATAGTCGTAGACTCGTACACGTATTTGCCCGAGAGCTGCTTATTGTCCAACTGGGTGTGGGTGAGGAGACACACCTTTATAAATAGAATCCGCTTCTGATAATCCATGTTTGCTTTTCATTTCGATTGCATGGCGATTGACGATTAGCGATTGGGTTCCTGGTTCCCGGCGGAGTCCGGCATTATTCACTATCCACAGTCGGAATGCTGAATGCCACCACACTCGTTTTCCCTCCATGAATGCAGCTTTATTGCTATATCCTTTTAAATATTATCTATCGATAAAAGTTATCGTTTATTTACATATTTATCGACCATCAATAGAAAGTCTATCAGCCAGACTTGGGCTTTTCTACGATTTTGGAATAAAGGGCTGATTCTTCTAGGGATTCAAAGTATTCTACTCGGTTTTTACTGCTCAAGGTCCAGGATCGTTTCTACTTTATGTCCTTATATCGATCTGGTTATCGATTTACTGTTTATCAATGAAAGAATTTGTATTATTTATGCCTTATGGCTTACTGCTTCTAGATTTCATTGGTCTATCCATATTTTCTATCTGTCTATCTGTTATGGATCAATCCAAGTGCATTTTTTGTATCGATCTTCTATTTATCGATATTTTAGCTTGCTGCTTATCGATATACCATTTAATCCATCTATCCAAGATTGGGTCCAACCTAATCATTTCTTTGTCGTTTGGAGTATTCAGAGCCAATTCTTTCCATTAGCTTTTCCTTTGCCTATTTCCACTTGCCTTGATTTCTGCTCCGTTCCTGCTTTTGTTTCTTTTTCTTTGTGTGTTTGTGCTTTGTTTTTGTTTTTGTTTTCTTTATTAAATATTAACTGACACTGTGCCCCAGACAGGCAGTCACTCTGCCACTCGCTCTGCCACTCGCTCTGCCACTCGCTCTGCCACTCGCACTGGCATTCGCATTCGCACAAGTGTGTGGTGCGAACAGCTTGAGAATTTTTCATGTTTTTCCTGGTTTACATACATCTACCCCTCTATCCCCCCTCCCCTCCCACCCAGCCCAGCCCAGCCCCTAAGTGAACCCCACACACACGCCCATCGGTGCCCCGGCCCCTTCCCCTCGTCGTCGTTGTCGTCGTACCCCCTTTATGGACCTGCTGACGTGCCAGGTAACGATTTTTATTTATATTTTTCCTGGTGCTTGGTGCTGGGTGCTTGGTGCTGGGTGCTGCTGGTGTTTTTCTTGTTGTTACTTTATCAAAATGAGGTTAACAAACGTTCCCAAGGCCATTTTACTAGAGGGAGAGACGACGACGACGAGCAATACCCCCACTCGGTACTCGGCATTACATTCACCCAGTCACACACACACACACACACACACACTCGCACTCACGCGCACTCACACTCACACACATTCGGAAACACTCACAGAGAGCACTACTCGTATGTTGATTCGCACTTGACATTTACTTTGTAGTAAACGTAAAAAACTACAACTAAAAACAACAACAGAACGGAGAAGGAAGGAAAGCGTGGGTCAGGAGTAACCGAAGGCTCTAATACCCTTCCAGAGAGGGGTTGGGTCGGGGTTCTTCTGTGGGTAGATGGTATGGTATGGGATATAGTCTTTTGATTTTGGAACAGGCTCAACAGTTTTATGACAGTAGAGTTTTCTGTGTTTTACTTGGAATATTTTCTATGGATTTCAATTTCTTTATGGATTTCCAATATCGTTTTATTGGCAACTATAGCCGAAGGGATCTATGCGATCTCCAATACCCTTAATCTCATCTAGAACATATCCTTTAGGGATCTGAAAACTAATACACTTCTGCCCTGCCTAAAAACCCACCTAAAATCGTCATGCCCTCTCCTCCAAAGGGGTGTCCAAATGGTTTTCAATTCTTCCTCTATCTCATACCAGTCCCCCCCCCCAGGCCACCCCCTCTGTTCCCTTTGTTCTATCTCTGTTCCACGCGTTCTATTTGCTATTATCGTAATTTTATTTTTTTTGCTTCTTTTTTCTTTTGGTTTTTTATTGTAAGTTTTTTTGTTTTTTGTTTTTTTTGTTTGCTCGTAAATGGAAAAGAGAGAGGCGCGTGTCTACGAAGGTGAGTGGTGGTGCAGCAAGAAAGGGGTGGGGTTTCGGGTGGGGGCATGTAAAATGCGCAAAAAGGTGTTTAAAAAAACGTGGTAGCCATCAATAGGGGAGGGCAATGGAATAGGGGGATGGGGGATGGGGAAGGGGGGGTGCTGGCTTCTGGCAGTCGTCGGGGTCTAGGCCAAATGTCGGCGCGTGTAGACTTTTCGAGGACCCAAATGGCGGCGTCTCGAGTGCATAAAATCCACTAATAGCAGAAAGAGAGAGAGAGAGAGATAGTGGAGGCGTAAGAGACACACACACACACGGACATCAGAGAAAAGCCATAAAAGACCATACAGACCCAACGACTACCAGATGCTCTTCTTACGATCTGAAGAATGGCACGAGAACTTTGATGATCCATTGCAATTTAAGGGCATTTTTTAGGGGTTCCTGATCAATGATCAGTGATCAGTGTAGAATCGCATTGGAGGCGAATGATGCATGCCTTACCTATCACATGGAGTATACTATTTTTACGCTACATGGATCATATGATCACTGATCGCTGATCTGTATAGAAATCTTTATTTTCGGGTATACCAATGATCACTTTTGTACCTCTCTCTCTCTCTCTCTCTCCTTCCTCTCTCTTTTTATTCGGCTTGCGGGACTGTCAGTCATTGCACTGCACATCTAACGGTTCTTTCTGCTACTACTCCTCCTTCTCCTCCTCCTCCCTCTTCGTTTTCTTACTCTGCCACGCTTCTGGCTCATTCTTTCGTGTCTTTTTTTTATGACATTTTTGTGCATTTTTTATTGGAGGCTCGTAAACATTTTGCGGTCGCTCGTTATTTTCGTTGCAGTGGCAGGCAGTCCACACAGCAAGAGAGTAAATGAGAACGACATAGAGAGAGAGAGAGACAGAGGGAGCCATAGAGTGATAGAAAGAGATAGCTATAATGCTATAATCCAAACGCTTGCATTTCATTGCGTTTCATTGCAATTTCCTTTGGTGTTTCCTTTAGTTTTCCAGCTACAAATTGTTGTCGATGACATCGTTGCCACTGCCACGTGGCCACGTGCCTCGTGTCTAACGGTAAATACAACAAAGTAACGGCAGGGTCTAGGGGATTTTGGGGATCTGTTATCTAATCTTTCATCTGCTTACAGAGCAATGGATGGGCAATGGGACCTCTCACTGATCTCCTGCCCCCCGCCTCTCTCTCTCTCTCTCTCTCTCTCTCTCTCGCTGTCCGCTTTGACGAGTGTCCGTTAAGTGTCAAACAAAATGTCAGACGAAAAAAAAGCGCGCGCGCGAGAGAGACAGAGAAGGAAAAGCACGAGGAAAATGAAAAGCGCACACACTTTGTACAAATCACTTATGACAGTAGAAGGAGAGGAGAGAGTGGGGGGAACCCCAACCCCAACCCCTTGACAGATTGCACTTGCCCGAAATTGAATCATCAACGAGGGAATGGGCCACCGAAAAAGAAGAATAAAAAAAACGGGGAGTGGCTAAAGGCTGAAGGGGGGAGGTCGGTGGGGGCACCATCATCATCTGCAACGCATCTGCCATGGCCGCCAACCCTTTGGGGTGCCCCTCCCCCCCTCTCTTCCTGATCCACTTTACACTTGTGGCGCGCCCAGGCACATCCTTTCGCCTGTCGCCTGTCGCCCGCTGCCCCACTCTTGTCATGTGACAGCAATTAACACGAAGAAGCGCAGGCTCCCCCCACCCCACAAAAAAGGAGGCAAGGGGCAAATGGAAGAAGAATGAGCAGAGGAAGAAGGAGAGCAGGAGTGCAAGAGTGGAGGATGAATGAATTGGAGATTGGGGATTGGGGATGTCTGTTGTATTTTTGGGACAGAGGCAGGGATAGGGGCGATGGGGGGCATGGGGCACAACTTACTTGCGGCTGCCATGCAACAGTTGCAAAGTGTATGTTCAAAAAAGAGAGACCGGGATTTTTGCGGAAATTCAATTTGCGGACAATCTTTACGCCACTCTTGCAGCCCCCTCCATGACAGCCAAACCACCCCACAACCCACAACCCCCCTCCCCCTGCCCCTCCTGCTATGTGCAATTGTCATCCCTCACCCCCCTTCCTTAGGATGGGGAACTTTTGCAACTTTGTTGCACTTTTCTAAGTAATTTGTCATCGTTTTCGCTTCGTTGCAACCAAATGACAGAAATGACAAGAGTGTCAAGAAAGAGACAGAGACAGAGAGAGAGAGGGAGGGGGGGATGTGCAAGGGGGGTGGGGGTAACGGCACCCCAAAGAGTCTCTTGCAATCTTCTAAGCAAAAAACCAGCATATTTTATGGTAATTTTCATATTGTATTTATTTAGAATTTTCTTCTGCCCTTCTTCAACGTTCTGGCGGCTGCTGTTGCTGCCTCTTGTGGCATCCATTTCTTCTTCGTCTTCTTCTTCAGACATTCCCCATGTCAAAAGCTATATCATATTTTTTTGTGGGTTGTAGGCGGGGAGGGCGTAACAAATTTAGATACCCGGAAGTCTCAATAGATGACAAAAACCAAAGCCGACAATCACTCAAAAAGGAGAATGAGCAGAGCCCGAGGGGGAGGGGACAAAAGGGGGGGGCAGGGGATGGTGGAAGATCTTTCAAAAGATCATTCTTTGGCGGTAAATGCATTTTGACTTTTGTTTTTCTGAAAATATGAACCACTCAGAGGAATGCGGAAATACAATGTAAAATATGATGTTCTCCTTGAAAACCAATAAATATTTGGGTAGAAAATCAGATGGGATCATTATAGATGGGATCTTGAGGGGAGGGGGGGGGGGGGGGGGGGGGGGGGGGGTTATTCATTCTCAAAGAATACAAAATATCACATCAGCGATGAAAGAGGTATATTGATCGCGGCATTATCATGCCTGAGATCATTTGATTGGAAATCATTCAACATTTCTGGTATTTCTCCCATGGAATTCCATGTCTAATTCTAATTCTAATTCTAATTATAGCACAGATACTGGTACAGGTACAGGGGTACTGTCATCTAGTGCACCTGTTTCAGCTGAAAATAGAATCACACATTGCTGGATCGGTTGGGATCTTGGCGGAGCATTCCACTCGATCCACAGATCAACAGATCAACAGATGCGAGATTCAAAGTAAATATTGTATAATTAAATGATTTATTTTAATCGCTGCTACTTCCAGCACATCCCCCCCCGCCCAGACCCCGGGCCCCGGACCCTGGATTGGCGGATGCAATTTAAGCGCCAGCTGTTCAGAGAGCCAATACCCGATCCCCGATCCCCCCTAAAACCCTCTGTGTCTCTCTGGGGAAATTCCAGTTATGCATTCCCCATGCCCCTGCATCCCATCGAAAGTTCGAGTTGATTTGAGTTGAGTTTTGTATGCAGTTTTTCTATAGATTTCTGCGAATTGCATTTCGTTTTGCACTTGAGAATTTTACAGAGAAATATGTAAATCTGTTTTTGTTTTACAATGGAAAAAAAGGGAGGAAGATGGCGGGGGGTGGGGAGATGTAATTTACAACGTTTATGTGTGGTGGCAAAAACGGAATTCAGAACCCTTAAAGATCCATTGATTTTTCAATGATTTATTATTGTTTTGTTTTGATTTGATTTGTTTAATTATTTTGATTGATTTATTGTTCGAGCAACAAAGATACGAAAACTAAATATACAAAATAAAATATATATTAAAGTCGTAAAAAGATTTGGCATTGGAACAGTTTTTTACAGTTTTTTATTTTATTTATTTTGTGCTTTTTTGTGTGTTTTTTTTTTTGTCAAACGAGAGACGTGCTTTGGCAACATTTTGTTGCTGTTTTGTATCTGTATCTGTGTATCTGTATCTGCAGCTATTGTTGTTAACGGCCTTCGCTAATGAACAGTTATGCAATGTGCAAAAAGAGTAAAACAGACTGAGGGAGAACGGACACACAAAGATACAGATACAGAGCGACGTCGCCGCCGCCGCCAAAGCGGAGCAGCAGCAGAGGCAGCAGAGTAGAAGGAGATGGCGTAGCAGAAGGAGAGGCAGTGACAGAGGAAGAGGTAGGGGGGAGGCAGAGAAACGGACTGCAAGCCAACTTTTCTGAAACTGAAGCTGAAAGATAAGCAACAACAGAGGGAAAACAACAAACTCAAAGAAGAAAGGATGGACACAGAAAGAGAGCACGAAACCAGAGATACCCTTTAGAGATCTGTCGATTGTTCAGTTTCGTTTGGTTTATCTATGACCAAAAAGAGTCATGGAAGATATGGTAATGCCGAGTCGTTTCAAGATTCGATTTTTGGGTTTCCTCTATGGTTTTGTATAGTCTTTCCTTTTTCCATTTCTTGCAAGTTGCAACATCTAGCCGCATTCGTAATGCTCTCGTGTGGCGTGTGGCATATAGGCTAGGGTATTTGTGGAAAAGAAACAACTGCTGGAGTCGCTAGAGTCCGTTACAAGCGAATGCTTTGAGCCAAAACATGGACTTTGGACCCCGGGAGTCGACGGAGCACACGCAAACCTGCCATGGTCTGTGTGTCTCCGTCTTCGTCTCTCTCTCTCTCTCTCTCACTGTCTCTCTCTGTGCCTCTCTGTCTGTCTGAAGTGCGGATGTGGATGCGGATATACCGGAGCAGAGGAGATCTCTCTGGAAAGTTGTTTTTGTGTGAGCGTGAGAGCAGGAAGTAGGAAGAGACAGAGACAGAGATGGAGACAGAGAAAGAGAAAGAGAAAGAGAAAGAGGAGGATGATCTACAAGAAGAGAAACAGCAGTCGAGTCGGAAAAATATTTACTACCAATTGGCAATAGCCAGTCCCCTCCCCTAGTAAATATTTGACCCCGTTTTTCGAGGCAGGTGAAACCATAGAAAAGACAGAGCACCAGACAAGACAGCCCACTCCCTCCCGCTCCATTCCAGGGGTTCGGTTCCATTGCGTCGTTCCGTTCCGTTCACTCACTCCATTGCCCATTACCTCCCTCCCGCTCCACTCCCCATTCCTTCGGGGCTTGGGGGTTCCACACGCACCAGACACGCATATTACTCCACTGTAGTATTTTCCTCTGCTCTTTTGCTGTTGTTGTTTGGGTTCTTTATGGGCTTTTCTTCGGCCGCAAGGGTTGATTGATTGGCTTGATGGCGGCGGGGTTTATGTTTTATGTTCATGGCGTTTGTCTGCGATAAATATTCAAACGATTTTGTTTATAATAAAGTAAAACCTGAACCGAACCTGAACTTTAACCTATGAAACCTAAGCATCTACAGAAGGGCTACTGATAGGAGTATTACCTATCATTAGGTTCTTGTTTTTACCTTCTTTATGACTTACTTTTGATTCCGATTTTCGATTTCCATGGTTATATCATATTTTGTGGGGTTTGGCATTCAAATGTGCAGATAAGACAGGTAGGATAAGGGGTTCCACAACAATCCCTCCCCCCTATAGCCCATTGTCTTTATTGCGTTGTTTTGTGACGGCAATTACAATGGAAAACACCAAAACCGAAACGAAAGGAGAGGCAAGGCAAGGCCAAAGCGGGGGGGAGAGCGCACAAAACGAGAAAAATAAAATTGGAATAAAAACAGAAATACGTAAATAAAAACCAATTCACCCACGTGAAAAAAACCAAAACAAGAACAAGAGCAAGAGATTCCAATACCAATTCCGGGATCTCTCTCTGGCCATATAGAGAGTACGGAGTATCTGTTAGAGTGGTAGAGTGGAGTGGGAGAGTGGTGGTGGGGGTGGGAGTGAGAGAGAGGCAGTGACAGAGACAGAGAGCAGCCAATGGTTCATTCAACTTTTCCACATAGGGCTGAAAAGAGGAACGATGAAAAGGCAGAAAAAGGTGGGCACGAACGAAATAGAACAAATGTGTAATTGTGGATTTTTGATTTTTTTCGAACTGAACCGAACCTCCCCCTATGTGTATACATTTGTACACATATGTAGTCGTGTAACCTCTATAGAATCCTATATTAGGTACAGTACAGTACCAGTACAGTACTACAGAAGGAAGTCCAGGCACGGAGCAGAGCACCAAAGAGGAGCAATGTAATGGAATAGGTACAGCAAAAACACAGAGAGCGGGAAAGGAAAAATGTCGACAGTTGTGTGATCAATTTACAAGCAGAGGACCGGACCAAACCAAAGCGAAGTAGTGGCCCAGACCAGACGCGTAGAGGCCCAAAAGCAATGGCAGTGGGAGTGGCAGAGGCAGTGGCAGAAGCAGAAGCAGCGACGACGTACAGTTTACAACAAGAAGAAGCAGTTTGTTACGAACTAGTGTGGGGGACGTACTGCCAGCAAAAACAGAGAGAGCGTAGCGCAAGTGAGAACAGGAGAGCAATATTACGAAAGTGAATGCATAAAAACAAACGCGAAAAACCAAGAGCGAGAGTCACAGCCAGAGCCAGAGAGCGCAACGCAACGCAACGAAATGAAATTGAAACGAAAGAGTGCAGTGCTGCCCGCAACGGAATGAAGACTTGCGTTCCACAATTCATTCGGTGTGGTGTTCATTCCCGTTCTCTTCGACTGCGTTCGGGGCCTCTCTTTGCGCCCGCGCCGTGCCAATGCCAACTGTACCACACCGTGCAACTGCCGTGTGGTTCCGTTTATCATTTTATTCCATTTCGCAGCCGCAACCCCCCGACCCGCCGCTGACATAAAAACCCCCTGTTCCACCAACGGATGGATTGGATGAGTGTGTGGTGTGGTGTGGTGGGGTGGTGGTGGTGTGTGTAAAAATCAAAATAAATCGTAAATAATTTTTGTGTCCTCTTCGTTTCGCTCT